>JBAIAA010000193.1:0-2424344 GCA_037893245.1 Crossaster papposus
GTGCTTAGCAGCTCCATGAAATTGGCCCCAGGTTGACAGCAGTTGGAACGCATGATTTGTACAGTACCGGAATTAGAAACTGGAAGTTGCCAATCTAAGTAATTCTTCGCATAAATCGAAAAAAAAAAAAAATTGGAACCCGACTAAAGTATAATGTTAACGAATGAACAGTGAATGACGGACTTACCTTGTGACATTAAAGTTGATTACCGGTTCACTGGGAAATTCGTTGTACTTGTAATCCACTGTTGACTCAAATTCTTCAATAAAATAATAAATCAGTAGAATTTATGAGACTACATAATATTCAAACTTAATTGTGACCCAGCACGAGTAAATGAGACTCTTTGCAGCAAAAATGAAAATTGAGATTTTGATTTCATCATTTAAAGCTTGTTTAGCTTTAAATGATGAAATCAAAATCTCAAATTTTATTTTTTCCTCAAAGTGTCTCATTTACTCGTGCTGGGTCACAATTATTTTAAATTTATCTGATGTAGATTGTATAACGAATGTTAAGCAACTATACAATTTTGATTATACAATTTTAAACATAAACATAAAGTTTGAACATAATCTGAGAGGTTATTTAAAATAAATTTAAAAAAATAGAAGGGCAAGTTTAGTTCTACTTTTGTTAGAGTAACCCATCAGTACGAGCAAGACAGTCTTAACCAGTTCGCGCCAGAGGACGTATGTACACACAAAGTTGTTCCCAGATTTAGCAAGGCCGGAAATGTCTGTCATCAGCGAGCAAGGCAGGAAATGCGTGGGTATACTTTCCGGCACCATCGGCTTGAACCCGCCTCGGATCGAGTTTCGTTAAAAATAATTCCGCGCCTCGGCTCGGTGATGTTAAAATAATCCCGGCGCGATAATAAAGATTCCCTGCACCTGCGCTGTAGCCAAAGAAGTCTCCTGATTGGCTCTTGACACGAACAAACGGCGGGGTCATGACCTCCTGGTCGAACGCAATTAACGAATTGGCGATGACGTAAGAGTCCTCTTCTTGCATTGACTCCTCCTTATTTTTCAGCAAAACATCTGTTCACACAATGAAATGAATTATTAATTTACATATCAATTAAAGGGATAAACTCTACAATCTTAAAACGCTGTTCAAATCTTTTGAACAACCCGGGTTGTTTAAGTACATTAAACAACCATGTGCGCTGTTTAAGCAACTTTTTTTTAAACAGTTTGAACAACTTTTTTAAACAGGGTTTTAAAAGTGTGAAAAAACTCTAGTTAAATTTGACTAGAAACCAGTCAAACATTAACGTATAAGTGTGGATATACGAGCAGTTTTCCAAACCCCAGCCAAACTTCCGTTCGGGCTTCATCACCATTGCCAAACTGCATGAATGAAGCCAATGTACGGAGGCGAAACCGGGATTTGGGAAACGGCCCTAGGCTCTATTTTACCCGTATCATCCAGGTGCATGCGCATTGACGATCCCTCTGGCAACGCCTTGGCAACCGCCTTGGCAATCTGTGTGATGGTTGCCATGCAATCTAAAACAAAGTCACGTGACTGTGTACAGAAAAAAAATTGGTCGATGTTACGTTTTTACTTAATCCTTCCTTCATGGAACTCAAGATGTTGTTTTTGTTCACAAGAACCTAAAATTTGAATTTTAGTCTGAGCTGACGTCATTAACTAAACAGGGGATCTCAGCTCACTTTAAATATTCCGGTAATATTTCACTAAAAAGTGACACTAACACCGAAATAATTATATATTGTGGTTTTGATTTTGTCCTAGTCGGTTATTAATTACACATAATCTATGATTTTAAGAAGTTACTAAACACAGAGTATAGTTGTGTCAAAACATTAATTAACATTAATTGACGTTTGTAAAGTGGAACACGGGGTCATCTGATTTTTAAATGTTCACGAGGTGTAGTTAGAAATAGTTAGTTTAATAACTCATTAATAGTTATTTTGTTCAACAAAAATCTTAAATTAACGTGTCATTCAAGTCGCCAGCTTCCAGACGATGTTAAACAACGTGAATTTTAAGGCTAAAATGATTTTCACATTACCATTGCAAAACATCGTCAACTTAAAGGTTGGATACACCATTTGCAGATATCGAAATTTTTACAACCGAATTATTAAAAAATAACTTACTTATTTGAACATAAATAATGGTTGTAGGCATTCAGCAAAATGATTGCGCTAGATATCATGTAAGTACTCCGAAAATTTTAATTTTATAATAAAAAATCACGATCGCCAAACGGCGATCGCAAAAAAAACCCAGAACATCATAAGAACCACTGCCTGAGGCAAGTTGAAAACGAACGCCGTTTTTTGTGTGCTTTTCTCAGCATCCATGATTCATTGTAAAACGTCGGACAGGTCAGTTAAACGATATTTACAAAAACAATTCCCCCCCCCCCCCCTCCCTAATCCACCCCCCCCCCCCCTCCCCAATCCACCCCCCCCCCCCCCCCCCCCCCCCTCCCCAATCCACCCATTATAATTCAAGCAATTACCAATGTTGTATCCTACCTTGAAACCGCTTGTATCTCAAAGCACAAAAAACTCTTTCTATTTAATTTGTTTTTAGAGTTGTCTTAGGTTATGGATCCCCGAAAGAGTAAAACAAAAAGTGGTTTTCACTCTATTTGGAGTTGTTTTCACTCTGAAAAACTAAATTTCAATCTTTTTCAGTGTGAACTAGTCACTCTTTTAAAGTAAGAAAGTACGTGACTATATTAAAAGCAAACGATTCTATAATGTGCGAGACATTTTGGAAGAGGGTCACATTTCTCGACTAGCTAGCCGTGCCCACCCCATCTAAGTAAAGAGAACCTAATCAAGTTTAGAAGAACTCACCGTTTCAACAGTAGGAATTGAAGAAGTCTTCCGAAGCAAAGCAACAAGTAACTGTAGAACCAAATCAATTAAAGTCTAAATATTGCGTAAGAATCTTTAACATAATAGAGTACGCCATTTTGTCTTTGCGCGTCCGGACACATTCATGACCCTTCTATGGGAATCATTTCCTTTAATTTTTTCATCTTTGTACGATTGTTTCGAGAGTGAACTTTTTTGGCACGATATTTTTCTAACCCTGCAGGCAGCCACGTAAAGATTTCGGAAGGCACATTTTTTTTTTATTTTTTTATTTAACGTATGAAGCCGTCGGTCTATTCCATTATTATTTTGTTGTAATCCTCGATGAAACATTGTATTTTGGTATCGCTTTTCAAGAAAATACGGAAGCCCAATAGGGCCAGGTACCTCTTTCTCTTTCACAGAGGTGCGTTTCTCTTTTGCGATGGTGCGTTTCTCTTTCACAGTAGCTCATCTCTCTTTCAGAACGTGTGTCTCTCTCTTTCAAGGGGCAATTCAATTTTTTACAGGGGTGCATTTCTCATTTATTGCGGCCGCGACTTACTAACTCGGGGCCGCCAGTTAGTAAGTCGCGGCCGCCACATAATTATGTCGCGGCCGCCAGTTGGGGAGTCGCGGCTGCGACTTACTAACTCGCGGTCGCCAGTTAGTAAGTCGCGGCCGCCACATAATTATCTCGCGGCCGCCAGTTAGTAAGTCGCGGCCGCCACTTAATTGCAATAAATGAGAAATGCACCCCTGTGAAACATGGACTTGCCCCCAGAAAGAGAGAAACGCACCATCGCAAAAGAGAAACGCACCATCGCGAAAGAGAAACGCACCTCTGTGAAAGAGAAAGGGGTACCTGGCCCTATTGGGCTTCCGTAATAAGGACCTCACTAGGGGTTACTCCAGTCATGAGAAACCTGGGCCCCAGCCAAAAAAAACCTTCCAGTTGTATTCAGTTGTGCACAAAATTGGCTCCCATTCAGTTGTGCACAAAGTGGGCTCTTTGTGTTTTGCCGCCAGGAAGCCTTTCTGGGGGTGTCATTATGTCTACTGCTGTACTAACGCTGTCTATAACTGTTTTATGTTTATTTTCTGGGGGTGAGATTGAACGCGTAAATAAAAGTGCTTTTCAAATTCACCTCATGAAAGATGCGCGTGATGTTTGGGCACGCGCAGTTCACCGAGTATGGAGTACGCCATTTTGTCTTTGCGCTTCTGGACCTATTCGTAATTCTTCCATGGGAATTATTTATATGATAATTATTTCATTTGTGTACGATTGCTTCGACTCCCCGAGTACGCCCACATGTATTTTAGATTTTCGAGAGTGACAATTTTGGCACGATAATTTTCTTTAACATCATGCAATTATTGTTCAGTTTTTAAATGAATGAGATGCTAGCAACAATTTCACAAAAGCCTTTTCTGGGGGTGATTTTCTTAATAAATCAATGTACCAAAATAAATCTCAAAAACTCTGACTTTCACAAGCAGATTTTCCAGGGGTCAACTGTTAGGTTCTATTATGAAAAAAAAACACATTAAACAGAACGGGCATCAATCGGAGGCGTTATCATGGCTACGATCTTGCTGCGCCATGTTGTCCCATCATGCCTTGCGCGGTCTTAACCCCAGCAGCCGATTTCAAGAAACCTTACACAATGGCGCAAGCCCTTGCGCCACAATTTATTGCGTTAGCTGCGCCACTTTTGTTTGCTGCTCAACATATTGCTTACGACAGTTTCACGAAAGTTTGACAGTGCCCAAGTCCGCGGCTTACGCAGTCAATTTACGTGACGTAAGATGTGCCGTACCGACTAAAAATGACCTATTTTACCAAATCGTAATCGACGTAGAGCCCGTCATTGCTCAGCTTTTTAAGCTTGATGAAAGACACTCACAGTTTTATATGGTGTTCCAAAGACGACTGATCGCCGTCGCCGTCGACCGTCGCCGTCGACGTCGACCGTCGCCGTCGCCCTCGCCCTCGCCCCCGCCCTCGACCGTCGCCGTCGCCCTCGCCGTCGCCGTCGACCTCGCCGTCGACGTCGACCGTCGACCGTCGACCGTCGCCGTCGACCGTCGCCGTCGACCGTCGACCGTCGACCGTCGACCGTCGACCGTCGACCGTCGCCGTCGCCGTCGACGGCGCGACGTCGCCCGTCGCCTCAAGAGGGCGCAAGTTATTTTGTGTACATGCGGCTCTCCGATCACTGTCTGCGCGCACTCCCCGAAAACGCGACAGTTTTCGTTTTTACGAACTGACACCCAGCACAGTGTGCGCGCACTGCCCGAAAATGCGTCAATTTTCGTTTTCACGAACTGGCATCACTCACTCACTGCAATGTATGTGCGCACTCCCCGAAAACGCGACATTTTTCGTTTTCACGAACTGGCACCCGTCTTAATTATTAATTAACTAACCATAATTATTTTCACAATATAAAAATTGTGGTACATGTACATGTACTGCATGTGGGGCTAGCTAGCTAGCTATACGGATATACCCCGCACGAAATAAGACCAATGAATTCGTGGCTCGTGCCAGTAGTGTAATGCTACATGCTACAAGAAGCTGGTTGATACGTTAATGACTTTTAAAATAATTGACAGGGCCTTTGCAGGGTCAAAGAACCAGAGTGCATATACCAACGCCAAACCGTAGCAAAAAAGTGCTACTTCATAAACTTGTGCACAAACGAAATGTTACACAATGCTACATGTGTAATTCAGAGAACGCCAGAAGGAAGGAGTTGTATCATGTAGCAAAAACGTGCTACTCCATTGACTTGTGCACAAACGAAATTAAAAGCGTACCAGTTAAGGTTTTATTTGTTACTGCACATTATCAAGTTTTGTACTGCGCATGCTCCAGTTTTGTAGCAGTAGCATTGCTACCGTCGGCTTGCGAAAAGGGGTCTCAGGAGTTCTTGCCAAGATTGTTGTTACGTGAAGGGCGCCCCCATGAGTAACAAAACAAAAGCAGACTAAACAGCGCCCCCGGCGAGGGCGACGGCGACGGTCGACGGTCGACGGTCGACGGGCGACGGGCGACGGCGACGGGCGACGGTCGACGGTCGACGGTCGACGGCGAGGTCGACGGCGAGGTCGACGGCGACGGCGACGGCGACGGCGACGGCGAGGTCGACGGCGACGTCGACGGCGACGTCGACGGCGACGGCGACGGCGACGGCGAGGGCGAGGTCGACGGCGACGGCGAGGTCGACGGCGACGGCGACGTGGGGCGACGGCGAGGTCGACGGCGACGCTTAGGCAGCGTCGCCGTCGCCGTCGCCCCTGAATATGTTCGTTTGTGCACAAGTCTATGGGCTAAGGGCGACGTCGACGGCGACGGCGACGCTGCATTAGCGTCGCCGTCGACGTCGGCGTCGACGTCGCCCCTTTAGGGGCGACGTCGACGGCGACGTCGACGGCGACGGCGAGGTCGACGGCGACGGCGATCTGTCGTCTTTGGAACACCATAGTTTTATGATTGAAGTAAAAAATAATATTTTACCCATGACAGAATTGTTAACGTCAGATTTGCTTTGGCATCAAGTAGGAACCAGCCTTTCTTCTGTCAAATGTATGTACGTGTATGAATTACAAATTATAGTTTTGCCTGCCATTTTATAAGAAAGTTTCCCGGAGGGTGCTTGGTATACATCAGTTTACAAGACGAAGTCATCCAATGTACATGATCTAAGAGTTTACCTTGATATATTCCTCCAGGAGTAGTGGATCCGAACCACTGAAGTCGGAGTCCAACAATGTCCCTAGTCGCTCGAGGAGTTGGGCCGATTCCTTCACCGTGCCTGCTCCCGTCCCCAACGCCGACAGCGCGCTCGACAATACCTCGTCCGGCCGTGTGACGTCGGCGCGGGAAGTTCTTGTCGCGGTGGGGAAAACCGCGATTAGAAACAGCGCAGACACCTATACGCAAGGATAATTTATGGAACAAATTCCATACGTGGACATCGCTAATTTCCCCCTATACTCCGACCTCCATTAGCAATAGCATATTGCAATAGCATGTCGTATAAAAAGTCAAATTTTGCTTAGAAAATATTAAGGCATTCTACTGAGAAACACGGAATTTTTCAGACCAGTCGCATAGGGTTTGTGTACAGGGCGTCGAGTTAGTATGGAACTATTTTCGAAATTACAATTTACACAAACTTTTCAATCGGTATAATTATATTTCACTTTTTTAACATCTTTACTAATTAATTCCGGCTAATTAACCACCGTGTTAGTTCTAATTACCTGGTTCATGACCACTCCTCTTATAGAATTATGTGAAGGTTTCCGTACTGCAAAAGTTGTTGCAAAGTAGTATTTTATGGAGTTTTAAAATAGGAGAAACTTCTCATGCGATTAACTCGAAAACGCTTTTTCTTCAAATTTTACATGTGTGTTTATTCGTGAAAACAGTGACGAAATGTAACTCACCACAGATAAGTGCATCATGGGATGACGACACAGAGAGCCTAGCTGCCGACAAGTTGTGTTCGAGCCACACTTTGATTTATGAGAGAGCGACCAAAGCATTTTATAACAAACCCTACAAGGACAAATCGATACTCGACACAGATTGTGATTAATGAAAGCTTTTATTCGAGACCCGATTCCGTAGTCGGAAAGAAAATGGTTCACAAACGGCAGAAGAATCGATTACATCCAATCGATTTACTCGTCTCAATATTAAGGTTGTTCATCAATACTCGACTCTGCGTAATAATTGAGCTGAAAATGTCTAACCTTTTTTCCTATCGATTACATTTCAGGTCCCGAACGAAAATAAACACCTTTAAGCAAAAGTTAACAAAGGCAGACATTTGCAAACACCAAGGAAACAGAACTATCAAATGTACGACTCATAATTTACCATATTTAGTTAGTTCATATTGTGTTAGCAATCCATATGAACGGGTATATACAAGCCAATCATAGACTGGTTCCCTGACAGTGAAATTCCCCAACGTTTCTAAAGTGCTTCGTTTCATCTTATTGGGTTCAGGGAGCCAGACTACAAGAACATGATAGTTTTTCCAGCATCTACAAACACAAACCTTTAAATAAGCAGCGTAATATATATGTATAATTTTTTTTTTTTTTTAATTTATTTATGAGATTTGACACAAGGTCACGGGTCGTGGAGAAGGTTAAAATCCCATAATAAAATCCACTGCCCCGAATAAAGGTAGTATACACCATTGGTAATTGCTTGAATTACCATGAATAGGTGGATTTTTTTTTTTGGGGGGGGGGGGGTGGGGGGTGTATTTTATAGTAAATATCGTTTAACTAACCTGTTTTACAATCATGAATGTCGAGAAAAGCACAAACAATAGCGGGTTTTTTTTCAACCGGCGTCGAGCAGTTATTCTTATGTTATTATTGTTTTTTCGCGATCGCCGTCCGGCGATCGCTAATTTTTCTGTATAAAATTATATTTTTCAGAATAATTAAGGGATATCTTGCGCAATCATTTTGCTGGATGCCTAGAATCATTATTTACTTTCAGACGAGTAGTATATATTTCTTAATAATTCGGTAGTAATTTTTTTCGATATCTGCAAATGGTGTATACTACCTTTAAAATCGAAATCTTCGAATAGTATAGTTAAAGACAAAAAATTGACACACGAAAAAATTTAAAAGTGCATAATTTAAATAAGTGCGTTATAAGTGCGGTATATATATTCTATAAATCTCACAAAAAACTTATCTCTGAAACGACATTGGGGCCAATTTCATAAAACAAGTAAGCACAAAAATGTTGTGTTTAGCATGCTTAGCAAAAACAGGGTTACAAGTCACCTTTTCAGGTGATATTTTTTTTGTGGCTGGTATTCATCTGGTTTTTGCTTAGCCTAAAAAGCCCATGGAGTTATGGCTGGTAACCAGAGGCCAATTTCATGAAGCTGCTATCACAACAATTTGCTTAGCACAACAAAAAGTATTGCTCGGTAAAAGCAGGTTACCAGCCAAAACTCCATGTGCTCTTCATGCTAAGCAAAAACCAGCTGAATAAAAGTCACAAACAATATACATCACCTAAAAAATTGCTTCGTAACCCTGTTTTTGCCATGGTAGAATTTTCATGCTCAGCACATTTTTGTGCTTAGCAGCTCAATCAAATTGGCCCCCGTTTTTACCGAGCAAGACATTGTTGGCTAATCGCATTTGTTTGCTTACATGTTTAATGAGAATGGCCCCTGACCAAGTTGCTCCAAAACTGAACAAAAGTTACCCCTTTTTACGGTATTATTCTCTTTACGGCAAAAACATAATTATTATCAAACGCTAAACATTACTGAAGCTTACATTGCATGCCAGAAGTGTACCAGCAATGTTTTAAGTATGATCAGTACATTAATTAAGCATTGAAATAAAACAGATTATAAGTGGGCTTAACTATAGAGTGCAGGGCCCATGCAGGGCCCACTGACAACTATAGGTTTTATTTACCCTATGACATAGAATGGAGTGGCCCTGTATTCTATGGGTATTGGGGAATTTAGTGTTAGGGTCAGTCCA
This sequence comes from Crossaster papposus, assembly GCA_037893245.1. Lineage (NCBI taxonomy): Eukaryota > Metazoa > Echinodermata > Asteroidea > Velatida > Solasteridae > Crossaster > Crossaster papposus. The sequence goes on from JBAIAA010000193.1 coordinate 9,400, forward strand.
TTCTATGTCCTAGGGTAAATTAAGTCGAGAGTTGTCAGTGGGCCCTGCATGGGCCCTGCACTCTATAGTTAAGCCCACTTATAATCTGTTTTATTTCAATGCTTAATTAATTAATTACATAATGTTATATCAAAGGCCATGTAGATTAGGTATACTGGTTCCAATCTTGATACTTTCACATGAATACTTTTAGGCCCATTTATGTGTTAAGCGCGTTTCCCATACTTGACACACGACAACAACATTTAAAGGTGCAGAATTAAAATAAGTGCGGTATATATATTCTATAAATCTCACACAAAAATTCCCTAAAACGAAATGGTGCCAATTTCATAAAACATGTAAGCACAAAAATGTGCTTAGCATGCCTAGCAAAAACAGGGTTATAAATCATATTTTTACATGTTTCGTTTAAATTCACCAACTCTCGCTAAGTTGGTTTGGTAAAACCGTCTAATTTGTTTTTCTCGGAAACTGGAGGAATTCCTCAAGTTTTTGCCTCGTGACATTTGTGGCTTCCAGACATCGTACCTAATGATTCATCAGAAATAGTCAGAATATGTTGGTCTGGGAACCTGACTATAATCAGGGTCACAAAGGTGAAAGGCAAGGCAGTGTAAATGCGTCGACTTGACTTCCCTGTTCGGTCACATGGGTGCACTACCCTAATAAGCCATTTGCGCGTGACCCTGAGTTAAATTTGTACACTGACTTGCTCACACAGCTTGGTACATTTTAACTGTTGTGCTAGTCACATGTTTGTGCTTACATGTTTAATGAGATTGGCCCCTGACCAAGTTGCCCCAAAACTGAAAAGCAATTAGCCCTTTTTACGGTATTATTCCCTTTTACGGCAAACACATAATTATCAAACGCTGAACATTAAATACTGAAGCTTACATTGCATGCCAGAAGTGTACCAGCAATGTTTTAAGTATGATCAGTACATTAATTAAGCATTGGAATAAAACAGATTATAAGTGGGTTAAACTATAGAATCCAGGGCCCATGCAGGGCCCATTGACAACTCTTGGTTTTATTTGCCCTATGACATAAAATGGAGTGGCCCTGTAGTCTATGGGTATTGGGGTATACAGGGTTAGGGTCAGAGTCCATTTTATATCCTGGGGTAAATAAAGTAAATAGAGTTGCCAGTGGGCCCTGCATTCTATATGTTTTCCTTTGTACACACCCGAAGAGTTTCAGTCAAATAATTATGTGAAATAATGTATCGATTTCAAAGAAAATTACATAATGTTATATCAGAGGCAATGTAGGTTAGGCATATCTGGTGCCAATCTTGATACTTTCACATGAATACTTTTAAGCCCATTTATGTGTTAAGCGCGTTTCCCATACTTGACACACGACAACAAAATTTAAAGGTGCAGAATTAAAATAAGTGCGGTATAAGTGCGGTATAAGTGCGGTATAAGTGCGGTATAAGTGCGGTATAAGTGCGGTATAAGTGCGGTATAAGTGCGGTATAAGTGCGGTATAAGTGCGGTATAAGTGCGGTATATATATTCTATAAATCTCACAAAAACTTCCCTAAAACGAAATGGGGCCAATTTCATAAAACATGTAAGCACAAAAATGTGCTTAGCATGCCTAGCAAAAACAGGGTTACAAATCACATTTTCAGGTGATGTATATTGTTTGTGGCTGATATTCAGTTGGTTGTTTTTGCTTAGCCTGAAAAGCACATGGAGTTATGGCTGGTAACCTATTTTTACCGAGCAAGACATTGTTGTGCTAATCACAATGTTTGTGCTTACATGTTTAATGAGATTGGCCGCTGACCAAGTGGCCCCAAAACTAAAAAAACAATTACCTCCTTTTAAGGTATTGTTCCCTTTACGGTAAGCTCATAATTATCAAACGCTAAAAATTAGGGCCCGAATTCATAAACAGTGATTTTTTTTTGATCACAATTAACTATGCTAAACCATGTATAAGCAAAGGACATTGTAATCGTCCCAAGGGGCTTGTTTATATCGTGTACAAGTTACCAATTCTCTGTTTACTTGCTTGTGTGGACGGACGTTTGGCCATGGAATTATCAGCACGTTTTTTTCGACATTTTTTCGGTCCTCGCACTAGTGTCAACCGAGCTAATCAGCAGAGCAAAGCGAGCTGCGGGTTTCCGAACAAAAAGATATGCCCTTTTGTTACGTAATCATATTACGTAATCCGCAGTGAAGAGAATGATGTACGACTATAGACGATGTGCCCTCTGACGTCACGTGTTTACATCTGTATTCAAATGTGCCCGGCAGTGATGCGCACCCATCGTGTTTTACATAAAATTTGCTTAAAGAGTGACGTCGCAGGTCAGATCGCCTTTGAATTATGTGACCTCTGATGTCATCTCTTAACCAAATTTATGTAAAACATGATGCGTGCGCATATTGACGGACACATTTGAATACAGATGTAAGCAGAGGCACATCGTCTATATCACTAAACATTGGCTAAGCAGGAACTTGTACACGGATGGATAAACAGTCGATTATTTTCTTACTAAATTGCAATCATCACAAGAGTTTATCCACACGCGTATTTCTCTGTTATAGCCACCGTGCAATAGTTGTATGTGACTAAAATAATCGGGTGATCATCATCGTTTATAAATTCGGGCCTAAATATGTAAGTTTACATTGCATGCAGAAGTGCACTAGCAATGTTTCAAGTATAATCAGTACATTCAGCATTTAAATAAAACACATTATAAGTGTATATCGAGTAACAGGCTCGAACCACTGACATAAACACATAGACCGCCCGGTCCTATTCCAAACTACATGATGATTTCGTGATTCGCGGGGCGCCCGACTAAAATACCAACTATGGGCAAATGTACCCCTCGGTATAGAGAATTTGTACATACCCGAAGAGTTTCAGTCAAATAATTATATGAAATAATGTATCGATTTAAACTAAAATTGCACAATGTTATATCAAAGGCCATATAGATTAGGCATAATTAGTGCGATCTTGATACTATCACATGAAGACTATTAGTCCATTTATGTGTTAAGCGCGTTTCCCAGTATGCGCACAGAACGTTAAAAAACCCGCAAAATGTCATGATAATGTCCTATAATGCTGTACATAATGCTGTACAACATTATAGGAACGCGCGTGCAAAGGCGTTGCGGTACCAGTTACGTTCAACCATTCACCGACGCGTCGTTTTGCCCATACTTTTTTACAAACATGATTTTGTGCAAATGACTGGCGGTCTATGCGTTTTTCCTATTATTAACTTACTAGAGCGCTGGGCGCATCCATGTTTGTGCACAAACCTATGGAAACTTCAAAATTGTGTACGGCTTTTTTACGGCTGTTTGCATATCTGCGTTTGTATTCGATACAGTGCGTTACCGAAGCCGATACGCCCAAAACTGAAACGAATGATTAGAAAAATGAGCGCAAATGCGTGTGCGTATCCGCGCGCTGCAAATGATTGTGCATTGACTTCTTTTTTACTTGCCGTGACGCGCGTAAGTTGTTTGCGTCTGTTCTACTTGCACGCGCGTTACATTTAGAGTGCATTCTCAAAATTCAATCCATCTATTTATATTTTGTTCTAAAAGCACGCACATGAATTTAAAATGTCTGCGCGCAGAATGGATTTAAAGTATCTCTGCGCGTAATAATGAAGAGTCTGGGGCCGTATTCACAAAACTTAAACTTAGGAGAAAGCTTAAGTCAGACCTAAATCTAAGCACCCTCCTAACTTAAGTGCCGCGCTTAATTTGGTATTCACAAAAGATCTAAGCAACCCACTTATCTTAGTGCTCCACTTAACTTAAGTGTTTAAAACAGTCACTGTTGCTCATGCGCAAATATTTTCGTCATAAACGTTCCTACGCAACCAAACATTTATCTATCTGCGCGGTTTACCATGCGCGCGTGCACACAGCTAGCGACGCAGCTTTCAAGCCCAAGTTAGTGCACCAAAATAGTCTGCGTCACGCGCGCGTTAAACGAGTTCGTCATGCACGTTTTAGATGTTTTAACACAGAATAGTAGTGAAATGTTCATTTTATTTACTTTCGAGTGTGAAACAAATTGTGATGGTGATTTATCCGCATTCTTTCAAACATGCTGGAAGGTAAGATAGTTCTTTTGCGTTTTATAGTCAGTCACGTGTATTACATGTCATTGGTTAACGTTAACGTAACATGTCACCAATCGCAATCATTCCGCCCGCCTAAAATTTAACAAATCGATCGAAAAAAATCGTTAGAATGTCAACAAACTACAATTCTAGAGCTGTCGCACATTAACTTCAAATTGGCTTCCTTTTACAATAATTCGATACTGTCAAGATTTCTCATAGCCCCTAGAATATCAAATTTTGTGCCCAAAATGTACAAACCAAAGGACAGAAAAAAGCCGCCATGACACCTAAGCGCCCCGCTTAAACGAGTTAAGACTAGTCAGACCACACTTAGATTTAAGACTCAAAAATAAGTGGGGTACTTAGCAAAAATGTTTTGTGAATACCGCTAAGTCATTCAGACTTGTCTAAGTCGGGTATTTAAGTGGGGTGCTTATTTTTTTTGGACTTAAGTCGCTTTGTGAATACGGCCCCTGGGGCCGTATTCACAAAACGACTTAAGTCCCAAAAAAATAAGCACCCCACTTAAATACCCGACTTAGACAAATCTGAATGACTTAGCGGTATTCACAAAACATTTTTGCTAAGTACCCCACTTATTTTTGAGTCTTAAATCTAAGTGTGGTCCATTGATCTCCATTATATAATGGAGATCAATGGTGTGGTCTGACTAGTCTTAACTCGTTTAAGCGGGGCGCTTAGGTGTCATGGCGGCTTTTTCAGTCCTTCGGTTTGTGCATTTTGGGCACAAAATTTGATATTCTAGGGGCTATAGGAAATCTTGACAGTATCGAATTATTGTAAAAGAAAGCCAATTTGAAGTTAATGTGTGACAGCTCTAGAATTGTATTTCGTTGACATTCTAACGATTTTTTTCGATCGATTTGTTAAATTTTAGGCGGGCGGAATGATTGCGATTGGTGACATGTTACGTTAACGTTAACCAATGACATGCAATACACGTGACTGCCGATTATAAAATGCAAAAGAACTATCTTACCTTCCAGCATGTTTGAAAGAATGCGGATAAATCACCAGCACAATTTGTTTCACACTCGAGAGTAAATAAAACAAACATTTCACTACTATTCTGTGTTAAAACATCTAAAACGTGCATGCATGACGAACTCGTTTAACGCGCGCGTGACGCAGACTATTTTGGTGCACTAACTTGGGCTTGACAACTGCGTCGCTAGCTGCGTGCGTGTGCACGCGCGTATGGTAAACCGCGCAGATAGTTTACATTTTCGTTGCGTAGGAACGTTTATGACGAAAATATTTTGCGCATGAGCAACAGTGACTGCTTTAAACACTTAAGTTAAGTGGAGCACTAAGATAAGTGGGGTGCTTAGCTCTTTTGTGAATACCAAATTAAGCGCTGCACTTAAGTTAGCAGGGTGCTTAGATTTAGGTCTGACTTAAGTATTCTACTAAGTTTAAGTTTTGTGAATACGGCCCCAGCGCTCTAGTAATTTAATATAGCTATATGTTTTGTCCCCACATTGTGCAACGCATGCTTGATTACGTATAATACAAAGTTGGAGTTTTCTGCTTCTTAAACTCTGCAGAGCACTCGATATTAATTTCATGTCAACCTGCGCGTTGCCATGACAACGAGGCACGTTTCTTTTATGCTTACATTATCTTCATTCAAATGCACATTTTTTCACAGCACTGTCGAGCAATCACGCATTATACATAGCGCCCATGCGATACAGTTTAGCAATGCAATTCTGTGCAGCTGTGAGGCTAATTATATGAATTGTTATTAATATATTGATCTTATATTTATTTATTTTTTTCATATGCTTCCTGAAGCTTTTTAACACGAACTATAATGCGAAAAACAAAAATTTGTTTTAATAAGATAATACATACGTGGTTTTCCGGTTTTAAACGTACGTTTAAAGGCGGCTCATGGGCCTGGACAGGTTAATGCCCCGAGCCGAAGGCGAGCGTTATAAACTATCTAAGGTATTGATGAATGTAGGTTTTCAATTTTTTTGTCACATTCACCAACCTCAACATTCAATGTTTTTCATGAAACGAACATTCACTAATTTAGTCGTTTATCATTCAAAATTTCAACCTTAGGTCACCCTTTATAAACACCCGTTTGAGAATATTCGTCATTACAGATTAAATGTGTTTAATTTGTTGCCGCCAGGCAGTGTTCAAAGATCTAATTCGTCTTATATCAATCAATTTTTAAAACTTATGTCAAACAAATTAGTTTGACCCAAGCACATAACTATCTCTGTCAATCTCCATAATAAATATAGTTTTGTTCCGGCTTTCTTAAAACATGCTTCGTTTAAATTCACCAACTCTCGCTAAATTGGTTTGGTAAAAGCATCTACACTAATTAGTTTTTTTTCGGAAATTGGAGGAATTCCTCAAGTTTTTGTCACGTGACATTTGTGGCTACCGGACATCGTACCTAATGATTCACCAAAAATAGTCGGAATATGTTGGTCTGGGAACCTGACTAGAATCAGGGTCACAAAATTGAAAGGCGAGGCAATGTAAATGCCATGAATGACATCTTTAATACCAACAGTTTCGGGTTTTATTCAACGAATTGTTGATTTTGATAAATAAGGTTGAAAAAGCGACCACATTGTGTGCGTCCTTCTGTTGTTCTACAACACTCGTGTATTTTGAAGTCCAAGAAAGTAATCAATATGCAAACATGTCATATTTCCAGAACGGGAGGGGCTATGGATCGAGCTCTATTATATACCAAATAAAAGTTCACGTTTTGGGCTTTCCAACCATGTATAAAGCCATGTATATATTTCTTATATATTTGTTGTCCTTAAAACTGACTTTATAAACGACGTGTGTCGTTTAGGTTATTTGTTTTTTCATATACAATTTTAGCCACCGAGTACTGATTTCCAATCGCTGGGTACATTGTACAGGGCCCAATCCGCCCCTGTAACAGAGTATGAAACAAATACAACAGCCTCAATTCCGGTCAAGTCAATTGTGTGGTTGACAGTGTGGTCACGGTGGATGGCACCGTCGAAGGTCAACCCTCCAGCGCCCAGCTTGACCTTGTGGATTTCACCGTCCCAGTTTGGGAAAAGCACGTCCGAGAGCTCGGTGACTGTTGATGGGTCCGAAAACCATAAAAACTTCACTGCATTCGGAAAGAATTCTAGGATAGATAGAAAATGGCCACCAGCCTCAGTCAACAATAATATGAGCCACCGGTATTAAAATGACCGAGAGGAGTAACGCTAATAGCTATTTTTGGCAAGTTAAAATGTGTGATAGCGTTGCAGCATGATCGGTAACAGCTATTTATGTGTTATCATTTTTTTCTTTTCAAAATAGCCGCCAATGTGCTTCTTACAGGATGCGTATTATTTTTTCCAGGACGAATGAGGCCACATAGTATAAATGGGCGTATCCACACCACACTGAGTGGAAGACACTTAAATTAATCCTTACATTACCCTTAAATTAAACTCACTCTAACAATAAACTTGGAAACCACAAATAGTCATTGAAAAATGAGCAGAGACCGAATTTGAACCTCAGTCGAACGATCTATAACCTAACCTATTATCCACTAAGCTACTGTGATAGGGTGACATACGCCGTTTTTCAAAGTGCTTTAATGTACGTCTGTGCTATGTGTAACTAGTTGAATGAGCAATAACAATATATCAGCGTCATTGTTAAAACTACTGAATAATCATTACGCGAAGGGTCTAGAGCCGCCTATTTATGCTAAGTGGCCTCATTCGTCCGAGTAAAAAATGTATACACTTACCGGATTAATTGGGCCTTTTCGAATTCCTGGCTTCGTCTTCGTCTTTTGCTTAGGGTGATTTTAGATTCCCAACTGGGAGATCTCCAGCCACATTCTGATGAATGTTGTGCTTCAGAAACATTCAATCGATTGATGTGAACCCATAAGTTAGACTATTTCCATTTGCTTTCATTTCTATTTTGTTATCAGTGATTCGGAATTCGGAGGCGAAGCCGAAGACGAAACAAAGGTTTCGAAAAGACCCATTATAATGTGGTAACAAGCATTCAAATATTAAGTAAGATATTTCTTAATGATTCGGTAGTAAACGTTTTTGGAAGAAAAAAAAACATCTGCAAAATGGTGTATCCTACCTTTAAATTTACTATACTATAACTTTCAAAATTAATTGCTATAAAACAGTATATAATGAAGCTAGTTTGGTGAAATACATCCCGGATATTGTTGCTTACCAATTGAGTACTTGAAACTCGGATCATAGAAGTAGATTAATTCTCTAGCGAACTGTCCGGTGCCCCCTGTCGGTAAAAAACTGAATTCGAGCTCCCAGGAAAACTGTGCGTCCAGATGGATGGGGAGATTTGGCGATAATTCGAATTGATCCAAGTGAAACGTCACGCTGCCGCACGTTGGCATGGTAACGGTCGCTGGGGCAACGGTCGCTGGGGCAACGGTCGCTGGGGCAACGGTCGCTGGGGCAACGGTCGCTGGGGCAACGGTCGCTGGGGCAACGGTCGCTGGGGCAACGGTCGCTGGGGCAACGGTCGCTGGGGCAACGGTCGCTGGGGCAACGGTCGCTGGGGCAACGGTCGCTGGGGCAACGGTCGCTGGGGCAACGGTCGCTGGGGCAACGGTCGCTGGGGCAACGGTCGCTGGGGCAACGGTCGCTGGGGCAACGGTCGCTGGGGCAACGGTCGCTGGGGCAACGGTCGCTGGGGCAACGGTCGCTGGGGCAACGGTCGCTGGGGCAACGGTCGCTGTGGGATAGAAAGGCGAAGAAAAAAAGCAATTCGTAATTATGTGCACGTGCACTTGTTTTTGTTTCGTTTCACAACATGAGCTGTAAAACTTCACAATGAATCATGACATTTTGCAATTCGACAATTTCTTTAAAATAATGTAACGCGAATTCGTCCATGAGCCAGCTAAACTATCGGTACCATTTTGAGGGACACATTCTAATATGATTTTTGCAATAGAGAAAAATATGAAAAGTACAGCAAATCATGATAGACCTTCCGAAACGGTAGCTTATGACTAGTTTTTGAAAGATTTTTAACGTAAATGTTTAAGTTCTGACATCCTCTTACTTTTACGCAACATACGGCTGTTTGAGGAATCTGTCAACTGTTGCACATTATAGTTTCATGTGTTGATGAAAATAAACTAGCCAACAGTAAACAGCCGTAGTTCTACATGTGCTGTGTCCGTGACATGTTTACGTTGAGCAGATGAGAACGGTTGAGATAAAATACTCTGAAATGCCGGAGTTTTTCATAATAGACTGTAAGGTTCAGAGTATTTAACAGGTCAGTGATCGATTTGGAAGTATTTAGGGCTTGATTGGGTGTGCTTGTATACGTGTACTTGATTGTAGCACCACCGCCGTATGGGCTGATCAATGTAACTTTACGTAGTACTGTATCGCTGGTCCCTGCATATGTTAGTACGTACGCACTATCGGTTCTTTATTTTCCCCGTGAGAAACAGCATAATTAACTTGCCTTTTATTTATATCTAGTATTTGGGTGAACTTGTACTAGTTCGGACTCTTCGGACGGAGACTGATTATTCTCACTCGGGAATTTGCTGTGTCTGCAGTGCGAGGATCCGGTCATTAATGCGTTATAATTAACCGGTGGTCATTAATGCTTTGTAATTGACCGGCTTGGGGATGACCGCTGGTAATGGACCGAGCCGAAATTTCGTGACTTTTCTTTCGGCGATATTTCCAGTGTTTTGTTTTTATGTTCGGGGGCCATATTTTAGCTTATGCGTGGTACCCTGTCTCTTTATTATGTGTTATTATTACCCATACTTTGAGACCAGACTAGCTGACCACTGATGCCCACCGTACATAGCAACGCGCCTTAAGATACAAACGTTCTATGCGTATATTATATAGCGCGCAGTGTCAATATTTGACACGTCCTTGTTACATGTTACCGTAGGACTGTTGCATTTGGCCAATCATTTGGTGTTATTAGCGGCGGGACTATAAAACTTGAACACACCTGACATTAATGTCATCTATTTCATTTTTATCACAATAGCCATGGTTAATAATTCTAAAAACCGAATGTCTATCCACTTGAACAACGTTAATACTTGGTGCCATACAATTGATATACTCTCTTTATATCCATGGTAATAATTGTCCTGACATCAACATTATCCCGGTGACGTCATTACACCCAGGCAGCCACCGGAGAGCTGCCATTGGGCTGGGGCATTGGTAGCTGACACATACACGGGCGCAGACATGAACGAAGGTCGCATATTTACGGTCTCGTGTAACACTGGCAAACATACAAGTGTGAGCTAAACGAACGCACTCGCAACAAGCCAGAGATTACGTCCCCAAAGTACCACACGATGTTAGTTTTATAGCATTGAAGAGCATATTTCTCGTACTCCTAGAATTATTACACTATGCGTTCTCAAAGAAGACTACGAAGAGCTCTAGAAAAACAACGACGTCACAGTATTGTTAGACTTGAGTCTACGAGTGTAAATACATGTATGCATTTAAAAGAACGACTGTCATGGTAGTATAGTGGGTTGAGCTATAGATCGAAAGGGCCCTGGTTCGAATCCATTAGTAACCACTTATAGTCTTATAGTCAACTTTATTTTGACAAATTAAAGGGGAGAGCCACTAAGACACATGAAGTACTGTGCAATTAGTATTTTTTAGTCTTCTATTAAGAGCGGAAACATCAGTGTATATAAGAAACCTTTTACGTACGTCTTTCTGTACGACTTTCTGTAGGTCCTTGTTGGCGGCATCGATCCTCTCTTTTTGGCATGGCTGATTTCAACCAGTGGCGCATGTCGAATTCCTCCCCGGGAGCCGGCGGTGGCACAGGGCCAAAGTGCAGCTTTCTCATCTTTTTCTCTGCGTGTACCAAGTGCACTGTAATAACATTAAAACAAGCGTCTACAAACATTTGTGTAATGGGTCGTATTAATATAACAAAAAGTATTTACTTTATATTTTCTAGCATTTGCTGTAATATAGTTTTTTTCCGGATGATATTGAAAAATGTGCATATTCCTTTGTAAAAGATACATTCAATTTGGCGCTGAATTTAATAACGACGTATATCTGGGTTTCATTTGTGCAAAAACGAGCATTCGGTGCCATTTTGTTTCATTCAAATAAATGAATGTTCATAATGTTTCATTTCAGCGGTTACAAATATGTGACCCAGCACGAGTAAATGAGACACTTTGAGGCAAAAATGAAAATTGAGATATTGATTTCATCATTTAAAGCTTGTTTAGCTTTAAATGATGAAATCAAAATCTAAAATGTTATGTTTGCCTCAAAGTGTCTCATTTACTCGTGCTGGGTCACATATGTGATTAGGCTTTCGGGTTGACGGATGCGTGGCCGACCATTGAGAATGTACAGTCTATTTCGAAGCAAATTAAATTGTCATTGTGTCACAGCCTGAATTGAATATTCTTTTTCATTTTGTTGCATACAATTTGGTGGTACAGTGCATGCTGTGGAAGGTTCATCCAATGCAAGGGTCTAATGCTGGATGAATTTGCAGGATTGAGGTTACTTAGTGATTTATCCAAATGAACATTTTGGAGAATCGAGGTTAATATTTTGTTTTTGTAAATGACTTCTCTGTCATTTTATCAGTTCAATTGTCTAACGGTCAATGAACTGTCCACCAAGACATGAGTGGTTGATGTCCGGTCTATTTGCTACATCTAAGTAGTCGGCGTCGTCAGCCTCAAAGGCATCGATACGACGATTTCGACCAACGTCCGAGACTCGTCTGTATCTCCCTCTTGCAGCCATTATTGGAAAACTTTAGGGGGCATAAAGTAAAATCTAGCTATATGATGCGATCGTGGCAAATGCTGTGAAAATTAAGATTTTGTTTTTAACTTAGGGATTCATATAGCATTTATTTTATATGTTTCAAAGACGAGACCACCTGGTTTAATTCCCCATTATGTTACTTTTGGTAACACATAAAAATGGATTCCAATGCTTGACCAGGCATAAAATTCGTAGAAAATTGGCTGCACATTTAGCGAAATTGATTGTTGATAAATTAAAAGGAATACATGTACATAATTGCGGGTGAGCATTTAAATTCGCGCTAAAATGAATTATCGATATACAACATTCAGTGCACATTCGGGAAATCGTGTGCCGATTTCTTACGACTGGAGGCACCATTATGCAAACACGAATTATCTATTGTTAAATAGAAAACGGGAATGTTAACGTTCATACTATTTCGCACGAAAACGAATGCACCAGTTACAAATGTATGTGCACATTTTGCGATATTGTCCGGGAAAACCTATATTTTAATGTCTCTTCTGTCTCATTTTCAACACATTAGAAATGTCTGTACCATGCATGCAGTGTGTTTAGCAGGTGTCACCTCTTTCAAAAGACTAGACCACCTTAGGCCTTGGGCCAATTTCATGGAGCCCCAACAAGTTGCTTAGCATGAAAATTCTTCCTGCAAAAATTCTGCAAAAACAGGGTTACGAACCAAACTTTTAGGTGATGTATATTGTTTGTGACTGATGTTAGGCAGGTTATTGCTTAGCATGAAAAACACATGACGTTTTGGGTGGTAACCGGATTCAGGCTAAGCAAGCTCGCTCCATATAATTGGTCCCTGGTTCAGTTCCCCATATGTTTCTTTGTTTAACACATGAATGAATTCGATTTAGTGAGATCGATTGTTTATAACCTAAAAGAAACACATGATGGCGGGTGTGCATTCGAATTCGCGCTAAAATGAATTATCGATACTAAATTTAGTGCACATTCGGGAAATCGTACGCTGATGTTTTACGACTGAATGCACCTTCATGGAAAAAGAATTATCAATTGTTAAATAGAAAACAGGATTGGAACGTTCATACTATTTCACACGAAAATGAATGCATCTTTTACAAATTAATGTGCACATTTTCCGATATCGTCCGGAAAAACCTATATCAGCATTTGTCTTCCCCAAAAAGTTATAACAACAAAATATTAGGACTATAATAATGAGTCCACGATTGAAGGATTTTACAACGCCATATAGACGTACATGTACACTTACGTACATGTACACTTACGTAAATGTACGTGTGTGGTTTCGTGTACATTATCCGTTGGTAAGCCCCGGTCACAACGGATCGTATGAAATGTTGTCGTGGTAGGCCTACACCTATAAAATATTTGTCGTGGCCAGATCTTACAACATGCCCGAAATCTATTTCGAGTGGTCACAAGGGCTATGTAATGAATGTATGCATTCATAAGGTTTATTGAACTACATGTACACCACTCATTATGCACAGCGCCCTCTGTTGTCTGGTGCACATAACCATGTGAGTATGCTCTCTGTTTGGGTAGCCATCTTGTTGACTGATATTACATTTCCGTTAGCTGGCTCAACTTACTCGAGTGTTCTTATGATTTTTATCTAGTCCATCCGATCATTACAGGGTACGACACATTAGCGATGGTTTGGCAATGAGGACGCGTCAGAAAAAGGCATGTCGTGAGTGATCACAAGTCAGTCGTGTGACCATCGTGAGTTGTCGGGTATTGTCGGGGGGGGGGGGGGGGCTATCGGGGTTCACTCGTGGGATGCGCGTAGGACGCTCGCGCGTCCGTCCCCCCACTATATACTGAGTCCTGGTCTGTTGCCTGCCATTTGTTCTCGAGATTTTTCAGTGGAAACAGTTCTGCCTGAATTTAATTTGGAAACAGTTCTGCCTGAATTTAATTCAATTTGTATCCAGGATGCCTCCCAAGAAGAAAACCAACAAGAAAAGGGTGGTAACAGTGGCTGATGTGCACGACAGTCTCAAGACTGTCGCAAGACTGTCGTAGAACAGACTCACGACAGCAACAAGACATAGATACCACAAAAACATCGTCAAACAAAAAAGGTGCATGGCCAATTTTGCCCCAAGACGGCAAGTCGATGCCGCGATGCTCAACAGTTCGTAGGACTGTCTTGCGACGACCCACGATTTGCCCAAATGTTCTGTCGTGTCGTGGCACGAATGCGTCGTGGGTTCGTTGTGACCAGGCCTTTACTACATAGACTAGACCGGGGGGGGGGGGGGGGGCAACAAAGTGCGCCGCCAACGTTGAAATGTATCTCATTCATTCTTCCATGCTCGTGAGCCACACATCTCACACAGTAAATACGTATAGATCGCTACCGCGAAGCTCAACATTGAAACACGTACAAATTTGCTCCATGCCAGGGGGGGGGGGGGGGGGGGGCTTCGAGGCTGTGATTGCGAAACGCTGGGGTACCGTCCATTCTCAAAATAGGGGGGAAAATTTTCTCACGCGAAAAATTAAGAGTTTTTGGCATCCAATCTTAACATCTTGTCTTTTGTAGTTGTACAACGTTGTTATTTACCTTAATTGTTATCATCCAATGACAAAAATTGTATTGAAAATGAAAAGAGCAGTCGAAACAAATTTACGTTGACGTACCGTTGATGCACGTAGAGATTGTGCACAAATACTCAAACGACGTTGACAAATACCTCCCCTAAAAAGGGCAATAATAATCGATAAATTGTGAAAAATCGTGCTTCGAACCCACTAATTTTTTTCCATGGATACGTTAAGAAAGGATGTAGCAGTGATATACTGAATTTAAAACAAAATCTGCCTGTGAACCCCTTGCGTTTTATCGTGTTGTTTTCGAACGAAAATGGCAGAAAATGACATCTCCCCCAAAAACATCCGTGTAGATCGTGCCTGTGTACCTGGCTTTGCGGACGTTGTATAAATCACTAAATTCGGGGAGCGCGCGACGGAGAAAATTTGTACGTGTTTCAATGGTGCGCTTCGAGGTAGCGATCTATACGTATTTACTTTGTTGGGCCCCCCTCCGCCCCCCCCCCCCCCCCCCCCCCCCCCCCCCCCCCCCCCCCCCCCCCCACACCCCCCCCCCCTGCTCCGTGTATTGCTCCCCGAATTCAGTGATTCATACAACGTCCGCAAAGCCAGGTACACGTACACAGGCACGATCTACACGGAATTTTTTTGGAGATGTCATTTTCTGCCATTTTCGTTTGAAAACAACACGTTAAAACGCAAGGGGTTCACAGGCAGATTTGTTTAAAAATTCAGTATATCACTGCTACATCATTTTTAACGTATCCATGGAAAAAAAATTGTGGGTTCGAAGCACGATTTTTCACAATTTATCGATTATTATTGCCCTTTTTAGGGGAGGTATTTGTCAACGTCGTTTGAGTATTTGTGCACAATCTCTACGTGCATCAACGGTACGTCAACGTAAAAAAATTTCGACTGCTTTTTTCATTTTCAATACAATTCTTGTCATTGGATGATAAAAATTAAGGTAAATAACAACGTTGTACAACTACAAATGACAAGATGTTAAGATTGGATGCCAAAAAACTCTTAATTGTTTGCGTGAGATAATTGTCCCCCCTATATTGAGAATGGACGGTTCCACAGCGTTTGGCAATCACAGCCTCGAGGCGCCATTTAAAATATATAATGGACACACAAATGAATAAAGAAAAACATAATGTTTTATTGACTTAAATTAAATGACGATTGTGCGTCAGAAAAAAGAAAGACGATATTTTAAATTGAATTTTCGGCCAATTTTGGCAAATGAGCAGCCAATTTAGCCACCACGTCATTTCGTTTCACGCAAAATCGAATTCTGCAGAAAATGACCATTTGGTTCCATTTTGAGAATAGGCAACAAACTTTAAGAAACCAGGGTAAACAATACAAGTAAACACCCAAACAATAACAAACGTTAATGTTTTACAAACAAACATGGGTCTTTCCATGTCAGACCAACGCACTGTTTTACCTTATGTCTTCCGATTTTGAAAACAATTGCTGCGCTTGTAGGTCCTAATTAGCAATGAATGCACACCAATTTTAGCCCGATCCGACCTACCATGTGGTCAGGGCAGAAACCACAAATATCTGACATTTGTAGAGTAAAATACCACCCTTTTGATACAAATATGTCATAACCATGTTAACTTTCATCAAATATATGCAAGTTTGGTATAGGTTTTCCCGGCCAATTTCATCACAAATTTATTCAAATTAATTAACACGCATTCAAATTTACCCCATTCCTTTTAATACAATCAAACTAGAGGTTCTTTTTTAGCTTATATTGCACTCAATTTCGTGTTTGTGCACACATGATTTCGTTCTTTTTATTCAGGTTAGTTTTAGTCATTCTAATTCATGGATAGGCATTCAAGACTACATTTTCACCATTTATCAGTTAAATTTCTGCTACATATCTACAATTGATGAAATCGAATTAAGACGCATCGAAGTGCACATTATATTGTTGTTAGGGTTTGTTTTCTTTTTCGTTTATAGGCAACGAATTTCAAATTCTTTGCGTTCAAATTGAACATAAGTTGTGGCTTGTTCATTCGAGGAAGCTTTCTTATTGCAGTATACTGGCACTTTACTTTGGCGTGTCCGTGTTGTTTGCATTCCATGTACATGTACATGTGCGTCATGTGCGTCATGTGCGTCATGTGTTTTGTTTTAACCAGTTCGCGCCGGGATTATTTTAACATCGCCGAGCCCACGGGCGGGATTATTTTTAACGAAACTCGATCCGAAGCGGGTTCAGCCTGATAGTGCCGGGAAGCACACCCACGCATTTCCGGCATTGCTCGCTGCTGACATACATTTCCGAACTTGAACTTGGCGTGTGTTTATGCGTTATCCGTTTTTAATTTTGGGAAATTTTTGCGTTTATATACGTCATATGGCGCGAACTGGTCAAAACAGATATAGTCTTCGTTCAATGAATAGTGTGTTACTGACTCCGGGGAGTGCCAAATGTAAAGTTTCACTAGGTGATTGTGCTTTTCAGACAGCTGCCCCTAAACTATGGAACAAACTTCCAGTTCACATTAGGAATCTTAGGAGTCTAGATAAGTTTAAAACTGAAGTTAAAACATATCTTTTTAAACTAGCTTTTGATTTTGAATCATGATTCTCATTTTTAACTGAGTAATAGTATGGTGTAGTTAATTTTGTTTTATGTATAATGTACAGCGCACATGAACATATTTTTATGGAATGCGCGCTATATAAATGTAATTATTATTATTATTATTATTAATAGCAATATTGTTCCTTGTGCTTTGTTATCCCATGATTAAAATTAAAGCCTGTGCCCTGTATCTAGAAGAATGTTAAGTAAAGTTTGAAAAGTTATGGTGATAAGTTTGAAATGAAAACAAAATCTGTTGCTACAGCCTTGTGATCGTTTGCACTGGTCTTTATGTTTCTTCTTTATTTCTTATTCTGTTTTGTATGTATATTTCTTTTAATCGTTTCTTTATATTCACTTTTATTTTTAAGCCCATATGGCTTCAAAGAATTTATTACCCCGAGACAGCTTGGTATGCAAGGGTCTGGCCCAAGTCCTCCTTCCCACGCTACACTGAGGTCACTGGGGAATTGAAACGCTGTTTTATGGCTATGAGGTTAAAACAAACAAGGCCTCATATACAGCCATAATCTCGTCGACTGGTCAGAGATCACTTTAGTCGCAACAGCTTTGCCAGAAGGTCGTCTGTTGTTGCTAGTGCAGTAATAGTAGTTATTTGTTCTTGCAATTAATTTCGAAGTTTTTCGAAGTTTTAAAGACATTTTCATAGTAGGAATAATCGTGCTTCGCATTTCGTCGACAATTTGAAGTTTTTTCAGAGTTTTAAAGACATTTCATAGTAAGAATAATCGTGCTTCGCATTTCGTCGACCGTATCCAATTCTCAGTTTCCAAAGTTATAAATTTTCTAGCCCGGGTCGTGGTTCAATTTCGCCGACATTCAGTTATACGGGCAGCCATCTTTTTCGTTCAAATTCGCACTACTTAAAGGTATATCACGCAGAATTAGCGTGGACATGAATTTTTCTCAAAATATCTGTCTTTATATAGGCACATACGAAATCACATACCATAGAAACTAATTTGAATGTGAACATTTGAAACATGTTTGCCAATTGATGAAAAGGAATGGGTGACCAGCCTCTTGCTGCTGGTTTTTACGAAATTGCATGATCTTTGCGACCTCGTGAATTTAAATGATCTTATTTGGCCAGTGAATGCTAACTGCTCAAATTGAATTACTCATTTTGAAGGCTGTTGAAGGCTGATGCAACGGAGCATTCATTTTCAAATGAAATTGAATAAGCCGGGTATTAAATTGATTGAATTTATGTTTAAATTCGCCGGAAAAACATATATTAAAATAATGATAATTGCATACTCAAATCAATTCTGAAAAGTAGGTCACCGTGCCTTTTCATATGTTACCATGACCTTTGACCCAAGTTTTGTAATAATGTATCATTCCGAAAATTAACGAAATGAAAATGACTTGATAGAGCATGTCTTCCTCTATCAGAATCAACTAAGAAACAATTAGGGTCCTAACAATTTACAACTTTATGACTATTTTTGTACAGTTGGTAGGTTACAAATTAGTCAATTTATAGACTTTACATTACAAATCCACTAACACAACTCACTGTTCTGTTTTAATTGTTACTAACATTATTCTTGGTCGGGGAATTTCTCATGTTGAGGGCTGATGTGGTCTAACCAGACCCATACTTTAAATTATTAGCAGTGGCGCACCCAGGATTTGGCACCCAGGATTTGACTAAAAAAAATAATAAAAAATTGACAACCTTGGAGGGGTGGGCTCAAGCCCCTGTATTCCTGAAATATTCACCTCAGCGGAATATCGGAATATCACACGTATAGGATGTATAACTAACATTGATAATATAGTTAGGGTTTCAAAGATACTGGATTCCACTTAAAAATGAGACATCAAACGTCGAAATCTGACAATGTTTGACAGAGTTATAGCCAATTTTCCAAAAGGGATCAAGTAGGCCATGGGACAATTTTTTTCGATATTTTGTGGCCACTGTGCAAGTTTGGACTTGAAATCAAGTCGTTAGACATTGTCGTCTTTGTCTGTGCAGGCGCCACCAAAATGAACCAGCGCTGGGCCACTATACCCGCTGGCGTCAGCTCTGCACGGACAAAGACAAAAGTGTATAACAACTTGATTTCAAATCTACACTTGCACAGTACCCAAACAAAATCGAAAAACTTGGTCCTATGGTCAATTTGAGCAGTCTTGGAAAATTATTATTAACTCTGTCTAAAATTGCCATATTTTGACGTTTGATGTTTCATTTTAAAGTGAAAACTAGAATCTGTGTAACCATATCTATATTATCGATGTTAGTTATACATTCTACGTGTGGTATTCCGTTAAATTTTGTTGCCTTTTTTGACAACCTGTACATCTCGAAGAGTTTGTACTCACCCATAAACACCGCGGTTGCTGCAACAGCGCAGAGCGCGATCAGCGCTTTCGACTCCATCCTGAGGCACTGCAACTCGCACAAATGAGCTGCCTGGGGCCAATTTCAGAAAACATGTAAGCACACAAATTTGCTTAGCATGAACATTCTCTCGTTGGGAAAACAGGGATACCAATTTAATTTTCAGTTGATGTTTACTGTTTGTGACTGGTATTCTGCTGGTTTTTGCTTAGCATCAAAAGCATATGGAGTTTTTGCTGGTAACCTGTTTTTACTGAGCAAAACTATTTTTGTGCTAAGCAAATTTTTGTTTTATGAAATTGGCCCCTGCTCTCACCTTGTAGATAATAATTGGAGGCGCGCAAGCGTAACATCTTAGTATTAATTGTCTGCTAGCTATTAACGTAATGCACTTTTCTTTATTTCATGGCACATTATTATTATTATTTATTCGGCCTTCAACACCAGGTACAAAGTACAAACATACATGACAACTATACAATTCCAAATTACACTAAAATTAAAACGAAAAAAAAAACCTTATCCAAGTTGGCTAGGACTGACGAAAATGTAATTACACATCAATGACACTTAAAGGAACTTGTTAAGGTTTTGTCTTCTATATTAGACAATAAAATGGGCAAGAAGCGGCGAGAGTTTGATCAAACTTATACCGGGTTTTCAAAAAAGAGAGAAAATTTTGAACAAAATAAAAGACATAATAATCCTCGAAGAAACCAAGGGGCTCACTCGTGAGGCATGTTTTGATACTTTTGTGTATAACAACAACAAAAAAGGACCAATTCCGCTTAATTTTGTTGTAACTATCCTTGTACACCACCCGTCCACCCGTATAAAAGCATGTTTGACACAGAGTTTGTTCATCCTTCAATCCAGCCCTCAGATTATTATATTTGTTTATAACTACGACATCTTTAGGCTAGTCCTGCTGAATTTTTTTTCTAACTATCCTTGTACTCAACCCATAAAGGCTGTAAAAGCATGTTTGAAAAAGAGTTCGTTCACCCTCCAATCCAGCCCTGTGAACTCAGTTCTATACATATTACATTATGCCTTCCGCTTGAGCACAATGTTAATATGCCAGAATGCTTTAATATAAATTTTGGTGTGCGTGTCCAGTGAAGGTCTATTGATATGCTCACACCATTAGACAAACAATTGTTACCACCCCACCCCCCCCCCCCCCCCCCCCCAACACAGTTCTTTTGCACAGATGCCTCTCGCGTGAGCACCAAAGTGCCACGGTGGGGTTTTGTTTGGGTCGGTGTCTCCGAGGGTTTTAAAGGGGCACATTGCTTTGGATCTGGCGTTTTCATGTATACAAATAAAATTGATATGGTTGGGAAGCTTTTAAAAAATAGAATATGTACTTTCACACAACTATTCCTTCAAATTGCGTCGTTTTTGTTTAATTTCGTGACAAATAACGGTCCGCCAGTTTGTAGAACCGATTTTTGACTCCACAAAAATGGCGTACCGTGTTAACTAGTCGCATTCCCAGTCACACGTGTAGTTTGAAAACGCGTGTGCCTACAATAAAACCTAGACACGCGTAATTGTTCTCAGAACACACCATAGAGCTATATTAACTTACTAGAGCGCTGGCTCAATGTACAAAGTGATGCATGCTAGTGACGCATCCATGTTTGTGCACAAACCTATAGAAAACTCGATACATTGTATGTACGGCTTTTGTACGGCTATTTGCATATCTGCGTTTGTATTCTATACAGTGCGTTACCGAAGCCGATACGCCCAAAACAAAAACGCACGATTAGCAAATGAGCGTTTCATTTTTTTTTTCTGCCCAAATGCGTGCGCATACGTATCCGCTGCAGATGATTTTGCCGTGACTTTTTTGACTGGCATGACGCGCGTTAGTTGCGTCTGTTCTACTTGCATGCGCTTTGTATTTAGAGTAAACTGTCAAATTCAAGCCATCCATTTTTATTATATTCTACACGCACATAAATTCAAAATTTCTGCGTACAAGATGGATTTAAAGTATTTCTGCGCGTAAGAATGAGAGGTTAGCGCTCTAGCTTCTTGCTTGGAACACACACAGTTTAAATTCTTTTTTACGCGTAATATTGCGAGCGTGCGTCGTTTTGTGCGCGCGTCACGCCCGTAATCTATCCTTTATTTAGATGTTAAAGTGGCATGGAACCTCAATTCCCAGTGTGACATCGGTCGTGTATTCAATGCACTATTTGCGGCACCAGTCTGATTACACGAGATACATTACAGCCATAGAGCTATATTAAATTAATATAGCTCTATGATTACAGCCCATCATTATTTCATGACGGCCGAAAATGCGTCTACGGATAACCCGAATTGTCCGCCGCGTCAAACAAAAAAACAACGTGGTCTTTTTTCCTCGTCTTTTCTCGGGAACGGTAAGGCATTAGGTTGGTTTCCTTTTACCGGGGATTTCAGGGCGATGTCCTTCATTGCCATCTCGCAATATTTTATAATTGGCTTGTCGGCATTTCATCCTTTTAACTCTGTAATTGATGAGACCTTGCTATTATTATGAATACTTATTATGACATTACTTAATTGCTTACACAAAGTCAACCTTCATTACCTTCGCCCAGGTGGTTTATATTAAGTGCATTCGTTGGGCGTTTGCGGTCTGCCCTTTTTTATTGAGTGCCCTTGAGTTTTGTTATTGAGTTTTCAACAAAATTGAGAGAGTTCTACATTTTCCCGCCAGAAATTGTATCAAGTCTGAGCACCGTCTGCTAACAATGGACGCATGCCGATCACTGTCCACGACCTAACTTAGTTGCTGTCAAAGTAAATTTGACTAAGTTAAATAAGGGTCCAATTAAAACAAAACGGTTTTCGAGAAAATTTTACAAATACGTTAACTCGGTATGTTTTATATCCATGTGATATGACATTGCCCGTTTTCATGGCAACGATAGATTGTTTTTGTTTTTTTCGTTAATAGCGGATGTTATAACACCTCACCCACGGCTTCTGTGTTTCGATTGGCCGAGAGCGAGTCACATGGTATTAGCAACCAAAGTACTGTACCCATGGCGCGGTATGTGTGTGTGCAAATGCATGCTAATGTGCACGTTGTACATTGCGCGTAGCACGTATTGTTCTAAAGAGCCGGCACTACAGAGCTGGGTTCCAACATTTTTGTGAAAGGGTGGGTTAGAAAAGTGCAAAGTAATTTTCACCAATTTTGTATTGGAATCAAAGTTCATTTTAACTAAATTTAGTTGGTAGAATTTGTTGGTGAGGAGTTATAAAACAAATATTGAATGCTTTGAGTGGTGTAGTAAAACTAGTCTTCCGAAGCGAAGCCGAGGGAAAATGGAATGCTCCATGGGTCACCGATTCTGTATACTACATTGTATACTATCTGTTGCAAATAACCGAGGACAGTATAGCAATTATTACCATTTACACATATAAAAGCATAGGCCTATACACGAATGTTTATTGTCGTGAAAAAAAAACCGATTACATACAAAAGTATTTTTTTACCCACCACTTATATAATTCCAGATAATCTGTGTTTATAGTGTTGGTGAGTAGAATGTCTAGAATAATCCTGGACAATGGTTTATGAGATTATTTATGATTGCCCACCGGTATTGTTTGTCCTGTTTGGCCGTAGCTGGTAGGATTGGGCAGGGATGTAGTCAAGTCCATCACAAGTCCCTGTAAGTCCCTGACAAGTGAATCACAAGTCATTCTTCCAATTCAAATCACAAGCTTTTCAAAATGAGCTTTGACAAAGGCTTTCCTTTGTGGTTGTTCAACCAGTTACTTATGACTGGCTCTATTACTGGCTTTATGACTGGACTTGTGACTGGAGTTGTGACTGGACTTGTGACTGGACTTGTGACTGGACTTGTCATTGGACTTATCATTGGACTTGTCATTGGACTTGTCATTGGACTTGTCATTGGACTTGTCATTGGACTTGTCATTGTTAAGTTGTCATTGACTGGTGACTGGACTTGTGCAAGGTCTTGTGACTGGACTTGTGCAAGGTCTTGTGACTGGACTTGTGCAATGTCTTGTGACTGGACTTGTGCGAAGTTTTGCAGGGACTGTCTGGGAATGGGTTGTAGCTGGTAGGATCCGGTCAAGAATAGAACGGAAGACTGAAGTGACGTAGGACTGTGGGTTATTTACGCGGGAAAACAAATCCACGTGTAGGCTGCAAATACCAGTTTAGTATTCCTCAATGTGTATGAGTGTTTTTAACTCGTCTCTAGAAACAAAGTGGTTGTAAAGGTTTAATTCTGTAATTTTGGCGTGTTGATTATATATATTGTTCAGGGGTATGATCAAACGTTTGTGACGACCATTATAGTTTAGTTTCGTTCCCCTTGCGCGTACCACGACTTGTGTACGTTTATTTCACTTTCGTTTGAGACAAACGAGGAAATGCGTGCGACTATTAATAATTAGACCGCGGGCAAAATACTAAATGAAAACCATTATTATATCTCGGGTGCTACGCGTCCCAGAGCGTGTTCAAAACGTCATATCCCACATCACAGCAGTCAACAATTGTATAATGGTACCTTGTGGGACATTTTTGTAGCATGATTGCTTTACATTAAGGACGCATACACAAGGCATTTAGGGGATTTGTTTTATATATTTATTTTTCAACAAAACTTCTATAAATGGAGAGGATAAAACACGCTACACGTATACAAATTATGTATACGTGTTATGTTATGTGTAAGAAATACAGCAACACAGTTACATGTTACAATACACAAATTACATTTAGGTTAAAATCACGTTTAATTAAGTTAAAATCAGGATGACCGTACAGTCAGTCGAGCACGGCTGCCCAGACCACCCACACAAACCAAAGGACTGTCAAAATGAAAAACCGTTTTCACGAAGGGGCGAATATCATGAAAAATCGTCTATTGATCGATATTTATTTTTGTGATGAAAACGATTAAATATTGCAATATCTACAACCTGGTGAAGTTATACATCCAAAAAATCATTAAAATTCCAATTAACCTAATTCACGAATGGGCGATTTGACCTTCAAGTGCCGTTTTGCGTTTTCACGAAGAGGCGAATTTAAAATAGCGTTGACTTCAACGTGTTTATGAAGGGCGCTTAGGTGCGCGTATTGACTTTAGCGTTTTCACGAAGAGGCGAATTGGGCGAATTAGGCGCGTACTGGCTTTTAGCGAGTTTTCACGAAGAGGCGAATTTGGGGCGCAATGGGAAAATGTATACATTCTGACTCTCACAGCCGTGGGCGAATTTGCTAATTTATATTTTTTCGTTTTCACGAAGAGGCAATTCTATTAATTGATTAATTCTGCAAAACTAATCACCTATTTTTCCTAACGTTTGCTATAATTATTTAAGAAGATTGGAATCTCTTCTTTCCCATGTTACTTTAATCTTGTATGTTCTATGGATCTTTATGTTTCAAACTGCCAAACGAAAAAAGGACCAACTTTACAAGCGATTTTCTCAAGTTTGTTCAGATCGTGAAAGGCTAAATTCGCCTCTTCGTGAAAACGGTGACGAAATGAGCAGTCGACCAAGATTGCCAAGTTCATCATTATCAAGAGAATCGTTACGATATAGAACTGTCTTTACACTATCACAAATACCATGTTCAAACCCAGTCTACATTCTTGAAGGAACAAACGAATCTCCGTCTAAATGATGAACTAACAATGCATTTCAGCAACGAAAAATCAGCATGCACGTTAAAACAATGTTTAACTCTATCGATTACAGTATTCTTGTAAGCAAAATCGCCATTGACCTCGCAATTCAAGAGGTGAACATAGAAAGGCCTTGCTTTTGAAGTGTTGTTAAAAATTCTGACTTGCTAAATTTAGTTTAAATGTAGACACAACATTATATTAGTAGCGACTCCATAATGCTTCTCTCTCCTCTGGTTTCTGTCGTTCAATTTCCTTTTACACCCCTTTCTTGTAATACTGTTGCCCCCCCCCCCCCCCCCCCCCACCCGCAAATAACCCCCTGTCACACTTCTTTGTTAATTCTTCCTTTTGATCTCCACCCTGGTCTTTTTCCTTGTGGTTTCACCCCTTCCTTGTTTGTTCCCCACCCAGGTGTTCACCCCCTTGGTCTGTCTTTGATCCTACCCACTCTAACCTTTTTCATTTCTTGGTCTAATCCTCCTTTTGTTGGCTATTCCACCTAACTTCTGTTATCTCCCGTTTGTGTTTCTTCTCCCAACCATTTTATGCATCATACTTGTATGCCCCCCTTCACATGTACATGTGCAATGTGCTCAACAAACTCTAGTTGCATAAATCAATTAATAATTATTTAACATTTTCTTATTCCAACTGGTATCCTTTTAAAATTCTTAAGACAAATAGGTATTTACAATACGCCTCGTGTTTTTTTGTTATCATGCTTTTGTTGAAAAATAATTTAATGATTATAAAATCTGATTTAAAACTTCCCAAATTCACCCACACTCAAGTTCAGATATTTACACAAAATCAATCAATCAAATATCATGAAACGTTTTAAGATATGGATAAATGTTACGCATATTCAAGTATGATGAAAATGACCCAATAGGCCATATTATTGAACGTAGAGGGCGCTGTGCTCACGGTATTTGGGGGTATAATTAAAAGTAATTAGGAGATAATTCACGTCAGTTTAAATATTCTTACAGCTCCAAAATATTTTTTTTCTTCGAATATTCAATTTTTAGATAAAAGTAAAGTTACTAAAACTACCTCAATAAACCCGTTGGGGACCCAGAAAATGGCGTCTTACAGCGCCCTCATGCGGCCAAAAATACGGCGCAATGCGTTCCTATGAGCTCACTTCCTCTTCTGTTTTCTCGTCGGTGCTATCGCTCCTCTCTTCTGACTGGACGGGGTCTGGATGATCAGGGCCGCTGACCGGGCACGGCGCGTCCCTCACGGGGGAGTCTGGCGCCGGCGGCACGGCCGTGTAGTCTGGCTTTTCACCGTCCGCGCTGTCCCGCCGCCTGGACTTGACTGCTCGGTAAACGATCTTGTCTACGACCAGTTTTCCGTTGACCTCGCCGGACGAGAACTGTTCGTCGTCCACGTCTTTCATGATCGCTTGCCGGTCGGCTGCGTACCTATCGGCCCAGTGCTTGTACAGGTAGCGATAGATGCGGTGAAAACACCTAAAACAAAATAACAATAATATTCGAATAATATTCGATGTCCATAGTGTCAGACTGGGTTTGGTTTTAAATGTAATAAAGTATACCACTTAGTTACGACAATTGTGTATTTTCGAACTCCTAACTTCGGGAAACTTATTTTTTCGGGACCCCTTTTATTTCTTGAGTAAAACAATATATATATATTGGCTTTAGAACCGCGCCTTCCCTCCCCCTCACGTTACGCAACTGTCCGTCAATTGAAAAACTCCCCTCGCATAATGCGCATGCGTGCTTCATTGGACCGATGAACTTAATCATAGGGTGCCGTTCGTTTAGCTCACCCGGGTCGAACGGGTACAATTGTTAGACACGAGTTAGCCATTAGAGCTGTACTAAACGAACGTTAAAACGCGGGTCGTCGCCATGGGCGTCAATCCTGGGGGGGAGAGGGGGACACGTCCCCCCCATATTTTGAAGGGTGGGGGACACAATATCAAATTCCCCCCCCCCCCCATGTTTTTGAACTCGTGTATCTCATAATAGAACAATATGTACTGTAGTGGAAACTGTCAAGAATAGTGGAGCGGTGGCGTAAGTGTGACGGATTTACACGGAGTCCATCCAATTCCAACAACGGTTGCGGAGCCAACAGAACCTGACGTTAACGCGCTACTAGCGGGTTTGGCCGCCCTATGCAGGCGTATGTGCGCGCGCGAACTCGATCTTTACGTGTAGTTCGTACGTGTGCATGTACATGTACATGTACATGTACATACGTGAACATACTGTTCTCGTGAAAACAGGCGTTATCTCGTCCAGACGTAATCCCACTTTTGTCCTAAATTTATATTATTTGTTGCTGTAAGATATAGCCCCTTAAAGGTAGGATACACCATTGGTAATTGCTTGAATTATCATGAATGGGTAGATTTAGGAGGTTGTATTTTATAGTAAATATCGTTTAACTGACCTTTCCGAAGTTTTACAATCATGGATGCCGAGAAAAGAACGAAAAACAGCGTTTGTTTTCAACCGGCGTCGAGCAGTTATTCTTATGTTATCTTTGTTTTTTCGCAATCGCCGTCCGGCGATCGCGAATTTTTATTTATAAAATTCTATTTTTCAAAATAATTACAGGATATCTAGCGCAATCATTTTGCTGGATGCCTAGAATCATTATTTACTTTCAAATGAGTAAGACATTTCTTAATAATTCGATAGTAAATGTTTTCGATATCTGCAAATGGTGTATCATACCTTTAAATCGATAATTCAGTAAATGATGTTTTTCAGCCATATTCATACTGTATCATGTACGCTGTGTGTGGACTTCGGCTGTGGTTGAAATCTGTGTTTTTGGTAAAGTTGTAGCCTAGTTTGAGAAAGTTTTGTGTGTACAAAAGTTCAGTGAAGTGCGTGTGCCATTGGCTGTGCTTGATCGTGTTCAACTCTAGCGAACCTTCGCAAAGCTGACAATCAATCAAATCGCAGTATAACGCTGCGTTCCAATCGCGTCGTTTTTATCGTGTTCACCGTGAATTTCTCCACGTTCACGATCGGGGCCCAATTTCTTGGCTCTGCTTACCGTTAGCGAAAAATCCCTGCTTACTATAGCAGAAAATTCGGTGCTTAGGCATAACAAAAAAAAATGTTATGTTGGCGTAACCCGACCGACACCTAAAAATACGGCCGACCCTGGATATATTTTTTTTCAAGGGACGAAATTTAATGATATAAATCTAGTTATAAATACGTTTGAAACCATTTCTGACCGTTTCTCATTGTTGTGTGTGTGGATTGTTAAAATATTGAACCTGGACACGCTATCGTGTATACCGGCCTAAACAATTAGAAAACATATCATTTTCATTGCTGGGAGGGGAAAACAAAAACAAAACAAAAAAAGAATCCCTACCTACCTACCCTATTTTTTTGGGCCCGTTACGCCAACATAACAATATTTTATGCCTTATGGTAAACGTATTTCACGCGTTAGCGAGGAATTTTGTTCTAAGGATTCTGTGCTTACAGGGTTAGCGCAATTTTTTCTGCTAGCGCGGTTAGCGGAAAATGGTGACCGTAAGCGCAGAATTCTGTGGTTAGCAGAGCTAAGAAATTGGGCCCTTGGGGCCAATTTCATAGAGCTGCTAAGCACACAAATTTGCTTAGCATGACAATTTGTCCTTGGCAAAAACAAGGTTACAGACCAAATGTTCACCTGATCTTTATTGTTCTGGATTGATAATCAGCTGTTTTTTGCTTAGCATGAAAAACACGTATAATTTTGGCTGGTAACCTGTTTTTAATGAGCAAGACTTTTTTGTGCTAAGCAATATTTTTTGCTTAGCAGCTCTATGAAATTGGCCCCAGTTTTTGGTTGCATTCCAAACGCTACTCACCAAGACGCACACGCACAGTCGAGTTAGTCGTACGGCAAGGACATTCTTTATCGCTCAAGAACTCGTACATGAACCAACACGCATGCGCGAGTATTTCATTCGTTTATGAAGTCGTGAACATGGAGAAAAAAATTCCACCTGGAGTTCACCACTGGTGAACACGAGTTACCAGGCGATTAGAACGCCATTATACGTGAACACGATAAACACGACGCGATCACTGACCTCTACACCTGGACGGACCATTGTCCATATTCTGCCGTGCTAACACTTGAAGTCGGCGCGAACTGGAAGTGCAACATGGCGGACCCGAGACGTCACTGCTGTGAGCCAATGAAATGTCCAGGTGTGGAGGTCAGCGGATTTATTCTGTACATTTTGTATTTATAAACATTACGTAATACGTATCGTACCAACACCTGGACATTTCATCGGCTCACAGAGTCACGTCGTGGGTCCGCCATGTTGCACTTCTCCGCATGCCGACTTCAAAATGAAACAATGATGATCTGTCCATGTATAGAGGTCAGTGGACGCGATTGGAACGCAGCATTAGAGTCAGGGGACCACTGCGCCCCCGGGTATGGGTATGGGTATGGGGCCCCCAGAAACACGTGGTTCTCCCTTCAAGTTCTCTCTTATATCGTGTCCGATGTAAACCACAGGGTTTTCTCGAGAACGGTAAAACATGAGGATGGTTTCCTTTCAACCAGACATTTGAAATAGGATAAGTAAACATCCAAAACATGAGATTTTGGGGATTCCAAGAGAGCCCCTTTAGGTCTTCGCAGGAAGACGCTCGCCGTCTGGGCTTGTCATAATTATGCCGGTGTGGACGGTAATTCTGTCCCCCGGTAAAATTGTCCGGGGGGACAGAATTACCTAGGTAAAAGTGTCCCCCTAGAGCCGTTAATTCCGTCCCCCTCCAGTTTATTCTGTCCCCTCTCTAGGTAATTTTGTCCCCCAATGTTCCACACATAAGTGGTTATTTTGATGTTATTTCAATGAAAAGCCCACATGGTATTTATTATTTGGACTTCTCTTCCCTTCATCGATTTATCAAAATAAAAATAAAAATATAAATAACTGTATTAATTAAATCAACCGATCTACGTTTCTGCGCGAAAGGGAAGATAGCAGTAATCAGTATTTTCAGACTTCTTGCACGCGTACAAATTCTGTATACCCAGCACGAATGTGGCAGCACTTTTGACCACCTGTAATTTGTAGTACGTTACACATCCTACAGTCTGCCACAAATGATGCACCATGAAGGGGTGAACCTGTACTACACTGGTTGTTGCGTCTAGTGGGTGCTAGACTTGTGACGTTGCACGGGACAATTTTACCAGGGGGACACGTTTAACGTTGGGCAGGGAGACAGAATTACCTGGAGGGGGACAGAAATACCTAGGTAAATGTGTCCCCCCGGACAGATTTACCGGGTCACGGCCTGGTAAGTCTGTCCGGGGGGACACATTTACCAGGGGGGACATAATTACCTTTCACACCGGCCGCATGATATGCTGGCTGTGGCAACATTGTGCACTCGGGTTGACGTTTGTATAATGTGCATGCTAAACCCCTCTAATAATTCTTGACTTCAGTAATGTCCCCCCCCCCCCACATTTGAAATGGGATTGACGCCCCTGCCCACATTCATAAATTCCTGCATCCGCCCCTGACAGGTGTATACCAGTTATTTAAATGACAATAAGTCTCAGAATAGCTTGCCTGTAAGTAGCTCGATTGAATGCATTTGTGCCATTCACGCTTTTCGCATACTGCAGTCAGGACATACAACATTTCGCACTGAACTACAACGTGCGACCGATGACGGAAAAAAATCTTCCGAGTACTGTGGCAGGCCACGCCTCAGCCGGGCCAACCCAACCCAACCCAACCAACGTTCTCTGACCTGCTTGACTCCTTTAAGAACTATGTTGACGATAAACTGAACACTCTCAAGAAACAGATAACGGACCAATTTAAGAACCGGCTGCACAAGATATATGCAACCTTTGCCAAAGAAACAAAAACAGAAACATGGGGATCCCATAAACAAGAAACAGTGGATATCCAATAAGGAGATTTCTGACAAGGTAGAGAAAGCACAAAGCCTATTCTCGATCTCTAAGGCAAAGTACGAGGAAGCCGGGCAAGCACTAGATCCTATAATTAAGGATATGTAGACAAATACACAAGCTTATACGCCTAGCAGATAAGAGTGAGGCAGGGTGGCGCGCAGTTGAGGAATACGAGTCCGACGAACTCGCATCCGATTATAGCGACGATGACAAGAAGATACGATCAGCCCAAGCAAGAGCCTTGCGCAAGAAGCGACAACTTCGTCAAACAACTCCGTCGCAAAAACGGCAGGCAACGACATCTCAGTTTCAGCCTACTTCTAGTGCTGATTTATTTTGTGGCCCTCTACAATTCGACAGAAGGGTCTTTGGCCACAACCAAGCCACCCCATTTGCTTCGACTGCGGCCGTTCCGGTCATTGGAGACGCTTCTGCCCGCTCGGACGTCCAACCCGCGGGCCGTCTGCACTCTAGATCTTGCAGGCAAGCACCAGTAAGCGCTGAGACCCCAACAGCAAGCAAGGAAGAAAAGTTACAGGTTGGTTTTTAGATACATTGCTTGTAGGCATTCAGAATTGGCTGTGTCGTGCTTGAGTTAGTAGATCAGTAAAAAGTACGGAGAATAAAAGTAGTATAATAGCGGCAATTGAGTCAAATATGTGACCCGCCTCCAGGAAAAGCTGACGTAAGTCGTAAAAATAGAGTTTTATACATGATTAAAAAGTCCAGGATGTAAGCTTTCATTTGGTACATAGTACAGCTCTATAGCCCCTCCCGTTCCGGTGATATGACGTTTTTACATATTAATAATTCCATGGAGTTCAAAATACACAACTGAGAAAACAGGCTTCGAAACGCAACAAAACTAAGACAATACATTGGAACCATGCACTCTTAAAAAGTTTTG
Organism: Crossaster papposus; assembly: GCA_037893245.1. Taxonomy (NCBI): domain Eukaryota; kingdom Metazoa; phylum Echinodermata; class Asteroidea; order Velatida; family Solasteridae; genus Crossaster; species Crossaster papposus. Next base: position 41,481 of record JBAIAA010000193.1, read on the forward strand.
GTTCACTTTATTTATCGAATTCCATCTTTTTTTAAATTAAATCTGAAACTTTGGATATTAAAGATCAAATTTTGAAAATCAAATTTTGACAAAAATATTCACCCTATTAACTTTAACATTACTCAGAAATGCATATCGCGACTTATGTCACCTTTTCCCGGAGCGGGTCACATAGGCCTATATGCCTAACAATGTTACGATGCGAATTTTTGGTTCATTCAACTTATTTCATAGTTCGTGATCAACTAGAAATACCCCGGTGAATTACTCAACGAATCCGCTGTTGCCACTTTGCAAGGCGTGTCTATGAATATTAAACTCCACAGGCTGAGCGTCAATATCTTTAAGTTTTGCAAAGAGAACGGCATTTTTCTAATGCCTCAGTGGATCCCTAGACATGTTAATTAAACCGCCGACTAAATTTGCAGAATAATAGATTTCGACGACTGGGACGTCTCCCATTTATTATTTAATACATTCATCGATTCCATATTCGGTCCCCATACCATTGACATGTTTGCCGATAATGCGCCGTATTTTTGGCCGCATGAGGGCGCTGTAAGACGCCATTTTCTGGGTACCCAACACAGGCAAAATTATTTTATTGAACTTAGTTTTAGTAACTTTACTTTTATTTAAAAATTGAATATTATAACAAATATATATTTTGGAGCTGTAAGAATATTTAAACTGACGTGAATTATCTCCTAATCACTTTTAGTTACACCCCCAAATACCGTGAGCACAGCGCCCTCTACATTCAATAATACGGCCTATTTAAATGCTAACATAGCTAAATTTAATCCCAAATACTGGTGCGAATTAGACATTAAAATTACTCCCTCGGTCTCATATCGTGCTGGGTATACATCTTTTATTCCTGTGGCCTAATCCTCCTTTTGTTGGTTGTTTCACTCAAGCAATATTATGGGACGGAAGAATCCAGCCTCTTTTGTAGAGATAATTGTGAGCTGCGGAATGTTGTAGTTTGTTTGAGGTTTGTAGGGGGTGCGTTAGGTAACAATAGTACAGGGAGTGTATTATAGGTATGGTGACTACATATGAAGCACGATATGTGGCAGAGAAAACCCCACCTCTTGTGTTGACCATTGTGTTCCCGGAATCTCTAGGTTTCAAGGGGGATGGGTTAGGTTACAATAGTGTTGAGTGCGTATAAAGTATAGGGATAAGAGGGGGTACCCCTCTGCCACATATCGTGCTGGGTATAGGTGACTAAGGGGGGAGTCGGGAGTCGGTCCCACGTCTTGCTGGGTACAGTTCCACTATGTTACTTCTTTTTTGTTTCTTCTCTTAATTATGTTGCGCATCGTGCTTGTATGCCCTCTCCCCTTATGTTTGTTGCGTGTACACAGCCATTTTGTCTCGGAAGATCTTGTTAACTTGCACACCAGGGCCCAATTCCATAAAAGCATTCTAACTTAGTATATTACTAGAATACGAGGTTTTAGCAAGATTCCAAATGCCTATAGTTGGTTGCTTGCTAGCAATCAACTAAATCGCATTCCATAACACCATTCTATGAAACATTCTTACTAGTTGCTTGAAAGTTGCAGCTTGCTAGCCTGGTGTGGGGTTTGCATAATCGCCAAAGTACATGGTCAGTTTGAGTTAACAATAGGGAAAGAGTTCAAATCAGGTCATGCTGTGGGTTTTATTGCCAATGCATTCCTCTCTACCCTATTTAGGGTATGTACATTTGTATCGGCCCAAGCACATGTTTCAGAAATGGCTAATTCAGAGAGTGTTTCAAATCAAAAAAGAGGAAAGAAGCCTTATAATTACTCGACTCAGGAAAATCTGTCCTTGACTCTGCGCATAAGGATGTCAATACAAATTCCCAAAAGATGAAAAATTGAAAGTGACTTAGAATGGTGCTAATAAGGATTTAGACATACCCCAAACCTATTCTAATTTTAGCAAGCAACTAGGAACCTTGCTAAGCGTATAATGGTTTTATGGAATAGATTTAGCAAGGAACTAGAGATAGAAAGGAAGTTAGCAACCAACTAGGCTTAGAATGCTTTTATGGAATTGGCTCATGTTCGCTAGCTGGCTCAAATATAGGTGTTTTTTTTCCAGAATAGTTTCACTTACGACAAATCAATAAAAACGAATGCGTGAAAATAAATCCGTAAACGAGTAGCACAGGTAGAGCTAGAAGCGGGCGGGGAGTCGCCGCTCGTAATATGGAATATTGAACCCCATAAAAAGCGTCTTTTCTCCAGACCCAAAACCGTGACATGTCATAGTATTACAGCTCGTGGGTAATTACGAGTTTAATATGAGTAAACAATTAGCATCGTAATTTACGATCAATTAATCTTGATTCTCAAGTTCATATCTGATAAAATGAAAACAATATTGAATAGGTCGTTAGTTTGTATGAACTATACTTTATTCTTTAACTCAATAAAATTGCTCAACTACATTTTTCATAAAGTTAGATTACACACTATATAAAACGTTATTTAATTTCAACTTTTAAATTTTTTTCACATGTTTAGTCTATTTTTTTTCTCACATGTTTAGTCTAAAATTGTTTTTGTGGGTTTTTTTTCTTCGATTTAATGCACAATATGAAAAAAAACAATTAAAACCATCATTCGATATCTTATACAAAAATCAAGTCTGTATTTCAAAGTTGTTGGGGTTTTTCTGGGATGATAAAAAAAGGGATAATAGACAGTATATGGAGCCTTCCATTCCAGTTCAGCAATTTTAGTCAGTATTATTTACTTTATTTTACTCTTTTACTCTTTTTCCTTGATGTAGAAACAGGATTTAGTCGTGTATAACCCAAGACATGCAATAGATTCAAAGATGTTTTAAAACAAATGGTTACAGGGACATTTAATAAACTGCTACAAAAGCTCTAAACATAGTGGGTTTTTGTTTGGGGGGGGGGGGGGGGGGGGGGGCTGCTATCTGGCTAACCTGTTTATCTGGTACCAGAAGTCTGACAAGACTTCTAGCACATTAACTTACAAATGCTTAGCACATTAACCAACCGTTAACCCTAACCCCCTCACTGATTTTTCTAGAAAGTATCCTGAATCCGCCACAGTCCATCAATTTTGGTTTGCAAAAACTGCTGGTGTCCTGAGTCCATCAGGCTCCACCAGTATACATACTGGAGAGATCCTGAGTCCATCTATAATCCACCAGCAAAAGTTGATGGACTCTGGCGGATTCAGGATACCAAGGTGGCATACAAAAAATTGCAGTGTGTTTCTCCACAGAGTCCATCACAGTCCATCACCTAAATTTCTATATCTTGAATCCATCAAACTCCTGCAGTAACGCTAGGCTTAAAATCCTCAATCCATCACACTCCTCCAGTTTGTTCAATATGGAGGTATCCTGAATCCGCTAAAATCCTCTAAAACAAGAAATGGATTTTGATGGACTCAGGGTGGTTAGGGTACTACTCGCTCTATTTAGAAAACTGTTGATCATTTGTAAAAATATACAGTTAACTGTATATTTTATTTAAGAATGCACAGTTAAATTTACATTCATTTGCCGCAACCTGGGATGTTGACAAATATCAAGTAAAATGGAACACTACCTCCAATAAAATGTTATGTACGTCTAAAACATTCGAACATAAAAATGGCCTATTATTACGACGAAGAAAAAAAGGGGTGAACATTTTGTTAAAGCAAGATCGAAACGATGGATTGTGATTTAAAATATTTACATGTATGTCATAGTAATTGATTTCATGTAAATCTCATTGGAGATAGTCCCTAGTTATAGGTCATAGTTCGAAGGTCCGAAAAAGTACTCGACTACGCAAAGTGTTAAAGGCAGAACTAGTATTATACACCATTTACTTTCGCTGCAATTTTGGAAAATGGATGGGTTAGGAGATTCATATTTTGTAGTAAATAGTAAATATTGTGTTGCTGACCTGTTTAAATTTTGGTGTTAATAGAAGCTGAAAAAGAACAAGAAAAAGTGCTGTTCGTGCAGTCTGGTTTCTTGACTTCCTTCAGACGAATTCAATAAATCGGGGGCAGTGTTTGAAAATAGTCGGGTTTTAACAACGATTACCGGCTGGCAATCGTTTGAAAAATATGATACCAAATTTTACAGATTTCACAGGATGTTTGAGACTGTTTGCACTTGAAGTCAATAATAAAGATTTCATAATAATTCAGTAGTTTTGTTTTGTTGATGATTGCAAATGGCGTATACTACCTTTAACTTCAATTCATAAGTTTATTAATTCCTTGTCTACTACAATAATAACTTCAAATAACCATCAATCAGTTTAACATCATCAGTCAATCAGACAACACATCCTCGTATAATATTAACACCACGATTTATACCGTTGAGGATTCCCTGTTGGACTTGGGTCGCCGATACACCTTCCTTACTACTTCCTCCTCTTCCACGTGCCACGCCCCCCTCACGAACACCCGGTGGGTGGTCTTTACCTACAAAGACAACATTCAAAATGATATGGTGTTCTAAAACGGAAAGGCAAGCTTCGTGGTTCAACTTTCAAACATCGTGGTTCAAAATTTGTAAACGTCGGGGTTCAATAATTGTAAATGTCGTGGTTTCAATAATTGTAAACGTCGTGGTTCAATAATTGTAAACGTCGTGGTTCAATTATATTTGTAAACGTCGTGGTTCAATTATATTTGTAAACGTCGTGGTTCAATAATATTTGTAAACGTCGTGGTTCAATAATATTTGTAAACGTCGTGGTTCAATAATATTTGTAAACGTCGTGGTTCTAATATTTTGTAAACGTCGTGGTTTAATAATTTGTAAACGTCGTGGTAAACGTCGTGGTTTAATAATTTGTAAACGTCGTGGTAAACGTCGTGGTTTAATAATTTGTAAACGTCGTGGTTCAATTATTTTGTAAACGTAGTACTTCAACTTTCAGAACGTCGAGGCTCAACATTTGAAAACTTGTTTCAAAAACGGGACCGAAGTTTCTGTGTTTAAAAACGACTACCTTTCATAAACTCACCTCTCTAACGAGTTTGGACTCGTCCATTAACACCATACCGGGGAGGAGTTGCAGATCTAGCTCAGACATGCGGGAATCCTGCAAGAAAATGTTGTAACTGAAAGGTTGTAATTGGTTTCGTTTTGTCTCAACAGTTTCCCTATTTGCATTTGTTAAAGAGCCTGAAATGACGCCATTTTGTCTTTGTGCTTCTTGACCCCTCCGTGACCCTTCTATGGGTTAATTACATGGGGTTGCCATTAAGTCTTGCTGTAATTTGTGACTGAATGGTTTCTAAGTGTACTAAATTGTACTTACGACCTTCATATCCGGTTTTTCGTTCCTAGGTCTCCTTGTTCGATCACGTTTGTTTTCACATCGCGTACTTGCGTGAGACCGAAAATAAAACCGACGTACTACCTACATCCGATGGATTCTAGATTTTGTATAGACTTGTTTCAACTATTCTTATCAACAGTCATTTTAGATTTGTCTCTAACTAAAAACAAGTCCTTCAAGGTTTTTTAAAATTATAATAATCTAGAACTTGTACTTCCGTTAGACCTATATTTTTTTCATGAGTAATTCGATAAAAAGTCGCATTATATACTTTATTTAAAGAAATAGTGCATTGTGGTTAATACAAAAACGTTTTTAACCAAAATACAATAAACTTTAAAATTAGAAAAGGGAAATATCTTCGACGTTATCAGGGAAACAAACAAAACTCGTAATTAATGTTAGACTCTTGTCCTTTTTTCCTTTTTGTGTGTGTAATTGTGGTGTCATTTGAATATGTATCTTTCGCTGTGCGCTGTGGTAGAACTATTATGAATAGGAACGTTTCTCCGTGATTTTGAAGGTCTTGAGAAATAAATGTGACCTTTATTTTGGCTCGGCGGGCAAAAATTTCGACGATATTCAAGTACTCGACCTGGGGACGATTTCATAAAACCTGTAAGCACAACAATTCGCTAAGCAAAAACCTCTTTGATTAGTAAAAACAGTTGATGACCAGTCAAAACTCTGTGCTTTTTATGCTAAGCAAATTCCAGCCGAGTAACAGTCAAAATCAATATACATCACCTTAAAATTAGATTTCTAACCCTGTTCCCCCACGCCCCCCCACGCACAGTGTCAAATAAAATCGAAAAACTTGGTCCCATGGTCAATTTGACCCCTCTTGGAAAATGATTCATAACTCTGTCAAACATTGTCAGATTTTGACGTTTGATGTCTCATTTTAAAGTGGAAACCAGTATCTTTGAAACCATATCTATATTATCGATGTTAGTTATACATTCTACGTGTGATATTCGGTTATATTTTGTTGCAATTATATATATATTATTATAATGTACATGTACATGTATATTCTAGATACTCACGGGTCGCAACGTACGATGGGGAGTTGGTGTCCTAGGTGCTAAAGCCCGCAGGGTGATCTCCGGAAAACCTGAAAATCATTGACATCGTTAGGGCAAAAAACAATCCCCAACATACATGTAATTCCATAAATCACAAAAACGTGATTATACACCACATGGGCGTCAATCGGTGAGCAATTGACCAATTGCGTGTGAAATTTAAATAATATCTGGTACACTGACTTGTTCACCCAGTTTGGCACAGTTTGACTTTAAATTATTCAGACCAAATACACACAATCGTGAACCACATAACGACCGAGGATCGATATTGTGTTTTCCTATATTCCTTTACTATACCCTTACCCCATTACCTAGCGCTTGCCCCAACGATCGAGGAACGAATTCGGACAAGCAAACCGTCCTTCGAGGATCCTTTGTTCCCTTTGTTCTCTTTTGTGTTTCGATCCTCGATCGTAATACAATACAAGAACACTGTTGCTATATCACGTGATTCGGGGCAAGCTTTTGCATAGTTACGTAAGAGACGCTCAGCACCAATACATTGTTCACAATGGGTGCGAATGGCAAAAAGACACCAGGCCATTCCAGAGCTGGGGGTTGCTAGCGTAAGGCTTGCCCCGAATCACGTGATACAGCAACAGTGTCTTTGGTCTGGAGAATTTAAAGTTAAACTGTGCCAAGCTGCGTGAGCAAGTCAGTGTACCAGATGTTATTCAAATTTAACTCGGGGTCACGCGCAAATGGCTTTTTACCAATGGTGTATCCATCCTACCTTTAATTTACGCTGACGCTTGGACATTGATTACCACTCGTGTACTGCTAACCAGCTAGTGCTACATCAGATTGGTCGCCATGTGTTTATTGCAAGCATTTTATTAATACAAAATACACCAAAGCCTTGATGTATAAGTTGTAGGTAGACATACATACTTTCGAAGCCGTCATTGTCAGCGGGCCTGGCGAGGGAATCTGGGCGGTGATTGGACGCTCCGGGCCCCGGGACCACAGGGGTGAAATCCACATCGATGTACGAAGGTCCACGGTCCTTGGGAATCCTTTCAGCTAAAGATGAATCCTGTTGTCGGAAATGTACATCTTAAATATGTACTTTAGGGTAGGGTAGCCTAAGGGTTTAGGTAATAGGTTTTGGGTATACATTGAGATTATATGAGTTGGCGTTAGAGTTAGGTTATCGGGTAAGAACAATAAACCACCGATATAAGCCGTTTAACTTTCGGTTAGTTAGTTGGTTTTTTGGATTATTTCTGTGCAGCTATCCTTATCTATGGACGGCGCTTGTTGGTGATTGTGGTTGTTTCATATTTATCGGCAATCATAAATGCCCCCACTAAAACAGAAAGTGGCGCCAAGCCCTCAGTTCTTTTGTGCATGAAATTATTAACTGCTCATTAGTCAACTGAAGTAATGAATATTTGATCAAAGTGTCATTTGGAAGAGGAGATCCGAAACTACCGCAAGAACAATCCCTATACGGACAGGGCGGCCCCCACAAATAAAAAGCACAACCATATCTCAACGGACGAGCATATACTTGCACTACCATGAGGTTAAAACTACTATACCAATAGATGGAGAATCTTTCTAGAACAACAATTATACCAAGATATCTTGATTTAGGCTAATAGTTTTAGCTGCAGACCTCATTTTGTGAAGTGAAGTCGGTGGTCCTTTCGCGCCGAAAAAAATAACTAGCCTAAACCGTGTCATGTTAAATTTGCAGGCGCGGTTTAGTTATTTCTTGGTGTGAAAGGACCCGACTGTGCTTTACAAAACGGGTCTAGAGTTAAAACTACTAGCCCAAATTGAGAAATCTCGGAAATTTTTTTTTTTCTAGAAGGATTCTCAATCCATCGGTTTCGTTTTTCCTGATCCACCCTGTACAATCATGGATCTTCCCATAAGGCATAAAAAAAAAAAATGTTATGTTGGCGTAACGGGCCCAAAAAAATAGGGTAGGTAGGTCGGGATTTTTTTTTTTTTTTTTTTTTTTTTCTTCCTCCCAGCAATGAAAATGATATGTTTTCTAATTGTTTCAGCCGGTAGTGATACACGATAGCGTGTCCAGGTTCAATAAATACACAATCCACACACACAACAATGAGAAACGGTCAGAAATGGTTTCAAACGTATTTATAACTAGATTTATATAGATTTTAATCATTAAATTTCGTCCCTTGAAAAAAAAAATATCCAGGGTCGGCCGTATTTTTAGGGTCGGTCGGGTTACGCCAACATAACTTTTTTTTTTGTATGCCTAATCCTCGTTCAAAGGCGCGGCCAATAGAACATGCGCAGTAGTTTATATGCGCAGTATCTCGTGTGCGCACTGCGGTCGCAGAAATCGGTGGACAATATTCGTTTGTTTGAGGTTACAAAATGATGTTTGCGACAATTAAACCGTCAGTATATTCAGAGGAAGAAGCAATTAATAAATCCCTCGGAGACACCGAGGGGCTCACTTGGGAGGCAGGTTTTGATACTTTTGTGTACAACTAAAACAAATAGGCCAATTCCGCTGAAATGTTTTTGTAACTATCCTTGTACCTCACTTATATAGACTGTAAAAGCACGTTTGACACAGAGTTCGTTCACCCTTTAATCCAGCCATCAGAATTGTTTTTGTTGGTATAACTTTGACATCTTTGGGTTAATTCTGCTGATTTGTTTCTTCTAACTATCCTTGTACTCAACCGTATAGGCTGTAAAAGCATATTTGAAACAGTGTTCGTTCCCCCCTTTAATTCAGCCCTGGGAACTCAGTTATATACCGTACACATAATGCCTTTTGCGTGAGCATCTAATTGCAACCGTGGGGTGTTGAATTGTTGATATGCTCGAACCCTTAAATATTTGGTGTGCGTGTCTATTAATGATCATACCAATTGTGACCCCCAAACCCAGTTCTATACATATTACACATAATGCCTCTGCATGGCGTGAGCACCAAAGTGCCACGGTGGGGTTTTGTTTGGGTCGGTGTCTCCGAGGGATTTCTTTTAAAGGATAAACCCTACAATGACTTTGTTTGTATACATTTACCTTGCGTGTAGACAGGTGGTTAGTGCGTTTCTTGTTCTGACCAACTCTGCTGGCAAGAGCTGTCCGAACCTAGACCCAAACAATTACGCAAAAGTAGTACTCCAAACTAAATCAACTATTTTAATCTTCTGATATTGTTTTAAAAGGTCACCCTGTGTGTGATAATTATACGGTGTATTAATTGATTTTGTTGAATGTTCGTCAACAATCAGTACATTTGCATAAAACCAATTATAAAATGTATTGTGTAATATTGATAACATTGTATTAACCTTAGAGTTAGTGAAGCAGCACGTTGAAAACACACATGGTCCGAGAAGTGAGTTGACCACAACGAAGAGCCATTCGGCCGCTGTTACTTTACCAGTGGGTGCAGCTAATGTTAGCGGCATCAAGACTATCGATGCCGTTGCCAGAACAGCCGTCAGTGCAAATCTTTGAAGATCATGTCTATTGACAGAGGGGGAGGGGAGGGGGGAACACAGGCTTAAAACTGAACCAGACTTAAACACGCTGATTGCAACAAACGAAAGATGAACAAGAATGAAACAAACGAAAGATGACAATTTATAATTGTACTTACTTTATTTCACTGATATTCTGCTCGGGCGTTGCACTCATTAGTGCGCACTTAGCAGCAACGAGCAAGGGGCAGAAAGCCAGCTAACACGAACATTGAGAGACAAACAAGGACGGAGTACAGTTTAAACAAAATAAGAATTGAATGAACTATCATGAATCGGAGGATTTGGGGGTTTTATTTTAAAGTAAATGTTGTTTAACTGACCCGTCCGAACATAATGAAGCGCGATATGAGACGACCCCCCCCCCCCCCCTTTGTGATGGTCATTGTGCTTGAGGAATGTTGTGGTTTATCTGTAATACTTGTTAGTTTTTTTAGGGGAGGGGGTGCGTTAGGTAACAATAGTCTCGACAGTGTATATAGGTATGGGAGACTAAGGGGGAGTCCGAACGGCGATCTTGATTTTTTTTTTTAATTTTTCGAAACAATTACAGAATATCTAGCGCAATTATTTTGCTGGATGCTATACAATCATTATTTACTTTCAAATAAGTAAGATATTTCTTATTTATTCGGTAGTAACAATTCTGCAAATGGTGCATCCTACCTTTAAACCAAAAGGCTTTAATTGGTCGTCAACGATTTACATATGGCACACAGGGCACAACGAATGCCAAAGGTGCCATCCAAACAACAACATGCCAGTAATGTTTGAAGGTTTCTGTTTTCAAATGATTTTTTACAAATAAGTAAGGTATTTTTTTATAATTCAGTAGTAAAATAATTTGATATCTGCAAATGGTGTATCCTACCTTTAATTACAATTTGCAGTTTTATAATTAGTTTTTTTACTTGCTATTGTGAGCTCCAACACACACAAACAAACGCTTACAACAGTTAGGCCAACTGAGCTACACAAGTGTTCAAATACTTACGCTCAAGATTATAACAGCCGGCCACAGGAACGCCAAGAAAAGACCCTCAAAGTCGGCCAGACATCTGTATATCCAAAAGAATCCCGATACTTAGTTTAGGAACACTCTTTATTTTTATTTCTTTAAAGATCAGCATCCAAAATCTTTCAAGATCTTTCAAGCCTATGTAAATCAGTACACAACCTAGTGTAAACTCGATCAATGTACATTCACATATACTTCTACATATAATCTTTCAAGATCTTGAAAGATCTTTCAAGCAGTGGCAACACTGAATTGTGTAGACAATCATAGTCTGGTTACCAGAACAACAGCTATTTTGGATGAATCTTGGGTAAGGTCTGGTAACCGCCAATGTCCCGTTCAATACCAAAACAGAAGGAATTTTTCCCGTTTCCGAAAAAGTCCGAAGTTTGCCGAACACGTTCTGCTGGCATTCGGGTACAGTAATTAATGTTCGCGATAGTCGAACGACAGAATGTCCGTTGATCCAACATGTTTTTAGGTTTGGATTTAAATCGAAACTAGTACTGACAAAAATCACCAAGAGAAATGCCCAATATCACTTTTTTAAGCCATTGTTGTATTGTGAATTTTGCCGGGTAAGTCTGATTCTTGAAATGTTGCAATATCTAAAATTAGCTGCGTTGCCTACAGTGCGTCATGGTCTATTTTTGTCGGTGGGGGTAAATTTACCTGACCTTAAGGTCAGAGAATTGTCAGGTCTGGGAACCAGACCTATATTGTATAGTTCGTCACAGATTAGTCGGAAGCACCAATTAACAATAACGAATGATACCACGAAAAATGTATAGCCGCACCACATACTGATTACCCAACCTCGTTCCCAGGGTGTCGAGAAGCGCCCTCACCGACACAAAAGCTGCGCTCTCACGTGGTTGAAATTAAAGTAAGCCCTGGAGACGAGGTTGTAAATTACCCAACTTTGGGCGTGTACTGGGACACTGAGGTAGCGCCTGAAATGACGACGACCCCCGAGGGAATGCCTAGTCCAATCAGAAGGCCGATACGTCGACTCGGAAGCGACTCCATGGCAATATGTAACGGCTTGTGTGATTGGCGGAGGAGTAAGAAACCACGAACAAACATCCATGCACAAATGGACAGGTAGGAAAAGTGGAAGGTGATGGCATTAGCTGTGCAGAAAATCTGATGGATGAAAAAGGTGGAAAATATTGCACCGAAAAGGCCAATTTATGAGAGAATCAGATCAACTTAGGAAAAGAAACAAACTTATTTTCAAACATTGTATTCCCGCAAAGTAAACATGGAGGTAGCCGAAAAATAACCCCAAAAATAACGTTTAATCTCGAAATAATGTTTAGTAGTCCTGCATGGGCAAGTAGTGATTTTTTTCACTCGGGTACTCGCGAACAAATTACTCGCGAGTACTCGAGTAATCGCGAGTAATTGTCACAAGTTTTACAAGGGGTAAAATGACGGTCATACGCGTGTTCTTATTCAAAACACAACGGTAATTTCACAGCGACTTTTGCATCAATTTGGTCTCCTTTATCGCTCAAGTGGTGATTCCTCCAAGGTAGAATTGAAAATCAATAAAAATCATTATCATTATTGTAAAAACATCGCAATTGTCATTAGTATAGTAGTAGAGTCCGACCGTGTTGCAGTATGAATAACCAGCTCCGTGGAAACAATGCACTGACACCGAAAAAACTTCCGCCATCTTGTTTATCCCCCCCCCCCCCAAAAAAAAAAAAAAAAGTTTAAAACTTACTTCACTCTTAATGTCCTGCACAGACAGTAGAAGACACATGTCAGTCGTTGCTATAGTAACTAGAAACATGGTGCGGAAACAATCATGGTCTTCCTTCCATAAACATCTAAACAGACGTAAAGAAAATCCAAATTTCTTTTTTCAAAGTAAACATTGTTTGAGGCATTTCAACACACGACACTGTGCACAAGCACAATGTATTACATTCTAATCTTAGTGGACCGCTTTTCGTTTGTTAAATGCTTATGTGCAAAGACAGTCGCCCGCTCTATATAGGCAGATTGGTGGGCAATATAGAATGTGACACACAATTATTATATCATGTCAAAAGAAAGATATTTGGCTATAGGGCCATCGCAGATTTGACCTTTGAAACAATAATAGGTTAAATAACATGCAATGGCAGCCATTTTGAAAATGTTGATAATTGCTTGTTTTTCTACCCATTTTTTTCTTCAAAAGACCAATCTGCAATGGTCCTATACATCCAAATAATTGATATCATATCATACTACCATTGCGGGTCAAATTCCATGCTTTTATCATTAGATTGGACATTTTTTTCATCAAACTGCCTGACTAATACGTGACAGGAAACTAAATATGAGGTAATAACCATACGTGACCTGCTCCCACGAAATCTGAGTAAAGTTTACATTTTGATATTTTGAGATATTGGTATTTCCAGATTCCTTGAATTCTTAGCTTTAAAAAAATATATAATTTATTGGGTAGGGTATTTAAAAAATATATAATATTGACGTTACACGTTTTTCAATTTAATGTCGTTCCCGTGTGAACGAGAATCGTTCTAATAATTTCAAAAAAACGTAAGCTGCATGTATGATTACGCCCCTTTCTAATAAACACAATACTTGGTAGTTGGAAAGAAATATATGTTGGAATTGTATCATGCCAAAACAAAGAAATTGGCAAGGCGGCACTTGAACCAGCGACCTCCGGAATACCGGATCGGCGCTCTACCAACTGAGCTATCTTGCCCTATATTGGCGGTCTCCCAAATTGTCAGTATCTTTGGCGCTAGTCTGAAATCATAAACACCAGAATTCCGAGTGGCCAGGGATCACGCCCGATTTCACGATACAATCTGGGAAGCGACATTGTGGGTATCACTCAATGAGAATACGACTTGTTATCTTGTAATACACAAATATACTGACAAAAATGAAAATTGAGATTTTGATTTCATCGTTTAAAGCTAAACAAGCTTTAAATGATGAAATCAAAATCTCAATTTTCATTTTTGCCTCAAAGTGTCTCATTTACTCGTCCTGGGTCATAATTTAGCTCAGTTGGTAGATAGCCAGTCCGGAAGTCGCAGGTTCGAGTCCCGCCTTGCCAATTTCTTTGTTCACTTTGAAATGTATGCAATTTTACCTAGTTAGTTTCCCTTGTGGTTTATTTGTGTCAATAAGATATTGATATTTATAAGTTATTTTAAAACAAAGTTACCGTGCATATTCAAGGATAGCTACAGCAGTGGTAATGGCGATGAATGACAAGACGCAGCTGATTGAAACTGACCATTTTAATATCCCAGAAATACCGATTTTCCACACCTTTAGAAAAAAGAAGAATTAAAGACGAAGATGTAAATACACAAACTACCGTGTATAGAACTTGGAAACCTACTTTAACCAGTTCGCGGAGGAAGACGTATATACACGCAAAGATTTCCCTAGATTCAAAACGGATGACGCATAAACACGTCACGACTCACGAGCAAGGCCATAAATGTCTGTCGGCAGTGAGCAAGGCCGGAAATGAGCGGGTGTGCTTCCCGGTACCATCGGCCTGAACCCGCCTCGGGTTTTGTTAAAAAATTACCCCCGCGCCTCGATCGTCTAGGTCATGTTAAAATAATCCCGGCGCGAACGGGTTAAGAGAGAATACAGACTTGCCTTAATAAAGACAATGACGTCATCCACGTGATTACAATTACATGACGTAGTTCTGCCATCGCTGTGCATTATCGCGCATCTATTCAATGTGTCAGTTGCAAAACTGAAAAAACAAACAAAATAAAATTAACCTAAAATTTAATTGCTAATAATAAACATTGTCAGTTTCGTATCATTTACAATCAATACACGAATACTTCATGCGCACACCGAAACGTTGACCCCAGGTTACTAGTGAGGCAAACGAAATCTATCCAATGAGAAGTCCAGGATATAAGCCGTCACCTTAAATCTGATAATTTGATATGGTAGTGGTTTCCAGCAAAGTTATTTCCTCTTGTCCCCGGACAAGCATAATATACCTCAAGGGACAAGCATATATACCTCAACGGACAAGCATAATTTCACTACCAGAATACCACGAACTATTATAACAATGGATGGAGACTCTTTCTAGAGGAAAAATGATACCAAAGATACCTCGATTTGGGCTCCATATCCTATTTTGTGAAGCGAAGTCTAGAGGTCCTTTCGTACCGAGACATAACTATAAACAATGTCATGTTAAATTCACGGGCGCAGGATAGTGAAAGTATGCTTGTCCGGTTTTTTTGGGGAAGTCACTAAAAACTAACCAGTGTATAGTGGTTCTTGTTAGAATTTTCAAGGCACTTATGTTACCTAACCCGGTTTTCCCTTCAACCTTGTTCTGTGGTTAAAATAACCCATTAAAATAACCCACGTTAACGATTGTCAGATTCGAACCACAGACTTTTCGATGCATAGCTCCCCTCTCTACCAACTATGCTATTGGCGAGTTGGTTGTGGAAGCCGTTCTATGATAATTCTCTACAGTTTTTTAATGTATATGAGTTGTAATTGCTCTTTCTCATAAATATACATTCACGCACCACCCAGCTCCTGAAGAAAAACAATATCGCGAACCGCTACAACGGTTAGTATTAAGTGTCTTTCGTGTTTTTGTGTGGTCCACCCTGTATAATTACACGTATACATTTCAGGACGCACAATGACTAACAAAAGAAAGGTTTCCTTAGCCACATGTATCGCTTCATAATTTTAAAGGTTTCATAATCATACCGTATGTCTGTGTTGCTTAGGGCTTGACATTTTGTTGTCGATGACACGGAAACAATGGTGGTATTACCGCTCTCTGTAACAATCGCCTCCTAAACCGTGGACCAACAGAAAAATGAATTTAACAAAAGGCCAAGAAAGGGTTCGGTATCGTCTTCGTAAAACTCTCAATTAAAACATCTGTAGTATTGTCTTGTGTGCTAAAGTAAGTAAAAATGTAAGCAATGAAATAAAATAACATCCCATAGATGTTTTTTTTACAAGACGTTGCCAAATAATGGTGGAATGTTAAAATCTCACTAACATTTTGATTGGTCTTTGTTGCGTTGTCTGTCACATTTCTTTGTTAGTTCTTTCCTTTGATCTTCACCCTGGTCCCTTTCTTTGTGATTTCACCCCTTCCTTGTTTGTTCCCCACAAAGGTTTGCACCCCTTGGTCTGTCTTTGATCCTACCCACTCTGACATCTTTTATTCCTTAGCCTAATCCTTCTGTTGTTGGTTCTTCCACCCAACTTCTGCTTCCCTCGTTTGTGTTTCTTCTCTTAACCATGTTGTGCATCATGCTTGTAGGCCTATATGTCCCCCTCTATGTTTGTTTCATGTGCACAGCCATTTTGTCTCTGAATATCTTGTTAAGATCGAAATATAAAGCCCGTAGCACTTAACATGTTTTGTTTTATTTTATATTATTTTGATAAATACTTATAGGAGAGTTGATAGCTTCTGATTGGTCGAGACTCGATTACGTGGAGGGCAGTATTTTGCAGTAATTGCCCCGGCTTTCAAAATTGAAGCAAATTCACTCTTTATTTTCTAAATAAAAATGTATTTATTAAAGGGAATAACAGGGTGAGTACCCTGCTATGCCCTAAGTATTTTATAGTGTACTGTACCCCCCAAATTAATGACGTCGATATAAATTGTCATACCTCTCTGCGAGATAAGACGAATTCTTCGCCCGACAACAGATCCGTCTCATCTATGGGCACTGAGTATCGAAGGGTGACATCCTTGTCGGTGAACGTTTTGGCTTGAAAGGCACTGTAATTACAATAACACACACACACTTAGCAACGACCGAAGCCACAGCCAAAGCCAACAATTCGAACATGGCTTTAGTCTGCCATACTGCCATAGTCTGCTGGTAGTCTGCCATACGTTAACAGAGCCATCTCTGAAACAACGTCTGAATAATGTGAACATATTATTACTCATATGTGTGAGGTCATTTCGAGTAGAAATGTGGATGAAGCTGCTGATTGGTTGAGAGGTGTCAGCTGACTTTTTTTTCCTGGATTCGTCTACTGATCTTTAATCGGAGTCATACCATGTATTAGAATGTCCCCTACCCCCCTTCTAAAAATAACAAATATCAGGACCGGCAGTCAGCGCCGATTCAAACCCATTGAATGGATCACCTCTGCGCGTGCGCAATGATCATTTTCTATTGTTTTAGAGATGATGTTTACATGTTCGTGCGGGGCGGGGGGGGGGGGGGGGCAATTTCAAAGATCTGCTGAGCACAAACATTTGCTAAGCACACAAAAGGTTGCTCAGTAAAACCAGGTTACCAGCCAGCACTCCATGTGCTTTTCATGCTAAGCAAAAACCAGCTGAATACCAGTCACAAACATTACACATCACCTGAAAATTTGGTTCGTAACCCTGTTTTTGCCAAGGTAGAATGTTCATGCTAAGCACATTGTTGTGCTTAGCAGCTCCATGAAATTGGTCCCAGGTTGACAACAGTCGGAACGCATGATTTGTACAGTACCGGAATTAGAAACTGGAAGTTGCCAATCTAAGTAATTCTTCGCATAAATCGAAAAAAATAAAAAAATTGGAACCCGACTAAAGTATAATGTTAACGAATGAACAGTGAATGACGGACTTACCTTGTGACATTAAAGTTGATTACCAGTTCACTGGGAAATTCGTTGTACTTGTAATCCACTGTTGACTCAAATTCTTCAATAAAATAATAAATCAGTAGAATTAATGAGACTACATAATATTCAAACTTAATTGTGACCCAGCACGAGTAAATGAGACTCTTTGCAGCAAAAATGAAAATTGAGATTTTGATTTCATCATTTAAAGCTTGTTTAGCTTTAAATGATGAAATCAAAATCTCAAATTTTATTTTTTCCTCAAAGTGTCTCATTTACTCGTGCTGGGTCACAATAATTTTAAATTTATCTGATGTAGATTGTATAACGAATGTTAAGCAACTATACAATTTTGATTATACAATTTTGAACATAAACATAAAGTTTGAACATAATCTGAGAGGTTATTTTAAATAAATTTAAAAAAATAGAAGGGCAAGTTTAGTTCTACTTTTGTTAGAGTAACCCATCAGTACGAGCAAGACAGTCTTAACCAGTTCGCGCCAGAGGACGTATGTACACACAAAGTTGTTCCCAGATTTAGCAAGGCCGGAAATGTCTGTCATCAGCGAGCAAGGCAGGAAATGCGTGGGTATACTTTCCGGCACCATCGGCTTGAACCCGCCTCGGATCGAGTTTCGTTAAAAATAATTCCGCGCCTCGGCTCGGTGATGTTAAAATAATCCCGGCGCGATAATAAAGATTCCCTGCACCTGCGCTGTAGCCAAAAAAGTCTCCTGATTGGCTCTTGACACGAACAAACGGCGGGGTCATGACCTCCTGGTCGAACGCAACTAACGAATTGGCGATGACGTAAGAGTCCTCTTCTTGCATTGACTCCTCCTTATTTTTCAGCAAAACATCTGTTCACACAATGAAATGAATTATTAATTTACATATCAATTAAAGGGATAAACTCTACAATATTAAAACGCTGTTCAAATCTTTTGAACAACCCGGGTTGTTTAAGTACATTAAACAACCATGTGCGCTGTTTAAGCAACTTTTTTTTAAACAGTTTGAACAACTTTTTTAAACAGGGTTTTAAAAGTGTGACAAAACTCTAGTTAAATTTGACTAGAAACCAGTCAAACATTAACGTATAAGTGTGGATATACGAGCAGTTTTCCAAACCCCAGCCAAACTTCCGTTCGGGCTTCATCACCATTGCCAAACTGCATGAATGAAGCCAATGTACGGAGGCGAAACCGGGATTTGGGAAACGGCCCTAGGCTCTATTTTACCCGTATCATCCAGGTGCATGCGCATTGACGATCCCTCTGGCAACGCCTTGGCAACCGCCTTGGCAATCTGTGTGATGGTTGCCATGCAATCTAAAACAAAGTCACGTGACTGTGTACAGAAAAAAAATTGGTCGATGTTACGTTTTTACTTAATCCTTCCTTCATGGAACTCAAGATGTTGTTTTTGTTCACAAGAACCTAAAATTTGAATTTTAGTCTGAGCTGACGTCATTAACTAAACAGGGGATCTCAGCTCACTTTAAATATTCCGGTAATATTTCACTAAAAAGTGACACTAACACCGAAATAATTATATATTGTGGTTTTGATTTGGTCCTAGTCGGTGATAAATTACACATAATCTATGACCTGAATAAGTTAATAAAAACACAGCGTATAGTGTTGTCAAAACATTAATTAACATTAATTGACGTTTAAGTAGAACACGGGGTCATCTGATTTTTGAATTTTCACGAAGTGTAGCTATAAATAATTAGTTTGATAACTCATTAATAGTTATTTTGTTTAACACAAATCATACATTAACGTGTCATTCAAGTCCCCAGCTTCCAGACAATGTTTAACAACGTGAATTTTAAGGCTAAAATGATATTCGCATAACCATTGCAAAACTTCGTCAACTTAAAGGTTGGATACACCATTTGCAGATATCGACATTTTTACAACCGAACTTACAAAAAATAACTTACTTATTTGAACGTAAAAAATGGTTGTAGGCATTTAGCAAAATGATTGCGCTAGATATCATGTAATTACTCCGAAAATTTTAATTTTATAATAAAAAATCACGATCGCCAAACGACGATCGCAAAAAAACCCGAGAACATCATAAGAACAACTGCCTGGGGCAAGTTGAAAACGAACGCCGTTTTTTTTTTGCTTTTCTCAGCATCCATGATTGTAAAACGTCGGACAGGTCAGTTAAACGATATTTACTATAAAATACACCCCCCCCCCCCCCCCCCACCCTCCCCCTCAATCTATCCATAATTCAAGCAATTACCAATGTTGTATCCTACCTTGAAACCGCTTGTATCTCAAAACACAAACAAATCTTTCTATTTAATTTGTTTTTAAAGTTGTCTTCTGTTATGGATCCCCGAAAGAGTTTTAAAACAAGTGGTTTTCACTCTATTTGGAGTTGTTTTCACTCTGAAAAACTCAATTTCATTTTATTTTTTAGAGCTAGTCACTCTTTTACAGTTAGAAAGTACGTGACCATATTAAAAGCAAACATTCTAT
Organism: Crossaster papposus; assembly: GCA_037893245.1. Taxonomy (NCBI): domain Eukaryota; kingdom Metazoa; phylum Echinodermata; class Asteroidea; order Velatida; family Solasteridae; genus Crossaster; species Crossaster papposus. Next base: position 61,559 of record JBAIAA010000193.1, read on the forward strand.
AATGTGCAAGACATTTTGGAAGAGAGTCACATTTCTCGACTAGCTAGCCGTGCCCCATCCCATCTAAGTAAAGAGAACTTGATGAAATTTAGAAGCACTCACCGTTTCCATAATAGGAATTGAAGATGTCTTCCGAAGCAAAGCAACAAGTAACTGGAGAACAAATCAATTAAAGTCTAAATATTGCGTAAGAATCTTTAACATAACGAAGTACGCCATTTTGTCTTTGCGCTCCCGGACCCATTAGTGATACTTCTTTGTGAAATATTTCATTTAATGTTTATCTGTGTACGACCGCTTCGACTCCACGAGTACGTCCACATGTTCACGTATTTTAGATTTTCGAGAGTGAGCGTTTGGCACGATATTTTTTTTAACCCTGCAGGCAGCCACGTGAAGATTTCGGAAGGCACATTTATTTGTATTTTTTCTATTTAACGTATGAAGCCGTCGGCCTATTTCATTATTATTTTTTTGTAATCCTCGATGAAACATTGTATTTTGGTATCGCTTTTCAAGAAAGTACGGAAGCCCAATAGGGCCAGGTACCTCTTTCTCTTTCACAGAGGTGCGTTTCTCTTTTGCGATGGTGCGTTTCTCTTTCACAGTAGCTCATCTCTCTTTCAGAACGTGTGTCTCTCTCTTTCAAGGGGCAATTCCATTTTTTACAGGAGTACATTTCTCATTTATTGCGGCCGCGACTTACTAACTCGGGGCCGCCAGTTAGTAAGTCGCGGCCGCCACATAATTATGTCGCGGCCGCCAGTTGGGGAGTCGCGGCTGCGACTTACTAACTCGCGGCCGCCAGTTAGTAAGTCGCGGCCGCCACATAATTATCTCGCGGCCGCCAGTTAGTAAGTCGCGGCCGCGACTTAATTGCAATAAATGAGAAATGCACCCCTGTGAAAAATGGACTTGCCCCCAGAAAGAGAGAGACACACATTCTGAAAGAGAGATGAGCTACTGTGAAAGGGAAACGCACCATCGCAAAAGAGAAACGCACCTCTGTGAAAGAGAAAGGGGTACCTGGCCCTATTGGGCTTCCGTAATAAGGACCTCACTAGGGGTCACTCCAGTCATGAGAAACCTGGGCCCCAGCCAAAAAACACCTTCCAGTTGTATTCAGTTGTGCACAAAATTGGCTCCCATTCAGTTGTGCACAAAATGGGCTCTTTGTGTTTTGCCGTCAGGCAGCCTTTCTGGGGGTGTCATTATGTCTACTGCTGTACTAACGCTGTCTATAACTGTTTTATGTTTAATTTCTGGGGATGGGATTGAACGCGTAAACAAAGGTGCCTTCCAAATTCACCTCATGGAAGATGCGCGCGATGTTTGGGCACGCGCAGCTCACAGGGTATGGAGTACGCCATTTTGTCTTTGCGCTTCCTAATTCCGGACCTATTCGTAATTCTTCCATGGGAATTATTTATATGAGAATTATTTCATTTGTGTACGATTGCTTCGACTCCCCGAGTACGTCCAAATGTATTTTAGATTTTCGAGAGCGACAATTTTGGCACATTATTTTTCTTTAACATCATGCAATTATTGTTCAGTTTTTAAATGAATGAGATGCTAGCAACAATTTTACAAAGGCCTTTTCTGGGGGTGATTTTTATAAGAAATTAATGTACCAAAAAATAATCTAAAAAAATCTGATTTTCACGCGCAGATTTTCTAGGGGTCAACTTACAGGTTCTATTATGGAAAAATACATTGAACAGAAAGGGCATCAATCAGAGGGCGTTAGCATGGCTACGATCTTGCTGCGCCATGTTGTCCCATCATGCCTTGCGCGGTCGTAACCCCAGCAGCCGATTTCAAGAAACCCTTGCGCCACAATTTATTGCGTTAGCTGCGCCACTTTTGTTTGCTGCTTAACATATTGCTTACGACAGTTTCACGAAAGTTTGACAGTGCCCAAGTCCGCGGCTTACGCAGTCAATTTACGTGGCGTAAGATGTGCCGTAGCGACTGAAAATGCCCTATTTTACCAGCAAATCGTAATCGACGTAGAGCCCGTCATTGCTCAGCTTTTTAAGCTTGATGAAAGACACTCACAGTTTTATTATTGAAGTAAAATAATTACTATTTTACCCATGACAGAATTGTTAACGTCAGATTCGCTTTGGAATCGAGTAGGAACCAGCCTTTCTTTGGTCAAAAATTTATATACATGAATGAAATACAAATTATAGTTTTGCCTGCCATTTTATAAGATAGCTCCCGAGAGGGTGCTTGGTATACACCAGTTTACAAGACGAAGTCATCCAATGTATGTATGATCTAAGAGTTTACCTTGGCATATTCCTCCAGGAGTGAAGGATCCGAACCACTGAAGTCAAAGTCCACCAATGTCCCTAGTCGCTCGAGGAGTTGAGCTGATTCCTTCGCCGTGCCTGCTCCCAGCCCCAACGCCGACAGCGCGCTCGACAATACCTCGTCCGGCCGTGTGACGTCGGCGCGGGAAATTCTCGTCGCGATGGAGAAAACCGCGATTAGAAACAGCGCATACACCTATACGCAGGGAGAAATTATGAAAAGAATTCCATACGTGGACTTCGCTAATTTCCCCCTATACTCCGACCTCCATTAGCAATAGCATATTGCAATAGCATGTCGTTTAAAAAGTCAAATTTAGCTTTAAAAATATCAAGGCATTTTACAGAGAAACAGGGAATTTTCCAGACCAGTCGCATAGGGTTTGTGCACAGGGCGTCAAGTTACATAAGTTCTGAAATTACAATTTACACAAACTTTTAAATCGGTATAATTATATTTCACTTTTGTTCACATCTTTACTACTTATTTTCGGCTAATTTAATAACCACCGTGTTAATTCTAATTGGGTTCATGTAAAAAACAAACTCCTCTCATAGAATCATGTGAAGGTTTCCGTACTGCAAAAGTTGTTGCAAAGAAGTATTTTAAGGAGTTTTAAAATAGGAGAAACTTCTCATGCGATTAACTCGAAAACGCCTTTTCTTCAAATTTTTCATGTGTGTTTATTCGTGAAAACAGTGACGAAATGTAACTCACCACAGAGAAGTGCATCATGGGAAGACGACACAGAGCGCCTAGCTAGCTGCCGACAGGTTGTGTTCGAGCCACACTTTGATTTATGAGAGAGCGACCAAAGCATGTTATACCAAACCATACAAGGACAAATCGATACTCGACACAGATTGTGATTAATGAAAGCTTTTATTCGAGACCCGATTCCGTAGTCGGAAAGGAAATGGTTCACAAACGGCCGAAGAATCGATTACATCCAATCGATTTACTCGTCTCAATATTAAGGTTGTTCATCAATACTCGACTCTGTGTAATAATTGACATCAAAATGTCTAACCTTTTTTCCTATCGATTACATTTTCAGGTCCCGAACGAAAATACAAACCTTAAATAAAAAATTAAAAAGGCAGACATTTGCAAACCTCAAGGAAACAAAACTATCAAATGTACGACTCATAATTTACCATATTTAGTTAGTTCATATTTTGTTAGCAATCGAATCCATATGAACGGGTATATACAAGCCAATCATAGACTGGTTCCCTGACAGTAAAATTCCCCAACGTTTTTAAAGTGCTTCGTTTAATCTTATTGGGTTCAGGGAGCCAGACTACAAGAACATGATAGTTTTTCCAGCATCTACAAACACAAACCTTTAAACAAGCAGCGTAATATATTTTTTTTTATATATATATTTTTTTTTAAATTTATTTATGAGATTTGACACAAGGTCACGGGTCGTGGAGAAGGTTAAAATCCCATAATAAAATCCACTACCGCGATTAAAGGTAGTATACACCATTGGTAATTGCTTGAATTACCATGAATGGGTGGATTTGGGGGGTGGTGTATTTTATAGTAAATATCGTTTAACTAACCTGTTTTACAATCATAAATGTCGAGAAAAGCACAAACAATGTTATTTTTGTTTTTTCGCGATCGCCGTCCGGCGATCGCTAATTTTTCTGTATAAAATTATATTTTTCAGAATAATTAAGGGATATCTAGCGCAATCATTTTGCTGGATGCCTAGAATCATTATTTACTTTCAGACGAGTAGTATATTTCTTAATAATTCGGTAGTAATTTTTTTCGATATCTGCAAATGGTGTATCCTACCTTTAAAATCGAAATCTTCGAATAGTATAGTTAAAGACAAAAAATTGACACACGAACAAATTTAAAGGTGCAGAATTTAAATAAGTGCGTTATAAGTGCGGTATATATATTCTATAAATCTCACAAAAAACTTATCCCCAAAACGACATGGGGCCAATTTCATAAAAAACAAGTAAGCACACAAATGTTGTGTTTAGCATGCTTAGCAAAAACAGGGTTACAAGTCACCTTTTCAGGTGATATTTTTTTTGTGGCTGGTATTTATCTGGTTTTTGCTTAGCCTAAAAAGCACATGGAGTTATGGCTGGTAACCAGAGGCCAATTTCATGACGCTGCTAAGCACAACAATTTGCTTAGCACAAAAAAGTCTTGCTAGGTAAAAGCAGGTTACCAGCCAAAACTCCATGTGCTCTTCATGCTAAGCAAAAACCAGCTGAATAAAAGTCACAAACAATATACATCACCTAAAAAATTGCTTCGTAACCCTGTTTTTGCCATGGTAGAATTTTCATGCTCAGCACATTTTTGTGCTTAGCAGCTCAATCAAATTGGCCCCCGTTTTTACCGAGCAAGACATTGTTGGCTAATCGCATTTGTTTGCTTACATGTTTAATGAGAATGGCCCCTGACCAAGTTGCTCCAAAACTGAACAAAAGTTACCCCTTTTTACGGTATTATTCTCTTTACGGCAAAAACATAATTATTATCAAACGCTAAACATTACTGAAGCTTACATTGCATGCCAGAAGTGTACCAGCAATGTTTTAAGTATGATCAGTACATTAATTAAGCATTGAAATAAAACAGATTATAAGTGGGCTTAACTATAGAGTGCAGGGCCCATGCAGGGCCCACTGACAACTATAGGTTTTATTTACCCTATGACATAGAATGGAGTGGCCCTGTATTCTATGGGTATTGGGGAATTTAGTGTTAGGGTCAGTCCATTCTATGTCCTAGGGTAAATTAAGTCGAGAGTTGTCAGTGGGCCCTGCATTCTATATTTGCTCCTTTGTACACACCCGAAGAGTTTCAGTCAAATAATTATGTGAAATAATGTATCGAGTTAAATGAAAATTGCATAATGTTATATCAAAGGCCATGTAGATTAGGCATATCTGGTTCCAATATTTTCACATGAATACTTTTATGCCCATTTATGTGTTAAGCGCGTTTCCCATACTTGACACACGACAACAAAATTTAAAGGTGCAGAATTAAAATAAGTGCGGTATAAGTGCGGTATATATATTCTATAAATCTCACACAAAAATTCCTTAAAACGAAATGGGGCCAATTTAATAAAACATGTAAGCACAAAAATGTGCTCAGCATGCCTAGCAAAAACAGGGTTATAAATCACATTTTTACATGTTTCGTTTAAATTCACCAACTCTCGCTAAATTGGTTTGGTAAAACCGTCTAATTTGTTTTTCTCGGAAACTGGAGGAATTCCTCAAGTTTTTGCCACGTGACATTTGTGGCTTCCAGACATCGTACCTAATGATTCATCAGAAATAGTCAGAATATATTGGTCTGGGAACATGACTATAATCAGGGTCACAAAGGTGAAAGGCAAGGCAAGGCAATGCAAATGCGTCGACTTGACTTCCCTGTTCGGTCACATGGGTGCACTACCCTAATAAGCCATTTGCGCGTGACCCCGAGTTAAATTTGTACACTGACTTGCTCACACAGCTTGGTACATTTTAACTGTTGTGCTAGTCACATGTTTGTGCTTACATGTTTATTGAGATTGGCCCCTGACCAAGTTGCCCCAAAACTGAAAAGCAATTAGCCCTTTTTACGGTATTATTCCCTTTTACGGCAAACACATAATTATCAAACGCTGAACATTAAATACTGAAGCTTACATTGCATGCCAGAAGTGTACCAGCAATGTTTTAAGTATGATCAGTACATTAATTAAGCATTGAAATAAAACACATTATAAGTGGGCTTAACTATAGAATACAGGGCCCATGCAGGGCCCACTGACAACTATAGGTTTTATTTACCCTATGACATAGAATGGAGTGGCCCTGTATTCTATGGGTATTGGGGAATTTAGTGTTAGGGTCAGTCCATTCTATGTCCTAGGGTAACTTAAGTCGAGAGTTGCCAGTGGGCCCTGCATTCTATAATTGCTCCTTTGTACAAACCCGAAGAGTTTCAGTCAAATAATTTTGTGAAATAATTCATCGATTTAAAAGAAAATTACATAATGTTATATCATAGGCCATGTAGATTAGGCATATCTGGTTCCAATCTTGATACTTTCACATGAATACTTTTAGGCCCATTTATGTGTTAGGCGCGTTTCCCATACTAGACACACGACAACAAAATTTAAAGGTGCAGAATTAAAATAAGTGCGGTATAAGTGCGGAATATATATTCTATAAATCTCACACAAAAATTTCCCTAAAACGAAATAAGGCCAATTTCATAAAACATGTAAGCACAAACATGTGCTTAGCATGCCTAGCAAAAACAGGGTTACAAATCACATTTTCAGGTATATTGTTTGTGGCTGGTATTCAGCTGGTTGTTTTTGCTTAGCCTGAAAAGCACATGGAGTAACCTATTTTTACCGAGCAAGACATTGTTGTGCTTATCACATGTTTGTGTTTACATGTTTAATGAGATTGGCCCCTGACCAAGTTGCCCCAAAACTGAAAAAACAATTACCTCTTTTTAAGGTATTGTTCCCTTTACGGTAAACACATAATTATCAAACGCTAAAAATTAGGGCCCGAATTCATAAACGGTGATTTTTCTTTGATCACAATTAACTATGCTAAACCATGTATAAGCAAAGGACATTGTAATCGTCCCAAGGGGCTTGTTTATATCGTGTACAAGTTACCAATTCTCTGTTTGCTTGCTTGTGTGGACGGCCGTTTGGCCATGGAATTATCAGCACGTTTTTTTCGACATTTTTTCGGTCCTCGCACTAGTGTCAACCGAGCTAATCAGCAGAGCAAAGCGAGCTGCGGGTTTCCGAACAAAAAGATATGCCCTTTTGTTAATCATATTACGTAATCCGCAGTGAAGAGAATGATGTACGACTATATCACTAAACATTGGCTAAGCAGGAACTTGTACACGGATGGATAAACAGTCGATTATTTTCTTACTAAATTGCGATCATCACAAGAGTTTATCCACACGCGTACTTCTCTGTTTTAGCCACCGTACAATAGTTGTATGTGACTAAAATAATCGGGTGATCATCATCGTTTATAAATTCGGGCCTAAATTATGTAAGTTTACATTGCATGCAGAAGTGCACTAGCAATGTTTTAAGTATAATCAGTACATTAAGCATTTAAATAAAACACATTATAAGTGTATCTCGAGTAACACGCTCGAACCACAGACATATAAACACATAGACCGCCAGGTCCTATTCCAAACTACATGATGATTTCGTGATTCGCGCGGCGCCCGACTAAAATACCAACTATGGGCAAATTTACCCCTCGGTATAGAGAATTTGTACACACCCGAAGAGTTTCAGTCAAATAATTATATGAAATAATGTATCGATTTAAACTAAAATTACACAATGTTATATCAAAGGCCATATAGATTAGGCATAATTAGTGCGATCTTGATACTTTCACATGAAGACTATTAGTCCATTTATGTGTTAAGCGCGTTTCCCAGTATGCGCAGAGAACGTTAAAAAACCCGCAAAATGTCATGATAATGTCCTATAATGCTGTACCTAATGCTGTACAACATTATAGGAACGCGCGTGCAAAGGCGTTGCGGTACCAGTTACGTTCAACCATTCACCGACGCGTCGTTTTGCCCATACCTTTTTACAAACATGATTTGGTGCAAATGACTGGCGGTCTATGCGTTTTTCCTATATTAACTTACTAGAGCGCTGGGCGCATCCATGTTTGTGCACAAACCTATGGAAACTTCAAAATTGTGTACGGCTTTTTTCCATATCTGCGTTTGTATTCGATACAGTGCGTTACCGAAGTCGATACGCCCCAAACTGGAACGATTGATTAGACAAATGAGCGCAAATGCGTGTGCGTATCCGCGCGCTGCAAATGATTGTGCATTGACTTATTTTATTACTTGCCGTGACGCGCGTAAGTTGTTTGCGTCTGTTCTACTTGCACGCGCGTTACATTTAGAGTGCATTCTCAAAATTAAATCCATCTATTTATATTTTGTTCTAAAAGCACGCACATGAATTTAAATTGTCCGCGCGCAGAATGGATTTAAAGTATCTCTGCGCGTAAGAATGAAGAGTCAGCGCTCTAGTAATTTAATATAGCTATATGTTTTGTCCCCACATTGTGCAACGCATGCTTGATTATGTAGAATACAAAGTTGGAGTTTTCTGCTTCTTAAACTCTGCAGAGCACTCGATATGAATTTCATTTCAACCTGCGCGTTGTCGTGACAACGAGGCACGTTTCTTTTATGCTTACATTATCTTCATTCAAATGCACATTTTTTTCACAGCACTGTCGAGCAATCACGCATTATACATAGCGCCCATGCGATACAGTTTAGCAATGCAATTATGTGCAGCTGTGAGGCTAATTATATGAATTGTTATTAATATATTTATCTTATATTTAGAATTTTTTTTCATATGCTTCCTGAAGCTTTTTAACACGAACTATAATGAAAAAAATTAATTGTTTTAATAAGATAATACATACGTTGTCCGGTTTTAAACGTACGTTTAAAGGCGGCTCATGGGCCTGGACAGGTTAATGCCCCGAGCTGAAGGCGAGCGTTATAAACTATCTAAGGTATTGATGAATGTAGGTTTTCAATTTTTTTGGTCACATTCACCAACCTCAACATTCAATGTTTTTCGTGAAACGAAAATTCACTAATTAGTCGTTTATCATTCAAAATTTCAACCTTAGGTCACCCTTTATAAACACCCGTTTGAGAATATTCGTCATTACAGATTAATGTGTTTAATTTGTTGCCGCCAGGCAGTGTTCAAAGATCTAATTCGTCTTATATCAATCAATTTTTAAAACTTATGTCAAACAAATTAGTTTGACCCAAGCACATAACTATCTCTGTCAATCTCCATAATAAATATAGTTTTGTTCCGCCAACTCCCGCTAAATTGGTTTGGTAAAACTTAAGCGTATAATTTGTTTTTCTCGGAAACTGGAGGAATCCCTCAAGTTTTTGTCACGTGACATTTGTGGCTACCGGACATCGTACCTAATGATTCATCAGAAATAGTCGGAATATGTTGGTCTGGGAACCTGACTATAATCAGGGTCACAAAATTGAAAGGCGAGGCAATGTAAATGCCATGAATGACATCTTTAATACCAACAGTTTCGGGTTTTATTCAAGGAAATGTTGATTTTGATAAATAAGGTTGAAAAAACGACCACATTGTGTGCGTCCTTCTGTTGTTCTACAACAGTTGTGTATTTTGAAGTCCAAGAAAGTAATCAATATGCAAACATGTCATATTTCCAGAACGGCAGGGGCTATGGATCGAGCTCTATTATATACCAAATAAAAGTTCACGTTTTGGGCTTTCCAATCATGTACAAAACCGTGTATATATTTCATATATATTTGTTGTCCTTAAAACTGACTTTATATAGGACGTGTGTCGTTTAGGTATTTTTTTTTTAATATACAATTTTAGCCACCGAGTATTGATTTCCAATCGCAGGGTACATTGTACAGGGTCCAATCCGCCCCTGTATCAGACCAGGACAGGAAACTAACAGTGTCAATTCCGGTCAAGTCGATTGTGGGGCCGGCAGTGTGGTCACCGTAGATGACACCGTCGAAGGTCAACCCTGCAGCGCCCAACTTGACCGTGTGGATTAGACCGTCTACAGGGTTTAGGGGAGGCGCCTCTGAGAGATCGACGGATGAAAGCTTCAATGCATTCGGTAAGAATACTAGGATAGATAGAAAATGGCCACCAGCCTCGGTCAACAAAATGAGCCACCGGTATTAAAATGACCGATAGGAGTAAAATGTGTGATAGCATTGCAGCTTGATCGGTAACAGCTATTTATGTGTTATCAGCTTTCAAAATTTGTTTTCAAAATGGCCGCCAATGTGATTCTTACAGGATGCGTATTATTTTTCCCAGGACGAATGAGGCCACTTAGCATAAATGGGCGTATCTACACCACACTGAGTGGAAGACACTTAAATTAATCCTTAAATTTTCCTTGAATTAAACTCGCTCCAACAATAAACTTGGAAACCACAAATAGTCAATGAAAAATGAGCAGAGACCGAATTTGAACCTCAGTCAAACGATCTATACATATTATCCACTAAGCTACTGTGAGAGGGTGACATACGCCGTTTTTTAAAAGTGCTTGAATGTACGTCTGGGCCACGTGTAACTAGTTGAATGAGCAATAACAATATATCAGCGTCATTGTTAAAACTACTAAATAATCATGACGCGAAGGGTCTAGAGCCGCCCGTTTTTTTGTTAAGTGGCCTCATTCGTCCGAGGAAAAGTATACGCTTACCGGATTAATTGGGCCTTTTCGAATTCCTGGCTTCGTGTCTTCGTCTTTAGCTTAGGGTGATTTTAGATTCCCAACTGCGATATCTCCAGCCACATTATGATGAATGTTGTGCTTCAGAAACATTAAATCGATTGATGGGAACCCAAAAGTTAGACTATATTCATTTGCTTCCATTTCTATTTTCTTCTCAGTGATTCGGAATTCGGAGGCGAAGCCGAAGACAAAACAAAGATTTCGAAAAGGCCCATTATAATGTGGTAACAAGCATTCAAATATTAAGTGAGATATTTCTTAATGATTCGGTAGTAAACGTTTTTGGAAGAACAAAAAAATCTGCAAAATGGTGTATCCTACCTTTAAATTTACTATACTATAACTTTCAAAATTAATTGCTATATAACAGTATATAATGAAGCTAGTTTGGTGAATTGGATATTGTTGCTTACCAATTGTGTACTTGGAACTCAAATTAAGCATGAAGTTGATGGTTTCCTTTGTGATCTGCTCGGCGCCCCCTGCCGTTGAAACACTGAATTCGAGCTCCCAGGAAAACTGTGCGTCCAGATGGATGGGGAGATTTGGCGAGAATTGGTGCTGACCGACGTGAAACGTCACGTCGTCGCACGTTGGCATGGCAGCGGTCGCTGGGGCAGCGGTCGCTGGGGCAGCGGTCGCTGGGGCAACGGTCGCTGGGGCAACGGTCGCTGGGGCAACGGTCGCTGTGGGATAGGAAGGCGCGAAGAAAAAGAGCAATTCGTAATTATGTGCACGTGCACTTACAGAAGCTGTAAAACTTCACAATGAATTATGACATTTTGCAATTTGACGATTTCTGTAAAATAATGTAACACGAATTTGTCCATGAGCCAGCGAAATTATAGGTACAATTTTGATGGACAAACTGCACTCGAAGACTCCTAGCCCATTCGTGTTATTTTAATGAAGTTCATTGCAGGCCGGGGCAGATATAAGTAGAGGATATTTATTATTATATTTTTTGTGGGGGGGGGGGGGGGGAGAGGTGAAGAAAGGTTCATTTTAAATTAGCTTTTGGTTACACTCTACATGTTTATGGATGAACAGAAAATGTGTTAATATTGGTAAAGAAGTCGAATGTGTAATCTTAAAAGAACATCTCCATTTTGGAGGGCTGAATTTTCTGAAGGCCATGGTTCTTTCCCTGTACTATAATTGGCAGGATTTATTTTCAAGAAACTGTAACTATTATATCATAATGACAAAGATACCTACAACAAATGGCTTACATTATCTGATAGATAAAAAAAAAGTGCACACGTATTTCAATAAAATTACTGTGAGTACATAATTTACAGCACAGAAAATGTGAGTTTTCATAGAAAACGAAATTAAGTAATTGTTGGTCTTCTTGATAATTAAATATGATTTGGTTGCGTTTACGTACATCTGACTTCGGTTCGGCTACGCTTCATGTATTTTCTGCTTTTGTCACACACAAAAATGCACACCTTCTGATAAACACGTGTTTTGTTATAAGTTGTTCCCTTGTACTTGTATATCTCCTTTGCTCTGTACTAAAACCTGCCAAACCATTATCACTCTCAACTTTAGACAGTATAGTGCAAAGACCTTTGTTTTCAGTGTAAATGTACTTCTACAATTCCTATGATAGTATAAGTCTGTGACAGATGTATACGATGATGAAATCTGCAGAATGGGCTCAAATGCACGGGTTCTGCAGCATTAAGCAGTGTGACACAAAATTTGCGGCGTACAATTTCTGCCGAACATAATAATACAATATGTGTTTTGGTCAAATTGGGAAATTGTCCGAGTCATGCGAGGTTTTTTTGAGGGTGGATGAATTCGGGCTCATGAATTCGGGCTGACATTTCGTTCGTTGTGCAAAGAAATGCTCACCAGCTAAAGAGTAACCCCGACAAATTATGGAAGAAAATTCGCAATGCCGAGTGTAGAAATTATCAATTTTACAAACACCTGAATATTCTAAACGCTGGAAATTAAGTCCAAAAGATTTGAAACATTTCCTTTGTGAAGCAGCTCTGATACAATATTCAACACAGAAATGGGATGATTTTTTTTTGGGGGGTGGGGGGGGTGTATTTTATAGTTTATAACATTTTATTTTTCTGAACAATTACCAGAACCATCATTGTTCTGGATGCCTATAGAATCATTATTTACTTTCAAATAAGTAAGATATTTCTTAATAATACGGTAGTAAAAATGTTCGATATCTGCAAATGGTGTATCCTACCTTTAAGCGAGTTTGACCAGTGTGTGAATTAGCGAGCTTGACTAACGGTGTCGTTATAGAGGGCGCACTATCGAATACAGTGGTCTTTGGCAACGACTTATCATGGGAATGCGCAAGTTTTACTTCCATTTTTTAAATTTATTACTTACCCGATTCAGTTGGGGAGTCACTGAGTACCGTTTCCCAATCGCAGGGTACATTGTAGAGGGTCCAAGTCGCCCCTGTACTAGATTGGGAATTGAACCGAACAAACCCAACTCCGGCCAAGTTAATATTATTGTTGACAGGGAAGTTGACAGCGTCAAAGGTATACCCTGCACCGCCCACCTTGACCGTGTGGTTTTGACCGCCCCAGTCTGTAGGTCCGAAACTGTGGTTTATTATAGATGGCCTCTCGTCAGTTGCAACCACCACTGAAGTCGGGTAGAATTCTAGGATAGATAGAAAACAGCCATCAGCCTCGGTCAACAAAATGAGCCACCGGTATTAAAATGACCGAGAGGAGTAACGCTAATAGCGATTTTTGGCAAAGGTAAAATGTGTGATAGCATTGCAGCTTGATCGGTAACAGCTATTTATGTGTTTTATCACTTTTTCTTCTCAAAATGGCCGCCAATATGCTTGTTACCGCATTAATTGGGCCTTTTCGAAATGTATTCTTCCTGGCACGGTCTCATTTTTAATAAAATAACAAAAGAAGTTCAAAAATGCGTACTAGAAATGCATCTTTGGAAATGTCCTTCAGAAGTTGGTTTGAAATCGACATTTTCGAATATTTCTCGGAATATACAGCCATCACAGAGTTAAAACTTCACCAGGTATAGTATAATGTAGTTGTCAAGCACCATTCTTTAAAGGTTGGACACAACATTAGTAATTGCTTGAAATATCATAAATGGGTGGGTGTAATGCTAAGATACACCATAGGCAATTGCTGGAATTATCAGGAATGGGTAGATGTAAAGCCGGTAGGATACAACATTGGAAATTGCTTGAATTATCAGGAATGGATGGATGTAAAGGTAGGATTCACCATTGTTAATTGCTTGAATTATCAGGAATGGATGGATTTAAAAGGTAGGATAACAACATTGGTAATTGCTTGAATTATCAGGAATGGGTGGATATAAAGGTAGGATACAACATTGGTAATTGCTTGAATTATTAGAAATGGGTGGATGTAAATTAGGTAGGATACACCAAATTGCTTGAATTATTAGGAATGGGTGGATTTAAAAGGTAGGATACACCATAGGTAATTGCTTAAATTATCAGGAATGGGTGGATTTGGGGGGTTGTATTTCATAGTAAATATCTCTTAACTGACCGGTCCGAAGTTTTACACTCATGAATGCTGAGAAAAGCAAGAAAAACAGCATTCGTTTTCAACCGGCGTCGGGAAGTAGTTCTTATGTTGTTCTTGTTTTTGTTTTGTTTTCGTGATCACTGAAATTCAATTCAATTAGAAAATTCAATTTTTAAGAAATTACAGGATATCTAGCGCAATCATTTTGCTCGATGCATACGATCCTTATTTACTTTCAAATAAGTAAGATATTTCTTAATAATTCGGTAGTAACATCTGCAAATGGTGTATCCTACCTTTATTTAGAGTAATTTGTCTTCAAAAGATACAAATGCACAACTGACAAATGGTTTATACTATAACTTTTAACATTAATTGCTATAAAACAGAGTATGATAAAGCTAGTTTGGTGGAATACATCCCGGATATTGTTGCTTACTAATTATGCCCTTGTAACTCGAAGCAAAATCATAGAAGCTGATGGTTTCCCTAGTGATCTGCCCGGCGCCCCCTACCGGTGAAACACTGAATTTGAGCTCCCAGGAGAACTGTGCGTCCAGATGGATGGAGAGCTCTGGCGAGGGTTGGTCAGAACCGACGTGAAGCGTCACTCTGTCGCACGTTGGCACGACAATGGTCGCTGGGGCAACGGTCGCTGGGGCAACGGTCGTTGGGGCAACGGTCGTTGCGACAACGGGCGGTGTGGCAACGGGCGGTGTGGCAACGGGCGCTGTGGCAACGGGCGCTGTGGCAACGGGCGCTGTGGCAACGGGCGCGGTGGCAACGGGCGCGGTGGCAACGGGCGCGGTGGCAACGGGCGCGGTGGCAACGGGCGCGGTGGCAACGGGCGCTGTGGCAACGGTCGCTGTGGCAACGGGCGCTGTGGCAACGGGCGCTGTGGCAACGGGCGCTGTGGCAACGGGCGCTGTGGCACCGGGCGCTGTGGCAACGGGCGCTGTGGCAACGGGCGCTGTGGCAACGGGCCCTGTGGCAACGGGCGCTGTGGCAACGGGCGCTGTGGCAACGGGCGCTGTGGCAACGGGCGCTGTGGCAACGGGCGCTGTGGGATAGAAAGGCGCGAAGAAAAAGAGCAATTATTCGTAATTATGTGCACGTGCACTTGTTTTTGATTCGTTTCACAACAGAAGCTGTAAAACATCACAATGAATCATGGCATTTTGCAATTTGACAATTTCGTTAAATAATGTAACGCGAATTCGTCCATGAGCCAGCTAAACTATCGGTACCATTTTGAGGGACAAATTCTAATATGATTTTTGCAATAGAGAAAAATATGAAAAGTACAGCAAATCACGATAGACCTTCCGAAACGGTAGCTTATGACTAGTTTTTGAAAGATTTTTTACGTAAATGTTTAAGTTCTGACAGCCTCTTACAATCACGCAACATACGGCTGTTTGAGGAATCTGTCAACTGTTGCACATTATAGTTTCATGTGTTGATAAAAATAAACTAGCCAACAGTAAACAGCCGTAGTTCAGCATGTGCTGTGTCCGTGACATGTTTACGTTGAGCAGATGAGAACGGTTGAGATGAAATACTCTGAAATGCCGTAGTTTTTCAGGATAGACTGAAAGGTTCAGAGTATTTAACAGGTCAGTGATGGATTTGGAAGTATTTAGGGCTTGATTGGGTGTGCTTGTATACGTGTACTTGATTGTAGCACCACCGCCGTATGGGCTGATCAATGTAACTTTACGTAGTACTGTATCGCTGGTCGCTGCATATGTTAGTACGTACGCACTATCGGTTCTTTATTTTTCCCGTGAAAAACAGCATAACTTGCCTTTTATTTATATCTAGTATTTGGGTGAACTTGTACTAGTTCGGACTCTTTGGACAGAGACTGATTATTCTCACTCGGGAATTTGTTGTGTCTGTAGTGCAAGGATCCGGTCATAATGCGTTATAATTGACCGGCGGTCAATAATGCGTTATAATTGACCGGCTATGGGATGACCGCTGGTAATGGACCGAGCCGAAATTTCGTGACTTTTCTTTCGGCGATATTTCCAGTGTTTTGTTTTTATGTTTGGGGGCCATATTTTAGCTTATGCGTGGTACCCTGTCTCTTTAATATGTGTTATTATTACCCATACTTTGAGACCAGACTAGCTGACCACTGATGCCCACCGTGCATAGCAACGCGCCTTAAGATACAAACGTTCTACGCGTGCATTATGTAGCGCGCAGTATCAATATTTGACGCGTTCTAGTTACATGTTACCGTAGGACTGTTGCATTTGGCCAATCATTTGGTGTTATTAGGGGCGGGACTATAAAACTTGAACACACCTGACATTAATGCCATCTGTTTCATTTTTATCACAATAACCATGTCTAATAATTGTAAAACCGAATGTCTATCCACTTGAACAACGTTAATACTTGGTGCCATACAATTGTTATACTCTCTTTGTATCCATGGTGATAATTGTCCTCACATCAACATTATCCTAGTGACGTCATTACAGCCAGGCAGCCACCAGAGAGCTGCCATTGGGCTGGGACATTGGTAGCTGACACATACACGGGCGCAGACATGCACGAAGATCGCATATTAACTGTCTCGTGTAACACTGGCAAACATACAAGTGTGAGCTAAACGAACGCACTCGCAACAAGCCAGAGATTACGTCCCCAAAGTACCACACGATGTTAGTTGTATAGCATTGAAGGGCATATTCCTCGTACTTCTAGAATTATTACACTATGCGTTTTCAAAGAAGACTACGAAGAGCTCTAGAAAAACAACGACGTCACAGCATTGTTAGACTTGAGTCTACGAGTGTGAATACATGTATGCATTTTAAAGAACGACTGTCGTCGACCTGTCACGGTAGAATAGTGGGTTGAGCTATAGATCGAAAGGGCCCTGGTTCGAATCCATTAGTAACTTTTCTTATAGTCAACTTTATTTTGGGGACAATTTCGACAAATTAAAGGGGAAAGACACCAAAACATATGAAGTAGGCCTACTGTGCAATAAGTATTTTGTAGTCTTATATCAAGAGCAGAAACATCAGTGTATATAAGAAACCCTTTACGTACGTCTTTCTGTACGACTTTCCGTAGGTCCTTGTTGGCGGCATCGATCTTCTCTTTTTGGCATGGCTGATTTCAACCAGTGGCGCATGTCGAATTCCTCTCCGTCAGCCGGCGGTTGCACAGGGCCAAAGTGCAGCTTTCTCATCTTGGTCTCTGCGTGTACCAAGCGCACTGTAATAACATTGAAACAAGCGTCTACAAACATTTGTGTAATGGGTCGTATTAATATAACAAAAAGTATTTACTTTATATTTTCTAGCATTTGCTGTAATATAGGTTTTTCCGGATGATATCGAAAAATGTGCACATTTTGTGCACAAAGGAATGCACATTCCTTTGTAAAAGATACATTCAATTTGGCGCTGAATCTAATAACGACGTATATATGGGTTTCATTTGTGCAAAAACGAGCATTCGGTGTCATTTTGTTTCATTCAAATAAATGAATGTGCATAACGTTTCATTTCAGCGGTTACAAATGTGTGACCCAGCACGAGTAAATGAGACACTTTGAGGCAAAAATGTGGCCGACCATTGAGAGTGTACAGTCTATTTCGAAGCAAATCAAATTGTCATTGTGTCACAGCCTGAATTGAATATTCTTTTTCATTTTGTTGCATACAATTTGGTGGTACAGTGCATGCTGTGGAAGGTTCATCCAATGCAAGGATCTAATGCTGGATGAATTTGCAGGATTGAGGTTACTTAGGAAATTATCCAAATGAAAATTTTGGAGAATCGAGGTTAATATTTTGTTTTTGTAAATGACTTCTCTATCATTTTATCAGTTCAATTGTCTAACGGTCAATGAACTGTCCACCAAGACATGAGTGGTTGATGTCCAGTCTATTTGCTACATCTAAGTAGTCCGCGTCGTCAGCCTCAAAGGCATCGATACGACGATTTCGACCAACGTCCGAGACTCGTCTGTATCTCCCTCTTGCAGCCATTATTGGAAAACTTTAGGGGGTATAAAGTAAAATCTAGCTATATGATGCGATCGTGGCAAATGCTGTGAAAATTAAGATTTTGTTTTTAACTTAGGGATTCATAGAGCATTTATTTGGTATGTTTCAAAGACGAGACCACCTGGTTTAATTCCCCATTATGTTACTTTTGATAGCACATACAAATGGATTCCAATGCTTGACCAGGCATAAAATTCGTATAAAATTGTCTGCACATTTAGCAAAATTGATTGTTGATAAATTAAAAGGAATACATGTACATAATTGCGGGTGAGCATTTAAATTCGCGCTAAAATGAATTATCGATATACAACATTCAGTGCACATTCGGGAAATCGTGTGCCGATTTCTTACGACTGGAGGCACCATTATGCAAACACGAATTATCTATTGTTAAATAGAAAACGGGAATGTTAACGTTCATACTATTTCGCACGAAAACGAATGCACCAGTTACAAATGTATGTGCACATTTTGCGATATTGTCCGGGAAAACCTATATTTTAATGTCTCTTCTGTCTCATTTTCAACACATTGGGGATGTCTGTACCACGCATGCAGTGCGTTTAGCAGGTGTCACCTCTTTCAAAAGACTAGACCACCTTAGGCCTTGGGCCAATTTCATGGAGCCCCAACAAGTTGCTTAGCATGAAAATTCTTCCTTTGCAAAAACAGGGTTACGAACCAAACTTTTAGGTGATGTATATTGTTTGTGACTGATATTAGGCAGGTTATTGCTTAGCATGAAAAACACATGACGTTTTGGGTGGTAACCGGATTCAGGCTAAGCAAGACATGTTTGTGCTACGCAAATTGTTGTGCTGAGCAGCTCCATATAATTGGTCCCTGGTTCAGTTCCCCATATGTTTCTTTGTTTAACACATGAATGAATTCGATTTAGCGAGATCGATTGTTTATAAACTAAAAGAAACACATGATGGCGGGTGTGCATTCGAATTCGCGCTAAAATGAATTATCGATACTAAATTTAGTGCACTTTCGGGAAATCGTACGCTGATGTTTTACGACTGAATGCACCTTCATGGACAAATAATTATCAATTGTTAAATAGAAAACAGGATTGCAACGTTCATACTATTTCACACGAAAATAAATGCATCTTTTACAAATTAATGTGCACATTTTCCGATATCGTCTTCCCGAAAAAGTTAAAACAAAAAAATATTAGGACTATATAATGGGTCTAAGATTGAAGAAACAATAATAAACCAGGGAAAACAATACAAGGAAACACCCAAACAATAACAAACGTTAATGTTTTACAAACAAACATGGGTCATTCCATGTTAGACCAACGCACTTTTTTACCTTATGTCTTCTGATTTTGAAAAAAATTGCTGTGCTTGTAGGTCCTAATGAGCAATGAATGCACACCAATTTTTAGCCCGATCCGACCTACCATGTGGTCAGGGCAAAAACCACACAAATCTGACGTTTTTAGAGTAAAATACTACCCTTTTGGTACAAATATGTCATAACCATGTTAATTTTCATCAAATATATGCAAGTTTGGTATAGGTTTCCCCGGCTAATTTCATCACAAATTTATTCAAATGAATTAACACGCATTCAAATTCACGCCATTCCTTCTAATACAATCAAACTAGGGTTTTCTTTTAGCTTATATTGCACTCAATTTCGTGTTTGTTCACACATGATTTTGTTCTTTTCATTCAGGTTAGTTTTAGTCGTTCTAATTCATGGATAGGCATTCAAGACTACATTTTCACCATTCTTCAGTTACATTTCTGCTACATATCTACAATTGATGAATTAAGACGCATCGAAGCGCACATTAATTTGTTGTTAGGGTTTGTTTTCTTTTTCGTTTATAGGCAACGAATTTCAAATTCTTTGTGTTCAAATTAAACATAAGTTGTGGCTTGTATTGTTCATTCGAGGAAGCTGCGCTGCAGTATACTGTATATACTGTATATGTACATGTACATGTATATGTATATGTACATATACATGGAATGCAAACACCACGGACACGCCAAAGTACAGTGCCAGTATACTGCAACGCAGCTTCCTCGAATGTACGTCATGTGTTTTGTTTTATTAGCAATATCGTTCCTTGTGCTTGTTATCCCATGATTAAAATTAAAGCCTGTGCCCTCACGGTATCTAGAAGAATGTTAAGTAAAGTTTGAAAAGTTATGGTGATAAGTTTAAAAGGAAAACAAAATCTGTTGCTACAGCCTAAGTTGTGATCGTTTGCACTGGTCTTTATGTTTCTTCTTTATTTCTGCTAACGCTCGGACCATGTCAAATTAAAAACTAAACAAATGTTTTAAAAAAAACCAAAGGTATAAATTTATCAGTGGGTCGTTAAAAAATTAACCAAAACAAAATGATGTTTTTTTCATGTATATTTGTTCCAGAGGTCCTTTTCTTTTTTTGTTTTGTATGTATATGTCTTTTAATCGTTTCTTTTATTTTTTAACCCATATGGCTTCAAAGAATTTATTACCCCGAGACAGATTGGTATGCAAGGGTCTGGCCTAAGGCCTCGTTCCCATGCTACATTGAGGTCACTGGGGAATTGGAACGCTGTTTTATGACTCTGAGGTTAAAACAAACAAGGCCTCGTATACAGCCATAATCTCGTCGACTGGTCAGAGATCACTTTATAGTCGCAACATCTTTGCCAGAAGGTCGTCTGTTGTTGCTATTGCAGTAATAGTAGTGATCTGTTCTTGTAATCAATTTCAAAGTTTTTCGAAGTTTTAGAGACATTTTCATAGTAAGAATAATCGTGCTTCGCATTTTGTCGACAATTTCAAAGTTTTTCAGAGTTTTAAAGACATTTCATAGTAAGAATAATCGTGTTTCGCATTTCGTCGACCGTACCCAAATATCAGTTTCCAAAGTTAGAAGTTTTCTAGCCCATGTCGTGGTTCAATTTTGCCGACATTCAGTTATACTGACTACCGGCAGCAATCTTTTTCGTTCAAATTCGCACTACTTAAAGGTATATAACGCAGAATTAGTATGAACATGAATTCTCCTCAAAATATCTGCATTTATAGGCACATACGAAATCACATACCATAGAAACGAATTTGAATCTGAACATTTGAAACATGTTTGCCAATTGATGAAAATGAATGGCTGATCAGCCTCTTGCTGCTGGTTTTTACGAAATTGAATGATCTTTGCGACCTCGTGAATTTGAATGATCTTATTTGGCCAGTGAATGTTAACTGCTGAAATTGAATTACTCCTTTTTACTGTTGAAGGCTGATGCAACGGAGCATTCATTTTTAAATGAAACTTATAAGCCGGGTATTAAATTGATTGAATTTATGTTTAAATTTGCCGGGAAAACCTATATTAAAATAATGAGAATTGCATACTCAAATCAATTCTTTTGTCAATTCTTTTGTGAATAGTAGGTGCCTTTTCATATGTTACCATGACCTTTGACCCAATTTTTGTAATAATGTATCATTCCGAAAATCAACGAAATGAAAATGACTTGATAGAGCATGTCTTCCTCTATCAGAATCCACTAAGAAACCATTAGGATCCTAAACATTTACAACTTTATGACTATTTTTGTACAGTTGGTAGGTTACAAATTAGTCAATTTATAGACTGTTCTGTTTTAATTGTTACTAAAATTATTCTTGGTTGGGGAATTTCTCATGTTGAGGGCTGATGTGGTCTAACCAGACCCATACTTTAAATTATTAGCAGTGGCGCACCCAGGATTTGGCACCCAGGATTTGAATAAAAAAACCAACAAATTGACAACCTTGGAGGGGTGGGCTCAAGCCCCTGTATTCTTAAAATATTCACCATAGCGGAATATCGGAATATCACACGTATAGAATGTATAACTAACATTGATAATATAGGGTTTCAAAGATACTGGACATCAAACGTCTAAATCTGACAATGTTTGACAGAGTTATGGCCAATTTTCCAAAAGGGATCAAGTTGGCCATGGGACAATTTTTTTCGATATTTGTTGGACTCTGTGCAAGTTTGGACTTGAAATCAAGTCGTTAGGCATTATCGTCTTTGTCTGTGCAGGCGCCACCGGAATGAACCAGCGCTGAGCCACTATACCCGCTGGCGTCAGCTCTGCACGGACAAAGACAAAAGTGTCTAACAATTTGATTTCAAATCTACACTTGCACAGTATCCAAACAAAATCGAAAAACTTGGTCCTATGGTCAATTTGAGCAGTCTTGGAAAATTATTATTAACTCTGTCAAACATTGCCAGATTTTGACGTTTGATGTTTCATTTTAAAGTGGAAACTAGTAGCTTTGTAACCATATCTATATTATCGATGTTAGTTATACATTCTGTTAAGGAGAAATGACGAAAAAGTGGGCATTCTTTGATTCGAATGGGCGAGGACGCGCAGCGTCCGAGCCCAATTTGAATCAAAGAATGCCCACCTTTTGAGTCGTTTCTCCGACTTAAACTACGTCCCTTTTACACCCATTGTCAATATTTAAAAGGAACAACAAGTGTCAATTCTTACTAATGCTTTAAAGTATGAGACGAATTAAGTCCATTGTTCAGTGGTACAAGCTACTAAGGAATGTGAAAGCTTTGTCCTGTCTGGTATCCGTGTTGCGTAACCAAACAATTGAATAAAGGTTGGGTAAAATGAGGGTGTTTAAAATGCCCAGTACATTCGACATCAAAGTCATTTGATGCCATATGTTCTTGTGCGTCGGGTGTGTCTCAGCTAACTCCGCTAAAATGTCTTCCAGTGATGATACGTACATATTTTTGAGCAGGAATACGTTGGAAGATATGTTGTGTCACCTCAAGAACTGACTCGCCAATTTATTTTGATGGTGATTTTAATAAACCAGTATTTTGGGACATATTCGATGAGGATTTATACTCCAATGAGGATTTATACTAAAGCGGCCGATTCAGAGGTGAAGAAACTTCCTACACTCGTGGCCGATTTGGACACCTTGTAACAGATCAGGTAATGGTGGAAAATAAGCAAGAAAAGAAAACAAGAACTTTTTATTCCCAACATTTGGCTTAGCTTTCATCAGCAGCTCATTTTTGTTTATTATTTTTAGCCCCATTTTATGGTGTAACTTAGCGTCGGTAGTCATTATTCCGTGTCAAAAGTATACCAGCCTTTTGTTAAACCCTGAACGGTTTCATTATCACATGTCAAACCAGACTCGGAACAAAACAAATTTCTGTTGGTTTTTCTGCCGTTTTTGCTACACAGGTATACAGCAGGACAGCATGGGCGAGTTAGCGAATGTAAAGTGTATACGTGTTGTGCGTATATCGGCCCTTTTAAAGTTGTGCATTAGTAGTACTTTTTAGGACCTTTGAACGTATGACATAACTATGACCTATCTCCGTTATTCCCATTTACAAGAAATCAATTCCTACTACATGTACATATTTTAAATTGCGAAACGTCGCTTCGACCTTGCTAATAAAATGGTTTATCCTCCCCATTTTCTTTTCACAAAGTTCTTTGGCCATTTTCAATTTCGAATGTTTTGGACAAACCTTGATGCAATTTGTTACATGCGGGTTGGCGCATCCATTTTATTTGATTTTTGTTATTGTTGATATCCCAGGTTGTGGCAAATCTGTGCAACAAGGCTTTTGGACGAACCACTCCATACGGTCGAGAATGACAAGGGCTTCGGTGGCCAGAACCAGTGAGCGCCATAGGAGAGCAGTCAGCCGGGCCGAAACCGCAAAAGTGCGTCGACACAGCAAAGAGACCTCCAAAACAACTGTTGAAAGTTCTAGAGAAACTGTCAACATAGCTCTTACTAAGTTGTAATAAATATAACAATAGCAATTTCTGTGTCCATTGAGTCGTTCTTTTTCTGTTAATTCTTAAAATAATGTACAGTTAAGTGTACATTCTTTAAAATAATCGACACTTTTTTGAATAGAGTGACGTCACAAGAGTAGTTTAAACGTGTGGTATTCCGTTAAATGTTGTTGCCTTTTTTGACAACCTGTATATCGCGAAGAGTTTGTACTCACCCAGAAACACCGCGGTTGCTGCTAAAGCACAGAGCGCGATCAGCGCTTTCGACTCCATCCTGAGGCACTGCAACTCGCACAAATGAGCTGCCTGGGGCCAATTTCAGAAAACATGTAAGCGCACAAATTTGCTTAGCATGAACATTCTTTCGTTGGGGAAAACAGGGTTACAAATCTAATTTTCAGTTGATGTTTATTGTTTGTGACTGGTATTCTGCTGGTTTTTGCTTAGCATCAAAAGCATATGGAGTTTTGGCTGGTAACCTGTTTTTACTGAGCAAAACTATTTTTGTGCTAAGCAAATTTTTGTTTTATGAAATTGGCCCCTGCTCTCACCTTGTAGATAATAATTGGAGGCGCGCAAGCGTAACATCTTAGTATTAATTGTCTGCTAGCTTTTAACGTAATGCACTTATTATTATTATTATTATTATTTATTCGGCCTTCAACACCAGGTACAAAGTACAAACATACATGAACAACGTACAATTCCAAATTACACTAAAATTAAAACGAAACAAAAACAACCTTATCCAATTTGGCCAGGACTGACGAAAATATAATGACACATCAATGACACTTAATGAACTTGTTAAGGTTTTGTCTTCTAGATTAGACATTAAAATGGGCAAGAAGCGGCGAGAGTTTAATCAAACTTATACTGGGTTTTAAAAAAAGAGAGAAAATTAAGAACAAAATAAAAGACTTAATCCTCGAAGACACCAAGGGGCTCACTCGTGAGGCAAGTTTTGATACTTTTGTGTATAACGGCAACAAAAAAGTGCCAATTCCGCTAAAAACAAATTGTAACTATCCTTGTACCCCACCCGTCCACCCGTATAAAAGCATGTTTGACACAGAGTTTGTTCATCCTTCAATCCAGCCCTCAGATTATTATATTTTGTTATAACTACGACATCTTTAGGCTAGTCCCGCTGAATTGTTTTTCTAACTATCCTTGTACTCAACCTATAAAGTCTGTAAAAGCATGTTTGAAACAGAGTTCGTTCACCCTTCAATCCAGCCCTGTGAACTCAGTTCTATATATATATTACACATATGCCTTCCGCGTGAGCACAATGTTGATATGCCAGAATGCTTTAATATTAATTTTGGTGTGCGTGTCCAGGGAAGGTCTATTGATATGCTCACACCATTAGACAAACAATTGTTACCACCCCCCCCCCCCCCCCCCCCCCCCAACACAGTTCTTTACTTTTGCACAGATATCTCTCACGTGAGCACCAAAGTGCCACGGTGGGGTTTGTTTGGGTCGGTGTCTCCGAGGGTTTTAAAGGGGTACATTGCTTTGGATCTTGCGTTTTCATGTATACAAATGAAATGGATATAGTTGGGAAGCTTTTAAAAAATAGAACATGTAGTTCAAAGTGATGCATGCTAGTGACGCATCCATGTTTGTGCACAAACCTACAGAAAACTCGATACATTGTATGTACGGCTTTTGTACGGCTATTTGCATATCTGCGTTTGTATTCTATACAGTGCGTTACCGAAGCCGATACGCCCCAAACCAAAACGAACGATTAGCAAATGAGCGTTTTATTTTTTTTTCTGCCCATATGCGTGCGCATACGTATACGCTGCAGATGATTTTGCCGTGACTTTTTTTAACTGGCATGACGCGCGTAAGTTGCGTCTGTTCTACTTGCATGCGCGTTGTATTTAGAGTATTCAAGCCATCCATTGTTATTATATTCTACACGCACATAAATTCAAAATGTCTGCGTACAAGATGGATTTAAAGTATTTCTGCGCGTAAGAATGAGAAGTTAGCGCTCTAGCTTCTTGGAACACACACAGTTTAAATTCTATTTTACGCTTAATATTGCGAGCGTGCGTCCTCTTGTGCGCGCGTCACGCCGGTATTCTATCCTTTATTTAGATGTTGCAGTGGCATGGAACCTCAATTCCCTGTGTGATATCGGTCGTGTATTCAATGCACTATTTGCGGCACCAGTCTGATTACACGAGATACATTACAGCCATAGAGCTATATTAAATTAATATAGCTCTATGATTACAGCCCATCATTATTTCATGACGGCCGAAAATGCGTCTACGGATAACCCGAATTGTCCGCCGTCGGGAACGGTAAGGCATTAGGTTGATTTCCTTTTACCGGGGATTTCAGGGTGATGTCCTTCATTAAAATTGCCAACTCGCAATATTTTAAAATTGGCTTGTCGGCATTTCATCCTTTTAACTCTGTAATTGATGAGACCTTGCTATTATTATGAATACTTATTATGACATTACTTAATTGCTTACACAAAGTCAACCTTCATATTACCTTCGCCCAGGTGGTTTATATTAAGTGCATTCGTTGGGCGTTTGCGGTCTGCGCTTATTTATTAAGTGCCCTTGAGTTTTGTTATTGAGTTTTCAACAAAATTGAGAGAGTTCTACATGTTCCCGCCAGAAATTGTATCAAGTCTGAGAACCGTCTGCTAACAATGGACGCATGCCGATCACGGTCCACAACCTAACTTAGTTGCAGTCAAAGTAAATTTGACTAAGTTAAATAAGGGTCCAATTAAAACAAAACGTTTTTTACAAAAACGTTAACTCGGTATGTTTTATATCCATGTGATATAACATTGCCCGTTTCGTTAATTTTTTCGTTAATACCGGATGTTATAACACCTCACCCACGGCTTCTGTGTTTTGATTGGCCGAGAGCGAGTCACATGGTATTAGCAACTAAAGTACTATACCCATGGCGCGGTATGTGTGTGTGTGAAAATGCATGCTAATGTGCACGTTGTACATCAGGCGTTGCGCGTATTGTTCCAAAGAGCCAGCGCTACAGAGCTGGGTTCCAACATTTTTGTGAAGGGGTGGGTTAGAAAAGAAAAAGTTTCACCAATTTTGTATTGAAATCAAAGTTCATTTTAACTGTATTTAGATTTAAATAATTGAAACAATTTTAAACTAAGCAGAATTTGTTGGTGAGGAGTTATAAAACAAATATTGAATGCTTCGAGTGGTGTAGTAAAACTAGCCTTCCGAAGCGAAGCCGAAGGAAAATGGAATGCTCCATGGATCACCGATTCTGTATACTACATTGTATACTATCTGCTGCAAATAACCGAGGACAGTATAGCAATTATGACCATTTACACATATAAAAGCATAGGTCTATACACGAATGTTTATTGTCGTGAAAAAAACAACGATTACATACAAAAGTATTTTTTACCCACCACTTAATAATTCCAGATAATCTGTGTTTATAGTGTTGGTGAGTAGAATGTCTAGAAAAATCCTGGACAATGGTAGGTCTGCTCATGAGATTATTTATGATTGCCCACCGGTATTGTTTGTCCTGTTTGGCCGTAGCTGGTAGGATTGGGCAGGGATGTAGTCAAGTCCATCACAAGTCCTTGTAAGTCCCTGTAAGTCCATCACAAGTGAATCACAAGTCATTCTTCCAATTCAAATCACAAGCTTTTCAAAATGAGCTTTGACAAAGGCTTTCCTTTGTGGTTGTTCAACCAGTTACTTATGACTGGCTTTATTACTGGTTTTATGACTGGACTTGTCACTGGAGTTGTGACTGGACTTGTGACTGGAGTTGTGACTGGACTTGTGACTGGACTTGTGCAAGGTCTTGTGACTGGACTTGTGCAAAGTCTTGTGACTGGACTTGTGACTGGTCTTGTGACTGGTCTTGTGACTGGACTTGTGACTGGACTTGTGACTGGACTTGTGACTGGACTTGTGACTGGACTTGTGACTGGACTTGTGACTGGACTTGTGACTGGACTTGTGACTGGACTTGTGACTGGACTTGTGACTGGACTTGTGAATGGACTTGTGAATGGACTTGTGAATGGACTTGTGACTGGACTTGTGACTGGACTTGTGACTGGACTTGTGACTGGACTTGTGACTGGACTTGTGCCTGGACTTGTGCCTGGACTTGTGCAAAGTCTTGCAGGGACTGTCTGGGAATGGCTTGTAGCTAGTAGGATCCGGTCAAGAATAGACCGAAAGACTGAAGTGACGTAGGACTGTGGGTCGTTTACGCGGGAAAACAAATCCACGTGTAGGCTGCAAATACCAGTTTATTATTCCTCAATGTGTATGAGTGTTTTTAACTCGTCTCTAGAAACAAAGTTGTTGTAAAGGTTTAATTCTGTAATTTTGGCGTGTTGATTATATATATTGTTCAGGGGTATGATCAAACGTTTGTGACGACCATTATAATAGTTTAGTTTCGTTCCCCGTGCGCGTACCATGACTTGTGTACGTTTATTTCACTTTCGTTTGAGACAAACGAGGAAATGCGTGCGACTATTAATAATTAGACCGCGGGCAAAATACTAAATGAAAACCATCATTATATCTCGGGTGCTACGCGTCCCAGAGCGTGTTCAAAACGTCATATCCCACATCACAGCAGTCAACAATTGTATAATGGTACTTTGGGGAGACATTTTTGTAGCATGATTGCTTTACATTAAGGACGCATACACAGGGAATTTAGGGAATTTGTTTTATATATTTATTTTCCAACAAACTTCCATAAATGGAGAGGATAAAACACACTACACGTATACAAATATGTATACGTGTTACCACTTTTAAGCCAATTATGGCTTCAAAGAATTTATTACCCGAGACAGCTTGGTATGCAGGGGTCTAGCCCAAGACCTCTTCATGCTACATGGAGGTCACTGGGGAATTGGAACGCTGTTTTATGGCCCTGAGTTTAGAACAAACAATTGGGCCTCCTATAATACAGCCAGTTGTCGACTGGTGCAGAGCTCACTCAAGTCGTAGCAGTTTTGTAAAAAGGTTGCAGTAACAATAGTTATCTGTTCTTGTAATTAATTTCGAAGCCCGCCACCTACCCCCTGTATACTGCCACCTACCCCCTGTATACTGCCACCTGTGTAATAAATAAGTTCAATTAATTGTGGTTTAGCTGCCACCAGGACCCAATTCTGGAGTTACGCAATACTCGGTTGCCGTTAGAAGCCGGAGGGGAATTTCCTCCTGTTTTCCTCTTTTAAAAGTGTCGGAGCAAAGTTAGAGGTTTTGCATGAGTTTTTCGCCCTTCCCTGAATTGAGTCCTTGGCGGAATTGCATTTTAAGGTCAAATGTAATGATAATTTTTGCGGATTCATGTTTAACCTTAATTGTATTTACGGCTATGTTAAGGCGGCTATGCTAACGGTACGTTTTTAGTTTCGCGGATCGCAACTTATTGGGTTTTTCGTAAAGTACGGAGACATGAATGGTGTTGCCACTATTATCGGGTTTAGTGTTATTTTGGTAAATAACTCAAACATGACAGTGATACGTTTTAATGTCGCGATCGGCACAGCACTAATTATTGGGGTTTTTTCACGAAGAGGCGAATTTGGGGCGCAGTGGGGAAATGTATACATTCTGACTTTCACAGCCACGGGCGAATTTGCTAATTTATCGTTTTTTCGTTTTCACGAAGAGGCAATTCTATTAATTGATTAATTCTGCAAAACTAATCACCTATTTTTCTTACCGTTTGCTATATTTAAGAAGATTGAAATCTCTTCTTTCCCATGATACGTTAATCTTGTATATTCTATGGATCTTTATGTTTCAAACTGCCAAACGAAAAAAGGACGAACTTTACAAGCGATTTTCTCGAAAGTTTGTTGAAACCGTGAAAAGCTCAATTCGCCTCTTTGTGAAAACGGTGAATTGACGCCGTAATTGACGCGGTCATTGTGACACTGCGCTAATGTTGATCCCATGATTTTACGATATTTAAAAACTATGCACAGAAAGTTCAAGATATTTAAACATCGTATTAACCTATTCCCCATCTAGAAGTTGTAAAGGTCCAGGGTGGCATCAAAATGGATTCGGAAATTATAGGTCAATTTGCAATCGGGGTGTGGCTCTGATGTGTTGCTGCAAATAATATATTATTGTCAACGTGATGCTGGAGTTTCTCGACTTTTGGCGGGAAAACTACACATGGAAACTAGATGTGATTAACGTAGCATCTTCAGTGGATTATATCTTCCAATTTGTTTAAAGCTTAGGGTGGCATCATAATCGGTTTAAAATGAGAAGCATTTTTACGTCCAGCAACGCGTAATGTATATATACCCGTAAAATAATAGGCTGCGTGCATTTGTTATATGCGATAATCGTGACAACGCACGAATTTAAATCTAGTCTTTGGGCAATACGTTGCTTAATCCACAGCCGCGAGAGGGCGCTTCGCGACAAACCATTATCACTATGGGTGCACTACCCTAATTAAAGGGAGAATTTCTACGCGAGCTTATTAGCATGAAATGTGCCCCTCCCCACAATTTTTTTTTTTAAGGAGGATTTTTGGTAAAATAAAATGATGGGATTGTGTAAATAAAGCCTAGGATCAACTCCCTGATTTTTTAGCTTCATTCTGAGACAGACTTGACAAAAGTACGGTTGAAAAATAGGTCCTAATTGCCCTAGAACGTGAAGAGATGCCATTTGTAAAATGGCTGCTTGCAGGCTCGGGAAGTATATCATTTTTCGGGAGTTGAGTTTCTTTTGGTGTGAATATTAAAAATTGTAATTAGCTAACCCACTAAAAAAAATTATTACCAAGACAATAATCTGATAGTTGTTTGAAAAACCCCAGTGATGTAGGTGTGCATGAAACTTGGCCCTAAACATTGTTGATTTACACTGTTTTCAATGGGGCTTGAATTAGGTGAGTGCACCCCTATGGTTTATCACGATAGCGCCCTCTCGTGGCTGTGGATTAAGCGACGCCTTGCCCAAAGACTTATTTAGATCCCGTGATTTGACGATAAAACACATGGAAACTTTGCATACGGAAAGTTTAAAATATTTACAAATCGTATTAATCTAATCCTCATCTAGTAGATGTACAGGTGCCAGGGTGGCATGGAAAAAGATTTGGAAATTACAGGTCAGTTTGTGTCGCTGCACATAACATATTATTTTCAATGTGGTGCTGGAGTTCCTCGAATTTTTGGCAGTAAAACTACACATAAAAACTAGATGAGATTAACGTAGCATTTGTTTTTTTCATTTATTATTTCGCAGGGCACAAAAAGAAAAACAGATAAAAATTTACAATCATTAGAAAGTTAAGAATATTCATTTTTAACAGTTACAAGTTATCAAGTAAGTAAACAAGTTACTACATGTACATATAATATATATTTTCATTCAATTCAGGAACAAGACAAAACAAAATACAACGAGGAGACTGCACGCCCCTGCAGGATTGCTAAAAAGTGAACTTAATCACTATCAAGTAGCTCTCCGTATGCGCGACTAAATCACTGAAAGACAACCAGAGAGACAAACAAAGAAGGACACATACTGGCACGAACAGACGGACACCAAAACAAAAAATACAAAATACAAGCACAGTTAGATCGACACAGACAGGTACGGACAGACAAAGACGGCCAGAGCAAAATAACAAGCACATATTGACAGACAGACAGACACACCGAGACACACACGTACAGACAAGCAGATCAATGAAATATAAATACAAACTAAAAAAATACATGTACGTGTAAACGAATAAGCAAACGAGATAATGTGTTGACAATAATTAAGGTAGTACGTTGTTGTATCCCGGAGTTAGCCAGTGTGTTTTCAGTTTGGCGGTAAAACTATTCAGACCATGCAAGATCAGACTATCTTTAATGTCAGACGGCAAAGAATCCCACAGACGCGGAAATTTGATGAAAAGTGATTGCTTAAGAGCGTTTGTTCTGGAAAACTGATGGGAAAATTTAAGGTTGTTTTCATGTCTACGATTAATACAAATGTAATTCTCAAACGGGATATCAAATTTCTTATACAAACATTTGGCTACAAAGACTACTGATAAGTAATTCAACCTATTCATTAAGTACGGTAAGCCCAGTTTGGTGCAGCAAATGGGGTACTCAATGTTGTTGCTATTGGAGTTTGGTATGTGGCGTCTAAAGAGGCCCAGACAGGAACGACTGAATCTTCTCTGAACTTGTTCCAAGGATTTATTTTGAGAAGTGGAACGTAAGCACCAAACTGGAGCAGCATACTCAAGAATAGGTCTTACGAGAGCGGTGTATAATTTTACAAGAACTTGAGGATTATTACAATTTGTCAATCTTCTAATGAAACCAGACATTCTAGTTGCCTTACTGACAGTGGAATTTACATGATGGTTCCAAGTAAGATCACTAGAAATAATGAGGCCCAAGTATTTATAATGGTCAACACGGTCTAAGTTGTGAGAATCTATCTGATAAGATGTTACACATGGAGTTCTTGAACGAGAAATAGTCATCAATTTACATTTATTAACATTGAGTTTCATATGATTAAGGTTACACCAGGTATCAATGCTATACAGGTCATTCTGTAAGATGAGTTCATCATGTTTGCTAGTAATGGTCCTGTAAATCACAGTGTCATCAGCGTATTGTCTTAGATTTGATTGTATACAGAATGGCAAGTCAAAGGCAAAAATATTAAACAGGAGTGGACCTAAGACAGACCCCTGAGGAACCCCAGAAGGAACTGGGGCCCAGTCCGAGTACGAACCACAGAATTGCACTCGTTGGCGACGGTCATGTAAATAAGAATGGAACCACTGTAAAACAGAACCGCAAATGCCATATTTATGAAGCTTATTCAGGAGGACACTGTGACTTACACGATCAAAAGCTTTTGACCAATCCAGAAAAACAACATCAATTCTTGGAGGGTTGGGGGATCTAAGACTTTAGCCCAGTCGTGAAAAACGGTGGATAGTTGGGTAATGCAAGACCTTTTGGAAAGAAAGCCATGCTGACAGTCGGATATGATGCCTCCTCTGTACATGTGGTTAGTGAGGTGATTAGCAACAATTTTTTCAAGGCATTTGCTAATCGTAGAACATAGGGAGATAGGTCTGTAGTTAGATGGGTCATAACGGTTTCCACTTTTATGAATGGGGACCACATTGGCAAGTTTCCATTCAGATGGGATAATGCCCGAGGCAAGCGACAAATTAAAAATTTTCGCTAAGGGATGAGCTAGACTTTTGGCAGCCAATTTGAGGAGCATTGGAGAAATATTATCTAGCCCGGGCGACTTATGAGGTTGTAGATTATCCAACACTTTCATAACTTCATTAGGGTTAGTTTGTACAGAGGTCATTCTGAATTGATGACACGTGTGATTACAATGAATATTGGGTAGTGACGGATTGTTGTCAGTAGAGAAGTTGCGTTGGAAACTGCGATTGAATTCATTAGCTATGGCATGGGAATCTGTTATGGTATTCTCGCCAATGTGGAGACAAACAACTGGAGACTTCTTACGATTAGAACTGACAAAAGACCAAAACTGCTTTGGGTTAGACTTGCAGTTATCAGCCAGGTCCCGTATATAGCAATCGTAAGATTTCTTAATTGCGTATTTAACCCGATTCCGGATGTTTTTGTACTTGGACCATAATGTATCACTATTGTTATTACTAGCGCAGCGCAAAGCCTTTTTGTAAGCCCTGTGGTTTTTGTTTAGTGAGAGAAACGATTTCGCGTGTAATCCATGGAGGACGTCTGTTACCCTTTTGTCTTGCCATCGGGACTGTGTCATGGATAGCAGCGAACAATAGATCTTTGAAATTGTTCCAAACTTCATTGATGTCTAAATCGGCGGTCAAGTATGTGTCCCAGGGGACATTAGCAAGTGTGTCACAAACTACTGATTTGTCAGCTTTGTTATATTGATAGAAGGTGCGTTTCAGAAGTTTATTGCCAAAGGTGGTACTAGAGTTGAACATGACTCCGTTATGGTCACTCGACCCCAATCCTGGAACTGTTGAGACTTTGTTAATTACCTCAGGTCGGTTAGTGAAAATAATGAGATCTAGAGTGGAACCAGAAGTGTTGTCGGGGGAATGACGAGTGACTTAAGACGAGTGACTTAAGCATCTTAAGTGGATTCTACCCTCGAATTTGTTCAATGTTTCGAGTGGCATCATAATCGGTTTTAAAAATGAGAGATTATTTATTCCTCCATGTGCCGAGTAAGATATATCTAGCTTTAATACCCTCCTGAGAGAAACAAAATCTGTTTTACAAAATTAAAACTGAGACAAAATAAATAATGCAGTCAGTGAAGATCATAGTACTCACAGTCATATAATGTGTAGCCAGGAATGCATAAAACTAATCTTACCTTGTTTTAGAAGGGTTCAATGTTGTAACACTACTCCAACTCTTATCGACGATAACAAAGCAACGATCAAGACGCGTCGATCGTCGGCGCCGGCGGCATGGGCGCCGGCGCGCAGACCATTACTATAGACCATTGTATAGACCCCCACCCTCTCCCTAACTCCAACCCCACCCCTAACTCCAACCCCACCCCTAACTCCAACCCCACCCCTAACTCCAACCCCACCCCTAACTCCAACCCCACCCCTAACTCCAACCCCACCCCTAACTCCAACCCCACCCCTAACTCCAACCCCACCCCTAACTCCAACCCCACCCCTAACTCCAACCCCACCCCTAACTCCAACCCCACCCCTAACTCCAACCCCCCACCTAACTCCAACCCCCACCTAACTCCAACCCCCACCTAACTCCAACCCCCCCTAACTCCAACCCCCCCCCTAACTCCAACCCCCCTAACTCCAACCCCCCTAACTCCAACCCCCCCCCCCCCCTAACTCCAACACCCCCCCCCAACTCCAACCCCCCCCCCCCAACTCCAACCCCCCTAACTCACCCCCCCCCCTAACTCACCCCCCCCCCTAACTCACCCCCCCCTAACTTACCCCCCCCCCCCTAACTCCCCCCTCTCCCACCAGTCCCCCCTCCCACCAGTCCCCCTCCCCCTCCCCCTCCCCCTCCACCTTAAATTATCAACCAAAAATTGCTATCAGTCGTATAATATTAGGACTGTCTCCATTTATGTTTTTACAGAATGCCTGGGATCTACACGGAGTGCCAAAACAGCTCTAACGGGCTTCTCTCACAAGGATTGAAGTTATTCCACCAAGTTACAGCTTCACCAGCTAGCTGTAATTACAATGAAGTGTGGCTGGACTGTGCTCAAGAAATACTGATTGAAAAAAACATTAAGATAAGTAAATTTACAAATAACATGAAGGTCAAATAGTCTATTTACCAGCACCCAAGAGTCATTATGCAAGAGATCTAACTTGTGGTAAAGACACTTCCATATTTTGCACTTCAAAGCAGGCCTTGGTTTACATTACAGGGGGCTCGATAGATGTTTTTGAGACAGAGATAATGTTCGTCGGATGGAACACAATAACATTTTCGTATCAAATTAAACAAGAACACAAAAATAATATAGCTACCTGTACAATTTGCTTTGCAGATTTCATACTGGATAATAGTAACCACAAAAGTCCTCAATCCTCCAACAGGTGAAGGATTGAGGACTGTTAGGGTTAATGGCGATGGTGTAAATGAGGTTATCAACCAATAATTACTACCTTCGTGACCAAAGTAGAACTTTGTGTGAGTTGCAACTGTACTCAACAGGTCACAAACTGATGCAATTGCATACTCTCAGTTGGTTCTGTGCTGCCCAGGCCCTATTGTGTATTTGTTACTAAACCAAAAATATTAAGGAAAAAAAGGCTGTTTTGGCCAATTGCCAAAACAGCTAATGAGTCGTTATACCCTAGTGTTGGGAAATAGCCAATAATAATAATAATTGAAGGTAGTATACACATTTGCATTTGCTGAAATTTTCAAAAATTGACGGTTTAGAGATTTATTTTTAGTAACTGTTGTGATGCTGATCTGTTTTCAAGTTTTGTGTTCATAGATGCTGGACAAATCAAGAAAATAATGCTGTTCTTGTATTCTGGTTCCTTGATTCACTTTAGACGAAATGGAGGCATTGCTAGACATGGTGAAAATAGCTGGTTATGATACCAGACAAGTTGGCTTGCACCTATTTATGTAAGTGTAACCAAATTGCAATAAAAATGTGGAGAAACACAATATAATTAGTTGGGGGCTGTATTTGAAAAAAGTTCAATTCGTCCAATGATGGCCAGCAGGCAATCATTATTGAAAATTGATACAAAATTCTGCTTTTCTTGAAAACAACAGCACATCATGTGTCATGATTTTACAGGATAATTTAGACTGTTTTTCACTTAGTCAAGTGAAGTATTTCTTAATAGTTTGTTGTTTGCTGTTTGCAACTGGTGTATACTACCTTTAAAACATCTGCAATTAAACACTTTCACACCAGCAATTTTCAAGTGGTTTGAATGTGTTCATAGAATTGTACATGAGTCATTCCATATACACTCGCCGATATGTCCTGTGGTGACTAAAGACACAAAGTAACTAAATGTTATGCTTCATCTCTTTGTGGTTTCTGAGATATGACCCTCCAAAGATTGGGTGCCCCGCCCACTGTTTGTACTCGGGAGTTGTAAACCTGAATACATATTTTGCATGTGTGTGTGTGCAACATGTCCAAATGCATTCATTTTGCAGTGAGAATTTAAAATGTGAGCCATTCTGGCAACATGGGACATAACTGGATAAGGTTGAAAGGGGGATTTGCAGATATAATTAGGAAACGGGATTAAATTTTCCTCACAATACTGTTTGTTGCACTTTAGTTGAAAATTTCATTGACAAGTTATTGTGTTTAAAGATTGCTTTTAATTCACATGTTTAATAAGTGAAATAATGAGAAAAGTCATTCTCTTTCTTGAGTTATTTATTCATGAACATTAAAGATGTCAATGTTGCAATTTTGTTTCACTCAAAACTTGTTTATTCAATAATTGTTTATTTTACATTTTTCTCATGCCCAGTTTTGCCTCCATTTTGAAGGAACGTCTCACAAGTGTTCTCACTGCAAGGCAGTTTCAAGGTAGTACACACCATTTGCTATTGCTGTATTTAAAAAAAAATGGGTGGGTTAGGGAATTCATATTATGCTGCTGACCTGTTTTCCAGTTGTGTGTTCATTGAATATTAAAAAACAAACACAAAAACGCTGGTCTGGTAGTCTTTTGGTCAGTATTTTAATATGTTGTTTTTTCCTCCAAAGATTGCCGGCCGGCAATTATTGGAAATTGATACTAAATTTCACTTCTTTCTTGAGAACCACAGCACCCCAGGTGCCGTGATTTTACAAGATGCTTGAGGCTGTTATTCATTTACACTCGAGGTATTTTATACTAATAAACTAGTTTTGGTTGTGTGATGTTTGCAAATGATGTATACTACCTATGCGTAAATATACACTCAACCCCACCCCCCCCCCCCCCCCCCCGCCCTCCAATACTTTTCATCTGATTAAAAAACTACTGAGCATTTTTCGCTCGAATAAGCATTAATCGCCAAAAAAATGCACTTTTGTGTAATTGTATCAACAGGACCAACAGGATATTAAATATAAATAATCCATTTGTTCACTAAACTTTTGAATAACATGATAACGTATGCACACCAAACGGAGAGAACATTATATTTTTGTTATACAATCTGTTCTCCCCATTTGGTGTGCATAATTGCCCTGTTCTTAAAAGTTTTAAGAACAAATGGATTGTTTTAACGTAATGTTTATTAACGTGTTGGTCCACTTTCTTGTGATTACCCAAAATTGCAAATTGTTTCAGCACTCTTTGACAAATTGCCTTATTCGTTCATGAAAACATTCCTTGTAGCTAAATAATCTGGCTGGATTCCAAGAAGGCTTTCGATATTGAAGGGTGGTTGTTTACCAAAAAGTGTTCAGTAGTTTTGGAATTAGAACCAAAAGTACAGGGGGGGATTAAATTTAATTTTGGAGTGTATAGTTGAAAGTATAATTTTTATATGGGGTGCAGGCTGACTTTGGAGTATGAAAAACCAACCGAAAAAGGCTCAAATTGCAAATGTTTTCTTTCAAAAGTGGTGTTCGTTTCAGCTGAATGAAACCACCCATATTAAAATTAACATTTACTAAATCTAGTGTTGAATTAAAGCTAAAACTGTCGCAATACCATCTATACTCAAAACTCATGAATATGACTTATTTCTGGTTTTGTGGGAGCAGGTCGTCAATATGGAGATGTCGAACGGCTATTTTTATGTATTTAACTAGACCAATATTGGTCTTGTGGTGAAATTGTAGAATTTGTTTGTAAACTATGGAAAACACTGGAAAAAATTCTGAAATTTCAAATGTGTTTCTTTCAAAAGTGGTTATTCTTTAGCTGAAGGAAACCACCCATACTACAATTAACATAATAATTTTGGTGTCGAATTAAAGCTAAATGTGTTCTCATACCAGCTGTACACAAAAATCAATTTCAGCAAAATATGACTTGTTTCAGGTGGTCATAAATGGAGATGTCAAGCAAACAATTAAATTGACTAAACAATAAAATGCTATGTGCACGATAAACTATGGTTTGACTTGTTTTATTCATGCATTGTTTATTTTTTAGCACGAAATACAGAGTAATCCGATTTATACATAATTCTGACCTTTTTAATGATACAAGAAAGATTGCATTGGCACCATGTGACTAAAATATATTTCGCAAATTGTGCAGGCTTTTAAAAGAACCACTTGTTTTGAAACAAACAAAACTCGCCATAGAGATGATAGTTGCAGGGTGCCATTATGAGAAAAACAAATTGTATGAAACTGTCAATAACCTGTTTACTATCCCCCCCCCCCCCCCCGCCGTTCAGTGCATAGAGACTGTAAGTGCATCATGTAAGTCTTGAGGTGGGACACATATTCTCTTGGGAGTTGACTTATGCAGTACATGCTAAATGCCAAATTTATTCAAAAGCTATAGCGACTGTTAGAAAATGCAAAACCTTTCTGAAATATGTCTTAAATACCCAATAGAAAGCAATTCATACACATGCATTAAACAAACTTCAGTCAACTTTAATTAACTTAACCCTTTCACTCCCACCCACTCATGCAAGAGATTACCCTTGTTTACCACAGCAATTAGGAGCTCAGTGTGACTCTAGCCCCAGTGGTTTTTGAGCAATTTCATTGAAGTGCGCCCTCAACACACTGTGTTTACATGCATACTGTACATATACACTGGCTGAGGTATGTAAAACTGATTGCAAAAATAAGTGTACAAGGAAAACAAATTGTGTGCATCTATTTATTTTGTAAGTGTAAAAGCACAATAATGAAATAATTAGATACGTATTTACACTCGGGAAAAGTAATACAAACGGGTAATAATTAAGAACGTGATAAATACGGCACATGTTTCAGATTTTGTTTACCTGTGAAAAACAATAACTTGTATGAGAATTTTTGTTAATAATTCCTTTGTTATTTTCTTGAAAATGAACCATTTACTTGTATTCGGTGCATACACATGCATCAAAATCCATGATAAAAAACAATTTGCCTGGAAACAAACTATTTACTTGTACATGTATTTACTGTACGTACATACATCATAAGTAATTACCCCCCCCCCCCCCCTTTCCCCACCCCCCCCCCCCCCCCCCGCCCTCCATGCAATGTTGGTTTGGAGTGTAATCCGTAGTGCGTCCGACGCCTCATTTTCTCAACATTGATTAGGGGTGGGGGGGGGGGGGGGGGGGGGGGGGGCTTGGAGGCAAATACATGTAGTATGAATGTATTTACAATCAAGTCGTATGGTAATTCTCAAAGCAAGGAACTATGCACATAGGCTTCATACATTGCTTACATATAATCACAGTTTGTTTTCGCCGGCCTAATTTGCGGTTACTGCAAACAATGCAGTCGCGTTTCTTTCCATTGCGGTTTTTGCCAGGAAAGTGCTGTTGTCTTGCCAAATCAATAGGAATATGGTATCTCAACCGACTTGTTACATTACGTTCCCAACCCAATAGCAAGCCTTGTACAATCCCTATACGAAAATCAAGGTTACTGACATTTTTGCTCCCTGCTGTGCTGTTAAATATTACTCTGCTATTGACAATACATATATTGAGAAGATGGTAAAAAACTCGTTTCCACCATTTCAAGCTTCTGTGGGTATGATTGTAGTACTGAAAACACTGGTCTGCTAAATCTGTGCCTCCCATATTTAAATTGTAAGATGAAATACATTCGGGCTTCATAACTTCACGAAATCCAGAAGTGCTCTTTTTACATCGAGTTTGCTTTTTTGACACTGCAGAGCTGCCGACATTAGTTAGAAATGTTACAGATTTTTTGTCTTGCCAAACCATGCACAATTGCTCATCTTTCACCAAAAAGATTGGGTTGCTACCTTTCTTCATTTTATGATTTTTTGGATTTGCGACCTCGGGTATTCCCTTAGCAGTATATCGAACAGTTCCGCAACATCCAAAGCCTTGTTCAGACAGTTTTGCTACCAGCGACGGACTTGTATAGTAATTATCACAGTATATGACGTGTCCCTTATTCTGAAGTGGTTTGACTAATTCTATAACCACTTTTCCGGCAACTGTCAGGTTTGGTGGATGGCAGTCTGATGACTCGGAATCTACATGTACCTTATCCTTTACAGTTTTGGTGTTGTCAGCACCTGTGTACAGTTCCCAATTGCACGTGTATCCGGATTTACTACAATTTAATGAAAATGCTTTCATCCCACGTTTTACTGGTTTGTTGGGCATGTACTGAATAAAACTTAAGCGTCCCTTAAATTTCAACATACTCTCGTCTGGAGACAGATTCTGGGCAGGTTTATACAGGTTAAGAAACTTCGGGATAATGACTTCTATCAAGGGCCGAACTTTGGAAATTTTGTCTTGTTTAGCCGAGGATTCACGAGGAATTTGGTTATTGGAGATGTGGAGAAACCGAAGAATTGAACTGAAACGATTTCTCGACATTACCGACGGATAAAAGGGAATTTGCAACATTTCTGACGTTGACCAATACATCCTATATTGAGGTGATTTGTTTATGCCCATAGCAATGATAAGTGCTACAAATGCCATCATTTCGGGAACGTTGGTTGGGTACCAGGAGAGCTGTTGTTCAGGTTTTGAGTCTATTGTTTGCTGTGCATAGCGATTAGTCTCGTCGACGAGCATATCCCACACGAGTTGGCAAAAATACAGCTTGAAGATCTCCACTGCCGAGAGTGTTCCAAAGTCGCCAGTTGGGCCAGGATTTCCAGTGAACTGCACAGTCCCACAATCGTAGTGGTCTCGCCGTTCCCAACCAGATCGGAAATCGACTTTTCCGGTTCTTGATCTGGAAGTACTTGGATGGCTGTCATCTTGGGTAGGCTGCAAAAGAACAAAGATCAAATTTTATTATCGGTCCTATATTTGTTAATGCTAATTTGCAGCACATGCCTAAAATGAATATTGCGCTGAGAAAAGAACGAATAACGATCATGGTGGCCTCACTAGTCGTTGCATATATGTCATGAATGTGAATGCCTTGTGTATGGTATTGACCGTGATTAACATAGTGAATCATCTTCTAAATTCTTGCCAAATATAATACATAACAATACAGGGTCTAAATACCAGGCCAAACGGCCTACGATTACGAAGCTATTTTTGTTTGAGGTTAAGACTACTAGTGCATCGTTTTGGACGCAAAATTGCACGACAGGCTATACCATGTTTATGGGTGGAGGTGAATTTCTATAGGACTGTAATCTGTATTCATTTGATGTACAATCTGTTGGACTATAGACAGTCTGTATATCGCAAGAACCATAG
Source organism: Crossaster papposus (assembly GCA_037893245.1). NCBI lineage: Eukaryota > Metazoa > Echinodermata > Asteroidea > Velatida > Solasteridae > Crossaster > Crossaster papposus. Next base: position 103,540 of record JBAIAA010000193.1, read on the forward strand.
TGTAGAGACACTGCTTCTAAACCTGTCCAGTGATATTTTGTGTGGCATGAATGACGGCAAGATTACGGCTCTTGTTTTATTGGACCTGTCCGCTGCATTTGATACAGTGGACCACTGTATTCTTGCCAGCATTCTATCCTCACTTGGTGTCAGAGGGACAGCTCTAAATTGGTTTATTTCATATTTGCATGATCGCCAGCAGTCAGTGTGTATTGGTCAGACCAAATCAGAGCCTGTACATGTAGAATGTGGTGTTCCACAAGGTTCTGTTGGAGGACCACTACTCTTTTCAATTTATCTGAGTAGACTTGGTCATGTAATCAGCGGTCACAATGTTAATTACCATTGCTATGCTGATGATATCCAGTTATATGTTACCTTTAGTCCAAATCAAGATGATGCAATTTGTAATTTAAAGAAACTGGAACAATGCATTGAAGATGTTAGAAAGTGGATGGTGGTAAATTCTTTGCAACTTAACGATAGCAAATCCGAGTTCATTCTCTGTGGTTCTAGAGCACAATTGGCTAAGATTGACATTACTAGTATCCATGTCGGAAATACAGTCATCACTCCTAAGGCATCCTGTAGAAATCTTGGAGTGATGATTGATTCTCACTTTTCAATGTCAAATCAAATTTCCAATGTTTGTAAGTCAGTTCGTTACCAGCTTCGTAATCTTGGTTTAATCCGTAAGTACTTGACACGATTGGCCACAGAAAAACTGGTTCATGCACTTATATCATCTCGCCTGGATTTTTGTAACTCTCTTTTGTATCATTTACCTTCATCTCAAATTTCACGTCTTCAGAAACTACAAAACTGTGCAGCTCGTGTTGTAACTCGTTGTCCACGTAAAACTCACATTACACCTATTCTACATTCGCTTCATTGGCTCCCTGTTCTACAACGAATTGAGTTCAAAATTCTTCTGACAATATTTCACATTCTACATGGCTCTTCACCAACATACAACAGCAATGTAATTAAATTACAGCAACATGGCACTCGTTGCCTTCGCTCTTCCAGTGCTTGCCAGCTGATAGTTCCACGTACCACAAACACTTGGGGAGATAGATCATTTTCACATGCTGGTCCATTCCTGTGGAACAAACTTCCCCAGGCCATCCGTTTACCTACAAGTCTCTCTGACTTTAACATCGCACTAAAAACACACATGTTTAAGCTGTTTTTGTCCTAAGTGTTATGTTTTTCATTGTTATGCGCCATGAGCGTCCCTAATGACGGATACCGGCGCACTATAAATATTCGTTATTATTATTATTATTATTATTACATGCACTGACACTGTACGTACATCAAATAAATACAGTTATACTCTAATTTCCGTTATACTCGAGGACGACACCTACTCAAGCCTGTATCATGCGCTTACCTCTTGAAATTCTGCTGTGTTTTCGCCGAGCATGCTCTCGTCGTCCGAAGACTCTTCAGTGTCATCATTTAAGTCAGATCCGGAATCACTATCTGCTAAAATCTCAGTCAAAATGTCATCATTTAGGATTTGTTCCATTCCGATTGCAAAAACACAGCGATACGTATACCTTCTTCGACCGCAATGGATATGCATGGAGACGCGACGCTATATGTCGCGCGTCGCGTCTGTCACGTGACCGGTAGCTAACCTATTCACGTACGTACACACGTACACAGCCTGCATGAAATATATGGCGCGCTAAACTTCAAAAACTTTATTTCTGTCAGTAGAGGGCGCCAAACCAATAACTCTCAAGCAGTGTTTTCGCTGGTGAGATAAGTCGCCTTGGTCGTCAAGCTCATGGCAAATCCTGGGACTTTTTGTCGCCCACGGGTTCCAAGCATATCACAACAAAGGCTCTTTTTGGAGCCCGTGGGATTGAAAGGGTTAAAGTGGAAAACACGCCCATTTCGTGTTCATCGTTCTGTTGTTCTACAACAAAGCCGGCTTTTTCAAAGCCTGTTTTCTCAGTTGTGTAATTTGAACTCCAAGGAAGTAATCAAAATGTAAACATGTCATATCTCCAGAACGGGCGTAGCTATGGAGCTCTAATATATACCAACTGGAAGCTTACGCTGTGGGCTTTCCAACCATTGTGGGCTTTCACTATTTTGTGACATACATGTAATACCCATTATTGTGGAGTGGGTTACATATGGCAAATAGACTCGTCTTAATCTCGTGAGATAATAATCGGAATCTTTTCTTCACAGGCTCGACGGGAAACACGTGGTGTTTGGCCACGTGACTGAAGGAATGGACATTGTTCGAAAGATGGAAAGTGTCGGAACCAAATCGGGAAAACCTAAGGAAAAAGTGACGATTTGTGACTGTGGTGAACTGGTGTAGTTTCTCTTGGTCACCTCTGGAACACTTCAACGAGGAGTTCTAAGCACAAAACATTTGCTTACCACAAATGACAAAACTCCATGTGCTTTTCATGCTAAGCAAAAATAAAACAAGCGGAATACCAGTCACGAACAATATACGGTACATCACCTGAAAATTTGATAGCTAACCCTGTTTTTTGCCAAGGAAGAATATTCATGCTAAGCAAATTTGTGTGCTAAGCTGCCCGTATGAAATTAGCCACTGTTTACTACTGGCCTTTGGAGGCCAATATCTTGCATCTGTTTTATAAGCACACACATTTGCTTTAACACACAAAAAGTCTTGCTTAGTAAAAACAGGTTACCAGGCTTTTCATGCTTAGCAAATTGTTGCTTTAACAAATTAATTTCCTCAGCGTTTTTATATTCTGAAATGTTTAGTCAATGGAGTCGCTGCTGTGATATGCGAGCAGATTCGGTGATTAAAGGGATCGTATATGTTTGGTAATTGGAACCCACTGTTTGTTTCAACCCTATATATTTACAGATATATACCATAAAACTAACCTGTAAAACTTTCATTTCGAAAGGTGGTAGCGATTTTGAGATATTGCCGAAAATCTGGAGCGGTTATGTCCACGCAGGAAGAATAATCTGCATTGGAATACACAATCTGAGAAACGTCACTGCAGTAACGCTTCTCAGATTCAAATTTGTGGGGATAAAAAGTGATATCTTTTTCCATAACCGCAGTACTTCAAAGTAAAAAGTTTCTAAAAATGCATTATACTATCCAAAGCTGCTGTACTTCTTACCAAGTAAGTTTTTATTGCCATTAATTTTTGGAGTAATTACCAAATGTATACGATCCCTTTAATGATGCAAAACAAGATTGTATATTGACACTTTTCTTACGACTGCCAACAAACAATTCGGTGAACCAATAGATTAAGACAACCACAATATTAAACCTGGTTTCAATTACAAATGATAAATATCTACAAGCTTTACAAACAATTGGAAGTCTCAAATTGATTAAAGTAATTAAAACAAAAACAACATTTCAAAATGTCACGTACTTTTAATTTTTACAGACTTAAGCCGTGTTCGCACTGGATACAAATTTTGGGTAACTTTTTCATGACGCCGGGTAACATTCCGATGGGTTAATCTTCCCACCGTCCGCACTTGGATTTAATTGACGCGGGTAGAATTGCCGAGACGATGGGTAAACTAACCGAGCTGGCTCCAAAACAATAAAGAGGGCGCCCTGCGTGACCTATGACCGCTCTCAACATTAAATCTTCCATCACCAGGTTAAACTGACCTGGTCAATCTTCCTGGGCACCTTTGGCTCGGTTAAACTACCCACGTGGCGTGGGTAAGTTACCTTTGAGGAAAGTTACCCAGGCTGTTCGCACTGGACTTGAAATGGGTAAGTTATGATTGGCTCGGTTAGTTTTCCCAAATTAAGTCCAGTGCGAACAGGGCTTTACAAAACCACAAAAATACTTTACAGTACCTTTTGTATCAAACCTTACCATATTTAAGCAATTTAAATGCCACAATTAAATCTCTTGTGCAGGGCGGCCATTGGCGACCCTAAACAAGATGTATTGTAAGTGGAATGCTACATTTTGCTCATTAACAGGGGATTATTTGAACATCACCGAGCTAATGTTCGCCGATCTGCACGTCAGTTATATAAAACAAATATTGAGAAGCTTTAAATTGTGAAATGGGAGAAATTTTATCGCTCGGTAAAATCTGGACTCTACCATTTTACTCGGCTTCACCTCGTGAAATGGAATAGTCCAAATTTGACCGTTCCTTTCATTCCACTCTGAGCAACTCAACAACAATTTGTATACTCAATTATTTGTCATTAATCGCAGTTCCTTTTAATACATGTACAGTTAACTACTTTCAGAGAATAAAAAAAAAAAATGGACAGTTTTTTTTTTTTTGGAACACACCTTGATAACTTAAAAGTAGGATACACCATTTGCAGATATCAAAAAAAATTACTACCGAATTATTAAGAAATATCTTACTTATTTGAAATTAAATTATGATTGTAGGCATCCAGCAAAATGATTGCCCTAGATATCCTATAATTGAATTGTATAAACCAAAATTCATGATCGCCGGACGGCGATCGCGAAAAAAACACTAAAACGACATCAGAAAAACTGCCCGACTCCGGTTGATAACGAACGTGTTTTTCTTGCTTTTCTCGGCAACCCTGATTGTAAAACTTTGGACAGGTCCCTAAACGATATTTACTATAAAATACAACCCCCCAAATCCACCCATTCCTGATAATTCAAGCAATTACCAATGGTGTATCCTACCTTTACATCCACTCATTCCTGACAATTCAAGCAATTACCAATGGTGTATCCTACCTTTACATCCACCCATTCCTGATAATTCAAGCAATTATCAATGGTGTATCCTACCTTTACGTCCACCTATTCCTGATAATTCAAGCAATTTCCAATGGTGTATCCTACCTTTACATCCACCCATTCCTGATAATTCAAGCAATTATCAATGGTGTATCCTACCTTTACATCCACCCATTCCTGATAATTCAAGCAATTACCAATGGTGTATCCTACCTTTACATCCACCCATTCCCGATAATTCAAGCAATTACCAATGGTGTATCCTACCTTTACATCCACCCATTCCTGATAATTCAAGCAATTACCAATGGTGTAGCCTACCTTTACATCCACCCATTCCCGATAATTCAAGCAATTACCAATGGTGTATCCTACCTTTACATCCACCCATTCCTGATAATTCAAGCAATTACCAATGGTGTAGCCTACCTTTACATCCACCCATTCCTGATAATTCAAACAATTACCAATGGTGAATCCTATACCTTTAAGCACGTCAGGATTTTTGTGGATAACAACCTATTTACCCTATTGTACTTGTGGTGGTCACAAATGTTTGGGGAATGTTGTGGTTTCTCGGGAATTATTTTTAGGTTTTTAGGGGGGTGCGTTAGGTAACAAAAGGGGACTAAATGTATTATCCTAAAATTAAGAAGCAAAAGTACGCAGACAGGTGCAGACAGGCAGGCGCGGGTCTTGGCGACCGGACCCACATTTGTTGACTGGATTTTTTTAAAAGTTTTATTTAGTATGTTGGACACTATTGGCTAAATCATTTGGCCCCCAGTATTGCGTGTGTCACAGGTATTTCGATACGTTTTATATATCGTTGAAAATACCCGCCGCGGTTCGTGTTAATTTAAATAACAGACTCTGCTCGAAAGGGAATCCACACGGAGAGCTAGGTTTTCGTTGATCCTCCTCCAATAGGTAATTACAGTGATTTATTCAAACAAAGATGGCAGCATAGGATTTAAACCAATGACTGAACAACAGGTTAAATTCCTATAATGAAACAGATATCAATGGTATAACAATATGACAGGGGTTCAGTAGGATGACACAGAGAGAATTGGTAAGCTTGGCAATACAAGAGAATATAGGGCCTACACAATCTGGGGAAATGTGGTCAATATAACATAACAGAATTCTCAAACTAATACAATTAACATAGCTGCTTTTTGGGTTCATCTCGCGGAAACGGTGTGGCTTGACTTGACTTGGCCTAAACTTAGCTTGACTTGAACTTGACGTGATCTTGGCTTGGCGTGAACTTGGCGTGATCTTGGCTTGGCTTGAACTTGGCGTGGTCCGACTCGACTTGGCTCAATTCCACGCGAATGGGCTTCGGTGGTCCTCGTCGTCTGACAATCCAGTCCAGGGACTTGGCGTGATCCGACTCGGCTTGGCTTTCCACGCGGATGGGCTCCGGTGGTCCTTGCCGTCTCAGACAATCCAGTCCAGTAAGTGGAACGAAGAAGAGAAGTGCATGCGGAGAGACGAACCGGGTCGGCTCCCCAAAGCGATAAACCTATTGAACGGTACTCTGTACCACAGATATACCAAGCCAGTGATGAGAAGGAGGAAATATGTTTCACTATAACTTAAAACGGTGAAGTGCAGACAGCACTTGAGAAACACGTCCTTCTCATCAGGTCGCCAGATCGCTTCTTAACTTATGGAGGATCAGCAATTGTATATAATACACGGAATAATTAAAATCCTAACTAGATAACGAAAATAAACAACTAACTAGATATAAGACAGCCTATTTAAACTTCTAGACTGTGATCAAATAACAGGAACTAATTGATATGTTCACCCAGAACATCTAAATTAGATTACAATTGAATAGTATCACTGGATTTTCAACCAGAAAATATATAAGTGATCAGAAAACAGTTCGCTCAAGTTACAAAACAACTCAAGGTCGGTTTGGGGTGGAATACACCAGGACACTCGCTCCCGTGCCCATGGCAACGACACGTGGTCAGAAACCATATGTATGTGGCTAGACATAATTGAACTAATATGTACAAAAGTTGTATGTGCCCATACGCGATAGTATATAAATGATAACAACGAAGAAGGGAATTATTATGAGCACCAATACATCGGTGAGAAAATGTACGCAACAACACTCGGCCGTGAATGTCTAACGGACTAAAATCTATTTATCTATTCGGACTAAAATTGTAAACTTAGAACGAGGAAAATCCATGTTTAGGAATATGCACGTCTCAACTGAGATTATTGGGAAGTTACAAAACGCAACAGATATAGCGAGGTTAAAATTGTGGGCAAATCGTTTAACGAGAATCCTGTTCTCGTGACAAAAGATAGTTCACAGCAGGAACATAAAAAACAAGTGAGTGATAGTGACTGACCATACTCAAGGTCACCTCGGGATATCCCTTATTCTAAAGTGAACCAAGGGCACTCACTCCCGTGCCTATGGCAGCGACACGTGGCCAGAGACCACATGGTGTGTGCAGCAAGAATGAACTAACTTAATAATGATGATAAAATATACAAAAGACTTCGTCAGGAATGTCTCACAGAAATGATACTTCTGGATCCATAACCCGAGACGGTCTATAAGTTGTGGCTAAATTCAGAACGAGAACAATCATTCTCAGCATTGCGCGCGATCAAACTGCGATCGTCGAACAAGTCATTTATAAAGACGCAATCGTCTTACAGTAAGGTTAAAACAATATAAGCAACCATTCAGCAAAGATTCCATAGTCAGGAAAATAGCCGAATTAGTAATAACACCAAACATCTATACTAAATGATAACATCAAGAATGTGATGAGCAATATCACAACAAAGAAACTTCACCGAGATATAAGAATCGGTAATGTCATGAATACACAGTATATACAAAATTAGAGCGAATGTCGATTCAGACAATCAAAGTGACCACTGTCTCAAGCCACGCTGGACTTGTAAGAAACTATATCGTGGTTGTTCAAAACTAAATGGTGTGAGTATAAACAAAAATACAAAGGTCGATCAAGCAGTAACTTGTATAGCAAAACAATAGAAGGTGTAAATCTTACCTGTACCACAGATATACCAAGCCAGTGATGAGAAGGAGGAAATATGTTTCACTATAACTTAAAACGGTGAAGTGCAGACAGCACTTGAGAAACACGTCCTTCTCATCAGGTCGCCAGATCGCTTCTGAGGAGGCCAGGGCGCTCTGGGGATATATCTATCCGGGCATGTGCTCGCCAAGATTTTGGTGTACCGAGCTCATTGGCTAGTTTCCTTAAAACTAGGCAGATGCTTCCATATTTCAATTAAGAAGGGCCAATCAGGAAAAGACACCTTCTTAGTTTCGGGTACTAAAGTACCAAGGATGTGGTCAGAGAATTTACGACCAAATTTACTTATCTTGACCATGTCCGGGGAAAAACAGGTGCCAGGCCGGAGAGGAATGTGGAACGACCATTAGTGGGGCGGCATAGCTAACCTATTGTTCATTTTGTGATAAAAGCACAAAATTTGGCACAGTTAAAGGTTGATATATTTGGAGGAAATCTGGATATTGGGCCATTGCATAATTGTGCTGAGACGGATATGACGGCCATTTTCTAAAATGGCCGCCAGTTTTCACCCGTGGAGTACCAATGTGCTTGAATTTGAGGGCATAGATTCAAACCAGTTGTCTTATGAGCCTGAAATATATTCACAGGACCTATCTTTCACCTTACAAAAGTAAGCGAAGGCAACTTTGATACAATTTTACCATTTTTTATTAACATTAACTGTTATGATGTGTATATATGGGAAGTTCTAAAGCCATGAATACTCTATATCCTTAAGAGAACACTGAACTTAAATTATATTATAATACAAACACCAAGTGCTGGTGCTGGTGCCCATCAGCTGATCAGCAGTGTTGACATTGCAAAATGACTCAAATCTGTACGAGGCTTACAAAGTCAGTCCTGTATCAAAAATGATGGCCTGTTCAGTTGTCCAGGATCAGCATGACCCATGAGTCAGTGTACACACTCTCCCTCGCAGAAGCACAATGGTGTACAATGAAGTCCGGCCTGTTTGCACTTGCAGCGCTTTGTACACCCACTTTTGCATCCACAGGAGACCAGTTCATAACAGGATTTGGATGCTTCTGGTAATGTTGTCCAGTGTGGTTCGTACTGTCCTTCAGTTTTCAGCCATCCCCAGTTGGTGGGAGAAGGCAGCACTGGGTCTGGAACAAGTGTTTGCCCCCAGACATGACCACCTTGGTAGGTTGCTCTCTTAACATGTTGTTCCAGAGCAGCCTGCGTTGGTGGGATTTGCTGCACCGAATTCTTCCGCGCAAAGAGTTTCTTCCTTGCTTTGTTCACTTCAGTACTGGTACTCGTCCTGTCATACATAAGTATGATGAACCTCTCAATGCAATGTATGGTGGCTTCAGGGATATCACCTGGTGCACATTCTAGTGTGAGGAGTGCATTGGTCAGCTCAGGGAAGGTCTTCCAAGTTGCCCATGCGGTCTTCTTTCCACGTCCAGCAAAGCTAGACACAGTGTCACAGCCTGTCAAGGCATGGAACATAGGCAGGGCTCGTGCCTTCTGTGGCCCAAGGCAGGAAGCGATCTGATGAGCAGCCAGGTAGCGAAAGCTCTTTCCTGTTCCAAAGGCCAGCCACAGCTCGTATCCCAGTGGTAGCTGTTCTGCCACATACACAGCTAGAACCACAACGTCGGTGTCCACTGTACGAATAATAATATGCTGATGACCATGCTTGCTGGCATGTACTACATGTAATAGCATACGACTGTCTGCCTCTTCGTGGCTGCACGGAGCAAGTGTATGAAGATCGAGTAGAGGTGGCTTGTTCAGCACATTCTCTCCATCAGTGACAATCAGTTCCTTGCTATCATCATCAAATGACTGGATGAGGGCTTTGGACAGGAAGCTGAACAATTCAGTCTTGTTGCTGTCCACCCGTAAGAAGTTTTGCCAATTTCCTGGTATGACAGCACTTCCTACTACGCGCCTTCGAATTCCCTTTCCACGCTTTGTTCTTGCAGTGCCCTTTAGTGAATCATCAATATAAGTGTCCCAAACAAGGTCAAGGCGTGATGCATTCTCGAGTTGCTTGGAGATGTGTGGTATGAATGTCTTTTTGGCATATTCATCAAACGTCTTGGCTGCAGTGGGTTTCAGCATCTGGATGATAGCAGCTCCATCAAGAATGATGCAGGTTGTGGCTGGAGCCTCAGACTGTGCAGCAAACAGATCTTCCAGGCAAACAAGAAGATCACTTTTGCTACCCAAGCGTAATCTTCCTCCATCAGAGAGTGCAGGTGGGCATGCCTGATTTTCGTGCCGGAAGAAGTCATCAAGATTTCCATCTCTTGACTGGCATCCAATATACAACCTTGAGAAGAGTGCTACATCATTCTTCATTGCAGTCAACTGCTGCTTCTCTTTGCTCACTGTCTTGGGGGCTGTGCTGCCGAACAATTTCAGCTTGTTGCGATGAATGGTGTCTTCGATATTCTTTGTCCTGTCTAGGAGGCATTCCTTTGCGAAGGCTTCAAATTGATCTTTTCCAAGTTTCTGAGCCTTCTGAACAGACTCCACTGCTGCAGGGTCTGCAATCTCCTTGGTATCGAGAACAAGGAGATCAGTGCTCTCCTCTTCAAAGGGATTTCCAAGTTCTTCCATCGCAGTGATAAGTGATCGTACATCTTTTTCAAACGTGGACTGAGCACTAGGTGTCTGTTCATGGTGCTGAGTTTCTTCTCGTCTTCCCCACTGCTGGTCTTCATCTTCAAAGTCCTGAATGAGCCGGGCAACCTCGGGACCTGCAACCATCCAGCGTCTTAAGGCACTAGGGTTGTCTGTGAGACCCACAGCCCCTCCGTCTCCTTTGATGCAGGCGTTGTTCTGTTCATGTGCCTGATCAATGGGAATTGACGAAAATACTCGGTTGGTTTTCTGGATGGTGAAGTTTCCAGCGTTGAACTCTTTAGCAATCTCTGGATGCCTTGTTTGGAGCTCTGTCATGTCTCTGAGATGGACTGGAATCCAGCGAGCATAGTTCACATGGTCCAGAGCAAAGAACCAAGGAACCAGTTCTGTCAAGGCATCAAGGTACGTGCTGAAGGAAGACTCTCGCAGGGAACGCACAAAGACTAGGACACTGAGTTCAAGCTCCATGGCAGTTGCCCAGTACAGAAACTGAGGGCAGGCCCGTTGCTTCTGGTTACACCATGCATCAAAGTCCAAAGGCTCATCTTCAGCATCTCTGCCATGGTGCTCATATGCACGACGCTGTAGAATGTAGAGTGTTGCAGCCGTAATTTGATGTGCATGTCTGGTACGTGCAATGTGTGCCGCTCTCAAGAAGGAGTCAGCAGTGCCTGCTGTCGTGATTTCGGCTTGAACCAGTGCTTGAACCCAACCACTACCTTGTAGCCAATCACCAAGGGTCTTCAGAGCTGCCAGCTCTATGTGCAGGCCACCAAACATGATCACATACTGGTCTTCACTGTACTTCTCTGGCCACTTCCACTGGATTTGCTTGGCGATGGCATATAATGGCTGATCAAATGCTACAACTGGTATTTGCCCAGAATTGAGGTGCTCAACAGCCAGTTTGACGACATCCAGTGAGTGCTTGATCATGGCAACAGTGTGAGCACAGTCACTGAATAGTGGCAGTAGGGAACTGGTGGATTTTACTCTGTTTCTAGCTGGCTGTTGGCTTGCGTGATATGCTGCCCATGATATGTTTCCTGCACTCTCGGTTCCAGTATCAATGATCTGTTCTGTTGTCTGTAGCCAGGAGAACTCTTCTCTGATGCCATGGCCAGAAGTTTCCCTACTCAGAGACCTAACATTGCTAGGTGGAACAGATGACTTCTTGATGCTACCGGCAATAGGAGGAACATCTGTGTAGTAATGTGGCAAGTGCCCGATGGTCTTCATGCCTGAAGCACCCCCAACAATGGCAATGTTTCTGTCAACCCCTTGATCAGGGAAGGAGGGAAGTTGAAAGAGTGAGATACCTGTGCCATGGAATGACTCCTTTGAGGTAGTGGAACTGGGGTTGTGGTCTATGTTATCGACGGCTGCTGTTGTAAAGACATCGCCACGCATCTTTGGGGGGCAGACCACCTGTTCCCTATTGAACTGCTGGATGACAGCTTCTCCTAGCTGGGCAGAGAGGCGGAGTACACGATCATACGAGATGCTGATGCCAACATGGGAAAGGCGATCCACTAATTCTCGCTTCCTGGTTTTAGCATGCACCATCAGGCCAACATAAGTGGGTAGAGGTGTTTCCTGAGCAATGCTGTGTCTGACATTCATTGATGCATTGGCCCCCTGTGTTCGAACATGTTTGACACTGTTGAACTTGAGCAGTTGGGCAATGGTGAGTGCAGCAGGTGCTGCTGGGTGCTGGCTTTGATCTTTGATGCTGGGACCTTCGAGGATCATATTCACCAATGCAAGCAAGAGGCTCGACACAGATTCCCGTTGGCACCCTAATTGGAACCCACTGAAGGGTTTCTGATCATCAAACATGTGCCGACGTACTATCTGTGCTGCACGAGCAAGATGAACTGCATCACTGTCAGTGTCCAGTTCACAGGCCTTTGCTAAAGCTGTTCCTATGTCCTCTTCAAATGCCAGCAGAATGTCTCTTCCCTTGCTCTTTGCCCTCAGATCTGGTATTTGTGCCAACAGTCTCTCCTTCAAGCGGGTTGTATTCACTCTGCCTTCAAGTCTGATACCAAGTTGTTCCATCCTGGACTTGTACATGTGTGCCAGATCAGCAAGCTTGAAGACTGGTGCAACACAGTCGTCCACATGAGCCTCCTCGATGTACATGAGTATTTCAGCAAAGGCTATTCCTGATATTATCTGTGTCTCATCCTTTCCCTGCAGTCCTTTAGCTTTGGCCGTTCTGGTGCGGTTATACAGTCCAACCAGGCATTTGCTATGGTATTTTGCTTCAAGGGCAACCATATCCCCACTGCTGAGCTTGGCCAGCAGTTCTGTGTCTTGAAGTGCCAAAGCACAGGCACGAACTCTGCTGTCCAGCTGGAATGTTGCTGCTTCATGCAGGCCTTCAGGACCAGCCAGCTGTCCACAGAAGAAGCAGACAACTTCTGTGGTGGTGTTTTCTGTGCTTGATGAATGAGATCTGGTGCGTTTACATGCTCCAGTATCTTCTTCATGAGAAGTGTCAGATTGCAGGAATCTTTTCTCAGCTCTCTCAACCTTTGTCTTGTTGAAGCGAAGCCTGCAAGACTGGTGCCACTTAGCTCTGCTGGCAAGGAAGGTAGCTTCAATTCCCTGCCCTTCATCTAATCTCTCGAGTGACAGTGTTTTCGGGAGCTGCTTCAGTTCACCAAACCTCTGCAGATTTTCAGCCAATGATGAATATGCATTCCCAGCATCCTTCCTTTTGGACTGGGCTGGATCTGTTAGTGCTTCTTTTGTGTCCTCTTGACATATAACACAGAGTACCCAGTTTGTTTTAGTCAATGGTTTGGTTGATGATGTTGATGGCATTGGACATTGTGTGCCCTGTAGCCGAAATTGCTTAGACATTGTCACCACGAGTATCTGTCCTGGTATAAGACATAAGAAGACATAAGAAGACATAAGAACATTTTATTAGTCTTCAGATGAAGAAATTACACTGCTCGCAAAGGATCAATTAAAATCTTACAAATATGAAACACACAAACAACACACGTAAAGGGGGAAACCTATACGATCTGTCACCCTCTGTCTAACCATCCAGATATTTAAAAAGGGTATACAAAGATTTATACATGTACATGTAAAAAGGGCAAACATCAAAATTCGTCTTTTAAAAAATTCATTGTAAAACTTAATTCCCATTGGAACAAAGGAGTGAAGATGGCGATTAGTGCGAGCAGCCGGTAGTCGCATTCTTCCACTTCTAGGAATAATGTGGCCAGCAAGCTCGGCGCATAGTGGATGGCTTTCGTCGTCCAAAATACGACCAAACATACCAGTCACTCGCTCCCGGTACAGAGTGTCCACCGACTGCAAGCACAAACCCCTCATCCTCTCTACTTTTCTCACTAGTCTATCAATCCGAACTTTATCTTTTTTCAAAGCATTCCCACCCCATCCTGTCCGGTCTATACTCCTCCTGTGACCTAGAAATAGTGGCCAGGAACACACACACATATACTGTACGTCCTCTACTCAGTGCACAGTACTGGTCTATACTTCTCCTGTGACCTAGAAATAGTGGCCAGGAACGTACGTCCTCTACTCAGTGAGTACTGTGCACTGTGTAGCAGATCAAGTTACACTGCACATGCAGTCACTCAGAGTCAGGCATGGCAACACATTAACAGGGATTCTAAGCTTGGGTGTGTGACTCTGCCTGGAATAACTGAAGTATTCTCATCATCATCTCATCATCAATAGTGGTGTTTCCTATTTGGTCGCGGCGGTGCAGCTGAAAACTTCTCATATTAAGTGAATATCGGTGTATATAACGTTTTTGACAAGAAAAATATATCTTTCTGGTCCTGTTGCATCGATTATGCATGGCTATAGCAAAAGAAGCATTTTTCAGGTTAACTGGGTAATTTATATGTCTGCCAGGAACTCACTGCTGCGCACATTTGTGATGTAATTATAACTACGGGCGATCTATGGCACCATTTTGTAAAATGGCTGCCAAAACTGTCAGGCGCAAAATTTGCAAAGGCCCAATATCCAGATTTTCCCCCAATACACTTTTCTAATTGTGTGCAAAATTTGGTGCTTTTATCACAAAATGAACAATTGTTCTGGAATTCAAGCTATGCCGCCCCACTACATCTCAAACCGTGGGAACAGCTATTTAGCCCTTGAGTCGGTCACAGGCCTTTATCTTAAAGGGGCAATCCAACAGGGTCCGACATACTCCCCCTCTAAAACCGTGGCGTCCACGACATGGTAACACAAAGATGGACAATTTTACCGTCGACACATGACATTGACAAGGTTATTGGTGACCTCTAATGCCCGCTGTTGCGTCATAAGGTGTTGCTCGAGGAGCTTGGCCTCTAGCCCTTCAAATCCATAGTATTTTGGGGGCCTTCTGTTCCGCACAGGTCGAGAGACAACGTTTGGCTCTGTGTCGGGGCCAGTCGATGTCTTACAAGTGGGCTCCGGAGCAGGGGGGTCTGACTCTTCTGAATCTTCTTCATCACGAAGTTGATCACCCGAGGCGGATGGGTCGGGGGAAGAACTGCTTTCAGTGGAAGGAGGATCCAACTCCGCGTCCTCATCACGAGTTTGCTCATCTGAGTTGGATGAGTTAGACGGAGAATTGGCATCAGTGCTGCTGGCTGACGGCATGGGTTCATCTAAGCGGGAATGCTGCGAGCCCTGGGTGGAGTCACTCTCGGCAGAGATATATGGGGCGTGAGATGAGAGGTCGTCGGCGGGAGGTGTCGACTCTGATGAGATTACTTCAGGATGGAAGATCTGGGCATTCGGGTTGAGATTGATCGATCGTCTAGGGGTCGGTATTGGGCGAAGTGCATAGAAGTTTTCATCCGATTGGTCAGAGTCCAATGCGTCATCCATGTCGTCAGCGTGTTCAAGTAATTGTCGTCTAATGGGACGTTTACGGCGAGGCTTGGGTTTAGGTCGCTCGGTTTCACCAGGCACATCATTACCGGAGGGAAAGAACCCACAGGGGAGAAGCATATTTCGGTGAAGCGTTTTATCTGGGCCCTCGCCATCAATTGGGCTCACGACGTACACTGGCATATCGGGGCTCATCCTTCGATGCACTCGGTACAGGTTTTTCTCCAACGGTCAGCAAGCTTGTGCGGCCCTTTTAGGCCGACATTTTTGATGAGCACCCTGTCACCTTCCTCCAGTGCATTTTCCCGTACCTTCTTGTCGTATCGGGACTTATTTTTCTGGGCAGTTTTCTCTATCATAGCCGACGCAAGCTCATGGGCTCGTCTCAGTCGCTCTTGCAGGTCGGTTGCGTACTGATCGTGGTGTTTGCCTCTCTGTTGTCCTGGCAACCCAAACTGGACGTCAATGGGCAGGCGGGGGTCACGTCCAAACATTAAGAAATATGGAGAGACACCAGTGGACACATGTTTGGTACAATTGTAGGCGTGCACCAAGGGGCCAACATGGAGTCTCCACTTCTTCTTCTGTTCATCCTCAAGGGTGCCAAGCATGCTGAGCAGCGTCTGGTTAAAACGCTCACACTGGCCGTTCCCTTGAGGATGATAGGACGTGGTCCTTGTCTTTTTGATTCCAGAGACAGCGCACAACTCCTTGATGAGTCGTGACTCGAAGTCTCGCCCTTGGTCTGAGTGTAGCCGTTCAGGGAACCCATAGTGGACGAAGTAGTTGTCCCATAACACCTTGGCTACAGTACGCGATGTCTGGTTCTTCGTGGGGAATGCCTGGGCATAGCGTGTAAAATGATCGGTTACAACCAGGATATCTTTGGTGTTGCTATCATCCGGCTCTAAACTCAAAAAGTCAATACATACTAATTGCATTGGTGCATTAGTTAGGATGGGTACAAGAGGTGCAGATTTCATGGCCCGACGTTTTCGGCGGACGCACCGTTCACACGTTTGGCAATGGTGCTCAACGTCGGTCGTCATATTCGGCCAATAAAATCGTGAACGGGCGAGGTCAAGCGTGCGTTCAAATCCAAGATGGCCGACGTCATCATGAACGCCTCGGAGTGCCTGCTTTCGCTGACTCATTGGTAGAACCAGCTGAGACACCTCCCGACCATCAGTTGTGGTACTC
Organism: Crossaster papposus; assembly: GCA_037893245.1. Taxonomy (NCBI): domain Eukaryota; kingdom Metazoa; phylum Echinodermata; class Asteroidea; order Velatida; family Solasteridae; genus Crossaster; species Crossaster papposus. The sequence continues at coordinate 120,083 of JBAIAA010000193.1, forward strand.
TTCCGATGCAGAACCCCATCTTTGATTTGCAACTTATCCCAATGACGGAGTAAGAGTTGAGTCTCTCTTGGTAGTGCTCTCCGCTGTTCGCCGCTTGGCTTCTCCTTATTTTGCACGGACTGGATGGCTTTGCTAATGGACTCATCTTCGACTTGCAGGACCTGCCATTCAGCGTGACCCATTGCCGGCAAAGCTGTCTCGCCTTCGAGAAACTCCGAAGGTATGGACTGGTGGGAGTCGGTCATGCTCTCCACAATGGCCGACTCGCCGTCATCAATAGATAATGCACCATCCGTCATGCGGACATGACGGGCTTCGCAAACAGCTTGAAATGCCTCTCTGGAGCAGGTGTTGTCTTCATTAAAGCTAAGACGGTCATACATTCTGGAGAGCTTCTTCTCTGTCTCCATAGACTCGTTATCTGTCGAGGGACGTGGCTGGGGTCGCCTCGACAGGCCATCGGCGTCTATGTTCTGGCGACCGGGCCGGTACTTAATGACGAAGTCGTAGTTGGCCAGGGCAGCCAACCACCGGTGCCCAGTCGCATCGAGTTTGGCGGTGGTCATCACGTACGTCAGGGGGTTGTTGTCCGTCAGAACGGTGAACTTTGAGCCGTATAGGTAGTCGCGGAATTTCTCGGTGACGGCCCACTTCAGAGCGAGAAACTCCCACTTGTATGCAGGGTAGTTCAGTTCACTCTTAGACAGCCCCCTACTGGCGTACGCAATGACCTTCAAGTGGCCATCCTCACTTGCCTGGTACAGTGCTGCACCTAACCCAGTTCCGCTGGCATCAGTATGAAGGACAAACGGCCTATCATAATCAACAAAACCCAATACAGGGGCTGAGGTGAGCCTCTGTACTATCGTACTGAAGGAGATCTGGCATTCCTCTGTCCACAACTCTTTGAATGGTTCGTTTGGACTACGTAGTTTGGACTTCGCCTTGTTTTTTCCATGTTTCTTTCTTGTCAGGTCAAACTTGGCGGCTAACCCGTTGAGTGGCTTGGCAATGGATGAGTATCCTTCTACAAATCGACGATAGTAACCAGAAAACCCAAGAAAGGACTTCAACTCTCTGGCCGTGTTTGGCAGTGGCCAAGATTTAACCGCCTCTATCTTGCAGGGGTCGGTGCTCACACCTTCGGAGGAAATCACGTGACCAAGGCACTTAACAGACGATTGGAAAAACTTGCACTTGACAGGACTTAGTTTGAGGCCAAACTGATGGAGACGGTCAAGTACACGAAGGAGACGCTCCTCATGCTCTTCGGGTGACTTTGCAAAAATAATGATGTCATCGAGATAGACGAAGACACCATTGTGAAGTAGATCTCCCATGCACTTTTCCATCAAACGCTGAAAGGTTGCAGGCGCGTTGGTAATACCTTGCGGCATCCGATTGAACTCATAGAACCCGAGGGGACACCAAAAGGCCGTTTTGTGTTTGTCCTCCTCAGCCAGTTCAATCTGATAGTAGCCTGATCTCAAATCGAGGCAGGAAAACCAAGACGCACCATTCATCGCATGGAGGGTATCTTCTATCTTGGGAATAGAGTACTGGTCCCGGACAGTTCGAGTGTTGAGCTTCCGGTAGTCAATACAAAGACGCAGATCACCATTCTTCTTCCTCACCAAAACTATGGGGGAGGCAAACTGACTTTCCGAGTCGCGTATGATTCCCTTGCTCTGAAGTTCCTTCAAGTGTTGCCTGGCATCCTCGTAATCGGCTGATGGGATCCGCCTACAATTCTCACGAAATGGGGTTTCATCAGAAAGACGAATCTTGTGTTTGACCGACGAGGTACATCCGATATCGAGGTCGCCTTGTGAAAACACGTCAGGCTGACCTAGAAACAGCTTTTTTATCCGCTTGACTTCAACTTCTGGAAGGGGTGATCCTTCAAAGTCAAGACTGATACCTTCTTTTTCGTGACAAGTCTGGCTGGGTACGGCCAAGTGCTCAGCTGCCGGGAATGGCAATTTCTCAGCTATGTCTGAAGCAGAGGCCAATCGGCAATGTGCGGGGATGACAACACTTTGGAAGGACGTGTTGGCCAGGATAACTTCAGTGCTCACTCTCCTTCCTGCAGACAACTCGACCAGGCTGTTCCTGACCGTGATGCCATCTGGGAGCTGGGCTGAAACTTCCTGTTCGATGAGGACTTCGCGTTTAGACCGGTGACAGTTATAAACTTGACCGGTCACGTGTACTTCTTCACCTGGACCAATGCTAATTTCCCGGACAGACTTCACAATACTAACTCTACTAGTGGGCGGGGAGGTGAGGCAACACTTATATGCTGTTTGCCACACATGGTCGATCGAAAGTTTCCCAATGAACTTCTTTCCAGCCTCTTCTTCACAGGCCCGCAACATGCCACGCACCACACTGGTATTAGTGCCCACAAGCAGGGGGACTTCGTCATTTCCCTGTCGGTCTGGACACACAAGGGCAAGGGTCGTGACCTCTTGTTGCGTCCCAGCGGAACTGGCCGGAAACTTGAGGTCCAACTCGATGTAACCCTTGTATGGCACTGGTTGGCCAGCTGCACCTATCACCGCTAGGTGGGATAGGGGCTGTAGCTGGCGATGGGGCAGATGGCGAGCGTGAAATCCTGCGGAGACACAAGTGACCTGCGACCCGGTATCAAGGAGACACATCGAGGCGTGGCCATCGATGAAGACAGGGGTGATAGGTTGTTCACCGACGACACCAGGGGGAACACTGACTTTATCTGAAGCAGAGCCTTGATACCGAATCTCGGCACTTGTAGGTTTTACTGGATCCATTGGGCGGTTTTGGGCGGTTGTCGGATCCACTACAGCTGCCCGCTGCCGTTTCCCGACTTCTTTCCACTCTCGTTTCTCGTCTGTCGAGCCATCATCTTTTGCTGAACCATGGCAGCATTTTGCTGGGCCTTGCAGGAGTCCATCCGATGGCCGTCCTCCCCACAGTTGTAGCAAAAGATTGCGACACGTTGGCGGGGTGGAAACGTGGCATTTGAAGGAGACGTGGGGTTGCGTGGGGTGGCACTTTGTGTTTTAAAAAATCCATCCAGCCGCCGGTGTAGACGGTCAACCGACTCTCTCAATTCAGCGACTTCGCAGTTACGGGGTTCGACAGTGGAGCTCGTTGCAGCTTCAGACGAGGGAGACGGGGCACTCTGAGCTAGGACGTTGACTCGCTTTGATGGAGACTTCATGCCTTTTCTCCGGTCTACTTTCTCCTCGAGTTGAGCCTCGGCATTTCGGACTTCCCGCAGCAATTCCAGCATACTAGGAGGGTTAGACTTCTTGTCTCGCAGCTGCAGCATGTTCAGAAGGGGATCGTTGAAGAGGCAGCCCCGCTGAAATTGGCTACACATGGCTCTGTCACTGTCGTCATTTTCTATGCCGCCCATTTCCACAACTTGAGTGAGCAGAGCGTGTAGCCGAAGGAGATATTTAGAGGCTTTCTCTTCTTCCTTCTGATAGGTGCACCTGAAGGATGTTAGGAATTCATCACCATCTGATGTTGAACCATAGGCTCGAGAAAGACATTCTAAATATTCTTGGGCTGGGCTATCATCAGGTACAGCCCAAACTACACTGAGCGCTGGAGGGATGAGGGCTTCAGTGACGCGACTCTTCTTTTCCTTGTCTGGGATGCTTTCGTCACGAAGGAGTTGCCGTGCTAACCGACGCCAGTTTTCAAAGTCCAGCTCACCAGTAGGGACAGGGGTTCGGCCCGAAAATAATCTTAAACGGCGGTAAGATCGACTGGAGCCCGGAATCGGTTGGGTAGCCGATGGTTTCACGACGTCAGCTGGCTTGGGTTCGTCTTCGGCAACATTGGGGTCAACCCCAATGGACAATTTTAGGTCATCAAGGGACTTATCATGAACGGCAAGAAATTCTTTCAGAGCGTCGGAAAAATCCATTGTGCTTGGGTTAATTGGTACAGGCAAGATTTACAGATTTTAACACCAAGAACAATGTAAAGAGCCTTCGACTATTAACACAGTACAAAAAACCTGATGGGGAAGGCTATGATTATTAACAATAAAAAAAACATTTGTCAAGCACCATAAAACATTTCAGCAGTGCAAGCAATTTTGTGCAAGAGGTCAACAAAATGTCAACATAGATCAAATTGCAATGGAAAGTAATCAACACAGTCAGCTAAATGTGCGATCGATAGAATCAAATTGCAATTCAATCAATGAAAAACAACATCCACAAAAAAGGTAAACAAACAGTAGTGACTGCATGTATCTACCATCTGAAATCTCGAAACAACTAGGTGATAATAACAGTGACCGATCACTAACCATGGGGAGAGAGGATAAGAACCAACGAAATGTGCTTCCGCAAGGGGGATTGTTAACGTTCCCTTTGCAAATATATTTCAACGGAAAATAACAAGCAAGGGTTGCAAGGAAAACATCAGCAAAAGGGAACAAAAAAAATTAAAGTGAGCAGAATCCGGGTGGTGCCTCCATTTTGTCACAGGTATTTCGATACGTTTTATATATCGTTGAAAATACCCGCCGCGGTTCGTGTTAATTTAAATAACAGACTCTGCTCGAAAGGGAATCCACACGGAGAGCTAGGTTTTCGTTGATCCTCCTCCAATAGGTAATTACAGTGATTTATTCAAACAAAGATGGCAGCATAGGATTTAAACCAATGACTGAACAACAGGTTAAATTCCTATAATGAAACAGATATCAATGGTATAACAATATGACAGGGGTTCAGTAGGATGACACAGAGAGAATTGGTAAGCTTGGCAATACAAGAGAATATAGGGCCTACACAATCTGGGGAAATGTGGTCAATATAACATAACAGAATTCTCAAACTAATACAATTAACATAGCTGCTTTTTGGGTTCATCTCGCGGAAACGGTGTGGCTTGACTTGACTTGGCCTAAACTTAGCTTGACTTGAACTTGACGTGATCTTGGCTTGGCGTGAACTTGGCGTGATCTTGGCTTGGCTTGAACTTGGCGTGGTCCGACTCGACTTGGCTCAATTCCACGCGAATGGGCTTCGGTGGTCCTCGTCGTCTGACAATCCAGTCCAGGGACTTGTCGTGATCCGACTCGGCTTGGCTTTCCACGCGGATGGGCTCCGGTGGTCCTTGCCGTCTCAGACAATCCAGTCCAGTAAGTGGAACGAAGAAGAGAAGTGCATGCGGAGAGACGAACCGGGTCGGCTCCCCAAAGCGATAAACCTATTGAACGGTACTCTGTACCACAGATATACCAAGCCAGTGATGAGAAGGAGGAAATATGTTTCACTATAACTTAAAACGGTGCAGACAGCACTTGAGAAACACGTCCTTCTCATCAGGTCGCCAGATCGCTTCTTAACTTATGGAGGATCAGCAATTGTATATAATACACGGAATAATTAAAATCCTAACTAGATAACGAAAATAAACAACTAACTAGATATAAGACAGCCTATTTAAACTTCTAGACTGTGATCAAATAACAGGAACTAATTGATATGTTCACCCAGAACATCTAAATTAGATTACAATTGAATAGTATCACTGGATTTTCAACCAGAAAATATATAAGTGATCAGAAAACAGTTCGCTCAAGTTACAAAACAACTCAAGGTCGGTTTGGGGTGGAATACACCAGGACACTCGCTCCCGTGCCCATGGCAACGACACGTGGTCAGAAACCATATGTATGTGGCTAGACATAATTGAACTAATATGTACAAAAGTTGTATGTGCCCATACGCGATAGTATATAAATGATAACAACGAAGAAGGGAATTATTATGAGCACCAATACATCGTTGAGAAAATGTACGCAACAACACTCGGCCGTGAATGTCTAACGGACTAAAATCTATTTATCTATTCGGACTAAAATTGTAAACTTAGAACGAGGAAAATCCATGTTTAGGGATATGCACGTCTCAACTGAGATTATTGGGAAGTTACAAAACGCAACAGATATAGCGAGGTTAAAATTGTGGGCAAATCGTTTAACGAGAATCCTGTTCTCGTGACAAAAGATAGTTCACAGCAGGAACATAAAAAACAAGTGAGTGATAGTGACTGACCATACTCAAGGTCACCTCGGGATATCCCTTATTCTAAAGTGAACCAAGGGCACTCACTCCCGTGCCTATGGCAGCGACACGTGGCCAGAGACCACATGGTGTGTGCAGCAAGAATGAACTAACTTAATAATGATGATAAAATGTACAAAAGACTTCGTCAGGAATGTCTCACAGAAATGATACTTCTGGATCCATAACCCGAGACGGTCTATAAGTTGTGGCTAAATTCAGAACGAGAGCAATCATTCTCAGCATTACGCGCGATCAAACTGCGATCGTCGAACAAGTCATTTATAAAGACGCAATCGTCTTACAGTAAGGTTAAAACAATATAAGCAACCATTCAGCAAAGATTCCATAGTCAGGAAAATAGCCGAATTAGTAATAACACCAAACATCTATACTAAATGATAACATCAAGAATGTGATGAGCAATATCACAACAAAGAAACTTCACCGAGATATAAGAATCGGTAATGTCATGAATACACAGTATATACAAAATTAGAGCGAATGTCGATTCAGACAATCAAAGTGACCACTGTCTCAAGCCACGCTGGACTTGTAAGAAACTATATCGTGGTTGTTCAAAACTAAATGGTGTGAGTATAAACAAAAATACAAAGGTCGATCAAGCAGTAACTTGTATAGCAAAACAATAGAAGGTGTAAATCTTACCTGTACCACAGATATACCAAGCCAGTGATGAGAAGGAGGAAATATGTTTCACTATAACTTAAAACGGTGAAGTGCAGACAGCACTTGAGAAACACGTCCTTCTCATCAGGTCGCCAGATCGCTTCTGAGGAGGCCAGGGCGCTCTGGGGATATATCTATCCGAGCATGTGCTCGCCAAGATTTTGGTGTACCGAGCTCATTGGCTAGTTTCCTTAAAACTAGGCAGATGCTTCCATATTTCAATTAAGAAGGGCCAATCAGGAAAAGACACCTTCTTAGTTTCGGGTACTAAAGTACCAAGGATGTGGTCAGAGAATTTACGACCAAATTTACTTATCTTGACCATGTCCGGGGAAAAACAGGTGCCAGGCCGGAGAGGAATGTGGAACGACCATCTCAAACCGTGGGAACAGCTATTTAGCCCTTGAGTCGGTCACAGGCCTTTATCTTAAAGGGGCAATCCAACAGGGTCCGACACGTGTAATCAACAGCCTAAAGTCTAAAGGTGGCCTAAAGTGTAAACAATAACAACCAACAACAGGAACAAAATATATAAGAAAAATAGGCTCATATTGTGCCAGAATGCACCTCGGAGTTTCTACTGTAAAAGAACAAATTTCGGGGGGAGAGCCCATGGCTAGGACCCCACATTCATAAATTCCTGCATCCGCCCCTGACACGTGCAACCAGGATATTTAAATGACAATAAGTCAAAGAATAACTTGCGTGCAAGTAGCAAGCTTGAATGCGTTTGTGCCACTCACGCTTTTCGCATTACTGCAGTCAGGACATACCACATTTCGCGCTGTACTATAACGTGCGACCGATGACGGAAGGAAATCTTCCGAGTACTGCGGCAGGCCACGCCTCGGCCGGGCCAACCCAACCAGCGTTATCTAACCTGCTTGACTCCTTTAAGAACTATTTGGACGATAAACTGAACACTCTCAAGAAACAGATAACGGACCAAGCACCGGCTGCACAACCTCGGCCAAAGAAACACAAACAAGAAACAGTGGATATCCAATAAGGAGATTTCTGACAAGAGGTAGAGAAAGCACAATGTCTCTTCTCGATCTCTAAAGCAAAGTACGAGGAATCCAGGCAAGCACTAGATCCTGTTATTAAGGATGTGTAGACAATAAATAAGCTTATACGCTTAGCAGATAAGAGTGAGGCAGGGTGGCGCGCAGTTGAGGAATACGAGTCCGACGAACTTGCATCCGATTATAGCGACGATGACAAGAAGATACGATCAGCCCAAGCAAGAGCCTTGCGCAAGAAGCGAGAACTTCGGCAAACAACCGCGTCGCAAAAACGGCAGGCAACGACACCATCTCAGTCTCTACTTCTAGTGCTGGTTTATTTCGTGGCCCTCTACAGTTCGACAGAAGGGTCCTTGGCCACACCCAAGCCACCCCATTTGCTTCGGCTGCGGCCGTTCCGGTCATTGGAGACGCTTCTGCCATGCCCGTTCTGACGTCCAACCCGCGGGCCGTCTGCACTCTTGCAGGCAAGCACCAGTAAGCGCCGAGACCCCAACAGCAAGCACGGAAGAGAGAGTTACAGGTTGGTTTTAGATACATTGCTTGTAGGCATTCAGAATTGGCTGTGTCGTGCTGGAGTTAGTAGATCAGTAAAGAGTACGGAGATAGTAGTAAAATAGTGGCAATTGAGTCAAATAGGCGGGTAGATATGATATGTGACCCGCTCCAGGAAAAGGTGACATAAGTCGTAAAAATAGAGTTATGTACATAATTGAAAAGTCCTGAATATAAGCTTTCATTTGGTACATAGTACAGCTCCATAGCCCCTCCCGTTCCGGTGATATCGTTTTTGCATATTAATGGTTCCATGGAATTCAAAATACACAACTGAGAAAACGGCCTTCGAAACACAACAAAACTAAGACGATACATTTGAACCATGCACTCTTAAAAGGTTTCGTTTCACTTTATTTATCGAATTCCATCTTTTTTTAAATTAAATCTGAAACTTTAGATATTAAAGATTTCATTTAAGAACAAAAATTAAAATCAAATTTTGACAAAAATTATAATTTACCCTATTATTAACTTGAAGAGGCCATTACTCAGAAATGCATAGCGCGACTTATGTCACCTTTTCCCGGAGCGGGTCACATATATGCCTAACAATGTTACAATGCTAATTTTTGGTTCATTCAACTTATTTCATAGTTCGTGATCAACCAGAAATACCCCGATAGATTACTCAACAATCCCGTTGTTGCCACTTTGCAAGGCGGGTCTATGAATATTAAACTCCATAGGCTGAGCGTCAATATCTTCAAGTTTTGCAAAGTGAACGGCATTTTTCTAATGCCTCAGTGGATCCCTAGAAATGTTAATTAAACCGCTGACTAAATTTGCAGAATAATAGATTTCGACGACTGGGACGTCTCCCATTTATTATTTAATACATTCATCGATTCCATATTCGGTCCCCATACCATTGACAGGTTTGCCGATAATGCGCCGTATTTTTGGCCGCATGAGGGCGCTGTAAGACGCCATTTTCTGGGTACCCAACACAGGCAAAATTATTTTATTGAACTTAGTTTTAGTAACTTTACTTTTATTTAAAAATTGAATATTAGAACAAATATATATTTTGGAGCTGTAAGAATATTTAAACTGACGTGAATTATCTCCTAATCACTTTTAATTACACCCCCAAATACCGTGAGCACAGCGCCCTCTACGTTCAATAATACGGCCTATTTAAATGCTAACATAGCTAAATTTAATCCCAAATACTGGTGCGAATTAGACAATAAAATTACTCCCTCGTTCTCATATCGTGCTGGGTATACATCTTTTATTCCTTTGGCCTAATCCTCCTTTTGTTGGTTGTTTCACTCATATGAAGCAATATTAGAACCCACCCTCCTTTGTAGAGGTTATTGTGCTTGCAAAATGTTGTACATGTAGTTTGTTTTTGAGGTTTTTAGGGGGTGCGTTAGGTAACAATAGTACAGGGAGTGTATTATAGGTATGGTGACTACATTATGAAGCACGAAATGTGGCAGAGAAAACCCCCCCTCTTTTGTGTTGACCATTGTGTTCCCGGAATCTCAGGAATTCCTTTAAGGTTTCAAGGGGGGATGGGTTAGGTTACAATAGTGTCGAGTGCGTATAAAGTATAGGGATAAGAGGGGGGTACCCCTCTGCCATATATCGTGCTGGGTATAGGTGACTAAGGGAGGAATCGGGAGTCGTTACCATGTCTTGCTGGGTACAGTTCCACTCTGTTACTTCTCTTTTGTTTCTTCTCTTAATTATGTTGCGCATCGTGCTTGTATGCCCTCTCCCCTTATGTTTGTTGCGTGTACACAGCCATTTTGTCTCGGAAGATCTTGTTAACTTGCACACCAGGGCCCAATTCCATAAAAGCATTCTAACTTAGTATATTACTAGGTTTTAGCAAGATTCCAAATGCCTAGTTGGTTGCTTGCTAGCAATCAACTAAATCGCATTCCATAACGCCATTCTATGAAACATTCTTACTAGTTGCTTGCTTGCTTGCAGCTTGCTAGAATGGTGTGGGGTTTGCATAATCGCCAAAGTACATGGTCAGTTTGAGTTAACAATAGGGAAAGAGTTCAAATCAGGTTGTGCTGTGGGTTGTATTGTCAATGCATTCCTCTCTACCCTATTTAGGGTATGTACATTTGTATCGGCCCAAGCACATGTTTCAGAAATGGCTAATTCAGAGAGTGTTTCAAATCAAAAAAGAGGAAAGAAGCCTTATAATTACTCGACTCAGGAAAATCTGTCCTTGACTCTGCGCATAAGGATGTCAATACAAATTCCCAAAAGATGAAAGATTGAAAGTGACTTAGAATGGTGCTAATAAGGATTTAGACATACCCCAAACCTATTCTAATTTTAGCAAGCAACTAGGAACCTTGCTAAGCGTATAATGGTTTTATGGAATAGATTTAGCAAGGAACTAGAGATAGAAAGGAAGTTAGCAACCAACTAGGCTTAGAATGCTTTTATGGAATTGGCTCATGTTCGCTAGCTGGCTCAAATATAGGTGTTTTTTTTCCAGAATAGTTTCACTTACGACAAATCAATTAAACTGAATCCGTGAAAATGAATCCGTAAACGAGTAGCATACAGGTAGAGCTAGAAGCGGGCGGGGAGTCGCCGCTCGTAATATGGAATATTGAACCCCATAAAAGGCGTCTTTTCTCCAGACCTCAAACCGTGGCATGTCATTATAGTATTACAGCTCGTGGATAATTACGAGTTCAATATGAGTAAACAATTAGCATCGTAATTTACGATCAATTAATCTTGATTCTCAAGTTCATATCCGATAAAATGAAAACAATATTGAATAGGTCGTTAGTGTGTATGAACTATACTTTATTCTTTAACTCAATAAAATTGTTCAACTACATTTTTCGTAAAGTTAGATTACACACTATATAAAAACGTTATTTAATTTGAACTTTTTAATTTTGTTCACATGTTTAGTCAATTGTTTTCACATGTTTAGTCTATGTTTTGTGGGGTTTATTTTCTTCGATTTAATGCACAATATGAAAAAGAACAATTAAAACCATCATTCGATATCTGATAAAAAAATCAAGTCTGTATTTCAAAGTTGTTGTGGGGTTTTTACTGGGATGATAAAAAGAGTGATAATAGTATATCGAGCCAGTCATTCCATTTCAGTTCAACAATTTTAGTCGGCATTATTTACTTTATTTTACTCTTTTACTCTTTATCCTTGATGTAGAAACAGGATTTAGTCGTGTATAACCCAAGACATGCAATAGATTCAAAGATGTTAAAACAAAAATGGTTACAGGGACATTTAATAAACTGCTACCAAAGCTCAAAACATAGTAATTGGTTTTTTTTATATTTTATTTTTATTTATTTGTATTTGTTTTAATTTTTTTTTTTGGGGGGGGGGGGCTGCTATCTTGCTAACCTGTTTAGCTGGTACCAGAAGTCTGACAAGACTTCTAGCACATTAATTTACAAATGCTTAGCACATTAACCAACCGTTACACTACTCGCTCTATTTAGAAAACTGTTGATTATTTGTAAAAATATACAGTTAACTGTATATTTTATTTAAGAATGCACAGTTAAATTTACATTCTTAAAAAATAGATTTGCCGCAACCTGGGATATCGATAAATATCTAGTAAAATGGAACACTACCTCCAATAAAATATTATGCACGTCTAAAACATTCGAACATAAAAATGACCTATTATTACGACGAAGAAAAAAAAAGGTGAACATTTTTTTAAAGCAAGATCGAAACGATAGCTTGTGATTTAAAATATATACATGTATGTCATAGTAATTTATTTCATGTAAATCTCATTGGAGATAGTCCCTAGTTATAGGTCATAGGTTCAAAGGTCCTACAAAGTACTCGACTACGCAAAACGTTAAAGGCAGAACTAGTACATGTAGTATTATACCATTTGCGTTTGCAGCAATTTTGGAAAATGGATGGGTTAGGAGATTCATATTTTGTAGTAAATAGTAAATATTGTGTTGCTGACTTGTTTAAAGTTTGTTGTTCAACAAAAACAAGAAAAAAGTGCTGTTCGTGCAGTCTGGTTTCTTGACTTCCTTCAGACGAATTCAATAAATCGGGGGCGGTGTTTGAAAATAGTCGGGTTTTTACAACGATTACCGGCCGGGAATCGTTTAAAATTGATAAAAAATTCTACAGATTTTACAGGATGCTTGAGACTGTTTGTACATGTACTTAGTCAATTATACATATTTCATAATAGTTCAGTAGTTTTGTTTTGTTGATGTTTGCAAATGGTGTATACTACCTTTAACTTCAATCCATAAGTTTATTAATTCCTTGTCTAATACAGTATTAACTTCTAGGAACTATCTTTCAGTTTAACATCATCCGTCTATCAGACATCCTCGTATAATATTAACACCACGATTTATACCGTTGAGGATTCCCTTTGGGGTCGCCGATACACCTTCCTTACTACTTCTTCCTCTTCCATGTGCCACGCCCCCCTCACAAACACCCGGTGGGTGGTCTTTACCTACAAAGAAAACATTCAAAATTGTATGGTGTTCTAAAACGGAAAGGCAAGCGTCGTGGTTCAACTTTCAAACGTCGTGGGTCAAACTTTGCAAACCTCGTGGTTCATTGTAAACGTCGTGGTTTAATAATTGTAAACTTCGGGGTTCAATAATTGTAAACGTTGTGGTTCAATTATTTGTAAACGTTGTGGTTCAATTATTTGTAAACGTTGTGGTTCAATTATTTGTAAACGTTGTGGTTCAATTATTTGTAAACGTTGTGGTTCAATTATTTGTAAACGTCGTGGTTCAATAATTGTAAACGTCGTGGTTCAATATTTGTAAACGTCGTGGTTTAATATTTGTAAACGTCGTGGTTCAATATTTGTAAACGTCGTAGTTCAATTATTTGTAAACGTCGTGGTTCATTATTTGTAAACGTCGTGGTTCATTATTTTGTAAACGTCGGGGTTCAATATTGTGTAAACGTCGTGGTTCAATAATAATTGTAAACGTCGTGGGTCGTGGTCTAATAATATTTGTAAACGTCGTGGGTCGTGGTTCAATACTAATTGTAAACGTCGTGGTTCAATAATATATTTGTAAACGTCGTGGTTCAATAATATTCAGCGTCGTGGTTCAATAATATTTGTAAACGTCGTGGTTCAAATAATTGTAAACGTCGTGGTTCCATATATTGGAAACGTCGTGGTTCAATTATTTGTAAACGTCGTAGTTCAATTATTTGTAAACGTCGTGGTTCAATATTTGTAAACGTCGTGGTTCAATATTTGTAAACGTCGTGGTTCAATAATATTTGTAAACGTCGTGGTTCAATATTTGAAAACGTCGTGGTTCAATTATTTATAAACGTCGTGGTTCAATATTTGTAAACGTCGTGGTTCAATTATTTATAAACGTCGTAGTTCAATTATTTGTAAACGTCGTGGTTCAATATTTGTAAACGTCGTGGTTCAATATTTGAAAACGTCGTGGTTCAATTATTTATAAACGTCGTAGTTCAATTATTTGTAAACGTCGTGGTTCAATATTTGTAAACGTTGTGGTTCAATATTTGAAAACGTCGTGGTTCAATTATTTATAAACGTCGTAGTTCAATTATTTGTAAACGTCGTGGTTCAATATTTGAAAACGTCGTGGTTCAATTATTTATAAACGTCGTAGTTCAATTATTTGTAAACGTCGTGGTTCAATATTTGTAAACGTCGTGGTTCAATTATTTATAAACGTCGTAGTTCAATTATTTGTAAACGTCGTGGTTCAATATTTGAAAACGTCGTGGTTCAATATTTGAAAACGTCGTGGTTCAATATTTGAAAACGTCGTGGTTCAATATTTGAAAACGTCGTGGTTCAATTATTTATAAACGTCGTAGTTCAATTATTTGTAAATGTCGAGGCTCAACATTTGAAAACTTGTTTTAACAATTTCAAAAAAGGGACCGAAGTTTCTGTGTTTAAAAACGACTACCTTCCTTCAACTCACCTCTTCTACTTCTACTTCTATGCAGATACTCGTCAAAGCCTTTTCAGCAACTCTAACGAGTTTGGACTCGTCCATTAACACCATACCGGGGAGGAGTTGCAGATCCAGCTCAGACATGCGGGAATCCTGGCAGAAAATGTTGTAACTGAAAGGTTGTAATTGGTTTCATTTTGTCCCAACAGTTTCCCTGCTTGCATTTGTTATAGAGCCTAAAAGTACGCCATTTTGTATTTGCGCTTCTTGACCCCTCCGTGACCTCTCTATAGGCTATTTACATGGGGCCAAGTCTTGCTGTAACTGTTGACTGAATGATTTCAAAGCGTACTAAATTTTACTTATGACCTTCATATCCGGTTTTTCGTTCCTAGGTCTCCTTGTTCGATCAAGTTTGTTTTCACCTCGCGTACTTGCGTGAGAACGAAAATAAAACCGACGAAGATTTACCTACCTACATTCGATGGATTTTAGATTTAATACAGGCTGGTTTGGATCACTCTTTCAACATTATTCTTATCAACGGTCATTTTAGATTTGTCCGTAAATGAGAACAAGTCATTCAAGTTTATTATTTTAAGAAATAATAGTCCAGAACTTGTACTTCCGTTAGACATAATTTGTTTCCCCGAGTAATTCGATTAAGTCGCATTATTTACTTTATTCAAAGAAAAAGTGCATTGCGGTTAATAAAAAAACTCAAATGTAACTTCTTCTCTTTTATCAAACTACAATAAACTTTAAAATTAGAAAAAAAGAAATAACTTCGACGTTATCAGGGAAACAAACAAAACTCGTAATTAATGTTAGACCCTTGTCTTTTTTCCTTTTTTGTGTGCAATTGTAGTGTCATTTTAATATGTATCTTTCACTGTGCGCTGTGGTAGAACTATTATGAATAGGAACGTTTCTCCGTGATTTTGAAGGTCTTGAGAAATAAATGTGACTTTTATTTTCGCTCGGCGGGCAAAAATGTCGACGATATTTAAGTACTCAATCTGGAGACAATTTCATAAAACCTGTAAGCACAACAATTCGTTAAGCAAAAAGAGCTTTGCTTAGTAAAAACAGGTTACCAGCCAAAGCTCCATGTGCTTTTTATGCTAAGCAAATGCCAGCTGAATACCAGTCACAAACAATAAGCAGCACCTTCAAATTAGGTTTGTAACCCTGTTCCCGCCCCCCCCCCCCCCCCCCCCCGCAACAAAACATGTCTAACGACCTGATTTTCAGTCTACACTTGCACAGTATCCAAACAAAATCGAAAAACTTGGTCCCATGGTCAATTTGACCCTCTTGGAAAAATATTCATAACTCTGTTAAACATTGCCAGATTTGAACGTTTGATGTCTCATTTTAAAGTGGAAACCAGTATCTTTGTAACCATATCTATATTACCGATGTTAGTTAGGTATACATTTTACGCGTGATATTCGGTTATATTTTGTTGCAATTATAGATATATTATTATAATTTACATGTACATGTATATTCTAGATACTCACGGGTCGCAACGTACGATGGGGAGTTGGTGTCATAGAGGCTAATGCCCGCAGGGTGATCTCCGGAAAACCTAAAAATCATTGACATCGTTAGGGCAAAAAACAACCCCCAACATACATGTAATTCAATAAATCACAAAAACGTGATTATACACCACATGGGCGTCAATCGGTGAGCAATTAACGCCCTTGATACACGAACATCTCCATTTAATTTCGTGCAGTTGGTGACAAGCAGAAAGTTGCTGTGTTGGGATATAGAATAAAACTAAAAGCAATAACAATATAAGAACAACTGCCAACGCTGGTTGAAAACGAACGCCGTTTTTACTTGATTTTCTAGGCATTCATGATTGTAAAACTTCAGACAGGTCAGATAAACTATATTTACTATAAAATACAACCACCCAAATCCACCTATTCATGAGAATTCAAGCAATTACCAATGGTGTATCCTACCTTTACATCCACCTATTCATGATAATTCAAGCAATTACCAACGGTGTATCCTACCTTTACATCCACCTATTCATGATAATTCAAGCAATTACCAATGGTGTATCCTACCTTAATGTACGTATGCTGACGTTTGAACATTGCTTACCACTCGTGTACTGCTTACTACTACTAGCTACATGAGATTGATCGCCATGTGTTTATTGCAAGCATTTTATTAATACAAAATACACCGAAGCCTTCATGTATAAGTTGTAGGTAGACATACATACTTTCGAAGCAGTCATTGTCAGCGAGCCTGGCGAGGGAATCTGGGCGGTGATTGGACGCTCCGGGCCCCGGGACCACAGGGGTGAAATCCACATCAATGTATGAAGGTCCACAGTCCTTAGGAATCCTCTCAGCTAAAGATGAATCCTGTTGTCGGAAATGTACATCTTAAATTTTTACTTTAGTGTAGGGTAGCCTAAGGGTTTAGGTTATAGGTTTTGGGTATACATTGATGTTATATATGAGTTTGCGTTAGAGTTAGGTTATAGGGTTAGGACAATAAACCACCGATATAAACCGTTTAACTTTCGGTTAGTTAGTTGGTTTTTTGGATTATTTCTGTGCAGCTATCCTTATCTATGGACGGCGCTTGTTGGTGATTGTGGTTGTTTTATATCTATCGGCAATCATAAATGCCCCCACTAAAACAGAAAGTGGCGCAAAGCCCTCAGTTCTTTCGTGCATGAAATTATTAACTGCTTATTAGTCAACTGAAGACATGAAGATTTGATCAAGGTGTCATTTGAAAGAGACGATCCGAACCTACCGAAAGAAATATCCATTATACGCACAAGGTGCCCCCCCCCCTGCCCCCCCCCCCCCCCCCAAAAAAAAAAAAATATCTCAACGGACAAGCATTATTCCACTACCACCAGGCCAAAACTACCTATACCAATAGATGGAGAATCTTTCAAGAACAACAATTATACCAACAAATCTTGATTTAGGCTAATAGTTTTAGCTGCAGACTCGATTTTGTGAAGTTAAGTCAGTGGTCCTTTCGCACCGACCAATAACTATAGGCTAAACCGCGTCATGTTAAATTTGCAGGCGCGGTTTAGTTAATTCTCGGTGTGAAAGGACCCGACTGTGCTTTACAAAACGGGGTCTAGAAGTAAAACTACTAGCCCAAATTGAGATATCTTGGTATCATTTTTCTTCTAGAAGGATTCTCAATCTATCCGTTTTTTGTTCCTGATCCACCCTGTACAATCCTGGATCTTCCTATCATCCTCGTTCAATGACGCGGCGAATAGAGCATGCGCAGTAGTTATATGCGCAGTATCTCGTTTGCGCACTACGGTCGCAGAAATCGGTGGACAATATTCGTTTGTTTGAGGTTACAAAATGATGTTTGCGACAATTATACCGTCAGTATATTCAGAGGAAGAAGCAATTAATAAAACCCTCGGAGAAACCAAGGGGCTCACTCGTGAGGCAAGTTTTGATACTTTTGTGTATAACTAAACAAAAATAGGCCAATTCCGCCGAAATGTTTTTGTAACTATCCTTGTACCTCACATATATAGACTGTAAAAGCACGTTTGATACAGAGTTCGTTCACCCTTTAATCCAGCCCTCAGAATTGTTTTTGTTGGTATAACTTTGACATCTTTGGGTTAATTCTGCTGATTTGTTTCTTATAACTATCCTTGTACCACATCCGTATAGGCTGTAAAAGCATATTTGAAACAGTGTTCGTTCCCCCCTTTAATTCAGCCCTGGGAACTCAGTTATATACCGTACACATAATGCCTTCTGCGTGAGCATCTAATTGCAACCGTGGGGTGTTGAATTGTTGATATGCTCGAATGCTTCAATATTTGGTGTGCGTGTCTATTAATGATCATACCAATTGTGACCCCCAAACCCAGTTCTATACATATTACACATAATGCCTCTGCATGGCGTGAGCACCAAAGTGCCACGGTGGGGTTTTGTTTGGGTCGGTGTCTCCGAGGGATTTCTTTTAAAGGATAAACCCTACAATGACTTTGTGTGTATACATTTACCTTAAGTGTAGACAGGTAGTTAGTGCGTTTCTTGTTCTGACCAACTCTGCTGGCAAGAGCTGTCCGAACCTAGACCCAAACAATTACGCAAAAGTAGTACTCCAAACTAAATCAACTATTTTAATCTTCTGATATTGTTTTAAAAGGTCACCCTGTGTGTGATAATTATACGGTGTACTAATTGATTTTGTTGAATGGTCGTCAACAATCAGTACATTTGCATAAAACCTATTATAAAATGTCTTATGTAATATAGATAACATTGTATTAACCTTTGAGTTAGTGAAGCAGCACGCTGAAAACACACATGGTCCGAGAAGTGAGTTGACCACAACGAAGAGCCATTCGGCCGCTGTTACTTTACCAGTGGGTGCAGCTAATGTTAGCGGCATCAAAATCATCGATGCCGTTGCCAGAACAGCCGTCAGTGCAAATCTTTGAAGATCATGTCTATTAGGAGAGGTGGGGGGTGGGGGGGGGGGGGCGACAAAAGCTTGAAACTGAATCCGACTTAAACACGCTGATTGCAACAAACGAAGAAAGAAAAAAATGAAACAAACAAAAGATGACAATTTATAATTGTACTTACTTTATTTCACTGGTATTCTGCTCAGGCGTTCCACTCATTAGTGCGCACTTAGCAGCAACGAGCAAGGGGCAGAAAACCAGCTAACACGAACATTGAGAGACAAACAAGGAAAGAGTAGAGTTAAAAAATTATTAAGAATTTTTCAGTAGCACGCAGATTTTTTTTCTTTTAAAAGGTAGGATACACCATTGGTAATTGCTTGAATTATCATGAATGGGTGGATGTTGGGGGTTGTATTTTAGAGTAAATATCGTTTAACTGACCTGTCCGAAGTTTTACAATCATGAATGCTGAGAAAAGCAAGAACAAAGGCGTTCGTTTTCAACCGGTGTTGGGCAGCTGTCGGGCAGATTTTTGTTCGCGATCGCCGTCCGGCGATCTTTATTTATTTTTTATTTTTTATTTTTATTTTTCGGAACAATTACAGAATTTCTAGCGCAATCGTTTTGCTGGATGCCTACAATCATTATTTACTTTAAAATAAGTAAAATATTTCTTAATAATTCGGTAATAAATACGCCGATATCTGCAAATGGTGTATCCTACCTTTAAACCAAATAGGCTTTTATTGGTCGTCAAAGATTTACATATGGCACACAGGGCACAACGAATGCCAAAGGTGCCATCCAAACAACAACAACAACAACAACAACATGCTATTGCTAGTAATGTTTAATGGTTTCTGTTTTCAAATGATTTTTCACAAATAAGTAAGATATTTGTTAATAATTCAGTAGTAAAATAATTCGATATCTGCAAATGGGGTATCCTACCTTTAATTACAATTTGCAGTTTTGTAATTAGTTTCTTGTTACTTGGTATTACTATTGTGAGCTCCAACACACACAAACAAACGTTTACAACAGTTAGGCCCACAGCTACAATTAATGTTCAAATACTCACGCTCAAGATTATAATAGCCGGCAACAGAAACGCCAAGAAAAGAACCTCAAAGTCGGCCAGACATCTGTATATCCAAAAGAATCCTGATACTTAGTTTAGGAACAATTTCGTCAGTGTGACCACTCGTTATTTTCATTTCTTTAAAGATCAGCATTCAAAATCTTTCAAGATCTTTCAAGCCTATGTAAATCAGTACACAACCTAGTGTAAACTCAATCAATGTCCCTTCACATATACTTTTACATACATAATCTTTCAAGATCTTGAAAGATCTTTCAAGCAGTGGCAACACTGAATTTGTTATACAATTACAGTCTGGTTCCCAGAACAACAGCTATTTCTGATGAATCTTGGGTGCACCACCCTAATTGAAAGGAGAATTTCTACGCGAGGTCATCTGCATGAAATGTGCCCCCACAATTTCTTTTGAAAAAGGATGCCGTTTGGTGAAAGAAATGGTGGGATTGTGTAAATATAGCATAGAATCAACTCCCTGGTTTTTTAGCTTCAATCTGAGGGCAGACTTGACAAAATTACGGTTGAAAAATGGGTCCTAATTGCCCTAGAATGTGGAGGGATGCCATTTGTAAAATGGCTGCTTTCAGGCACGGGAAGTATCACTTTTCGGAAGGTGAGTTTCTTTTGGTGTGAATATTAAAAAATGTAATCGGCTAACCTACTAAAAATTGAAAAGAAATGGAAAGATAAAGACCAAGACAATAATCTGATTGTTGTTTGATAAACCCCAGTGATGTCGGTGTGCATGAAACTTGGTCCTAAACATTGTTGATTTTACACTGTTTTCAATGGGACTTGAATTAGGCCAGTGCACCCTCTTGGGTAAGGTCTGGTATCCGCCAATGTCCCGTTCGATACCAATAGGGAAGGAATCAGTATTCCCGTTTCCGAAAAAAGTACGAAGTTTGCCGAACACGTTCTACTGACATTCGGGTATACAGTCATTGGGCCGTATGCATAAAAACTAGCATTTGCTTTTACTACCAATGTTCAAGCATTTACTGGAATCTGTATGAATAAAAATGAAGCAAAAGGTTTTACTGGAAAGTATTTGCTAAAGACTAAAAATATTTACTTTTTAATTTCCAGCATTTGCTAGAATATTAGTATTTGCTCCATTTGGTATGAATAAAAATGAGTAAATGCTTCAGATTTGCAGTATTTACTCGTAATCTTTCAAGGTTGGGTCGGGGCTACCTTGAAAAAAGAGAAGCAAATACTAATATGAAAAATAGGAGCTTTTGTATATGTGGTTAGGCAGGAAAAGGTATGAACATGGAAGATGGATTGTCTAGGATTAAAATGCAAGCAGTTGTACTAATTTTGGGGAGGGAAAGGAGACGTAGATGGCCGATAATTCCTTGCAATATTCCTGAGACAGCAACTTGAGGTTCCGATTTCATTCAAACACCCCGTCAGCGTACGATCCACGATCGTCTATGTGTGGGTGTGTATCGTACAAACAATACAGAATCTATTGTTATAAACCATTCGGCTGAGCAATCAATTGCAAGTAAAAATCATTTACTGCTATTTCAGCCAGTAAATGCTAAACAGTAAAACGTTATGTTATTCATACGAATTGAAGCATCTACTTTTCGTTAATGCTTTTACTTCGAAGTAAATGCTTTTACTTTTTGCTTGTACTTCATAGCATTTGCTAGTTTTTATTCATACGACCCATTAGTGTTCGCGATAGTCGACTGTTTCCTGGAAGTAAAATGGTTGTAAGGTAAACAACAAAATGTCCGTTGATCCAAAACGCTTTTAAGTTTTGATTTAAATCGAAACTTGTACTGACAAAAATCACCAATGGAAATGCCCAATATCACTTTTTTAAGCCAATGTCGTATTGTGAATTTGGCCGGGTAAGTCTTATTCTTAAAATGTTGCATTATCTAAAACTATAGCTTCACTGCCTACAGTGCGTCATGGTCTATTTTTGTCGGTGGAGGTAAATTTACCTGACCTTAAGGTCAGAGATTTTCAGGTCTGGGAACCAGACCTATATTGTATAGTTCGTCACAGATTAGTCGGAAGCACCAATTAACAATAATGAATGATACATTGTACCACGAAAAATGTATAGCCGCACATACTGATTACCCAACCTCGTTCCCAGGGTGTCGAGTAGCGCCCTCACCGACACAAAAGCTGCGCTCTCACGTGGTTGAAATTAAAGTAAGCCCTGGAGACGAGGTTGTAAATTACCCAACTTCGGGCGTGTACTGGGACACTGAGGTAGCGCCTGAAATGACGACGACCCCCGAGGGAATGCCTAGTCCAATCAGAAGGCCGATACGTCGACTCGGAAGCGACTCTGTGGCGATATGTAACGGCTTGTGTGATTGGCGGAGGAGTAAGAAACCACGAACAAACATCCATGCACAAATGGACAGGTAGGAAAAGTGGAAGGTGATGGTATTAGCTGTGCAGAAAATCTGATGGATAAAAAAGGTGGAAAATATTGCACCGAAAAGGCCAGATTATGAGAGAATCAGATAACTTAAGAAAACTTAAGAAAACAAAATCTTCTTTGCACAAATTGTATTCCCGCAAAGTAAACATGAAGGTAGCCGAAAAATAACCCCCCAAAATAACGTTTAACCTCAAAATAATGTTTAGTAGTGCTGGGCATGTAGTGATTTTTCCCACTCGTGTACTCGCGAAAGATATTATTCGCGAATAATCGAGTACTCGCGAGTAGTTGTCACAATTTTCACATAAAGTAAAATGATGGTCACACACGTGTTTATCACCATGTGTTCTCATTCAAAGCATAACGGTAATTTCACAGCGACTTCTGCAGCAATTTGGTTTCCTTTATCGCTCAAGTTCCAATTCAGAATGGTTTTTGATTCCTCCAAGGTAGAATAAAAAAATCAATAAAAATCATTATCATATCGTGAAACCATCGCAATAGTGTAGTAGTAGAGTCCGACCGTGTTGCAGTATAAATAACCAGCTCCGTGGAACAATGCACCGACACCCGAGAAACTCCCGCCATCTTGTCTATCCCCTCCCCTCCCCTTAAGAGAAAAAAACATGTTTAAAACTTACTTCACTCTCGATGTCTTGCACAGACAGTAAAAGACACATGTCAGTCGTTGCTATAGTAACTAGAAACATGGTGCGGAAAAAATCATGGTCTTCCTTCCATAAACATCTAAACAGACGTAAAGAAAATCCAAATTTCTTTTTTCAAAGTAACAATTGTTTGAGGCATTTCAACACACGACACTGTGCACAAGCACAATGTATTACATTCTTAGTGGACCGCTTTTCGTTTGTTAAGTGCTTATGTGCAAAGACAGTCGCCCGCTCTATAAAGGTAGATTGGTGGACAATATAGAATGTGGCACACAATTATTATATCATGTCAAAAGAAAGATATTTGGCTATGGGGCCATCGCAGATTTGACCTTTGAAACAATAATAGGTTAAATAACATGCAATGGCAGCCATTTTGAAAGTGTTGAAAATTGCTTGTTTTTCTACCCATTTTTTTCTTCAAAAGACCAATCTGCAATGGCCCTATACATCCACATATTTTGTATCATGTCATACTATACGATTGCGGGTCAAATTTCATGCTTTTATCATTTGGTTGAAGACTTTTGTTATCAACCTGCCCGACTAATATGTGCCAGGAAACTAAATATGAGATAATAACCATGTAACCTGCTCCCACGAAATCGGAGTAAAGTTGACATTTTGATATTTTGAGATATTGGTATTTCCAGATTCCTTAAATTCCTAGCTTTAAAATGATTTATTTTATATATTTTATTAAATTATATAATTTATTGGAAGGGTATTTAAAAAAGAAAAAAATATTGACGTTACACGTCTTTCAATTTAATGTCCTTCCCGTGTGAACGAGAATCGTTCTAATAATTAAAAATAAAAACGTAAGCTGCATGTATGATTACGCCCCTTTCTAATAAACACAATACCTGGTAGTTGGACAGAAATATATGCGGGAATTGTATCATGCCAAAACAAAGAAATTGGCAAGGCGGCACTTGAACCAGCGACCTTCGGAATACCGGACCGGCGCTCTACCAACTGAACTATTTTGCCCTATGTTGGCGGTCTCCCAAATTGTCAGTATTTTTGTTCAAGGGCGCTAGCTTTAGAAAGAAAACAAGCTTTAAATGATGAAATCAAAATCTCAATTTTTCATTTTTGCCTTAAAGTGTCTAATTTACTCGTGCTGGGTCACAATTTAGCTCAGTTGGTAGATAGCCAGTCCGGAAGTCGCAGGTTCGAGTCCCGCCTTGCCAATTTCTTTGTTCACTTTGAAATGTATGTAATTTTACCTAGTTAGTTTCCCTTGTGGTTTATTTGTGTCGATAAGATATTGATATTTATAAATTATTTTTTTTAAAAGTTACCGTGCATATCCAAGGATAGCTACAGCAGTGGTAATGGCGATGAATGACAAGACACAGCTGATTGAAACTGACCATTTTAATATCCCAGAAATACCGATTTTCCACACCTTTAGAAAAAATAATGAAAGACGAGGATGTAAATACACAAATTGCCATGACATAGAACTTGGGAACCTACTTTAACCAGTTCGCGCCGGGGGACGTGTATACACGCAAAGTTTTCCCCAGATTCAAAACGGATCACGCGTAAACACGTCACGACTCGCGGGCAAGGCCGGAAATGTCTGTTGGCAGCGAGCAAGGCCGGAAATGCGTGGTAGTGCTTCCCGGTACCATCGGCCTGAACCCGCCTCGAATCGAGTTTTGTTAAAAAAATAACCCCGCGCCTCGGCTCGGCGATGTTAAAATAAGCCCGGCGCGAACTGGTTTTAAGAGAGAATACAGACTTGCCTTAATGAAGACAATGACGTCATCCACGTGATTACAATCACACGACGTAGTTCTGCCATCGATGTGCATGATCGCGCATCTATTCAATGTGTCAGTTGCAAAACTGAAAGAAAAAAAGAAAAAAAAATCAACCTAAAATGTAATTGCTAATAATAAACATTGTCAGTTTCGTATCATTTACAATCAATATTTCATGCGCACGCATCCTGCGCACGCCGAAACGTTGACCCCAGGTCACTGGTGAGGCAAACGAAATCTATCCAATGAGAAGTCCAGGATATACGCCGTCATCTTAAATCTGATATGCTATTGGCGAGTTGGTTGTGGAAGCCGTTCTTGATAATTCTGTATAGTTCTTTAATGTATATGAATTGCCATTGCTCTTTCTCATAAATATACATAAAATATACAATTTTAAATTTTATTAATTTTTTTTTTTTATAGAAGTCGCACTTTGGGAGAGCCACTCGATAGTAATTTAGTTTGCTTACTTGGCAATCCTACAGGGGTGCGCATTATTGTTGTTTTTCTTGTTATAAGGGTGTTTTCTTTTGTAATCTGCCTTGCTTTGTCCTGTTTTTATTAATTTATTTCAACTCTTGTAATTGTTTTCATATTTTTATGTAATCCTGCAAAAATAATAAATAAAATGAAATGAAAAAAAAAAAAAAAAATATCCACGCACCACCCAGTTTCTCCCTGGCCCACCTTGTATAATTACACAGATTACAGAAGCTCAATGAATAACAAAAGAAAGGTTTCCTTAGCCACATATATCGCTTCATAATTATGAAGGTTTCATAATCATACCGTATGTCTGTGTTGCTTAGGGCTTGACATTTAGTTGTCGATGACACGGAAACAATGGTGGCATTACCGCTCTCTGTAATAATCGCCTCCTAAACCGTGGACCAACAGAAAAATGAATTTGAAAGAAAGGCCAAGAAAGGGTTCAGTATCGTCTTCATAAAACTCTGAAAAAAAACATCTGTAGTATTGTCTTGTGTGCTGAAACGGTGATGTATAGTAAGTAAAAATGTAAACATCGAAATAAAATAACATCTTTAATAGGTGTCTTTTTTTACAAGACGTTGCCACATAATGGTTGAATATCAAAATCTCACTAACATTTTGCTTGGTCTTTACCCCGTTGTCTGTCACACTTCTTTGTTAGTTCTTTCCTTTGATCTTCACCCTGGTCCCTTTCTTTGTGGTTTCAGCCCTTCCTTGTTTGTTCCTTCCCACCTAGGTTTGCACCCCTTGGTCTGTCTTTGATCATACCCACTCTGATCTCTTTCATTCATTGCCTATAATCTTCCTGTTGTTGGTTCTTCCACCCAACTTGTGCATCTCTCTTTTGTGTTTCTTCTCCCAACCATGTTGTGCATCATGCTTGTGTATGTCCCTCTTTATTTGTTTGTTTTTAAGTACACACTTTGTCTTTAAGATAGATCTTGTTAAGATCGAAATTGTCGGTCCCAGCACTTAACTTATTTGATTTGATTTTATAATAAGTATTTTATAGTGTACTGTACCCCAAATTAATGTCCAGGATTGGGCGTTGATATGAATTGTTTTACCTCTCTGCGGGATAAGACGACTTCTTCGCCCGACATTAGATCCGTCGTATCTATTGGCACTGAGTATCGAAGGGTGACATCCTTGTCGATGAACGTTTTGGTTTGAAAAGCGCTGTAATAACACACACATTTTGGGAATGTTCGTAGAGTGCCGTGGTCATAGTCTGCCATATAGTCAGGTTTCTTATGTATTTTCGTTCACTTTTTGTGTAGATTTGCTAAACTATAAATTTTGGAAAACGTTAGGATATACTTAACATGAAAACCCACGTTTACATTTGCTCTTAGGTTCTTTATGGCGGCCATCTTGGATTGTTTAAATGGCATTTTGATGACGTCATGATGACGTCACACATTTTTCACAATTGTGTGCATATGTCTATGACCCAATAAACATATTACAAAAAGAATTTTGAATTTATCATGTTATGTTGATGAGATATGGCTTGAAGGTCTAAAAATGAAACAAAATGGTAACAAATCACACGATGACGTCATCATAATGACACTTCAATTTATATCTATAACACATCCCGCCATACCTGCATACCAAGTTTGAACCCAATCGGACTTATACTTCCAGGGATTTAGGGCATTGAAAATAAATGGACCTTTAATTTGACATCAATGACTTTTCATGTGTCACGGCACATTAAAGAACCATTTGTTTTCTTCAAAAGAACCTAAAGACAAATGTAAACATTGGTTTTCATGTTGAGTATATTTTAACATTTCCAAAAATGTATAGTTTAGCAAATCTACAAAAAGTGAACAATATGTACATTATGAACCTGACTAATACATTTACAGAGCCATCACTTAAACAATGTGAAAAAAAAAAAATATGTGTGACGTCATTTCGAGCAGAATTGTTGATAAAGCTGCTGATTGGTTGATAGGTGTCAGCTGACTTTTTTTCCTGGATTCATCCACTGATCTTTAATCGGAGTCACACCATGTACTATTAGAATGCCCCCAACCCCCTTCCAACAAAATATCGGGACCGGTAGTCAGCGCCGATTCAAACCCATTGATTGGATCACTTCTGTGCGTGCGCAGTGATCGTTTTATTATTTTAGAGATGTTTACATGTTCGTGCGGAGGGGGGGGGGGGGGGGGGGGGTCAAATTCATAGAGCTGCTGAGCACAAACATTTGCTTAACACAAACAAAAGTGTTGCTCAGTAAAAGCAGATTACCAGCCAAAACTCCATGTGCTTTTCATGCTAAAAACCAGCTGAATACCAGTCACAAACAATATACATCACCTGAAAATTTGGTTCGTAACCCTGTTTTTGTCAAGGTAGAATGTTCATGCTAAGCACATTGTTGTGCTTAGCAGCTCCATGAAATGGATTGGCCCCAGTTTGACAGCAGTCGGAACGCATGATTTGTACAGTACCGGAATTAGAAACTGGAAGTTGCCAATCTAAGTAATTCTTCGCATAAATCGAAAAAAATAAAAAATTGGAACCCGACTAAAGTATAATGTTAACGAATGAACAGTGAATGACGGACTTACCTTGTGACATTAAAGTTGATTACCAGTTCACTGGGAAATTCGTTGTACTTGTAATCCACTGTTGACTCAAATTCTTCAATAAAATAATAAATCAGTAGAATTAATGAGACTACATAATATTCAAACTTAATTGTGACCCAGCACGAGTAAATGAGACTCTTTGCAGCAAAAATGAAAATTGAGATTTTGATTTCATCATTTAAAGCTTGTTTAGCTTTAAATGATGAAATCAAAATCTCAAATTTTATTTTTTCCTCAAAGTGTCTCATTTACTTGTGCTGGGTCACAATTATTTTAAATTTATCTGATGTAGATTGTATAACGAAAGTTAAGCAACTATACAATTTTGATTATACAATTTTGAACATAAACATAAAGTTTGAACATAATCTGAGAGGTTATTTTAAATAAATTTAAAAAAATAGAAGGGCAAGTTTAGTTCTACTTTTGTTAGAGTAACCCATCAGTACGAGCAAGACAGTCTTAACCAGTTCGCGCCAGAGGACGTATGTACACACAAAGTTGTTCCCAGATTTAAATCGGATGACGCATAAACGCGTCACGAGCAAGGCCGGAAATGTCTGTCATCAGCGAGCAAGGCCGGAAATGCGTGGGTATACTTTCCGGTACCATCGGCTTCAACCCGCCTCGGGTCGAGTTTCGTAAAAAATAATTCCGCGCCTCGGCTCAGTGATGTTAAAATAATCCCGGCGCGATAATAAAGATTCACTGCACCTGCGCTGTAGCCAAAGAAGTCTCCTGATTGGCTCTCGACACGAACAAACGGCGGGGTCATGACCTCCTGATTGAACACAATTAACGAATTGGCGATGACGTAAGAGTCCTCTTCTTGCATTGGCTCCTCCTTATTTTTCAGCAAAACATCTGTTCACACAATGAAATGAATTATTGATTTACATATAAATTAAAGGGATACACTCTGTAATGTTAAAACGCTGTTCTAACTTTTTGAACAACCCGGGTTGTTTAAGTACATAAAACAACTATGTGAGCTGTTTAAGCACCTTTTTTAAAACAGTTTGAACAACGTTTTTAATTAAACAGCGTTTTAACAGTGTAAAAACACTCTAGTTAAATTTGACTGGAAACGAGTCAAACATTAACGTATAAGTGTGGATATACGAGCAGTTTTCCAAACCTCAGCCAAACTTCCGTTCGGGCTTCATCACCATTGCCAAACTGCATGAATGAAGCCCAATTACGAAGACGAAGCTGGGATTTGGGAAACGGCCCTAGGCTCTATTCATTTACCCGTGTCGTCCAGGTGCATGCGCATTGACGATCCCTCTGGCCACGCCCTGGCAACCGCCTGGGCAATCTGTGTGATGGTTGCCATACAATCTAAATCAAAGTCACGTGACTGTGTACAGGGAAAAAATAATAATAATTAGTCGATGTTACGTCTTTACTTAATCCTTCCTTCATGGAATTCAAGATGTTTTTGTTTACAAGAACATTTGAATTTCAGTCTGAGCTGACGTCATTATCTAAACAGGGGATCTCAGCTCACTTTAAATATTCCGGTATTATTTCACTACAAAGTGACACTAACACCGAAATACTTATACATTGTGGTTTTGATTTGGTCCTAGTCGGTGATATATTACACATAATCTATGACCTGAATAAGTTAATAAAAACACAGAGTATAGTGTTGTCAAAACATTAATTAACATGAATTGACGTTTAAGTGGAACACGGGGTCATCTGAATTTTGAATTTTCACAAAGTGTAGCTATAAATAATTAGTTTGATAACTCATTAATAGTTATTTTGTTCAACAAAAATCTTACATTAACGTGTCATTCAAGTCGCCAGCTTCCAGACGATGTTAAACAACGTGAATTTTAAGGCTAAAATGATTTTCACATAACCATTGCAAAACATCGTCAACTTAAAGATTGGATACACCATTTGCAGATATCGAAATTTTTACAACCGAATTATTAAAAAATAACTTACTTATTTGAACGTAAATAATGGTTGTAGGCATCCAGCAAAATAATTGCGCTAGATATCATGTAATTGCTCCGAAAAATGAAAATGTGCTTTTCTCAGCAACCATGATAGTAAAACTTCAAACAGGTCAGTTAAACGATATTTACTATAAAATACACCCCCCCATGATAATTCAAGCAATAACCAATGGTGTATCCTACCTTAAAACCGCTTGTATCTTAGGACACAAAAAACTCTTTCTAATTCTTTTACTAAAGCTGTCTACTGTTATGGATCCCCGAATAAGTTGTTACCAAAAAAAATTGGTTTTCACTCTATTTGGAGTTGTTTTCACTCTGAAAGACTAAATTTCAATCTTTTTCAGAGTGAACTATAGTCACTCTTTTACCGTTAGAAAGTAGGTGACCATATTAAAAGCAAACTATTCTATAATGTGCAAGACATTTTGGAAGAGGGCCACATTCCTCGACTAAGTAAAGATAACTTGATAGAATTTAAAAAGAACTCACCGTTTCCATAATAGGAATTGAAGAAGTCTTCCGAAGCAAAGCAACAAGTAACTGTAGAACCAAACCAAATCAATTCAAGTCTAAATACTGCGTAATAATCTTTAACATAATGAAGTACGCCATTTTGTCTTTGCGCTTCCGGACCACTGACCTCTATACATGGACAGATCATCATTGTTTCATTTTGAAGTCGGCATGCGGAGAAGTGCAACATGGTGGACCCACGACGTCACTCTGTGAGCCAATGAAATGTCCAGGTGTTGGTACGATACGTATTACGTAATGTTTATAAATACAAAATGTACAGAGTAAATCCACTGACCTCTACACCTGGACATTTCATTGGCTCACAGCAGTGACGTCTCGGCTCCGCCATGTTGCACTTCCAGTTCGCGCCGACTTCAAGTGTTAGCACAGCAGAATATGGACAATGATCCGTCCAGGTGTAGAGGTCAGTGTTCCGGACCCATTCGTGACCCTTCCATGGGAATCATTTCATTTAATGTTCATCTTTGTACGATTGCTTCGAGAGTGAACTTTTTTGGCACGATATTTTTCTAACCCTGCAGGCAGCCACGTGAAGATTTCGGAAGGCACATTTATTTTTATTTTTCTATTTAACGTATGAAGCCGTCGGCCTATTCCATTATTATTTGTTGTAATCCTCGATGAAACATTGTATTTTGGTATCGCTTTTCAAGAAAATACGGAAGCCCAATAGGGCCAGGTACCTCTTTCTCTTTCACAGAGGTGCGTTTCTCTTTTGCGATGGTGCGTTTCTCTTTCACAGTAGCTCATCTCTCTTTCAGAACGCGTGTCTCTCTCTTTCAAGGGGCAATTTCATTTTTTACAGGGGTGCATTTCTCATTTATTGCAATTAAGTCGCGGCCGCGACTTACTAACTCGCGGCCGCCAGTTGGGGGGTCGCGGCCGCCACATAATTATCTCGCGGCCGCCAGTTAGTAAGTCGCGGCCGCCAGTTAGTAAGTCGCGGCCGCGACTTAATTGCAATAAATGAGAAATGCACCCCTGTGAAAAATGGACTTGCCCCCAGAAAGAGAGAGACACACATTCTGAAAGAGAGATGAGCTACTGTGAAAGAGAAACGCACCATCGCGAAAGAGAAACGCACCTCTGTGAAAGAGAAAGGGGTACCTGGCCCTATTGGGCTTCCGTAATAAGGACCTCACTAGGGGTTACTCCAGTCATGAGAAACCTGGGCCCCAGCCAAAAAAAACCTTCCAGTTGTATTCAGTTGTGCACAAAATTGGCTCCCATTTAGTTGTGCACAAAATGGGCTCTTTGTGTTTTGCCGCCAGGAAGCCTTTCTGGAGGTGTCATTATGTCTACTGCTGTACTAACGCTGTCTATAACTGTTTTATGTTTAATTTCTGGGGGTGGATTGAACGCGTAAACAAAGGTGCCTTCCAGAATCACCTCATGGAAGATGCGCGTGATGTTTGGGCACGCGCAGCTCACAGGGTATGGAGTACGCCATTTTGTCTTTGCGCTTCCTAATTCCGGACCTATTCGTAATTCTTCCATGGGAATTATTTATATGAGAATTATTTCATTTGTGTACGATTGCTTCGACTCCCCGAGTACGTCCAAATGTATTTTAGATTTTCGAGAGTGACAATTTTGGCACAATATTTTTCTTTAACATCATGCAATTATTGTTCAGTTTTTAAATGAATGAGAGGCTAGCAACAATTTTACAAAGGCTCTTTCTTGGGCTGATTTTCATAAGAAATCAATGTACCAAAAGATAATCTAAAAAACTCTGACATTACACGCAGATTTTCCAGGGGTCAACTGTTAGGTTCTATTATCTAAAAACACATTAAACAGAAAGGGCATCAATCAGAGGGCGTTATCATGGCTACGATCTTGCTGCGCCATGTTGTCCCATCATGCCTTGCTCGGTCTTAACCCCAGCAGCCGATTTCAAGAAAACTTACGCAATGGCCTTGCGCCACAATTTATTGCGTTAGCCGCGCCACTTTTGTTTGCTGCTTAACGTATTGCTTACGACAGTTTCACGAAAGTTTGACATGTGCCGTAGCGACTGAAAATGCCCTATTTTACCAGCAAATCGTAATCGACGTAGAGCCCATCATTGCTCAGCTTTTTAAGCTTGATGAAAGACACTCACAGTTTAATGATTGAAGTAAAAGAATTACTATTTTACCCATGACAGAATTGTTAACGTTGGATTCGCTTTGGAATCAAGTAGGAACCAGCCTTTCTTTGGTCAAAAATTGATATACGTGAATGAAATACAAATTATAGTTTTGCCTGCCATTTTATAAGATAGCTCCCGAGTGGGTGTTTGGTATACACCAGTTTACAAGACGAAGTCATCCAATGTACATGATCTAAGAGTTTACCTTGGCATATTCCTCCAGGAGTAGTGGATCCGAACCACTGAAGTCGAAGTCCACCAATGTCCCTAGTCGCTCGAGGAGTTGAGCCGATTCCTTCGCCGTGCCTGCTCCCGTCCCCAACGCCGACAGCGCGCTCGACAACACCTCGTCCGGCCGTATGACGTCGGCGCAGGAAATTCTCGTCGCGGTGGAGAAAACCGCGATTAGAAACAGCGCATACACCTATACGCAGGGAGAAATTATGAAAAGAATTCCATACGTGGACTTCGCTAATTTCTCCCTATACTCCGACCTCCATTAGCAATAGCATATTGCAATAGCATGTCGTATAAAAAGTAAAATTTTGCTTAGAAAATATTAAGGCATTCTACTGAGAAACACGGAATTTTTCAGACCAGTCGCATAGGGTTTGTGTACAGGGCGTCGAGTTAGTATGGAACTATTTTCGAAATTACAATTTACACAAACTTTTCAATCGGTATAATTATATTTCACTTTTTTAACATCTTTACTAATTAATTCCGGCTAATTAATTAACCACCGTGTTAGTTCTAATTACCGGGTTCATGAAAAAAAACACTCCTCTCATAGAATTATGTGAAGGTTTCCGTACTGCAAAAGTTGTTGCAAAGTAGTATTTTATGGAGTTTTAAAATAGGAGAAACTTCTCATGCGATTAACTCGAAAACACTATTTTCTTCAAATTCCACATGTGTGTTTATTCGTGAAAACGGTGACGAAGTGTAACTCACCACAGAGAAGTGCATCATGGGATGACGACACAGAGAGCCTAGCTGCCGACAAGTTGTGTTCAATCCACACTTTGTTTTATGAGAGAGCGACCAAAGCATTTTATACCAAACCCTACAAGGACAAATCGATACTCGACACAGATTGTGATTAATGAAAGCTTTTATTCGAGACCCGATTCCGTAGTCGGAAAGGAAATGGTTCACAAACGGCAGAAGAATCGATTACATGCAATCGATTTACTCGTCTCAATATTAAGGTTGTTCATCAATACTCGACTCTGCGTAATAATTGAGCTGAAAATGTCTAACCTTTTTTCCTATCGATTACATTTCAGGTCCCGAACGAAAATAAACACCTTAAACAAAAGTTAACAAAGGCAGACATTTGCAAACACCAAGGAAACAGAACTATCAAATGTACGACTCATAATTTACCATATTTAGTTAGTTCATATTTTGTTAGCAATCGAATCCATATGAACGGGTATATACAAGCCAATCATAGACTGGTTCCCTGACAGTAAAATTCCCCAACGTTTCTAAAGTGCTTCGTTTCATCTTATTGGGTTCAGGGAGCCAGACTACAAGAACATGATAGTTTTTCCAGCATCTACAAACACAAACCTTTAAACAAGCAGCGTAATATATATGTATAATTTTTTTTTTTTAAATTTATTTATGAGATTTGACACAAGGTCACGGGTCGTGGAGAAGGTTAAAATCCCATAATAAAATCCACTGCCCCGAATAAAGGTAGTATACACCATTGGTAATTGCTTGAATTACCATGAATAGGTGGATTTTTTTTTTGGGGGGGGGGGGGTGTATTTTATAGTAAATATCGTTTAACTAACCTGTTTTACAATCATGAATGTCGAGAAAAGCACGAACAATAGCGGGTTTTTTTTCAACCGGCGTCGAGCAGTTATTCTTATGTTATTTTTGTTTTTTCGCGATCGCCGTCCGGCGATCGCTAATTTTTCTGTATAAAATTATATTTTTCAGAATAATTAAGGGATATCTTGCGCAATCATTTTGCTGGATGCCTAGAATCATTATTTACTTTCAGACGAGTAGTATATTTCTTAATAATTCGGTAGTAAATTTTTTCGATATCTGCAAATGGTGTATCCTACCTTTAAAATCGAAATCTTCGAATAGTATAGTTAAAGACAAAAAATTGACACACGAAAAAATTTAAAGGTGCAGAATTTAAATAAGTGCGGTATAAGTGCGGTATATATATTCTATAAATCTCACAAAAAACTTATCCCAAAAACGACATGGGGCCAATTTCATAAAACAAGTAAGCACAACAATTTTGTGTTTAGCAGGCTTAGCAAAAACAGGGTTACAAGTCACATTTTCAGGTGATATTATTTGTGGCTGGTATTCATCTGGGTTTTGCTTAGCCTAAAAAGCACATGGAGTTATGGCTGGTAACCAGAGGCCAATTTCATGAAGCTGCTAAGCACAACAATTTGCTTAGCACAAAAAAGTCTTGCTCGGTAAAAGCAGGTTACCAGCCAAAACTCCATGTGCTCTTCATGCTAAGCAAAAACCAGCTGAATAAAAGTCACAAACAATATACATCACCTAAAAAATTGCTTCGTAACCCTGTTTTTGCCATGGTAGAATTTTCATGCTCAGCACATTTTTGTGCTTAGCAGCTCAATCAAATTGGCCCCCGTTTTTACCGAGCAAGACATTGTTGGCTAATCGCATTTGTTTGCTTACATGTTTAATGAGAATGGCCCCTGACCAAGTTGCTCCAAAACTGAAAAAAAAGTTCTTTTTACGGTATTATTCTCTTTACGGCAAAAACATAATTATTATCAAACGCTAAACATTAAATACTGAAGCTTACATTGTATGCCAGAAGTGTACCAGCAATGTTTTAAGTATGATCAGTACATTAATTAAGCATTGAAATAAAACAGATTATAAGTGGGCTAAACTATAGAATCCAGGGCCCATGCAGGGCCCATTGACAACTCTTGGTTTTATTTGCCCTATGACATAAAATGGAGTGGCCCTGTTGTCTATGGGTATTGGGGTATACAGGGTTAGGGTCAGAGTCCATTTTATATCCTGGGGTAAATAAAGTAAATAGAGTTGCCAGTGGGCCCTGCATTCTATATGTTTTCCTTTGTACACACCCGAAGAGTTTCAGTCAAATAATTATGTGAAATAATGTATCGATTTCAAAGAAAATTACATAATGTTATATCAAAGGCCATGTAGATTAGGCATATCTGGTGCCAATCTTGATACTTTCACATGAATACTTTTAAGCCCATTTATGTGTTAAGC
Source organism: Crossaster papposus (assembly GCA_037893245.1). Lineage (NCBI taxonomy): Eukaryota > Metazoa > Echinodermata > Asteroidea > Velatida > Solasteridae > Crossaster > Crossaster papposus. Next base: position 155,802 of record JBAIAA010000193.1, read on the forward strand.
GCGTTTCCCATACTTGACACACGACAACAAAATTTAAAAGTGCAGAATTAAAATAAGTGCGGTATAAGTGCGGTATATATATTCTATAAATCTCACACAAAAACTTCCCTAAAACGAAATGGGGCCAATTTCATAAAACATGTAAGCACAAACATGTGCTTAGCATGCCTAGCAAAAACAGGGTTACAAATCACATTTGCAGGTGATGTATATTGTTTGTGGCTGGTATTCAGCTGGTTGTTTTTGCTTAGCCTGAAAAGCACATGGAGTTATGGCTCGTAACCTATTTTTACCGAGCAAGACATTGTTGTGCTAATCACATGTCTGTGCTGACATGCTTAACGAGATTGGTCCCTGACCAAGTTGCCCCAAAACTGAAAAACAATTACCTCTTTTTAAGGTATTGTTCCCTTTACGGTAAACACATAATTATCAAACGCTAAAAATTAGGGCCCGAATTCATAAACGGTGATTTTTCTTTGATCACAATTAACTATGCTAAACCATGTATAAACAAAGGAAATTGTAATCGTCCCAAGGGGCTTGTTTATCTCGTGTACAAGTTACCAATTCTCTCTTTGCTTGCATGTGTGGACGGACGTTTGGCCATGGAATTATCAGCATGTTTTTTCGACATGCCGGTCCTCGCACTAGTGTCAACCGAGCTAATCAGCAGAGCACAGCGAGCTGCGGGTTTCCGAACAAAAAGATATGCCCTTTTGTTAATTATATTACGTAATCCGCAGTGAAGAGAATGATGTACGACTGTACCACTAAACATCGGCTAAGCAGGAACTTGTACACGGCTGGATAAACAGTCGATTATTTTCTTACTAAATTGCGATCATCACAAGAGTTTATCCACACGCGTACTTCTCTGTTGTTTTAGCCACCGTACAATAGTTGTATGTGACTAAAATAATCGGGTGATCATCATCGTTTATAAATTCGGGCCTAAATTATGTAAGTTTACATTGCATGCAGAAGTGCACTAGCAATGTTTCAAGTATAATCAGTACATTAAGCATTTAAATAAAACACATTATAAGTGTATCTCGAGTAACACGCTCGAACCACAGACATATAAACACATAGACCGCCCGGTCCTATTCCAAACTACATGATGATTTCGTGATTCGCGCGGCGCCCGACAAAATACCAACTATGGGCAAATTTACCCCTCGGTATAGAGAATTTGTACACACCCGAAGAGTTTCAGTCAAATAATTATATGAAATAATGTATCGATTTAAACTAAAATTACACAATGTTATATCAAAGGCCATATAGATTAGGCATAATTAGTGCGATCTTGATACTTTCACATGAAGACTATTAGTCCATTTATGTGTTAAGCGCGTTTCCCAGTATGCGCAGAGAACGTTAAAAAACCCGCAAAATGTCATGATAATGTCCTATAATGCTGTACCTAATGCTGTACAACATTATAGGAACGCGCGTGCAAAGGCGTTGCGGTACCAGTTACGTTCAACCATTCACCGACGCGTCGTTTTGCCCATACCTTTTTACAAACATGATTTTGTGCAAATGACTGGCGGTCTATGCGTTTTTCCTATATTAACTTACTAGAGCGCTGGGCGCATCCATGTTTGTGCACAAACCTATGGAAACTTCAAAATTGTGTACGGCTTTTTTACGGCTGTTTGCATATCTGCGTTTGTATTGGATACAGTGCGTTACCGAAGCCGATACGCCCAAAACTGAAACAAATGATTAGAAAAATGAGCGAAAATGCGTGTGCGTTTCCGCGCGCTGCAAATGATTGTGCATTGACTTATTTTATTACCGTGACGCGCGTAAGTTGTTTGCGTCTGTACTACTTGCACGCGCGTTACATTTAGAGTGCACTCTCAAAATTCAATCCATCTCATTATATTTTGTTCTAAAAGCACGCACATGAATTAAAAATGTCTGCGCGCAGAATGAATTTAAAGTATCTCTGCGCGTAAGAATGAAGAGTTAGCGCTTTATGTAATTTAATACAGCTATATGGTTTGTCCCCACATTGTTAACGCATGCTTGATTACGTAGAATACAAAGTTGGAGTTTTCTGCTTCTTAAACTCTGCAGAGCACTCGATATTAATTTCATGTCAACCTGCGCGTTGCGTGACAACGAGGCACGTTTCTTTTATGCTTGCATTATCTTCATTCAAATGCACATTTGTTTCACAGCACTGTCGAGCAATCACGCATTATACATAGCGCCCATGCGATACAGTTTAGCAATGCAATTATGTGCAGCTGTGAGGCTAATTGTATGATTTGTTATTAATATATTTATCTTATATTTATATTTTTTTTCATATGCTTCCTGAAGCTTTTTAACACGAAATATAATGAGAAAAACATGCTTTGTTTTAATAAGATAATACATACGTGGTTGGCCGGTTTTAAACGTACGTTTAAAAGCGGCTCATGGGCCTGGACAGGTTAATGCCCCGAGCCGAAGGCGAGCGTCATAAACTATCTAAGGTATTGATGAATGTAGGTTTTCAATTTTTTTGTCACATTCACCAACCTCAACATTCAATGTTTTTCGTGAAACGAAAATTCACTAATTTAGTCGTCGTTATAGATTAAATGTGTTTAATTTGTTGCCGCCAGGCAGTGTTCAAAGATCTAATTCGTCTTATATCAATCAATATTTAAAACTTATGTCAAACAAATTAGTTTGACCCAAGCACATAACTATCTCTGTCAATCTCCATAATAAATATAGTTTTGTTCCAGCTTTCTTAAAACATGTTTTATTTAAATTCACCAACTCTCGCTAAATTAGTTTGGTAAAAGCGTCTAATTTTTTTTTCTCGAAAACTGGAGGAATTCCTCAAGTTTTTCCTAAATAGTCGAAATATGTTGGTCTGGGAATCTGACTATAATCAGGGTCACAAAATTGAAAGGCAAGGCATTGTAAATGCCATGAATGACATCTTTAATACCATCAGTTTCGGGTTTTATTTAAGAAAATGTTGATTTTGATAAATAAGGTTGAAAAAGCGACCACATTGTGCATGTGCATCCTTCTGTTGTTCTACAACAGTTGTGTATTTTGAAGTCCAAAAAAGTAATCAATATGCAAACATGTCATATTTCCAGAACGGGAGGGGCTATGAATCGAGCTCTATTATATACCAAATGAAAGCTCACGTTTTGGGCTTTCCAACCATGTATAAAGCCATGTCTATATTTCATATATTTGTTGTCCTTAAAACTGACTTTATATAGGACGTGTGTCGTTTAGGTAATTTTTTTTTCATATACAATTTTAGTCACCGAGTACCGATTTCCAATCGCAGGGTACATTGTACAGGGTCCAATCCGCCCCTTCAGCAGTTCGGGAAAAGAATTCAACAGACTTAATTCCGGTCAAGTCAATTGTGGGGCCGGCAGTGTGGTCACGGTGGAGGACACCGTCGAAGGTCAACCCTCCAGCGCCCAGCTTGACCGTGTGGATTTGACCGCCCCAGTCTACAGAGTTTAGGGGAGGCGCGCCCGAGAGGTCGATGGATGGTAAAACCTCCAATGCATTCGGGAAGAATTCTAGGATAAATAGAAAATGGCCACCAGCCTCGGTCAACAAAATCAGCCACCGGTATTAAAATGACCGAGAGGAGTAACGCTAATAGCGATTTTTGGCAAAGGCAATGTGTGATAACATTGCAGCATGATCGGTAACAGCTATTTATGTGTTATCAGATTTTTCTTTTCAAAATGGCCGCCAATGTGCTTCTTACAGGATGCGTATTATTTTTCCCAGGACGAATAAGGCCACTTAGCATAAATGGGCGTATCTACACCGCACTGAGTGGAAGACACTTAAATTAATCCTTACATTTCCCTTAAATTAAACTCACTCTAACAATAAACTTAATTGGAAACCACAAATAGTCAATGAAAAATGAGCAGAGACCGAATTTGAACCTCAGTCAAACGATCTATAACCTAACATATTATCCACTAAGCTACTGTGAGAGGGTGACATACGCCGTTTTTTCAAAGTGCTTGAATGTACGTCTGGGCCACGTGTAACTAGTTGAATGAGCAATAACAATATATCAGCGTCATTGTTAAAACTACTAAATAATCATGACGCCAGGGGTCTAGAGCCGCCCATTTTTTTCTTAAGTGGCCTCATTCGTCCGAGGAAAAAGTATAAGCTTACCGGATTAATTGGGCCTTTTCGAATTCCTGGCTTCGTCTTTGTCTTTAGCTTAGGGTGATTTTAGATTCCCAACTGCGAGATCTCCAGCCACATTATGATGAATGTTGTGCTTCAGAAACATTAAATTGATTGATGTGAACCCAAAAGTTAGACTATTTCCATTTGCTTCCGTTTCTATTTTCTTCTCGGTGATTCGGTATTCGGAGGCGAAGCCGAAGACGAAACAAAGATTTCGAAAAGGCCCATTATAATGTGGTAACAAGCATTCAAATATTAAGTGAGATATTTCTTAATGATTCGGTAGTAAACGTTTTTGAAAGAAAACAAAACATCTGCAAAATGGTGTATCCTATCTTTAAATTTACTATACTATAACTTTCAAAATTAATTGCTATAAAACAGTATATAATGAAGCTAGTTTGGTGAAATACATCCCGGATAATGTTGCTTACCAATTGTGTACCTGGGAAACGGATCATAGAAGTTGATGACTTCCTCAGTGATCTGCTGGGCGCCCCCTGCCGGTGAAACACTGAATTCGAGCTCCCAGGAAAACTGTGCGTCCAGATGGATGGGGAGAGTTGGCGATAATTGGTTATAACCGACATGAAACGTCACGTTGTCGCACGTTGGCATGGTAACGGTCGCCGGGGCAGCGGTCGCCGGGGCAGCGGTCGCCGGGGCAGCGGTCGCCGGGGCAGCGGTCGCCGGGGCAACGGTCGCCGGGGCACCGGTCGCCGGGGCACCGGTCGCTGGGGCACCGGTCGCTGGGGCAACGGTCGCTGGGGCAACGGTCGCTGGGGCAACGGTCGCTGGGGCAACGGTCGCTGGGGCAACGGTCGCTGGGGCAACGGTCGCTGGGGCAACGGTCGCTGGGGCAACGGTCGCTGGGGCAACGGTCGCTGGGGCAACGGTCGCTGGGGCAACGGTCGCTGGGGCAACGGTCGCTGGGGCAACGGTCGCTGGGGCAACGGTCGCTGGGGCAACGGTCGCTGGGGCAACGGTCGCTGGGGCAACGGTCGCTGGGGCAACGGTCGCTGGGGCAACGGTCGCTGGGGCAACGGTCGCTGGGGCAACGGTCGCTGGGGCAACGGTCGCTGGGGCAACGGTCGCTGTGGGATAGAAAGGCGCGAAGAAAAAAAGCAATTCGTAATTATGTGCACGTGCACTTGTTTTTGTTTCGTTTCACAACAGAAACTGTAAAACTTCACAATGAATCGTGACATTTTGCAATTCGACAATTTCTTTAAAATAATGTAACGCGAATTCGTCCATGAGCAAGCTAAACTATCGATACCATTTTGAGGGACAAATTCTAATATGATTTTTGCAATAGAGCAAATTATGATATACCTTCCGAAACGGTAGCTTATGACTAGTTTTTGAAAGATTTTTAACGTAAATGTATAAGTTCTGACAGACTCTTACAATCACGCAACATACGGCTGTTTGAGGAATCTGTCAACTGTTGCACATTATAGTTTCATGTGTTGAAGAAAATAAACTAGCCAACAGTAAACAGCCGTATAGTGGGGCGGATACGTGCAATATATCAAACAATTGTGGGTTTTGTCATAGAAGCATGAAATTTGGCACAGTGCTAGATAAGGTCCAAGGGAAGAGTTTCAGAAATGGAGCCACCGTAAAATAATCCTGTGTGACCGCCGGCAGCCATTTTCCAAAATGGCGGCCAAACTCCGAACAGATACATGGCGTGACATTGTAATGTGTATATAAAGTGTTCCAATGGTACTAAATAGTCACCATTTCATGTCATAGTACCACACAAATAATAAATAAACATTGAATATTGTGTTCCAGGACATTTTTTATCATTATTATTGCTAATTAACAGTATAATTAACAGTCTTATTATCGGAAATAAAAAAACGTAACATTTATGCGCTTCATATGAAAAGAGGGAATTCCCGAGGTGATAGAAACGGGCTCGCTCCATTGTTAAATCATATAACTAAAGTGTGTATATAATAAACAACCCAATCTCTGTCATAAATGCTAATACTAGTGTCCCCCTGCTATCACAGCACTGTTGCCTCTATTTTCTGATGACTCCAAGTCTGTCGCAATACGACACTCGATGGACGTGGTTAAGCAGGCTGTGCAGCAACCCAACTCTCACCAAGTACCAGTGATCACTGTGGACCAGCCACTATATACACAATCTCCAAGCAGATACAGTGGAACTGGCCAGCAATCTACAGAGAAGAACACTTCATCATCATCCTGGGAGGATTGCATATTGGGAAGGCTAGAATAAAAGTGCTATGAGACTGGCTGGAAGACAGTGGTTGAATTAGGTCGAGGCACTTGTCCAGGCTAAGGTAGCATTAGCAGGGACCGCATATTCCTTTTTGAAGGCATCCCATGGTCCTCGAACCAGACACGCACATCAAGTTACAGCGAGCAGCCTGCACATCTTGCTGAAAAAGGCCGACACCCGTACTACACAGATACACGGGAACCTTGAGACGAACCAGAGACACTTGATGACTGGTGTTTTCAACAGAATCGGGCAATTCCACATTTCCAGTTGTGGCACACAGGGATACAGCTGGAACTCCTGGTCTTGACATACGTCAGGTCACTGATAACGGCAAACTTCCCCCTGTATGTGGACTGCTTAACCAAGCTTGCACCATGGTTTTTTCAGCCTGGACCGCACCAACTACGCGAGATGGGTGCCCATTCACATTTGAGACAAGATAGGTCTGAGCAATGCCCATCCAGAGATTGCTTCTGAATTCAACAGCGGAAACTTCACAGTTCACAAGACCTGCCGGGTGTTCTCATCCATGGCCATTGACCAAGCTCATGAACAGAACAATGCTGCTGTCAAAGCTGAAGATGGAGCTGTTGGCCTCACCCAAACCCCTGAGTCTCTCAGACGATGGATGGTTGCTGGGCCTGAACTGGTGAGAATGACTGCAGAATTTGAAGCATCAATCGAAAGAAGGCACAAAGAAACAACCCAACAGGTCCTCTTTGCTCAACATGTCACAGACCTGGTTGACGTGATGGAAGAAATGGGCAACCCATTCTTGGAGGAAAGCAACGACCATACTGAGACTGGACACACGATACATCATCGACCCAGCTGTAGCAGTTTCAGTTCGGCAGGCTGAGAATATAGGACAGCAACAGTATGATACCTTCCTCGCTGATCGACTGATCGAAAGAACAACATCCATGGCAGAACCAATCAAGAAGAACAAACTGCACATGTTCAGTCGGCCTCCTGCTAAAGAGACGTCGAAAGCAAAACTCTAAGTCTTTTCCCTGAAGAGTGACTGCGCACTTTTTTCACGACTCTACATTGCCTGCCAGACACGAGGTGGCAACCTGGATGACTTCTTTCGTCACGAGAACCAAAGCCTGTCCCCCATAAATATATCTAAGACTGGGTACCAAATCTGACCTGGTGGGATGTTTGGAGAAATGCGCCTAGTCCAAAAGCGATGTCCCGGATACTGATTTCATCATCTTAGATAGGGCTGTGGTTGTCAACTTCCTGAGACCCGGCGCTGCCAAGACCTTTGATGACTATTCAGTAAAGGTCTTCTTGCCACATATTCAGGGTCAGCCACAGCAGGTGGAGTGATTTGGCCTAGCGGTTAGAGCACCGGACTTATGTTCTGTTGTTTTAGAGGCAACAGCGGCGTGGTTTCGAGCCCGGGCCGCGCCGGACACGTGTGCACTTAAGCAAGGCACTTAACCACTATTGCTTCGTCCTTCGGATGGGACGCAAAGTCGTAGGTCCCGTGTGTTGTATAATGCACACAAATGAACCCAGAAAAACTTATCGCTAAGAAAAGGGGTTTGCCCCGGTGTTTCTGGAGGATCAAGACCTTCTTGTGGGGATCAGGCTAAGAGAAAAAAAGACCTTTACACTAAAGCTGTCAATCCGGACTTTGGTCCATACGACAACAACAACAGCTACAGCATGCCAGTCGAGTGGACGTGGTCTGGGTCCAGTACTGTGACAACAGCCTGCAATCTCAGACCAGAACCGAGCAGGGGAAGGGCATCAGGAGAAGAGTTTGTGGATCCACGAATCTACCTGGAAACTGGCAAGAGTTTCTGCGGATAGATGCCAACAAGGTTGAGTTGTTTGCCTTCTTGGCGAAGCACATCAGTCGCCTGGAAACTGACAAGCAGATAGTCACCACAAACGGTTCATAAGTTATGTGCAGCCTTTCAGAGGATACTAGTGGTCTCGTCCCATGCAACCATGAGGATGCTGATACACGGATGACGCTGCACCTGGCAGATGCAGTCATTAACCTTGTGTTCCAGAAGATTCTATTGCGCACAGTGGACACAGACCTGGTTGTCTTCGCTGTGGCAGTAGTATCCAAACTTGTAATCCAGGAACTGTGGGTGACATTCGGTACAGCTGCACACTTCAGGTGCATTCCTACTCACGACATCGCTGCATCTCTTGGTCCCGACAAGCCAAGCTCTGCTATTATTCTATGCCTTCGCCGGGTGTGACACTGTATCTTCGTTTTCTACACGGGACGAGAAGGCAGCCTGGGAAACTTTGAAGGTATGTGAGAAAGTGAATCCAGCATTTTTTGCTCTGTCCACAGGACCAGCACAAATAACTAAAGAGAACTTGGCTTTGCTGGAACAATTCACCATCCTGCTGTACAACCGCACCAGCAGCCTGGAGAACATAGACGAAGCTCGCCAAGAGATGTTCGCCAAGAAAGGACATCATCCCCCCCGACCAAAGCAGCCCTGGCGCAGTATATCAAGAGGGTAGTGTACCAGGGTGGACACTGCTGGGGCAAGGCTCTGGAAGTGTATGTTGACATGCCATCCCCAGCTGACTGGGGTGGGTTGACCCCGACAACTGTAAACCATTGTGGACTACCCTGTCTGAGGCCAGCACTTCATCTAGAGAACTCCTGCACTGCGGTTGCAAATAAGGCTGTGCAGGAAAGGGGCAAGTGCAAGAAGGCAGCATTAAAGTGCACTGCTCTCTGCCAGTGTGGTGGACGAGACTGCAATGTATAGACTAAACGAACGCATAATGCTAGCAAATCATTTTGCTGACTCAGCATTTGTCCTCTACCAGTTTGCAGCTTACTGATACGTTTAATAGTTCCACATGCATTGATAAATGGTTAACAATATTTTACTATCCAATTGCATGGACATGTGTTCATCATTGCTGCGTGTTTTTGTGTGTTTTAAATAGTAGCGTTTCTAAGATTGTGCACGTTTGACATTTTGCTGACTCGGCACTTATTCTCTCAACATGCAGACCTGCATATCTCACTGTCTGCATTTTAGAGACAATGTTGTAACATTCTGGAATGCTACTGTGATAAATCGGAACCTTCAAGATCCTTTCATTGCAAGATAACCCCAAATTCCCTGTGTCGCTAATGGTTTATCACTGCCATTTTTCAAAATGGCCGCCAAGACCGACCTAGAACTATTTCGCGATGGCTCCATTTCTTAAAATGTGTTATGGGTCATAAACTACAACTGTGCCAAATTTCATGCTTCTATGAAAAAACCCACAATTATTTCACATATCCGCCCCACTAGTAGTTCAACATGTGCTGTGTCCGTGACATGTTTACGGTGAGCAGATGAGAACGGTTGAGATGAAATACTCTGAAATGCCGGAGTTTTTCATGATAGACTGAACGGTTCAGAGTATTTAACAGGTCAGTGATGGATTTGGAAGTATTTAGGGCTTGATTGGGTGTGCTTGTATACGTGTACTTGATTGTAGCACCGCCGCCGTATGGGCTGATCAATGTAACTTTACGTAGTACTGTATCGCTGGTCGCTGCATATGTTAGTACGTACGCACTATCGGTTCTTTATTTTCCCCGTGAGAAACTGCATAATTAACTTGCCTTTTATTTAAATCTAGTATTTGGGTGAACTTGTACTAGTTCGGACTCTTTGGACGGAGACTGATTATTCTCACTCGGGAATTTGCTGTGTCTGCAGTGCGAGGATCCGGTCATTAATGCGTTATAATTGACCGGCGGTCATTAATGCGTTATAATTGACCGGCTTGGGGATGACCGCTAGTAATGGACCGAGCCGAAACTTCGTGACTTTTCTTTCGGCGATATTTCCAGTGTTTTGTTTTTATGTTCGGGGGCCATATTTTAGCTTGTGCGTGATACCCTGTCTCTTTAATATGTGTTATTATTACCCATACTTTGAGACCAGACTAGCTGACCACTGATGCCCACCGTGCATAGCAACGCGCCTTAAGAACGTTCTACGCGTACATTATATAGCGTGCAGTATCAAAATTTGACGCGTCCTTGTTAAATATTACGTAGGACTGTTGCATTTGGTCAATCCTTTGGTGTTATTAGGGGCGGGACTATAAAACTTGAACACACCTGACATTAATGTCATCTGTTTCATTTTTATCACAATAACCATGGTTAATAATTCTAAAAAACGAATGTCTATCCACTTGAACAACGGTAATACTTGGTGCCATACAATTGTTATACTCTCTTTGTATCCATGGTGATAATTGTCCTCACATTAACATTATTCTAGTGACGTCATTACACCCAGGCAGCTACAGGAGAGCTGCTATTGGGCTGGGGCATTGGTAGCTGACACATACACGGGCGCAGACATGCACGAAGATCGCATATTAACGGTCTCGTGTAACACTGGCAAACATACAAGTGTGGGCTAAACGAACGCACTCGCAACAAGCCAGAGATTACGTCCCCAAAGTACCACACGATGTTAGTTTTATAGCATTGAAGGGCATATTCCTCGTACTCCTAGAATGATTACACTATGCGTTCTCAAAGAAGACTACGAAGAGCTCTAGAAAAACAACGACGTCACAGTATTGTTAGACTTTAATCTACAAGTATAAATACATGTATGCATTTAAAAGAACGACTGTCGTCGACCTGTCACGGTAGTATAGTGGGTTGAGCTATAGATCGAAAGAGTCCTGGTTCGAATCCATTAGTAACCACTTTCCTTATAGTCAACTTTATTTTGGGGACAATTATGACAAATTAAAGGGGAAAGACACCAAAACATATGAAGTACTGTGCAATTGGTATTTTGTAATCTTCTATCAAGAGCGGAAACATCAGTGTATGTAAGAAACCCTTTACGTACGTCTTTCTGTACGACTTTCCGTAGGTCCTTGTTCTTCCCCTTGTCCTTGGCGGCATCGATCCTCTCTTTTTGGCATGGCTGATTTCAACCAATGGCGCATGTCGAATTCCTCCCCGGGAGCCGGCGGTGGCACAGGGCCAGAGTACAGCGTTCTCTTCTCTGCATGTACCAAGGTCACTGTAATAACATTGAAACGAGCGTCAACAAACAGTCGTATTAATATATTAACAGGTATTTACTTTTTATTTTCTAGCATTTGCTGTAATATAGGTTTTTCCATATGATATCGGAAAATGTGCACATTCCTTTGTAAAAAGATACATTCAATTTGGCGCTGAATTTGATAACGACGTATATCTGGGTTTCATTTGTGCAAAAACGAGCATTCGGTGTCATTTTGTTTCATTCAAATAAATGAATGTGCATAACGTTTCATTTCAGCGGTTACAAATATGTGACCCAGCACGAGTAAATGAGACACTTTGAGGCAAAAATGAAAATTGAGATTTTGATTTCATCATTTAAAGCTTGTTTAGCTTTGAATGATGAAATCAAAATCTCAAATTTTATGTTTGCCTCAAAGTGTCTCATTTACTTGTGCTGGGTCACATATGTGATTAGGCTTTCGGTTTGACGGATGCGTGGCCGACCATTGAGAATGTACAGTCTATTTCGAAGCAAATCAAATTGTCATTGTGTCACAGACTGAATTGAATATTCGTTTTCATTTTGTTGCATACAATTTGGTGGTACAGTGCATGCTGTGGAAGGTCCATCCAATGCAAGGGTCATGGATCAGACTTTATAGGAGTCCAAATTTAATGTGACACACACACAAATAAGATCATTAATGTTTTAGTTCTTTATCTTAAATGTATTTTAACCCTAACCATCCCAAATCCTCCAAAATCCTCTTTGCAAATTGCACGATTTTGCAGGATTGATGTCACTTGGAAGTTGATGCATCAGATAAATGTGCAGGATTGAGGGCGTTTAGGGGTTTGCCACTGGAGGATAATGCAGGCTCCAGGTCATAAGGCCTAATGCTGGATGAATTGGCAGGATTGAGGTTACTTAGGAATTTATCCAAATGAAGATTTTGGAGAATCGAGGTTAATATTTTGTTTTTGTAAATGACTTATCTATCATTTTATCAGTTCAATTGTCTAACGGTCAATGAACTGTCCACTAAGACATGAGTGGTTAATGTCCAGTCTATTTGCTACATCTAAGTAGTCCGCGTCGTCAGCCTCAAAGGCATCGATACGACGATTTCGACCAACGTCCGAGACTCGTCTGTATCTCCCTCTTGCAGCCATTATTGGAAAACTTTAAAGTAAAATCTAGCTACATGATGCGATCGTGGCAAATGCTGAGAAAATTAAGATTTTGTATTTAACTTAGGGATTCATATAGCATTTATTTGGTATGTTTCAAAGACGAGACCACCTGGTTTAATTCCCCCATTATGTTACTTTTGATAACACATAAAAATGGATTCCAATGCTTGACCAGGCATAACATTCGTAGAAAATTGGCTGCACATTTAGCGAAATTGATTGTTGATAAATTAAAAGGAATACATGATTGCGGGTGAGCATTTAAATTCGCGCTAAAATGAATTATCGATATACAACATTCAGTGCACATGCGGGAAATCGTGTGCCGATTTCTTACGACTGGATGCACCATTATGCAAACACGAATTATATAGGCCTATTGTTAAATAGAAAACGGGGATGTTAACGTTCATACTATTTCGCACGAAAACGAATGCACCAGTTACAAATGTATGTGCACATAAAAGGCGATATCGTCCGGGGAAACCTATATTTTAATGTCTCTTCTGTCTCATTTTCAACACATTGGGGATGTTAATGTTTTACAAACAAACATGGGTCATTCCATGTCAGACCACCTTATGTCTTCCGATTTTGAAAAAAAAATTCTGTGCTTGTAGGTCCTAATGAGCAATGAATGCACACCAATTTTTAGCCCCATCCGACCTACCATGTGGTCAGGGCAAAAACCACACAAATCTGACATTTTTAGAGTAAAATACCACCCTTTTGATACAAATATGTCATAACAATGTTAATTTTCATCAAATATATGCAAGTTTGGTATAGGTTTCCCCGGCTAATTTCATCACAAATTTATTCAAATTAATTAACACGCATTCAAATTCACGCCATTCCTTCTAATACAATCAAACTAGGGTTTTCTTTTAGCTTATATTGCATTCAATTTCGTGTTTGTTCACACATGATTTCGTTCTTTTCATTCAGGTTAGTTTTAGTCGTTCTAATTCATGGATAGGCATTCAAGACTACATTTTCACCATTCTTCAGTTACATTTCTGCTACATATCTACAATTGATGAATTAAGACGCATCGAAGCGCACATTAATTTGTTGTTAGGGTTTGTTTTCTTTTTCGTTTATAGGCAACGAATTTCAAATTCTTTGCGTTCAAATTAAACATAAGTTGTGGCTTGTTCATTCGAGGAAGCTTTCATATTGCAGTATACTGGCACTTTACTTTGGCGTGTCCGTGTTGTTTGCATTCCATGTACATGTACGTCATGTGTTTTGTTTTAGTTCGCGCCGGAATTATTTTAACATCGCCGAGCCCACGGGCGGGATTATTTTTAAAGAAACTCGATCCGAAGCGGGTTCAGGCTGATAGTGCCGGGAAGCACACCCACGCATTTCCGGCCTTGCTCGCTGCTGACATACATTTCCGAACTTGAACTTGGCGTGTTTATGCGTCATCCGTTTTGAATTTGGGGAATTTTTGCGTTTATATACGTCATATGGCGCGAACTGGTTAATAGCAATATTGTTCCTTGTGCTTTGTTATCCCATGATTAAAATTAAAGCCTGTGCCCTGTATCTAGAAGAATGTTAAGTAAAGTTTGAAAAGTTATGGTGATAAGTTTGAAATGAAAACAAAATCTGTTGCTACAGTCTTGTGATCGTTTGCACTGGTCTTTATGTTTCTTCTTTATTTCTGCTAATGCTCAGACCATGTCAAATTAAAAAATAAACAAATGTTTTTAAGAAACAAAAGCTTAAATTTATCAGTGGGTCGTTATAAAATTAACCAAAACAAAGTGATGTTTTTTTTTATGTATATTTTTTTCTAGAGGTCCTTTTCTTTTTCTGTTTTGTATGTATATTTCTTTTAATCGTTTCTTTATATTCACTTTTATTTTTAAGCCCATGGCTTCAAAGAATTTATTACCCCGAGACAGCTTGGTATGCAAGGGTCTGGCCCAGGTGCTCTTTCCCACGCTACATTGAGGTCACTGGAGAATTAAAACGCTGTTTTATGGCTCTGAGGTTAAATCAAACAAGGCCTCGTATACAGCCATAATCTCGTCGACTGGTCAGAGATCACTTTAGTCGCAACAGCTTTGCTTGTTGCTAGTGCAGTAATAGTAGTTAGTTTTTCGAAGTTTTAAAGACATTTCATAGTAAGAATGATCGTGCTTCGCATTGTGTCGACCGTACCCAAATCTCAGTTTCCAAAGTTATAAGTTTTCTAGCCCGTGTCGTGGTTCAATTTCGCCGACATGTAGTTATACTGACTACGGGCAGCCATTTTTTTCGTTTAAATTCGCACTACTTAAAGGTATATAACGCAGAATTAGTGTGGACGTGAATTCTCCCTAAAATATCTGCCTTTAATAGGCACATACGAAATCACATACCATAGAAACGAATTTAAATGTGAACATTTGAAACATATTTGCCAATTGATGAAAATGAATGGCTGACAACATTGATAATATAGTTAAGGGTTTCAAAGATACTGGATTCCAATTAAAAATGAGACATCAAACGTCTAAATCTGACAATGTTTGACAGAGTTATAGCCAATTTTCCAAAAGGGATCAAGTTGGCCATGGGACAATTTTGTTTCGATATTTTTTGGCCACTGTGCAAGTTTGGACTTGAAATCAAATCGTTAGACATTGTCGTCTTTGTCTGTTCAGGCGCCACCGAAACGAACCAGCGATGGGCCACTATACCCGCTGGCGTCAGCTCTGCACGGACAATTCAAAGACAAAAGTGTATAACAACTTGATTTCAAATCTACACTTGCACAGTATCCAAACAAAATCGAAAAACTTGGTCCTTTGGTCAATTTGAGCAGTCTTGGAAAATTATTATTAACTCCGTCAAACATTGCCAGATTTTGACGTTTGATGTTTCATTTTAAAGTGGAAACTAGTATCTGTGTAACCATATCTACATTATCGATGTTAGTTATACATTCTACGTGTGGTATTCCGTTAAATTTGGTTGCCTTTTTTGACAACCTGTACATCTCGAAGAGTTTGTACTCACCCAGAAACACCGCGGATGCTGCAACAGCGCAGAGGGTGATCAGCGCTTTCGACTCCATCCTGAGGCACTGCAACTCGCACAAATGAGCTGCCTGGGGCCAATTTCAGAAAACATGTAGGCGCACAAATTTGCTTAGCATGAACATTCTCTCGTTGAGGAAAACAGGGTTACAAATCTAATTTTCAGTTGATGTTTACTGTTTGTGACTGGTATTCTGCTGGTTTTTTGCTTAGCATCAAAAGCATATGGAGTTTTGGCTGGTAACCTGTTTTTACTGAGCAAAACTATTTTTGTGCTAAGCAATTTTTTGTTTTATGAAATTGGCCCCTGCTCTCACCTTGTGGATAATAATTGGAGGCGCGCAAGCGTAACATCTTAGTATTAATTGTCTGCTAGCTATTAACGTAATGCACTTTTTCTTTATTTCATGGCACATTATTATTATTATTTATTCGGCCTTCAATACCAGGTACAAAGTACAAACATACATGACAACTATACAATTCCAAATTACACTAAAATTAAAACGAAAAAAACCAACCTTATCCAAGTTGGCTAGGACTGACGAAAATATAATGACACATCAATGACACTTAAAGGAACTTGTTAAGGTTTTGTCTTCTAGATTAGACAATAAAATGGGCAAGAAGCGGCGAGAGTTTTATACCGGGTTTTCAAAAAAAGAGAAAATTATGAACAAAATAAAAGACTTAATCCTCGGAGACACCAAGGGGCTCACTCGTGAGGCATGTTTTGGCCAATTCCGCTGAATTTTTTTTTTTAACTATCCTTGTCCACCACCCGTCCACCCGTATAAAAGCATGTTTGACACAGAGTTTGTTCATCCTTCAATCCAGCCCTCAGATTATTATATTTTGTTATAACTACGACATCTTTAGGCTAGTTCCGCTGAATTGTTTTTCTAACTATCCTTGTACTCAACCTATAAAGTCTGTAAAAGCATGTTTGAAACAGAGTTCGTTCACCCTTCAATCCAGCCCTGTGAACTCAGTTCTATACATATTACATTATGCCTTCCGCGTGAGCACAATGTTGATATGCCAGAATGCTTTAATGTTAATTTTGGTGTGCGTGTTTAGGGAAGGTCTATTGATATGCTCACACCATTAGACAAACATTCGTTACCACCCCCCCCCCCCCCCCCCCCCTACACAGTTCTTTACTTTTACACAGATGCCTCTCGCGTGAGCACCAAAGTGCCACGGTGGGGTTTTGTTTGGGTCGGTGTCTCCGAGGGTTTTAAAGGGGCACATTGCTTTGGATCTGGCGTTTTCATGTATACAAATGAAATGGATATGGTTGGGAAGCTTTTAAAAAATAGAATATGTAGTTTCACACAACTATTCCTTCAAATTGCGTCGTTTTTGTTTAATTTCGTGACAAATAACGGTCCGCCAGTTTGTAGAACCAATTTTTGACTTCACAAAAATGGCGTACCGTGTTAACTAGTCGCATTTCCAGTCACACGTGTCGATTGAAAACGCGTGTGCCTACAATAAAACCTAGACACGCGTAATTGTTCTCAGAAAACACCATAGAGCTATATTAACTTACTAGAGCGCTGGCTCAATGTACAAAGCGATGCATGCTAGTGACGCATCCATGTTTGTGCACAAACCTATAGAAAACTCGATACATTGTATATACGGCTTTTGTATGGCTATTTGCATATCTGCGTTTGTATTATATACAGTGTGTTACAAAAGCCGATACGCCCAAAACCAAAACGCACGATTAGCAAATGAGCGTTTTATTTTTTTCGCGGCCCAAATGCGTGCGCATACGTATTCGCTGCAGATGATTTTGCCGTGACTTTTTCAACTGGCATGACGCGCGTAAGTTGCGTCTGTTCTACTTGCATGTGCGTTGTATTTAGAGTAAACTGTCAAAATTCAAGCCATCCATTGTTATTATATTCTACACGCACATAAATTCAAAATGTCTGCGTACAGGATGGATTTAAAGTATTTCTGCGCGTAAAAAGGAGCTCTAGCTCCCTGGAACACACACAGTTTAAATTCTATTTTACGCGTAATATTGCGAGCGTGCGTCCTTTTGTGCGCGCGTCACGCCCGTATTCTATCCTTTATTTAGATGTTACAGTGGCATGGAACCTCAATTCCCAGTGTGATATCGGTCGTGTATTCAATGCACTATTTGCGGCACCAGTCTGATTACACGAGATACATTACAGCCATAGAGCTATATTAATTTTTTATAACACCTCACTCACAGATTCTGTGTCTTGATTGGCCGAGAGCGCGGCACGTGTCACTTGCTATTTTTACTATTTTTTACTTGCGCTATCCAAAAAGACTATACCACGCAAAAAGGACTATGCGCATAGCAACACACGAACTATGCGCATAGCAACGAAAGCGTGACTGAAACCCAGACGTGTGTTTCGGTGCATTGCGTAAACATTGCTCTATCACCTTCGCACCCGTTCATCAAGGCAACAAAGTACACGTATGATCGAGAGACGTATAATTCGGAGATTTTTTGTCATTACTATACTTTCAGGACACTTAAATTGTGCAGAATCTGTGAGTGAGGTGTTATAAAACAAATATTGACTGCTTTATTTCGCGGTATAGTAAAACTAGCCTCCCTCGGTGATCCATGGAGCATTCTATTTTCCCTCGGCTTCGCCTCGGGAAAATAGAATGCTCCATGGATCACCGAGGGAGGCTAGTTTTACTATACCACTCAAAGCAGTCAATATTTGTATAATATAGCTCTATGATTACAGCCCATCATTATTTCATGACGGCCGAAAATGCGTCTACGGATAACCCGAATTGTCCGCCGCGTCAAACAAAAAAACAACGTGGTCTTTTTTCCTCGTCTTTTCTCGGGAACGGTAAGGCATTAAGTTGGTTTCCTTTTACCGGGGATTTCAGGGCGATGTCCTTGATTAAAATTGCCATCTCGCAATATTTTAAAATTGGCTTGTCGGCATTTCATCCTTTTAACTCTGTAATTGATGAGACCTTGCTATTATTATGAATACTTATGACATTACTTAATTGCTTACACAAAGTCAACCTTCATATTACCTTCGCCCAGGTGGTTTATATTAAGTGCATTCGTTGGGCGTTTGCGGTCTGCGCTTATTTATTAAGTGCCCTTGAGTTTTGTTATTGAGTTTTCAACAAAATTGAGAGAGTTCTACATTTTCCCGCCAGAAATTGTATCAAGTCTGAGAACCGTCTGCTAACAATGGACGCATGCCGATCACTGTCCATGACCTAACTTAGTTGCAGTCAAAGTAAATTTGACTAAGTTAAATAAGGGTCCAATTAAAACAAAACGGTTTTCGAGAAAATTTTACAAAAACGTTAACTCGGTATGTTTTATATCCATGTGATATGACATTGCCCGTTTTCATGGCAACGATAGATTGTTTTTGTTTTTTTCGTTAATAGCGGATGTTATAACACCTCACCCACTGCTTCTGTGTTTTGATTGGCCGAGAGCGAGTCACATGGTATTAGCAACCAAAGTACTAGACCCATGGCGCGGTATGTGTGTGTGCAAATGCATGATAATGTGCACGTTGTACATCGCGCGTTGCGCGTATTGTTTCAAAGAGCCAGCGCTACAGAGCTGGGTTCCAACATTTTTGTGAAGGGGTGGGTTAGAAAATTGCAAAGTAATTTTTCACCAATTTTGTATTGAAATCAAAGTTTATTTTAACTGTATTTAGATTTAAATAATTAAAACAATTTTAAACTAAGCAGAATTTGTTGGTGAGGAGTTATAAAACAAATATTGAATGCTTCGAGTGGTGTAGTAAAACTAGTCTTCCGAAGCGAAGCCGAGGAAAAATGGAATGCTCCATGGATCACCGATTCTGTATACTACATTGTATACTATCTGTTGCAAATAACCGAGGACAGTATTCCAATTATGACCATTTACACATATAAAAGCATAGGCCTATACACTAATGTTTATTGTCGTGAAAAAAACAACGATTACATACAAAAGTATTTTTTACCCACCACTTATATAATTCCAGATAATCTGTGTTTATAGTGTTGGTGAGTAGAATGTCTAGAAAAATCCTGGACAATGGTAGGTCTGTTCATGAGATCATTTATGATTGCCCACCGGTATTGTTTGTCCTGTTTAGCCGTAGCTGGTAGGATTGGGCAGGGATGTAGTCAAGTCCATCACAAGTCCCTGTAAGTCCCTGTAAGTCCCTGTAAGTCCATCACAAGTGAATCACAAGTCATTCTTCCAATTCAAATCACAAGCTTTTTAAAATGAGCTTTGACAAAGGCTTTCCTTTGTGGTTGTTCAACCAGTTACTTGTGACTGGACTTGTGACTGGACTTGTGACTGGACTTGTGACTGGACTTGTGACTGGACTTGTGACTGGACTTGTGACTGGACTTGTGACTGGACTTGTGACTGGACTTGTGCAAAGTTTTGCAGGGACTGTCTGGGAATGGGTTGTAGCTGGTAGGATCCGGTCAAGAATAGAACGGAAGACTGAAGTGACGTAGGACTGTGGGTTGTTTACGCGGGAAAACAAATCCACGTGTAGGCTGCAAATACCAGTTTATTATTCCTCAATGTGTATGAGTGTTTTTAACTCGTCTCTAGAAACAAAGTTGTTGTAAAGGTTTAATTCTGTAATTTTGGCGTGTTGATTATATATATTGTTCAGGGGTATGATCAAACGTTTGTGACGACCATTATAATAGTTTAGTTTCGTTCCCCGTGCGCGTACCATGACTTGTGTACGTTTATTTCACTTTCGTTTGAGACAAACGAGGAAATGCGTGCGACTATTAATAATTAGACCGCGGGCAAAATACTAAATGAAAACCATCCTATATCTCGGGTGCTACGCGTCCCGTGGGTGTTCAAAACGTCATATCCCACATCACAGCAGTCAATGTGTATTACTGAAATGGTACCTTGGGGAGACATTTTTGTAGCATGGTTGTTTAACACCAAGGACGCATACACAAGACATTTAGGGTATTTGTTTTATATATTTATTTTCCGACAAAACTTCTGTAAATAGAGAGGATAAAAACACACTATATACACGTATACAAATATGTATACGTGTTACGTTATGTGTAAGAAATACAACAACAATGTTACAGGTTAAAATACACAAATTACATTTTGTTAAATCACGTTTAATTAAGTTAAAATCAGGATGACCGTACAGTCGAGCACGGCTGCCCATACCACCCATACAAACCAAAGGACTGTCAAAATTAACATCCGTTTTCACGAAGGGGCGAATTTCATGAAAAATCGTCTATTTATCGATATTTATTTTTGTGATGAAAACGATTAAATATTGCAATATCTACAATACAACCTGGTAAAGTTATACATTCAAAAAATCATTAAAATTCCAATTAACCTAATTCACGAATGGGCGATTTGACCCTCAAGTGCCGTTTTGCGTTTTCACGAAGAGGCGAATTTAAAATAGCGTTGACTTCAACGTGTTTATGAAGGGGCGCTTAGGTGCGCGTATTGACTTTAGCGTTTTCACGAAGAGGCGAATTGGGCGAATTAGGCGCGTACTGGCTTTTAGCGTTTTAACTAACAATGCATTTCAGCGACGAAAAATCAGCATGCACGTTAAAACAATGTTTAACTCTATCGATTACAGTATTCTTGTAAGCAAAATCGCCATTGACCTCGCAATTCAAGAGGTGAACATAGAAAGACTTTGCTTTTGAAGTGTTGTTAAAAATTCTGACTTGCTAAATTTAGTTTAAATGTAGACACAACATTATATTAGTAGCGACTTCATAAAGCATTTTTTTCCTCTGGTTTCTGTCGTCCAATTTCCTTTTACACCCCTTTCTTGTAATACTGTTGCCCCCCCTCCCCCTCCCCTCCCCCCACCCCCCCCCCCCCCCCCCCCCCAAAAAAAAATACCCCCGTCCGTCACACTTCTTTGTTAATTCTTCCCTTTGATCTTCACCCTGGTCCCTTTCTTCGTGGTTTCACCCCTTCCTTGTTTGTTCCCCACCCAGGTGTTCACCCCTTGGTCTGTCTTTGATCCTACCCACTCTAACCTTTTTCATTTCTTGGTCTAATCCTCCTTTTGTTGGCTATTTCACCCAACTTCTGTTATCTCCCGTTTGTGTTTCTTCTCACAACCATTTTATGCATCATACTTGTATGCCCCCCTTCACATGTACATGTGCAATGTGCTCAACAAACTCTAGTTGCATAAATCAATTAATAATTATTTAACATTTTCTTATTCCAACTGGTATCCTTTTAAAATATTAAAAAGACAAATAGGTATTTACAATACGCATCGTGTTTTTTTGTTATCATACTTTTGTTGAAAAATAATTTAATGATTTTAAAAACTGATTAAATATATTCACACTCAAGTACGGATATTTATCAATCAATCAAATATCATGATACGTTTTAAGATATGGATAAATGTTACGCATATTCAAGTATGATGAAATGACCCAATAGGCCGTATTATTGAACGTGGAGTGCGCTGTGCTCAAGGTATTTGGAGGTATACCGGTAATTAAAAGTGATTAGGAGATAATTCACGTCAGTTTAAATATTCTTACAGCTCCAAAATATTTTTTTTCTTCGAATATTCAATTTTTAGATAAAAGTAAAGTTACTAAAACTACCTCAATAAACCCGTTGGGGACCCAGAAAATGGCGTCTTACAGCGCCCTCATGCGGCCAAAAATACGGCGCAATGCGTTCCTATGAGCTCACATCCTCTTCTGTTTTCTCGTCGGTGCTATCGCTCATCTCTTCTGACTGAACGGGGTCTGGCTGATCAGGGCCGCTGACCGGGCACGGCGCGTCCCTCACGGGGGAGTCTGGCGCCGGCGGCACGGCCGTGTAGTCCGGCTTTTCACCGTCCGCGCTGTCCCGCCGCCTGGACTTGACTGCTCGGTAGACGATCTTGTCTACGACCAGTTTCCCGTTGACCTCGCTGGACGAGAACTGTTCGTCGTCCATGTCTTTCATGATTGCTTGCCGGTCGGCTGCGTACCTATCGGCCCAGCGCTTGTACAGGTAGCGATAGATGCGGTGAAAACACCTAAAGCAAAATAACAATAATAGACCATTTCCATAGTGTCAGACTGGGTTTGGTTTTAATTGTAATAAAGTATACCACTTACTTACAAAAATTGTGTATTTTCGAACTCCTAACTTCGGGAAACTTATTTTTTCGGGACCCCTTTTATATATTGGCTTTAGAACCGCGCCTCCCCCCTCACGTTACGAAACTGTTCGGCAATTGAAAAACTCCCCTCGCATAATGCGCATGCGTGCTTCATTGGACCGATGAACTTGATCATAGGGTGCCGTTCGTTTAGCTCACCCGGGTCGAACGGGTACAATTGTTAGACACGAGTTAGCCACGAGAGCTGTACTAAACGAATGTTAAAACGCGGGTCGTCGCAATCCTCACGTGATATTCGTAGCTGCGGCGGCCGTAGACATAGACAACACGTCCTTTGCGGACCCAGGTTTATCTTCAAATCAACCGCCTCCCCGTTAATTGTCAAACACTGGTAACTACGTCGGAGTAGGTATAGGAGAATACACGAGAAAGTGTGGATTCGTAATTACGAATCCACACTAACAAGTGTATTTTCTGACTTAAACCATTGCGTCAAAAGAAGTATTGTTATTAACTACCCTTTTGAGTAGAGATGAAAAGGCATGCATGTATCGTGGCCAATAGACTTAACTTACATAAAGGGAGGTTAAGGCGAGGCTCTTACGTAATCAAGCTCTGGATTGGGTTGAGGAAATGAATAACCGTGGATTTGTAATTGTTAAAAATGTAGGCAAAATAAAAACCGTTCCGAATCCACACTTTTCTAAAGATTCGTAGATACGAATCTACACTTGTGTCCGAAGCGTTGATTCGTAGATACACTTTTAACAATAGAGTGACGTCATAGCAATGGTTTACACCACACAGAATGGAAGACGCTTAGGTTCTCGAAACTTCGCTTTTCCTTAAATTATAAACTCATCCCCTCATTAAGCTTGGAGTCAGAAAATAGTCAGTGAAACATGAGCATCATCCAAACTCGAACCCCAATCCTGCGATCTATAACCTAACCCACTATCTACTTGGCTACTGTGAGAGGGCGACAAAAGCTGTTTTTCAAAGTGCTTTAATGTACCTCTGGGCCTACGTGTAACTAGTTGAATAGGCAATAACAATTATGTTAGCGTTATTGTTGAAGCTACTTAATAATAATAATTATTATTTCTGGTAAAGAAACCAAGGGTCCCTCAAAAGCGCCCTGGGCGCTGTGGCTCACAAGCCTGAAGAAACCTGTAGAGAGAAGACAATGAGAAGAAGGTACAGTTTTAGAGGTGGGAGGAAAACCCCAGAAGAGTATCCTGGGGAAAAAACACATGGAGTCAGGCAGGGACTGAAAACCCAATCCACATAATTGGCCAAGGCAGGATTTGAGCCCGGGTCACAGCCGTGGAAGGCGAGGAAAGAGCCGCTACGCCAACCTGACTCCCCTGACGCGAGGGGTGTAGAACCGCCTTTTTACATTTTACCAGGCTGGAAAAAACTACGTGACCCAGGTGAGCCCCGAGTATGACGTCAGAGCTAAACGAACGACCTGGTGGTCACCTAGTCTCGACTCGGGTGAGCTATTGAACGAACGCACCCAATGTATTCGCGTTGCCATTTAACGGATTCTACACTCGAGGGAGATCGGCGCGGTGCATTCTATGTTCGGAAGACTAAGGATTCGGAGTTTTTTGTTGTAAAGATGGAGTGGGGCGGTCGATGCAGACTTGCGAGCACCGTTCTGGCGTTTGTGGGTGCCTGGTTGGTTGGTTGTTTGTTGGTCGACTCCTCTAATGTTTGGAGTTGTGTGGAGGGTAAGTATCCAGCGAGACATAATACTATTACACACGGCTCACGATAAGGCACACGATGAGTTTAAAGAGACTATACAACTTAAATAGATAGGGGAGGTTATTTTTGCATACCTATTATTGTTACACTGACTTATTTGAAGGTTTGTGATCGTTTACGTTTAAAACTAAAGTGTTGAATCTACCTAATAAGTGTGCGGTCTGTGATTATTCTTTAGAAGTTCGGATTTTAACCATTAAACTGATGAAATCCACACATTAAGTGTTGAATTCACCCGTTTTATGAATTTTCAAAGATGGTATTTTCAAAGAAACAAAATGTGCGAATCGTAATA
This sequence comes from Crossaster papposus, assembly GCA_037893245.1. Taxonomy (NCBI): domain Eukaryota; kingdom Metazoa; phylum Echinodermata; class Asteroidea; order Velatida; family Solasteridae; genus Crossaster; species Crossaster papposus. Next base: position 180,748 of record JBAIAA010000193.1, read on the forward strand.
AATTGTAATAAAACCCCAGAAGAATATCCTGAGAAAAACCCCAAGAAATCGGACATGGACTGAAAACCCAATCTTCATAATTGGCTTAGGTGTGATTCGAACCTGGGTCACAGCGGTGGAAGGTGAAGAAAGAATTGCTAGCCAACCTGACTCTCTCTCTCCTCCTCCCCCCCCCCCCCCCCCCCCCCCCCCCTCTCCCGCCCCTCTGGTCATGTAAATGTTAGACAATCATTTTAGAACGTTCTACGCTATATAACAAACCGACAAAATCTGCTTTGTTATCAACTGCAGTGATGATAACCGCCCATTGTTTATTGTCGATAGACAAACAAATCTGAAGTCAAAATGCCCTTTGAAACGCGTGTACAAAGGTCTACAGATTTTGCGTTATGGCTGGGCATACAGCCACGTTTGCAAGTCCTGTAAACACAAATATTTGCTTAGCATTAAAACTCTTCCTTAACAAACCAGGGTTATAAACCAAAATTTCAGTTGATGTTTATTGTTTGTGACTGGTATTCAGCTGGTTTTGTTTGCTTGGAATGAAAAGCACGACGTGGAGTTTTGGCCGATAACCTGTTTTCGATAACCTGTTTGAGCAAACTTGTTTGTGCTAAGCAAATGTTTTCTGCTTAAATGTTTTATGAAATTGGCTCCTGGACTTTGCAACTCTTGCAGTAAAACACAATGAAGCTTGAATCTACTTCACAGAATACACCATTGGTAATTGCTTGAATTATCAGGAATGGGTGGATTTTAGGGGTTGTATTTTTGTATAGTAAATATCGTTTAACTGACCTGTCTGAAGTTTTACAATCATGGATGCCGAGAGAAAAGCAAGAAAAACGGCGTTCGTTTTCAACCGGTGTCGGGCAATGTTTTTTTGCGATCGCTGTCCAGCGATCGGATTATTTTCAAATATAATTCAATTTGTTGTAACAATTACAGGGTATCATTTTGTTGGATGTCTAGAATCATTATTTACTTTCAAATAAGATATTTCCTAATAATTCGGTATCACAATTTTTTGATATCTGCAAATGGTGTATTATACCTTTAAAGTTAACCTCGGTTCAAATGCTAATCCTTATCTCTGTAATCACAGACGAACTGTAGCGTGGGGGCAATGCGAATGTCGAAACACATTTATATATAGTATCCATTGTTAGTGTATGATTTTTGAGAGGCCAAGGGTAAAATTGGTTTAGATCAAGGGAGGGATTGGCTCCGGAGACGAGAAACGTGAATAGGAATTCCTATTTTTACGTCTTGGGGTTAGACACATTACTGATTTACATTTGGCGATTTGGGTCCAATCTCGCTGTGAACAGTCCCTCAAACCATCATTTGCTGGGCTGAACATCTTTCAAATTGGTTAGCTATAAATCCGTTTCGACAATAGAGCCTGAAAGTACGGCATTTTGTCTTTGTGCTTCCAAACCCCTCCGTGACCCTTCTTACAGCGTCTTACAGCCAATGTTGGTTGAGTATTTGTATATCCAACATTTGAACAATATGACGACTGCCCAACATTGGCCCATTGTTAACAACAACCTTAATACCAACGCCGACATTGCCGGCCATAAACAAACATTGGCCCAATATTAGCATGCTATCTGGTTAGCTGACTGCTAAGTTAAAGGGAAACTCCACCCATAATTTATAATTGCATAATGTTAAAGAGTATCATTTGCCATTGGGACTTGATTTTTATTTCATTTTTATCGGTTTCGGTAATCATATAAAACAGAGATTTTCTCGCACTGCGCTTACCGTCATGCGAGCCGCCACTTTGTTCTGGTTTATCGGTACATACGAGATATTATGACGTATGTCTGCACGGAATGCAAGTGAACCCTTTTGTGTACGGCATAGTGTATACATGATGTGTACTGTACATGTGAAAGTGGGTTCAAAAACATACGGAGAAGGACCTGGTGCCATAATTACTAGCTCACAGATTTTATATTCTTTTCAAAAAATACAACAATAAACTATAGTTTATGGCGCGTCAAGTCGATATTCTGCACATAAATGCAATACGTGTACTCGCACGTCTGCATAATGAAGTTGGCGTCAAGGAACCCGTACTCCTGAATTGCAAGCAATCCTGAATATAATAGGCGCGTGAGTCGTTCTCGATAACAAAACAAAACAAATTCTCTGCGGATTCAGTATGTTACCTTATATTCCTTTAGACTAGGTAAAATATTATTGAGCCTGGAATTTCCCTTTAATAAGGTTTCATGAATATGGGCCCTGTGTTCTTTTTGTTTCAACCAGGATTGCTAGCAAGTCTCGTCCTGTTGGCTTCCCTGGTCGCTTTTCACATGAGCATCATCCCGTGCTCTCCGGATCACACTCTTCCATCCCTTCTCAGATGCTACGTGCACAACCAAGTCTACTCCCTGCGCTTCCCGTTCACCAAGTCGAAGCTGAGACGAATGTGGAGAAACCCGCGGCATGCCCAGGAAAAATTCCTGCATCAAATCATCGCCCGAGACGCCCAGACTGAGTATGGTCGGAGGTACCGCCTGGGAGACATCGAGAGTGTCGCCGACCTACAGAGAAGACATCCCCTGACTTCCTACGAGCATTATAAGGAGTGGATGCAGAGGTTGGCTGATGGAGAGCAAGGCGTGTGCGTTGGGGAGAAGGTCGTCAGATTCGGCATCACCTCGGGTACAACGGGAATCGGTAAGCTGATTCCAATCGTGGCTTCACGACCACAAATGATTTGGTTCGCGTTGTCTGAGGTCATCTTCCCCGCAACTGAAGCCTTTGGCCAGCCTAGTCCTCTCCAGCGTAGGTGCAATTTGTATTGCAAACCTAACTTGGATCAAACCAAAACGGGTCTCATCGTCTCGCCAGTGTACTATGTGTCGCCCAATGACCAGTTTACTCTGGACATGAGCAACACGCCGCCTGCTGGGTTCCAGATCTCCTCCGACGTCGAGGCAAACTATGTCCACCTACTATTTGCCATTATAGAGACAAATACCTCGGTGTGTTTTTGGCACCTTTCACAGCGCTCGTATACAGAGCAATGAAGCTGCTCGAGGACAACTGGCGCACCATGCTTGATGACATCACCAAGGGCAGAGTTAACCCGAATCTCGCGATATCGGAGGAGATTCGGCGTGATTTGAATGCCGCCCTCACGCCAAATCCTAAGAGAGCTGGGGAACTCCACGCTGAATTTTCCAAGGGTTTCGTCGGGATCGTTTCCAGGATTTGGCCTAAGATAAAGTACATTTTTTCCGTTGAACTGGCTGGATTCCAAGCTAAACTGGAAAAGACCTACACAAAAGGTATACATACTTACGTAACAACTTAGAGCAAGTTCGGGCGCGAACTATAGTCAACCATTAGTCAGTCTCTGCTTTACGAATGCGCATGCTCAAATGCAGTTCGCTCAAACGGCTCTAGTCGAAGTAGTGTTGAAAAGAACATGAACGAGATGGGTATTGGCACTATTCTCCCCCGCATATAAGTAGGATAGGTCATAACGTTAGTCATGTTGGTCTAAAAACCAGAAAAACATAACATTAGGCCTGCCAGATTGTCACTTAACGTTACTGCCTTTCCCTCCGTCCGACTGACTAGACTACTGCCATCACTTTTTCTACGTCACTGGTTCTCTCCATGTCTTGAAAATAGGCTATTGTCAACCAGCGGCAACCGTGCCCTGGGGTCTGGTTCCAAATAGTCGACTAGATAGTCCAACCATCCTGCGTTCGAGCGACGTTAGTCGAACTATATGGTTAACTACAGTTCGCGCCCGAACTTGCTCTTAAGTATGTTGGTTATACCCCTTAGTCCCTATACGTATACATAATATTGTCTACTATCTAGAATAGTGTTATTTAACGACTACCGGATCTAATAATTCATCGGAATAGTCAGAATTATTTGGTTTGGGAACCACACTAGATATACGGACTCGTTTGTTCTATTGCGCATGCGGCGAGAGGTTTCAACCAATGATATGGTCATGGGCCCGATTTCGTAGGAAACCAAATTTAACGTGACACCACAAAGCGTGCACAACCGGCTGCCTAGCCTTCGCTCGTGCGCAACCACCCTTAATGGGCGTTTTGAAGCGCAAAACTAGTGAACTGGGGCCAATTTCATAAAACGTGTAAGCACCCAAATTTGCTTAGCATGAAAATTCTTCCTTGAAAAAAACAGGGTTACAAACCAAAATTATAGTTGATGTTTATTGTTTGTGACTGATGGTATTCAGCTGTTTTTTGCTTTGAATGAAAAGCACATGGAGTTAGGCCGATAACCTGTTTTTACTGAGCAAGACTTTTTGTGCTTAGCAATTTGTGTGCTTACATGTACATGTTTTATGAAAATGACCCCTGCACTTCACAGGTCACACGCAATCTATCCAGTTAGAGCTCAAAGTGCATTAGCGCTTCCTCGCGCCTAGTATGGGCGGTGAGCACGAGCGAAAGCTGGGCCGTGCTTTATCGATCGGCCGTTTGAACAAACCCACGTGTCGGGCTCTCGTCCAATGAGCATGGCTAAACTGTCTCAAGTATAAATGAGTCTGATGTCGTAAAATATTTTTTTACGGTAAAGGGCTGTTTATTTTCTCGAAGGTGATTTTTTTATTCAACAAATAATATTTTTGTTTTAAGGCATTTTGTTTGTCCGACACCTATATTTTCAGATCTGATCGATTGAAAAAATAGTTTTGATTCCTAAATTTAATTTAATACAGGTTTTGTCATTCTCTTATCATAGCATCTGATGAAGCACTATACAATTGTAAACCTTCATTTCTTTTCAAAAACATTTTGAATATAGCCTAAATGAGAAAAAGCTAATTTCTCAAAATTGTAAAAGACCAATGCATTATACACTACAGAGTTGTGCCGTATCAAATGAAAGCTTATTTTCTGATTTTTCTGACCAACTGTAAAATTGAAAAAAACAAACATTTTTAACATCAAACTTATTTTGGCAGAGTGGGTCACATTTACGAATGCCAATTACATAATTTTACATACATGCTACACATGAAGTTCTCTTCGTTGTGTCATGCCTTGGTGTTTTAATTGCAGGTACACCAATTTACAGCGGTATATACGGTAGTACCGAGACTACCATTGGATTAAATTTATGGCCGTCTGATCCGAAGCCAAAATATTGTCTGTGTCTTGATGAAAACGTCTTCGAGTTTATAAACGAGGATAACAGGTGAGTCACTTTCCTTCCAGTAAAACGTACAAAACTTCCAAAAACAACAGCAATATTCATGTTTCTTTATAGGCCTTGACACTCGGTATTTACCTTTATATAAGTACAATATTCCCTATCAATTCGGTAGTAAACTGTTTCAATATCTGCAAATGGTGTATACTACCTTTTAAATTAAGCAAGTTTGCAAAAACGACTGCACGAGTTAGGAAGGTAGGCTAATTATCGGGCGCACTTTAGGGAGGTTTCGACTCGGGATCGGGACAGGAGACAAAGAAGACGGTAAGTTGACGGAAACCATCGATCCGCGCATGCGCGAAACCAAAACTGTTGAGTTTAGGAACTCAACAGGACGGAGACATGTTAGGTTTCGGGCATGCGCAGATCGATGTTTTTGCTCGGCTCACCGTCCCCTTTGCCCCCCGTCCCGAATCAAAAGCTCGGTAATGTGAACCGAATACCCGACGTGCACAATATAATATCGAATACAGTCGTCTTTGGCAAATATTAAACACTTTCCAAAAAACAAAGCCAATGTTCTCACTTGAACTTTGTTCTCCATTTTATTTTGTCATATCTTGCGGTTTGATTTTGTTACGTCAGCCAAGACGAAGACCCCCGAACTCTATTGGTGGACGCGGTAGAAGTTGGGCAGACCTACGAACTCGTACTCACGACTAAAGGGGGTTTGTATCGCTACCGCAACGGCGACGTGGTCAAGGTTGTTGGCATCCACGAGAAATGCCCCGTTGTTCAGTTCGAATACAGGTGAGCGGTATACAAACGACAAAGGACCATGCACAGGTGCCAATTCGTCAATTATCTCGAGCGAGACCATTAGAGGGGGAGGAATACAACTTTGTCAGCTAAAATGTGAGGGGTTCTGGCAATTAATGAGACGGAACTGGGCAGAGGTTGAAATGAGGATTCTTAGATAGGCCCTATTAGGAAAAAAAGAGGATAAAATTATCCTTACAATCCTGTTTCTTGTACTTCAATCGGACATTCCATTAACAAATTGTGGCTGTTTAAAGTTTGCATTTACCAACAGGTCGCAAAAGTAAAATATTTAGAAAAAGGTCTTTGAAGTTTCAATATTTGTACAGGTGATATGGACAAATGCCAACCAACTGTTTTTCCTTGAAAACGCTGTTATTCCACTACTTTGTTACTATTTCTTTAGAAATATGGTTAGTATTGTAATAGTAACCAATTAAAATACTGTTAAAAAGCTTACTTGTTGTAAAGATAGTAATGACTCTAAATCTCCGTGTGAAAATAAATCTTTTGGCATGCTTTCATTTTGAATCAATACATTACAAAACAATGTAATTTCCAAAGATGCGTCTCAGAGACGCACTTTCGAAAATGTCAGCAAGTGCGCGCAAGCGTTCGACTGACACACACGCGCGCCACGCGCTTTAAGGAACCATTAGATTTGATACGCGTACGGGATACGTACGCAGCTCGGGGAGAAAATGGGCGGTGGGCACGATCAAGCAAAATGAACCTCCGGACACATTCATTTTACACACAGGAAAGCAGAGTTGTTGAATCTCCGCAGTGAGAAGGTGTCGGCAGTCACCCTGCAGGCAGTGGTGGAGGAATTCGTGGACCAGCTTCCAGGATCCAGACTTGTCAATTGGACGTGCGCAGAAAGTCCACTGCTTGCCGATGTCAAAGGAGGTATGTGCGTTTCATGCAGCGCACGTAAAGTAAACGCAAAAGTAAACGCAAACAGAAATGTTTTCCCCCAACATCCTTTTTTCGTATCAGAAACACCAAAAGTATTAAGTTTCACGCTGTTAGTACGATTACAGTTGCGTGCCATGGAGGAATAAGAGCAGCACTTATTCCTCCATGGGCGTGCGTAGTTGACAGTTAATCAAAAATAGAGATATCTCTAATAATAATAGAGATATCTCTATTTTGTATAGAGATATGTCTGTTTTCTAATGAAGATATCTCTGTTAAACTAGAAATTATCTGACGAAACTAACGTTACAAATCTCCGAATGAACGCTAAGATAAGAAGGGCGAAGGTAAGCATTGCACGTGTTGCGAAACCAGCCAAAAGTACACGGTGGAACAAGCAGTAACAGTCTACCAGTTATCCGCGAAAGACGGACGGTGATTGGTCATGTTAAACACGTGACAATATTTACAGGTTAAATGTCACCACACTCTGATTAAAGTACATGTACATCTCAGCTAACACATAACGTTTTAGGAACGTTCGCATAACGTTCCCAGAAAGGTTCCAAGAACGGTTCCAAGAACGCTAAAACGTTCTGAGAACGTTGGGGAACGTTTTGGGAACGTTCCTTAAACGTTATGTGTTAGCTGGGATGTATAGATCTTCGTGTGAAAGCAGTCAATTGAAAACCAATACAATACGCATATAAAAACAGGGAACATAGCTGGAAGGGTATATGGTATGTGTTGGTTTTCCTACAGGCGACAGCTACGAAATCTTCTATGTCGTGTTTCTGGAACTGGACGGCGTTCCACCACATGAAAACACAACGGAATGGGCGTCAAAGGTATTTTCAACACAATTTGTTTCTTTCTAAATTGGCATTGGCGTCGAGCATTATGGGTAAACGCAAACCGAGTTTTAAAACTCAGCCCTTGTCACAATGACTACCGAAATATGTTGTTACGCTCTATTGTTTGTGCTAAAGTGGTTTGGTTTTTTATTGCTTTTTGTTTTGTTTCTTCAACATTTGGATACAGCATTTGCATACATTAAAAACCACGAATATCAGTCGAGGGGGAAATTTCATGGAACTGCTAAGCACACACATTTTGTAAACATGAATATTTTTTCAGGCTTAGCAAAAATAGGGTTAGAGACGACATTTTTAGGTGGTGTGTCTTGTTTGTGATTGATATTAACCTTGTTTTTGCTTAGCATGAAAAGCAAGTAGAGTTTTGGCTGGTAAGCTGTTTTTACAGACTTGTTTGTGCTAAGCAATTTGTTTGTGCTAAGCAGCTCCATGAAATTAACCCCTGCATTGTTTCGCCCTGATTTCAGTTCGACCAGGTTTTGCGCAGGCATCACCATGACTACAACTACCTCCGCAACAACGGCACACTGGCGACGGCGCATGTGCACCGAGTAAAGCCAGGCTCGTTCAACAAGTTAAAGGAATTCATCGTGGCCAACACTACAGCCTCTGTCAATCAATTTAAGTCTCCGCGTAAACTGCGCAATAAAGGCGTCATGGAACAGATGATGTCCAGCATTATGTAACCAGCTCCAATTGTATTCAAACAAAGCAAAAACCGGCTTGGTTGGGCACAACCCGATCACCTTTTTTAAAACGGTGCACATTAAAGGTAGGATACAGCATTTGTAATTGCTTGATTTATTATGAATGGGTGATTTTAATTTGTTTTCTTTCTGGGGGGAGGGGGGTGTATTTTATAGTAAATATCGTTAAACTGACCTGTCCGACGTTTTACAATCATTGATGCTGAGAAAAGAAAGAACAACGGCGTTCGTTTTCAACCGGCGTCGGGCAGTGGTTCTTATGTTGTTCTTGTGGGTTTTTTTTAATTCAATTTTTTGATTACTACAGCATTTACAGGATATCTAGTGAAATAATTTTGCCGGATGCCCACAATCATTATTTACTTTTAAATAAGTAAGATTTTTTCTAAAATAATTTCTTAATTATTAATTGCTCTGACGTCATGATGACGCCATAATGATTTGCTTGTGTGAGTAGCAAAAGGTCAAGGTCATAGTACAGTTTTTAAAAAAGCCTCGAAATTAAAACGAACATTAATTATTCCAAAATTTGAGTTACACCAAGTATGAATTTAAACCCTGCACCGGGCCCAATAATGCGCATGCGCGCATAAATTTGAATTTATTTGTTTACAAGGGGTACGAAAGGGCGTTTTAAACAGGCCAAATCCACATAAGTGTTCTGATGAAACCTTGAAGTTTAATTAACTAGCTTAGTACTCAAACAGATCTTTGGATGGATTGAATTTGACCGTGACACCAGTAATTGTATTTTGTCTTTTCCTTTATCTTTTCTGTTATCCGTTCGTAATATTCTCAATTTTGTCAATTCCCCCCCCCCCCCCCCCCCCCACAACTGTATATGCACTGTATTTTATTATTTATAGGTCTAGCAAGAATTTGCACTTACCTCGCGAAATCTTTACGGCACAGAAACACGACTAGACACACCAGAAAGAGAATGGCCGATCCCGAAATGCCAAGGAACCATTTTAGCATTGCGCTCGATAAATCACCTAAAACGAACCATCGGTATCAGAAGAAGAAACAAAAAGAAATTCATGCTGGTTATCAATCATTTCGAAATTATAAAAGTTGGAGGTGTTTAATGCCAATAACTGAATAACCAGCAAAACATTCAATCGCAAGACAAAAGTATAAACCAAAGTCCCAAATCACCAACACATAACGTTTTAGGAACGTTCCCATAACGTTTTAACGTTCTGGGAACGTTCCTAAAACGTTATGTGTTATATACCTCGGTCACAGTTCTGTAAATGGTTTCTATTTGACTTATGAGTTATGACTGGATTGAAATCGGGACTTGAGATGGCGATTTAATTACATGTAATCCTAACTCCTATTTAACCAGTTCGCGCAGGGATTATTTTCACATCACCGAGCCGAGGCGCGGGATTATTTTTAACGAAACTTGATCCGAAGCAGGTTCAGGCCGATGGTCCTGGGAAGCACACTCACGCATTTCCGGCCTTGCTCGCTGCTAGGAGACATTTCCGGCCTTGCTCGTGACGTGTTTATGCGTCATCCGCCAGAGGACGTATATAAACGCAAAGTTTTTCACAGATTCAAAACGGATGACACATAAACACGTCACAAGCAAGGCTGGAAATGTATGTCAGCAGCGAGCAAGGCCAGAAATGCGTGGATGTGCTTCCCGGTACTCTCGGCTTGAACCCGCCTCGGTTCGAGTTTTGTTTAAAAATAATCCCGCACCTCGGCTCGGTGATGTTAAAATAATCCCACCGCGAACTAGTTAAATTAAAACTGCGAATATCTGTATCGACGGCCATGTTATTGTTTGCCTCACAACCAATTTACTCCGGGAAACCCTCGATCATCATGGACGTTAACGATATTACCGAATGACACTGGGCCCTAATCGGAATCTTTGAACATCTTCGGAAACGGAATAAATCCCATTCCACCCGTTTGGGTCGCGTGACATTGGCGGCTACATATGACCTATTATCAGAAATCTTTAGAATCGTTGGGTCTGGAAACCAGACTATACCCTTACGACTGTGTTTGCTTCAGCAGATATTGTGGAAGGTGACACCGGACGCGAATGTTTTTGTCCTAAGATGGTTAGTATCATAAAATGGGCGGCTCTAGACCCCTCGCGCCATAATTATTCAGTAGTTTTATCAATGACGCTAATACATTGTTATTGCCCATTCAACTAGTTACACGTAGCCCAGAGGTACATTAGAGCACTTTGAAAGACGGCTTCTGTCGACCCCACGGTAGCTTAGTGGGTAATGGGTTAGGTTATAGATCGTTCGATTGGGGTTCGAATTCAGTCTCTGCCTATTTTTCATTGACTATTTTTGGTCTCTAATTGTATTGTTGGAGCGAGTTTAATTTAAGGGAAATTAGGGGTTTGAGAACCTAAGTGTCTTCCACTATGTGTGGTGTAGATACGCCCGTTTATAATAATTAAACTACTCTTGTGACGTCACTCCATTCAGAAAAGTGTCGATTATTTTAAAGAATGTACAGTTAACTGTACATTCTTTTAAGAATTAACAGAAAAAGAACGACTCAATGGACACAGAAATTGCTATTGTTATATTTATTACAACTTAGTAAGAGCTATGTTGACAGTTTCTCTAGAGCTCTCAACAGTTGTTTTTGGAGGTCTCTTTGCTGTGTCGACGCACTTTTGCAGTTTCAGCCCGGCCGACTGCTCTCCTATGGTCCTCACTGGTTCTGGCCACCGAAGCCCTTGTTGTAGAGGCGAGATGTTGCCATGCTCGACCGTATGGAGTGGTTCGTCCAAAAGCCTTGTTGCACAGATTTGCCACAACCTGGGATATCAACAATAACAAAAATCAAATAAAATGGATGCGCCAACCCGCATGTAACAAATTGCATCAAGGTTTGTCTAAAACATTCGAAAATGGAAATGGCCCAAGAACTTTGAGAAAAGAAAATGGGTAGGATAACCCGTTTTATTAGCAAGGTCGAAGCGATGGTTCGCAATTTAAAAAATGTACATGTAGTAGGAATTGATTTCTTGTAAATGGGAATAATTTTCGACGGAAATAGGCCATAGTTAAGTTATGTCATACGTTCAAAGGTCCTAAAAAGTACTACTAATGTACAACTTTAAAAGGGCTAGTATACGTACAACACGTACATGTACTTTACATTCGTTAACTCGCCCATGCTGTCCTGTATGCGTATTTTTTTTCCTAGGAGGGTTAGGGATATTTATCATAAATCGGCGGCTCTAGACCCCTCACGTCATGATTATTCAGTAGTTTTAACAATGACGCTAATACATTGTTATTGCTCAATCAACTAGTTACACATAGCCCAGAGGTACATCAAAGCACTTTGAAAAACGGCTTCTGTCGACCTCTCCCAGTAGCTATAGTGGATAATGGGTTAGGTTATAAATCGTTCGACTGGGGTTCGAATTCGCTCTCTGTCTATTTTTCATTGACTATTTAGGTCTCCAAGTTTGTTGTTGGGGTGAGTTTAATTTAAGGAAAAATAAGGATCTGAGAACCTAAGTGTCTTCGACTCAGTGTGGTGTAGAAACGACCATTTATGATAATTACCCCTAACCCTCATAGAAAAAAAATTACGCGTCCTGTATAGCCGTGTAGCAAAAACGGCAGAAAAACCAACAGAAATTTGTTTTGTTCCGAGTCTGGTTTGTACGAAGCTGTCTAAGGGACACGGTGAAAATAATTATTTCCTCTCACTTCAGCTAACTCGTACGTACGCCTTATATGTCGTACGTACGCCTTATATGTCGTACGTACGCCTTATATGTCGTACGTACGCGTTATATGTCGTACGTACGCCTTATATGTCGTACGTACGCCTTATATGTCGTACGTACGACTTATATGTCGTACGTACGACTTATGAAATGTAACTCGTACGTACGAGTTATATGTCGTACGTACGACTTAAATATCAGCCTTATGTCGTACGTACGACTTACATGTCAGACTTATGTCGTACGTACGACTTAAATGTAAGACTTATGTCGTACGTACGACTTAAATATCAGCCTTATGTCGTACGTACGACTTACATGTCAGACTTATGTCGTACGTACGACTTAAATGTAAGACTTATGTCGTACGTACGACATAAGTAGGCCTATGTATATGTCGTACGTACGACTTAAATGTCAGACCTATGTCGTACGTACGACTTAAATGTCAGACTTATGTCGTACGTACGACATAAATGTAAGACTTATGTCGTACGTACGACTTAAATGTCAGACCTATGTCGTAGGTACGACTTAAATGTCAGACTTATGTCGTACGTACGACATAAATGTAAGACTTATGTCGTACGTACGACTTAAATGTCAGACTTATGTCGTACGTACGACATAAGTAGGCCTACTTATATGTCGTACGTACGAGTTAAATGTCAGACCTATGTCGTACGTACGACTTAAATGTCAGACTTATGTCGTACGTACGACATAAATCTGACATTTAAGTCGTACGTACGACATAAGTCTGATATTTAAGTCGTACGTACGACATAGGTCTGACATTTAAGTCGTACGTACGACATAGGTATGACATTTAAGTCGCAAGTACGACATATACGTAGGCCTACGTATGTCGTACGTACGACATAAGTCTGACATTTAAGTCGTACGTACGACATAAGTCTTACATTTAAGTCGTACGTACGACATAAGTCTTACATTTAAGTCGTACGTACGACATAAGTCTGACATTTAAGTCGTACGTACGACATGTAACTCGTACGTACGAGTTACATTTCATAAGTCGTACGTACGACATATAAGTCGTACGTACGACATATAAGTCGTACGTACGAGTTAGCTGTGAGAGAAAATTATTATTTTCACCATGTCCCTAATACAGCTTCGTAGGTTTGACATATGATAATGAAACCGTTCAGGATTTAACAAAAGGCTGGTATACTTTTGACACGGAATAATGACTACTGACGCTAAGTTACACCATAAAATGAGGCTAAAAATAATAAGCCAAAATGAGCTGCTGATGAGAGCTAAGCCAAATGTTGGGAATAAAAAGTTCTTGTTTTCTTTTCTTGCTTATTTTCCATCATTACCTGATCTGTTACAAGGTGTCCAAATCGGCCACGAGTGTAGGAAGTTTCTTCACCTCTGAATCGGCCGCTTTAGTATAAATCCTCATTGGAGTATAAATCCTCATCGAATATGTTCCAAAATACTGGTTTAAATCACCATCAAAATAAATTGGCGAGTCAGTTCTTGAGGTGACACAACATATATTCCAACGTATTCTTACTCAAAAATATGTACGGATGATCATCACTGGAAGACATTTTAGCGGAGTTAGCATAGACACGCCCGACGCACAACAATGTATGGCATCTAATGACTTCAATGTCGAATGTACTGGGCATTTTAAACACCCTCATTTTACCCGACCTTTATTCAATTGTTTGGTTACGCAACACGGAGACCAGACAGGACAAAGCTTTCACATACCTTAGTAGCGTCTACCACTGAACAATGGACTTAATTCATCTCATACTCTAAAGCATTAGTAAGAATTGACACTTGTTGTTCCTTTTAAATATTGACAATGGGTGTAAAAGGGACGTAGTTTAAGTCGGAGAAACGACTCAAAAGGTGGACATTCTTTGATTCAAATTGGGCTCGGACGCTGCGCGTCCTCGCCCATTCGAATCAAAGAATGCCCACTTTATCGTCATTTCTCCTTAACATAAAAGCCCTCCTAGGAAAAAAAATACACACACCGCTGGGTATACCTGTCACCACAAAATGAGAGTAAAGTAGCACAATGTGATTTGGAGATATGGCCATCCAAAGTCAAAATATGAAGGGGTGGTCAATTTTAAGATTTTGCGTAATTTGAAAAGCCAAAGTCCTCCTCTACATATTCCCATATTTTGGGTGAGATCAGATGATCGAAAACCTCTTAAATTACGCGATTTTGCGTAGTTAGTGTTTGGATTAAAGTCCATTAGTGGTCTAATTAACACGGTAATTAAATATGCAAATCAGGTCATCGTAAGTATCCTACGTTTTCAAAATTTTAATATATTGTTGTTAATACAATAGTTTGTATGTGTGGACAATTTCAAGAAAAAATAATGATTAGAACATAGTTGTTGCTACGCTAAATCGAATCCTACTTGTCCTGTTATGTAATCGTTTGCGTGTTTTGTTTAAGATGTTTAAAGTAAGTTTTCTCACAAACACGTTTTGTGAAACCCATGACATTCTAGAGCGCTGTGAAAAGTATTTATCGCAAAACCCCCGAGTGTTATGTACCATTGGAGTCTCTCTTTCTCAAGAATTTGAAAATACCAATATCTCAATTTTCAATATTTCCGACTTTACTCTCATTTTGTGGTGACATGTCACAACTACGTACAACAAACAACGAGCTTCATGGTCTTACCTGAGGTGCCGTTTCCATAGTTACGGAATCTTCCATAACCTCCTAATCCAACAAACCGGTGACCGCCGGTGAGCTCTAGCATTAGTTGCCTCTCGTGAGGATCTATATTACTGACCGTCTGTCGATTGCGAATGTTTTTTGTATTTTTGTATTGATTTCCAGTATATTTGATCAATTTACTATATTCTTTACTATAGGATGCTGCGGCTGCAATTGACAACATGGTGAGTCTCTACCACTCGATCATTAATGTGAGGTGTTCTGGCAAAATGAGACGAAACTGGGCACAGTGCATAGTGGAAAAAAACCGAATGAATACTGGATGATATATTTTATTTTTAGATTTATTGATATGTGAACCGCTCCATCGAAATCGGGAATAAGTCTCGAAATGACTTTTTGAGATATGCACATGGTGAGAAAGGGAATTTTATAAGCTTTCTAATGATACCCATCACAAGTGTGTATCTTCTTAGGTTAACGAGTTATGGTCTGATGAAGATGACAGGTGTATATTTATTTGCCGAATCCACATTCCGAGTAAAACAGCTTTGAAATAAACAAAATTGACCAAAATCATACGGATAGCGCACACAAATCCTCTTCATTTTCATCTTTATTGATCGTTTTTACATACAAGACATTAATGACAATAATCTGTGATAACTACACTTCCTAAAAATACAATGTTCAGAAAAACGACTTGGTCACGATTTTCACCCATGCGTTCACTTCAACGACCGATTGCGTAAAACGGCCCCAGCGACTTATTCCTGATTACGATGGAGCGGGTCACATATTTGTAATCTCTGGTATGCCTGCTAACTATATTTTGCTAAGAAATAGTATTGAAGTACATGTAGTGGAACAAAAGGGTTTTTGAAGAAAAAAAATCATTTTTCCATATCACATGTACAAAACTCGAAACTTCAAAGGCCTTTTTCTCAACATTTTACTTTTGCGACATGTTGATAAATAGAAACTTTAAACAGCCATAACTTGTTTACAGAACGTCCGATTAAAGTGCAACAAACAGCACTGTAAAAATAATTTCATTCTCTTTTTGAAATACCCGATAACCCTCATTCCAACTTCTCTCCAGTTCTGTCTCATTTTTCCAGAACCCCTCACAGTTATGTTTCAATCTTACTTTTTGTAAGGATTGTGTATCAAATTTAAGTCTGAAGTTGAAGATGTAAGGAAGTTGTGACAACAATTTTAGCACGTTGGAAAAAGTATCTGGATGACAATATAGTTATTTTTGTATGATGTTATTGACTTCTGAATACATGCCTTTAATGGATTTACACATGGAACAAACAGCTGCTAAGTGCACTATTACAACAAGGGTCTGCACACATGACCCTTGGTATGCAAACGTTTTCTATCCTTGACGCGGACCTTTTACTTAGCCTATACTTTGTTCCTACAACAAAAATAGACATTTGGGGGATGTGAGTAGCAAGGCGGGGGTACCATGACAGATTGGTAAATTACAGTACCTTGCTGCCACCTTGGATGCTTACACTTGGTCTTAAAATACTCTAGAGACACCTCTTCCATATACAAAAGTGCCAAACCTTTACCCTTGAGTGGTGAAACGAAACGACAGAGTCAAAGAGCTGGCTCCCAGACTATCTGTAATTATGTTTTTGTGTTGGTTTTTAGTTTGGTCCGACGATAATTGGCTAAAGAAGTATGCCGAAGCCACTTAGAAAGCGCAGGAAGAAAAGGATGTCACAGAAGGAGGTGATGAAGGAACGGGCAAAAGACCAGCAACAACAGAATCCACTGAGGTTAATACCCTACACTTCTTCTTCGCAGAGTTGTATTCGAGTCCCCGCAAGTCCATCACAAGTCCATCACAAGTCCTTCAGTCTCAAGTCAAGTCACTAGCTGTTCAGATGAACTGTTAACAAAAGCATTCCTTTGTCAATGTTCAACCATTTACTTGCGACTGGCTTTATAAAAGGACTTGTGAGTGGACTTGTGAGTGGAATTGTGACTGGAATTGTGACTGGACTTGTGACTGGACTTGTGACTGGACTTGTGACTGGACTTGTGACAGGACTTGTGAAAGGACTTGTGAAATAAAAGACTTGTGAAATAAAATACTTGTGAAATAAAGGACTTGTGAAATAAAGGACTTGTGAAATAAAGGACTTGTGAAATAAAGGACTTGTGAAATAAAGGACTTGTGAAATAAAGGACTTGTGAAATAAAGGACTTGTGAAATAAAGGACTTGTGAAATAAAGGACTTGTGAAATAAAGGACTTGGGAAATAAAGGACTTGGGAAATAAAGGATTTGCTTTTTCTAGAAAGTATCCTGAATCCACCACAGTCCACCAATTTTGGTTTGCAAAAACTGCTGATGTACTGAGTCCATCAGACTCCACCAGTATGCATTCTGGAGATATCCTGAGTCCATCAATAATCCACCAGCAAAAGTTGATGGACTCTGGCAGATTCAGGATACTATGGTGGCATACAAAAAAATTGCAGTGTGCTTCTCCATAGAGTGCATCACAGTCCATCACCTAAATTTCTGAATCTTGAATTCATCAAACTCCTGCAGTAACGTTACGCTTAAAATCCAGTTTGTTCACTATGGAGGTATCCTGAATCTGCTAAAATCCTCCAAAACAGGAAATGGATTTTGATGGACTCAGGGTGGTTAGGGTTAAGAGGGCATCTCTTGTGGCACCTCACTCATTATTTTTTGCTGGTATGATTGTGAGCTGGATGTGAACTTCCGGTGAAATCAAATACTCGGTTTTCGGTTTGAAAAAAAATAGGATAACCGGATTTTGAAATCTCTGATTTCTCCCACCACTATGACACATGAACAATATTATCGTGTTTAAATTAAGGGTCGATTATTGAATAACATACAATTGTTGACTGCTGTGATGTAGTATATGATGTTTTTAAAGGTAGGATACATTTTTGGTAATTGCTTGAATTATTATGAATGGGTGAATTCGGGGGGTTGTATTTCATAGTAAACATTGTTTAACTGACCTGTCCGAAGTTTTACAATCATGGATGCTGAGAAAAGCAAGACAAACAGCGTTCGTTTTCAACCGGTGTCAGGCAGTGGTTAAGTTCTTCTTGATTTTGTGGTAATCGCCATCTGGCGATTGTGAAATTTTTGTGTATATAAAAGGTAATTTTTCAGAACAATTACAGGATATGTAGCGCAATAGTTTTGCTGGATGCCTACAATCGTTGTTTACTTTCGAATAAGTAAAGTACTTTTTGATAATTCGGTAGTAACAATTTTTGATATCTGCAAATGGTGTATCCTACCTTTAAAATGAAATCTACATGTAACCGTTTGCTTGTTTTCTACAGAGAATTTCAGGTGCCTTTGCACAAACGAGAAGGGCTTTGGCATGAAAGGCAGTATATTTCATCGAATCATTCCATCATTTGTATCCTTGGTAAATAGTACAGAGACTAGCTAGGGCTCGTCCAAGTAGAACCATGCTCGTACGTGTGCATTACCCAGTTTGCGCCGGATGACGTACATATTTGACCTGGCACCACAATATAGGTAGAAAGTCGCAAAATAAAACAATCGACATTATTACATTTCTAGAAAGCAGAAGTCCTTTAAGGTGATGTATTGGGTGTTGCTGTAGCTTATTCCTAGCCGCCGCTATACTCTTTTGAAATTGCTGAATTCATGCTTCCTTGTTTTGAGAAAATGGAGTTCAAAGTATGTGAACCGTGCCAACTATACTATCAATCAGTGCAATTCAGTTTTAATTGAGCTATACAATTTTGGGATATGATAAAGAAGGTTGTTTTGTATGTAAAAACGTTAACAACTCGAAACCGACCTCCCACTCGAACAATTGACGTTTCGGGCAATAACTCGTTTTGGCCATGTGCGACTTTCCGCTCATTTCGTGGTGCCAGGTCACATATAAATGCAAAGTTTTTTCCAGATACAAAACGGATGACGCATAAACACGCCACGAGCAAGGCCAGAAATGCGTGGGTGTGCTTCCCGGTACCATCGGCCTGAACCCGCCTCGAATCGAGTTTCGTTAAAAATAATCCCGCTCGTCGGCTCGGTGATGTTGAAATAATCCCGGCGCGAACTGGTTAAGTCATTAATAGATATTTCTATAGTTCTGGTGTTTTATTTTGTTATATTTTTTTTTTTTTAAGGGATTTATTTCTTGATTCAGGTTTTGCGTCTCTTAGATTGTTTTGATTTCCTTAGCTAATGGCAAACAGATGTGTCAAGGAGGGGATTTCACAAACCACAATGGAACTGGGGGAAAATCCATCTACGGCAAGAAATTTGAAGATGAAAACTTCATCTTAAAACATACACAACCAGGTAAGTGTGGCTCACGAATGTTGACCAAGGTTGTATTTATGAAAAAAAGAAAAACAATTCCACAAAAAAAATTTGATGATTTTTAAGGATTGAAGCAGAATCTAATTGTGACCCGCTCTGCAAAAATGAGTCTGATGTCGGAAAATACATTTTTACTTAACCAGTTCGCGCCGGATGACGTATATAAACGCACAAATTTCTCCAAATTCAAAACGGATGACGCATAAACACGCCAAGTTCAAGTTCAGAAATGTATGTCAGCAGCGAGCAAGGCCGGAAATGCGTGGGTGTGCTTCCCGGCACTATCAGCCTGAACCCGCTTCGGATCGAGTTTCGTTAAAAATAATCCCGCCCGTGGGCTCGGCGATGTTAAAATAATCCCGGCGCGAACTGGTTAAAGGGCCGTTTATTGTCTCGAAGGTGATTTTTCTTTCAACAAATAATATTTTTGTTTTAGGGCATTTTGGTTTCTCCGACACCTATATTTTTCGGATCTGATCGATTAAAAAGATTGTTTTGATCACTAAATTAAATTTAATACAGGTTTTGTCATTCTCTTACCATAGCATCTGATTCTGATGAAGCACTACAATTGTAAATCTTTATTTCTTTTCAAAGACATTTTAAATATAACTGAGAAAAAGCACATTTTCCAAAATTGTAAAAGACCGATGCATTACACTACAGAGTTGTGCCATATATCAAATGAAAGCTTATTTCCTGCTTTTTCTGACCAACTGTAAAATTGAAAAAACAAAAACATTTTTAACACATCAGACTCATTTTTGCAGAGTGGGTCACAATTTTAACCGGCTAGCATTTTTCCGGAATCCAAAACGAAAGATGGATAAACACGTCACAAGCAAGGCCGCGCCAGGAATATTTAAACATTCACAAGCCAAGGCGCGGGATTATTTTTAACCCTTTAAACTCGGCCCCGCGCTACATCTGACTTATAAGTCCCTTAAAAGCTCCTGGGGTTCCAAATATTCCCCCAATATTCAGCCGTATTTGTAAGCTTTCCAATGATACATAATTATATGGGGTTTGTGCACTGTAAATGATATTTGTATATACAAACTAGCAACACATACAAAATCTTTGAAAACAGGCCTGAGTTTAAAGGGTTAACCAGTTCGCGCCGGATGACGTATATAAACGCAAACATTTCCCCAAATTCAAAACGGATGACGAATAAATACGCCAAGTTCAAGTTCGGAAATGTATGTCAGCAGCGCGCAAGGCCGGAAATGCGTGGGTGTGCTACCCAGCACTATCGGCCTGAACACGCTTCGGATCGAGTTTCGTTAAAAATAATCCCGCCCGTCGACTCGGCGATGTTAAAATAATCCCGGCGCGAACTGGTTAACAAAACTTGATTCGAGGCGGGTTCAGGCTGATGGTACCGGGAAGCATACTCGCGCATTTCAGGCCTTGCTCACTGCTGACAGACATTTCCGGCCTTGCTCACTGCTGACAGACATTTCCGGCCTTGCTCATGACGTGTTTATGCGTCATCCGTTTTGAATCTGGTGAAAACTTTGCGTGTATATACGTCCTCCGGAGCGAACTGGTTAAGACGACAAAGACTAAATTGTACAATTCTTCTCTAATTCATCAGGGGTATTATCGATGGCGAATTCAGGACCTGGTACAAATAGTTCACAGTTCTTCCTCACAACTGCGAAGACGGAATGGTGAGTCACTTTCATTCTGCTTAAGCACGAAAAAATAATTTGTGTTTGTATAATTATTCGTTAGTATGGTTTTTGGCAGGGTTTTAGCTTCAGTTATGTATCTGTATCTGTATCTTAACGTCTCAGAAACCAAAACTGGCAAAAAACGCAACAGTTAATTGCTAGTTTAGGGTTAAATAATGATGGTCTTCTAATCCAATGCTATGAATACAATATTTGACAGTTTTAAAATGAAATCTGTCTTTGTTTGTTTTGTTCCTGAACTCATATATATTTTTTGTTTTTGTTTTATAATACTTAATCTTTTAAGCATTTTTTAGTGAGTTTTACTTTTCCAACGAATGAAAGTTAAATTCGTGACCCTGCCCACCCCGAATCTATTTACTGTGAAATCTCACTTAAAAGCTGGGAATTGCAGTGAGCTCCAAATAAAATATATTAAATATACAAGGAAGAATAAAAACACAAGAATAAACCAAATGACATTGTTTTTTTCTTTTGTAAATAGTACAAAACATTTATTTTAAAGTTTTTCTCAGCTGCATACATACATGACATGACATCAACAAACGTGACAAAATAAATGGCGTCGTAAGAACAAGTAAAAACACAAGGCCTTTCCCCCGACATTTGATGATGACGTCACGTAAGCTAAAACGATACGGCACAAATAATGATTTTTGCAAAATTTTTGGCACTGAAAAAAACATCGACGGCTAAACCTGCAGAAGTATATGTGGTACCAATCGAAAGAACGATCCTTCGTCTATCAGAATATCGACTCCGTTTGTCTCAATCGTGCTCGAAACAGTCGGGGGCACCCTAAGTGTAAAGCTTATCAACGAAAAGTGTAAAACTTAAACCACATTTCAGACGAAGATTCACGTGTAATTGGTCTCTAAAATCTGGTAAAAATGGGTTTATTTTACGAGGAAAATGTTCAAGAAACTTACCACTCCATGCTTGACCCAACACTGCCCTCTTTCTGGGATCTCTAGCCAATGTTTCACATCGTCTCCGAGCGCTCGCGCATTCACGCAAAATCTCGAAGGGTCCGAGAGCGCCGCGCGGCTGCAAATGAAACTGGTGAAATATGCTAATTATCTCGAACGCTGCGCACTGACTGGAGATGCTGTTGCAGAACAGCGTCAAAGAATCTGAGAATGACCTTTGCCATCACTGGCAACCCATAGCTAGTTTGCAAAGATACAGTGTTTTACCATGGAGCAATAAACTAGAAGGAGTTAGAACGAAGACCCCTCTTATCTTAATCCAATTAGCGCCCAGGCTCTCCACCACAGAGAAGGCACTGCGCCCAATCATGGCCCAACGCACAACGGCCGGCCTTTGTGCACAGAGATGGCCACCGCGTTTTCACTGGTAACCTAACGACTCTCTAAAAGCTGAACCAGCGAATAAACTAGATCAGTAAGCACTGTAATGACATAAAGCTGAAATTGTAATGTTAATTTTTGTATAATAATACATTTTTCAAAGATTTTTAAAGGCTGAAAAATAACCGAAGCAGACAATGTCGACATGAGTATTAAACGGTGATACATGTTGCACTGCGAGCCAGGTAGAGCCAATTGGTGAAATGTACGTTCTAAAAAACAATCTAACGCGACTGGAATTAACTGACCTGGCGAGGCAACGGTGGCGAGTTATTTCGCTTGGTTTACTAAGCGAGCCTTGCGGTCGTAAAGCTCATGTTGGTGGCCTTCTGTGTTTCCTTTAGGTTGTTCTAACTCCTTCTAGTTTATTGCTCCATGGTTTTACGTGCTGTTTTATCTAGTGCTGGATTTTCCTGTGGTTGCTTCTTTCATAACCTCCTTATTGGGCTGACGGCCCTGCATAAACAGTCCAGCTTCAGTAGGGAGGTGAAATTGGTAAAATCCACCTCGGAATAACTTCACGAGTACATTGTGATAAAACACATTGTGCGACTTTTTCCAGTTTTCGTTGGAACAGGTCACATATGTGACCGGCTCTACAAAAAAGGGTATTAAGTCGCGCTGTGCACTATCATGTAATGGACTACTCAACGTTGAGAGGGTAAACATTTCATCAAAATGTGATTTAAATTTGTTGCCAAAAATTGCCATTAATGACATCTTTAATACCAATATTTTCAGGTTTCATTTAAAGAAATGTTGATTTTGATGATTAAAGTGCAAAAAACGCCCATTTTGTGTTCATCGTTCTGTTGTTCTACAACAAAGCCGGCTTTTTCAAAGCCTGTTTTCTCAGTTGTGTAATTTGAACTCCAAGGAAGTAATCAAAAGCAAACATGTCATATCTCCAGAACGGAGCTATGGAGCTCTATTATATACCAACTGGAAGCTTACGCTGTGGGATTTCTAACCATGTATATAACTCGTCGTAATCTCGTATTCTTTCTCCACAGGCTCGACGGGAAACACGTGGTGTTTGGCCACGTGACTGAAGGAATGGACATTGTTCGAAAGATGGAAAGTGTCGGAACCAAATCGGGAAAACCTAAGGAAAAAGTGACGATTTGCGACTGTGGTGAACTGGTGTAGTTTCTCTTGGTCACCTCTTGAAGACTTCACATAGGAGTTCTAGTTCTATAAGCACAAAACATTTGCTTACCACAAATGACAAAACTCCATGTGCTTTTCATGCTAAGCAACAAAAACAGCTGAATACCAGTCATGAACAATATACGGTACATCACCTGAAAATTTGATATCTAACCCTGTTTTTTGCCAAGGAAGAATATTCATGCTAAGCAAATTTGTGTGCTAAGCTGCCCGTATGAAATTAGCCACAGTTTGCTATTGGCGTTTGGAGGCCAATATCTTGGATCTTCTAAGCACACACATTTGCTTTAACACAAACCACACACATTTGCTTTAACACAAAAAAGTCTTGCTCAGTAAAAACAGTTTACCAGGCAAAACCTGATGTGCTTTTCATGCTTAGCAAATTGTTGCTTTTAACAAATTAATTTCATCAGTGTTTTTAGATTCTGAAATATTTAGTCAATGGAGTCACTGCTGTGATATGCGAGCAGATTCGGTGATTAAAGGGATCGTATACATTTGGTAATATTGAGATATTGCCAAAAATCTAGAGCGGTTATGTCCACTCAGGAAGAATAATCTGCATTGGAATACACAATCTAAGAAACGTCACTGCAGCAACGCTTCTCAGATTCAAATTTTTGGGGATAAAAAGTGATATCTTTTTCCATAACCGCAGTACTTCGAAGGTAAAAGTTTCTAAAAATGCATTATACTATCTAAAGCTGCTGTACTTCTTACCAAGTAAGTTTTTATTGCCATTAATTTTTGGAGTAATTACCAAATGTACACGATCCCTTTAATGATCCCTTTAACAAGATTGTATCTTGAATAAGATTAAAACTGCTGCAAACTGCTTACTGGAATGACCTGAAATATACAAATCAAATAAGTTAAGAGGGCCTAATATTTCGATCTTAACAAGATCTTCTTCAGAGACATTAAGATTGTATCTTGACACTTTTCTTACGACTGCCAACAATACAATATAATACAATAGATTAAGACAACCACAATATTAAACCTGGTTTCAACTACAGAAGATAAATATCTACAAGCTTTACAAACAATTGGAAGTCTCAAATTGATTAAAGTAATTAAAACAAAAAATATTTTAAAATGTCACGGACTTACAAAACCACAAAACTACCTTTACAGTACTTTTTGTATCAAACCTTACCATATTCAAGCAAAATGCCACAATTAAATCTGGAGTGCAGGGCGGCCATTTGTGCCCCAAATAAAATAATGATGTAAGTGGAACGCTACGTTTTGCTCATTAACCAGTTTGCGCCGGGATTATTTGAACATCACCGAGCTAATGTTCGCTGGTCGGAAACGTCAGTTATATAAAACAAATATTGAGAAGCTATAAATTGTAAAATGGGAGGAATATTATCGCTCGGTTAAATCTGGACTCTACCATTTCACTCGGCTTCACCTCGTGAAATGGAATAGTCCAAATTTGACCTTTCCTTTCATTCCACTCTGAGCAACTCAACAACAATTTGTATACTCAATTATTGGTCATTAATCGCAGTTCTTTTTAATACATGTACAGTTAACTACTTTCAGAGAATAAAAACAAACAAAATGGACATGTGTTTAAAAACACTGCAGGCGTACACATGTTCGTATAGCGCACGACCGAGAAAACGAATTTAATATCACAGGAAACGAAGTTAATATCACAAAAACAATCCAGTTTGATCAGGAAAATTAAGTTAAACATAAAAACACCCAAGAATGACATGTATACGCCAAGTTTGAATGTTAGATAGACCTATTTTCGATGCAATGCAGTGCACGTATTTACAAGATGTTCTAAAAAAAATAGAAAAGTTTTTTTTGGGGGAAAGAATTCCACATCATAATCTTATGCACAAACCATAGAAAAACGAGATTTTGTTGATTAAGAACATTTTTGAAAATGTTGATTTAATTTTATATCCAGACAATAAAAAGTTTTATGATAAAATTAAAAAGGGAAAATGTCTGTGTTTTAGGAAAATGTATTTGGCACATTAATTGGTTTGTTCGTGGGGACAGTGTCCAGATTTGGAATCAACCTAATGTTTAACCAGGGTCCCAACAATTCTTGCTGGACAAGTGGACAGAAAAAATAAATTATGTGGTTTGAGCTTAAACCATAGAGCTGTATAATAAAGATACAGCTCTATGGCTTAAACTATGAACTTGAGAAACTTGAAATAAATCACAATTAAAAATACCAATCACACATGTAACTAATGACATACAAGTCACACAATGGATTAAATTTTGCTTGCTTTTATTTGGCATTGATACACTGCAGATAACATGTAATAACTACTGCCATAGTATTAATATTCTTATTATGTATTGTTTACTGATGTTATAAAACCAAAATAATAAAACGAAAACAAAATTAGCCCCCGACTTTCTATGAATTTAAAACCAAAATAAAAACTTGCGATGTCATTTTAGAATAATAATTGTTGATACTATGCAAAGATACATTTGGCAGCATTCTTCACAGGCCAAATTTTAATAGGACACCCTTGTACGGCTTTAACTTTGAATTGTGAGTGTTTCTAGATATTTGTGCGATATGAACACAATATTAAAGATTTGTACACCACAATTTCTGTTTTGTAAGAAAGCAAAATAAAACCATGATTGAAAAGCAAAATTTGACAGCATAAAAATATGACAGAACAGCGTAACATGTACACAGGGCGGCCGCTACCCAGTGACTGTGGAGAACACTGACTGGGTAAATCCATGTCATTTTAACATCTGTATAATTTGCTTTGAATTAACAATACAATTTTAACCAGATTTGTCAGTTTTCATAAAACACATGTTCAATATATTTCCATGTTACAAAGATAGGTTTGCGACTGTTTTATTATCTGTACTTATATTGTTGAAACATGAAATGCCAAGATGCAGAGTTCTGCAATATATTTGCAGCACATCTATAGGGATGTGGAACACCGAGATAGCTTATCTTGGAAAACGTAGTTGGTCAATTAAGCTTCCGTATTTACTGATGGTTAAACAAAATAAGTTTTGACATTCGCTGTCATCTGTTGTCCCTCTGTCATAATGGGAGCAGTTCGTCCTATGACTTGTCCAGCCGTAATAAGCTGTACAGCCTGACATCTTAGTAGCAAGAAGTGGACTTGGGTAAACCAATTAGCTGTAGTGTACAAAGAAAAAAAATATACAGGTATAAATTAAATGCCAAGGAAAGAATGTTGTAACATGACGCTATTTTAAAAACACAAAATTCTCAATTTATTTGGCATACCCATTTCTTCAGAGAGTGAAATTTCATTTGAGCACTGTAAGGAATGTCATCAAGACTACGTTTTTAAGAGAGATTTGTGGGCGAAAATGAAATTGTTCTGAAGTATTGGAAATACGTGTCTACATCCAAGTTTCACCATGATAGCCTTGGCCTACACCATGCATTTAATAATACTATTATTATTATTAATAGGTGGCTCTACACTTCCAGAATTGTGAGAGAAAAAACTGTGATCATTGCGATACATGTATTTGGATAATTCTACAGAACATTAAATTTATGCACGTCAAATAGTTCATGACACAATATGTTGTGTACGAATGTGTACACAAATTACCACCATGAACTGTTTGACGTACAAGTCAACGGGACAGTCTTCATGGAATGGGTACAAAATGGGTCTGAAAATACCTGTATTGTGGATTTCAATCATATTGTAAGGTATCCTAGACCAACTGATTCTATAAATCTACTGTTCTTTCGAAATATCCCAGTTTTTCTTTCAGATAAAATGATGGATAGGACCACAATATGAACAAATCCCGCTGGAATTCATGTGGAAACAAAAATATCGTTTTCGCCCAACAATGTTCTCCTAAATCTCTCTTAAAACCGTAATCCTGACATTTTTTACAAAGATAGATACTGATCGCACAGTCTGCGAGTTTATTTAATAAATTTACTTATTTACAAATGATTTTAATGCATTTTTACCCACCATCGCTGCTGCCACTGTCTCACTCTCGACGTGTCTACGCGTCTTTTGCATGCACGAAGGCAATGTTTTGAGACAACGTTGAGACAACTCGCCCGTTGAGACAACTCGCCCGTTGAGACAACTCGCCCGTTGAGACAACTCGCCCGTTGAGACAACTCGCCCGTTGAGACAACTCGCCCGTTGAGACAACTCGCCCGTTGAGACAACTCGCCCGTTGAGACAACTCGCCCGTTGAGACAACTCGCCCGTTGAGACAACTCGCCCGTTGAGACAACTCGCCCGTTGAGACAACTCGCCCGTTGAGACAACTCGCCCGTTGAGACAACTCGCCCGTTGAGACAACTCGCCCGTTGAGACAACTCGCCCGTTGAGACAACTCGCCCGTTGAGACAACTCGCCCGTTGAGACAACTCGCCCGTTGAGACAACTCGCCCGTTGAGACAACTCGCCCGTTGAGACAACTCGCCCGTTGAGACAACTCGCCCGTTGAGACAACTCGCCCGTTGAGACAACTCGCCCGTTGAGACAACTCGCCCGTTGAGACAACTCGCCCGTTGAGACAACTCGCCCGTTGAGACAACTCGCCCGTTGAGACAACTCGCCCGTTGAGACAACTCGCCCGTTGAGACAACTCGCCCGTTGAGACAACTCGCCCGTTGAGACAACTCGCCCGTTGAGACAACTCGCCCGTTGAGACAACTCGCCCGTTGAGACAACTCGCCCGTTGAGACAACTCGCCCGTTGAGACAACTCGCCCGTTGAGACAACTCGCCCGTTGAGACAACTCGCCCGTTGAGACAACTCGCCCGTTGAGACAACTCGCCCGTTGAGACAACTCGCCCGTTGAGACAACTCGCCCGTTGAGACAACTCGCCCGTTGAGACAACTCGCCCGTTGAGACAACTCGCCCGTTGAGACAACTCGCCCGTTGAGACAACTCGCCCGTTGAGACAACTCGCCCGTTGAGACAACTCGCCCGTTGAGACAACTCGCCCGTTGAGACAACTCGCCCGTTGAGACAACTCGCCCGTTGAGACAACTCGCCCGTTGAGACAACTCGCCCGTTGAGACAACTCGCCCGTTGAGACAACTCGCCCGTTGAGACAACTCGCCCGTTGAGACAACTCGCCCGTTGAGACAACTCGCCCGTTGAGACAACTCGCCCGTTGAGACAACTCGCCCGTTGAGACAACTCGCCCGTTGAGACAACTCGCCCGTTGAGACAACTCGCCCGTTGAGACAACTCGCCCGTTGAGACAACTCGCCCGTTGAGACAACTCGCCCGTTGAGACAACTCGCCCGTTGAGACAACTCGCCCGTTGAGACAACTCGCCCGTTGAGACAACTCGCCCGTTGAGACAACTCGCCCGTTGAGACAACTCGCCCGTTGAGACAACTCGCCCGTTGAGACAACTCGCCCGTTGAGACAACTCGCCCGTTGAGACAACTCGCCCGTTGAGACAACTCGCCCGTTGAGACAACTCGCCCGTTGAGACAACTCGCCCGTTGAGACAACTCGCCCGTTGAGACAACTCGCCCGTTGAGACAACTCGCCCGTTGAGACAACTCGCCCGTTGAGACAACTCGCCCGTTGAGACAACTCGCCCGTTGAGACAACTCGCCCGTTGAGACAACTCGCCCGTTGAGACAACTCGCCCGTTGAGACAACTCGCCCGTTGAGACAACTCGCCCGTTGAGACAACTCGCCCGTTGAGACAACTCGCCCGTTGAGACAACTCGCCCGTTGAGACAACTCGCCCGTTGAGACAACTCGCCCGTTGAGACAACTCGCCCGTTGAGACAACTCGCCCGTTGAGACAACTCGCCCGTTGAGACAACTCGCCCGTTGAGACAACTCGCCCGTTGAGACAACTCGCCCGTTGAGACAACTCGCCCGTTGAGACAACTCGCCCGTTGAGACAACTCGCCCGTTGAGACAACTCGCCCGTTGAGACAACTCGCCCGTTGAGACAACTCGCCCGTTGAGACAACTCGCCCGTTGAGACAACTCGCCCGTTGAGACAACTCGCCCGTTGAGACAACTCGCCCGTTGAGACAACTCGCCCGTTGAGACAACTCGCCCGTTGAGACAACTCGCCCGTTGAGACAACTCGCCCGTTGAGACAACTCGCCCGTTGAGACAACTCGCCCGTTGAGACAACTCGCCCGTTGAGACAACTCGCCCGTTGAGACAACTCGCCCGTTGAGACAACTCGCCCGTTGAGACAACTCGCCCGTTGAGACAACTCGCCCGTTGAGACAACTCGCCCGTTGAGACAACTCGCCCGTTGAGACAACTCGCCCGTTGAGACAACTCGCCCGTTGAGACAACTCGCCCGTTGAGACAACTCGCCCGTTGAGACAACTCGCCCGTTGAGACAACTCGCCCGTTGAGACAACTCGCCCGTTGAGACAACTCGCCCGTTGAGACAACTCGCCCGTTGAGACAACTCGCCCGTTGAGACAACTCGCCCGTTGAGACAACTCGCCCGTTGAGACAACTCGCCCGTTGAGACAACTCGCCCGTTGAGACAACTCGCCCGTTGAGACAACTCGCCCGTTGAGACAACTCGCCCGTTGAGACAACTCGCCCGTTGAGACAACTCGCCCGTTGAGACAACTCGCCCGTTGAGACAACTCGCCCGTTGAGACAACTCGCCCGTTGAGACAACTCGCCCGTTGAGACAACTCGCCCGTTGAGACAACTCGCCCGTTGAGACAACTCGCCCGTTGAGACAACTCGCCCGTTGAGACAACTCGCCCGTTGAGACAACTCGCCCGTTGAGACAACTCGCCCGTTGAGACAACTCGCCCGTTGAGACAACTCGCCCGTTGAGACAACTCGCCCGTTGAGACAACTCGCCCGTTGAGACAACTCGCCCGTTGAGACAACTCGCCCGTTGAGACAACTCGCCCGTTGAGACAACTCGCCCGTTGAGACAACTCGCCCGTTGAGACAACTCGCCCGTTGAGACAACTCGCCCGTTGAGACAACTCGCCCGTTGAGACAACTCGCCCGTTGAGACAACTCGCCCGTTGAGACAACTCGCCCGTTGAGACAACTCGCCCGTTGAGACAACTCGCCCGTTGAGACAACTCGCCCGTTGAGACAACTCGCCCGTTGAGACAACTCGCCCGTTGAGACAACTCGCCCGTTGAGACAACTCGCCCGTTGAGACAACTCGCCCGTTGAGACAACTCGCCCGTTGAGACAACTCGCCCGTTGAGACAACTCGCCCGTTGAGACAACTCGCCCGTTGAGACAACTCGCCCGTTGAGACAACTCGCCCGTTGAGACAACTCGCCCGTTGAGACAACTCGCCCGTTGAGACAACTCGCCCGTTGAGACAACTCGCCCGTTGAGACAACTCGCCCGTTGAGACAACTCGCCCGTTGAGACAACTCGCCCGTTGAGACAACTCGCCCGTTGAGACAACTCGCCCGTTGAGACAACTCGCCCGTTGAGACAACTCGCCCGTTGAGACAACTCGCCCGTTGAGACAACTCGCCCGTTGAGACAACTCGCCCGTTGAGACAACTCGCCCGTTGAGACAACTCGCCCGTTGAGACAACTCGCCCGTTGAGACAACTCGCCCGTTGAGACAACTCGCCCGTTGAGACAACTCGCCCGTTGAGACAACTCGCCCGTTGAGACAACTCGCCCGTTGAGACAACTCGCCCGTTGAGACAACTCGCCCGTTGAGACAACTCGCCCGTTGAGACAACTCGCCCGTTGAGACAACTCGCCCGTTGAGACAACTCGCCCGTTGAGACAACTCGCCCGTTGAGACAACTCGCCCGTTGAGACAACTCGCCCGTTGAGACAACTCGCCCGTTGAGACAACTCGCCCGTTGAGACAACTCGCCCGTTGAGACAACTCGCCCGTTGAGACAACTCGCCCGTTGAGACAACTCGCCCGTTGAGACAACTCGCCCGTTGAGACAACTCGCCCGTTGAGACAACTCGCCCGTTGAGACAACTCGCCCGTTGAGACAACTCGCCCGTTGAGACAACTCGCCCGTTGAGACAACTCGCCCGTTGAGACAACTCGCCCGTTGAGACAACTCGCCCGTTGAGACAACTCGCCCGTTGAGACAACTCGCCCGTTGAGACAACTCGCCCGTTGAGACAACTCGCCCGTTGAGACAACTCGCCCGTTGAGACAACTCGCCCGTTGAGACAACTCGCCCGTTGAGACAACTCGCCCGTTGAGACAACTCGCCCGTTGAGACAACTCGCCCGTTGAGACAACTCGCCCGTTGAGACAACTCGCCCGTTGAGACAACTCGCCCGTTGAGACAACTCGCCCGTTGAGACAACTCGCCCGTTGAGACAACTCGCCCGTTGAGACAACTCGCCCGTTGAGACAACTCGCCCGTTGAGACAACTCGCCCGTTGAGACAACTCGCCCGTTGAGACAACTCGCCCGTTGAGACAACTCGCCCGTTGAGACAACTCGCCCGTTGAGACAACTCGCCCGTTGAGACAACTCGCCCGTTGAGACAACTCGCCCGTTGAGACAACTCGCCCGTTGAGACAACTCGCCCGTTGAGACAACAGCGTTCTCTAATAACCTGCTTGACTCCTTCAAGGACTATTCGGACGATAAACTGAACACTTTCAAGAAACAGATAACGGATTAAGCACCGCTACACAAGATATGCAACCTCGGCCAAAGAAACAGAAACAAGAAACAGTGGATATCCAATAAGGAGATTTCTGACAAGGTAGAGAAAGCACAATGTCTCTTCTCGATCTCTAAAGCAAAGTACGAGGAAGTCATGCAAGCACTAGATCCTATAAATAAGGGCATGCAGACAATAAATAAGCTTATACGCCTAGCAGATAAGAGTGAGGCAGGGTGGGGCGCAGTTGAGGAATACGAGTCTGACGAACTTGCATCCGATTATAGCGACGATGACAAGAAGATACGATCAGCCCAAGCAAGAGCCTTGCGCAAGAAGCGACATCTTAGTCAAACAACAGCGTCGCAAAAAAGCAGACAACGACACCATCTCAGTCTCGGCCTAATTATAGTGCTGATTTATTTCGTCTTTGGCCACACCCAAGCCACCCCATTTGCTTCGACTGCGGCCGTTTCGGTCATTGGAGACGCTTAATTCTGCCCGCTCGGACGTCCAACCCGCCGGCCGTCTGCACTCTTGCAGGCAAGCACCAGTAAGCGCCGAGACCCCAACAGCAAGCAAGGAAGAACAGTTACAGGTTGGTTTTAGATACATTGCTTGTAGGCATTCAGAATTGGCTGTGTCGTGCTGGAGTTAGTAGATCAGTAAAGAGTACGGAGATAGTAGTAAAATAGTGGCAATTGAGTCAAATAGGCGGGTAGAGATGATATGTGACCCGCTCCAGGAAAAGGTGACATAAGTCGTAACAATAGAGTTATGTACATGATTGAAAAGTCCAGGATGTAAGCTTTCATTTGGTACATAGTACAGCTCCATAGCCCCTCCCGTTCCGGTGATATCGTTTTTGCATATTAATGGTTCCATGGAATTCAAAATACACAACTGAGAAAACGGCCTTCGAAACACAACAAAACTAAGACGATACATTTGAACCATGCACTCTTAAAAAGTTTTGGTTCACTTTATTTATCGAATTCCATCTTTTTTTAAATTAAATCTGAAACTTTGGATATTAAAGATCAAATTTTGAAAATCAAATTTTGACAAAAATATTCACCCTATTAACTTTAACATTACTCAGAAATGCATATCGCGACTTATGTCACCTTTTCCCGGAGCGGGTCACATAGGCCTATATGCCTAACAATGTTACGATGCGAATTTTTGGTTCATTCAACTTATTTCATAGTTCGTGATCAACTAGAAATACCTCGGTGAATTACTCAACGAATCCGCTGTTGCCACTTTGCAAGGCGTGTCTATGAATATTAAACTCCACAGGCTGAGCGTCAATATCTTTAAGTTTTGCAAAGAGAACGGCATTTTTCTAATGCCTCAGTGGATCCCTAGACATGTTAATTAAACCGCCGACTAAATTTGCAGAATAATAGATTTCGACGACTGGGACGTCTCCCATTTATTATTTAATACATTCATCGATTCCATATTCGGTCCCCATACCATTGACATGTTTGCCGATAATGCGCCGTATTTTTGGCCGCATGAGGGCGCTGTAAGACGCCATTTTCTGGGTACCCAACACAGGCAAAATTATTTTATTGAACTTAGTTTTAGTAACTTTACTTTTATTTAAAAATTGAATATTATAACAAATATATATTTTGGAGCTGTAAGAATATTTAAACTGACGTGAATTATCTCCTAATCACTTTTAGTTACACCCCCAAATACCGTGAGCACAGCGCCCTCTACATTCAATAATACGGCCTATTTAAATGCTAACATAGCTAAATTTAATCCCAAATACTGGTGCGAATTAGACATTAAAATTACTCCCTCGGTCTCATATCGTGCTGGGTATACATCTTTTATTCCTGTGGCCTAATCCTCCTTTTGTTGGTTGTTTCACTCAAGCAATATTATGGGACGGAAGAATCCAGCCTCTTTTGTAGAGATAATTGTGAGCTGCGGAATGTTGTAGTTTGTTTGAGGTTTGTAGGGGGTGCGTTAGGTAACAATAGTACAGGGAGTGTATTATAGGTATGGTGACTACATATGAAGCACGATATGTGGCAGAGAAAACCCCACCTCTTGTGTTGACCATTGTGTTCCCGGAATCTCTAGGTTTCAAGGGGGATGGGTTAGGTTACAATAGTGTTGAGTGCGTATAAAGTATAGGGATAAGAGGGGGTACCCCTCTGCCACATATCGTGCTGGGTATAGGTGACTAAGGGGGGAGTCGGGAGTCGGTCCCACGTCTTGCTGGGTACAGTTCCACTATTTGTACCGCTCAAGACAATGAGGGCGACAGAAGAAACATCAAGCCATTCGTGATTCTAGCGCCACGCCAGCGGGTGCTCTTGTGCCTCGCTGGCGATATTTGTGATTCCCTGTGGACTTTATGATATTTTGGGGAAATGGGATCGGGAGAGTAATGTGTAGTTTGTCGGCATGTTGGAGTGGACCTGTTGGAAACAAATAGCTGGTAAGACTGTTCCTTTTATTGAATGGAAAGTGGGGTAGATCAGCTTGTCCTGCCAAATTACTTGGCGAGTTTTCTTGGTAAATTAAATGTTGTGTTGTGGGTTCCTACAGTACCAAAAGGTACGGCTGATATGTATAGTTTGATCATTCTTGTTAGTTCTTATTATTTTAGAGCTGTCGCAAAACTCAACATTTGCCGTATTTCATAGCACAGTACGGCGCTGGTACATGTATATGGTGGCATGATTTTCCAGTTGCGTCAAAAACATGCTCGGGCGTTCGTTTTTATTGTGAGTCGACGGGCCGTGA
Source organism: Crossaster papposus (assembly GCA_037893245.1). Classification (NCBI taxonomy): domain Eukaryota; kingdom Metazoa; phylum Echinodermata; class Asteroidea; order Velatida; family Solasteridae; genus Crossaster; species Crossaster papposus. The sequence continues at coordinate 215,674 of JBAIAA010000193.1, forward strand.
AGTCAGCGCTGTCGGTGGGCACGCATGGTCGCGCTCGAGTAATCTGTTCGGCATTTGTCGAATTCCAACGGTAGGGCGTGGCCGCAGAGTGCGCTCCCTATTCCCCCTAGTCCCGGCTGCGTCGGCTGCTATAATTCTCTCGATCTCCGTTAGATGTTTCTGAACGCCAAACATGGACATCACGTACGATATTGTGGAGGTAAGATAGCCTCATCATTTATATTTCGAAGATATTCGATTTACAAATTGTGCTTATAGATTTCAAATTAAATAGGCGCAGGAACACAAGGCGTCATTGGCATGTGCAGAAGGTTAGCACAAAGTGAATAATATTGCATCCTCAAGGCTCCCGGTTGTACACAATAGTGGGTTGTGTTTACCCTAGCCTATATTTGATGCTCCATTGTTTTAAGATTTAACATATTTTTGCTACCAAAAAAAAAAAAAAAAAAAAAAAAAAAAGGCCGACGAGCACTTTGAATTGTGATAGATGCCGATTTCATTGGAGATATATAAATATATATATATATATATGAAATAAATTCAGGATACGAGTTATAATAACTTTGGCATATTTATTTATGGACAGACTGTTTCCTACCGTGTGACACTCGTGTATATACACATATAATCTCATTTTATATAGTCGGGCGAAGTTTGGGATCGGCTCCATTTGATCCCTATTTTATACATTCCAAGCGTAGGTTACGGAACATGTGTTTATCACAGTGCATAGGTTTTAACAGTCAAGTGGCTATATAAGTCCGTGATATTATTTAAACACTGACAGCAGTTGGCACTCTTAGACATTCCGTTTTTTGCCCCTTTGTGTTCGTATTTCAATTATCAACGTCTTTCCATTTCCAGGAGAAGCCGGGCGCCTACGAGGGCATGCATAGAGACTAAGGCAAGCCCCGCTTCTAAAGGGCTTTGTGCTGCGTTCAAAATCTCTGCCAAGTATTTTGAGAACCTGCGTCAAGACGGCTGGGAAGACGTAGTCCAGTTGTTCGGTCTGGACAAGGAGTGGCTCGGCCACCCTTTGACCCTGGCTCCGAAAGGGGGTAAGCGGCAAAATTTCGAGCGGCTGATGGCTCGTGTGGAGGCCGGCCCACTCGGTGAACAGTTTTTCGGCAGGCCGACCAAACTGCGTAAAACTCGCACTGGCACCGGGGCTTGACACACCGGCACTGCAAGGATCGGGCCCCCGGGTCTGACTCACGGTACGTCAACGGCTGACGTCGCCGTCCAGGGGACTGCATCCACCTCGGACTTACAGGTGAATTAAGTATTTATACATTAAGTCTAATTGCGATATACATGTGTAAAATGGTGAATAAGGCAGTGGTTTATAGTTGTGGTATTCTGGTACGTATGCGACATTCGCAAGTAAGACCTTTTCAAATTACAGACCCGATATATTATGGAGATCGTGCTGGATAGGAATACATTTAACATTATTGGCAGATGGAACAAAGACAATTCGTTGAGCTTAGATTTTGATCTGGAGTCCTTTACATCTTGAGTCTATACCCCAGAGACAATGTATAGAAATTATGGGGAAGGGTTTGAGAAACTCCATGAAAGTATCTGTAGCCAAATTTTGAGCCGATAGTTTGATTAAAAACCGAACACGTACTGTGAAATGCTATTTTGATACGAGTTCGGTCTCGAACCCACAGGAGCGTGGATTGTAAAAGGTTAGATCTGAGGTTGGACCTCGAGGTTAAACGGAGATGGGCAATGATATTTGGCAAAATTATTATAAATCCACACAAAACCCTGTGGAGATTCACTGAAAGTTTGTTTTGGTTTAGGGTCGGACCTAGAGATGAAAAGGGTCCGAATTGCTCAAGAAGAAACAGGATGAGTTAAATTTAGGTTTCTATTCAGAGCTTGCAATGGCCTCATAAGGGGTAGGTTTCCATTAAATAATTTGATTAATCAGATTCAAATTCTTAGGTTGGACCTCGAGGCAGTAAGATAGGGGCTCCCGAAAGAAATTGTATAAGTTCAGATGCCGAGGTTGGACCTCAAGGGGGCAAAGGGCAGGGTCCTCCGAAATAAATCATTTTAATAAATTGAGCAGATTCCGAGGTTGGACCTCGAAGTGGCAATGGGCTGGGTCCCTAAAAGAAAACTTGTAAACCAGAGTTAGTTCAGATTTCGAGGTTGGACCTCAAGGGGGCAAAGGGCAGGGTCCTCCGAAATAAATCATTTTAATAAATTGAGCAGATTCCGAGGTTGGACCTCGAAGTGGCAATGGGCTGGGTCCCTAAAAGAAAACTTGTAAACCAGAGTTACATGTAGTTCAGATTTCGAGGTTGGACCTCGTAGTGGCAAGGGGCTGGGTCCCTAAAAGAAAACTTGTAAACCAGAGTTAGTTCAGATTTCGAGGTTGGACCTCGTAGTGGCAAGGGGCTGGGTCCCCGAAAGAAATCATTTTAACTAAATTAAGTTCAGATTCCAAGGTTGGATCTCAAGGTCGCAAAGGGCTGGGTCCCCCAAAATAAATACATTTGACCAATTTAAGTTCAGATGGCGAGGTGGGACCTCTTAGTGCCACGGGGCTGGGTCCCCAGAAAGAAATAACTTTGACCAAATTAAGTTCAGATGCCGGGGTAGGACCTCGATAGGGCAAGGGGCATGGTTCCCAAAGGAAATCCATGAAACTAAATTCAGTTCAGATTCCGAGGTTGGACCTCGAGATGGCAAGGGGCTGGGTCCTCAAAAAGAAATGTTGACCAAATTAGGTTCAGATGCCGAGGTGGGACCTCGAAGTGCCTCGGGACTGGGTCCCCAGAAAGAAATAATTTTGACCAAATTGAGTTCATATGACGAGGTGTGACCTCGAAGTGCCATGGGCTGGGTCCCCAGAAAGAAATAATTTTGACAAAATTAAGTTCAGGTGCCGAGGTGGGACCTCGAAGTGCCACGGGGCTGGGTCCCCAGAAAGAAATAATTTTGACCAAATTGAGTTCAGATGCCGAGGTGTACCCTCGAAGTGCCATGGGCTGGGTCCCCAGAAAGAAATAATTTTGAAAAAATTGAGTTAATTTGCCGAGGTGGGACCTCGAAGTGCCACGGGGCTGGGTTCCCCTAAGGAAATAATTTTGACCAAATTGAGTTCAGATGCCGAGGTGGGACCTTGAAGTGCCACGGGGCTGGGTCCCAAAAAGAAAACCCTTCTATCTAATTAGGGTAAGATGCCGAGAGTGGACGTCGAGGTGCAAGGGCTAGGGTTCCCGAAATAAATCATTTTGATCAAATTAAGTTTAAAAGCCGAGGTGGGACCTCGAAGTGCGAGGGGATGGTCCCCAGAAAGAAAGCCTTTAACCAAATTAAGTATAGATATCGAGGTTGGACCTCGAGTTGGCTATGGGCAGGGTTCCCGAAAGAAATCCTGTTAACCAAATTGAGTTCAGATGCCGAGTTTGGAACTCGGGGTAACAATAGGCAGGTCACCCCTGAAAGAAATGTGATATATCAAAGTAAAATGTTGATTTACCGGTTGAACCTCAAATAAATAGGTTGGGTTCCCTTTAAGAAATCTGATAAATTTGGTAAATCCAAGGATGAGTCTAAAGAACACTGATTAAGGTTGGCGGGTCTATGCCCTTTGGGTCTGCAATTGATGATATTTGCAGCGCAAATGTTATGTACATATGCACAGTACCGATACGTGTGTGCGTCGGTGTGCGCGCATTGTTAGCGCTTCGCATACCGAAATTTAGAGCCGAGACTGGGCCAAAATTGTTTGATTAATTAAGGTTCTGGGTCCCAATTTAATTCCCAAGGTAGCGTTGTTAAAGGATTCCAGTTTTAGGCGCCAAGGAAGTAAGAGGACAAAACCCTATATTTGAGTTTAGAGTTTCATGAATTTTGGATCCGAGGTTGGACCTCAAAGTATACTTGGGCTTTGCCCGGAATGGGTTATGGTGAAGAGATAAATCCCCGAAGTTGACAGACAAATCATGAAGAACGGCCGCTACTGAGAAGTGTAAATTATTACTGGTATTTACCGATAAAATATATTCTGGGGTAGGGTACAGCCATATTTTCACGAGAGGTATTACCATTTTTAAATTAACAGGTGTACAGTGTACATGTACTCATAACAGTGATAATAACCGATTATACCGAGCTTAGAAGTTCAGAATGGGCTCTTTTAACCATTGTACCTTCCGGCATATTCAATTTCAATCACAGAAATGAAACTTAATATAGAGCTGCACCTGCTTTAAATTGAGATGATGTATCTGAGCTCAAAAGGGCTGAGCCTCGATCAACTCATAGATTCATAGAAAATACATGAATTTGTAGGCTTGTCAATTACATTAACAATAAATACACAGGTGATATTTGTAATATAAGGAGAATAAGATTGCATAGGCAGATGCATCTTCATGTACATGTATTTACATTTACAACATCATGTAAAGTAACTTAAAGAGGTCGATTATCACTCGATGTCACCAGAGTGCCCTTAGCATTGCAGGCAACATAATAAATGTGGCTGCCCCCTTCCCCCCTATTCAAGTCATTTTAATTTGGGTGTGCATGTACGTAGCTCTGGTAGCCTAGGGATACATGCAGGGCGGATGAACTCTTGTCTGTTTACTGGGGTAAACCAAGACTGGTGTATAGCAAGGAGATTACACTTGAAGCAATTTTGTAAAGAGCGATGAATGCGCTCTACATTGGTACGGTGGAGTTTAGGCAGATACAACAGTATTATCCATCCACATTATTCTTGCCTGCTAGTGGCACGTTCCGTCGGCGTTTGTTTGTGTGTTTGTTTGTTGGGGTGTTTGTTTGTTTGTTTATGTGAATGCAGGCGAAATCCGCTTTGGAGGTCTACAAACTAAGCGTCGGTAGCTTCTTAAAGGTTGTACTGTCACTGGCTACATGGCATATGTGATGTCCATTTTCAGGAAGTATGTTGACAAATTCACGCCACTTTCCATCGCCGACATCAAAGTAAAACAGATGTACGTAAATATTCTCACATAGTGGCACAAACAAAAACCATGGAATCCAAGGTTCAGGATATAGCTAAAGATTATGACCAAGTATCGGGTAAAGATTCTGACAAACGGTCGAGGTTTGCCCTTTAAGCATTTAGGTTTGAACGCCCTTTTCGGCCGACACTAAGGCGTGAAAGGGGTGTGTTTAGACCCTTGAAACAGGGCTAACGGCCTAGAGAAAATTCTCGGCAGGGCCAACATGGTCGGGGTTACGGTCAGAGAGAAAAACGTGTTAAATTGCAGGGTTGGTCAATTATGTAAGCATTGGAAGATCATTTTAACATAAAATGCTGACAGGTTTGGTCTATGGGCTTTCGATGATGTGTTATTTACACCCTTTTGTAGGCGGAGAAAGTATATGGCCTCTCCTTTATAGTGCATAGCCTTGGGTATTTTAATATTTGGCTGGAACATATACAATGCGTTAATAAACGAGATGCACGAGATGCATTTTGTTGGCCTTGGAGAGGCATAGAGATAGATATCAAAATAAAACTATGAATGACGTAAAAGAATCATGTTTTCTATTTGTCCTTTCTCGGGGGCACATACTGTAGGTAGAACGTTCCTACCCTTTTAATACTAATAGTAACTTTGCGATACTTAGCAGTAGTGAAGCGTCACGCGTGGGAGAGGTCCTTTATTCGGTGTTTCGATCTCTTCGCAGCCCAAGCAGGAGAGCGAGAAAGAAAATCCTCAGTTGGGTGGACATATCCGGGAAACCCGTAAGTGTACCTAGCTTGTGTGCGCTAAACCCTCTAGATGTCATTTCAGGTCGTGCCTTACCAGATGTGCAAGCACTGCTGTTTAGAGATCCAGACCATTTAGTAGCTGGATAGCCTCGAATGTGAGCCCGGATCTTTGGGACTTCGTTTTCGGTGAGTCGTGGATGGTCCCGTTGTATCTAGATGGCAGCGTAAAGGGGTAGAGATTAAAAGAAAGAACAATATATATAAACAAATCTACAATTCGACATGCCCCCACAAAAGTATTTTGCAAACGCCCCTTTGTGTTGTAAGTTCGTTCCCTTCATAAATGAGACCCTAACTAAGAGGCTTATACAAAGTTCCGTGGAGCTTTTGGGGAAGACGAGCGAAATTCAACCACCCAGATGTGTAAATGTCCCATCCATTGAACCCCAAAGCCAAGACTACATGTAGTTATGTCGATGAAGGGGCCAAATCTTTGGTGTAAAGACACACCTTTCAAATTAGTTCCCTTGGGCTAGATTGCCAAGTTCATTGACAATAATGGATTCTTCCTTTTCAGCCACTAATGATGCGCGAGGTTACAAGCAAATACTTTTGTCGGAATTGTCAAACCCTTTGTGGCCTCGAGTGGGCAAGTTACTATTTTGTAGACAGCGCGTTCATCTACATAACTATTGGTTTCACTTGTATTCACTTGTATTCGTTTCACAGTACTCAGAGATGGCAAGGCTTTTGACAGGGCTCTGATATCGCTTTGTGTGGTTTGCTACATAAACTTACATTTTGGGTTCTTCTTTAATCTGGAAAAGAGTCATCTCTTCACCCATCCTCTAGCATGATTCATCTGGGTCTGAGAAATCTGTTAAAAAAAAAAAAAAAAAAAAAAAAAGATTTGTTTTCGCAGTCTGGGTTGTCTTAAAGCAGCTTCAACGCTTCTTTGGAAAATGTCAAAGCTTCACATTGGTTTTCCCAGCCACATCTTTGTTTATGCATGTAAGGGAGTGTTGCGCATCCATTTCGAGACTAGACAATGTCTACCTCACTCCGCTCACACAAAGTGCGAGCCGAGAATTCTTTCTGGCGTTTTATAGATTCATTCTCACAGCCAATACCTTGGAAATTGGAACACCATGCGCCAGTGACTTGATGAGTTTCAGACACTTTCGTTGGGGAGGAGTCTCAGTGGTGGATCTGTTAGGAAACGCTAGTTTTAGAGATTACTGGTCTCCGGAAATTCTAGTTGGGGCAGACATATGCTGCAAGGAGGCCTTTGCTTTGTATTTTGTCCTGCAGTCAGTTTCAGACTCATTGTGGGATAGGCGTGTTGACGTGACAGCTGACTCTTTGGCTCTCTTCAACGTTTGGAGCAATCGCAGAGCAAAGTCAACAGTTTTGGCAACCCCTTGTTTAAGTCGATTTTCACCCCGATCTTAGAGGGCAACTGCACTTTGCATTCGAGATGGATCCCGTTAAAGCAAACCCAGCAGACGTCCATTCAAGATAATTATCGAGAACTGACGCCCAGTTATCCAATTCAGTCTGGAAGCTGCTTCAGAAGGAGTAGAGAGGCGCTCGCGGCTTCATGTTTGACTTGATGGCACTTCCTTTAAATGTGCCGAACGGATCAGCGTTACTCGAGGGATCCAGTGCCCGGGTCGTCGGGAGTAAATGTATTTGCCCAGCAGCGCCCAGTTGGTGAAGAGCTTTGTTTTCCACCTTTCGTTATGATTGCTTCACTCATTCGACCGTAACAGGTATGGGGTTACGTGAAGGTTACTATGGTGGTGCCAAACACCCTCACCCGTAGCCATGGTGGCCGCGTCTGTCTTCTTTTACGAATCGCTTGATACGTCTGTCTAAGGTGGGACATATGGAGCTCCGTGAATATTCATCAGTTAAGGGTTACCAGACAAATATGCAGGGCCTGCCCTTTGAACTCCGGGCCTTTAAATTTTTCTTTCCCGACTCCACAAAGGATCAGATGAAATTTCCGCCGTCAAAGTTCAACAATGTCCTCCTCATGTCGGGCTCCATGGGTAGGAGCCTTAAAGGTTTCAGCTGGCCTTCAAATCTTAATGTGCAGCTGGTCGCTAACTGGAGTTAGATTGCATCATTATGTAGAGCGGTGGCAGCTACGTGCCGACAGCATGCAGTAGTTTTACACGAAGTAATTAACTATTTCAGCAGGTTAGCAATTGCCAGACAGGAGCACGAGAGGTCATAAGAGTCTTTCCCGCAGCCACCGTTCGGCTTCAGCCTTCAGGTAGAGTTTTCGGACTGTATCTTCATCTTGTCATCAATCTGCCAAACTAAGCTGGTGAAAGTAAATTGTTCTGTAGCCATGGTCAACAAGGCCCTAAGACTAAGAGCCATGTAGTAACACTGCCTGGGTCTTTCTCTCGAATGATTACATTATGCAAGTTGATCTAATATACGACGTCCATCTGTCCATCTGAAGCTTCACCGCAGGCTACATATGGTTTTAAGATCAACTTTGCGCCTGCTTTCTCCCCCCGACATATCTTGTTTCTAGTAGTACACAGTGGCTAACATTTGTGCATATATTGGCTTCTTCAAGCATAATGGAGTATTGGCAAAGTTGAAGTCGCTGAACAGCCTTTTTAGAAAGGCGGGCATACGACAAGCAGAAAATTAAGTTATATATTTAGTGGCATCACTCGAGGATTTTTTATCCATAATCATCAAGGCGAAGGATATCAAACAGAAGAAAATATCTTTCACGCAGCATTGTCTCCTTCCTAGTTGATAGGGATTCTAAAGAAAAGAAGCAAGTCCACGCTGTTGGATGTGACAACTTAGGCGTTAGGGCTGGAGACTTTGGACGGACAAAGACGTGCGAGAGGGAGGCGACTTCTCTTCAACCACACGATTGGAAAGACGGTTAGAGATTAGTCCAGTTCTTCATTCATTATCTTCCCAAAGTTAGATGATTCATCATGGGATTTAGACCCAGCTTGGTGCAGTCAACAGCTTGGTCGAGGCGGCAGGGTCCCACGGCTACAGCCTAAACGTTTTCTGCTGTCAACGTAAGATCGCAAACATCTCGTCAACAATATCTATATAAACAATCATATCACAATTATTAATTGTGTAACAAGTGGCAGTACTATCATCTGGTTAAAGCGGACAATCATGTGCCTTATGATTGAATTATTCAATCAACATAAACATACTAATTATAAATGAACATATAAATCATAGGTAAGTTACTATGCAACCCAGCCATTTGCATACACTAAAATGGGCATGATGTGTCGACAATAAACACGTACAGTCATTGTCAACAATCCATAACCATGTATTTCTACACACGTGGATAACAGAAACGCATCTTAAATGTTGCCATATTTACCATTAAATTATCCCAACTTGTACAAAATACACATGCGGGAGTGTCTGTTTATAACAATGGATAAGTTAACTAACCAACTGTTGCATTCTTTGAAGTTCTAGCGGCAACAATGACGAAATTTACGAGCAATGATCGCACCATGTCCTGGCACATATTGTGAAGTTTCTAGAATACAGAAAGGGTACAGCCACTTGAGGGCGCTATTTCAACTTTCCGCCGTTACAAAGCCTTTTGTGGGTACTACCGTGCGGGGGTCGCTGACACTTTACGCATCTGCGGAGCTTAGAAATAGGTGCAGATATGAATCACTGTAGATGGGCTTCCGAAAAACAAAACATATAGTTTACTATTTGTACCGCTCAAGACAATGAGGGCGACAGAAGAAACATCAAGCCATTCGTGATTCTGGCGGACCGATGGCGTGGAGTTCTCAGGGCTATGCGGGGTAAGAGTTCAGCTCGTCAGAGGTGAGTAAATATCTCTTGTTTGGCACACTTAGAAGTTGCAGTGTGGTGGTGAGTTTATCAACGGTTTTCCCACCCACCCAACCCCTTTTTCCCGCGCGGAGTTCCGCCGCGGGTTCCGGTTTCTACGTAAAATCTATCAAACCCATATCTAAGCATTGTAGATTCTGGAGCCCGCTACGGAACAATGGAGCGATATAAATAGTTTACTATGTTACTTCTTTTTTGTTTCTTCTCTTAATTATGTTGCGCATCGTGCTTGTATGCCCTCTCCCCTTATGTTTGTTGCGTGTACACAGCCATTTTGTCTCGGAAGATCTTGTTAACTTGCACACCAGGGCCCAATTCCATAAAAGCATTCTAACTTAGTATATTACTAGAATACGAGGTTTTAGCAAGATTCCAAATGCCTATAGTTGGTTGCTTGCTAGCAATCAACTAAATCGCATTCCATAACACTATTCTATGAAACATTCTTACTAGTTGCTTGAAAGTTGCAGCTTGCTAGCCTGGTGTGGGGTTTGCATAATCGCCAAAGTACATGGTCAGTTTGAGTTAACAATAGGGAAAGAGTTCAAATCAGGTCATGCTGTGGGTTTTATTGCCAATGCATTCCTCTCTACCCTATTTAGGGTATGTACATTTGTATCGGCCCAAGCACATGTTTCAGAAATGGCTAATTCAGAGAGTGTTTCAAATCAAAAAAGAGGAAAGAAGCCTTATAATTACTCGACTCAGGAAAATCTGTCCTTGACTCTGCGCATAAGGATGTCAATACAAATTCCCAAAAGATGAAAGATTGAAAGTGACTTAGAATGGTGCTAATAAGGATTTAGACATACCCCAAACCTATTCTAATTTTAGCAAGCAACTAGGAACCTTGCTAAGCGTATAATGGTTTTATGGAATAGATTTAGCAAGGAACTAGAGATAGAAAGGAAGTTAGCAACCAACTAGGCTTAGAATGCTTTTATGGAATTGGCTCATGTTCGCTAGCTGGCTCAAATATAGGTGTTTTTTTTCCAGAATAGTTTCACTTACGACAAATCAATAAAAACGAATGCGTGAAAATAAATCCGTAAACGAGTAGCACAGGTAGAGCTAGAAGCGGGCGGGGAGTCGCCGCTCGTAATATGGAATATTGAACCCCATAAAAAGCGTCTTTTCTCCAGACCCAAAACCGTGACATGTCATAGTATTACAGCTCGTGGGTAATTACGAGTTTAATATGAGTAAACAATTAGCATCGTAATTTACGATCAATTAATCTTGATTCTCAAGTTCATATCTGATAAAATGAAAACAATATTGAATAGGTCGTTAGTTTGTATGAACTATACTTTATTCTTTAACTCAATAAAATTGCTCAACTACATTTTTCATAAAGTTAGATTACACACTATATAAAAACGTTATTTAATTTGAACTTTTTAATTTTGTTCACATGTTTAGTCAATTGTTTTCACATGTTTAGTCTATGTTTTGTGGGGTTTATTTTCTTCGATTTAATGCACAATATGAAAAAGAACAATTAAAACCATCATTCGATATCTGATAAAAAAATCAAGTCTGTATTTTAAAGTTGTTGTGTTTTTATTCTGGGATGATAAAAAAAGTGATAGTAATATATCGAGCCAGTCATTCCATTTCAGTTCAACAATTTTAGTCGGCATTATTTACTTTATTTTACTCTTTTACTCTATATACTTGATAAAGAGACAAGATTTAGTCGTGTATAACCCAAGACATGCAATAGATTCAAACATGTTAAAACAAAAATGGTTACAGGGACATTTAATGTACCGCTACAAAAGCTCTAAACATAGTGGGTTTTCTTTGGGGGGAATGTTTTTTGGGTTTTTTTTTTTTGGGGGGGGGGGTGCTATCTGGCGAACCTGTTTATCTGGTACCAGAAGTCTTACAAGACTTCTAGCACATTAACTTACAAATGCTTAGCACATTAACCAACCGTTAAACTACTCGCTCTATTTAGAAAACTGTTGATTATTTGTAAAAATATACAGTTAACTGTATATTTTATTTAAGAATGCACAGTTAAATTTACATTCTTAAAAAATAGATTTGCCGCAACCTGGGATATCGATAAATATCTAGTAAAATGGAACACTACCTCCAATAAAATATTATGCACGTCTAAAACATTCGAACATAAAAATGACCTATTATTACGACGAAGAAAAAAAAAGGTGAACATTTTTTTAAAGCAAGATCGAAACGATAGCTTGTGATTTAAAATATATACATGTATGTCATAGTAATTTATTTCATGTAAATCTCATTGGAGATAGTCCCTAGTTATAGGTCATAGGTTCAAAGGTCCTAAAAGTACTCGACTACGCAAAACGTTAAAGGCAGAACTAGTACATGTAGTATTATACCATTTGCGTTTGCAGCAATTTTGGAAAATGGATGGGTTAGGAGATTCATATTTTGTAGTAAATAGTAAATATTGTGTTGCTGACTTGTTTAAAGTTTGTTGTTCAACAAAAACAAGAAAAAAGTGCTGTTCGTGCAGTCTGGTTTCTTGACTTCCTTCAGACGAATTCAATAAATCGGGGGCGGTGTTTGAAAATAGTCGGGTTTTTACAACGATTACCGGCCGGGAATCGTTTAAAATTGATAACAAATTCTACAGATTTTACAGGATGCTTGAGACTGTTTGTACATGTACTTAGTCAATTATACATATTTCATAATAGTTCAGTAGTTTTGTTTTGTTGATGTTCGCAAATGGTGTATACTACCTTTAACTTCAATTCATAAGTTTATTAATTCCTTGTCTAATACAGTATTAACTTCTAGGAACTATCTTTCAGTTTAACATCATCCGTCAATCAGACATCCTCGTATAATATTAACACCACGATTTATACCGTTGAGGATTCCCTTTGGGGTCGCCGATACACCTTCCTTACTACTTCCTCCTCTTCCACGTGCCACGCCCCCCTCACAAACACCCGGTGGGTGGTCTTTACCTACAAAGACAACATTCCAAATTATATGGTGTTCTAAAACGGAAAGGCAAACGTCGTGGTTCAACTTTCAAACATCGTGGGTCAAATTTTGCAAACGTCGTATTTGTAAACGTCGTGGTCCAATATTTTGTAAAGGTCGTGGTTCAATATGTGTAACGTCGTGGTTCAATAATTGTAAACGTCGGGGTTCAATAATTGTAAACGTCGGGGTTCAATAATTGTAAACGTCGTGGTTTAATATTTGTAAACGTCGTGGTTCAATATTTGTAAACGTCGGGGTTCAATAATTGTAAACGTCGTGGTTCAATTATTTGTAAACGTCGTGGTTCAATTATTTGTAAACGTCGTGGTTCAATTATTTGTAAACGTCGGGGTTCAATATTTTGTAAACGTCGGGGTTCAATATTTTGTAAACGTCGTGGTTCGATATTTTGTAAACGTCGGGGTTTAATATTTTGTAAACGTCGTGGTTTAATATTCTGTAAACGTCGTGGTTTAATATCTGTAAACGTCGTGGTTTAATATTTGTAAACGTCGTGGTTTAATATTTGTAAACGTCGTGGTTCAATATTTGTAAACGTCGTGGTTCAATAATTGTAAACGTCGGGGTTCAATATTTGTAAACGTCGGGGTTCAATATTTTGTAAACGTCGGGGTTTAATATTTTGTAAACGTCGGGGTTTAATATTTTGTAAACGTCGGGGTTTAAGATTTTGTAAACGTCGGGGTTTAAGATTTTGTAAACATCGTGGTTCGATATTTTGTAAACGTCGTGGTTCGATATTTTGTAAACGTCGTGGTTCAATATTTGTAAATGTCGTGGTTCAATAATTTGTAAACGTCGTGGTTCAATTATTTGTAAACGTCGTGGTTCAATTATTTGTAAACGTCGTGGTTCAATTAATTGTAAACGTCGTGGTTCGATTATTTGTAAACGTCGTGGTTCGATTATTTGTAAACGTCGTAGTTCAATTATTTGTAAATGTCGTGGTTCAATTATTTGTAAACGTCGCGGTTCAATTATTTGTAAATGTCGCGGTTCAATTATTTGTAAACGTCGGGGTTCAATATTTTGTAAACGTCGGGGTTTAATATTTTGTAAACGTCGGGGTTCAATATATTGTAAACGTCGGGGTTCAATAATTGTAAACGTCGGGGTTCAACTTTCAGAACGTCGAGGCTCAACATTTGAAAACTTGTTTTAACAATTTAAACTGGGACCAAAGTTTCTGTGTTTAAAAACGACTACCTTCCTTCAACTCACCTCTCTAACGAGTTTGGACTCGTCCATTAACACCATACCGGGGAGGAGTTGCAGATCTAGCTCAGACATGCGGGAATCCTGCCAGAAAATGTTGTAACTGAAAGGTTGTAATTGGTTTCATTTTGTCGCAACAGTTTCCCTTCTTGCATTTGTTATATTTGAAATGACGCCATTTTGTCTTTGCGCTTCTTGACCTCTCCGTGACTCCTCTGTGGGCATTCTACATGGGGTTGCCCTTAGTCTTGCTGAAATTTTTTACTGAATTTGACTTTATGCTAGGCAAATGCCAGCTGTATACCACCAGTCACAAACAATAAACATCACCTTAAAAGTAGATTTGTAACCCTGTTCCCCCCCCCCCTTTGCTAAGCAAAGGTTTGTGCTTGCATGTTTTATGAAATTGGCTCCTGCCCATAACCGATTTCATAACCATTTCCTTTCCGGATTTGTTTAGCGCAGGTTTGGCGCCGCGAGAGCCTCTGATTTCAAGTCTACACTTGCAGTGTCCAAACAAAATCGAAAAACTTGGTCCTATGGTCAATTTGACCTCTTTTGGAAAATTATTCATAACTCTGTTAAACATAAATTGTCAGATTTAGACGTTTGATGTCTCATTTTAAAGTGGAAACTAGTATCTTTGAAACCATATCTATATTATCGATGTTAGTTATACATTTTACGTGTGATATTCGGTTATATTTTGTTGCAATTATAGATATATTATTATAATGCACACGTACATGTATATTCTAGATACTCACGGATCGCAACGTACGATGGGGAGTTGGTGTCATAGAGGCTAATGCTCGCAGGGTGATCTCCGGAAAACCTAACAACCATTGACATCGTTAGGGCAAAAAACAATCCCCAACATACATCACGTAATTCAATAAATCACAAAAACGTGATAATACACCACACGGGCGTCAATCGGTGAGCAATTGACGCCCTTGATACACGAACATCTTCATTAAATTTCGTGCAGTTGGTGACAAGCAGAACGTTGCTGTGTTGGGATATAGATTAAAAGCAATAACAATATAAGAACGCTGGTTGAAAACGAACGCCGTTTTTACTTGCTTTTCTCGGCATTCATGATTGTAAAACAAGTCAGATAAACTATATTTACTATAAAATACAACCACCCAAATCCACCTATTCATGATAATTCAAGCAATTACCAATGTATTATACCTTTACATCCACCCATTCATGATAATTCAAGCAATTACCAATGGTGTATCCTACCTTAATGTACGTATGCTGACGCTTGAACATTGCATTACCACTCGTGTACTGCTTACTAGCTACATGAGATTGATCGCCATGTGTTTATTGCAAGCATTTCATAAATACAAAATACACCTAAGCCATGATGTATAAGTTGTAGGTAGACATACATACTTTCGAAGCCGTCATTGTCAACGGGCCTGGCGAGGGAGTCTGGGCGGTGATTGGACGCTCCGGGCCCCGGGACCACAGGAGTGAAATCCACATCAATGTACGAAGGTCCACGGTCCTTGGGAACCCTCTCGGCTAAAACTGAATCCTGTTGTCGAAAAAAAATGTACATCTAAAATATGTGCTTTAGGGTAGGGTAGCCTGAGGGTTTAGGTTATAGGTTTTGGGTATACGTTGAGGTTATATGAGTTTGCGTTAGAGTTAGGTTATAGGGTTAGGACAATAAACCACCGATATAAACCGTTTAACTTTCGGTTAGTTAGTTGGTTTTTTTTATTATTTCTGTGCAGCTATCCTTATCTATGGACGGCGCTTGTTGGTGATTGTGGTTGTTCCATATTTATCGGCAATCATAAATGCCCCCACTAAAACAGAAAGTGGCGCCAAGCCCTCAGTTCTTTCGTGCATGAAATTATTAACTGCTCATTAGTCAACTGAAGACATGACGATTTGATCAAGGTGTCATTTGAATGAGAAGATCCAAACCTACCGTAAGAAATGTCCCATATACGCACAGGTTGGCCCCCGAAAGGTAATGAGGCAAAAACTACATATACCAATGGATGGAGAATCTTTCTAGAACAACAATTATACCAAGATATCTTGATTTAGGCTAATAGTTTTAGCTGCAGACCCCATTTTGTGAGGTGAAGTCAGTGGTCCTGTTGCACCGACAAATAACTAGCCTAAACCGCGTCATGTTAAATTTGCAGGCGCGGTTTAGTTATTTCTCGGTGTGAAAGAACCGTGCTTTACAAAACGGGGCCTAGAGTTAAAACTACTAGCCCAAATTGAAAAATCTCGGTATCATTTGTCTTCTAGAAGGATTTCCAATCCTTTAGTTCCTGGCCCACCCTGTACAATCCTGGATTTTCCCATCATCCTCGTTCAATGACGCGGCGAATAGAGCATGCGCAGTAGTTTATATGCGCAGTATCTCGTTTGCGCACTGCGGTCGCAGAAATCAATGGACAATATTCGTTTGTTTGTTTGAGGTTACAAAATGATATGTGCGACAATTAAACCGTCAGTATATTCAAAGGATTAAGAAGCAACCCTCGGAGACACCAAGGGGCTCACTCGGGAGGCAAGTTTTGATACTTTTGTTTACAACTAAACAAAAATAGGCCAATTCCGCTGAAATGGTTTTGTAACTATCCTTGTACCTCGCCCTTTAAGGCTGTAAAAGCATGTTTGACACAGAGTTCGTTTACCTTTCAATCCAGCCCTCAGAATTGTTTTGTTGGTATAACTTGGACATCTTTGGGTTAATTCCGCTGATTTGTTTTTTCCAACTATCCTTGTACTCCACCCTTGCGTGTCCAGGGAATGTATATTAATATTATCATACTATTATACAAACAATTGTGACCCCCAAACACAGTTCTATACATATTACACATATGCCTCTCGCGGGAGCACCAAAGTGCCACGGTGGGGTTTTGTTTTGGTCGGTGTCTCCGAGGGTTTTAAAGGATAAACCCTACAATTACTTTGTTTGTATACATTTACCTTACGTGTAGACAGGTGGTTAGTGCGTTTCTTGTTCTGACCAACTCTGCTGGCAAGAGCTTTCCGAACCTAAACTTAGAAAAACAATTACGCAAATGTAGTACTCCAAACTAATTCAACTATTTTAATCTTCTGATATTGTTTTAAAAGGTCACCCTGTGTGTGATAATTATACGGTATACTAATTGATTTTGTTGAATGGTCGTCAACAATCAACACATTTGCATAAAACCAGTTATAAATGTCTTATGTAATATTTATAACATTGTATTAACCTTTGAGTTAGTAAAGCAGCACGTTGAAAACACACATGGTCCGAGAAGTGAGTTGACCACAACGAAGAGCCATTCGGCCGCTGTTACTTTACCAGTGGGTGCAGCTAATGTTAGCGGCATCAAGACCATCAATGCCGTTGCCAGAACAGCCGTCAGTGCAAATCTTTGAAGATCATGTATATTGGGAGAGGGGAGGGAGGAAAAGAGTGGGGGGGGGGGGGGGGGTGACAAAAGCTTGAAACTGAATCTGACTTTATACGCTGATTGCAACAAACGAAAGATGAAAAAAAATAAAACAAACGAAAAATGAGAATTTATAATTGTACTTACTTTATTTCACTGGTATTCTGCTTGGGCGTTCCACTCATTAGTGCGAACTTAGCAGCAACGAGTAAGGTACAGAAAACCAGCTAACACGAACATTGAGAGACAAACAAGGAAAGAGTAGAGTTAAAAAATTATTAAGAATTTTTTAGTAGCACGCAGATTTTTTTTCTTTTAAAAGGTAGGATACACCATTGGTAATTGCTTGAATTATCATGAATGGGTGGATGTTGGGGGTTGTATTTTAGAGTAAATATCGTTTAACTGACATGTCCGAAGTTTTACAATCATGAATGCTGAGAAAAGCAAGAACAAAGGCGTTCGTTTTCAACCGGTGTCGGGCAGTTGTCGGGCAGATTTTTGTTCGCGATCGCCGTCCGGCGATTTTTATTTATTTTTTATTTTTTTAATTAAATTTTTCAGAACAATTACAGAATTTCTAGCGCAATCGTTTTGCTGGATGCCTACAATCATTATTTACTTTCAAATAAGTAAGATATTTCCTAATAATCCCGTAGTAAATACATCGATATCTGCAAATGGGGTATCCTATACCTTTAATTACCATTTGCAGTTTTGTAATTAGTTTTTTTTACTTGCTATTGTGAGCTCAAACACACACAAACAAACGTTTACAACAGTTAGGCCCACAGCTACAATTAATGTTCAAATACTTACGCTCAAGATTATAACAGCTGGCAACAGGAACGCCAAGAAAAGACCCTCAAAGTCAGCCAGACATCTGTATATCCACAAGAATCCCGATACTTAGTTTAGGAACAATTTCGTAAGTGTGACCACTCGTTATTTTCATTCTTTTAAAGATCAGCATCCAAAATCTTTCAAGACCTTTCAAGCCTATGTAAATCAGTACACAACCTAGTGTAAACTCAATCAATGTACATTCACATATACATTTACATATAATCTTTCAAGATCTTGAAAGATCTTTCAAGCAGTGACAACACTGCATTGTGTAGACAATCACAGTCTGGTTCCCATAACAACAGCTATTTCGGATGACAATTGGGTAAGGTCTGGTAACCGCCAATGTCCCGTTCAATACCAAAACGACGGAATTATTCTCGTTTCCGAAAAAGTCCGAAGTTTGCCGAACACGTTCTACTGACATTCGGGTATACAGTCATTAGTGTTCGCGATAGTCGAGTGTTTCCGGAAGTAAAATGGTTGTAAGGTAAACAACAGAATGTCCGTTGATCCAAAAGTTTTTCAGTTTTGATTTAAATCGAAACTAGTACTGAACAAAATCATCAAAGGAAATGCCCAGTATCACTATTTTAAGCCAATGTCGTATTGTGAATTTTGTAGGGAAAGTCTTATTCTTGAAATGCTGCAATATCTAAAAATAGCTGCGTTATGATCTATTGTTGTCGGTGAGGGTAAATTTACCTGACCTTAAGGTCAGAAAATTGTCAGGCCTGGGAACCAGACCTATATTGTATAGTTTATTACTTATGTAATCTTCGAATTATTCGGAAGCACCAATTGACAATAATGATTAATACATGTACTACGAAAAATGTATAGCCGCACATAAATTACCCAACCTCGTTCCCAGGGTGTCGAGCAGTGCCCTCACCGACACAAAAGCTGCACTCTATAGCGTAGTTAAAATTAAAGTAAGCCCTGAGAACGAGGTTGTAAATTACCCAACTTCGGACGTGTATTGGGACATTGAGGTAGCGCCTGAAATGACAACGACCCCGGAGGGAATGCCTAGTCCAATCAGAAGGCCGATACGTCGACTCGGAAGCGACTCTGTGGCGATGTGTAACGGCTTGTGTGATTTGCGGAGGAGTAAGAAACCACGAACAAACATCCATGCACAAATGGACAGGTAGGAAAAGTGGAAGGTGATGGCATTAGCTGTGCAGAAAATCTGATGGATGAAAAAGTGGAAAATATTGCACCGAAAAGGCTAAATTATGAGAGAATCAGATCAACTTAAAATTCCCGCAAAGTAAACATGGAGGTAGCCGAAAAATAGCCCCCAAAATAACGTTCAACCTCAAAATAATGTTTAGTAGTGCTGGGCAAGTAGTGATTTTTCTCACTCGAGTACTCGCGAAAGAAGTTACTCGCGAGTAATCGAGTACTCGCGAGTATTTGTCACAATTTTTACATAAAGTAAAATGACGGTCACACACGTGTTTATCACCATGCGTTCTTATTCAAAACACAACGGTAATTTCACAGCGACTTTTGCATCAATTTGGTCTCCTTTATCGCTCAAGTTCCAATTCAGAATGTTTTTTTATTCCTCCATGGTAGAATTGAAAATACAATAAAAACACCATATCGTAAAACCATCGCAATTGTCATTAGTGTAGTAGTAGAGTCCGTTCGTGTTGCAGTATGAATAACCAGCTCCGTGGAACAATGCACCGACACCAAGAAACTCCCGCCATCTTGTGTATCTCCTCCCCTCCCCCCCCCCCCCTTAAGATAAAAAAAACATGTTTTAAACTTACTTCACTCTCGATGTCCTGCACAGACAGTAAAAGACACATGTCAGTCGTTGCTATAGTAACTAGAAACATGGTGCGGAAACAATCATGGTCTTCCTTCCATAAACATCTAAACAGACGTAAAGAAAATCCAAATTTCTTTTTTCAAAGTAACAATTGTTTGAGGCATTTCAACACACGACACCGTGAACAAGCACAATGTATTACATTCTTAGTGGACCGCTTTTCGTTTGTTAAGTGCTTATGTGCAAAGACAGTCGCCCGCTCTATAAAGGTAGATTGGTGGACAATATAGAATGTGGCACACAATTATTATATCATGTCAAAAGAAAGATATTTGGCTATGGGGCCATCGCAGATTTGACCTTTGAAACAATAATAGGTTAAATAACATGCAATGGCAGCCATTTTGAAAATGTTGAAAATTGCTTGTTTTTCTACCCATTTTTTTCTTCAAAAGACCAATCTGTAATGGTCCTATACATCCACATATTTTGTATCATGTCATACTACGATTGCGGGTCAAATTTGATGCTTTTATCATTTGGTTGAAGACTTTTTTTATCAACCTGCCCGACTAATATGTGACAGGAAACTAAATATGAGATAATAACCATGTGACCTGCTCCCACGAAATCGGAGTAAAGTTGACATTTTGATATTTTGAGATATTGGTATTTCCAGATTCCTTGAATTCCTAGCTTTAAATAATAAATAATTTATTGGGTAGGGTATTTAAAAAATATATAATATTGACGTTACACGTCTTTCAATTTAATGTCGTTCCCGTGTGAACGGGAATCGTTCTAATAATTTCAAAAAAACGTGAGCTGCATGTATGATTACGCCCCTTTCTAATAAACACAATACTTGGTAGTTGGAAAGAAATATATGCGGGAATTGTATCGTGCCAAAACAAAGAAATTGGCAAGGCGGCACTTGAACCTCCGGAATACCAGAACGGCGCTCTACCAACTGAGCTATTTTGCCCTATGTTGGCGGTCTCCCAAATTGTCAGTATCTTCAAGGGCGCTAGCTTTAGAAACAAAACAAGCTTTAAATGATGAAATCAAAATCTTAATTTTCATTTTTGCCTTTTCATTAGTGTCTCATTTACTCGTGCTGGGTCACAATGTAGCTCAGTTGGTAGATAGCCAGTCCGGAAGTCGCAGGTTCGAGTCCCGCCTTGCCAATTTCTTTGTTCACTTTGAAATGTATGCAATTTTACCTAGTTAGTTTCCCTTGTGGTTTATTTATGTTAATAGGATATTAATATTTATAGGTTATTTAACGAAAAAATTACCGTACATATCCAAGGATAGCTACAGCAGTGGTAATGGCGATGAATGACAAGACACAGCTGATTGAAACTGACCATTTAAATATCCCAGAAATACCGATTTTCCACACCTTTAGAAAAAGAAAAAGAATTAAAGACGAGGATGTAAATACACAAATTGCCATGACATAGAACTTGGGAACCTACTTTAACCAGTTCGCGCCGGGGGACGTGTATACACGCAAAGTTTTCCCCAGATTCCAAACGGATCACGCGTAAACACGTCACGACTCGCGGGCAAGGCCGGAAATGTCTGTTGGCAGCGAGCAACGCCGGAAATGCGTGATAGTGCTTCCCGGTACCATCGGCCTGAACCCGCCTCGAATCGAGTTTTGTTAACAAAATAACCCCGCGCCTCGGCTCGGCGATGTTAAAATAAGCCCGGCGCGAACTGGTATTAAGAGAGAATACAGACTTGCCTTAATGAAGACAATGACGTCATCCACGTGATTACAATTACATGACGTAGTTCTGCCATCGCTGTGCATGATCGCGCATCTATTCAATGTGTCAGTTGCAAAACTAAAAGAACAAACAAATTAAAATCAACCTAAAATGTTATTGCTAATATCAACATTGTCAGTTTCGTATCATTTACAATCAATACACGAATACTTCATGCGCACGCATCCTGCGCACGCCGAAACGTTGACCCCAGGTCACTGGTGAGGCAAACGAAATCTATCCAATGAGAAGTCCAGGATATACGCCGTCACCTTAAATCTGATATGCTATTGACGAGTTGGTTGTGAAAGCCGTTCTTAGATAATTCTGTATAGTTCTTTAATGTATATGAATTGCCATTGCTCTTTCTCATAAATATACATAAAATATAAATGTTTTTATTTTATTATATATTTTTTTGTATAGAGTCGCACTTTAGGAGAGCCACTCGATAGTAATTTAGTTTGCTTACTTGGCAATCCTGCAGGGGTGTGCATTATTGTTGTTTTTCTTGTTATAAGGGTGTTTTCTTTTGTAATCTGCCTTGCTTTGTCCTGTTTTTATTAATTTATTTCAACTCTTGTAATTGTTTTCATATTTTTATGTAATCCTGCAAAATAATAAATGAAATGAAATGAAAAAAAAATATAACCACAATTCACGCACCACCCAGTTCCTCCCTGGTCCACCCTGTATAATTACATGTATACAGATTACTGGAGCTCAATGAATAACAAAAGAAAGGTTTCCTTAGCCACATATATATCGGTTTCATAATCATACCGTATGTCTGTGTTGCTTAGGGCTTGACATTTAGTTGTCGATGACACGGAAACAATGGTGGCATTACCGCTCTCTGTAATAATCACCTCCTAAACCGTGGACCAACAAAAATTGAATTAAAACAAAGGCCAAGAAAGGGTTCAGTATTGTCTTCATAAAACTCTGAATTATAACATCTGTAGTATTGTCTTGTGTACTGAAACGGTGATTTATAGTAAGTAAAAATGTAAACATCAAAATAAAATAACATCTTATAGATGTCTTTTTTTTACAAGACGTTGTCAAATAATGGTTGAATGTCAAAATCTCACTAACATTTTGCTTGGTCTTTGTTGCGTTTTGTCTGTCACACTTCTTTGTTAGTTCTTTCCTTTGATCTTCACCTTGGTCCCTTTCTTCGTGGTTTCACCCCTTCCTTGTTTGTTCCTTCCCACCTAGGTTTGCACCCCTTGGTCTGTCTTTGATCCTACCCACCCTGATCTCTTTCATTCCTTGGCCTAATCCTCTTTTTGTTGGTTCTTCCCCCCAGCTTCTGTATCTCTCTTTTGTGTTTCTTCTCCCAACCATATTGTGCATCATGCTTGTGTATGTCCCTCTTTATTTGTTTGTTTTTAAGTACACACTTTGTCTTTAAGATAGATTTTGTTAAGATTGAAATTGTCGGTCCCAGCACTTAACTTATTTGGTTTGATTTTATAATATAGTATTTTATAGTGTACTGTACCCCAAATTAATGTCCAGGATTGGGCGTCGATATGAATTGTTTTACCTCTCTGCGGGATAAGAAGAGTTCTTCGCCCGACATTAGATCCGTCGTTTCTATGGGCACTGAGTATAGAAGGGTGACATCCTTGTCGATGGACGTTTTGGCTTGAAAAGCGCTGTAATTACAATAACACACACACTTTGGGAATGTTCGTGGGGTGCCGTGGTCATAGTCTGCCATATAGTCAGGTTTCTTATGTATTTTCGTTCACTTCTTGTGTAGATTTGCTAAACTATAATTCTTTGGAAACGTTAGGATATACTTAACATGAAAACCCACGTTTACATTTGCTCTTAGGTTCTTTATGGCGGCCATCTTGGATTGTTTAAATGGCATTTTGATGACGTCATGATGACGTCACACATTTTTCACAATTGTGTGCATATGTCTATGACCCAATAAACATATTACAACAAGAATTTTGAATTTATCATGTTATGTTGATGAAATATGGCTTAAAGGTCTAAAAATGAAACAAAATCATAACAAATCACACGATGACGTCATCATAATGACACTTCAATTTATATCTATAACACATCCCGCCATACCTGCATACCAAGTTTGAACCCAATCGGACTTATACTTCCAGAGATATAGAGCATTGAAAACAAATGGACCTTTAATTTGACACCAATGACTTTTCATGTGTCACGTCACATTAAAGAACCATTTTTTTTCTTCAAAAGAACCTAAACAAAATGTAAACATTGGTTTTCATGTTGAGTATATTCTAACATTTCCAAAAATGTATAGTTTAGCAAATCTACAAAAAGTGAACGAAACTTTCAATATGTACATTATGAACCTGACTAATACGTTTACAGGGCCATCACTTAAACAATGTGAACAAATTAAAATATGTGTGACGTCATTTCGAGCAGAATTGTTGATAAAGCTGCTGATTGGTTGATAGGTGTCAGCTGACTTTTTTTCCTGGATTGATCTACTGATCTTTAATCGGAGTCACACCATGTACTATTAGAATGCCCCCTACCCCCTTCCAAAAAAATATCGGGACCGGTAGTCAGCGCCGATTCAAACCCATTGATTGGATCACTTCTGCGCATGCGCAGTGATAGTTTTATTATTTTAGAGATGTTTACATGTTCGTGCGGGGGGGGGGGGGGGGGGCAAATTCATAGAGCTGCTGAGCACAAACATTTGCTTAACACAAACAAAAGTGTTGCTCAGTAAAAGCAGATTACCAGCCAAAACTCTATGTGCTTTTCATGCTAAAAACCAGCTGAATACCAGTCACAAACAATATACATCACCTGAAAATTTGGTTCGTAACCCTGTTTTTGTCAAGGTAGAATGTTCATGCTCAGCACATTTTTGTGCTTAGCAGCTCCATGAAATTGGCCCCAGGTTGACAGCAGTTGGGACGCATGATTTGTATACAGTACCGGAATAAGAAATTGGAAGTTGCCAATCTAAGTAATTGCTCGCAAAAATCGAAAAATAAAATAAAAATTGGAGCCCGACTAAAGTATAATGTTAACGAATGAACAGTGAATGCCGGACTTACCTTGAGACATTGAAGTTGATTACCAGTTCACTGGGAAATTCGTTGTACTTGTAATCCACTGTTGACTCAAATTCTTCAATAAAATAGAATAAAATCAGTAGAATTAGTGAGGCTACATAACATTCAAACATATATTTTAAATTTATCTGATGTAGATTGTATCACTAATGTTCAGCAAATTTAAATTTTCGAAATAAATTGTAAAATATAAACTTATAATGACACTTAGAACATTTTGCGTCGTGAATATACAATTTTGAACATAAACAAACAGTTTTAACATAATCTGAGGGGTTGTTTTAAATTTAAAACAAATTAAAAATCGAAGAAAATGTTAGTTCTACTTTTGTAAGAGTAACCCATCAGTACAAACAAGACAGTTTTAACCAGTTCGCGCCAAAGGACGTATGTATACACAAAGTTGTTCCCAGATTTAAATCGGATGACGCATGAACACGTCACGAGCAAGGCCGGGAATGTCTGTCAGCAGCGAGCAAGGCCGGAAATGCGTGGGTGTGCTTCCCAGTACAATCGGCCTGAACCCCCCCCCCCCCCCCCCCCTCGGATCGAGTTTTGTTAAAAGTGATCTCGCGCCTCGGCTCGGTTATGTTAAAATAATCCCGGCGCGATAATAAAGATTCACTGCACCTGCGCTGTAGCCAAAGAAGTCTCCTGATTGGCTCTCAACACGAACAAACGGCGGGGTCATGACCTCCTGATCGAACGCAATTAACGAATTGGCGATGACGTAAGAGTCCTCTTCGTGCATTGGCTCCTCTTTACTTTTCAGCAAAACATCTGTTCACACAATGAAATGAATTATTAATTTACATATCAATTAAAGGGATAAACACTACAATCTTAAAACGCTGTTCAAATCTTTTGAACAACCAGGTGTGTTTAAGTACATTAAACAACCATGTGCGCTGTTTAAGCAATTTTTTTAAAACAGTTTGAACAACTTTTTTAAACAGGGTTTTAACAGTGTGAAAACACTCTAGTTAAATTTGACTAGAAACCAGTCAAACATTAACGTATAAGTGTGGATATACGAGCAGTTTTCCAAACCTCAGCCAAACTTCCGTTCGGGCTTCATCACCATTGCCTAACTGCATGAATGAAGCAAAATTACGGAGACGAAGCTGGGATTTGGGAAACGGCTCTAGGCTCTATTTATTTACCCGTGTCGTCCAGGTGCATGCACATTGACGATCCCTCTGGCAACGCCTTGGCAACCGCCTTGGCAATCTGTGTGATGGTTGCCATGCAATCTAAAACAAAGTCACGTGACTGTGTACAGAAACAAAATTGGTCGATGTTACGTTTTTACTTTTTTTGTTTTACGTTTTTTTTGTTCACAAGAACCTAAAAAACCTGACGTCATTATCTAAACAGGGGATCTCAGCTCACTTTAAATATTCCGGTAATATTTCACTACAAAGTGACACTAACACCGAAATAACTATATATTGTGGTTTTGATTTTGTCCTAGTCGGTGATAAATTGCACATAATCTATGACCTGAATAAGTTACTAAAAACACAGAGTATAGTGTTGTCAAAACATTAATTAACATTAATTGACGTTTGTAAAGTGGAACACGGGGTCATCTGATTTTTAAATATTCACGAGGTGTAGTTAGAAATAGTTAGTTTAATAACTCATTAATAGTTATTTTGTTCAACAAAAATCTTAAATTAACGTGTCATTCAAGTCGCCAGCTTCCAGACGATGTTAAACAACGTGAATTTTAAGGCTAAAATGATTTTCACATTACCATTGCAAAACATCGTCAACTTAAAGGTTGGATACACCATTTGCAGATATCGAAATTTTTACAACCGAATTATTAAAAAATAACTTACTTATTTGAACGTAAATAATGGTTGTAGGCATTCAGCAAAATGATTGCGCTAGATATCATGTAAGTACTCCGAAAATTTTAATTTTATAATAAAAAATCACGATCGCCAAACGGCGATCGCAAAAAAAACCCAGAACATCATAAGAACCACTGCCTGAGGCAAGTTGAAAACGAACGCCGTTTTTTGTGTGCTTTTCTCAGCATCCATGATTCATTGTAAAACGTCGGACAGGTCAGTTAAACGATATTTACAAAAACAATTCCCCCCCCCCTCCCCAATCCACCCATTATAATTCAAGCAATTACCAATGTTGTATCCTACCTTGAAACCGCTTGTATCTCAAAGCACAAAAAAACTTTTTCTATTTAATTTGTTTTTAGAGTTGTCTTAGGTTATGGATCCCCGAAAGAGTAAAACAAAAAGTGGTTTTCACTCTATTTGGAGTTGTTTTCACTCTGAAAAACTAAATTTCAATCTTTTTCAGTGTGAACTAGTCACTCTTTTAAAGTAAGAAAGTACGTGACTATATTAAAAGCAAACGATTCTATAATGTGCGAGACATTTTGGAAGAGGGACACATTTCTCGACTAGCTAGCAGTGCCCACCCCATCTAAGTAAAGAGAACCTAATCAAGTTTAGAAGAACTCACCGTTTCAACAGTAGGAATTGAAGAAGTCTTCCGAAGCAAAGCAACAAGTAACTGTAGAACCAAATCAATTAAAGTCTAAATATTGCGTAAGAATCTTTAACATAATAGAGTACGCCATTTTGTCTTTGCGCGTCCGGACACATTCATGACCCTTCTATGGGAATCATTTCCTTTAATTTTTTCATCTTTGTACGATTGTTTCGAGAGTGAACTTTTTTGGCACGATATTTTTCTAACCCTGCAGGCAGCCACATAAAGATTTCGGAAGGCACATTTTTTTTATTTTTTTTATTTAACGTATGAAGCCGTCGGCCTATCACATTATTATTTTTTTGTAATCCTCGATGAAACATTGTATTTTGGTATCGCTTTTTAAGAAGGTACGGAAGCCCAATAGGGCCAGGTACCTCTTTCTCTTTCACAGAAGTGCGTTTCTCTTTTGCGATGGTGCGTTTCTCTTTCGCAGTAGCTCATCTCTCTTTCAGAACGTGTGTCTCTCTCTTTCAAGGGGCAATTCAATTTTTTACAGGGGTGCATTTCTCATTTATTGCGGCCGCGACTTACTAACTCGGGGCCGCCAGTTAGTAAGTCGCGGCCGCCACATAATTATGTCGCGGCCGCCAGTTGGGGAGTCGCGGCTGCGACTTACTAACTCGCGGTCGCCAGTTAGTAAGTCGCGGCCGCCACATAATTATCTCGCGGCCGCCAGTTAGTAAGTCGCGGCCGCCACTTAATTGCAATAAATGAGAAATGCACCCCTGTGAAACATGGACTTGCCCCCAGAAAGAGAGAAACGCACCATCGCAAAAGAGAAACGCACCATCGCGAAAGAGAAACGCACCTCTGTGAAAGAGAAAGGGGTACCTGGCCCTATTGGGCTTCCGTAATAAGGACCTCACTAGGGGTTACTCCAGTCATGAGAAACCTGGGCCCCAGCCAAAAAAACCCTTCCAGTTGTATTCAGTTGTGCACAAAATTGGCTCCCATTCAGTTGTGCACAAAGTGGGCTCTTTGTGTTTTGCCGCCAGGAAGCCTTTCTGGGGGTGTCATTATGTCTACTGCTGTACTAACGCTGTCTATAACTGTTTTATGTTTATTTTCTGGGGGTGAGATTGAACGCGTAAATAAAAGTGCCTTTCAAATTCACCTCATGAAAGATGCGCGTGATGTTTGGGCACGCGCAGTTCACCGAGTATGGAGTACGCCATTTTGTCTTTGCGCTTCTGGACCTATTCGTAATTCTTCCATGGGAATTATTTATATGATAATTATTTCATTTGTGTACGATTGCTTCGACTCCCCGAGTACGCCCACATGTATTTTAGATTTTCGAGAGTGACAATTTTGGCACGATAATTTTCTTTAACATCATGCAATTATTGTTCAGTTTTTAAATGAATGAGATGCTAGCAACAATTTCACAAAAGCCTTTTCTGGGGGTGATTTTCTTAATAAATCAATGTACCAAAATAAATCTCAAAAACTCTGACTTTCACAAGCAGATTTTCCAGGGGTCAACTGTTAGGTTCTATTATGAAAAAAAAACACATTAAACAGAACGGGCATCAATCGGAGGCGTTATCATGGCTACGATCTTGCTGCGCCATGTTGTCCCATCATGCCTTGCGCGGTCTTAACCCCAGCAGCCGATTTCAAGAAACCTTACACAATGGCGCAAGCCCTTGCGCCACAATTTATTGCGTTAGCTGCGCCACTTTTGTTTGCTGCTCAACATATTGCTTACGACAGTTTCACGAAAGTTTGACAGTGCCCAAGTCCGCGGCTTACGCAGTCAATTTACGTGACGTAAGATGTGCCGTACCGACTAAAAATGACCTATTTTACCAAATCGTAATCGACGTAGAGCCCGTCATTGCTCAGCTTTTTAAGCTTGATGAAAGACACTCACAGTTTTATATGGTGTTCCAAAGACGACTGATCGCCGTCGCCGTCGACCGTCGCCGTCGACGTCGACCGTCGCCGTCGCCCTCGCCCTCGCCCCCGCCCTCGACCGTCGCCGTCGCCCTCGCCGTCGCCGTCGACCTCGCCGTCGACGTCGACCGTCGACCGTCGCCGTCGACCGTCGCCGTCGACCGTCGCCGTCGACCGTCGACCGTCGACCGTCGACCGTCGACCGTCGCCGTCGCCGTCGACGGCGCGACGTCGCCCGTCGCCTCAAGAGGGCGCAAGTTATTTTGTGTACATGCGGCTCTCCGATCACTGTCTGCGCGCACTCCCCGAAAACGCGACAGTTTTCGTTTTTACGAACTGACACCCAGCACAGTGTGCGCGCACTGCCCGAAAATGCGTCAATTGTCGTTTTCACGAACTGGCATCACTCACTCACTGCAATGTATGTGCGCACTCCCCGAAAACGCGACATTTTTCGTTTTCACGAACTGGCACCCGTCTTAATTATTAATTAACTAACCATAATTATTTTCACAATATAAAAATTGTGGTACATGTACATGTACTGCATGTGGGGCTAGCTAGCTAGCTATACGGATATACCCCGCACGAAATAAGACCAATGAATTCGTGGCTCGTGCCAGTAGTGTAATGCTACATGCTACAAGAAGCTGGTTGATACGTTAATGACTTTTAAAATAATTGACAGGGCCTTTGCAGGGTCAAAGAACCAGAGTGCATATACCAACGCCAAACCGTAGCAAAAAAGTGCTACTTCATAAACTTGTGCACAAACGAAATGTTACACAATGCTACATGTGTAATTCAGAGAACGCCAGAAGGAAGGAGTTGTATCATGTAGCAAAAACGTGCTACTCCATTGACTTGTGCACAAACGAAATTAAAAGCGTACCAGTTAAGGTTTTATTTGTTACTGCACATTATCAAGTTTTGTACTGCGCATGCTCCAGTTTTGTAGCAGTAGCATTGCTACCGTCGGCTTGCGAAAAGGAGTCTCAGGAGTTCTTGCCAAGATTGTTGTTACGTGAAGGGCGCCCCCATGAGTAACAAAACAAAAGCAGACTAAACAGCGCCCCCGGCGAGGGCGACGGCGAGGTCGACGGCGACGGTCGACGGTCGACGGTCGACGGTCGACGGTCGACGGTCGACGGGCGACGGCGAAGGGCGACGGTCGACGGTCGACGGTCGACGTCGACGGCGAGGTCGACGTCGACGGCGAGGTCGACGGCGACGGCGACGGCGAGGTCGACGGCGACGTCGACGGCGACGTCGGGGGCGACGGCGACGTGGGGCGACGGCGAGGTCGACGGCGACGCTTAGGCAGCGTCGCCGTCGCCGTCGCCCCTGAATATGTTTGTTTGTGCACAAGTCTATGGGCTAAGGGCGACGTCGACGGCGACGGCGACGGCGACGCTGCATTAGCGTCGCCGTCGACGTCGGGGGCGACGTCGACGGCGAGGTCGGGGGCGACGGCGAGGTCGACGGCGACGGCGAGGTCGACGGCGACGGCGAGGTCGACGGCGAGGGCGAGGTCGACGGCGACGGCGAGGTCGACGGCGACGGCGACGTGGGGCGACGGCGAGGTCGACGGCGACGCTTAGGCAGCGTCGCCGTCGCCGTCGCCCCTGAATATGTTTGTTTGTGCACAAGTCTATGGGCTAAGGGCGACGTCGACGGCGACGGCGACGCTGCATTAGCGTCGCCGTCGACGTCGGCGTCGACGTCGCCCCTTTAGGGGCGACGTCGACGGCGACGTCGACGGCGACGGCGAGGTCGACGGCGACGGCGATCTGTCGTCTTTGGAACACCATAGTTTTATGATTGAAGTAAAAAATAATATTTTACCCATGACAGAATTGTTAACGTCAGATTTGCTTTGGCATCAAGTAGGAACCAGCCTTTCTTCTGTCAAATGTATGTACGTGTATGAATTACAAATTATAGTTTTGCCTGCCATTTTATAAGAAAGTTTCCCGGAGGGTGCTTGGTATACATCAGTTTACAAGACGAAGTCATCCAATGTACATGATCTAAGAGTTTACCTTGATATATTCCTCCAGGAGTAGTGGATCCGAACCACTGAAGTCGGAGTCCAACAATGTCCCTAGTCGCTCGAGGAGTTGGGCCGATTCCTTCACCGTGCCTGCTCCCGTCCCCAACGCCGACAGCGCGCTCGACAATACCTCGTCCGGCCGTGTGACGTCGGCGCGGGAAGTTCTTGTCGCGGTGGGGAAAACCGCGATTAGAAACAGCGCAGACACCTATACGCAAGGATAATTTATGGAACAAATTCCATACGTGGACATCGCTAATTTCCCCCTATACTCCGACCTCCATTAGCAATAGCATATTGCAATAGCATGTCGTATAAAAAGTCAAATTTTGCTTAGAAAATATTAAGGCATTCTACTGAGAAACACGGAATTTTTCAGACCAGTCGCATAGGGTTTGTGTACAGGGCGTCGAGTTAGTATGGAACTATTTTCGAAATTACAATTTACACAAACTTTTCAATCGGTATAATTATATTTCACTTTTTTAACATCTTTACTAATTAATTCCGGCTAATTAACCACCGTGTTAGTTCTAATTACCTGGTTCATGACCACTCCTCTTATAGAATTATGTGAAGGTTTCCGTACTGCAAAAGTTGTTGCAAAGTAGTATTTTATGGAGTTTTAAAATAGGAGAAACTTCTCATGCGATTAACTCGAAAACGCTTTTTCTTCAAATTTTACATGTGTGTTTATTCGTGAAAACAGTGACGAAATGTAACTCACCACAGATAAGTGCATCATGGGATGACGACACAGAGAGCCTAGCTGCCGACAAGTTGTGTTCGAGCCACACTTTGATTTATGAGAGAGCGACCAAAGCATTTTATAACAAACCCTACAAGGACAAATCGATACTCGACACAGATTGTGATTAATGAAAGCTTTTATTCGAGACCCGATTCCGTAGTCGGAAAGAAAATGGTTCACAAACGGCAGAAGAATCGATTACATCCAATCGATTTACTCGTCTCAATATTAAGGTTGTTCATCAATACTCGACTCTGCGTAATAATTGAGCTGAAAATGTCTAACCTTTTTTCCTATCGATTACATTTCAGGTCCCGAACGAAAATAAACACCTTTAAGCAAAAGTTAACAAAGGCAGACATTTGCAAACACCAAGGAAACAGAACTATCAAATGTACGACTCATAATTTACCATATTTAGTTAGTTCATATTGTGTTAGCAATCCATATGAACGGGTATATACAAGCCAATCATAGACTGGTTCCCTGACAGTGAAATTCCCCAACGTTTCTAAAGTGCTTCGTTTCATCTTATTGGGTTCAGGGAGCCAGACTACAAGAACATGATAGTTTTTCCAGCATCTACAAACACAAACCTTTAAATAAGCAGCGTAATATATATGTATAATTTTTTTTTTTTTTAAATTTATTTATGAGATTTGACACAAGGTCACGGGTCGTGGAGAAGGTTAAAATCCCATAATAAAATCCACTGCCCCGAATAAAGGTAGTATACACCATTGGTAATTGCTTGAATTACCATGAATAGGTGGATTTTTTTTGGGGGGGGGGGTGGTGGGGGGTGTAATTTTTCTGTATAAAATTATATTTTTCAGAATAATTAAGGGATATCTTGCGCAATCATTTTGCTGGATGCCTAGAATCATTATTTACTTTCAGACGAGTAGTATATATTTCTTAATAATTCGGTAGTAATTTTTTTCGATATCTGCAAATGGTGTATACTACCTTTAAAATCGAAATCTTCGAATAGTATAGTTAAAGACAAAAAATTGACACACGAAAAAATTTAAAAGTGCATAATTTAAATAAGTGCGTTATAAGTGCGGTATATATATTCTATAAATCTCACAAAAAACTTATCTCTGAAACGACATTGGGGCCAATTTCATAAAACAAGTAAGCACAAAAATGTTGTGTTTAGCATGCTTAGCAAAAACAGGGTTACAAGTCACCTTTTCAGGTGATATTTTTTTTGTGGCTGGTATTCATCTGGTTTTTGCTTAGCCTAAAAAGCACATGGAGTTATGGCTGGTAACCAGAGGCCAATTTCATGAAGCTGCTATCACAACAATTTGCTTAGCACAACAAAAAGTCTTGCTCGGTAAAAGCAGGTTACCAGCCAAAACTCCATGTGCTCTTCATGCTAAGCAAAAACCAGCTGAATAAAAGTCACAAACAATATACATCACCTAAAAAATTGCTTCGTAACCCTGTTTTTGCCATGGTAGAATTTTCATGCTCAGCACATTTTTGTGCTTAGCAGCTCAATCAAATTGGCCCCCGCTTTTACCGAGCAAGACATTGTTGGCTAATCGCATTTGTTTGCTTACATGTTTAATGAGAATGGCCCCTGACCAAGTTGCTCCAAAACTGAACAAAAGTTACCCCTTTTTACGGTATTATTCTCTTTACGGCAAAAACATAATTATTATCAAACGCTAAACATTACTGAAGCTTACATTGCATGCCAGAAGTGTACCAGCAATGTTTTAAGTATGATCAGTACATTAATTAAGCATTGAAATAAAACAGATTATAAGTGGGCTTAACTATAGAGTGCAGGGCCCATGCAGGGCCCACTGACAACTATAGGTTTTATTTACCCTATGACATAGAATGGAGTGGCCCTGTATTCTATGGGTATTGGGGAATTTAGTGTTAGGGTCAGTCCATTCTATGTCCTAGGGTAAATTAAGTCGAGAGTTGTCAGTGGGCCCTGCATGGGCCCTGCACTCTATAGTTAAGCCCACTTATAATCTGTTTTATTTCAATGCTTAATTAATTAATTACATAATGTTATATCAAAGGCCATGTAGATTAGGCATACTGGTTCCAATCTTGATACTTTCACATGAATACTTTTAGGCCCATTTATGTGTTAAGCGCGTTTCCCATACTTGACACACGACAACAACATTTAAAGGTGCAGAATTAAAATAAGTGCGGTATATATATTCTATAAATCTCACACAAAAATTCCCTAAAACGAAATGGTGCCAATTTCATAAAACATGTAAGCACAAAAATGTGCTTAGCATGCCTAGCAAAAACAGGGTTATAAATCATATTTTTACATGTTTCGTTTAAATTCACCAACTCTCGCTAAGTTGGTTTGGTAAAACCGTCTAATTTGTTTTTCTCGGAAACTGGAGGAATTCCTCAAGTTTTTGCCTCGTGACATTTGTGGCTTCCAGACATCGTACCTAATGATTCATCAGAAATAGTCAGAATATGTTGGTCTGGGAACCTGACTATAATCAGGGTCACAAAGGTGAAAGGCAAGGCAGTGTAAATGCGTCGACTTGACTTCCCTGTTCGGTCACATGGGTGCACTACCCTAATAAGCCATTTGCGCGTGACCCTGAGTTAAATTTGTACACTGACTTGCTCACACAGCTTGGTACATTTTAACTGTTGTGCTAGTCACATGTTTGTGCTTACATGTTTAATGAGATTGGCCCCTGACCAAGTTGCCCCAAAACTGAAAAGCAATTAGCCCTTTTTACGGTATTATTCCCTTTTACGGCAAACACATAATTATCAAACGCTGAACATTAAATACTGAAGCTTACATTGCATGCCAGAAGTGTACCAGCAATGTTTTAAGTATGATCAGTACATTAATTAAGCATTGGAATAAAACAGATTATAAGTGGGTTAAACTATAGAATCCAGGGCCCATGCAGGGCCCATTGACAACTCTTGGTTTTATTTGCCCTATGACATAAAATGGAGTGGCCCTGTAGTCTATGGGTATTGGGGTATACAGGGTTAGGGTCAGAGTCCATTTTATATCCTGGGGTAAATAAAGTAAATAGAGTTGCCAGTGGGCCCTGCATTCTATATGTTTTCCTTTGTACACACCCGAAGAGTTTCAGTCAAATAATTATGTGAAATAATGTATCGATTTCAAAGAAAATTACATAATGTTATATCAGAGGCAATGTAGGTTAGGCATATCTGGTGCCAATCTTGATACTTTCACATGAATACTTTTAAGCCCATTTATGTGTTAAGCGCGTTTCCCATACTTGACACACGACAACAAAATTTAAAGGTGCAGAATTAAAATAAGTGCGGTATAAGTGCGGTATAAGTGCGGTATAAGTGCGGTATAAGTGCGGTATAAGTGCGGTATATATATTCTATAAATCTCACAAAAACTTCCCTAAAACGAAATGGGGCCAATTTCATAAAACATGTAAGCACAAAAATGTGCTTAGCATGCCTAGCAAAAACAGGGTTACAAATCACATTTTTAGGTGAGGTATATTGTTTGTGGCTGGTATTCAGCTGATTGTTTTTGCTTAGCCTGAAAAGCACATGGAGTTATGGCTGGTAACCTATTTTTACCGAGCAAGACATTGTTGTGCTAATCACATGTTTGTGCTTGTATGTTTAATGAGATTGGCCCCTGACCAAGTTGCCCCAAAACTGAAAAACAATTAGCCCTTTTTAAGGTATTATTCCCTTTACGGTAAACACATAATTATCAAACGCTAAAAATTATGGCCCGAATTCATAAACGGTGATTTTTCTTTGATCACAATTAACTATGCTAAACCATGTATAAACAAAGGACATTGTAATCGTCCCAAGGGGCTTGTTTATCTCGTGTACAAGTTACCAATTCTCTGTTTGCTTGCCTGTGTGGACGGACGTTTGGCCATGGAATTATCAGCGCGTTTTTTCGACATGCCGGTCCTCCCACCAGTGTCAACCGAGCTGATCAGCAGAGCACAGCCAGCTGCGGGTTTCCGAACAAAAAGATATCCCCTTTGTTAATTATATTACGTAATCTGCAGTGAAGAGAATGATGTACGACTATACCACTAAACATCGGCTAAGCAGGAACCTGTACACGGCTGGATAAACAGTCGATTATTTTCTCACTGAATTACAATCATCACAAGAGTTTATCCACACGCGTACTTCTCTGTTATAGCCACCGTGCAATAGTTGTACGTGACTAAAATAATCGGGTGATTATCACCGTTTATAAATTAGGGCCTAAATATGTAAGTTTACATTGCATGCAGAAGTGCACTAGCAATGTTTTAAGTATAATCAGTACATTAAGCATTTAAATAAAACACATTATACGTGTATCTAGAGTAACACGCTCGAACCACAGACATATAAACACATAGACCGCCAGGTCCTATTCCAAACTACATGATGATTTCGTTATTCGCGTGGCGCCCGACTAAAATACCAACTATGGGCAAATTTACCCCTCTGTATAGGGAATTTGTACATACCCGAAGAGTTTCAGTCAAATAAGTATATGAAATAATGTATCGATTTAAACTAAAATTACATAATGTTATATCAAAGGCCATATAGATTAGGCATAATTAGTGCGATCTTGATACTTTCACATGAAGACTATTAGTCCATTTATGTGTTAAGCGCGTTTCCCAGTATGCGCACACGTTAAAAAACCCGCGAACGAAAGATGCTGTACAACATTATAGGAACGCGCGTGCAAAGGCGTTGCGGTACCAGTTACGTTCAACCATTCACCGACGCGTCGTTTTGCCCATACTTTTTTACAAACATGATTTTGTGCAAATGACTGGCGGTCTATGCGTTTTTCCTATAATAACTTACTAGAGCGCTGGGCGCATCCATGTTTGTGCACAAACCTATGGAAACTTTAACATTGTGTACGGCTTTTTTTACGGCTGTTTGCATATCTGCGTTTGTATTCGATACAGTGCGTTACCGAAGCCGATACGCCCAAAACTGAAACGAATGATTAGAAAAATGAGCGTAAATGCGTGTGCGTATCCGCGCGCTGCAAATGATTGTGCATTGACTTCTTTTATTACTTGCCGTGACGCGCGTAAGTTGTTTGCGTCTGTTCTACTTGCACGCGCGTTACATTTAGAGTGCACTCTCAAAATTCAATCCATCTCATTATATTTTGTTCTAAAAGCACGCACATGAATTAAAAATGTCTGCGCGCAGAATTGATTTAAAGTATCTCTGCGCGTAAGAATGAAGAGTCAGCGCTCTAGTAATTTAATACAGCTATATGTTTTTCCCCCACATTGTGCAACGCATGCTTGATTACGTAGAATACAAAGTTGGAGTTTTCTGCTTCTTAAACTCTGCAGAGCACTCGATATTAATTTCATGTCAACCTGCGCGTTGTCGTGACAACGAGGCACGTTTCTTTTATGCCTGCATTATCTTCATTCAAATGCACATTTTTTATCATAGCACTGTCGAGCAATCACGCATTATACATAGCGCCCATGCGATACAGTTTAGCAATGCAATTATGTGCAGCTGTGAGGCTAATTGTATGATTTGTTATTAATATATTTATCTTATATTTAGATTTCTTTTCATATGCTTCCTGAAGCTTTTTAACACGAACTATAATGAGAAAAACATGCTTTGTTTTAATAAGATAATACATACGTGGTTGGCCGGTTTTAAACGTACGTTTAAAAGCAGCTCATGGGCCTGGACAGGTTAATGCCCCGAGCCGAAGGCGAGCGTCATAAACTATCTAAGGTATTGATGAATGTAGGTTTTCATTTTTTTGGGTCAAATTCACCAACCTCAACATTCAATGTTTTTCGTGAAACGAAAATTCACTAATTTAGTCGTTTATCAATCAAAATTTCAACGTTGGGTCACCCATTTTAAATACCCTTTTGAAAATATTCGTCGTTACAGATTGAATGTGTTTAATTTGTTGCCGCCAGGCAGTGTTCAAAGATCTAATTCGTCTTATATCAATCAATTTTTAAAACTTATGTCAAACAAATTAGTTTGACCCAAGCACATAACTATCTCTGTCAATCTCCATAATAAATACAGTTTTGTTCCGGCTTTCTTAAAACATGTTTCGTTTAAATTCACCAACTCTCGCTAAATTGGTTTGGTAAAAGCGTCTAATTTGGTTTTTTTTCGGAAATTGGAGGAATTCCTCAAGTTTTTGTCACGTGACATTTGTGGCTACCGGACATCGTACCTAATGATTCACCAGAAATAGTCAGAATATGTTGGTCTGGGAACCTGACTATAATCAGGGTCACAAAATTGAAAGGCGAGGCGGTGTAAATGTCATTAATGACATCTTTATTACCTACAGTTTCGGGTTTTATTCAAGGAAATGTTGATTTTGATAAATAAGGTTGAAAAAGCGACCACATTGTGCATGTGCATCCTTCTGTTGTTCTACAACAGTTGTGTATTTTGAAGTCCAAAAAAGTAATCAATATGCAAACATGTCATATTTCCAGAACGGGAGGGGCTATGAATC
This sequence comes from Crossaster papposus, assembly GCA_037893245.1. Taxonomy (NCBI): domain Eukaryota; kingdom Metazoa; phylum Echinodermata; class Asteroidea; order Velatida; family Solasteridae; genus Crossaster; species Crossaster papposus. The sequence continues at coordinate 254,205 of JBAIAA010000193.1, forward strand.
GAGCTCTATTATATACCAAATGAAAGCTCACGTTTTGGGCTTTCCAACCATGTATAAAGCCATGTCTATATTTCATATATTTGTTGTCCTTAAAACTGACTTTATATAGGACGTGTGTCGTTTAGGTAATTTTTTTTTCATATACAATTTTAGTCACCGAGTAATGATTTCCAATCGCAGGGTACATTGTACAGGGTCCAATCCGCCCCTTCAGCAGTTCGGGAAAAGAATTCAACAGACTCAATTCCGGTCAAGTCAATTGTGGGGCCGACAGTGTGGTCACGGTGGATGACACCGTCGAAGGTCAACCCTCCAGCGCCCAGCTTGACCGTGTGGATTTGACCGCCCCAGTCTACAGAGTTTAGGGGAGGCGCGCTCGAGAGGTCGATGGATGGTAAAACCTCCAATGCATTCGGGAAGAATTCTAGGATAAATAGAAAATGGCCACCAGCCTCGGTCAACAAAATCAGCCACCGGTATTAAAATGACCGAGAGGAGTAACGCTAATAGCGATTTTTGGCAAAGGCAATGTGTGATAACATTGCAGCATGATCGGTAACAGCTATTTATGTGTTATCAGATTTTTCTTTTCAAAATGGCCGCCAATGTGCTTCTTACAGGATGCGTATTATTTTTCACAGAACGAATGAGGCCACTTAGCACAAATGGGCGTATCTACACCACACTGAGTGGAAGACACTTAAATTAATCCTTCAATTTTCTTTAAATTAAACTCACTCCAACAATAACCTTGGAAACCACAAATAGTCAATGAAAAATGAGCAGAGACCGAATTTGAACCTCCGTCGAACGATCTATAACCTAACCTATTATCCACTAAGCTACTGTGATAGGGTGACATACGCCGTTTTTTCAAAGTGCTTTAATGTACGTCTGGGCCACGTGTAACTAGTTGAATGAGCAATAACAATATATCAGCGTCATTGTTAAAACTACTGAATTATCATGACGCGAGGGGTCTAAAGCCGCCCATTTTTTGTTAAGTGGCCTCATTCGTCCGAGGAAAAAAGTATACGCTTACCGGATTAATTGGGCCTTTTCGAATTCCTGGCTTCGTCTCGTCTTTAGCTTAGGGTGATTTTAGATTCCCAACTGCGAAATCTCCAGCCACATTCTGATGAATGTTGTGCTTCAGAAACATTCAATTGATTGATGTGAACCCAAAAGTTAGACTATTTCCATTTGCTTCCATTTCTATTTTCTTCTCAGTGATTCGGAATTCGGAGGCGAAGCCGAAGACGAAACAAAGATTTCGAAAAGGCCCATTATAATGTGGTAACAAGCATTCAAATATTAAGTGAGATATTTCTTAATGATTCGGTAGTAAACGTTTTTGAAAGAAAACAAAACATCTGCAAAATGGTGTATCCTACCTTTAAATTGACTATACTATAACTTTCAAAATTAATTGCTATATAACAGTATATAATGAAGCTAGTTTGGTGAAATACATCCCGGATAATGTTGCTTACCAATTGTGTACTTGGGATACGGATCATAGAAGTTGATGGCTTCCTTAGTGATCTGCTGGGCGCCCCCTGCCGGTGAAACACTGAATTCGAGCTCCCAGGAAAACTGTGCGTCCAGATGGATGGGGAGATATGGCGAGTATTGGCTCTGAAGGACGTGAAACGTCACGTTGTCGCACGTTGGCACTGGGGCAACGGTCGCTGGGGCAACGGTCGCTGGGGCAACGGTCGCTGGGGCAACGGTCGCTAGGGCAACGGTCGCTGGGGCACCGGTCGCTGGGGCAACGGTCGCTGGGGCAACGGTCGCTGGGGCAACGGTCGCTGGGGCAACGGTCGCTGGGGCAACGGTCGCTGGGGCAACGGTCGCTGGGGCAACGGTCGCTGGGGCACCGGTCGCTGGGGCAACGGTCGCTGGGGCAACGGTCGCTGGGGCAACGGTCGCTGGGGCAACGGTCGCTGGGGCAACGGTCGCTGGGGCACCGGTCGCTGGGGCAACGGTCGCTGGGGCAACGGTCGCTGGGGCAACGGTCGCTGGGGCAACGGTCGCTGGGGCAACGGTCGCTGGGGCAACGGTCGCTGGGGCAACGGTCGCTGGGGCAACGGTCGCTAGGGCAACGGTCGCTGGGGCAACGGTCGCTGGGGCACCGGTCGCTGGGGCAACGGTCGCTGGGGCAACGGTCGCTGGGGCAACGGTCGCTGGGGCAACGGTCGCTGGGGCAACGGTCGCTGGGGCACCGGTCGCTGGGGCAACGGTCGCTGGGGCAACGGTCGCTGGGGCAACGGTCGCTGGGGCAACGGTCGCTGGGGCAACGGTCGCTGGGGCAACGGTCGCTGGGGCACCGGTCGCTGGGGCAACGGTGGCTGGGGCAACGGTGGCTGGGGCAACGGTCGCTGGGGCAACGGTCGCTGGGGCAACGGTCGCTAGGGCAACGGTCGCTGGGGCACCGGTCGCTGGGGCAACGGTCGCTGGGGCAACGGTCGCTGGGGCAACGGTCGCTGGGGCAACGGTCGCTGGGGCAATGGTCGCTAGGGCACCGGTCGCTGGGGCAACGGTCGCTGGGGCAACGGTCGCTGGGGCAACGGTCGCTGGGGCAACGGTCGCTGGGGCAACGGTCGCTGGGGCAACGGTCGCTGTGGGATAGAAAGGCGCGAATAAAAAAAGCAATTCGTAATTATGTGCACGTGCACTTGTTTTTGTTTCGTTTCACAACAGAAGCTGTAAAAATTCACAATGAATCATGACATTTTGCAATTCGACAATTTCTTTAAAATAATGTAACGCAAATTCGTCCATGAGCCAGCTAAACTATCGGTACCATTTTGAGGGACAAATTTTAATATGATTTTTGCAATAGAGAAAAATATGAAAAGTACAGCAAATCATGATAGACCTTCCAAAACGGTAGCTTGTGACTAGTTTTTGAAAGATTTTTAACGTAAATGTTTAAGTTCCGACAGCCTCTTACTTTCACGCAACATACGGCTGTTTGAGGAATCTGTTAACTGTTGCACATTATAGTTTCATGTGTTGATGAAAATAAACTAGCCAACAGTAAACAGCCGTAGTTCAACATGTGCTGTGTCCGTGACATGTTTACGTTGAGCAGATGAAAACGGTTGAGATGAAATACTCTGAAATGCCGGAGTTTTTTATGATAAACTGAAAGGTTCAGAGTATTTAACAGGTCAGTGATGAATTTGGAAGTATTTAGGGCTTGATTGGGTGTGCTTGTATACGTGTACTTGATTGTAGCACCGCCGCCGTATGGGCTGATTAATGTAACTTTACGTAGTACTGTATCGCTGGTCGCTGCATAGGTTAGTACGTATACGCACTATAGGTTCTTTATTTTCCCCGTGAGAAACAGCATAATTAACTTGCCTTTTATTTAAATCTAGTATTTGGGTGAACTTGCACTAGTTCGGACTCTTCGGACGGAGACTGATTATTCTCACTCGGGAATTTGCTGTGTCTGCAGTGCGAGGATCCGGTCATTAATGCATTATAATTGACCGGCGGTCATTAATGCGTTATAATGGACCGGCTTGGAGATGACCGCTAGTAATGGACCGAGCCGAAACTTCGTGACTTTTTTTTCGGCGATATTTCCAGTGTTTTGTTTTTATGTTTGGGGGCCATATTTGAGCTTATGCGTGATACCCTGTCTCTTTAATATATGTTATTATTACCCATACTTTGAGACCAGACTAGCTGACCACTGATGCCCACCGTGCATAGCAACGCGCCTTAATATACAAACGTTCTACGCGTACACGGCGCGCAGTATCAATATTTGACGCGTCCTTGTTACATGTTACCGTATGACTGTTGCATTTGGCCAATCATTTGGTGTTATTAGAGGCGGGACTATAAAACTTGAACACACCTGACATTAATGTCATCTGTTTCATTTGTATCACAATAACCATGGTTAATAATTGTTAATAACTTGAACAACGTTAATACTTGGTGCCATACAATTGTTATACTCTCTTTGTATCCATGGTAATAATTGTCCTCACATCAACATTATCCTAGTGACGTCATTACACCCAGGCAGCCACCAGAGAGCTGCTATTTGGCTGGGACATTGGTAGCTGACACGTACACGGGCGCAGACATGCACGAAGATTGCATATTAACGGTCTCGTGTAACACTGGCAAACATACAAGTGTGAGCTAAACGAACGCACTCGCAACAAGCCAGAGATTACGTCCCCAAAGTACCACACGATGTTAGTTGTATAACATTGAAGGGCATATTCCCCGTACTTCTAGAATTATTACACTATGCGTTTTCAGTATAGTGGGTTGAGCTATAGATCGAAAGGGCCCTGGTTTGAATCCATTAGTAACCACTTTTCTTATAGTCAACTTTATTTTGGGGACAATTTCGACAAATTAAAGGGGAAAGACACCAAAACATATAAAGTACTGTGCAATTAGTATTTTGTAGTCTTATATCAAGATCGGAAACATCAGTGTATATAAGAAACCCTTTACGTACGTCTTTCTGTACGACTTTCCGTAGGTCCTTGTTGGCGGCATCGATCCTCTCTTTTTGGCATGGCTGATTTCAACCAGTGGCGCATGTCGAATTCCTCTCCGTCAGCCGGCGGTTGCACAGGGCCAAAGTGCAGCTTTCTCATCTTGGTCTCTGCGTGTACCAAGCGCACTGTAATAACATTGAAACAAGCGTCTACAAACATTTGTGTAATGGGTCGTATTAATATAACAAAAAGTATTTACTTTATATTTTCTAGCATTTGCTGTAATATAGGTTTTTCCGGATGATATCGAAAAATGTGCACATTTTGTGCACAAAGGAATGCACATTCCTTTGTAAAAGATACATTCAATTTGGCGCTGAATCTAATAACGACGTATATATGGGTTTCATTTGTGCAAAAACGAGCATTCGGTGTCATTTTGTTTCATTCAAATAAATGAATGTGCATAACGTTTCATTTCAGCGGTTACAAATGTGTGACCCAGCACGAGTAAATGAGACACTTTGAGGCAAAAATGTGGCCGACCATTGAGAGTGTACAGTCTATTTCGAAGCAAATCAAATTGTCATTGTGTCACATACAATTGCATACGTTGCATACAATGTTGCATACAATTTGGTGGTACAGTGCATGCTGTGGAAGGTTCATCCAATGCAAGGATCTAATGCTGGATAAATTTGCAGGATTGAGGTTACTTAGGAAATTATCCAAAGGAAAATTTTGGAGAATCGAGGTTAATATTTTGTTTTTGTAAATGACTTCTCTATCATTTTATCAGTTCAATTGTCTAACGGTCAATGAACTGTCCACCAAGACATGAGTGGTTGATGTCCAGTCTATTTGCTACATCTAAGTAGTCCGCGTCGTCAGCCTGAAAGGCATCGATACGACGATTTCGACCAACGTCCGAGTACGAGTCTGTATCTCCCTCTTGCAGCCATTATTGGAAAACTTTAGGGGGCATAAAGTAAAATCTAGCTATATGATGCGATCGTGGTAAATGCTGTGAAAATTAAGATTTTGTTTTTAACTTAGGGATTCATATAGCATTTATTTGGTATGTTTCAAAGACGAGACCACCTGGTTTAATTCCCCATTATGTTACTTTTGGTAACACATAAAAATGGATTCCAATGCTTGACCAGGCATAAAATTCGTAGAAAATTGGCTGCACATTTAGCGAAATTGATTGTTGATAAATTAAAAGGAATACATGTACATAATTGCGGGTGAGCATTTAAATTCGCGCTAAAATGAATTATCGATATACAACATTCAGTGCACATTCGGGAAATCGTGTGCCGATTTCTTACGACTGGAGGCACCATTATGCAAACACGAATTATCTATTGTTAAATAGAAAACGGGAATGTTAACGTTTATACTATTTCGCACGAAAACGAATGCACCAGTTACAAATGTATGTGCACATTTTGCGATATTGTCCGGGAAAACCTATATTTTAATGTCTCTTCTGTCTCATTTTCAACACATTAGGGATGTCTGTACCATGCATGCAGTGTGTTTAGCAGGTGTCACCTCTTTCATAAGACTAGACCACCTTAGGCCTTGGGCCAATTTCATGGAGCCCCAACAAGTTGCTTAGCATGAAAATTCTTCCTTTGCAAAAACAGGGTTACGAACCAAACTTGTAGGTGATGTATAATGTTTGTGACTGATATTCGGCAGGTTATTGCTTAGCATAAAAAACACATGACGTTTTGGGTGGTAACCGGATTCAAGCTGAGAAAGACATGTTTGTGCTACGCAAATTGTTGTGCTTAGCAGCTCCATATAATTGGTCCCTGGTTCAGTTCCCCATATGTTTCTTTGTTTAACACATGAATGAATTCGATTTAGCGAAATCGATTGTTTATAAACTAAAAGGAACACAATTTTCCTGGTGGCGGGTGTGCATTCGAATTCGTGCTAAAATTAATTATTGATACTCAATTTATTGCACATTCTAGAAATCGTACGCTGATGTTTTACGACTGAATGCACGTTCATGTAATAAGAATTATCAATTGTTAAATAGAAAACAGAAGTGGGAACGTTTATACTATTTCGCATGAAAATGAATGCATCTTTTACAAATTAATGTGCACATTTTCCGATATCGTCCGGAAAAACCTATATCAGCATTTGTCTTCCCAAAAAAGTTATAACAACAAAATATTAGGACTATATAATGGGTCCACGATTGAAGGATTTTACAACGCCATATAGACGTACATGTACACTTACGTACATGTACACTTACGTAAATGTACGTCTGTGGATTCGTGTACATTATCCGTCGGTAAGCCCCGGTCACAACGGATCGTATGAAATGTTGTCGTGGTAGGCCTACACCTATAAAATATTTGTCGTGGCCAGATCTTACAACATGCCCGAAATCTATTTCGAGTGGTCACAAGGGCTATGTAATGAATGTATGCATTCATAAGGTTTATTGAACTACATGTACACCACTCATTATGCACAGCGCCCTCTGTTGTCTAGTGCACATAACCATGTGAGTATGCTCTCTGTTTGGGTAGCCATCTTGTTGACTGATATTACATTTCCGTTAGCTGGCTCAACTTACTCGAGTGTTTTTGTGATTTGATCCAGTCCATCCGATCATTACAGGCTACGACACATTAGCGATGGTTTGGCAATGAGGACGCGTCAGAAAAAGACATGTCGTGGCTGATCACAAGTCAGTCGTGTGACCATCGTGAGTTGTCGGGTATTGTCGGGAGGGGGGGGGGGCTATCGGGGTTCACTCGTGGGATGCGCGTAGGACGCTCGCGCGTCCGTCCCCCCACTATATACTGAGGCCTGGTCTGTTGCCTGCCATTTGTTCTCGAGATTTTTCAGTGGAAACAGTTCTGCCCGAATTTAATTCAATTTGTATCCAGGATGCCTCCCAAGGAGAAAACCAACAAGAAAAAGGTGGTAACAGTGGCTGATGTGCACGACAGTCTCAAGACTGTCGCAAGACTGTCGTAGAACAGACTCACGACAGCAACAAGACATAGATACCACAAAACAAATCGTCAAACAAAAAAGGTGCATGGCCAATTTTGCCCCAAGACGGCAAGTCGATGCCGCGATGCTCAACAGTTCGTAGGACTGTCTTGCGACGACCCACGATGACCCACGATTTGCCCAAATGTTCTGTCGTGTCGTGTTCGTGTCGTGTCGTGGGTTCGTTGTGACCAGGCCTTTACTACATAGACTAGACCGTGTATGTATTGCACATAAAGGTCGTGAATAAACTTCCGGGCACCTCCAAGCCGCTGAGGATAATATAGGACTTTTGCGTGTGATTGATGTTGTTCCCTATGTCATTGTTTTTACGAGAGACAGAAAATGAAACGGCCATAAATATCGATGATAAATTCACATTTCTTTTTTACTATAGGTTTTCCCAGTCAATTTTGGCAAATGAGCAGCAAATTTAACCACCGCACCTATTATATTTCGCGCAAAGTCGAATACTGCTAAAAATGGTCATTTAATTTCGTTTTATGACTGGTCAGAAGTACCGTTTCGTCATTCGAATTAACAAATTAACAGTTTAACAATTTGACAAAACAGCCTTCAAATTAGCTTTTTGGGTATGTTCGGTTATTCAAATTCATTATTGAGAATTTCTTTCATTTGTGCAATCTAAAAAACGCCCTGTAAAAACGTTGTGTCCTTTAGAATGTTAAAGGCATAGGCCTAAACACGGTTTAATTATTGGCACAGAAATCAACATAAATGAACAATAGGAAACCAAGAAAAAACGGGGAAAAAACACCCAAACAACAAAAAAAGTTAATGTATTACAAACACAAAACAAAATTTAGATCTTGGTCAGGTAACCAATAAAGACACCCCCCCCCCCTTTTAAAAACCGAGGCGCCATTTAAAATATATGGACACATAAATGAATAAAGAAAAACATAATGTTTTATTGACTTAAATTAAATGACGATTGTGCGTCACGAAAAAAAAGACGATATTTTAAATTGAATTTTCGGCCAATTTTGGCAAATGAGCAGCCAATTTAGCCACCACGTCATTCCGTTTCACGCGAAATCGAATTCTGCAGAAAATGACCATTTGGTTCCATTTTGAGAATAGGCAACTAACTTTAAGAAACCAGGGTAAACAATACAAGTAAACACCCAAACAATAACAAACGTTAATGTTTTACAAACAAACATGGGTCTTTCCATGTCAGACCAACGCACTGTTTTACCTTATGTCTTCCGATTTTGAAAACAATTGCTGCGCTTGTAGGTCCTAATTAGCAATGAATGCACACCAATTTTTAGCCCGATCCGACCTACCATGTGGTCAGGGCAGAAACCACAAATATCTGACATTTGTAGAGTAAAATACCACCCTTTTGATACAAATATGTCATAACCATGTTAACTTTCATCAAATATATGCAAGTTTGGTATAGGTTTTCCCGGACAATTTCATCACAAATTTATTCAAATTAATTAACACGCATTCAAATTTACCCCATTCCTTTTAATACAATCAAACTAGGGTTTCTCTTTTAGCTTATATTGCACTCAATTTCGTGTTTGTGCACACATGATTTTGTTCTTTTCATTCAGGTTAGTTTTAGTCATTCTAATTCATGGATAGGCATTCAAGACTACATTTTCACCATTTATCAGTTACATTTCTGCTACATATCTACAATTGATGAAATCGAATTAAGACGCATCGAAGTGCACATTATATTGTTGTTAGGGTTTGTTTTCTTTTTCGTTTATAGGCAACGAATTTCAAATTCTTTGCGTTCAAATTGAACATAAGTTGTGGCTTGTTCATTCGAGGAAGCTGTCATATTGCAGTATACTGGCACTTTACATTGGCGTGTCCGTGTTGTTTGCATTCCATGTACATGTACATGTACGTCATGTGTTTTGTTTTAGTTCTCGCCGGAATTATTTTAACATCGCCGAGCCCACGGGCGGGATTATTTTTAACGAAACTCGATCCGAAGCGGGTTCAGGCTGATAGTGCCGGGAAGCACACCCACGCAATTCCGGCCTTGCTCGCTGCTGACATACATTTCCGAACTTGAACTTGGCGTGTTTATGCGTCATCCGTTTTGAATTTTGGAAAATTTTTGCGTTTATATACGTCATATGGCGCGAACTGGTTGATAGCAATATTGTTCCTTGTGCTTTGTTATCCCATGATTAAAATTAAAGCCTGTGCCCTGTATCTAGAAGAATGTTAAGTAAAGTTTGAAAAGTTATGGTGATAAGTTTGAAATGAAAACAAAATCTGTTGCTACAGTCTTGTGATCGTTTGCACTGGTCTTTATGTTTCTTCTTTATTTCTGCTAATGCTCAGACCATGTCAAATTAAAAACTAAACAAATGTTTTTAAGAAACAAAAGCTTAAATTTATCAGTGGGTCGTTATAAAATTAACCAAAACAAAGTGATGTTTTTTTTTCATGTATATTTTTTTCTAGAGGTCCTTTTCTTTTTCTGTTTTGTATGTATATTTCTTTTAATCGTTTCTTTATATTCACTTTTATTTTTAAGCCCATGGCTTCAAAGAATTTATTACCCCCAGACAGCTTGGTATGCAAGGGTCTGGCCCAGGTCCTCTTTCCCACGCTACATTGAGGTCACTGGGGAATTGAAACGCTGTTTTATCGCTCTGAGGTTAAATCAAACAAGGCCTCGTATACAGCCATAATCTCGTCGACTGGTCAGAGATCACTTTAGTCGCAACAGCTTTGCTTGTTGCTAGTGCAGTATAGTGTAATTAATTTCGAAGTTTTTCAAAGTTTTAAAGACATTTCATAGTAAGAATAATCGTGCTTCGCATTTTGTCGACCGTACCCAAATCTCAGTTTCCAAAGTTAGAAGTTTTCTAGCCCGTGTCGTGGTTCAATTTCGCCGACATGCAGTTATACTGACTACGGGCAGCCGTTTTTTTTCGTTTAAATTCGCACTACTTAAAGGTATATAACGCAGAATTAGTGTGGACATGAATTCTCCCTAAAATATCTGCCTTTATATAGGCACATACGAAATCACATACCATAGAAACGAATTTGAATGTGAACATTTGTAACATATTTGCCAATTGATGGAAATGAATGGCTGACCAGCCTCTTGCTGCTGGTTTTTACGAAATTGAATGATCTTTGCGACCTCGTGAATTTAAATCTTATTTGGCCAGTGAATGCTAACTGCTAAAATTGAATTACTAATTTTGAAGGCTGTTGAAGGCTGATGCAACGGAGCATTCATTTTCAAATGAAATTGAATAAGCCGGGTATTAAATTGATTGAATTTATGTTTAAATTCGCCGGGAAAACCTATATTAAAATAATGAGAATTGCATACTCAAATCAATTCTTTTGTCAATTCTTTTGTGAAAAGTAGGTCACCGTGCCTTTTCATATGTTACCATGACCTTTGACCCAAGTTTTGTAATAATGTATCATTCCGAAAATCAACGAAATGAAAATGACTTTATAGAGCATGTTTTCCTCTATCAGAATCAACTAAGAAACAATTAGGGTCCTAAACATTTACAACTTTATGACTATTTTTGTACAGTTGGTAGGTTACAAATTAGTCAATTTATAGACTTTACATTACAAATACACTAACACAACTTACTGTTCTGTTTTAATTGTTACTAACATTATTCTTGGTTGGAGAATTTTTCATTTTGAAAGCTGATGTGGTCTAACCAGACCCATACTTTAAATTATTAGCAGTGGCGCACCCAGGATTTGGCAACGGATTTGAATAAAAAAACAAACAAACAAATTGACAACCTTGGAGGGGGTGGTCTCAAGCCCCTGTATTCCTGGAATATTCACCTCAGCGGAATATCGGAATATCACACGTATAGGATGTATAACTAACATTGATAATATAGTTAGGGTTTCAAAGATACTGGATTCCACTTAAAAATGAGACATCAAACGTCCAAATCTGGCAATGTTTGACAGAGTTATAGCCAATTTTCCAAAAGGGATCAAGTTGGCCATGGGACAATTTTTTTCGATATTTTGTGGCCACTGTGCAAGTTTGGACTTGAAATCAAGTCGTTAGACATTGTCGTCTTTGTCTGTGCAGGCGCCACCAAAATGAACCAGCGCTGGGCCACTATACCCGCTGGCGTCAGCTCTGCACGGACAAAGACAAAAGTGTATAACAACTTGATTTCAAATCTACACTTGCACAGTACCCAAACAAAATCGAAAAACTTGGTCCTATGGTCAATTTGAGCAGTCTTGGAAAATTATTATTAACTCTGTCTAAAATTGCCATATTTTGACGTTTGATGTTTCATTTTAAAGTGAAAACTAGAATCTGTGTAACCATATCTATATTATCGATGTTAGTTATACATTCTACGTGTGGTATTCCGTTAAATTTTGTTGCCTTTTTTGACAACCTGTACATCTCGAAGAGTTTGTACTCACCCATAAACACCGCGGTTGCTGCAACAGCGCAGAGCGCGATCAGCGCTTTCGACTCCATCCTGAGGCACTGCAACTCGCACAAATGAGCTGCCTGGGGCCAATTTCAGAAAACATGTAAGCACACAAATTTGCTTAGCATGAACATTCTCTCGTTGGGAAAACAGGGATACCAATTTAATTTTCAGTTGATGTTTACTGTTTGTGACTGGTATTCTGCTGGTTTTTGCTTAGCATCAAAAGCATATGGAGTTTTTGCTGGTAACCTGTTTTTACTGAGCAAAACTATTTTTGTGCTAAGCAAATTTTTGTTTTATGAAATTGGCCCCTGCTCTCACCTTGTAGATAATAATTGGAGGCGCGCAAGCGTAACATCTTAGTATTAATTGTCTGCTAGCTATTAACGTAATGCACTTTTCTTTATTTCATGGCACATTATTATTATTATTTATTCGGCCTTCAACACCAGGTACAAAGTACAAACATACATGACAACTATACAATTCCAAATTACACTAAAATTAAAACGAAAAAAAAAACCTTATCCAAGTTGGCTAGGACTGACGAAAATGTAATTACACATCAATGACACTTAAAGGAACTTGTTAAGGTTTTGTCTTCTATATTAGACAATAAAATGGGCAAGAAGCGGCGAGAGTTTGATCAAACTTATACCGGGTTTTCAAAAAAGAGAGAAAATTTTGAACAAAATAAAAGACATAATAATCCTCGAAGAAACCAAGGGGCTCACTCGTGAGGCATGTTTTGATACTTTTGTGTATAACAACAACAAAAAAGGACCAATTCCGCTTAATTTTGTTGTAACTATCCTTGTACACCACCCGTCCACCCGTATAAAAGCATGTTTGACACAGAGTTTGTTCATCCTTCAATCCAGCCCTCAGATTATTATATTTGTTTATAACTACGACATCTTTAGGCTAGTCCTGCTGAATTTTTTTTCTAACTATCCTTGTACTCAACCCATAAATGCTGTAAAAGCATGTTTGAAAAAGAGTTCGTTCACCCTCCAATCCAGCCCTGTGAACTCAGTTCTATACATATTACATTATGCCTTCCGCGTGAGCACAATGTTGATATGCCAGAATGCTTTAATATTAATTTTGGTGTGCGTGTCCAGGGAAGGTATATTGATATGCTCACACCATTAGACAAACAATTGTTACCACCCCCCCCCCCCCCCCCCCCCCCCAACACAGTTCTTTACTTTTGCACAGATGCCTCTCGCGTGAGCACCAAAGTGCCACGGTGGGGTTTTGTTTGGGTCGGTGTCCCCGAGGGTTTTAAAGGGGCACATTGCTTTGGATCTGGCGTTTTCATGTATACAAATGAAATGGATATGGTTGGGAAGCTTTTAAAAAATAGAATATGTAGTTTCACATAACTATTCCTTCAAATTGCGTCGTTTTTGTTTAATTTCGTGACAAATAACGGTCCGCCAGTTTGTAGAACCAATTTTTGACTTCACAAAAATGGCGTACCGTGTTAACTAGTCGCATTTCCAGTCACACGTGTCGATTGAAAACGCGTGTGCCTACAATAAAACCTAGACACGCGTAATTATTCTCAGAAAACACCATAGAGCTATATTAACTTACTAGAGCGCTGGCTCAATGTACAAAGCGATGCATGCTAGTGACGCATCCATGTTTGTGCACAAACCTATAGAAAACTCGATACATTGTATATACGGCTTTTGTATGGCTATTTGCATATCTGCGTTTGTATTATATACAGTGTGTTACAAAAGCCGATACGCCCAAAACCAAAACGCACGATTAGCAAATGAGCGTTTTATTTTTTTCTCTGCCCAAATGCGTGCCCATACGTATTCGCTGCAGATGATTTTGCCGTGACTTTTTCAACTGGCATGACGCGCGTAAGTTGCGTCTGTTCTACTTGCATGTGCGTTGTATTTAGAGTAAACTGTCAAAATTCAAGCCATCCATTGTTATTATATTCTACACGCACATAAATTCAAAATGTCTGCGTACAGGATGGATTTAAAGTATTTCTGCGCGTAAAAAGGAGCTCTAGCTCCCTGGAACACACACAGTTTAAATTCTATTTTACGCGTAATATTGCGAGCGTGCGTCCTTTTGTGCGCGCGTCACGCCCGTATTCTATCCTTTATTTAGATGTTACAGTGGCATGGAACCTCAATTCCCAGTGTGATATCGGTCGTGTATTCAATGCACTATTTGCGGCACCAGTCTGATTACACGAGATACATTACAGCCATAGAGCTATATTAAATTTTTATAACACCTCACTCACAGATTCTGTGTCTTGATTGGCCGAGAGCGCGGCACGTGTCACTTGCTATTTTTACTATTTTTTACTTGCGCTATCCAAAAAGACTATACCACGCAAAAAGGACTATGCGCATAGCAACACACGAACTATGCGCATAGCAACGAAAGCGTGACTGAAACCCAGACGTGTGTTTCGGTGCATTGCGTAAACATTGCTCTATCACCTTCGCACCCGTTCATCAAGGCAACAAAGTACACGTATGATCGAGAGACGTATAATTCGGAGATTTTTTGTCATTACTATACTTTCAGGACACTTAAATTGTGCAGAATCTGTGAGTGAGGTGTTATAAAACAAATATTGACTGCTTTATTTCGCGGTATAGTAAAACTAGCCTCCCTCGGTGATCCATGGAGCATTCTATTTTCCCTCGGCTTCGCCTCGGGAAAATAGAATGCTCCATGGATCACCTCGGGAGGCTAGTTTTACTATACCACTCAAAGCAGTCAATATTTGTATAATATAGCTCTATGATTACAGCCCATCATTATTTCATGACGGCCGAAAATGCGTCTACGGATAACCCGAATTGTCCGCCGCGTCAAACAAAAAAACAACGTGGTCTTTTTTCCTCGTCTTTTCTCGGGAACGGTAAGGCATTAGGTTGGTTTCCTTTTACCGGGGATTTCAGGGCGATGTCCTTGATTAAAATTGCCATCTCGCAATATTTTAAAATTGGCTTGTCGGCATTTCATCCTTTTAACTCTGTAATTGATGAGACCTTGCTATTATTATGAATACTTATGACATTACTTAATTGCTTACACAAAGTCAACCTTCATATTACCTTCGCCCAGGTGGTTTATATTAAGTGCATTCGTTGGGCGTTTGCGGTCTGCGCTTATTTATTAAGTGCCCTTGAGTTTTGTTATTGAGTTTTCAACAAAATTGAGAGAGTTCTACATTTTCCCGCCAGAAATTGTATCAAGTCTGAGAACCGTCTGCTAACAATGGACGCATGCCGATCACTGTCCATGACCTAACTTAGTTGCAGTCAAAGTAAATTTGACTAAGTTAAATAAGGGTCCAATTAAAACAAAACGGTTTTCGAGAAAATTTTACAAAAACGTTAACTCGGTATGTTTTATATCCATGTGATATGACATTGCCCGTTTTCATGGCAACGATAGATTGTTTTTGTTTTTTTCGTTAATAGCGGATGTTATAACACCTCACCCACTGCTTCTGTGTTTTGATTGGCCGAGAGCGAGTCACATGGTATTAGCAACCAAAGTACTAGACCCATGGCGCGGTATGTGTGTGTGCAAATGCATGATAATGTGCACGTTGTACATCGCGCGTTGCGCGTATTGTTTCAAAGAGCCAGCGCTACAGAGCTGGGTTCCAACATTTTTGTGAAGGGGTGGGTTAGAAAATTGCAAAGTAATTTTTCACCAATTTTGTATTGAAATCAAAGTTTATTTTAACTGTATTTAGATTTAAATAATTAAAACAATTTTAAACTAAGCAGAATTTGTTGGTGAGGAGTTATAAAACAAATATTGAATGCTTCGAGTGGTGTAGTAAAACTAGTCTTCCGAAGCGAAGCCGAGGAAAAATGGAATGCTCCATGGATCACCGATTTTGTATACTACATTGTATACTATTTGCTGCAAATAACCGAGGACAGTATAGCAATTATGACCATTTATACATATAAAAGCATAGGCCGATACACGAATGTTTATTGTCGTTAAAAAAACCAACCGATTACATACAAAAGTATTTTTTACCCACCACTTATATAATTCCAGATAATCTGTGTTTATAGTGTTGGTGAGTAGAATGTCTAGAAAAATCCTGGACAATGGTAGGTCTGTTCATGAGATTATTTATGATTGCCCACCGGTATTGTTTGTCCTGTTTAGCCGTAGCTGGTATAGGATTGGGCAGGGATGTTGTCAAGTCCATCACAAGTCCCTGTAAGTCCATCACAAGTCCATCACAAGTCATTCTTCCAATTCAAATCACAAGCTTTTCAAAATGAGCTTTGACAAAGGCTTTCCTTTGTGGTTGTTCAACCAGTTACTTATGACTGGCTCTATTACTGGCTTTATGACTGGACTTGTGACTGGAGTTGTGACTGGACTTGTGACTGGACTTGTGACTGGACTTGTGCCTGGACTTGTGACTGGACTTGTGCCTGGACTTGTGCCTGGACTTGTGCCTGGACTTGTGCCTGGACTTGTGCCTGGACTTGTGCAAAGTTTTGCAGGGACTGTCTGGGAATGGGTTGTAGCTGGTATGATCCGGTCAAGAATAGACCGGAAGACTGAAGTGACGTAGGACTGTGGGTTGTTTACGCGGGAAAACAAATCCACGCGTGTAGGTTGCAAATACCAGTTTATTATTCCTCAATGTGTATGAGTGTTTTTAACTCGTCTCTAGAAACAAAGTTGTTGTAAAGGTTTAATTCTGTAATTTTGGCGTGTTGATTATATATACTGTTAAGGGGTATGATCAAACGTTTGTGACGACCATTATAATAGTTTAGTTTCGTTCCCCTTGCGCGTACCACGACTTGTGTACGTTTATTTCACTTTCGTTTGAGACAAACGAGGAAATGCGTGCGACTATTAATAATTAGACCGCGGGCAAAATACTAAATGAAAACCATCATTATATCTCGGGTGCTACGCGTCCCAGAGCGTGTTCAAAACGTCATATCCCACATCACAGCAGTCAACAATTGTATAATGGTACCTTGGGGAGACATTTTTGTAGCATGATTGCTTTACATTAAGGACGCATACACAAGGCATTTAGGGAATTTGTTTTATATATTTATTTTCCAACAAAACTTCTATAAATGGAGAGGATAAAACACGCTACACGTATACAAATATGTATACGTGTTATGTTATGTGTAAGAAATACAGCAACACAGTTACATGTTACAATACACAAATTACATTTAGGTTAAAATCACGTTTAATTAAGTTAAAATCAGGATGACCGTACAGTCAGTCGAGCACGGCTGCCCAGACCACCCACACAAACCAAAGGACTGTCAAAATGAAAAACCGTTTTCACGAAGGGGCGAATTTCATGAAAAATCGTCTATTTCTCGATATTTATTTTTTTGATGAAAACGATTAAATATTGCAATATCTACAACCTGGTGAAGTTATACATCCAAAAAATCATTAAAATTCCAATTAACCTAATTAACGAATGGGCGATTTGACCCTAAAGTGCCGTTTTGCGTTTTCACGAAGAGGTGAATTTAAAATAGCGTTGACTTCAACGTGTTTATGAAGGGGCGCTTTGGTGCGCGTATTGACTTTAGCGTTTTCACGAAGAGGCGAATTGGGCGAATTAGGCGCGTACTGGCTTTTAGCGTTTTCACGAAGAGGCGAATTGGGGGCGCAATGGGAAAATGTATACATTCTGACTCTCACAGCCGTGGGCGAATTTGCTAATTTATATTTTTTCGTTTTCACGAAGAGGCAATTATATTAATTGATTAATTCTGCAAAACTAATCACCTATTTTTCCTAACGTTTGCTATATTTAAGAAGATTGGAATCTCTTCTTTCCCATGATACCTTAATCTTGTATATTCTATGGATCTTTATGTTTCAAACTGCCAAACGAAAAAAGGACTAACTTTAAAAGCATTTTTCGAAAGTTTGTTCAGATCGTAAAAGGCTAAATTCGCCTCTTCGTGAAAACGGTGACGAAATGAGCAGTCGACCAAGATTGCCAAGTTCATCATTATCAAGAGAATCGTTACGAGACAGAACTGTCTTTACACTATCACAAATACCATGTTCAAACCCAGTCTACATTCTTGAAGGAACAAACGAATCTCCGTCTAAATGATGAACTAACAATGCATTTCAGCAACGAAAAATCAGCATGCACGTTAAAACAATGTTCGAACGTATATTTGACAAAAGCATTTCTTTGTCATTGTTCATCTAGTTACTTGTGACTGCCTTTGTGAAGGGACTTGTGACTGGCTTCACGAAAGGACTTGTGAACGGACTAGCAGGGACTCGACTACAACCCTGGATTTCAGGGCGATGCCCTTCATTAAAATTGCCATCTCGCAATATTTTAACTCATCCTTTTAACTTTGTAATTGATGAGACCTTGCTATTATTATGAATACTTATTATGACATTACTTAATTGCTTACACAAGGCCAACCTTCGTATTACCTTCGCCCAGGAGGTTTATGTTAAGTGCAGTCGTTAGGGAGTTTGCGGTCTGCGCTCATCTATATTGAGTGCCCTTTTCCTAAAGTTTTTAACAATATGGAGAGAGTTCTACATTTTCCCGCCAGAAAATGTATCAAGTCTGAGAACCGTCTTCTAACAATGGACGCATGCCGATCACGGTCCACAACCTAACTTAGTTGCAGTCAAAGTAAATTTGACTGAGTTGAATAAGGGTCCAATTAAAACAAAACGGTTTTCGAGAAAATTTTACAAAAACGTTAACTCGGTATGTTTTACATCCATGTGATATGACATTGCCCGTTTCCATGGCAACGATAGATTGTTTTTGTTTTTTTCGTTAATAGCGGATGTTATAACGCCTCACCCACAGCTTCTGTGTTTTGATTGGCCGAGAGCGGGTCACATGGTATTAGTAACTAAAGTACTATACCCATGGCGCGGTATTTGTGTGCAAATGCATGCTAATGTGCACGTTGTACATTGCGCGTAGCACGTATTGTTCTAAAGAGCCGGCGCTACAGAGCTGGGTTCCAACATTTTTGTGAAGGGGTGGGTTAGAAAAGTGCAAAGTAATTTTTCACCATTTTTGTATTGAAATCAAAGTTTATTTTAACTGTATTTAGATTTAAATAATTAAAACAATTTTAATCCAAGCAGAATATGTTGGTGAGGAGTTATAAAACAAATATTGAATGCTTCGAGTGGTGTAGTAAAACTAGTCTTCCGAAGCGAAGCCGAGGGAAAATGGAATGCTCCATGGGTCACCGATTCTGTATACTACATTCTATACTATCTGTTGCAAATAACCGAGGACAGTATAGCAATTATGACCATTTACACATATAAAAGCATAGGCCTATACACGAATGTTTATTGTCGTGAAAAAAACAAACGATTACATACAAAAGTATTTTTTTACCCACCACTTATATAATTCCAGATAATCTGTGTTTATAGTGTTGGTGAGTAGAATGTCTAGAATAATCCTGGACAATGGTAGGTCTGTTTATGAGATTATTTATGATTGCCCACCGGTATTGTTTGTCCTGTTTGGCCGTAGCTGGTAGGATTGGGCAGGGATGTAGTCAAGTCCATCACAAGTCCCTGTAAGTCCCTGACAAGTGAATCACAAGTCATTCTTCCAATTCAAATCACAAGCTTTTCAAAATGAGCTTTGACAAAGGCTTTCCTTTGTGGTTGTTCAACCAGTTACTTATGACTGGCTCTATTACTGGCTTTATGACTAGACTTGTGACTGGAGTTGTGACTGGACTTGTGACTGGACTTGTGACTGGACTTGTCATTGGACTTATCATTGGACTTGTCATTGGACTTGTCATTGTTAAGTTGTCATTGACTGGTGACTGGACTTGTGCAAGGTCTTGTGACTGGACTTGTGCAAGGTCTTGTGACTGGACTTGTGCAATGTCTTGTGACTGGACTTGTGCAAAGTTTTGCAGGGACTGTCTGGGAATGGGTTGTAGCTGGTAGGATCCGGTCAAGAATAGAACGGAAGACTGAAGTGACGTAGGACTGTGGGTTATTTACGCGGGAAAACAAATCCACGTGTAGGCTGCAAATACCAGTTTAGTATTCCTCAATGTGTATGAGTGTTTTTAACTCGTCTCTAGAAACAAAGTTGTTGTAAAGGTTTAATTCTGTAATTTTGGCGTGTTGATTATATATATTGTTCAGGGGTATGATCAAACGTTTGTGACGACCATTATAATAGTTTAGTTTCGTTTCCCGTGCGCGTACCATGACCTGTGTACGTTTATTTCACTTTCGTTTGAGACAAACGAGGAAATACGTGCGACTATTAATAATTAGACCGCGGGCAAAATACTAAATGAAAACCATCATTATATCTCGGGTGCTACGCGCCCCGTGGGTGTTCAAAACGTCATACCCACATCACAGCAGTCAACAATTGTGTATTACTGAAATGGTACCTTGGGGAGACATTTTTATAGCATGGTTGTTTAACACCAAGGACGCATACACAAGACATTTAGGGTATTTGTTTTATATATTTATTTTCCGACAAAACCTCCATAAATGGAGAGGATAAAACACACTACACGTATACAAATTATGTATACGTGTTATGCTGTGTAAGAAATACAGCAACAAAATTACATGTTAAAATACACAAATTACATTTAGGTTAAAATCACGTTTAATTAAGTTAAAATCAGGATGACCGTACAGTCGAGCACGGCTGCCCAGACCACCCAGACAAACCAAAGGACTGTCAAAATGAAAATCCGTTTTCACGAAGCGGCGAATTTCATGAAAAATCGTCTATTTATCGATATTTATTTTTGTGATGAAAACGATTAAATATTGCAATATCTACAACCTGGTGAAGTTATACATCCAAAAAATCATTAAAATTCCAATTAACCTAATTCACGAATGGGCGATTTGACCCTCAAGTGCCGTTTTGCGTTTTCACGAAGAGGCGAATTTAAAATAGCGTTGACTTCAACGTGTTTATGAAGGGGCGCTTAGGTGCGCGTATTGACTTTAGCGTTTTCACGAAGAGGCGAATTGGGCGAATTAGGCGCGTACTGGCTTTTAGCGAGTTTTCACGAAGAGGCGAATTTGGGGCGCAATGGGAAAATGTATACATTCTGACTCTCACAGCCGTGGGCGAATTTGCTAATTTATATTTGTTCGTTTTCACGAAGAGGCAATTCTATTAATTGATTAATTCTGCAAAACTAATCACCTATTTTTCCTAACGTTTGCTATAATTATTTAAGAAGATTGGAATCTCTTCTTTCCCATGTTACTTTAATCTTGTATATTCTATGGATCTTTATGTTTCAAACTGCCAAACGAAAAAAGGACTAACTTTACAAGCGTTTTTCGAAAGTTTGTTTAGATCGTAAAAGGCAAAATTCGCCTCTATGTGAAAACGGTGACGAAATGAGCAGTCGATCAAGATTGCCAAGTTCATCATTATCAAGGGAATCGTTACGAGACAGAACTGTCTTTACACTATCACAAATACCATGTTCAAACCCAGTCTACATTCTTGAAGGAACAAACGAATCTCCGTCTAAATGATGAACTAACAATGCATTTCAGCAACGAAAAATCAGCATGCACGTTAAAACAATGTTTAACTCTATCGATTACAGTATTCTTGTAAGCAAAATCGCCATTGACCTGGCAATTCAAGAGGTGAACATAGAAAAACCTTGCTTTTGAAGTGTTGTTAAAAATTCTGACTTGCTAAATTTAGTTTAAATGTAGACACAACATTATAATAGTAGCGACTCCATAATGCTTCTCTCTCCTCTGGTTTCTGTCGCCCAATTTCCTTTTACACCCCTTTCTTGTAATACTGTTCTCCCCCCCCCCCCCCCCCTCCCCCCCCCCCCCCCCCCCCCCCATTAACCCCCTGTCACACTTCTTTGTTAATTCTTCCTTTTGATCTCCACCCTGGTCCCTTTCTTCGTGGTTTCACCCCTTCCTTGTTTGTTCCCCACCCAGGTATTCACCCCCTTGGTATGTCTTTGATCCTACCCACTCTAACATTTTCCATTCCTTGGTCTAATCCTCCTTTTGTTGGCTATTCCAACCAACTTCTGTTATCTCCCGTTTGTGTTTCTTCTCCCAACCATTTTATGCATCATACTTGTATGCCCCCCTTCACATGTACATGTGCAATGTGCTCAACAAACTCTAGTTGCATAAATCAATTAATAATTATTTAACATTTTCTTATTCCAACTGGTATCCTTTTAAAATTTTAAAAAGACAAATAGGTATTTACAATACGCATCGTGTTTTTTTGTTATCATACTTTTGTTGAAAAATTATTTTATGATTTTAAAAACTGATTTAAAACCTCCCAAATTCACCCACACTCAAGTACGGATATTTACACAAAATAAATCAATCAAATATCATGATACGTTTTAAGATATGTATAAATGTTACGCATATTCAAGTATGATGAAATGACCCAATAGGCCGTATTATTGAACGTAGAGGGCGCTGTGCTCAAGGTATTTGGGGGTATAATTAAAAGTGATTATAGGAGATAATTCACGTCAGTTTAAATATTCTTACAGCTCCAAAATATTTTTTTTTTCGAATATTCAATTTTTAGATAAAAGTAAAATAAACCCGATTTTGCCTGCGTTGGGTACTCAGAAAATGGCGTCTTACAGCGCCCTCATGCGGCCAAAAATACGGCGCAATGCGTTCCTATGAGCTCACATCCTCTTCTGTTTTCCCGTCGGTGCTATCGCTCCTCTCTTCTGACTGGACGGGGTCTGGCTGATCAGGGCCGCTGACCGGGCACGGCGCGTCTCTCACGGGGGAGTCTGGCGCCGGCGGCACGGCCGTGTAGTCCGGCTTTTCACCGTCCGCGCTGTCCCGCCGCCTGGACTTGACTGCTCGGTAGACGATCTTGTCTACGACCAGTTTCCCGTTGACCTCGCCGGACGAGAACTGTTCGTCGTCCATGTCTTTCATGATTGCTTGCCGGTCGGCTGCGTACCTATCGGCCCAGCGCTTGTACAGGTAGCGATAGATGCGGTGAAAACACCTAAAGCAAAATAACAATAATATACGATGTCCATAGTGACTGGGTTTGGTTTTAATTGTAATAAAGTATACCACTTACTTACGAAAATTGTGTATTTTCGAACTCCTAACTTCGGGAAACTTATTTTTTCGGGACCCCTTTTATATATTGGCTTTAGAACCGCGCCTTCCCCCTCACGCCTTCCCGCCTTCCCCCTCGCATAATGCGCATGCGTGCTTCAGTGGACCGATGAACTTGATCATAGGGTGCCATTCGTTTAGCTCACCCGGGTCGAACGGGTACAATTGTTAGACACGAGTTAGCCATTAGAGCTGTACTAAACGAACGTTAAAACGCGGATCGTCGCCATGGGCGTCAATCCTGGGGGGGGACAGGGGGACACGTCCCCCCCATATTTTGAAGGGTGGGGGACACAATATCAAATGTCCCCCCCCCCCCCCCATGTTTTTGAACTCGTGTATCTCATAATAGAACAATATGTACTGTAGTGGAAACTGTCAAGAATAGTGGAGCGGTGGCGTAAGTGTGACGGATTTACACGGAGTCCATCCAATTCCAACAACGGTTGCGGAGCCAACAGAACCTGACGTTAACGCGCTACTAGCGGGTTTGGCCGCCCTATGCAGGCGTATGTGCGCGCGCGAACTCGATCTTTACGTGTAGTTCGTACGTGTGCATGTACATGTACATGTACATGTACATACGTGAACATACTGTTCTCGTGAAAACAGGCGTTATCTCGTCCAGACGTAATCCCACTTTTGTCCTAAATTTATATTATTTGTTGCTGTAACATATAGCCCCTTAAAGGTAGGATACACCATTGGTAATTGCTTGAATTATCATGAATGGGTAGATTTAGGAGGTTGTATTTTATAGTAAATATCGTTTAACTGACCTTTCCGAAGTTTTACAATCATGGATGCCGAGAAAAGAACGAAAAACAGCGTTTGTTTTCAACCGGCGTCGAGCAGTTATTCTTATGTTATCTTTGTTTTTTCGCAATCGCCGTCCGGCGATCGCGAATTTTTATTTATAAAATTCTATTTTTCAAAATAATTACAGGATATCTAGCGCAATCATTTTGCTGGATGCCTAGAATCATTATTTACTTTCAAATGAGTAAGATATTTCTTAATAATTCGGTAGTAAATGTTTTCGATATCTGCAAATGGTGTATCCTACCTTTAAATCGATAATTCAGTAAATGATGTTTTTCAGCCATATTCATACTGTATCATGTACGCTGTGTGTGGACTTCGGCTGTGGTTGAAATCTGTGTTTTTGGTAAAGTTGTAGCCTAGTTTGAGAAAGTTTTGTGTGTACAAAAGTTCAGTGAAGTGCGTGTGCCATTGGTTGTGCTTGATCGTGTTCAACTCTAGCGAACCTTCTATTTACTTCTCAGTGATTCCGAAGTAGCAGGCGAACCGAAGCCGAAGACGCGAAGCAAAGGTTTAAGTACGCGTAGCAGACGACCAAATGCGCGGCGCGAGAGATCTTTGCCCGAACATTTCACTTGCATTTTAATAGTGGTTGTTCCTTCATTTTACCATAACTGAACATTTTATTCTTCACGTCCATTACACTGAAACAATAACAAATAACTTCGTGGAAATTGTTACTGTTATCAGTTGGCCGTCAATCAAAGTTCAAAGACTTGGGATTTATTATTTGAATTAATTCGACGGTGGAATAAAACAAATAGGCCTACCGGCACCTCCGATTGAATCTGCACTCTAAAAACTGAAGTGTTAAAACCTAGCACTATCCAAGTGCTACATAAATTCAGCACTTTAAGTTTTAAGATAGTGCTATAATAACACTTGGAGGCGTTCATTTCCAACACCATAATTGGTGCTATTCTAGCACTTCAAAGTGCTTTAATACACAAACATCTAAAACATCTAAAACATCTAAAACATAGGATATTTGTTTGGTTTTACCTCGATAAACGTATTGTTTTGTCTAAACTTTTGACATGGTTGTTGCTTCGAGGGATCAAGTAAAAAATAAAGGCTAATTTGAAGAGACATCCTTTTGAATTTGTCATTTCTCTGTTCAATAAAGTAAGTCTGCACAAGGACCTAACTATCTTAAATTTGTCCAAAAATTGGTCCTTGTGTCAACTAACTTCATGAAAAATCACTGCCCCCAACCACCCCGCCCTGCCCCCACTGCCCCGCCCATTTAAAAGTAACGCCTAGGAAGGACTTATATTAGCACTTCATTGGTGCTGTATCGATTAGGAAATTTACCTACAGCAACTGACCAATCAGAAGGGAGGAAATGTGTGTTCACAATAGTCGATGTTAAATTGTGGTATTTAGTCCAACAATTCACTTTTTTGACCATGATATGTAATTATTCAAACGATTCCTCGATTGAATTTTGAATTTTGGGCAAATAGTGAGAAAAAAATCGCATTACATTTTATTCGT
The DNA here is from genome assembly GCA_037893245.1 of Crossaster papposus. Classification (NCBI taxonomy): domain Eukaryota; kingdom Metazoa; phylum Echinodermata; class Asteroidea; order Velatida; family Solasteridae; genus Crossaster; species Crossaster papposus. The sequence continues at coordinate 279,694 of JBAIAA010000193.1, forward strand.
ATTCAAATGTTGACATTATTCATAAAAATTTGCTGTGACTTTTTCGTGGACAACAAAGCGAACTATAAAACTAACAACGGCAATAGCTAAGTTTGTAGTAAGTGTTCAGTAGGTAATATCTAATAGGAATAGGTTATTATTGTATGTATGTGTAATTGCAATGTGCAATAAGTTAATGTAGTATTACGTAATCTGTACACGCAGTGAATATGTACATGTCACTGTAAACAAAAGTTAGTCATTGGTGCTCATAAATTAGTCAAAATGACTAATTTAGATTAGTCAGGTCTCGGTGACTAATTAAATCAACACAGGACTAATGCTTAGTCAGCAATGACTAACTTAAGCTAGTCATTATTGAGGTCTGTGACTAATACAAGTTAGTCATCCGTTTTGGGCTAAAATTCATTATTTTAAGTTCATCAATGCTTCAGAAGCATTTTCATCATTAAATTAATATGTATATTGTCACTTTTATCGATATTACACTTTTTACAAATTATTTCATTAATTTAGTGATAATTGAGTATTATTTGTTCCTTTTGAATCAATAAAATTGCGAATAATTGCTTCGCCAATGACTAATGTGGCTAGTCATTGCACTAACAAAATAATGCTATGACTAATGTAAGCTAGTCTAGCAATGCTGATTTCCAATTGGTTGAACCATGGTTGAACGTAACTGGTAGTTTGCATTGCGTGTATTTTCGCAACGGGTACCACCGAAGTGAAGCCACGTTTTGATTGTTCCGGACGCCATTGTTGTTTCGACGTGCTGTGTATAAACTGTGCGTTCAGCCGTGATCAGTGCAAACAATTGTTGCAACAACCGTTTTGAAAAGTCAACAACTTCAACATGCCATCAGTTGCAAGGTAAGATCAATATCGATGTATTATAAGAAAGTTTGTAGAACCTTAAAATCATGAAAATTGAAAGCAAACTTCGCTTCGATCATGAATGTCTACATTACATGTACAACGAGTGGCGGTACACAGCGCGCAGCGCTATATAGCGCTGCGATTAAAACTGCCACGTCAGCATTCAGTCGTACCTACTCGTTGTGACTCGGGACGTAGTCGAACGTGCAAGAAAGATCAGCGAAGTTAACTTTCATTTTTTAACAGTGTGTGCCACACAACCGACCATTACTAGTTAGTACGGGTTAGCTTTAAAATTACAGCTCTATAATAACGGGAACAGGTCAACTCGTACTACTAGTACGCGAACCCGTGGGACAACTCGTACGCAGATTGGTCAACTCGTACGCCAACCAACTCGTACGCCAACCAACTCGTACGCCAACCAACTCGTATGCGGTCCAACTAGAGTCGTACGCGGTATAACATTGTGGTTTGCGGGTACGGGTGGGCATTGATTAATTAAAAAAGGCAGATACTCTGGGGAATTTGAGGCGAATCTGTACGATTGTTGGCATTATTATTAACCTTTTGGGCAAAAAATATTAACCTTTAGCCTTGTATACATTTTCGTAACGATGTACAAGTTGCATGAGATTCATTCTGTTCAGTCTCATCTCTTTCGGTTTTTAAGAATAAGACTTCTTTTTACAAAGGCATTCGTGTAAGATTTTACTGTAATTGAAGACCGTGTGTCATGTACTGGTATGATTTGCCCACCCTAATTTTAAAGTGTTTTACATGTATTTTCTATTATACAGGAAGATGGTGCACGTTTAAAGACGACGGGGCATCCATTTGGCAGTGACGAAATTCCAGGTAATGGGAGAGGGCATCCAGGTCTCCCGCTGCGCCAGCCTTCTATCAGCGGTAGCCGTATACCTTTCGTGCTACTATAAACGTTAACCTTACGTAACCAGCTACACTAAACTAACATTCTGCCAGAAGATTCTGCCTAGGCCTAATATACAAGACAGCGTACACATTGATCGTGTGATGGTTTCGGTACTTGAGAAACTTGAAAAATAACAATAATAATAATAATAATTTGTTTATATGGGTAGTGCTGGCTGGCATTCTACAATTTATATAATTTTTTTTTTTTTTTTCAGAAGCAGACCTATCTATTACTTGCCAAAATACCCCAGAAAAACACATCTTTATTTTGTGCACAATGGCGAAACTAGAACATGTGCTTTACAATTTTTCCAAACGAAATGTGAAAATGGAGTGATCTGTAAAAAACAATGTTTTTCTTTCCATGATCAGTGTGTTGGTCATTGTGTTACCAGAATTTTAGGAATTCTTTTGTGAAATAGGGGGATGTCTTAGTGTACAGGGTATACGGAAATTTGAAAGAGGTGGGGGACCAATTCGCCATAGTGTGCCAGGTATATGCCCGATTTATGCAATGGTTAACATTTCATCACTCTTATTATGTACAAAATAAATGCAATCTACTATTTTTTTCTTAAAGTTATTAGACTGGTTTTAAAGCTTCTTTTAAGGTAGGATACACCATTATCAGGAATTATCAGGAATATGTGGATTTGGGGGGTTGTATTTTATAGTAAATCTTGTTTAACCATGGAGAATCTTATTTCTCCATGGTTTAACTGACCTGTCCGAATTTTTACAATCATGAATGCCGAGAAAAGCACGAAAAACAGCGTTTGTTTTCAACCGGCGTCAAGCAGTTATTATGTTATCTTTGTTTTTTCGCGATCGCCGTCCGGCAATCGCGAATTTTTCTTTATACAATCCTATTTTCCAGAATAATTGCAAGATATCTAGCGCAATCATTTTGCTGGATGCCTAGAATCATTATTTACTTTAAGATGGGTAAGATATTTCTTAATAATTCGACAGTAAATTTGTTTGATATCTGCGAATGGTGTATACTACCTTTAACAACAAACCGTATGAAGTTTTAGCTCAGTGAATTCACGTACATTCCGAGAAAAACAATATTCTAGGATCTAAATGTCAAACCAAGTATGCTTTTCAACAACAATTTCGTCAGTTACTTTTTGGGTATCTGCAAATGATGGACTAGAGCTTTAAATTTATAAGTAAATGCCAGCAATAATACTTAGCCATTTACTAGTCTGTAAAGCAGCTCCTTTTGTCGCGCGAGAACATACTCTTGCCAGTGACAGTCTTTTATTCACGATATGTTTTATTTACCTCATTACATTTATAATTAGTATATGCCAGCAATAATACTTAGCCATTTACTAGTCTGTAAAACAGCTCCTTTTGTCGAGCGATACCATACTCTTGCCAGTGACAGTCTTTCATTCACGATAGGTTTTATTTACCTCATGAAATTGTGAAAAATAATACTTAGTCATTTACTTATGTCTGTGAGCAGCTCGAAAAAAACCTCTTGCCTGTGATAATATGATTTCATTCACAATATGTTTTATTTACATTATGAGTACAAATGTATTAATTAATCATCTTAATCAATTCATAAGTACATGTATAAGTAAAGCAGTGTCAACATGAAATTGCTTTTCTCCTATTGCGTTGAAATAATACTACATGTATTGGAAAAGATTTTGACTCGATTGCCTCAACTTTTGTTTTTACAGGAAATCGAACATTGGTCATGTGACTAATGTGATTAGTCATCATTTTGAATGACTAACTGTAAAAGTCAGATGACTAACGTTTAGTCATTTCAGACGCTTTTTGGTTTAATCAGAAGACTAATTAATATAAGTCATTATGACTAATATTTGACTAGTCATGTGACTAATGTGATTAGTCATCATTTTGAATGACTAACTGCAAAAGTCAGATGACTAACGTTTAGTCATTTCAGACGCTTTTTGGTTTAATCAGAAGACTAATTAATATTAGTAATTTTGACTAATATGTGACTAATTAATGTTGGTCATTTGGCCTGCCTGACTAATTTTAATTAGTCATTTCAGACGTAGGGCAGGACTAACTTTTATTAGTCAAAATGACTAACTTATGTTTACATAATTAGAGTGTTCAACAGTAGATTTTTGTATCTTGCCAATGTGCATTGAATGTTGTACGAATGTTATTTCACAACGTTTCTTTGTAACGTTCAAAGGACGTCAAGAGAACTCCACACATTTACGTTCCCGCAACGTTTTTTTCCAAACGTTCCGGAAACATTACCGTAACGTTGTAAGAACGTTCATGGAACGTTTTTTGGTTAGCTGGGATGCTGACACTTCATCAAATGCTGTATGGATTGCACCTTGGGGTGCTGGATGTACACCAAGATGGTGCTACAAAGGACTTAAATCAACACTATATTAGTGCTGTATTGGTAGCACTTTCACAGCACTTAGATAGTGCTGCAATGCTGACACTTCATCAAGTGCTGAAATGGCACTTGAGGTGCAGTCCCTCAGGAAGCACCTGGATAGTGCTAAATCTAACACTTGGGGATTTATTTATAACACTTCAGTTTTTAGAGTGTGGGCTTAATACTTTCAAGATACTTGATAAATACTTTTCAAGATACTTCTCCGTAACTTATTTGAAAAAGTAAACGGATAAAACCTTCTAACCTTTTCTAATAGTTTCCAGGGATAACATTTTTTGGGAATTATTTTCACCAGAAATGTAAGAATTAAAATTACAAAGCTAGTATTAAATGCACTTTAATTCCTAAACAAATTATTCATGTTTAAATGTTCGACTTGACTATTGTTTAATAGAGTAAATAGGTATGTGTTAGAGTCAGGGGACCACTGCGCCCCGGGTATGGGTATGGGTATGGGTATGGGTATGGCGCCCCAGAAACACGTGGTTCTCTCTTCAGGTTCTCTCTTCAAGTTCTCCCTCTTATATCGTGTCCGATGTAAACCACAGGGTTTTCTCGAACGGTAAAACATGAGGTTGGTTTCCTTTCAACCAGACATTTGAAATAGGATAAGTAAACAATCCAAAACATGAGATTTTTGGGGATTCCAAGAGTGCCCCTTTAGGTCTTCGCAGGAAGACGCTCGCCGTCTGGGCTTGTCATAATTATGCCGGCCGCATGATATGCTGGCCGTGCCAACATCTCTTGTGCACTCGCGTTGACGTTTGTATAATGTGCATACTAAACCCCTCTAATAATTCTTGACTCCAGTAATGCCCCCCCCCCCCCCCCCACATTTGAGATGGGATTGACGCCCCTGGTCGTCGCAATCCTCACGTGATATTCGTAGCTGCGGCGGCCGTAGACATAGACAACACGTCCTTTGCGGAACCAGGTTTATCTTCAAATCAACCGCCTTCCCGTTAATTGTCAAACACTGGTAACTACGTCGGAGTAGGTATAGGAGAATACACGAGAAAGTGTGGATTCGTAATTACGAATCCACACTAACAAGTGTATTCTCTGACTTAAACCATTGCGTCAAAAGAAGTATTGTTATTAACTACCCTTTTGAGTAGAGATGAAAAGGCATGCATGTATCGTGGCCAATAGACTTAACTTACATAAAGGGAGGTTAAGGCGAGGCTCTTACGTAATCAAGCTCTGGATTAGGGTGGAGGAAATGAATAACCGCGGACTTGTAATTGTTAAAAATGTAGGCAAAATAAAAACCGTTCCGAATCCACACTTTACTAAAGATTCGTATGTATACGAATCCACACTTGTGTCCAAAGCGTTGATTCGTAGATACGAATCCACACTTTTAACAATAGAGTGACGTCATAGCAATGGTTTAAACCACACAGAATGGAAGATGCTAATAGGTTCTCGGAACTTGGCTTTTTCTTAAATTATATACTCATCCCCACAATAAACTTGGAGTAAGAAAATAGCCAGTGAAACATGAGCATAATCCGAACTCGAACCCCAATCCTGCGATCTATAACCTATAACCCATTATCTACTTGGCTACTGTGCGAGGGCAACACAAGCTGTTTTTCTAAGTGCTTTAATGTACCTCTGGGCTACGTGTAACTAGTTGAATAGGCAATAACAATTATGTTAGCGTTATTGTTGAAGCTACTTAATAATAATTATTATTATTATTTCTGGTAATGAAACCAAGAATCCCTCAAAAGCGCCCTGGGCACTGTAGCTCACAAGCCTGAAGAAACCTGTAGAGAGAAGACAATGAGAAGAAGGTACAGTTTTAGAGGTTGGAGGAAAACCCCAGAAGAATATCCTCGGGAAACCCACGGAGTCGGGCAGGGACTGAAAGCCCAATCCACATTTTGGCCAAGGCAGGATTTGAGCCCGGGTCACAGCAGTGGAAGGCGAGGAAAGAACCGCTACGCCAACCTGAATCCCCTGACGCGAGGGGTGTAGAACCGCCTTTTTACATTTTACCAGGCTAGACAAAATAACTACGTGACCCAGGTGAGCCCGAGTATGACGTTAGAGCTAAACGAACGACCTGGTGGTCACCTAGTGTCGACTCGGGTGAGCTATTCAACGAACGCACCCATCAATACGCGTTGCCATTTAACGGATTCTACACTCACTATACGGATCGGCGCGGTGCATTCTATGTTCGGAAGACTAAAGAGTCGGAGTTTGTTGTTGTAAAGATGGAGTGGGGCGGTCGATGCAGACTTGCGGGCACAGTGCTGGCGCTTGTGGGTGCCTGGTTGGTTGGTTGTTTGTTGGTCGACTCCTCTAGTGTTTGGAGTTGTGCGGAGGGTAAGTATCCAGCGAGACATAATACCATTAATTACACACGGCTCAGTTTATAAGGCACACGATGAGATTAAAGAGACTATGCAACTTGGAGAGATTGGGGAGGTTAGTTTTGCATACCTATTATTGTTACACTGACTTATTTGAAGGTTTGTGATCGTTTACGTTTAAAACTAAAGTGTTAAATCTACCTAATAAGTGTGCGGTCAGTGAATACTCTTTAGAAGTTGAGATTTTAACCATTAAACTGATGAAATCCACAAATTAAGTGTTGAACTCACCCGTTTTATGCATTTTCAAGGAGTATTTTCAAAAAATTAATGTGCGAATCGTATTATTATTAATCATTTCTGGTAATGAAACTAAGGATCTCTCGAAAGCGTATAACTCGTAAGCCTGATGAAGCCTGTAGTGCGAAGACAAGGAGAAAAAAGTCAAGTTTTTAGAAATGGGAGAAAAACCCCTGGAGAATATCATGAGGAAAACCCAAGGAATCGGGCAGGAACTGACAAAAACAATCTTTATAATTGGCTCAGGCGTGATTCGAACCTGGGTCACAGTGGTGAAAGGTGAAGAAAGAATTGCTACGCCAACCTGACTCCCCCCCCCCCTCTCCCCCTCCCCCTCTCCCCCTCCCCCCTTTCCCCCTTCCCCTCCCCCTCTCCCCCCTCCCCCGCCCCTCAATCATTGTAGAACGTTCTACGCCCTATAACCAGCCGAAACAAATCTGCTTTGTTATCAACTGCAGTTATGATAACCGCCCATTGTTTATTTGTCGATAGACAAACAAATCTGAACTCAAAATGCCCTTTGAAACGCTTGTACAAAGGTCTACCGATTTTGCGTTATGGCTGGGCATATACAGCCACGTCTGCGAGTCCTGTAAGCACCAATATTTGCTTAGCATTAAAACTCTTCCTTAAAAAAAAGAGGGTTATAAACCAAAATTTCAGTTGATGTTTAATGTTTGTGATTGAAATTCAGCTGTTTGTTTGCTTGGAATGAAAAGCACGACGTGAAGTTTTGGCCTATAACCTGTTTTTATTGAGCAAGACTTGTTTGTGCTAAGCAAATGTTTGCGCTTACATGTTTTATGAAATTGACTCCTGGACTTTGCAACTCTTGCAGTAAAACACAATGAAGCTTGAATCTACTTCACAGAATACACCCTTGGTAATTGCTTGAATTATCAGGAATGGGTGGATTTTAGAAGTTGTATTTGTATTGTAAATATCGTTTAACTGACCTGTCCAAAGTTTTACAATCATGGATGCCGAGAACAAGAACAACGGCGTTCGTTTCCAACGGGTGTCGGGCAATGTTTTTTGCGATCGCTGTCCAGCGATCGGATTATTTTCAAATATAATTCAATTTGTTGTAACAATTACAGGATATCAATTTAGTTGGATGCCTAGAATCATTATTTACCTTCAAATAAGATATTTCCTAATAATTCGGTAGTACAATTGTTCGATATCTGCAAATGGTGTATTATACCTTCAAGTTAACCTCAGTTCAAATGCTAATCCTTATCTCTGTAATTGCAGACGAACTGTTGCGTGAGGGCGGAGAGAATGACGAATCACATGTATTATAGTATCCATTGTTTGTGAATGATTTTTGAGAGGCCAAGGGAAAAATCGGTTTAAATCAAGGGGGAGGGATTTGCTTCAAAGACGGGATTAAGCGGGAATTTATTTCTGCAGAATTTCCTATGTTTACGTCTGGGTGTTAGACAAATTCCTACTGATTTACATTTGACGGGTGAGGTCGCCCCTCTTTGTGAACAGTCCCACAAAGCATCATTTGCTTAGACTTGACCCAAGTCGGGATATTGTGTTGGCATCGATTATGGTCGGACCGTGTTCCATGTATGTAGGCCACTGACCTCTATACATGGACAGATCATCCATTGTTTCATTTTGAAGTCGGCATGCAAAGAAGTGCAACATGGCGGACCCACGAAGTCACTCTGTGAGCCAATGAAATGTCCAGGTGTAGAGTTCAGTTGGTTGGTAAATCCACTGACCTCTACAACTGGACATTTCATTGGCTCACAGCAGTGACGCCATGTTGCACTTCCAGTTCGCGCCGACTTCAAGTGTTAGCACAGCAGAATATGGACAATGATCCGTCCAGGTGTTGAGGTCAGTGATGTAGGCCCATAGAGTCAGTGCCCACATCCACACGGATGAGGGCGCTTTAAAAGCTAAGCTAGGCCATTGCGAACAAAGTACACAGTATGCTTGCGACCAGATCAAACTGAATGAGAAAGTCCATGGAGTACTCCATGGTAAGTCCGACTTGGGTCAAGTCTATCATTTGCTTACCAACTGAACATCTTTCAAATTGGTTCGCTTATAAATCCGTGTCGGCAATAGAGACTGAAAGTGCGCCATTTTGTCTTGGCGCTTCGTGACCCTCCGTGACCCTTTTATAGGCATTTTACACGGGGATGCACTTTCTCTTGCTATATTTTGTTTACTCAATGATTTTTAAGCGTCTCACCCCCCCCCCCCCCCCCCCCCCCCCCAAGAAAAAAACAAAAAAAACAATAATTAAAACAAATTGAAGAATAATAAATAATAACAATAATAACAAAAACATACAAATCTTTACAAAATATACGGAAAACAACAGATTGCAACAAATAAATTTAAAAAAATTTAAAAAAGTTGTTAACTTGAAGTTGTTGAAGATACAAAATAGTTGTCTACCATAATTGTTTTTGTTTATCTGTTTGTCGTACTTATTTAAGTTCTTATTTAGCGAAAATGATTGCCTCAATTAGAAATTGAAAAAAAAAATTATAAGCAAAAATGTATAGTTTAACCATCTTTGGTCCATCATTGGACCACTTTTGCTAAACAACATGGCGTCATTGTCGGCTCACGTCTTACAGCCAATGTTGGTTGAGTATTTGTATCCAACATTTGAACGATATGACGACTGCCCAACATTGGCCCATTGTTAACGAACAACCTTACCCTAACCCTCCAGGGTATTTTGGCTAGAAACCCTGCCAGACGCAACAGATTGCATACTTTGTCACATTGACTTGTGTGCAGAGTACATCAAGGTCAAGCAGTCACCACAGATGCACTGTGCTGGATCTGGCAGGGTTAGGGTTAAACCAACGCCGACATTGCTGGCCATAAACAAACATTGGCCCAATTATTAGCATGCTATCTGGGTAGCTGGCAGCTAAGTTAGTAAGGTTTCATGAATATGGGCCCTGTGTTCCTATTTTTCTTTCAACCAGGATTGCTAGCAAGTCTGGTTCTGTTGGCCTCCCTGGTCGCTTTTCACATGAGCATCATCCCGTGCTCTCCGGATCACACTCTTCCGTCCCTTCTTAGATGCTACGTGCACAACCAAGTCTACTCCCTGCGCTTCCCGTTCATCAAGTCGAAGCTGAGACGAATGTGGAGAAACCCGCGGCATGCCCAGGAGAAATTCCTGCATCAAATCATCGCCCGAGACGCCCAGACTGAATATGGTCGGAGGTACCGCCTGGGAGACATCAAGAGTGTGGCCGATCTACAGAGAAGACATCCTCTGACTTCCTACGATCATTATAAGGAGTACATGCAGAGGTTGGCTGATGGAGAGCAAGGCGTGTGTGTTGGGGAGGAGGTCGTCAGATTCGGCATCACCTCGGGTACAACGGGAATCGGTAAGCTGATTCCAATCGTGGCTTCACGACCACAAATGATTTGGTTCGCGTTGTCTGAGGTCATCTTCCCCGCAACTGAAGCCTTTGGCCAGCCTAGTCCTCTCCAGCGTAGGTGCAATTTGTATTGCAAACCTAACTTGGATCAAACCAAAACGGGTCTCATCGTCTCGCCAGTGTACTATGTGTCGCCCAATGACCAGTTTACTCTGGACATGAGCAACACGCCGCCTGCTGGGTTCCAGATCTCCTCCGACGTCGAGGCAAACTATGTCCACCTACTATTTGCCATTAGAGACAAATACCTCGGTGTGTTTTTGGCACCTTTCACAGCGCTCGTATACAGAGCAATGAAGCTGCTCGAGGACAACTGGCGCACCATGCTTGATGACATCACCAAGGGCAGAGTTAACCCGAATCTCGCGATATCGGAGGAGATTCGGCGTGATTTGAATGCCGCCCTCACGCCAAATCCTAAGAGAGCTGGGGAACTCCACGCTGAATTTTCCAAGGGTTTCGTCGGGATCGTTTCCAGGATTTGGCCTAAGATAAAGTACATTTTCTCCGTTGAACTGGCTGGATTCCAAGCTAAACTGGAAAAGACCTACACAAAAGGTATACATACTTACGTAACAACTTAGAGCAAGTTCGGGCGCGAACTATAGTCAACCATTAGTCAGTCTCTGCTTTACGAATGCGCATGCTCAAATGCAGTTCGCTCAAACGGCTCTAGTCGAAGTAGTGTTGAAAAGAACATGAACGAGATGGGTATTGGCACTATTCTCCCCCGCATATAAGTAGGATAGGTCATAACGTTAGTCATGTTGGTCTAAAAACCAGAAAAACATAACATTAGGCCTGCCAGATTTTCACTTAACGTTACTGCCTTTCCCTCCGTCCGACTGACTAGACTACTGCCATCACTTTTTCTACGTCACTGGTTCTCTCCATGTCTTGAAAATAGGCTATTGTCAACCAGCGGCAACCGTGCCCTGGGGTCTGGTTCCAAATAGTCAACTAGATAGTCCAACCATCCTGCGTTCGAGCGACGTTAGTCGAACTATGGTTTACTACTACAGTTCGCGCCCGAACTTGCTCTTAAGTATGTTGGTTATACCCCTTAGTCCCTATACGTATACAGAAAATTGTCTACTATCTAGAATAGTGTTACCTAACGACTACAGAATCTAATAATTCATCGGAATAGTCAGAATTATTTGGTTTGGGAACCATACTAGATATACGGACTCGTCTGTTCTATTGCGCATGCGGCGAGAGGTTTCAACCAATGATATGGTCATGGACCCGATTTCGTAGGAAACCAAATTTAACGTGACACCACAAAGCGTGCACAACCGGCTGCCTTGCCTTCGCTTGTGCGCAACCACCCTTAATGGGCGTTTTGAAGCGCTGGTGCGGCTTGCACGAAGCGCAGCTGACCCGCGAAACTAGTGGCCTGGGGCCAATTTCATAAAACGTGTAAGCACCCAAATTTGCTTAGCATGAAAATTCTTCCTTGAAAAAAACAGGGTTACGAACCAAAATTATAATTGATGTTTATTGTTTGTGACTGATGGTATTCAGCTGTTTTTTGCTTTTAATGAAAAGCACATGGAGTTAGGCCGATAACCTGTTTTTACTGAGCAAGACTTTTTGTGCTTAGCAATTGTTGTGCTTACATGTACATGTTTTATGAAAATGGCCCCTGCACTTCACAGGTCACACGCAATCTATCCAATTAGAGCTCAAAGTGCATTAGCGCTTCCTCGCGCCTAGTGTGGGCGGTGAGCAAGAGCGAAAGCTGGGCCGTGCTTTATCGATCGGCCGTTTGAACAAACCCACGTGTCGGGCTCTCGTCCAATGAGCATGGCTAAACTGTCTCAAGTATTTGTGACCCGCTCTGCAAAAATGAGTCTGATGTCGTAAAATATATTTTTACGGTAAAGGGCTGTTTATTTTCTCGAAGGTGATTTTTCATTCAACAAAATAATATTGTTGTTTTAAGGCATTTTGTTTGTCCGACACCTATATTTTCAGATCTGATCGATTGAAAAAATAGTTTTGATTCCTAAATTTAATTTAATACAGGTTTTGTCATTCTCTTACCATAGCATCTGATGAAGCACTATACAATTGTAAACCTTCATTTCTTTTCAAAAACATTTTGAATATAGCCTAAATGAGAAAAAGCTAATTTCTCAAAATTGTAAAAGACCAATGCATTATACACTACAGAGTTGTGCCGTATCAAATGAAAGCTTATTTTCTGCTTTTTCTGACCAACTGTAAAATTGAAAAAAACAAACATTTTTAACACATCAAACTTATTTTGGCAGAGTGGGTCACATTTACGAATGCCAATTACATAATTTTACATACATGCTACACATGAAGTTCTCTTCGTTGTGTCATGCCTTGGTGTTTTAATTGCAGGTACACCAATTTACAGCGGTATATACGGTAGTACCGAGACTACCATTGGATTAAATTTATGGCCGTCTGATCCGAAGCCAAAATATTGTCTGTGTCTTGATGAAAACGTCTTCGAGTTTATAAACGAGGATAACAGGTGAGTCACTTTCCTTCCAGTAAAACGTACAAAACTTCCAAAAACAACAGCAATATTCATGTTTCTTTATAGGCCTTGACACTCGGTATTTACCTTTATATAAGTACAATATTTCCTATCCATTCGGTAGTAAACTGTTTCAATATCTGCAAATGGTGTATACTACCTTTTAAATTAAGCAAGTTTGCAAAAACGACTGCACGAGTTAGGAAGGTAGGCTAATTATCGGGCGCACTTTAGGGAGGTTTCGACTCGGGATCGGGACAGGAGACAAAGAAGACGGTAAGTTGACGGAAACCATCGATCCGCGCATGCGCGAAACCAAAACTGTTGAGTTTAGGAACTCAACAGGACGGAGACATGTTAGGTTTCGGGCATGCGCAGATCGATGTTTTTGCTCGGCTCACCGTCCCCTTTGCCCCCCGTCCCGAATCAAAAGTTCGCTAATGTGAACCGAATACCCGACATGCACAATATAATATCGAATACAGTCGTCTTTGGCAAAATATTAAACACTTTCCCCAAAAACAAAACCAACGTTCTCACTTGAACTTTGTTCTCCGTTTTATTTTGTCATATCTTGCGGTTTGATTTTGTTACGTCAGCCAAGACGAAGACCCCCGAACTCTATTGGTGGACGAGGTAGAAGTTGGGCAGACCTACGAACTCGTACTCACGACTAAAGGGGGTTTGTATCGCTACCGCAACGGCGACGTGATCAAGGTTGTTGGCATCCACGAGAAATGTCCCGTCGTTCAGTTCGAATACAGGTGAACGGTTAAAAGACACAGGACCGTGTACAGGTGCCAATTCGTCAATTATCTCGAGCGAGACCATTAGAGGGGGAGTATAATTTTGTCAGCTTTTATGTGAGGGGTTCTGGCAAAATGAGACGGAACTGGGCAGAGGTTGAAATGAGGATTCTTAGATATTAGAAAAGAGGATACAATTATCCTTACAATGCTGTTTCTTGTACTTCAATCGGACATTCCATTAACAAGTTGTGGCAAATGTCTTTGAAGTTTCAATAGTTGTACATGTGATATGGACACATGCCAACTGTTTTTCCTTGAAAACACTGTTATTCCACTACTTTCTTAATATTTCTTTAGAAATATAGTTAGTAGACATATTCCAAAAGTAACCAAACAAAATACTGTCAAATTACTAGTTATTAAGATAGTAACTACTCTAAAACTCCGTGTGAAAATATACCTACTGGCATGCTTTCATTTTAAAATAATAAATTATGAAACAATGTAATTTTCAAAAGTGCGTCTCAGAGACGCACCTTTGAAAATTTTGGCAAGTGCGCGCAAGCGTTCGAGTGACACACGCGCGCGCGTGGGCGCTGTACGTAAGGAACCAATAGATTTGATACGCGTACGAGATACGTACGCGGCTTGGGGGAAATGGGCGTTGTGCACGACCAAGCAAAATAAACCTCCGAACACATTCATTTTACACACAGGAAAGCAGAGTTGTTGAATCTTCGCAGTGAGAAGGTGTCGGCAGTCACCCTGCAGGCAGTGGTGGAGGAATTCGTGGACCAGCTTCCAGGATCCAGACTTGTCAATTGGACATGCGCAGAAAGTCCACTGCTTGCCGATGTCAAAGGAGGTATGTGCGTTTCATGCAGCGCACGTGTCCGCAGCTTAAACACGAAAGTAAACGCAAACGGAAATTATATTTTCCCCAACGTCCTTTTAGTATCGGGACGATAAACAGAAACACCAAAAGTATTAAGGTTCACGTTGTTAGTAAAACAGTTACTGCTATGGCAGGGAACATAGCTGGAAGGGTATATAATATGGTATGTGTTGGTTTTCCTATACAGGCGACAGCTACGAAATCTTCTATGTCGTGTTTCTGGAACTGGACGGCGTTCCACCACATGAAAACACAACGGAATGGGCGTCAAAGGTATTTTCAACACAATTTTGTTTCTAAATAGTCGTCGAGCATCATGGGTGGACGCAAACCGAGTTTTGAAACTCAGCCCTGGTCACAATGACTACCGAAATATGTTGTTACGCTCTATTGGTTGTGCTAAAGCTTTTTTTGTTTTTTTTTTGCTTTTTGTTTTGTTTCTTTAACATTTGGATACAGCATTTGCATACATTAAAAACAACGAATATCAGTCGAGGGAGAAATTTCATGGAACTGCTAAGCACACACATTTTGTAAACATGAATATTTTTTTCAGGCTTACCAAAAATAGGGTTAGAGACGACATTCTTAGGTGATGTGTCTTGTTTGTGATTAATATTAACCTTGTTTTTGCTTAGCATGAAAAGCAAGTAGAGTTTTAGCTGGTAAGCTGTTTTTACAGACTTGTTTGTGCTAAGCAATTTGTTTGTGCTAAGCAGCTCCATGAAATTAACCCCTGCATTGTTTCGCCCTGATTTCAGTTCGACCAGGTTTTGCGCAGGCATCACCATGACTACAACTACCTCCGCAACAACGGCACACTGGCGACGGCGCATGTGCACCGAGTAAAGCCAGGCTCGTTCAACAAGTTAAAGGAATTCATCGTGGCCAACACTACAGCCTCTGTCAATCAATTTAAGTCTCCGCGTAAACTGCGCAATAAAGGCGTCATGGAACAGATGATGTCCAGCATTATGTAACCAGCTCCAATTGTATTCAAACAAAGCAAAAACCGGCTTGGTTGGGCACAACCCGATCACCTTTTTTAAAACGGTGCACATTAAAGGTAGGATACAGCATTTGTAATTGCTTGATTTATTATGAATGGGTGATTTTAATTTGTTTTCTTTCTGGGGGGAGGGGGGTGTATTTTATAGTAAATATCGTTAAACTGACCTGTCCGACGTTTTACAATCATTGATGCTGAGAAAAGAAAGAACAACGGCATTCGTTTTCAACCGGCGTCGGGCAGTGGTTCTTATGTTGTTCTTGTGGGTTTTTTTTAATTCCATTTTTTGATTACTACAGCATTTACAGGATATCTAGTGAAATAATTTTGCCGGATGCCCACAATCATTATTTACTTTTAAATAAGTAAGATTTTTTCTAAAATAATTTCTTAATTATTAATTGCTCTGACGTCATGATGACGCCATAATGATTTGCTTGTGTGAGTAGCAAAAGGTCAAGGTCATAGTACAGTTTAAAAAAAAGCCTCGAAATTAAAACGAACATTAATTATCCAAAAATTTGAGTTACACCAAGTATGAATTTAAACCCTGCACCGGGCCCAATAATGCGCATGCGCGCATAAATTTGAATTTATTAGTTTAAAAGGGGTACAAAGGGGCGTTTTGAACAGGCCGAATTCACGTCAGTGTTCTGATGAAACCTTGAAGTTTAACTAGCTTAGTACTCAAACAGATCTTTGGATGGATTGGATTTCACCGTGACGCGAGTAATTGTATTTTGTCTTTTCCTTTGTCTTTTCTGTTATCCGTTGGTAATATTATCAATTTTGTCAATTTTTTCCCAACAACTGCGTTTAACCATGGAGGAAGTCTTTTATTATTTATAGGTCTAGCAAGAATTTGCACTTACCTCGCGAAATCTTTACGGCACAGAAACACGACTAGACACACCAGAAAAAGAATGGCCGATCCCGTAATGCCCAGGAACCATTTTAGCATTGCGCTCGATAAATCACCTAAAACGAACCATCGGTATCAGAAGAAGAAAAAAAAACATTTCATGCAGGTTACCAATCATTTTAAAATTATAAAAGTTGGAGGTGTTAAATGCCAATAACTGAATAACAAGCAATATATGGATTTAATCGCAAGACAAAAGTATATACCAAAGTCACAAAACACCAATAAATGATATCTCGGTCGCAGTTCTTGGAAAGGTTTCTATTTAGCTTATGAGTTATGGTTGGATAACGTTTTAGGAACGTTCCCAGAACGTCCCCAAAACGTTAAAACGTTTAAAAGCCCATAACAAAATAATACAATGCTAGAAAATGTTCAATTCAATTTGAAAATCTATTTTTCAGGGTGCCACACCCAAAAAGCACGGACACACCATTTCTAACCAGTTCGCGCCGGAGGACGTATATACACGCAAGGTTTTCCCTAGATTCAAAACGGATGACGCATAAACACGTCACGAGCAAGGCCGGAAAAGTCTGTCAGCAGCGAGCAAGGCCGAAAATACCAATTCCACCCGTTTGGGTCACGTGACATTGGCGGCTACATATGACGTCTTATCAGAAATCGTTGGAATCGTTGGGTCTCCCAGACTATACCCTTACGACGCCTGTGTTTGCTTCAGCAGATATTGTGGACGGTGACACCGGACACCGACAGATAGGTCTTGGACACCGACACCCTTGGATAGGTCGCTGGGTATAAATGCGTACAACAATGAGCTTTATTGTTTTACCTGAGGTGCCGTTTCCATAGTTACGGAATCTTCCATAACCTCCTAATCCAACAAACCGGTGACCGCCAGAGAGCTCTAGCATTAGTTGCCTCTCGCGAGGATCTATATTGCTGTAATCCTCGTAACTGTCGTCAAATGACGCGTCTAGATAACAAAACAAAAATTGTAAAGCTTTGAGGGAAGATAGATTTAAAATGGATTCAAGGTGAACAAAGAAATTGGCAAGGCGGGACTCGAACCTGCGACCAAGCTCTGGATTCATACCGGACGGGTGCTATACCAACTGAGCTATCTTGCCATATATGTTGGCGGTCTCCCAAATTGTCAGTATCTTTGTTTAAAGGAAGGATACACCATTGGAAATTGCTTGAATTATCATGAATGGGTAGATTTGGGGGGCTGTATTATATAGTAAATATCGTTTAACTGACCTGTCCAAAGTTTTACAATCATGGATGGATGCTAAGAAAAGCAAGAAAAACGGCGATCGTTTTCAACCGGCGTTGGGCAGTTATTCTTATGTTGTTCTTGTGGTTTTTTTGCGATCGCCGTCCGGCAATCGGGAATTTGTTTTTATAAAATCCATTTTTTTTGAACAATTTTTTTTTTTTTGTAGGATATTTAGCGCAATCATTTTGCCTGATGCCTACAATCAATATTTACTTTCAAATAACTCAGATATTTATTATTAATTCGGTAGTAATTTATTTAGATATCTGAAAATGATGTAGGCCTATCCTACCTCGGCGCTAATTAGAAGTCATAAACACCAAAATTCCGTGTGGCCAGGGATCACGCCCAATTTTACGATACAACCTGGGAAGCGACATTGTAAGGATCACTCAATAAGGATACGATTTTTAATTTTATTTTTCAAAATAGACAGTAAAATCTCTGACATCTAATTGATTTGAAACAAAATCAATTTGAAGGAAAAATGTGCACGTTTTGATCAAAACCCTTTTTTGATGTGCCGTGTAAATTTCGCGTGCCTATTACAATTCAGTTTACATGAACAAAAAAAACATCAAAATGACGCAGAATGATTGGTCAACAATCCAAAAAATTCAAAATAGAGAAAACAAAGACCAATAACAGCAACTAACCTTTATGATCATGGACGGAGGTTTGCGGAACGATGTTGGACATGACAAAGGACGTCCACAGAGGCAAGAATACCAACAACAAAAATGTCCAATCTGGAAGGCACATCTTCATCTTCAACAGGGGTGACTCCGACAAAAATTGTCAGGGTGCTAAACTCCGAAAATCGTTAACGGGTGTATAGTCTAGAAAAGGCAGCAAATATTTCTGGAAGAGAATGTCTTCAGTTATCAAGTAATTAAAACTATAAAAGTGCAGGATTCTTGTAAACTTATTGCAGCGAGAAAATTGTGAGCTTGTATTATCCAGCACAAACAAAATCCTGCCAGAGTCCTTTGGTCTAACATGTAGATATGAAGTATCTTTGTTTGTTTAATTGTGAATGGTTATTGTTTTCTCTGTTCGTCTATTTCTGTTTCGATACGACCAGAAAAAGTCAAATAATCATCATTTCCTAGTTGTTAACACAATCACTCCACGTACGTGACGCACGGACATACGTCAATGAAAGCGAAAACAACAATCCAGATTTGTTTTTATCCAGAAATGAATTATAAATAAACATTTATAATTGTTTAGACATTTATAAAAAACGCTTGGAAAGCCACAAGTGTGTTTCTAGAGTGAAACTCTCGACAGCTCAAGATAAGAATGAACCCTGCCCACCAAAGAAAGTTCAATCGTGAAGAAACGTTATACCGCCCTCCATATCTAAAACTGTCTGTAATCCTAGAGGTCGCTGTTCATTTTTTACCAGGACGTGAGGTAGCTCTCCGGAATAATGATACAAGGCATATTAATACTTACGAAATTTATCTAATCAGTAGAAGATTTCCCCACAAGAGTCGGTCACTCCTATTATTGGTTAAACCTTTTCACGTGACCGTCACTTGATCTTTATTTAGGCATGCGCAGTACGGGCGACGAGTCCGGATTTCATTAATCATGGAGTCCCTTAGTCCCCCATACCTCATCCTGAGCCACGCAGCGTTTTTACGCGCTTTCTACTAATTAGTCGGAAAAATTGTAGAAATTCACGTACAGAACGTGAAATAAAGCCTTGCTATTATATGTTATACAGACTAAGAAACATAAAAGACTGAAAAGCGACGTAAGCGCCAATAAAATTAAATATAGTGGTAGAAATTGTCATTTTACCAGGGGTGGACGTTCGTATCATGTATTGGCCAACTTGTTTAACGATTGCTGCGAATGTCCGCAGGGTTTGAGGGCGACAATTCAAGAGCCCGTTAAACTCTGCGTGGCTCAAGATGGCCATACCTATACACTCTCTAGAATTATTGTTACCTAACGCACCACCTCTAAAAACCTTTAAAAAAAAAAAATCCTGAAAAACAACAACATTCCATAAGCGCAATGACCACCACAAAGGGGGGGAGGGAGGGGAGGGAGGGGAGGGAGGGGGGAGGGGTTGCTTTATAT
Source organism: Crossaster papposus (assembly GCA_037893245.1). Lineage (NCBI taxonomy): Eukaryota > Metazoa > Echinodermata > Asteroidea > Velatida > Solasteridae > Crossaster > Crossaster papposus. Next base: position 299,425 of record JBAIAA010000193.1, read on the forward strand.
GGGCTACCGGCCATCAGATCAATGTTTGCGGTTCGGGGTGGAGGGCTGCCGTGGCCGGCCCACCCAGCCAGCTGCCGGCTAGAGCTTAGCAAAACAATAGATCGGCCATGGTAGTCACGCGTCGTAAAGCCCCCTGGAAATTAGCGGCCCACGAACCACCACAATCTGCTTAAAATGGATCCAAGTTTTTCTGTTGCTAGTAGCAGCGGAAATTCCAGCCTGGAGTTATTTTCGTGTTCATTCCAAACGTTCTATCATCCCTCTTGAAAAAAAATATAAATTAGTTTCAGAATTTTTAAGTAAATATCGTGAGTAATCTAAACTTGAATCTCAGAATTTGGCGAACTATAGGGGCAAAATAAAATCTGCAACTGTTGGCATCTATTAATTAACACCTACAATTTGCACCGGGCAAAAACAAAAGTGGCCATTTTGGAATAAGGGAATCTGAATACATATATATATTTATCTAAATTTCTGAGAACGCCTGTCAAGCCTGTTAAACCTGTTCAGAGGTGAGAAAGGGGTGGAAAGGGGTGTTGAATGCTAAAATGAAAGCGAATAAAACTTAATTAGCGCTAGACAGCTTTGACAGAATACAATTCCTAATGTATAATGAATGTTTGTATGATTGTTACTATTTCTAATTTTTCTGGGTTTTTTTCTCTAAAGGAACTCGACATTTACCGTAAATGTTCTGCTTGCCATATTTTTATTCCCAGATTTTGACTTCAACATTAATTTCCTTATGTTATGAATCGTAAACCAATCAAGCGAATGCATATTACACGGTCATCATTTCTCCTTCGTAATCGTAGGCCTAACCATGGAGGGACTCCATGTATAAAGGAGGATATTGGACCGACAGACTCCCCCCTTAGTCCCCGATACCTATACACTCTCTTGACTATTGTTACCTAACGCACCCCCCCCCCCCCCCCCCCCCCCCCCCCCCCCCCCCCCCCCCACTAAAAACCTAAACAGAATTCTTAAGAAACCACAACATTCCACAAGCACAATGAATACCACAAAAGAGAAGGGTTCATAATCTCTCCGTCCCAATTCTTGTTTCATATGACTCGGTGGCCTATAAACAGAATGTGTCAAGGTCTTGCTGTCGTAATACTATAGCTGACATTCTTGAAGATCAAGTAACGGGATACCTAGAGAGATTACGCAACACGGTTCAGATAGTCAACCGAGTAAACATAATGGGTTTTAACAGATGGTCGTTCAATATGAAAGCAATGGTCCTGTATACACGTGCACTAGGTCCGCCCCTCGGCGACCTTGGTTTAATGCGCCACGCCACGCCGCGGGGCATAATGCACTCGTTTTCAATCACAAAACATACATGTACATTGCAGATATCTAAACAGTTTACTACCAAATTTTTAAGAAACATCTTACTTGTTTGCAGTTACGGTGTTATTTTCCAGACTTATTAAAAGAAAAACTAGCTTTAATGTCCAAATGTAAAGTAACATCTTCTTAATTCTTATAGTGTTTGGTGTTCCTAAAAGCAGAATAATGGACCTACACCGAACAAGGCTAAACCAGGGCTTTAATAATTTACCGAAGCCGAAATGGAACGAGCCCGTGGTTTGATAAAAACCTGCAGCCTTTAGCTTGCAAAAAGCGCGCCCTCTCGTTGTTGAAGAGAGCAGTGTATATTTATGCACGTCGCATGTTTAACGTGTGTGTTCGCGCGTTCTGTGTATACACTGCACTGCACACACTTTTATGACCGTTGTGCTGAATGGGGCGTTATAATCCCGAGCTCGCAGACGAAGTCCAAATAAAGAAACTTAACATTGGACAATGGGGACTTGGACTGCGCTGGCGGGCTGACCCAAAACAGAGCCCTTGTATGTGCCAAGTGGACCGCTGTATACCTACGGAATTGATCCTTTTTAGCATCGGACAAAGGACCGACAAAATTGAACGTAACGCTGACGGTGAGTTCACACGGTTCTCACAAAAACCAGGTGGCCATTTCTTGGCTAAGTGTCCCGTGCAGTTGATACGGAGAACAGTGCACAATTTGGAAGTTTGGTCATTTACGGGAGGAACACTGTCTGCGTGAGTAACAAGTTGAAGATTTGTTCGTGGGAAACGTAGACAGTCGGCATGGTACTGGTAGTAGTACTCCTACACTAGCTGTGAGATGTAGAGATTCGCTCGAGACTTAAGTGGAGGATTAGTATTATTGAGAATCCACTCTTGTGTGCTGTGTTCGCTCGGAAGGAGTTGGTCATTTTCTCAGCGGTATGGGAGGCCGGGTGTTAAAACTTATTGGTGGAGTTGGAATGTCTTCACGGGAACACAGGACCGGTAGTGCGGTGGCGTTGCGGGCCGTGGTGTGCGCATTCTACGCGGTATGCTGCGGCAACTTCTGCCTGGCCGACAGAGGTAAGTAACTAACGACTCCTTTGCATTCTGAAATAGACAGCATGTTGTTTTTCTAGTACGACCGCAAGTTTTGGACGTCGACACTAATAAGTGGTGAACCGTGTTAAAACGTCTCCGACTTGGGTCTTTTTTACTCCAGACACTCGTGCAGAATTCTGCGAAAAGTTTAATTTCCGTTATACAAAAACCTAGCTCTTAAAGTTAATAATAATATAAACATGGCGGAATAAAAATGTATTCCTCCACGATAAACAAATAAGTAAATTGGCTGTAATGGGAGTGATATTTAAAAAGTACTTTACAAAACAAAAAAATTAAAAGTACTGCAGCTGAGTGCAGGGATTTTGTACAGAATACCTAAATTATATTTGGGGATGTATTATTAGTGTTTTGTGGGTTCTTTTTTTTCTGGACACAATTCATTTTGTAGAATTAATATTATAAACTGAATCATGACAGCGATTGTGTATTGTGGCCCCAATAATAATCTGAATAATTAAAGGTAGGATACACGTAATTGCTTGAATGATCACGAATGAGTGGATTGGTTGGTGGTGTTTTGGGGGTTTTTTGGGGTTTTTTTTGGGGGGTGGTCTATTTTATAGTAAATATTGTTTGACTGACCTGTTCGAAGTTTTTTAATCATGGATGCCGAGAAAATAAAAAAACGTTCTTTTTTATAAAATCAAATTTTTCGAAACAATATCTAGCGCAATCATTTTGCCGGATGCCTTCAATCATTATTTTTTTCTTCAAATAAGTAAGATATTTCTTAATAATTCGGTTGTGAAAATTGTTTGATATTTGCAAAATGGTGTATCCTACCTTTAAGTTTATAACTGCATGTTGTTTTAAAACTGTCATTTGTATTTAACGATTAATAAGTGGACCTGTACATGTTTATTTATGCTTATTGAGGTTAATGAATCCGTAAAGTAATGTTTATATTGTCCTTCAGACTCGGAGTACGGCAGGTACAGGCCGAAATCAAACTCGAAACTCGGCACGATTCTAGTTTAATAGTTCAAGTACTGGACATCGCAGTCTTCGTAAAAAAAATTAAAAAAAACACTCGGCAATTTCAGGTGAGCCACTTCGTCATGTTAAAGTGACAGTGACACAGCTAGTGGCTAGCTGAGCGTCGTTTATAAATTACATATGAACTTATCAATTAATTATTGATGCACATTGGGGAAAAAATACACGAATTCTACTCCGGATGTGTCATTTCAAGGATTTGTTTAAAAGGTAAGATGCACCATTTGGTAATTGCTTGAATTATCATGAATGGGTAGATTACTTCAAATCGTGATTGATTTCCCTCATTGCATTTTATTGTCTTTAAATCAGTTTCTCTACATTACATTACATTTAATACTTTCGATATCGTTGGTTCATATATAGATTGGATAATGAGTAAATATCACAGTGATAATAGATTGGATACTGTTTTAAAGGTATGATACACCATTGGTAATTGCTTGATTTTATCATGAATGGGTGGATTTGGGTGGTTGTAATTTGTAGTCAAAATCGTTTAACTGACGTGTCCGATGTTTTACCATCATGAATGCTGAGAAACGGCGTTCGTTTTCAACCGGCGTCAGGCAGTGGTTCTTATGTTGTTCTCGTTTTTTTCGCGATTGTCGTCCGGCGATCGGGAATTTTTTTTTTTTTTTTTAATAAAATTATATTTGTCGGAACAATTACAGGATATCTAGCGCAATCCTTTTGCTGGATGCCTACAATCATTATTTACTTTCAAAAAAGTAGGATATTTCCTAATAATTCGGTAGAAAATATTGTCGATATCTACAAATGGTGTATCCTACATTTAAGAAATAACAATGCTGTATTCGTATACTTGCTCTATGTTCAGATGTTCAGACACACTAACTTAACTTTCACATCACGTTGAGAGGTTAATTAATTATTTTTCCTTTCGGTCGGACATGACTGGATTTATTTCTTGATGGACGCCGTCTGTCGATTTCAGACATTCCTTTGTGTCACCTACATATAGCGACTAGCAATTTTGCAGGCGCCACTGAATGCGCCAAGGTGTTGGTTAGCAATGCACGGGCCCGTCATTTGATACCTGTATTGAATTTCGCGATGTGTTTATAACATCTTTTAGGTGCTCATATCCACAGCTGTACTGGCGAAACGCAGGGCCTGTATCTCAGAACACAGCATGGATTATAGACAGACCCTGCGCTACAGTATGTACAAAGGCAAAATTAATTTAACAAGCACACGATTTTCGTCTCTCAATAAGTTCGCCGGTGTTAGACCAAGCAGTACATGTTTGACGGCTATAGTTATAGCATGTGACGCATCTCGCGCCAGCTGCCGCATTGTTCAACGTTGTTTTGTTGTGTTTTGTTTGGCTGGTTGGAACGCAAGGAATTTGTTTTATTTAACAATTGAGATAAGCGGTGTTTTGTTTTAACATGTCACTGCGGCGCATGACTCGCACGTGACCTCTTAATTTGTCCAATCTATTTGCTTTCTCAAAATCCCATGGTTCACTCCAAGTCGTGTCCGATTCGTAAGTGGTTCACGCTCAAGAGCCAGCAAGCAGTTCCGCCGTCCCAGATCCCATGGGGTAAAAGGTGCTCGTCCGTCGGTCGGCCGATTTTTTCTCTTCTTCCCTCTAAAGATGTGAATAATTGAATTAAATTATCAGCGTACTTGATAATGACTGTACTACATATGCCATGGTTTTCGTCAAAAACATTTACGCTTGTGTGACGTATGAGTGGGCACTGACCACGTGATGCAAATATCACATGACTAGTGACGTCACGGTACTTGATTGGTCGATGTTCGTTTTCTCAGGTTTACAACTTGGTCGGTATACGGTATGTAAAAACGCGCGCGCTATCTGCAGAAATTAGCTGCATGCTATAAAGGAATGTACATGTACAAACTATGATATGTCGTTAATTAGGGCTGAATCGCAAATCCGGGAACAACACTCGATGAAAATGAACAATTAGTAGATAATTGATTGGGTCGGTTTGTCATGATGCTAGGGACGAGGTACACGCACTCTGTGAAGTAGAGCACTGCGCTTAGATGTAATGCACCCCGGGGGTTGGGGAGCAGGCAGGGAAGTAGGGGAAGTTTTTGTGTGTGTGTGTTGGGGTTCGGGATTTTGCGAATTTGTCAAGCGGCCTTTAATCAAATCGAGGCCCGTGATATTTATATGGCCAGCGTGTTACGGTGTTTGCCCAGTTGTAAGTGGGAATATATTGGCGGAATTAAATCGTCGTTCGGCTGCTGCCTGGCCGCACGTGTTGTTAGTTCTAGGCCCGGCCTGGGTAAATTGAATGCGCCTGTTGTTGATATAAAAACCTGGAAATTCAACAACAAAAAAGAAGTGATGTCTGGTTTAAATTCTAGGGATCAGTTTATTTGATTGTGTGTTAAGATTATGAGGCGCTGTACTTTGTTACTCTAATACAGATGTGCAGTCGACACTTCAGAATGTTTGATGGCTGTATATCTATTTACACGAGCGTTGCTCACAGCTCCTTGGATTATTTTTACAACAGTGTTGACAGATTACCTAGGTAATAACTAAACCGGCGATCAGTCGTTTTTGTGCCCACTGGTTGGTAGATGTCGGGCAAACATGTTGTGGGAACTGTGTGCCCATGGTATACATCAGTAATTCAACCATTGCTATGACGTCACTCTATTGTTAAAAAGTGTGGATTCGTATCTACTAATCGACGCTTTGGACAAAAAGTGTGGATTCGTATCTACGAATCTTTAGTAAAGTGTGGATTCGGAACTACAAATCCACGCTTTTCAAACTGCCATGTAAACAAATTCCTGCAAATAAGTCGTTTGATCACATGCATTGTAGCGCAATTGCTTTAACATTTTAACACTGACATTGAGAACACAATTTAAGAAATGTATACTATATAGTTAGAGTCAACAACGTTTGTGATGAACTATCCATGTTGACGCTATGCTAAGCATGTTTCGCACAAACGGATATATAATGCTTAGCTGGGTTGTACTTGTACGGGTGTAGTGATACACATTCTATATTCAGATTTTATTGACACAAGTAAAGTTAGGAATTTGCGGTTTTCTAACTAACTAACTAACCCAGAGCTTGATTACGTAAGATCCTCGAGAAACCCTGCATGTAAATTACGCGTCTAATACGTGACCACGATACCGGAATACATGCCTTTTCATGTTCACTTAAGTTAAAGGGATCGTATACGTTAGGTAATTGGAACCCAATGTTTGTTTCAAACCTATATAGTTATAGATATATACCATAAAACTAACCTGTACAAATTTCATTTCAAAAGGCGGTAGCCATTTTGAGATATTGCCGAAAATCTGGAGCGGTTTATATGTTCACGCAGGAAGAATAATCTGCATTGGAATACACAATCTGAGAAACGTCACGGCAGTAAAGCTTCTCAGATGCAATTTTGTTGGGATAAAAAGTGATATCTTTTTCTATAACCGCAGTACTACTTCGAAGTGAAACGTTTCTAAAAATGCATTATACTATCCAAAGCTGCTGTACTTTTTACCAAGTAAGTTTTTATTGCCATACATTTTTGGAGTAATTACCAAACGTATACGATCCCTTTAACTGGATGACAGTTGGTGCATTGGTTTCATAATGATTCGTAATTTACGAATTCCATCCGCGCTTCGCGCCTCGTGAATTCGTAATTACGAATCGGCACTTTCTCGCATATGAAGAACATATGGGACGGAGAAACCCCTCCCCCTCCTTTTCTCCCCCTCCTCCTCTGTGGTCATTGTGCTGGCGGAATGTTGTGGTTTCTCAGGAATTCCTTTTCGTTTTGTTTTTTTCCCGGGTTTTTTTCCCCGTTTTTTCCTTAATTTATTTTATTTTATTATTATTATTATTATTATTTATTTATTTATTTTTTATTTTTTTTTATTTTTTTTTTTATTTTTTTTTTTGGGGGGGGGGTGGTGCTTTAGGTAACAATAGTCTAGATAGTGTATAGGTATTTATTATCTTTAAAGGTAGGACACACCATTTGCATATATCGACACAAAAAAATTACTGCCGAATTATTACTACCGAACTATCTTGCTTAATATTTAAAAGTAAATAACGATTCCAGGCATCCAGCAAAATGATTTTTAGATATAATATAATTGTTTGCCAAAAACAACTGTCCGGCGCCGGTTGAAAACGAACGCCGTTTTTCGTGCTTTTTTCTCGGCATCCATGATTGTAAAACTTCGGACAGGTCAGTTAAACAATATTTACTATAGAATACAACCCCCTAAATCCACCCATTCCTGATAACTAGGTTAAGTAATTACCAATGGTGAATCCTTCCTTGAACTGGTTTAGCCGCGGTTGTAACTGATTGATTGTACATGTGTAGTGATAGGGGATTATTGGTTTTGGGTTAGTATTACTTTCATATAGTATTTACCGATCAACATCAATGTTGAATTTATATTTTGTTTTGATTTTAGCAAATTCACCACCGATCGAGAAGTAAAATAAATCGTGTAGCGATCACAGTAACTGACATACCGAAATGTACAAGACCACAATATTTGTTTATTTCTCATCAAACCAAATTTAACCCATAACTCTTCTCCAGCGCTGCCCGTGTCTGTCGAAGTGATATGCCGATAGAGCAAACACAAGGAAAGAAAAAAAGAAGAAAAAAAAACACTTCCGGAGTGTTAAGGGCGACTTAAATTGAGACTGACAGCCCGTACGTGATTGTGAACGGAAAATAAGCGCGTTGTTATTCCGAGTTTGTTCCGTGTTCCCCGTTAATGACGCGCTGCGCCAGAGATCGCTAAGCGATGGAACCGAGTTGTTTTTCTTTGAAATAATAAATTGCCTGGTGTACACTGTGGGACTTTGAAGCGACGAAGGACCCTCGAATGGTTCCAGGACCTGGGTAAATTTGAACAGAATTCTATACTGCCAAACCCTTCACGCGTGCGGCTTTCAGAAGGCAGAAGCTCGATTTCAAAATTGAGCCTGGTGCAAAAAAATAGTCGATTAACCAATTAGACAAAGGCCGAGGTGTAGTGTTTGCGTAGCCCACATAGCGCAGCTGTGTTCATCACAAGAATTTAGTTTAACTGGAGAAAATGTTTATTTAGTGTTGGTGATTATTCAGGTAATTTTCGCGCCGGGATTATTATTATGTCTATTGACTGGGCCCATGCGCGGGATTGTTTTTCACGAACCTCGACCCGAGACGGGTTTAAGGCCTGAATAATGTGGGTGGCATGGCACACCCTGATATTTCCGGCCTCGCTCGCTGCGAGCCGCGGCGTTCGCTGACAGGTCTTTCTGGCTTTGCTCGTGACGTGTTTATCCGTCATCCGTTTTGAATTTCGGAACAAATGTGCTTGTATTCACGACATCCGACGCGAACTGTTCATACCACAAAATCTGTTTCTTTTTCTTATAATTCTTCCTCCTGTGTAAACGATATACCACTTTCATCAATTAGAGATGTAAATCTACCCAAATAATTGTATAAAACTGTTGCTAGAAATAAACTTGAGATACAGATTTGGTATCTATGATGTTTGATTGAATTCAACATAGATTTGCTGAATTATTGTACTTTTTGATTCACCTGAGCAAGATTATCTTTAGAATATCTGAGTGTAGTACATGTATCGTAAACAAGACTTCAGTTTCCGTCCTGCGTAAATGTTATTGGCGATACATACACCCGTTCTGTAGTGGTCACAATACACTCTCGTTTCACTGCATTCACTGCATTACAGCGCGCAAACTTTTCACCCCCAGGAGAGCTAGGCATAGTACTCAAGCGCAAGTTCTCCGCGGTAAATGATCTCCATTAAGTTAGGCTCCCCGCGAGCTTTTTTTGTTTTGCCAAGTTGAAAAAAGAAGAAAAAAAATCTTCCGCAGCGAAATCGGGAGCCCGCTGGAATGCTCGAGCCTAAGAAAGTGGGTGAGGGAGAAAAAAGAAAGAAGCTTTACTTTCGCAGACGTGCAATATCCATGATTGGAAACGCGTTATTGGAATGGCCTCCCCGAATAGACGAAAATAAACCCGTGCTCTAGCGGGGGCGGTGCAACACTACACCCGTTGTTGGCCGGGGGATGGTTGGGTCGGATGACCCCGTCCTACCCTCCAGGTCCAAAACCTGCTTTCGCCGTAAATTCCTTCATGGAAAATTGCAATAACGATTGCCAAGCTTATTGATATTTTTTTCTTCTCTCTTATACTCTCTCTTTCGTTCGTAGCAGTTTTTTTTATTGCGCGGGTTTGTTGTCGACTAGGGAGAAACAGTGAAGGAATTCGGCGGATGTATTTGATGGAAACCTTATTAGTTGCCGCGGGTTCTGAAGCATGTTGGGGGAGAGAGGCGATACGAGCGTTAGCATTAGGCTCGTGTGTGCTCAAAATAAACTCGATGGGCATATCTAATTTGCTAATGCGCTGGCTTGCAACTCAAAGTGAAGTGCGCCCAAGACTAGGCGAACCGTACTAATTGTATGCAAAATATGCAAGGATAGTTGGATGTGTACATCTAATACTAGTAATTCTACGCTGTAAGGCAAATTCCGTAATTCAAGCCTAATTCTTTGCAATGTCAGTGGCATCTGTGGTAATGGTCATGTCGATCTCTTCTAATGAGTGCACCTCGGTCGCGCTATGTGAAATTTAAACATCCAACCTTAGTAATCTATACTTTAAAACTGCCCGAGCCAATGTTGTCTGTATAATGTCACTGTCTGTTGTCCGTATGCCACTGTCAAGAATTGATTTGTAACCGTAGTACCATTCGCCTAGGCTTCTTTACATTTGCGGTTTCATCATTTGCATATATATTATACGGTCTTTTGATTGATTGTATGTGTTTAAAAGTGAACAAAGAAACTGGCAAGGCGGGACTCGAACCTGCGACCTCCGGGATACCGGGCCGGCGCTCTACCAACTGAGCTATCTTGCCCTATGTTGGCGGTCTTCCAAATGGTCAGTATCTTTGTTCAAATCGAAGGCGCTAGTGAGAAGTCATAAACACCAGAACGCCGTGTCGCCAGGGATCACGCCCAATTTTACGATACAACCTTGGAAGCGACACGGTGGGAATCACTCAATAATGAGGATATTACTTGTTATCTTTTAAAATACAAATAAACCATGTGGTTTTATGTGTCAGAAGTGGGACGAACAAGTTTTCACATGAAATATTGAAAATCATGAAGATCTGCTTTTCATAGCTAATTACTTCAAAGACAAAGACCTGTATAGGAAAGACTCTACAAAAGACAGGTGTTATTGATTGAGTCATTGATTGATTGGTTTATTAATTGGTTGATTTGTTGATTGATTTATTTATTTAAACTAATTCATATACACGGTAACCCTTTAAACAAGATTGTTTTTTCAAAAGGACGAGTTCGATAAAATATAATTATATGCGTGTCAAATGACATGTTTCCGCCTCTGTCGCTCTACACAATACATTTACTATGAACCAGACTATTACTGCCATTGGCAACCTCGTTTCCAGGGTGTCGAGCTCTTACTATTGGAGACGAGGAACGGTTGGAAATAAAGTGAGCCCTGGGGACGGGTATAATGCGACATCGCGTGACAGGGTTTTGTTGTCAGCTGGTTTTAAACACTTCCAGTCATGTCTTTATCGCCCGTTTAATACCGGCCACGTGACGGGCTCGCGACCAATAGGAATGCCTAACTGTCCCATGTATTTATGAATATAAAATACAACCCCTCATAATTCCTGATAATTCAAGCAATTACCAATGATGTATCTTACCTTTACATCCACCCATTCCTAATATTTCAAGCTTTTACCAATGGTGTATCTTACCTTTAATAACATAGTATCATATGTCGTGGGCTTAAAAGTACTATTCGTGTTTTCCTTTTTAGAGCAAGGTGTTTTTTCGCAAGATTTGTAGTTAGTTGCAATGCAGTCCAGCATTGGATTGGCCAACACGAACAGCCGACAGCTTAACGGATGCATTAACTGTCGGTGCACGGGCGGTGGCTATTTTGAGCGCATCACACACAGTGAGAGTTAGACAGCGGATACCAGACAGACATCTTATAACTTATGTCATGAACTATCGATTCTATTCGGCGAAACCTTCGGACGGAACACAGTATCGGTTGAAGACAAAAAAATGGAGTCGAAGACGGCTATAATGATGCATTGGTTTATGCAAACAGCGAAATTCGATTCCCTGCTCTTCGTGTTGAATTTGACACCTCGTGTGATTTGGTTCCCCGAGATGGCTTTAATTTAGCAGTTAATGATCTGCTATTACTTTTGTTTAATATCTTGGCCAGATGGTGCGGATTTTTTTTTTTTTTAAGTTATTGTGTCCGTGTTTTTCCAAACACATTTTTCGAACACATTTTTGAAGGAATTATAATGTACTCTTTTTGTTGGTCTTTCGACAGTAAAAACAAAAGTTTTTTTTTAATTTTTCAATTTGCACGCTTTATGTTCAGTAAGGTTTGAGCGAAAGGCTATACATATTTATATAGTGACGTATTAGTCTATTTATGCTAATTTAGACCATAATGTGAGTACGCGTAGCGAGTCCGCGCCGCGATCAGGTGTACATTTTGGTCGGTACCGTACCATTCAATATCCACGCAATTATGCGAGTGCACATGTACATGTACATGTACATGTATATAGTACATGTACATGTATATAGTACATGTACATGTATATAGTACATGTACATGTATATAGTACATGTACATGTATATAGTACATGTACATGTATATAGTACATGTACATGTATATAGTACATGTACATGTGTCGTGGTAACGCCGTCTAAAGGAGGACACAAACACCTACCAGGTGGGAAAGTGAGGACACTTTGGAAAAGTGAGGACACTTTGGAAAAGTGAGGACAGTAATATTCTCGTAAAGGGGGTCTAGAGGTAGTGTTGGGGTTAGGGTATAATGGAAGGAAATGGAGAGAAATACATATTAGGGTGAAGTTAAACAAATTTGGGTCGAAAACATTTTCATGGTGTGAGTATAGAGAGATTTTCGTTAAGTACACAAACCTATGGGCTGTCCTCACATTATATAGATTCGTCATGATGTGTGTACATGTATACATGTACATGTACATGTACGTCTATACTCGGAGCGCTGTAAATACCTCCAATCGTGGACCCCTGTTGTTCTCTTTTGTTTGTGTTTTTACTTTTTGGGAAGACCCATATTGTTTTGTACATGAACCACAACAGTGGACGTTTCTCAATAAGGAACCATATTGCTCTCAATTGTTTAAGCTCCTAATTCAAAATTAATTTATTGATAACTCATCGTCGGCCGATCATTCGTTCGATGTCTGATTGGAAAATTGCTCATAACGAAATACAATGCTACAAAATTACCAAGTCAATTTGAGAATCTGTTTTGTCAGGGTGCCCTACCCTAAAAAAGTACAGACACAATCTTTAAGCTTGCACACACTCACGGTAAATTGCAAATTGCAGATAGCTGAAAATATTTATATATATTAAAACATCGCAACATGAGTATATATCATTTTTTCGAGGAATATTACATTCATTTGGGCCTGACAAGAAGTGTTTCACGCAGAGAAAGGCTTAAACCATGCGTGCGGATTGAAACAAACCGATTGTTGTTATGGCGTATCGGCGTCTTGCGTCCATAAAGTCCATGTCATCATACAAAAAAACGGACCAATGATGATGCCGCAGGCTGGACATTTGATTGCTCGAATCGGACCCCTCCAGTCATTATTGCTAGTCCTGCCGCGCGCGTTATTTAAACTCCGACGAGCATTTGCTAACCCAAGCGAGCTTCAGACACCAGACGCGTTTCTGGGAACACAATCCACACCAGTCCCCGGCCCCCCGCGATTTCAGCCCCGTGCGCCCCGCTGGCAGTTGGTGATTCATGGAAATTCGCTGCGCCTGGTTGCTGTCCAGACTTTTGGTACGGGGAATCTTTTTTAAAGGCAACGCCTCGTTGATTACACGGTCCTTCGCCCTGGGCCCAATTTGCACGGACGAGTACAGATTGAAGCTTCAGGTTTTTATTATTACTCGCTCTTTTACCTTCTCCAAAATGACTCGAATGATTCATATAATAAAGAAAATATTGCTATATTTTTTTTTCGTTTTGCAGTACGCAGATTGTCCACCGAGTCTGAAAAAACAAAATTAATGCGAGTATTACGAATTCTTGCATAAATCAATCATTTTATCACTTCCCTTTTCTCGGTTTTTTTTTTCATTTACGATTTATCTGATCGGGTAATTGTTTGCATGGATGTACCGATATACCACATACGGTCACACTATCTATACACAATCAGGACGTTGTCTGCTAATAATTATGAAACTGATTACTAGCACCATTTGCAGATATCGAAAAAAATTACTACCAAATTATTAAGAAATATCTTACTCATTTTAAAGTAAATAATAATTCTAGGAATCCAGCTAAATGATTGCGCTAGATATCCTGTAATTATTCCGAAAAATAGAATGTTTTTAAGAAAAACAGACGCCGGTTGAAAACAAACGCCGTTTTTCTGGATTTTTACAGCATCCATGATTGTAAAACTTCGGACAGGTCAGTTAAACTTCATTTACTATACAATACGACCACCCATATCCACCCATTCATGATAATTCAAGTAATTGCCAATGGTGTATCCTACCTTTAAACCATGCGACGTTAAACCAATAACAGCCACTCGTATAATATAAAACCTTTATACTAAATTGTTATTAGTGACATTATTTTTTTCGAAACCTTGCTTCGTCACCGGCTGAGGCTCTAAACTCGAGATCGAACCACATAATGTTTCATTTGGTTTGGATATTGGAGGCTTTAAAACAGACTAAGGCTGGACATTAAGCTGAAACTAGGCCAGGGTTTCGAAAATCTTCCTATTTAAAGTGCGCATTGCGTTGTTGTTTTAAGTAGGTTTTTTCCCTGTGCTCGTCAACTTGGGGCAAATCGCCGTATTTGTAGTCTCGTTATCAACCGGAAATTAAAGTCCACTCGCAAGAGCTAGACTCGTTAAGTGTGACGTTCATTGTTTTTTTGTCCACGGCATCGTGAAAACGCGCCGTGGGCCTGGGGCTAGCTGAGCTCAATGTGTTGGTGGGTGTGTGGAGAGGTGGGTGAGTTGATGGGTTGGTTTGTTGGTGGACAGTTCTAGTTTATACTCGGCTCCTATCCGGGCGCGTTTAATACCGTTTCCATGCACTATCACAGCGTTGCAAGTGAGTTTCTTTGAAATGTTCTTTTTGCCAACCCTGATGCGCATGCGTCTAATCTGCATATTAGATCACGCCCTGTTTACGGCTGCTATAGCTAGCTAGCTAGCTGGCCATTGTTTGTAAACTGTTTTTGCTTGTTTTACATTGAAAGAGTACATGTACATTAATTATACATGTACATGTACAAACTGTACATGTACATGTACAAACTGTACATGTACATGTACAAACTGTACATGTACATGTACAAACTGTACATGTATACGGCGTTGCAAAGGTCGCATGTATACTGATCATTTAATATTATTTTGCGTGGTTTTCAATTAGTGAGAGCAGAGGTTCCAGACCATTAATAAGCAGGGAGGTAAGATCGCTGTTTGCAGAGAATGTCGATGAAGATGTACACAATAGGATACTCTGTACTACCAAGCACCCAACCTTGACGGTACTAATTAGTGTTTATGTGACCAGCCATTTCTCATCACAGATCAGTGATCACCCCCACATTACCTTCAATCTCGCGTCATCCTAAGTAAGCATGCACACCCGACCGGAACGTAATTACGTCGGTGGTTTAGATGCCATTAGAAGACAACATGAGGTGGCTTCTATGGAATGATTACACAGTACATGTTGCAATTACCATTTGTGATGTTTATTGCATTGCTTACTAATTTTGGCTCGCTCACGCTGTACCAGGACTCTTGAATAGAAAGTACCCTCCTGTTTTGTTCACGGTAAACTTCCCCTAAGATTTGTTCACGTTCTTCTGGGGAACCACAACTGCGTATTGGCCATCATAGAGCTTATTTTCTATTTTATTTTTTATTTGCTATTGATGTTTTAACAGGGTTGCCATATCAGTTAAATAACTGCTTTCAACAAGGGACATGCATGTGTGTTACATAAATATGAATTAAAAAGTAAAATAAATCGAATTGAAAACAAAAAAGAAACATAGATATTAATACAACTATTAAAATTCTAATTAAATAAGACGTTAAAAGTAAATTTAAAAAAAAAAAAAAAAAATGGGTAAATCTCACTAACTGGTTGCCGTTTTTGTGTTAGTTTTTTTAGGGTTTTTCACAAAGACATTACTTCAGTGAATTTCCATATTAATTATATAAATATTTTGAGCTGATTTTAATTTGTTTCACGCGTAAATGAACTGAGCGATATTTGTTTTACATGTTACAGAGTTTTGTCAATTTTGTTTTTCTTCAGAAAACCCACGCACAGGCACCAACATTTGCTGTTGCTGTAATTTTCAGAAACGGATGGGTTTAGGAGATTAATCATTTATAGAAAATATTGTGACGCTGATATGTTTCAAGTTGTTCATAAAAAAAATCTTGAAAACCCAGTTTTTTAGTCTGGCTCCTTGACTTCCTTTAGACGAAACGTATGTAAAGACGTCGGTAAATGGAATTAACAGGTTATGGAACCAGACTCATTGGCTTGCACCCATTTACGAATGTGTAACTAGAATGTGGACTATAACTAAATTGAATAATCTGGGGGCAGTGTTTGAAAACAGTCGGGTATTTCCAACTATTGCCTGCCGGCAATTGTTGGAAATTGATACAATTGGTTTTTTTCGAAAATCACAGAACACGAGGTGGCGTAATTTGGATGCTTGAGACTGTTATTCGAGTAAGGTATTTCATAATAATAATTTTTTTTTTTTTTTATATTTGCAAATGTTGTATACTACCTTTTAATCAAAAATAGCCCACTCAAATCATGTATGTTATCGCTCACCGATTCCATTTTTTTGTGATTTATGAACATAAAACTATGCCACGGAGCGCCGTTTTCTAATGGACGCGTTGACGGAGTTCCCGTTCATTTCCTAAAGTCCCCCCTTTTTTACCCGCTTCGCCAAGATGCACTTTCTGTAAATACAGCCAAAAGTATTTTGGATCATAATCGAGCAAGTGAATTTTCGTAGGCGATGAAGGATATATTATGCTCCGAAGCATGTATACAAAAAGATGCCAGGTCGATAAAAAACATCTGCTTGGGAGAACGGACGGATACTGGTTTTGTTTTGTGTCTCTCCTTTTTTTTTCTTAGTTTCGGGTTTCCAATCTATCAAACGTGATTATTGGGGCAGGCTAAAGTTCACAGCGAAATGGATGGCCAATCGCTCACCAAAGTACGGAGAAATGTAATAACGAGTGACGTGCGACCTGTTGGGGTTCTGCCGTTTGTGATGTACGCTTCCCTGGCGTCACGGTATGTCGGGCCAAACCGCCCAGTGTAATTTTTTTTTCTCTCGTAAATGCGGAGTGATGACGTTTGTTAACCGTTCAGAATGCCTTTTGCTTTTACACCGACGAGAGGAGATTTTCGCAATTATCGTCCAAATCCTGGATAACTTGTTGCTTGGTTACCTTAATCGCTCGAATGGACTTAGGATCTAAAACTGGAGAGAATAATTGTGCGTTTGCGGGGCACTTGGAGTTTGTAGATGGTTTAATTATATACACAGCACAATTTCGTTGGATAGTACACGTACGTCGGGAGCTGTTTCGATTTGGGGAACCATGGGTAGACAAACTGCTGTGGCATCGTACATAGGTTGGATTGGACTTTAGTGTTTGAGGTTTTGTGTATGTTGCTATGGACGCCTTGCCCATTCGTGACGTCATGCCGACCACAAGAGTTCAGTATTTCATATTTAACATAAAATCCCTGCGCTAATACAAAAGGCAATTTTCTGGAACTGCTATATGCGCATAAAATCCTGGCTTGTATTTATGGTTGTGAGGCTGTGCTTAATTACGTGGGCACAATAAATAGTTAAATTTATTTAATTATTACATTTATTTTCCCAGGGTGTTCCCAAAACAGTTTAAAAACTGTTTCCATTGGGGCTCTACATACATCATTAAATACAATTGGATATACGTACATGTATGTACATTAACATTAACGTCTTGTCGCTGTGTTCAGCTGCGCATGTGTAAACAATTAAACTGAAATACACAACCAAAAATGGTGGAGCATTTTTCAATCCAAATTATTAATCACTAATTAGTATATATATATTTTTAATCCAGCCATACTCTTTAATTGTCCCCCCCCCCCCCCCCTGGCATTTGAGAAAAGTTGATTTCATGACAAAAAAACCTCGGAACCCCCGGAAATCTCCAGTATCGATGTTATATATGACGTAATTTGTGAGGAAAGTGGCCAGAAATCACCGCGGATTCCACCACAGAGGATCTAGAATCCAAAATTGTCCCGAACCCCACGCCGTAAATTGTGGTAGATAAACGGTATACCCCCCCCCCCCCCCCCCCCCCCTTAGACACCCCCACCCCAACCCCCACCTTCACGCTCACCCCTACCCCACGCTCAAACGAAAAGCTTGATCCGCCCCTGGTAGTTTTAGAATTATACTATATGTATTGAGGGAATTTTGTTTTAGGTTAAGTGTATGTGGTGTTAGGGATTTTACTTTCCAAAGCTTGTCCAAACAGAATCGGGCCGCGGGAGCAAACGTGACAGCCAAGCCATATTGGTAATACCTTTTATAAGAAATCCTTTTTCTTTTTTTCTTTTTTTCTTTCTTTTTTTCCCTCTTTTTTTCCCCTCTTTTTTCCCGCATTGTGTTTGTTTCTTCTCTAACCCTGGGCGACATTCCACCAACACATACTTGAGTAGTGTCATGCCTTTCCGATGTTTACCGTCTCCAAACAAAATATTCCTCTAGTCTTTAAACATTTTTACACGATTGATGTGGCGGCGATAGTGTTACATTGAATGGTCTAGCCACCGACTCGTTATTTAAAACTATGTTCCAACGAAACCCGTACAAAGTCGCACAATGTGTTTTATTGGGGTGTGTGTGCGTTTGTTTTTGATTGAAATAGGGGACGTATGACAAAGGGAACAATGGGGTCCCCTATTCCGCAAAGGTCCCCGATTCAGACTCGTGTGCAAATCCTATGGCGATCATCCGAAAACGTTAGAGTACAAACAAAAGAGGGAAGACGGTCGGACAATGCCCCGTCCCCTATTGACGGCATTTACCCACTTCTATGTGTGTGTATTCATGAAGTCATTTCGGGATGGATTTTACCATTTTGAGGTTTTGGGTTTTTCTGAATCACAAACTACTAATCTACAATCTCTTAAAATTTGAACATAATCCGTCACCCAGAAGTGTGTTATGTTTTTTTTCGATTTTGTGAAACAATTTGTATAGAAATAATATGCTTTTCTGACCTTCAAAGCTGTTTATTTAATAATTAGGCTGTCGGGGTTGTATCACTAAATTCATATCACAGGGGAGATAGGGTGGGGTATATATGTCAATAATACATCATTTTAAAGCTGAGAACCTAGAGAATTTAAGAAAGAAAAAAATAGAACAAAATTAAAAAATGTAAAAATATTTGAATTTTCGATATATTCGAAACAGCGCTAGACAAAAGTTATGTTTCTCGGACCAAATGTTGAACACAAAGTTTGCTTGTTTTTTTATAGTTTTTTCACAAACCCGCGTTCGAAAACGTGCGGGATTTATTTTGTGATATCCCATAGACGCAGCATTAGTGCGACAAAATATCTTTCCCAAGCACCTATACTATACTATAAAACTAAAACTCCACGCATTTCTGATTTCCTAAAATACACCCTTCAGAATTGTTGTTTTTGTTCCAGTCTGGTGAAACAAACGACAGTTATTTTATATGTGGCCAAGTAGGTCACCGTGAGAGATGTCCACGTCCGCACACGCAACGGGTTTAATTAAGGGCCATGCCAGCGGTGATTCTTCAAAGTGTCTCGAAATGCGCAGACCGCGCGCGCTGTCCATCTTAAAGAACCTGCATTAGCGGTCCGTCCTTCTGCATTTTCATCGGCTTTGTCCCACTTTGCCGGTTTGCGGAGGAATGTTTGTGATCCGAGCCGTCCGTAGTCACAGATCGGTGCTTGTTCACTTAATTACACCTTCTCCCGAGCTAGCTGCCCAGTGATTACTATCCGTTGCTGTTTACAAAACGGAAGCCCAGTCTTCAATCAACGTCACCTGCCCCCAATAAATGCTGATCAAGTTTTCCCCGGTGGTCATTGTTTAGGAATCCAGGCAGTTTGTTCGTCTGGGGATGTTAAGATCCGAGCATTTTTTACAACCCGCTTGTTTCCTTTTCTAGTCATCTCGAACGGAGACGGTACAAAAATTGAGTGCATGGTTCACTCGCGTGATCTACCTACCGGCTTGTATTGGGATGCAAAGGAATTAACTCGCGTTGCGCTAGGTTACTAACTGCAAACTGCATGGCTGCAACTTGAATAAAGTCTCAAAACCATAGAGATGTCTATACTGGCTAATCAAATCAGTCAGTTACTGCCGACGTAGACGTTATCCAGCCGATTTCCAACACGGGCTATATAATCCGAAAACCTTCAGTTCCTAATTTAAGGAAATTACTCGCGTTGCGCTAGGTTATACTAACTGCCAACTGCATGGCTGCATTGAGTAACTTGAATAAAGTCTAAAAACCATAGAGATGTCTATACTGGCCAATCAAATCAGTCAGTTACTGCCGACGTAGACGTTATCCAGCCGATTTCCAACACGGGCTATAATATCCGAAAACCTTCAGTTCCTAATTTAAGGAAATTACTCGCGTTGCGCTAGGTTATAATAACTGCCAACTGCACGGCTGCAACTTGAATAAAGTCTCAAAACCATAGAGATGTCTATACTGGCCAATCAAATCAGTCAGTTACTGCCGACGTAGACGTTATGCAGCCGATTTCCAACACGGGCTGTATAATCCAAAAACCTTCAGTTCCTAATTTATTCCGTCTCGTCTTTCTGCGAGGAAGGACCCTTTCGATTTTGACGACCTCAACCGGGTTTTGTTCTGATTGGAACGTCAGTTCCGTACCGCGAGTACTGTACTGTACTTGGGTATCATTTCCGTGCGGAATTGCGCTGGTAAATTAGTTCCTTTGAAGTCTATTCGGCTATACGCACCCGAGGAGAGACTAACCAACTGTCGAGATGAAGAAGGCTAAAACCGTCACCCTAATATTTAAAGCGGCAGTTGAAATTAAGAGTCTAGTTGGCATGGCGGTACTTTTGTCGCATCCACCGCTGTGATCGGGTTTTTGAATCGGGCTTTCGAAACTTTTATATTTTGTTGTTTATACAATACTTCGTATGTGTGGAAGTTTCAAGGAGAAATAATGATTAGAACATAGCCGTTGCTACTCTCAACCGAACCCTACTTGTCCTGTTTTGCAATCTTGTGCATGTTTTGTTTAACTTTAAGATGTTTGTAAGTTTTCTCAAAAACTTGTTTTGTGAAACCCATAACTTTCCGGAGTGCTGTAAAATGTATTTATAACCAAACCTCCAAGTGTTATATACCATTGGAAAGCTCTCTTTCTTGAGAATTTGAAAATACCAATATCATAATTTTCAATTTTCCCGACTTTACTCTTATATTGTGGTGACAGGTCACATTTATGTAGATTGGTATTCAGTCTCCCAACTTGACTCCGCGGGTTTTCTCCAGAATATTTTTCTGGTTTTTTTTCTCCCGCCTTTAAAACTTTCTTCTGGGCCCCATGGGAGAACAGTGGACTCGGGTCTACCTAGTATAAATAATTAATAAATACTGTTTTACATTAGGCTTCCTTCGAGCCGTTAACGTGTCTCCAATCAGTGTTGGCTAAATCCTCTCCAATTTAGCCTGTTCATGTTAAAACTATGATTGAAGACGTTCTAAGTTAAGTTCGCAGACATGTTAATTTTTCCCGTATAGCAACGGCTAAAGTCGAATATTTCGATTTATGACAATGCACTCTAATCAATTCGAAATGTCGGTTTTTCCATCGGTGGAAGGCGAGGAAAGAACTGCTGCGCCAACTCGACTCCCAGATCACAAAATAGTCAAGTCAATCAAAAGTGTAACATACAGGTTAGGCTGATAGCGATAAAGTGCAAATTACCATTTCATTAAACAATCGACGCATTCGTACATGTTAAGGGGCACGTCCTGAATTCTCCACGGGAACCTTATTACAATAGTGACATTATTTATGGGTCCCCTTCGGACATGGGTCCAAATTGATTGAGTAAACGTACAAATCCCAGCTCTTTCTCAAATCGTATGCATAGTTTTCTTGAGTAATGAGGCAACTCCTGGATTAGTATCGGGACCCCCTGCCGCAGTGGGCCAGTCTATGCACATTGGTGACTGGTGTAATGTTATTAGCCGCAAATGAGTTATGCTAAGTTTTCCCATGAACGCCGGAAATTGCTTCATTAACTTGACAAATCAATAGGGAAGTCACTTGGGGGGTTGGGGACCGATCGCGACTCGCGAGAGGGAAAGCCCCGCGCCGACCGAGCGAGATTTGTCCTCGTCCAATTCTCACGAGACCTTCGTCCGTGTATGTAGGCGCTTCCTGTTGACTGCGCGTGCGCGTCCCAGGAAACCAATTTGCTCGGGATCCGTGTATTTTTTCAATTATACAATTGCTGAAAATTGGCCGTCTTGGGGGGATCAGATTTGATTTATTCTCGCTCACTCACTCGCTTTCGGACAAAGAAGAAGGCTAAAATGGAAAAAAACTGAACATTTACTGCGCAATTTACTCGTAGTATATTTATTTAATTCCGGAGGTTTAGCCCTTATGCAAAGAAAATAAAAATTTACGGTGACGAGATCTCGACGGCGTGTTTGTAAGGAGAGAAAGGCCGTAGTTTTCCGTGATATACCCCGGCACATTTTGTTATGTTAGGACTCGGCAGTCGCAGGTAATAATATTAGCCGCCCTCGCAGATATTTTTTCAGATATTATTAGCATGGGGACCGGCGAAGCCGGATTTGTGCGAGGAAAAAGGGGATTGGATGTTCTGTGTATTTGGTTGTAAATCACCGTGAAATTTTACCCGGGATGGTGTGGTTTTGACCGGCCCAAGTGGCTGGTGATGCCGTGGGGCTTGCGTGGTTTCCTTGGGCAGGAAATGGGAGACCACTCGGTGAAACACAGGACGCCCATCAACAGTCTTCCCAAAAAACAAAACCAAGCGATCAAAAACTAAAGAAAGAAGACCATTCTAAAGAAAACAGTGGTTCAGAATACCAGTAATGCACTTCCTGTTGCTCCTGTTTTGCTCCCTGGAGGTGGGAAATCATTCCTTAAAATACTGCCAGTCAATTCGTCGAGTTGTCAATCGAGTCAAGTGGGGGGCGGTAAAAAAAATTCTTGTGAAAAAAACAAATCCAATATGAACAATTGTATTATGCAAACGCATGTACGTCCATGCGCGCTGTATTGCCTATGGACCTATAGGTAGAATGAAGCTCCCCGGTGTTTTTTCTAACTGTCTTAGACTAAGGACTAAGACCCTCCTGCTTGCCTCCCTCCCTCTTATCCCTCAAGATCTGATTTTATTAATATCGGTGAGAGGAGAGTCCAAAATGGCCTGGGGCTTGAAATCGGGATACGAGGGGGCACTAAGAAGTCCCGATTGGTTAAGTGATTTTCAGAGATGGTGTAAACCTGATCGCATCAATTTTTTTTTCGTCTTGTTCTTCTTTGTCCATTTGTGGCTTTGGTTGTATTGAGTCGCACAAATCCTGTCCGATTTTGCTTCACGTGTAAAGTGTTGATTTCCACGGCTGTAGAGATTGTTAGCATGCATTAAGCTGGGACGACTAACACTAGCAACCGATTTGATTAGATAAACCGATCTCACAACGAGGTTTATTTTGTCGCATTGTGTGCGCCATATTCGGGTCGGGACGAAACGTACAACTGGTTGATACAACTGGTTGATACAACTGGTTGATACAACTGGTTGATACAACTGGTTGATACAACTGGTTGATACAACTGGTTGATACAACTGGTTGATACAACTGGTTGATACAACTGGTTGATACAACTGGTTGATACAACTGGTTGATACAACTGGTTGATACAACTGGTTGATACAACTGGTTGATACAACTGGTTGATACAACTGGTTGATACAACTGGTTGATACAACTGGTTGATACAACTGGTTGATACAACTGGTTGATACAACTGGTTGATACAACTGGTTGATACAACTGGTTGATACAACTGGTTGATACAACTGGTTGATACAACTGGTTGATACAACTGGTTGATACAACTGGTTGATACAACTGGTTGATACAACTGGTTGATACAACTGGTTGATACAACTGGTTGATACAACTGGTTGATACAACTGGTTGATACAACTGATTGATACAACTGATTGATACAACTGATGTCCAAATGTCAGTGTTTTCGAAACACCTGTCCCCAATTAGCAAGTTAGGCACAGCCACACATGCATTAAAATAGTTTGGAATATCAAAGTCGATCCGCTTTTATCAGTAAGAGTCGATGTGATATATTTTTTGTATTTGTAAGAATAAGCGGAAAAGGAGTACTTTACAAAATACCCTATCACAACCCTTATTATGTAGCGATCAACTTAAAGGTAGTATACACCGTTTGTAGATATCGAAAATATTTAGTACCGAAGTATTAGGAAATATCTCACTTATTTGAAAGTAAATAATGATTGTAGGCGTTCAGCAAAATGATTGCGCTAGATATCCTGTAATTGTTTTAATTTTGAAAAATGTAATGTTATTTAAAACCGGACGGCGATCGCGATAAAAACAAAAACAACATATCAGAACCACTGCCCGACGCCAGATAAAAACGAACGCCGTAAACGTTTTTTTTTTTGCTTTCCTCGGCATCTATGATTGTAAAATTTCGAACAGGCCAGTTAAACGATAATTACTACAACCACTCCAAAATCCACCCATTACTGATAATTCAAGCAATGGATACTACATTCAATTCTGAATATAGATCCTTATTGTGCAATTGTTGTAAAACAACATGGCAGTTTCTTGTAACATAAGAACGAATCCTATTGGAAATAAAAACCTGCCGGTCGATTATTTTACGACAAGCCAATGAAGTATATCTGATTGCGTTAGCAGCACGGCGCGCTATTTTATGAGCATTTTTATGGCGCATATATAACATGCAGTTTTACGACGGCTTAGTGTAAACACAAAATAAGTGGATTTCTTGTTGGCGATAGAAAACGCTTCGATTGGTTGAGTGTTTACAGTTTTGTAGCCGTTCCTCTGTTATCTCAATCTTGGTGATTATCACCCGTCCTTGTATATTTATATGACAATTCAGTATTTATTGGTGTATACTTGGTAATGAGGTAATCCGTCTTCAGATTGGGGGTTTTTAAACTTTCTTGAAAACTTCTTAAAGAGGCTGCTCTTTCTTCATCGATAAATGTGAGGCTTGCGGTGGTAAAATCAAAACGAGTATTGTCCAGATGAATCCATTTTGAAGAATTTAGTCTTAAAATAGTTACTTTAACCCCAACCATCCTAAATCCTCTAAAACCCTCTTTGCAAAATGCAGGATTTTGCAGGATTGAGGGCACTTGGAAGTTGATGCATCGAAGGAATTTGCAGGATTGAGGGCTTTTGGGGTTTTGCCACTTGATAATGCAGGATCCAGGTTATAAGGCCTAAAATAATGCTGGATGATTTTGCAGGATTGAGTTTACTTGGGTATTTATCCAAATGAGGATTTTGGAGGATTGAGGTTATTTGTTACTTTGTACTTTCACACTGCTCATGCTCTATGCACATACTCCATGGAGCTTCAGTCAAGGTGTAAATTGCTGTATGTGTATAAGATAGAAAACGTTTGCATACCAAGGGTCATGTGTGCACACCCTTGTTGTAATAGGGCACTTAGCAGCTGTTTGTTCCATGTTTGGCTGTTTTATAGCTCAATGGTAAACCCACTGCAGGATTTTGCCGGATTCAGGCAGTGGTCACCAGTAATACAAGGTTCGGAAGTTTTAACACTTTGGAATTGCTGGATTTTGCAGGATTCAGGTTTTGTGTTAGATAATTGGGGTAGGAATTTAGGGTTAAGATAGGAACGGAAGTCTGGGAGTATAAAATTGCTTTACTAATTTGATAGATGTCAAATGGATATGAGGGGATTTAGATTTTACAGTAAATATCGTGGCGCTGTGCTCTATGCAGTTTTGTGTTCATAGAGGCTTGGAAAAACACCAAGAACAAACGCTGTTGTTGTAGTCGGGTTCCTTGACAACCCTCGGACAAAACAGAGCAATTTATAGACGTCGTCACATCAATTATCAGGTTAGGAAACCAGACTATAGTTAGCATCCACGCATTCACGGCCGACAATCATTGGAAATTGATACAACATTATACCCCAGGCGCCGTGATTTCACAGGATGCTTGAGACTGTTATTCACCAACAGTCAAGTAAGGTATTTCATAATAATTCAGTACTTTTATGTTTTTGCAAATAGTGTATACTACCCTTAAGGATGTTCGTAGACGGCTCAAGATGTAGTGGGGATGCGGCGAGAATATTTGCTAAGTCCTCGCACACGATTGTGTTCTATTGAGCCCAGGGAGACCTATATTCGCGCCTGATCAGTCACTGCCACGGAATACAAATCTTCAACCTCGTACGTGGACTCAGAAAGAGAGGGAAAAAAAACTTTCCCCGAAGCTTCTAATCGAAGCCGTGACGTATATATTAACGCTTCTCGGCTGCCTAATGAAATTGCATGTGTCGAGAAGTAGATCTGAAGTAATAAAAGTGTTAGGCGTCGATATCTAATTGGACTTTTGAAGTAGGAGAACGATCCGCCGCGGTGTAAACAAACAGAGTGACCCCTGGGTCACGTCTGACGTCAGAGAGGGCAAGAAATTTGCATATTTTCCTGGACAATCAGTGTAGCATTCTGTATGGAACGTCCAGAGCACATTTTTAAGCCAGTCCCTTACATCCTTGTGTTTTGTAGTGCAGCAGCGTAGTCCATATACAACCGTTAACTTGTATCAGTCAGGGCGGCCATTTTTCAAAATGGCCGCCACATAACATTAAAATGCTGAATAATGCAACACTCATGGGCGCCATTTTTAGCTGTTCTCAATTTCAATGGGTATAGTTTCGTTTTCGTAAAGTTTTTTTTTTATTTTTTTTATAGGATTTGTACACTTTTTTCTTTTACCAAAGCACTTTGGTAAATCTGATTGAGTTCAGACTCGACACATACTCGGACCATGCTTTGTCACGATGACGTCACATTCTGCATAATGATCCCCGAAACTTTGTCACGCTGACGTCATTTTAAAGGTGAAATACTGAGGCCCTATATCACATAAAGTACACGTCCGATTGGCTTCAAACAATTCAAAAATTCAATTTTTCGGAATAATTACAGTATATCTAGCGCAATCATTTTTGCTGGATGCCTAGAATCATTATTTACTTTCAAAAAAGTAAGACATTTCTTAATAATTTGGTAGTAAATATTTTCGATATCTGCAAATGGTGTATCATACCTTTAAGCTATATCTCATCAACATAATACATTTAGAAAAAAATGATAAAAGGTATCATAGGTAAAAGATATGTACACAATTTTGAAAAATTGTGTGACGTCATTACGAAGTCATCAACTGTCATTACAAAAAAAAAAGAATACTGATTAACGAAGGTCAACATTTGACCTGCCTTCAAATCAATAAAAAAAAATCAGATATGCAATTATTTGCACGCTTCCCAATTTTGATGCTTTTAGCAGAACACGCATTTTGCTGCACTATTGGTGCAACTCGCCTTGGTTCATGAATATTAAAATTATCTTTTGGGTGACTAAAGTAATTGGTTATTAACCCAATTCCTCGTCCACCAGCGGTTGGCAAACGTCCACTGTTTTTCTTGCCCTTTCTCTACCCGTGACCGAGTTTTCTTTTTGTATTTCCCTCTTCCTCCGAACCAGACCCACCCCAGGCCACCATCAGCATTCAGAAAACTCTCTAAAATCATTAACCCATTCCCTTTGCGATCCGTAGGTCTGACCATAGAGAAAGCATCGGGGCGATTTTTGTATTTTCGTGGGGGAAAAAAAGAAAGCTTTTCCATAGTTTGGTAGACAATTAATTATTGGAACATGGCTACGAGGGGTGTAGTCATTTATAAAGTGGGCCCGATGGGGAGGGAGTCTCATTGATGTAATTTTGTTGTGTCTCGCAGTGGAGTGTTCCTAGTCAAGACAATATTGCCTGCGCGGCGCATTCATGGATTTTCACCCTACTGCCCGAAGGGTTTTTCGCATGGTGCACCCACCCAGCGTGCGTAATCCTGTACTGTGATCAGCGCACGCTGTCTTTTGTTCTCGCCTCTTTGCTGAACCCAACTTGGCCCAGCGACCGAAGGTTGAGTGGCCTTAAGAATGAGATGCCCAGGAGTGGCCTCGAGCGGCTCCACTCCACCGGGCATATTGGAGGTTATGAAAATAAACATTATTAAAAAAAATCAGCGCACCCGAGGTGCAATAAAGCTTTTCCGCTTGGAATCACAATTAAGTTCAGTCTGCATTTTAGGTGTTTTTTTTTCTAATTCCGGGAGCTCGTGATTGTAATAGCAATCTCAGCTTTGGTTTGGGAGTTGTGAAGTATTCGCGAAGAACAATCGGGCCTCTGTCATTGTTGTTGACTGCTGGCCGTGAGGAATGACATTATATTGGAATAACTTTACCTCTAAAAAAATCATGGAATTAGAGAAGGGGTAAGTCGGGGAAGGTGTTACGGCACCAAAATTGGGAGGTCAGTGGCGGTATTGGGAATAATAGGTACCTGCGGCTGAAGATTAAAGTTGGTGTTTTGAACTGGAAATAATTGCACAGATGGCGTCAGATGATACAATCAAACTGCAGATTATTGCATTCTCGGAAGAGAGCTGTGGTTTTCTTTTACGAATCGAGAACAATTTATGACTCAATTTCTCTAAAAACATATTGTATTATTGTGGAGTTCATGAGTAGTAATTGACTCAAAGATTTAAAGGTAGGATACACCATTGGAAATCGCTTGAATTATCAGGAATGTGTGGATGTAAAGGTTGTATATACCATTGGTAATTGTTTGAATTATCAGGAATTGGTGGATGTAAAGGTAGGATACACTATTGGTAATTGCTTGAATTATTAGGAATGGGTGGATGTAAAGGTTGGATACACCATTGGTAATTGCTTGAATTGTCGGGAATGGGTGGATGTAAAGGTTGGATACACCATTGGTAATTGCTTGAATTGTCGGGAATGGGTGGATGTAAAGGTTGGATACACCATTGGTAATTGCTTGAATTGTCGGGAATGGGTGGATGTAAATGTTGGATACACCAATGGTAATTGCTTGAATTATCAGGAATGGGTGGATGTAAAGGTTGGATACACCATTGGTAATTGCTTGAATTATCAGGAATGTGTGGATGTAAAGGTTGGATACACCATTGGTAATTGCTTGAATTGTCGGGAATGGGTGGATGTAAAGGTTGGATACACCATTGGTAATTGCTTGAATTGTCGGGAATGGGTGGATGTAAAGGTTGGATACACCATTGGTAATTGCTTGAATTGTCGGGAATGGGTGGATGTAAATGTTGGATACACCAATGGTAATTGCTTGAATTATCAGGAATGGGTGGATGTAAAGGTAGGATACACCATTGGTAATTGCTTGATTTACCAGGAATGGGTGGATGTAAAGGTATGACACACTATTGGTAATTGCTTGAATTATCAGGAATGGGTTGATGTAAAGGTAGGATACACCATTGGTAATTGCTTGAATTATTAGGAATGGGTGGATGTAAAGGTAGGATACACTATTGGTAATTGCTTGAATTATTAGGAATGGGTGGATGTAAAGGTTGGATACACCATTGGTAATTGCTTGAATTATCAGGAATGGATGGATGTAATGATAGGATACACCATTGGTAATTGCTTGAATTATCAGGAATAGGTGGATGTAAAGGTTGGATACACCATTGGTAATTGCTTGAATTATCATGAATGGGTGCAATTTTGTGTTTTGGGGTTGTTGTGGTTTTTTTTGGGGGGGGGGTCTGTATTGTATAGTAAATATCGTTCAAATGATTTGTCCGAAGTTTTACAATTATCGATGCCAAAAAAACCAAAAAAAATATTTTACTAAATGATGTAAACTATCCTTCCTCTCCTGAGGGTGGAATACTCTTGAAAGTTTTTATGATATCAAAGATAAGGATTTGACTCGACGTAAAAGGAAACTGTCGCAATCTTAACGATCTGCATGCCCATCTGAGGTTTTCCATCTTGAATTAATAATGGTTGTTCCTTTAGCTATGTTTCATTTGTCCGAATGCTTTCCAAATGCAAGTGTCTGGCTGATCTGTCTTTCCGCGAACCCCAAGTACACATATGTATATACGATTGAGCCGATTTTACCTTATCTTTTTTCTTTTCTTTTTTGCCAATTCTCACCGGGTTTAGTTTTAAACTCCGCGTGCCATCCACACGTGGGGCGATTGATCAATTGAGCGAACAGAGTGGGACAGGGAAGGAACTGTGTGGTTTAAGCCGGCCCCGAGATCTCTAGTTGAAAACTTTCCAGCGTGGGTCACGGATGATTCACCCACGGGGATCGGTGCTGGAGAGAAAACTCCGAGTGAATTTGGAGAGGGTCGTACGCACTATCCATCAATCGTTGAACGACTAAAGCCTGTCAGGAATTGGCAGTCGCAAGCACCATTGGCGCGTTCCTCCACGATTTCACGAACAAATTATTAGCCGCGTCGCAGACGGCGGCTCTGTATTAAAGCGCTAGCGATGTTGTTCTTCTTCTACCAACTATTTCGACATGCGAGAACTTCTCGGTGTATAAACTTCTCGCGTGACCAACGGCGCACGACGATGTCGCGTAATAGAGGCCAAGTTCGATCGAGGACGATAGTTAACTATAGTTTGACTAACTCTGATCAAACTCAGGCTAGTCGATGATGGTTGGACTAGTCTAGTCGACTATTCACGACCAGCCTACCGCGGTTGGTCGCATCGATGGTAACCAGTAGATGGTAACCAGTAGCCGCTTTAATAGCACAGTACAAAGAGCACCAGTTTGGCAGTTATCAGAAAAATGACAGACAATCGTTCGACTAGAGTCGTTTACACTTTAACTTCAGTACTGCGCATGCCCTAATGACGTTACGAACTAACCACCAGTTAACTATAGTTCCTTGATCGAACTTGGCCTAAGTTGTACGACGGTGTCGTTTGTCGATGTAGTCGAACAGCGCCTTTCCGGACATTATGAAATGATAGGTGTTGTTGTACATTTGAACTAGACCAATAGAATTATACACAACGACGCGGATCCTGCACGATTTTTTTTTTAATGGGAGGGGGGACTACCGGGGATTTTTTTGTATAGCTCCCGTCATGAACTCGTCAAACGAAGAACTCTCAAACTCAAAGTGTAATCAAATGAAATGATTCGATATATAAAAAGGTGGCGATTGCCTTCAGGGTATGGCGATGATAAATCGCCGAGAAGAAAGACGCAAAGTGCAGCGCCTTTTATTGGGATTTACCTGGTGGGATAATAATGGGGTTCTTCAACTCTATTGTCGTAATTCCCGCCCTTTGTGTACCTGTCGCCTAAAGACCAACAAAAAATTTTTTTTTTTCTTTTTTTCTTTCTTTTATTTTCTTCTTTCAACGTGGTCATAAAAGAAAACCGTGTGACGATTCCTCCGTGCACTTTTTCGTGTGTTTTATTTCTTTCTTCCTGAACGGCTTTATTCTTTACGAATTATAAGAGTTCTCTTATAGGATCGCTTGTGGCCAATTTCCGTTCCGTTCTACAACTCGAATTATATTAGATTTATATACGGTGTACAAATGTTTTCGCATGTCAAATCGTTCAGTGTTATTTCGAACTAAATTTACGCGTAGATTGAGCGTACTCGTCGAGTGATTTGGGAAAACAACCTGGCAAGGGGAAAACAAACAGTTGGAGAGGTTTTATCCTTGCAGTTCGCCCCGCGCCAAATTAATGGGGGAAATCTGTTTTCAGAGTCCAAAAATACGAACAGTTAGATTTGGACTGACGTCTCTGTTTAGTTTCATTGAGGTATTGACTAGAAAGACAAATTAATCTGAATGCAAATTTAAGGTCGGGTGAGCTTGCGACGTGGAGCATGGCGATCCGTACATCTGTTATGTTCATTTATTGGTCGTTCATTATGAGAACCGGTACATTTCCCAGTGATAGTTAGCGTTTGCATGACGGAAAGCAGTTTTTTGTTATTGACCATGAAAGACAAATTGGGAAACAAAAACCAGCCGGGGATAGCAAGTTCGCTGGATACAATGTCAATGTCTTTAAGTGAATTGGTTTGTCAGGCAAAAATGAATGTCCACGCAGTTTTCAAAAGCACCAAAGGGAAAACAACAATTACAATGGACTCGGCTCGTCTCTGGAGCAATCCGAGGATATTTTGGATGAAACTCCAACAGAGACACTATTGTGTTTATAATGTATTGTTAGGAGATTCCCTGGAGGAGGAACATAGTGGAGGAATTGTGTCGGAGATTGTCTGCGAAGGAACCCGGGAGAGTGTCTTATTAGATTTGCTTGGCGGCGGAGATGTTTTCTCAAGGGCAGTGCTGTATTGGGAGAATACAAAAAATTCCGGGCGAATTATAATTTTTGGTACGAGATGGGAAAAAATTGGCAGTAATATTATCAGGGGTATTGGGTATTATCTGAGCACAGTGCGTCGCCAGGGAGTCTGAAGCGGCACCAATTACATTCTCCTTACAATAAAAGACATGAATCCCCAAGGTCAAAAATGAAATTCGGTTATAAAGCTTCCATTATAACTTCGTTTTGACTACTGCCAAGAATCAATTAATATTTCTGGCTGCTTTCGACTCGAGCGCGAACCCCGTGGCTCCATTGTGTTGTAAACGCGTGTTTTGTCCATCAGAATCCGGCATTATTACATTTGTGCACGCCTGATTAGAATTTGTATTCCCCGCGTCTACAATACCAGACATTTGTCAAAAAAAAAAAAAAAAAAAAAAAAAAAATGGCCCCAGAAACAATCATGTCACATATATTTATTTGCGAATGACTGGTTTCGCTAAACCAATGGACATCGAAAGTCATTCCGATGTGTGTTGCGCGCGAGCCAGGGTTTTTATTGGTTTTTTTTACCTCCAGTGGCGCTGCGGCAGAGGTCCACGAGGGCGGCTAGGTTGCAGATATTGTCTAGCTTGGGGTGATGTACACGTCATTATAGCCACGGCTGTTTGCTTAGCTGTCCGCGAGGTTTTCGTCTGGTGCCGATGACGAATCGCTGAAGCGCGTTGACTGCGAGTTTAATGCGTTGGGTGCAGTTGCCCACTGAGAGGAAAGTTCAATAACCCACCGCGAAGGACATTTAATAATAATATTATTATTATTATTATTATTATTTCTTTTCGGCAATAAAACCGAGGATTCCTCAAAATCGCCCAAGGCACTGTAGCTCGTAAGCCTGAAGAAACCAGTATAGGAGGGTGAACGAAATGCCAGAAACACTGGGGCGAACTCCTTCTCTTTTAGCGATAAGTGTGACTGGGTTCTTTTACGAGTGTGTCCAGGTTCAATATATACATTATACACACGCACACGGGACCTACGGCTTAATACGTCCCATCCGAAGGACGAAGCAATAGTGGTTTAATAATGATGAAACATTGGTCATGAACAATATCCTGACAAAATTGTATCCTAAAACCAAACAAAAAGTCTTCGAGATCTTTGTAGTCGCTGACATTTTCTGTTAAATATGTTAGCTCAGGAAAAACAATCACAGCAGTAGAACAACCAGAAGATTTGATGACAAGCACATTTTCCCTTGAAGCAAATTGTAAATCCGCCCGGCGATGTTGTTTCGAGCACTTTCAAAATACCTAGCCGCTTGAAAATCTTTATCCAACGATAATATGTACTCGTTGAAATTGTCGTTTGGTATTGCGCTTTAGTTTTTTGTTGGTTTTTTTTTTTTTTTTTTCTTTTTTTTTTTCTTCTTCTCGAACGGCCTAGGTAAGAATAACAGAATTCGATATTTGACGCGCATTTAACTGTCACTTTCCGTTAGCCGGGTCGTCCAATTTACAGCCGTGCGTCAAGGGAACGCATCAACTCGCAGTGAGATGTTGTATCTGGATTTCTGTCCGGTCACAAGTTCGCAACGTATGGTTTTCCATCCTAGGTTTGACAGGCTGCAAATTTTTTCACTTTCATCACCTTTCTCTTCCCTTTTTGTGGTCATTCCGTGCGAAAGAGGGATCGGACCGAAATCGTGTATTCAATTAATTATGTTCATCAACTGCAATTATAAGGCACAGTTCCTTGTCGAGTCTCGGGTTTTTCTTATGAAGTGAATAATTCACTATCAACCTCTATTCTGTTCGGGCTTAATCTGTTGTTGTATGTCCTTAGACGTGTACTGTACAATGATGGAGCAACGCCGGGCATAGACCGCGTTAAGGGCTCTCACCCCAGAATAGAGGTAGATTTGCCCTGGGGCGTTAACGGCTTTGCGGCCCCTTAATTATTATCGCTCGGCATTAAATCACTTTTTTTTTACATATAAGGAAACGCTAAAACCGGTAACAGAACGATGGATTGGCGTGGCCACAATTTGCCATAGGTGAAAAACCCAAACCCCGCTCCACGCCCAGGCTAGGAAGCCGCCTTTCGCAGCGAAGATTTCGTCCACCACCGAAGCTTTTCACAAAGCAAAGCAATCATACGCAATACAGAGTGTCTGGTATCCTACTTAATAAAATCACCCCATGGGAAATAAGCGGGAAAGTGTACAGGCAGTGGATACGGTAAAGATGCTAGTCTATTGTCGGACTCAGTCATTGGAGCTGGCGGGTGCCAAAAACCCCTGGTCGCGTTTCCTTTGACTTGGTTAAAGGCGCGGCGATACTGTGGTTACACCGCTAGGCAGCTTCGTGGCGACGGTATACCTTTTCTCATATGGTATACCTTAGTTATGGCGACCAGCCCCGAGCTCGGCAATTTCCCGTTGGTATCGCGTAACACCACCGCCGCACCGGACTTGAATAGGATGCCGGCAACAGGCAATAACACGGACGGGCGAGTTGAGAACACTAGACGCACGAGTGAAAGTCCACAATATCTGGTTGTTTTCCTTCCTGAACAAACCAAGGCGTGAAATTGGTAATTCGTCGTTGTTCAACGGCGAATCTTGTCACAACTTGGTTTTGTATTTCTTCCCTTTTTGTATCGGCTGTTAATTTGTACATTTACTAACCTGGGGAACCTTTGTCGATATATTGTTGTGTCACATGTATATGTATTCCAGCTTATGTGACAAAGCTTGCCGTTAAATTTGGTTTACTTTAAATTTTACGTTTTATTTGACGACTTATTTTACGGGCCAACACCCAACTCCGTTTTCGATTTCGCCTTGTCAAGCAGTGACACTGCAATTGAGCAAATATGAGCACTTATGCGAGAAAAGTCTATTCAGCAGGTTAATTTTGGCGGCCATCTTGAAAAATGACCGCCATCTTGAAAAATTACCGCCATCTTGAAAAATTACCGCCATCTTGGATTTTCAAATGGAAAGTCGGGCAAAATTGATGCCTTAAAGAATAACTGTTCCAAATTTGGTGCTTTGTGTGACTATTTGCCCGTTTTACCTCTAGCGTTCTTTATCCAAGAGCAGAAACCTGGTGTGGACTTGGCCAAGTCCACAGAAGGTTTCAGGTTTGTGTAAAGTGTGGACATCTTGAGTTTACCAAGTCCACGCTAAGAGGAGGGTTGAGACACCATTATCTACACGGGTGTAAGTCGGGTTGGTGTAGTGGTTCTTTCCTCGCCTTCCACCAATGTGACCCGGCGATTCGATTTGTATTGATTTTCAAAATATTTAATCTGCCAATGTTACATAACGTCACACCTTCCTGGACGCTCGTCACCGATTTCTTCATGAGACACATCCGCGGATGGTCCCCAGAGACCCTCGCCAAATCCGAGTCGAACCGACTTTTCAAAGTGCCAAAGTGTGTGGTCAAAAAAGCCCTGTGCAAATCGAATGGGCAAAATCACTGGAACTGGAAGAATACAGTTTGCTTCAGCAGATCCAACACAATCGTAAAACAAAATAGCCCAGTTTTCGGACACGACCAAGTGTTGACGGTGATCGCTAGTAACGCCTATCACCACGCTGATGATCGGATAATCTTCCCACCATTGCAGAGTGAAGCTCGACCCGTCTTTAATGAGCAATGGATTTTCTCCCTCCCTTTGCTCAACAGATCAATTACCCGTATCACCTGCCCGTGATCCATGCCTCCATCCCGATGGAAAATTACACTCTGGTCGCTGAAAAATAAGCTGTTGGCAGCTGGGGAGACTAGTCATAAACTCACCACAGTGTGACAACGGAAAAGACTTCAAATTTCTATAAAAAAAAACAAGTGTATTATCCCGTGAAATGATCTTAACCGGACCGCGCCCCTCCGAGCGTAGACGGGGTTGCTTTCGAGGGGAGCGCTGTACCGTGCCTGGTCGACCATTGATACCCCCGGATCAATAAATTTAATAAGAGGCGTAATAAACGAGAACCGCAGTGCAAAAAGGAAGTGAAAAGGAAAAACGGAAGAAAAAAAAGCTCAGAGTGTTAACATCTGCCTAAGGGGGCCGGTGGCACTTTCTCCTCTCATATACAGACAAATTTTGGGTCTGGGCAAAAAATCGAGATGTGACGGGATATTATTAACTCGGTTTGGCCAGAGTAAAGTCGACTGGTTTGGCGTGGGTCTGCGCCGAAAAAAAACACCGTCACCGTTAGTTCGGTTGTTATGACGTTTGCCTTTCGATTTTATCAGACCGTTTACATCTGCTAACTATTCCCACAAATCTAGGTCAATGGGATCTACGACAAGCTGGGTAATGTCACGGTGCCAGTAGGCCCATGTTCCTAAGCCCACACTGATGTAAGCATGGCATGAAGCTTTAGAAATAGAAGTCTTCTGAAGACTTGGGATAACATGACATATCCGTTTAATGACAACCGAGAAACATCTCTAAACGGGAAACCAGAGCTCAATCTTCAATAAACCTTACTAACTAACGCCCAGGGCCGACATTCATAAAAACCTGCTAACTTAGCAGCTAACTAGGACTTAGCAGCCCGCTAAATCCGTAGTTTGCTGCTCCGTGGTTACTAACTAATTTTGTATTCATAAAAACATTGCTAAGAATGTTACCAGCTAGTTGACAGCTAGATATTTTAAGCACGCAGCTGGGACATTAGGCAAGTTGTCAGCCAATTACTAAGCATAGATACACCCCAGATCAACTCTAATGTTAGCAGTTTACGTAGCAACCAACTAAGCTTAACAAAGTTTTATGAATATCACTTAGCTTCCAACTATAGGCTTAGCTGTCAACTAGGGGCCATTTTAGCAGCCCACTAGGCTTAGCAGCCTTTTTTAATATCGGCCCAGTAGTCTACTGTGGAGTTTACAACTAAATTCGAATTCATAAAACCTAAGAAACTTGTAGGCCTAACTAGTTACATACTATTTTTTTTGCATACGCGAGTAACTGGAATTTGGGCTGGGGCCATATTTATAAAACCATACTAATAGCCGCTCTGTTTGTCATATTTCGCATGAAGTAGCAGCGTCGCCGTATCCTAGTCCTACATTGGTACTGCGGAATAAACCGCGTCTCCTGTGTTTAAAAGGGACAAAATGTCAATTTATATTGCGTACCATGTACATGTCCTGTACATGTATAGTGTACGTAGCCCAAAGCGACTCGCAGATCACATGCTTGGTAAGTATAACGCAGTTTGTGACGTTGTTGGTTTTTGAGTACATACTATACTAAAGCATTACTGTCTGTACGTGAGCATAGAATCCCTTGTGTGGGCCCTGAGTACTCTAAATATGGCTACCCGGGGGCTTTAGTGTATCCGCAATCTCCAATCCTATTAGCCGATGATCCACAATGCTACCTTCGCTAAGATCAAGTGTATATTGTCTGTGTTGACATCGCACGGCAGGTTCAGCGAAGAACTGGAACGATAGATCAGATCGCCGTAAACATATTGACACAATGGTACAATACAGTAATGTATACTTAAAGGTATTATACTCGATTTGCTTTTGGTATAATTTTGAAAAGTTGATGTTTTTTTTTAGGAGATCCATAATTTATAGTTAACATTATGACGCTGAATTATTTAAATGTTTGTGTATATGCTGGAGAGAAGAAAAAACATGAACGAAAATTGTGACCCAGCACGAGTAAATGAGACACTTCGAGGCAAAAATGAAAATTGAGATTTTGATTTCATCATATAAAGCTTGTTTAGCTTTATATGATGAAATCAAAATCTCAATTTTCATTTTTGTCTCATTTACTCGTGCTGGGTCACAATTATGTTCTTGTAGTCTGGTTTACTCCCTTCAGACGAAATAGAGCAGGGAATCAGGGAATTATCAGGTTAGGAAACCAGACTCGTTAACTTGCACCCATTTGCGGATGTGTAGTACTAAATTAAATGGTCTTTGAAAAAATCTTGAGTTAAATTTTCCCAGCGATTTACGGCCGACAATCGTTGGAAATTGATACTAAATTCCACTTTTCTTGAAAACCACAGCACATCAGGTGCCATCATTTCACAGGATGCTTGAGACTGTTATTCGTGCACAGTTTCATAAATAATTTAATATTCCTTTTTATATCCTTAAAACAAAAACCAATACAATATTAAGGTCATATTGAAGTTTATGCGAATATAGATTGTACTATTAAAGCGAACACGGAGACATATAATATCTGACTTTAAGCCCTCACTGGAGAACTAACATAAAAAAATATCCGTGCAGTTCAAATCCTTCTTTAATACTCAATCAAATGTTCCAATCAAAGACACTGATAGATACGAGAGGGCTTGCTCCCATCTGTACCAATACTCCTATAAATACACCGTCTCTAATTCCACTGTCACGCACATTCCAATACGGAAAGGGGGTATTTTGTGGTCGTACATTAGCACGGTATGCACGGGAGCGTTGAGTGATGGCGTCGCCTGCGCAGGCCATTTGGGGCCCAGACTTCATCAGTGGGTTTTAACCCCGCTTACGGACCGCTAAAACTTCCAATACAACAATTTAATTGCAAAGCTTGACTCTGGGATTGATGGAGCTTGATTTTTTTTCTTTCTTTTTGAGCTTTGAGGTAAACAACTCTTCGACGTTGGGGGCAGTGACATCCATGTTCTGTATTCTCACATATACAAGTGTATGTACTTACATCATTGAATGTTATCACCAATACGTGGGTTCTGTTTTTGTATGTTAGAAATATGTTCAGGAGATATATCTAATTGTTGTACTCGCTGATTCTTGGACTTTATAGATTAAAATCAGAAGTGCGCGGTAAGATAGCGTGCGCAGTGTAAAGATAGCGTGCGCAGTGTAAAGATAGCGTGCGCAGTGTAAAGATAGCGTGCGCAGTGTAAAGATACCGTGCGCAGTGTAAAGATAGCGTGCGCAGTGTAAAGATAGCGTGCGCAGTGTAAAGATAGCGTGCGCAGTGTAAAGACAGCGTGCGCAGTGTAAAGACAGCGTGCGCAGTGTAAAGACAGCGTGCGCAGTGTAAAGACAGCGTGCGCAGTGTAAAGACAGCGTGCGCAGTATAAAGATAGCGTGCGCAGTATAAAGATAGCGTGCGCAGTATAAAGATAGCGTGCGCAGTAAAATAGCTTTTTTCCATCGTTAGGTTCTCGTCTCATTTTGATGATGTCTCGGAAATTTTTTATTTTTTTATTTGTTCTGTCGACCACATCTTCGGGGTATCCAAAGCCTCTAGCAAAACGCTTCACCATGTGTGTGCGAAAAAAATCCGTGATTTTGTTTGCGCCAAATCTCACTAAGTGACATATTTAAGAGCTCGCGCGGCGCCGCTGATTATTGGAATACAATATTTCTTAACACGGCCGCTTTAACACACAGGACAACGGCATCGATCCACACATGTACATGTACGTTGTAAAATAAACTGCGATTTTAATTTCATACACGGTCCGTACATACAAGATTCAACCTGTCCGTTCAATGCGCGAAAGGTCAGTATAATAATAGATGGGTCTCCCGTATGTACACACTAACAAGTTGATGCAAGAACTCAGTGCACGTATCACATAGCAAGTGGATTCCCCCAAGATCCTAATATCTTTCACCATATGTGCCAGATAATTTAGACGTGTGTAAATATATGGATGGGCAATGCTGACTACTGCCTCGGGCGATTGTAGGTTTACGCTCGATGTCAGTGAACTCAGCGGACAGCGCGCGGAGTGATGTTCAGTTTAGTCGGGTCGGTTAATTAACGTTGATTAGCTTGTCTTGAGATCAACTGCGTTGCGTCACACACTCTCAACAGACACATTCGCCTCGCGGCGATGTCTGTTTTTAGCATAGGATAGGATTTCAACATGGCGGCGGGAATGATATTCAACGTATATGGCGATCCGGCGGGTACCAGTCGAAAACAGATGCTATAAATACTAATAATAAGTTTTAATTTATAATGCACCGTTTTCATACAACAAATAATCAAAAGCGCGTTAAATTGAAATTAACTACGTATAATTTCAAAAAAAACAACTCAAAAGACAGATTTCAAAAAAAAAACATGATTGTATCATGTCACCGAGCCAGTTACCAGACCTCAATTTTGGGATACGTCTGCCCCGCCAACAGGTAGCATTAGTGATGTCTCAATCTTTCCCGGAGACAGACGCCCTTATGGCCCTAACCTTACCTACGTAAATGACCATCTAACTACCCAACACGGTGACACTAAAAAATAAGAACTAAGAATGATTAAAACAAATATTTAAAAAATATCACATTAAAGGTAGGATACATAATTTGCAGATATCGAAAAATGTTACTACCGATTTATTATAATACCTCCAAATAGGCACTTAGGGAGACAACCCCATAGAGATGTACACAAACTTAAAACAGTCCTAACTTGTTTACCCTAACCCTTTTCTCTAAGATCTTCGAGATTTAAGCTATTTATACCAAAATCTGTCGTTCTAGGACAAAAATAACTCCCAAATATTTTTTTTAGGGTAGCTAGACACTTAGGGAGACACTGAAATGTCTCCCTAAGTGCCACTGTCTCCTTATTACCTAAAAACTTACGCTAATTTGCCTCCCCAAGTGCCTATTTAGAAGAATTAAGAAATATCTAACTTATTTGAAAATAACTAATGAATGTAGGCATTCAGCAAAATGATTGCGCTAGATATCCTGTAATTGTTACGAAAAATTTAATTTTATATAAAAACAAATCAGGAAAAACATAAGAACAACTGCCTAAAGGCCGGTTCATACTCGGCGCAAAAGCAAACGCAAACGCGAATTTGTGACGTCAGGGGAAGTTTTCGCGATGCGAAATCGCAAAAGTTGAACACATTTCAACTTGGGCGAATGTTCGCAGCGAACACTTTGTGACGTCAAATTCGTATCGCAATCGCTTTCGCGTGAAGTATAAACCGGCCTTTACGCTGGTTGAAAACGAACGCTGTTTTTCTTACTTTTCTTAGCATCAACGATTGTAAAACTTTGGACACGTCAGTTAAACGATATTTACTGAGTTATGACCGAGTTATGGGGAAATCTTCTTTGGGTCTCGAATAAAGGGGTCTAGAGGTTGAATTGGGTTGGGGTATAATGACCGAAAATGGAAAAGACAACAAATTAGGGTGATGTTGACAATTTTTGGTCGAAAGAAGTTTCCGAGTTTGAGTTTAGAGAGATTTCCCTCAGAACACGAACCCTATCGAGCGTCCCTATAACGTCGTGTACGAACAAGAATTAATGTTTCTGTCAAGGGAAAATGTCCGTCTGTTTTATGTCATTCTTCTTGAACAAAGTACATCCACATTCCAGTTCGTTGTATAAATGTTCAGCTGTTCGTCGGAATAAATTACAGGCTGCATTTTAAGACCTTGATTTGTTCAGCCTTAAAGGTAGGATACACCATTTGCAGTTATCGAAAATATTTACTACCGAATTATTAAGAAATATCTTAATCATTTAAAAGTAAATAATGATTCTAAGCATCCAGCAAAAAGATTGCGCTAGATATCCTGTAATTATTCGGAAAAACAGAATTGTATAGAGAAAATTTCGCGATCGCCGACAAACTTGGGGGTACTATTGTCCCATTGTACCCTGTAAGTGCCAATTGTAAGCCGCATGTGTGCGTAAAACACCTTCCACCGTGGACCCCTATTGTCCCTCTTTTGTTTGTACGTATTTGGAAGGCCTCCCATGAGGTTTTGTACACGACTTTCAACCGTGGACTTTCTGCCAATCGTAGACCCTGTTGTCATCTACTGTTCTACGTTCACTATTCGAACACACATACAAATTATACACTCCTAGAACAAAGAAACCAGCGGCTGTTTGCTGCGTGAGCGCGGGTCCTCCCGTCATTTTGACTGATGACGCGCGCATAATTTACACGCTACATATTGTATACAATCAACCGTCATGAAATATTAACATTTAGGGTCGCTTGACATAAAACATCTGTTGGGGTGGACGGGGCCGGTTTCCCGTGATCGGACCCAGTAGTGCAGTGCGGGTGAAATGCTTGAGCATTCCTGGGTTGGTTCAGGGGCTGAGCTCTGGTCTGGGTTTCCTACAATCAATCAATCAACTGGCGGGATAAAAGTTTGTGTATTTGCGCAGAGGGAAAGGTGTATTTTTGTAGCAGTTGTAACTCCGGGTTTTGTTTATTGAATAGGGTTTTCTGTTGGCCATCAGTTTTGTGAAGTTCTCTCTTAAAGGTAGGATAAACCCTTGGTAATTGCTTGAATTATCAAGAACGGGTGAATTTGGGAGGTTGTATTTTACAGTGAATATCGTTTAACTGACCTGTCTGAAGTTTTACAATGGTGGATGCTGAAAAAAGCAAGACAAACGGCGTTCGTTTTCAACCGGCGTCGGGCAGTAGTTCTTATGTTGTTCTTGTTTTTTTGCAATCGCCTTCCAGAAATAATCTCCCTTCGTACGGTTCTGTTGAGCTTTAAATTTTGAAGATACAAACAACATTTTGGTAATAATACTAATATCTGTTTCAAATTGGCTTGAGCACTGATGATATAATTTAACTATGCACCGGTGGTGTTTCCACTCGGGCATGAGATAAGAAAATATCTCAAGTCTGGCAAGTTGTTTAGCGTCATGTACACGTCTACACATGTAAACATGTACACGATTACACATGTAAACAGTCATGTACACGATTGTACATGTACACCTATCTAACCGAATTTAGAAACACATGTATACATGTACATGTACATACACATGTACATATACATGTACATGTATAAATGTACACATGTATAAATGTATAAATGTACACATGTACACATGTACATGTACATGTGCATACACATGTACATGTAAATATTTACACATGTACATCAATACATCTACATGTACACATGTACATGTAGATAACCGGCATGTATACATGTAGACCTTTGAGTGTCGCTACGTATTACTGGTTTCC
This sequence comes from Crossaster papposus, assembly GCA_037893245.1. NCBI lineage: Eukaryota > Metazoa > Echinodermata > Asteroidea > Velatida > Solasteridae > Crossaster > Crossaster papposus. The sequence goes on from JBAIAA010000193.1 coordinate 342,697, forward strand.
ATGGTCATAGCTTTAGGGTATTTGAAATCATAATAGCGCTACGCATGCCAATAAACGTGTCTTATGCCTCATCAGCACCTTCAGCACGGCCCCGCCATATGGGAAACCAAAGCAAGACTATAGTCGCAATTTGACGACTGTTATGTGAATCTACGTACATGTATACTAAGCCGTGACAACCCACCCAAGCCTGGAAATGGCCGTTTTTGCCGTTTTCTAAACGTTCACCGGTCTTCCTTGCCGCCGCACGTCACTGTTTCCTCTAGAAAACCTTCAGGCTGACAGGGAACCCTTTAACGGTCACATGATGGGTTGATAGGCATCTTGAGACTGTTCTTTCAGCTATCGTGGTGTTAAGCTCTGCATCTCTAAGGCGCTATATAATAGCGACTCGGCTCCCAAGGGCCACATCTATACCCGTTAGAGATCCATAACAAGACTGGCATATGTTTGTGAGCATTTGTCGACGTCATACTCGCTTATATGTAATACGTATGAGTAAAACCCGCGGAAAGTTTTGCCGAGTCGATAAACATGAGATAACATCGAGGATTTGTTTTTCTCTAAATGGTCTTTATTTAACATTATTTGCTAGAGCCTTTTAACCGTCACTTGTCGAGATCTAATACATGTAAAGACATTGTGGCCTCTGTTTTCATCTGTATTCAAATGTGCCCGGCGGTATGCGCACGCATCATGTTTTGCATACAAATTAGGTTAAGGAGTGACGTCGCGGGTCATATTGCGTTTGAATCATGTGACCTGCGACGTCATCATTAACCAAATTTTATGCAAAACATGATGCGTGCACATACCACCGGCATATTTGAATACAGATGTTAACAGAGCACATCGTCTATTAAGCAATCATAATATAATCTAATTTACTCAGGTAGTAGTCGTGTGTATTTTAACTCCAAGAAATTGAGACAATTCCACAAAATATTCCACAATTCCCCTTTAACTTGGTTTAATACATGTTCCTATGTTCCGACACCACGTATGTTCCGACACCCCTGTGTTCCGACACCCCTGTGTTTCGACACCCCTGTGTTCCTAAATCCCTTTGATTCAACACCCCTATGTTTCGACTGCTCAACCTATGTTTTGACACCCCTACATGGGGTGTCGGAACATAGGGGTGTCGGAACATAGGTTGAGTAGTCGGAACATAGGGGTGTCTGAACATAGGTTGAGTAGTCGGAACATAGGTTGAGTAGTCGGAACATAGTGGTGTCGGAACATAGGATTAGGTTGAGTAGTCGGAACATAGGGGTGTCGGGACATAGGTTAAGTAGTCGGAACATAGGTTTGTCTGGAACATAGGTTGAGTAGTCGGGAACATAGGGGTGTCTGGAACATAGAGCAGTCGTAACATAGAGCAGTCGTAACATAGAGCAGTCGTAACATAGAGCAGTCACCCTTAAGTTTAGCACCGTCAAGGTGAAAACCCCGAAACCACCGTTGCGATCTGGTAGGCGCTGTTCCATGTCGAATAACGTAATGTTTTCCCCTCTTTCTATTTTGAAATCTCATCAATCTTCTGCGCATCATTGAACCACCACCACCCCCCCCCCCCCCCCCCCCCTCCCCCCCGATACCCGATATTAAAGAAACCTTTCTTTCCTGGTTGACAAGTGTTTGTTCTGTCGAATCGTGGGTGTTTGCTCTCAAATGCAAACGCGTGTTGAACATACAACCCGTGCCGGGACATCAATCCACGAATAAATAGCAAAGGGTTCAACGCGCATACGATACCTTAAATCTTTTCTTTGCTAAAGAGGGCACTTAATTCAGATGAAAGCCAAATGTGGAAAGCATTGTGAACAGTTATTCACCGTAGATATATTAGTAAGTTTGGAAGTGAGATGTATTTCGTATAACAAACTTCAGATGGTAATCGTATTGAATAGATAGTTAATAAATGAATCACAGACGGGATTTGCAGATGCTGCGCACGCGCAGTTTGTAGTTCATGTTGCCTTGGTTCATTCTCGCTCAGTTTATTAATATGCTTTATTACCGCAGTTCGCATGCTTTATAAATTACTCTGATCAGTTCACATTTTGTTCTTGATTGAGCGGGTCGCTTCCGCCAGGTTTGTTAAAGAAATTATTAAAAGTAAGCGCCGGCCTTCAGTGCAAGGTCGCACTTGTTTCCAACAGCCGCTGTTACATCGTTTTTGATTCGTCGACTGCTACTGTCACATTTCCCAACAGCTGCGTATCGTCAACGTAGATGAAATATGTCCGATGTGTTATTTAGCTCCCTGTCGGCTAGACGAAGTGCCACAAATTGGAATTGGAATCCGGGGAATTCCAACGGGCTAATGATATATGGATCGATAATTTAATCAAAATAAAATCTACCGCGCTTTTTCTTTTTCTTTCTTCTTTCTCTTCGGCACGGTTGGCAAGTTGTCCAACATCTGCTGCCATCTCATCTCAATGATGTTAACAAGTTCAACAATAACGGCGCGAGTTGGCAGGGGGTCTTCACGTTTAATTAACTGTGCCAATGAAATATGCAACAGATTCAACAACAAAAAACTTGCTGCGCCAAATCGACTTATTCTGGTGTTAACAAATTAATCAGAGGTTGACCCCCGAGCTTGAACCCCCCGTGTGAAGTGGAGCTAACATGACGAGTAACACCTGGTGACAAAGCATTCGGGTTCGTGGAGGTAGACTGTGGGCAGAGTATAAACATTACACGCTAATGAACGAGCCTAAAGGTCACATGCTGGCAGAGAGGTCACGGGAGTTTACATGGTAACAGCATGCGCCCAAATAAATAAGTACGCGAAAAAAAATATGCGCGGCCGGCACCGCCAAAAAAAAAAAAAAAAAAAAAAAAAACCTCAACATTTCTGAAGTATTTTGGCTGCGTGTTTGGTGAGCAAACCGCGTACAGAAAATGTGACAGAGACTATTCATCATTCGGTCCCCGAGTGCCCGGGCCTGTTGACAACATTTTCCAAGTTGCCTGATCAATTTGAGTGTTGTAGTTGCAAGGAACCTGACCGACCTTTCACCCCTTGTGTCCCGGGTTCCCCAAACTGAATCAAGATTATTTGGTTATATCGTTATTTTTGGTTGTCATTCCCTGCACGATCACTCTTGGGTTTTCGTCGAAGATTAAAATGTGTAGCCTGTCCGGTGATATCCACCCACGCCTCAAATTGACATTTAAATCGACTTCTCTCTCGGGCCTTTGGTCGCGAGTGTTTTCGCTATCTGAAATCCGCGCTCACCCGCTGTGATGATGATGTCAACAATGTGAATTCATCTTTTAATGATTATAAGACGTCGCCTATTACCGAGATGGATAATATACTAATATGGCTTTGCAAAGACGCAGCGTAGGTCCCAGACACAGAGACATCTGCCCCATATCTTGCTTCCTACGACCGAAATTCCTTTCGGCTTATACAATAGTTATACATCTGGACACCGGATCTTGAATAGCGCGATTTTTTCGGTGACAATTAAAGGTAGTATACACCATTTGCAGATATCGGAAACAAACTACTACCGAATTATTAGGAAATATCTTAGTTATTTGGAAATAAATAATGAGCAATCCAGCAAGGAGATTGCGCTAGATATCCTATAGTTGTTCCGAAAAATTGAATTCGTTTTTTTTTTAATTCACGTTCGCCAGATGGCGATCGCGAAACAAACAAGAACAACATAAGAACCACTGCCTGACGCCGATTGAAAACGAACGCCGTTTTTCTTGCTTTTCTCAGCATTTATGGTTGTAAAACTTCGGACAGGTAAGTTACGATGTTTACTATAAAATACAACCCCCAAATCCACCCATTTGTGATAATCCAAACAATTACCAATGGTGTATCTTACCTTGAAGTGTATTGTGGAAGGATACTTCTAAATTCTACAACTTGGAACTCGCTATGTACATATACACATGTACATGTTTATGTACATATAACATGTACATATAACATGTACATATAACATGTACATATAACATGTACATGTACATGTGGCCTACATGTGTAAGGTCACAGTGAATTTTACGATGTCTACAAAAGTAGGGCGAATGGCAGTTTCCTAGGGGTTATAAGTGGTTTGTGTTTACCACATCTCGTAAACACTTGTTTAAAACAAATCTTGTTGGATATAAGCCGGAGTCTTGGATCACAATACGGCGGGGTCGCTGGGATCAGCAGAGCTAGCGTAATGAAACCGTCTGGAAAACGGACCATTAGGAACAACTGCGGTAACCGATATCGGCTAAGCGAGGAAATTGACAAGTTACGTTTACTCTATAGCCGCAGTAGAACAAAATGCCACTGTGAGAAAGAGAAAAAAACAGTCTAGGAATGCGACTGGTTTAGGCGAATCATGATTAAGAAATGAAATCGCTTGTTGGTTGGCGCACGGTCGGCTAGTTGCGTAAAGAATTCCAACCGGCAATTAATTTGTGTTAAAGCTTGAGATTCATGAATCTTTTAGTGACAGCACGCGCTGTTGCCACTTTTGTAAAATGATGCAGCGAATGCATGCATATCATAGCCTCCACTATAAAAGTTGTATTTTAGGAATTACTCAGTATTGAAGTTTTAATGACTGTTCACGCTTTTCTAAAGGAATACAAATGTGGTTGGCCAGTTTCAAACGGGTACATGTACATGTTTATGTTTAAAATCGGCTCATTGGCATTGATTTGGCTCGGGCATTAACCAGTTCGCGCCGGAAGACGTATATACACGCAAAGTTTTCCCCAGATTCAAAACGGAGGACGCATAAACACGTCACAAGCAAGGCCGGAAATGTCTGTCAGCAGCGAGCAAGGCCGGAAATGTGTGGGTGTGCTTCCCGGTACCATCGGCCTGAACCCGCCTCGAATCGAGTTTCGTTAAAAATAATCCCGCGCCTCGGCTCGGTGGGGTTAAAAAAAAATCCTGGCGCGAATTGGTTTTAACCGAAAAGAGCATTTATAAGTAGGATATAAACATCTACACAACCATTCTTTAAAAACCTGGCAATTTTGTGTGTGTTAAATAGGAGTAATAATGAATGTCACGTGATGTGACCAGGATCTGTATGTCAGTTATGTAATAGCAGTACACCAATGAACCCTACAAGTACACACAAAAAATGAAATCTTCGGCCGATGGCTCCTAGTAGTAATGCACGGCTCAATCGATATCATGCATTTCCCGGTGTGCTGCCTTTACTGCATGGAGTCTAATTGACGGTCTACCTGTGCTGCATGGAGTAATTGACTTATTTCCTTCTCTAACAGTGCGGCGGCGGTACACGTTCAATTAAGACAGATGCGCAAGACGATGCCCGCTGTAATCAATGCACCAGTGAATTATACTTGGCGCTTTTGCATTTTGATTTCTTTTTTTTTCTCGTCTCTCACATGCATGGTTTAGGAAAGGTTTTCTCCGGAAGCATTCTTCGTAGCCCCTACAGTGCAAGGCTTATTGATTAATCCACTCCAGCTTGCCATTCTGATCTGCATCGATCTTTTAATTTTGATTAAATTAAAATTCTTCTTAGGTTTCTCTTACTTCAAAACAGCAAACCTCTGTTGTAAGGCATTGCTAATAATTTCGTTAAATGATCATGGTGCATGCTCTCGCCTGGGATAGAACAGCTAGTTTGTTTACATAGCAAATGTCGTGGTTGTCGTGACGGTATAATCATGGAGGAATTGTATAATTGTACTAATTTCAGCCATGTTGAAGTATAGCAGTTAGCACAGCGGATAAAGTCGATGGTGCGCATACCCGCGATAACGGTAATGTTTTAGACGTTTACGGAGTCACTTCCGTTGAATAAAAGTGGAGCCAAAAACAACAACCGTAGTACCAGCGAACACAGCGAATTTCCAAGCCTTTTCCTTTGAGTTGGGAAAGGGGCCTCTTATACAATCACAGCTGCCGAATGGGGTTTGCTTTCCGCATTAAACGTCCGCTCTTTTGGACAGGAGAAGAAGTCACCTAGTTAAAAATAGAGATTTAAGGAGGGGGGGGGGGGGGGGCGCGTCTATGAAAAGCAAGAGATAGCATGCATAGCCGGCGATTTCTCCGATAAAGTGTTGTCCAAACGAATCTAATCACGGGCTTGGAGGCCAGTAGATCACCTATTTCGCATTGCATGTCGACTCCGGGTGAGTGTTTTGCGAGCAAAATCAATGCCGACACACGGGGTAAATAACTATGTACACACAGCGCGCACTGCTGTTCCGAGTTTGCATTCCGTTAGATTCCCTGGCCTTTATCGGACCAGGGCGCAGGCCGGTAATTATTCCGTCCGATAACGGAAGGGCTACGGGGAAAAGAACGAGAAAGAGGAGGAAAACTGTCAGTGTTTAGGGTGCCGCGGCCTTAATTCCAGCTCCCTTGCACTTGCACTTATTTGGCTCGGGTTCACGGTATGTAAGAGCATAAGTACATCTGCACATACGGCCACACTCCAGTCGAGCCTTTTTGGCGCGAAATCTTTCCCGCGTTTTTATGTGCAGGTGTACGCGTGTATGTGTTTGTAACTGATGCGGTGTATCATGGGTTGGGGAGTAGCCTGAATGTCTGATGATTTGCCGGTAATCGATACATTAATAAGAGGTCTGCCCCAAACCTGAAAGTATAAAAAGAGAACCGAATTCGAATCGAGGATGGGAGTGTAAGCACTAGAATGTTGAACCGGCTGTCAGACTGTGGCCTAATTGAACGCACTTCGGCCGTTGCATGTCCGTACTGCACGCGTCTCAATCAATCAACGCGTTACAGACAGTCACGCTCATGTCATCCGTCAATTTGTTTTCTTCTTCAAATGGCACCGTTTGTCAAAAAACACTTCATCAAAAAGTAATGTTAATGTATTGTTATCATCCACATTAATGCCTATACAACTTACAAGACGTTTCTTTCCGTCTAGTGTGTTCTTCAGGGATGCGCAACATGTCAACGTCATCCACTCGGTGTGTTTCATGTTCGAGCCCTCTATTGGCAGGCCTACTGAATAGAGCAGTGAAGAACCACAAATTAACGAATACACAACATTTTGCACTTTCAATTTATTATTTTTTCCCATTATGGCGCTCAGTATTTACACAAAGGTCGACATTTTTTTCCCTCTATAATACATGTACATGCACATGTACAGTAGATGTACATGTAGTCTGTTCCAACGTCGCATACAGCTTAATCAAGGACGGATATGTAATTAAAACATCTAACTCAAGTTATTGCCAGAACCCGTCTACCTATCGGATCTCATAGGTTATTCATTTTATTGTAATCCTCTGGGAGGAAGTTGACCGATTTTATCCTTTATAATGTACTCCAAAAACAGCCGTCTGGTGAAGTAGACACCACACAAAAAACAGTCGCTTGCTGTGATGGCTCTTTATCATGTTTATTGCAAACTGTAAAGGCATACGCACAGCATATACGCAGAGAGCACCAGACGAGGTCAAGAGCCCAATCCTTCAGCCAAGGAGCAGTGGGAGCCGAACTGGAGGAGTTTTCTTGTCTCACACTTCCGTTTGTCCACACTGTCACTCAGGTGTTCTCATCCTCCGCCACTAGATCTCATTCTCTCTTTCTCTCCATCTCGTTCCCTGCGATTGTCATTAACCTATTATTCCTCCCGCATAATAGACCAACTGTGCGCATGATTCACTCATTTTTGTGCATTCATATCGGACCTCATTTTTGTTATCACGCATCCACCATCGGGCTCCCCACACGGCTTAAAACAATTAATGTGTACAATCGCCACCTGGGCGCCATGCTGTTATTCTGGGACACCTTGAGCGCATCGCGGATGTAATTGTTTGCAGACCGCGTTTCTTTCACCCGGCAAATCAGCGACCGGCACAATAAAGCATTCTGATCAGTTGCTAATAACCATTTTGGTCGACAATGTGCAATAATCGGGTGCGGCTTCTGGACACTGGCGATAAATTAAATGGGGCAGCTGCTGTTGTGATCCTCGAGTGTCATTGGCGAGATTTAGAGTTGTATTTCGAAGCAAGCTATACTCAAATCAATGTGTGTTTAGTTTGAGCGGGGAAAAAAAGCCACCCCAAAACCACGATTCCGCCATGTTCAAAGCACACATTAAGAGCACTATGGGATTATGAAACCGTCTAGGTACCTGTACGAAAACAGAATTGTGTGTACAATTTCTTCTTCTTTTTCATTTCAACCAAATACTTACATTTTATTGGTATTTTCAAACATCGACGTTCACGTGAGAGAAGATAGATTCTCTGTATACAGTGAACATGCGCATATATTTGTTATCACATTTATAGGACGTGTCAAACAATTATGAACCATATTTGTCTTAAATTTTAGCCAAATACTTTAATTTTACTAATATTTTGAACACCGACGTTTACGTGAGAGAAGCTAGGTTCTTATTTTGTTGGTAGTACTAGACAGTGGATAATTTTAATCATGTGATTATGAAAATGTGTGAAATGTCGTACATGCTATTAATATTATGGTGGGCTGGGCCGATATTCATAAAAGCCTGCTAAGCCTAGTTTGCTGCCAAAATGGCCTCTAATTGACAGCTAAGCCTAGTTGGAAGCTAAGTGATATTCATAAAACTTTGCTAAGCTTAGTTGGTGGCTAAGTTGGCTGCTAACGTTAGAGTTGATCTGGGGTGTCTCTAAGTCACTAGTTTGCAACTAAATCATTTGTTACGGGATATTTTGAATTGGATAACATGGTTTTTGGATTCGGATTTGAGTTTTTGAGAGCCAATTTTTTTAGGTTTTTCAGTGTTATATTGGTTGTGGGGAATCGAGCCCTATGCTGGGTGAGGATAACTTCCCAAGCATCTTTCTTCTTGTGATTGGTGTTGACATATTTGTGCTTAGTGCTTACTCCCAAGATCAAGAACGTAATTCAATTCATCAGTAGTAACCACGGAGCAGCAAACTACGGATTTAGCAGGATGCTAAGGCCTAGTTGGCTGCTAAGTTGGCAGGCTTTTATGAATGTGCCCTGGTTTCTTTCACCAATTATGTCATATGCCATGTGAGTGAGGCTGGATAGACTATAAGCCGATACATGTACATGGCGATTACGCCATCGGATTTCATATTTGTTTGCCTTCTGGCCATATCATGGCACCGGACATCCAATCCTGAACGCCCACAGAGGCCTCGATAGTATTTTGTTCCAATTAAAACGCTGTCAGTCTTTTTACTCCCCTTCCGTATGGCGCTGCCAGCTAGCTCGAAGAGGAAACTACAGGATTAACCAATCGCAATAGCTTCAGAGGATGACGATGTGTCGTGTTACGCACTGACTAGTTGGGAATCACGTTCACTGATATGTCCGCTGCCTGTAACTGTCATCTCGTGTGGCGCCTAAGAAAACAGGAGGGAGCGATCGCTTTCAAAGACTGTTTTCTTTTGCTCGGGTTGTCCTTGTCAGTCCGGACTTTCTTGGCATATTATGTCTTCTTTTTCTGCTCTGGAACTATAGCTCCAATATAAAACCTGTACTATTATGATGGCCTTGATGTGCTCAAGATGGCGAAGATTTGGGTTTCTCTGGAGTTTGACCTAGTACTCGGGCTGCAAATTAGTTAGGTTAAATTTGTGCCACATCTTGTGTATCATCGGCTGATAATGTGTTATGATAATAGTGTTTGTTTCTAAATTAGATACCCAATTTTTTGTTTAGTTTTTTTTTTTTGTTTTTTTTGTAATTTTTCTTTATTTAATTTTATATATCGTTAGCCTTTCAGTCAGAAGAGCCCTTCAACCGTTACTTATGCCTCTTTTGGGTGATCCTTCGGGAGCTGTTAGGTTGTTGTCTGTTGGTCTGCCATACATTCGGCTGTTCGTTCTGATTCATGTGATTAGGCCTCAGTGGTCACATACAGAGCGCCGCCTAGTGTTCTTTAACCAACCCCGATCACACAACATTGATGGATTGCTTCGTTCATGACCCACGTGGCCCTATTAAAATATGGACACTCCCGAAAGCGAAAGTGTTGGGATGTGTTTTCGCGAGGGAAGTTTGACAAATTGCAGGCAGTTACAATGTTTCTATTATTGGTTTGATTCCACCGTTGCCCTGATGGAGGGTGACCTTTAACCCCTCGATCCTGTACGGTGGTCTCTAGGGGACAACGACTAAACATTTCTTAGTTTGTTCTACCAAATGTAACCCTACCCAAAGAAACAATTGAAAGCATATGTGAGTAGGTGATATATCATCCTGTCTACCTAAACTGGGTTAAATTTAGATATAAAAAAACCTCTTGAATTAGACTAAATAACATTAAAGGTAGGGTACACCATTTGCAGATATCGAAAACATTTACTACCGAATTATTAAGAAATATCTTACTTATTTGAAAGTAAATAATGATTGTAGGCATCCAGCAAAATTATTGCGCTAGATATCCTGTAATTAATCCCAACAATTCAATTTTATTAAATAACTTTACGATCGCCGATCGCGATTGTAAAACTTTGGACAGGTCAGTTAAACGATATTTACTATAAAATACAACTCCGAAATTCACCCATTCGTGATCATTCAAGCAATTACTAATGGTGTGTCCTACTTTTACATTCACCCATTCCTGATAATTCAAGCAATTACCAACAGTGTATCCTACCTTTACATTCACCCATTCATGATAATTCAAGCAATTACCAATTGTGTATCCTACCTTTTAAATCCACCCATTCCTGACCATTCAAGCAATTACCAATGGTGTATCATACCTTTTAAATCCATTCATTCCTGACCATTCAAGCAATTGCCAATGGTGTATCCTACCTTTTAAATCCATCCATTCCTGATCATTCAAGCAATTGCCAATGGTGTATCCTACTTTTTAAATCCATCCATTCCTGATCATTCAAGCAATTATCAATAGTGTTTCCTACCTTTTAAATCCATTCATTCCTGACAATTCAAGCAATTACCAATTGTGTATCCTACCTTTTAAATCCATTCATTCCTGACCATTCAAGCAATTACTGATGGTGTATCCTACCTTTTAAATCCATTCATTCCTGACCATTCAAGCAATTACTGATGGTGTATCCTACCTTTAAGTGGAAGATAGTCCTTTGTACACTACACTACACTACACTACACTCCACTCCACTCTAGTTGGCCGATAGTTTATTCCGTGTTGTCACTAAAAGCGGACCTCAATCTTGGAATGCGAAGAATTTAATCAAAAACCAAAACCGTGAATTGCTATTAATATTATTCTCAAGTTCTTCACTCACTCTCCCAGAAATTTCTTTCACTTGAAAATAAATTTCAGGCCCCATTGGAGACGTGCGCTGGGAGTTCAGGTCATGCATTATATACAAGAGGAGTGAATTTAGATTAAAAAAATATTTGAATCCCTATTTGGCGAAGTCGGTCGGATTTTTTAATTTGCGAGATTCGTACGTATCCGTGCGACGTCTGCACAATTTCTGCCATGAATCCATTACTTAGGTTTGTAGAGACTAGAGAAACGGATGTTAATTAAGAGAAGATGAAGTAGGGAGTATGGGAACGTCTTTAGAAGTCCAGTAGATTGAAGTCGGGCCGTAACTACTTCAAAGAACCATTTTTTGTGACCTCATTTGTGCGGGACGCATCGTTGCGTAACCAAGTTTACGAAACGCAGTTTGGGACGCGTACGTGTATACTTGATAAGACTTATTTATCGAAACGTGTTCGTACGGGGAAAAGAACATTTAGGTTAGATTATGTAACCACATGCGCCCATCGGTTGCTTGGTTCACGACAATGGCCGTTGGAATCGAAACTTCTAAACTGAAATCTGGAGTTTATAGGTATCATTTTCCTTCTAACAAGATTTCCTAGCCATATCAATGGTTTAGGTTCTTGGATATTGAGGTATATGAGGTTGCTCTCAAACATCGCTAATTTAAAGATGAGAATTGCAAACAAAAATGATATACATGTATCCAGACAGGTAAACAAGATTCCCCAGCTGCCCCTATACAACGCCGACAAACAAAGCTTTGTATTGTTTTGATTTATGTCTTTGTGTACTATGCTACAACAATGGAACGGTCGATTGTAAAAAAATGATTAGGCTTAAAGGTAGTATACACCATTTGCAGATATCGAACAAAATTTACTACCGAAGAAATATCTTACTTATTTGAATGTAAATAATGATTGTAGGCATCCAGCAAAACGATTCCTCTAGATATCCTGTAATTGTTTCAAAAAATTGAATTGTATAAACCAAAATTCATTATCGCCGGACGGCGATCGCGAAAAAACAAAAACAACATAAGAAAAACTGCCCGATTCCGGTTGAAAACGAAAGTCGTTTTTCTTGCTTTTTCTCAGCAACCATGATTGTAAAACTTCGGACAGGTCAGTTAAACGGTATTTACTATGAAATATAACCCCCTAAATCCACCCATTTATAAAAAATTCAAGCAATTACCAATGGTGTATACTACCTTTAACCTAACCGGGAAAATGTCACCGTGTAGCCGTTTGAACGGTCGGTTAACTGTGTAACCGTGTAACCGATGCAGGCTTACGGCCTAGTATATTACCTGGCGTCATTGGTCGCCATATTATTCCAATCGGAAACCCGTAAGCGTCTTGTTGTGTAAGATACTACTGCCCAAGAGAGGCACTTGTGGATGAATATCAAACCGAAGTAACTATGATGTAGCGAGACGGCGACACAGGCAACGCTGCTTTATGAGTGTTTGTCGCCAGCTGGGCTATAATAGCCCTGTTACCACGCACGAACCTCCTTTAATTTCTCCTACTTCTGGTCTGGTTCGCCTTGCGAGTCGCTAGCGCTGCATTCAAGTTAAGCCTTTCGTTCGGCAGGTTCTTTAAGTTGTCGAGTGGGTTCAGAGATGCGAAGTCATTATTTATAGACTCTGAGGTGAACGGATCCGTTACCTTTGCGTTTCTTCTCAGGGGGCACTTTCGAGGGTCGACCAGTCAGACTGTGACTGGTGGTTTTTTTTCTCGGCGGTGTTGCTTTGCTTTGCTGAGCCAAGTTTTTTTTCTTTCTGTCGAAGTCAACGGCTCGCCTGAAGCCCCGGGGTGTTGGTTGGCAAGGTGAAACCAGTGTGACATCTCGGCGGCTCCATGCGCATAAAGTGCAAGTTGGTGTTGTTTTGACGCGGTTCGCCGTAAGAAACAATCTTTAGTATAAACCATTCGTAAACATGCAAAACTACTGAATTATGAAATACCTTTTTTGTATATAGTGCATCCTGTGAAATCACGGCACATGGTGTGCTGTGGTTTTCAAGAAAAGTGTAATTTGGTATAAATACGAGCTTTACTGACAGCTGAATTACACATATGTCGCATTATTACCCCGGTCATTGGGCCCATGAAACATTCCAAATATCATCTCGGCTCCCTGGGGAGTATACAGCTCGATGCTGCCATTTCGGCGCAATGCAGCTAAATCAACCATAATAACCCTCTCTGCCCTCACATGTACCCATTTACTCCTGGGTGGAGAGAAGCAATGAGTGACAAAGTGCCTTGCTCAAGGGCACACGCACCACAGTCCCAGGCCGGACTCGAACCCACAACCTGCAGCTTTACCTACAGATTATAAAACATGAACCCCCTGAACGTTAGATAGCCAGGGCCGATATTCATTTTTTTTAAACTGCTAACTTAGCAGCCAACTAGGCCTTAGCAGCCCGCTAAATCCGTAGTTTGCTGCTCCGTGGTTACCAACTCATGTTGTATTCATAAAACCTTGCTAAGAATGTTACCAGCTAGTTGACGGCTAGATATTTTAAGCACGCAGCTGGGACATCAGGCAATTTGCCAGCTAGTGACTTAGATACACCTCAGATCAACTCTAATGTTAGCAGTTAACTTAGCAACCAATTTAGCTTAGCAAAGTTTTATGAATATCACTTAGCTTTCAACTAGGCTTAGCTGTCAACTAGAGAGGCCATTTTAGCAGCCAACTGGGCTTAGCAGGCTTTTATGAATATTGGCCCTGGCTGTTACGACTTCAAGTCTTGAGATTGCGAATCACAACAAGATGATGTTAACCACAGTAACCTGTGTATATTACATTTTGACTCAGTAAACCTCCGATCTTGTTCTTCACAAATCGAGTTAAGTAATTAAGGTTCGTGAGCGTCAATCGGCTGTTTGTGGATTAGGATTAGGAAATATAATCCTAGAGCTTAAATTGCATTTGAAGTCTCGAGCCGTTGAAATTCGTTGGTATTGGCATTGAGAATACATGGGCAACAACTAATGTATTTAACCGCAAGGGCCAGTGGCCTAGTTCCTTGGGATTCCAGTAATTCATTTACACTTCTAATCTGGTATTTCTAACCCCCCCCCCCAAAAAAAAAAAATATATATAAAAAATAAAAAATAACAAAAAGGAGAGCAAGCCTATAGTTGTGCTGTACGCGTTTATGGAAATCACATGAACACACTGCAGTACAATTTCGTCCTCCCTCGTTAAAAAGTAAGGGACTATAAGGGGAATTTAACCAGAAAAAATAAAGAAGCTTAGCTCTTTCGTGCGCATTATTGGCGACGTCGCCAAGGCTGACAGATAGGGAAAGGGCAAAATTGAATATTGTCAATTAGGGGACGGGAGGCCTGGACTTAGCTGACCATTCGTATTAATTTCAGGCCGCCAGGTCGCCAGTGCAGCTCGTCAAAAGGGGCAACCAGGGAAACATAATCGCGTTTGTGAAAGTCAGCGATACCCCACCTGACATTATCGAGTATCCCCCACCTGCAGACGAAATGAAGGCTTCACTTCAGAAAGAAGAGTGTTTTTGGGGAGGCCTCGCTGAGGTTTCACCGCCAAGGACTTGACTGGACCAAGCTCGACCCTGGCTTGACTGAAATAACACTCAATAGTTTTGACGTCAGGGGTGGGGTGTTACGCAGAATCAAGGCAAGTCAAACATTGTGAACAACATGGATCATGGGAAACATGTTTTAGAGCTTCGGCGTGAAACCCTCCACCCTGACTGCAGAACGACGAAGAAGAGCATTTTGGCAAACATTGTGGTGCTTAGTGTAGCCGTGCAGACTCTAAACATCGTAACATGTCGTAAGCACACTCCACCACAAGCGCCCTCTGTCGACAGTAGTTATAAAATCAAGTTTGGGAGTTAAAGGTGTACATGTTTAATGTTGCATAACAATGACCACGTCGTTGCTGTTAAGATTTTGTGAATCCATCAAAAACAAACTTTTTTCGAAAGAACCCTTCGCTCAATGAAAGTAAAGACATTCTCTAATACTTGATTTGTTTTCCCATCTATAGTTCGGTTTGCCAAATTATAGTCGGCGCGGAAGAAGACATTTAATCCGGCCACAACAACCACCGTGCTATAAAACGATTTTCGAAGCATTTGAAATTTAACATCACGGGACACGGGGGAATTGGTCTCGGGGGAATCGTCGCATCAAGGGCGCTCGGATTTGAAGTGTTCTCGACACGGTCGACCGCAGAGCAAAGCGAATAATCTGCGATTGAAAGCCGCGGAGCGTGCAGTAAGTACATAATATAGTCTAACCACAAAGCGAAACCAGACTTGACCTTCCTAGACATTGGATTTTGGCCTAGAAATCTCAAGGGCGTGTGTTAAGATGGCTTTTTGAAGTCGCTAAAACCCTGCACAACTCCTTAGCAAGGACACTGCTTCCGGTTTTGGTCTTCTTCTTTTTTTCTTTTTTTCTTTTTTTTTCTTCTTTTGTTTTGGTTTGTATTCGCTGAGAAGTCTCCGCGCATCTTTCCGTCATCGCCAATGAAGTCGAGCGCTAAGTGGCGCCCTGCAATGTTTTTACCGCGTTTTTTCCCTTCTTCTTCTGCTTCGGGTAATCTAAAAGGCCAAGTGAAAGACCCCTTGTTTAGCAGGGTAATCCGCATGTTGACTCCTACCACTGAAAGCAGTTTTTATCCGGGGGAATCCCGGCTCCATACGGCCGTGAAGCGATCCACCGTGAAACGTCGATATCGCGCCAGACGCGGCCAGACGAGCCAATGATATATGCCGATTCAATATTCGTCGCCGCGGTTAAGCATCGGAGAGTATATAACGCGTGGTTTGGCGCACATAAGTGGAGAGTGCGGGTGAAGTTCGATTCTCGTAATGGATAATCAAATTCCAAGATTTCTTCCAGTCACTGCGCTTTTTTTGTCTATTTGAGTGAAAGATGTTCCGTTTGATTTGAGAACCGGTTCTTGAAGAGATTAGAAGCGAACAGATAATAGCGTTGGAGAGAGACACACGGGAATTGGTATTTGTAGTTCAGACTGCTTTTGTGTTAGAGATGCACTCGATTCCGCAACTAGTCTCATCATAACGTAGCC
The DNA here is from genome assembly GCA_037893245.1 of Crossaster papposus. Lineage (NCBI taxonomy): Eukaryota > Metazoa > Echinodermata > Asteroidea > Velatida > Solasteridae > Crossaster > Crossaster papposus. The sequence continues at coordinate 359,046 of JBAIAA010000193.1, forward strand.
TTTATCCCTTGATCGGGCCATATTATTATATCAACTACCACTGACTGTGAGCAAATAAACCTGTCTTCCGTATAATGCCCTACAGCGGAGCAATCTCTGTCTTTTAGCATGTAGCTAGAGTAGATAGCACGACGCCAATTTAGCCGTATGCTGTCGTTTTGCAGCCCGCGTTAGCTGCTGTTCTCTTTGGGGGTGAACAAATCTCAATACAGCTGGTCCGTGAAAACTCTAGTGCCTTCGGACAAGCCAGAACTCCAGACGACGTCTGACTGGGGCTTGTGGGAAAAGAGAAGGATAAAAAAAATCAGAACACAAGCGAGGAAGATGACAAAACCGCTCACCTAACGATGAATTCTCGAGCGGGCGGTGAGCAGACAACGTGGCGCCTGCCAAAGCCTCCTGGCCATTGGGTGATTCCGCCAAGGTGTTTCAAGGTGTCACTGACATCGCGTTTGTACCGTTTGCCTCTCTCAGTGATCTAACTGTGAAATGTGTTTTGTCTGAATGGCGTTATCGCCTCAAAAGAAATTCTAGATCGCATGGGGTTAAGGGAGCTTCGCGAATAGATAGAATGATTACGTATTATGTTGCCCTGCAATACCGGCATAAAGTGGGGCTTATCGCGTAAGAGACAAAGAAAACAAAGGATTGCAGTGTTTTGCGCCAGGAACGTGATGGATTCTAGGGTTATCAACAAGCATAAGACTGCCTGTGTAAATGTGAACATGGCCAGGCTGCGTAATGTTGTTTAGCAGGTACTTGGTAATACCTGGCTACGTTTTCATTACGGGCATCGTCAGGCCGTCGCTGGCTATTATCGTCATCGTCACCACCGTTCAATATCATGAAATTCCTTTGCTGTGCGGGGAATGTAAAGGTGCATATCAATAGCGATTGGATGAGAATCAATGCGTTCAATGTAGAGATCTGCCCTCTGTAATGATCTTGATCAATATGACCAGACAGATAACAGATGCATGAGATAAGGGTTACATTATTTTCTTCTCAAAGAATACATTTGTTTCTACGTTACAATCTGTGTTAAGAAGGTATACACGTCACTTAACCGTTCCTTTTTCTCACATTAACCCTAACCACCCCAATTCCTCCAAAATCCTCTTTGCAAATTGCAGGATTTTGCAGGATTGAGGTCACTTGGAAGTTGATGCATCCGAGGAATTTGCAGGATTGAGGGCATTTGGGGGTTTTTTGCCACTAGAGGATAATGGAGGATACAGGCCATAAGGCCTAAACTAATGCTGGATGATTTTGCAGGATTGAGGTTATTTTGGAGGATTGAGGTTATTTTGGAGGATTGCGATTATTTGTTACTTTGTATACTTTCACACTGCTCATGCTCTATGCACATTCTTCATAGAGCTTCAGTCAAGGTGTAAGTTATGTGTCAAGGTTATGATAAATTTGCATACCAATGGTCATGTGTCATGCAGACCCTTGTTGTAACATGGCACTTAGCTGCTGTTTGTTCCATGTTTGGGTGCTTTATAGCTCAATGGTAAACCCACTGCAGGATTCTGCAGGATTCAGGCAGTGGTCACCAATACAACATATCAGAGGATTTACCAGGATTCAGGATTTTGCAGGATTCAGGTTATGTGTAAGAAAAATAGGCTAGGGAGTTAGGGTTTAAGACCATTTTGACCGAAGTGGACACTTGCGGTATAGTTTGACTGGAGTGTTGTGTCCGATTACAATCGACACTGTTTTTACAGCGAGTGCACTTGAACCTTCACGTGGCTGGGGACGAGTGCGCCACGAATGCTTCGGTAGTTGGCTCAAGACTGGACTGAGAGATTGGTGGAGCGTAATCTCCCTTGACGTTTCTGAAGTTGTTGTTGAAGCTGTCAGAACACTGCTTACTGTTAGCGAAAAATCCCTGCTTAATGTAACAGGAAATTACGGTAAGCGTACTCCATGGGTTGGCGTCCTTGCGTAGTTCCCGTATTGTATACGGATTTTGTGCTTAAGGGGTCAGCGCAAAATTGTTCTGCTAGAGCGGCTAGCGCAAAATGGCGATCGTAAGCGCGGAATTTTGTGGTTAGCAGAGCCATCATTGGGCCCTCATATTAGGCTTAACTCGGGTCACTCTAGACAATTAGTTGAACAAATTTAACCAAAAAGAGTCGTTATTTAAAGAGAAGCGTCTGATTGAATTCACGATTTTGTGTAAAGTTATTGTCAATAAGTCATCAGTGATGTTCCGCGCGTAATGGCGCCGTTCTTTTAGCTCGACGCCCCGTGCAGTGCTGGTGTTTTGAAAACCGGGCAGGTTGATCCCTCAGTCCACCCCAACGAAACTGCCAGGGATCAAAAGCCAATCAACTAGGATGCATCGGGACGATATAGAATATCAGCCCATGATCCCGACTGAGCCTTTTGGCCAATTACCTAACGTAAGTTTCCAGTTGGGGAAGATGTGTGTGTGTTTTAAGAAGGTAATTTTCTCTTTTCTTTCTGGCGATAGTTAATTGAAGGATCAGCCCTAATGGTCGTTAGGAATGATCGTCTTGACAGGGTTGATTTTCTTGAAGATGCTGGAGCACGCCTCCGTCGGTGATATCAGTGGTTGTCTGCCGTGAAGAAGAGACGGACCGACGGACAGACTCGGCCGGGCGAGACCGAGTCTGTCATCGGAAAGACAGACCAGCCCGGGCTCAATTAATCCGGTCGACAGAAGGTGACTGGGAACTCAAACCTCGGGCGAAAGTGATTTGTTGGGTCCCGATTGCCTGCAAGACTTGTCACCGTGTCTCATCGCATTGTAATCCAATATTGTATTTCATTTTTCACTTTTATTAATATTTGCCCTGTTCGTAATTAAGATACACAATACAGATACGATTTTTTTTGCAGGAAGGGGTTCCTCTGAATGCCAATTTAGAATTAGACATCAAGAGGTGTTCCCAGGTTGCATATCAAATAGGACACACAACAAATCAGAAGGAGTTTGATTAATTTCGTCACGGTGAGCTGAGATGCTATACCCTGGACTCGTGCACGAGCGCCGGTAGGATCTCGCTGACCAACCCGCACAAATTGATGAAGCGAATTTCGTCAGCGGAGGACTGCGTTGCTCTTTTGCGCCCTCGGGCGTCCTGACTTGATGAACAAACCAATACCCATCCGCACGTCGGGAAAACAAGAAGAAGTTGAAACACAAATATGAGGTCCTCTGCGCTTTAATCCGGGCAGAATGCTGGCAGAACCAATTGCAATATCGCCCCGGACCATTTCGGGAGATCGGTTACGCGCGCCACGACCAACCCCGTTTCAGATGGGTTTGGACAGCCGGCTCTCTGCGCCCGCTGTTTGGGGGTAGATCCCCGCTACTTACCGAGAGTCCTCCAGGGTGTGACAGGGTGTGTGTGTGGCCGCCCAGGCTGGGCCAGATTAGTGCTCGACCGCGCCTGGCGCGTGGTCACTCGCGAGCCACACAAGACACGGATATCACATCGCCCGCCGATCACCACCCAGCGCAATTTTTGTTTGGGTGTCGTAGACTGGGGCCCCGAAGGCGACAATTGATGAAAGGAACGCAGAGCAGACCGCATGGTCTAGCTTTAGTAGCCCTGTTGAAACAAACTTGGAACATTGGCAAAAACAGAAAGGCATAAACATTCAAACCACGGCCTGCTTTATACAACTAAGCTGGAATTTCGTCTGCCCTTACAGCCCGCAGGACAAGCAAAACATACGGAGCAATCTAGTGTTTCACAATTTGATTGTCTGATAGTACACAAATAAACACTGAGCTAACAGAGAAACTAGGCCTATATTGAGCTAGATGAAACTCGCACAACACACACTCCATTTTCACTACTTTAAAGTTTGACGTGTAATCATAATAATAATAATAGGCAGTTCATAGCGCACGTATCTACCAAGACTGGTACTCGCATTGTTACCCCGGTCATTGGGCCCATGAAACACTCAAAATACCATCTCAGCTCCCTGGGGAGTCGGCTCGATGCTGCCATTCTGGCGCAAAGCAACCACAATAACCATCTCTACCATCACACATTTACTCCTGGGTCGAGAGAAGCATTGATCGACAAAGTGCCTTGCCCAAGGGCACACTGCACCGTAGTCCCAGGCCGGATTCGAACCCACAACCTGTAGCTTTACCGACAGATTACAAATACAATGCTCCAGACCACGAGACCACGGCACTCCACGATGTATGTTGATGACCAAAATGATGGACCGTTTGGACACTTGGTGGCGCTATTAAAACAAACTCTACTTGAAATTCCATGTAAACTCTTCATTCTGGGGAAAACCCATGGAATCAGGCAGGGACTGAAAACCCAATCCACTTATATTGGCCCAGGCAGGATTCGAACCCAGGTCACAGCGGTGGAAGGCGAGGAAAGAACCACTGCGCCCACATGACTCCCTTATTTAGTTCCTCCTTATAACAAAAAATAATAATACGAATTAAGTCTACCATACCCGCGTTCGGTGCTTGTTGTTTTGCGAACATGGTAGTTGTATTAATTTGTACCATGGTGATAGATTACTGCTATTGCTAAATTAAATAGTGTAATTCATTGGTCTGAATCGGTCACATGATGTCGTAAAATCACCAACTACCCAGGCACCTGTGAACATAAAGCCGAAGGGCATTCTGGCGACAGCATTTAATGGCCGGCGGTGGATTCCAAACTTTGTATTGTTGTCGAGTAGTTTTCGAGTACTTTGTTTATATTGAGCTTTTTGTTGCGAACAAAGTGAGACAAACATTGACAGTAGACAACAAATGAAGTCAGTGTAAGAGTTAACAAAATAACTTGGGATATTGGAGGCATAAAAATACTTTTTAATCAAAGTTTTGGGACAGAAGTACTTGGAAAGTAATCGGTTGTGTACTTACTGAATGATTTTGTCCTAAAAGCTTAAGTTTAAAATATCATTGTTTTACTCACGAACACAGAACATGTTTAATGGTAGGATACACCATTTCTTGGATTTGGGGGTTGTATTTTATAGTAAATATCGTTTAACTGACCTGTTCGAAGTTTTACGATTATGAATGCGGAGAAAAGCAAGAAAAACGGCGTTGGTTTTCAACCGGCTTTGGTCGGGCAGTTGTTCTTGTGTTGTTTTGGGGTTTTTTCGCGATCGCCGTCCGAATTTGTAATACATGTACAATTATATTTTTCGAAACGATTATAGGATATCTAGCGCAATCTATTTGCTGGATCCCTACAAACATTATTTACTTTGAAATAAGTAAGATATTTCCTAATAATTCGATAATAAAAATGTTCGATATCTGCAAATGGTGTGTCATGTGTTTTGTTCACACCTGAAGACGCATGGAATCCAAGCAAAGTGAATACTTTTGTGTATACAACTCAATGACTTGTATCACTTCAGTTATTAAAGTGATGAGCAATGACGTCATGCTGCCGGTAGACAGAGGTTCTCTGTGAACTTTGACCCTTGCAGAAGCCGGGGTCTTAGTCTTGGACATTTCACCTGTCCAGATGGCGCCATATTGCCTTGTTCGTGTAGAAAGTATAACATGCGTAGGCGTATATTGAGCCACAGTTAAACCTATGTTTAAAGGTAGGGGATACACCATTTGCAGATATCAAAACAATTTACTACCGAATTATTAAGAATTGTTTTAAAAATAAATAATGATTGTAGGCATCCAGCAAACTGATTGGTCTAGATATCCTATAATTGTTACCAAAAAATTGAATTTTGAAAAATATAAAATCACAACGGCGATCGCGAAAAAAACAAGAACAACATAAGAACCACTGCACGACGCCGGTTGAAAACGAACGCCGTTTTTGTTTTTACTTTCCTTGGAATCCATAATTGTACATTTTCAAACAGGCCAGTTAAACGATAATTACTATAAAATACAACCCCCCAAATACACCCATTCATGATAATTCAAGCAATTACCAATGGTGTATCCTACCTTTTAAAGCAAAGCGGCCCGTATTATCATATTGTTAACTAGTACATTGTACACGTTTGTCAAACATTGAAACCTATTTAGTTACTTCGGCCTCGCTGCCGAAACAACTATTGCTGTTGTAGGCGAACCTTATTCTGACTCCCAGTTTCATCAAGTATCAGATTACAAGCAACCAAAGATATATAGATTTAATCTTTGAAAATCGATGTAAAATCAAATGTAAAAGATGCGATTATGATTTTTACGGGAATTGATAAAATAATTCCAGGTTCTGCATTTGGTGTTTTTACCTGTTTTTTGTTTGTTTTGACCCTTCCTTAAGTGCCTTTTAAATTATAATTTAAAAGTAGAAAATGTGGTGAAATTAATTTCAACGATGTCAGTCTCTGGTTAGTTGTACTATACAAAAAATCTTCTGTAAAATAACGTCAGACCTTCCCAGACAATCGTCACAGATTTCTTCTACACACATCTGTGGAGAGTCCCCAGGGACCCTAGAAAATCCCAAGTTGAACCGACTTTGCAAAGTGCCGTCCGGCAATCGTAAATGTATTTGTATGACAAAATCAATTTTTAGGAACAATCGCAGGATATCTAGCGCAAGCTTTTTACTGAGTGACTACAATCATTATTTACTTTCAAATAAGTAAGATATTTTCCTAATAATTCGGTAGTAATTGTTGTGTTGATATCTGCAAGTGGTGTATCCTACCTTTAAACTATCCTTTTGGTTTTGTTTTTTAAGTCCCAGAGCATTTTACCTGACAACACTATTTTTAACTCGCTGGCATTAATGCGGAGTATTAAATTGCGTTGTAGTCCTTGGTGTACTCGCAAAAGATCTGCGCTTTAGGGCAAACCTGATGAAAACATATATAATTGTAAATGTCGCCAAATAAGGCCCGGGCGAGTAAACCTGCCGTGCTGGGAGCTGGCCTATTTGAAATCAATTTCCACATAAGTCATCTGTAGTGACAGACACTATCCTTTAGCCCTCATATCATCAAAATGAAAATTCTCTAGTAGTAGAAAACATCTTCAACCGTCGAGTGAAAGCGCAGGTATTAAAGACACACCTGCGCGCTTACTATTATTATTATTATTATTATTATCAAATTTCTGACAAAGTCAAGGGTTGTGGACAAAACTGTAACAGTTCAACTCAAACCACTGCCCGGATAAAAATTTAAAGGCTATATAACTAAATAACTATAATTAATATAACTAAATTATAAACCTAAAATGTAAAAGTAAAATGGGATAGTCTGAAAATATAAAATAACTATGTAACGATATACCAATATAACTAAATAACAAACAGATAATAAAACAAACAAACAAACAACCCACCAGGCAAACAATGAACAACAACCGACAAATACATGTATTAAACTAATGTAGATTAACATTTAAAATGAATTTCTCAGTGAAACATATTCAAAGAACGAACATAAAACGGTAAGATAAACTTGAAAAATAAAACCCCACTAATCCACAAAAATGTGTTAAAATAGAATAAAAATAAAAGTAAAATTGCATATTAAAATACCTTAACAATTAGAAAGTTAAAACATTCAAAAGGGAACTTTTGAACACATTCAAAGATACATTTTGGATGACGTGTTCGGGCAAGTAATACAGCGAGTCTCTTTAAAGAATGAAGATAATCTAGTCATGTATTTTATCGTAGAAAGTGCAAAGTCTACTAAGCAAACGCATAGAACAAAAGTAGGATTTCCAGCTGTTTAAGCAAACCCATTGTTGACGCGGAATAGATCATGTTCTCCATTTTGATCCCGAGATCGGCTTTTTCCGTAAACGAGTGCGACTCCACTGCGGGTTCGGAATCTACGCGGATGGTTCGAGAAAGAGGGCGCTCTTCCCAGAAGTGGCCCAACTTCTTCTTCTTTGTGACTTCACGACTGTACCTCTTTCTTTTCTTAACCACGGAGCAGACTTGAACTTGACCACATTTTTTTCTCATTTTCTTCATCTGATCGCATCATAAACCAAGCAGATGAGAGATTTCGACTCCCAATTACGCGAGACGGGATTCGGGATGGGAGTCGGGAGGTAGGTTGATGGATTCTTCATCCCTCCCGATATTTCATCCGACCGAGGTGACCTTCGAAATTGAGAACTGTCCCGCGATTGTGGGGAAGATGGAGAAGAGGGGGGGAGCAGTAAAATTGCCCGCTCTGAGGAAATGGAATACCACATGCTTAATAGAAACTCAGGTCCGCCGAGGATCGTACGTCGACGGGAGCGCGTATTATGGAATTACCCTCTAATCAGAAACATAATTCGCCAAAGTCTCCCAGGGCCCCAGCGGAGCGTGGCCATAAATACAATTTTCTGTCATCTTCTATTTTTACGGTCGGCTGGCTGAGACGCCGAACCTGTAGACGGACACCGACAGTTGTGTTTAGCCCGCGATATGAACGAAAACAAATCACAGACTTGGACATAAAACATCCATCTTGGCAACTGAGAACAGGTGGAGCAGATAGAGTTATTAGCGACAGAAAACTCAATTTCGAGCCTCGAGACATTGAAGATATTCTTTTGCCATTGAAATATTAAACAGTTTTGTTATCGATCAATCTTTTATTCCGCATTGTCCTCCCGGCGGCAGGTGCATTCAATTCGCAATAATAACATTTTGGCATACTTAGAATGCTAGGTAAACTGTCCATTCTTGGGTTTACCGCCAATCTTATACCTGCGTGTTTTGCAGTCGCTCCAACCTTGTAGTCGCACCTCACACTATCAAATTACCTATATTATAATCTTCACCGCAAAGTGTTTTCAGAGCCGCCACGGTGTAAATGCGGTACTGTATTTTTCGCGCAGCAAACAGCCGTAAACGCGCAAATCACCGGAAGCCGTGCCGAAGACGGTGAGACAACACCTTGGTGAAGCTTCTGTCTGTCTGTCTGTCTGTTTCTCCCCCCACCGTGTCTCTTCCCACCTGGCTCGGTTCCCTTGTGGCACCCTCTCCGGCTTAAACTCTACTTCGCTCACCGTTTCTTTGCACTTCCTGTTTGAGGCGAAAAGAAAAGAGAAAAATTATTGAGTGTGAAGGAATGGTGGACATTCCGCACGTCGCGGGCGCGCTAGGGTCGAGCTAGGCTCGCGGGAAAATGGTCGGTCGAACCCTCCCCGGTATTTTAAGAGAAGGAGAGAATTACCTGGGGCAGTATCTCTGAGGACCGTATGTACATGTAATGCATCCGAACGCGAGGTTATTTTTCATGACGTTGGCTCGTAATTGCTATGGAGGAGTGGTGTGTTTGTTCTATGGAAACTGGGTCTTATGCTAATAGTAATAACCAGTGTTGGAAATAGGTTTTTTTTATTGCGAGACATTGCCTTAGGTTTACAGAGATGAATGAGATTTTGGAAGAACATTACACTCGCCATGACGTCACAGCGCCCGAACCCCTACCGACGAGATTACGATCTCATGTGATAGAGGGGAGTAACGTTCGCTGGTCCCACACTTATCCCCGAAGTCTTGAATTGCGACGTACCAGTATACTCGATCAATTGATTATAAATCTTGCGATTTTTTTTATTTTTTTTCTGGTGAATATTTTAATGGTGTTTTAGATTTAAGATACGGCACAGAACGCTTGAGCCGGCCTGATGTCGTCCGTACTGCCAACTTATCGGATACCTGCAGGCTTTTTTTATCGGATACCTGCAGGCTTTTTCGCCACCCGTCACTCCTGTTGTACGTGCTAAACAGAATAAAATCCGGTTATTTTGGGACAGCAAGTACCCGCTACTCACAACTCAGTGAATGGCTGAAGTTGTTTCCGTTCTGAGCCACAGATCTACCAGGGACTCGCGTTGCAAAAAAGCAGGTTTTTTTCTTTCAATAAAGCCTGGAGAAGTAGCATTTTTGTTTAGATGAGTGTATATCTCAATATTCAACGGCAGCTGAAATCCGTTGAAGAGCTATCTGCGTCAGTCTCTCGGCCCTGCGCTTGATTTATTAAAGCAGGTTGTTGGTTCGTGCCACACGGATTGATATTCAAGTCATCATGTTGTGTTTCCGCGGTCTTTATTCCTCAACCGTGCATCCCCTGACCTTTTCGCCCGTCTTCTCGATGATACAGCTTGCTTAGTATTAGGCCTACCCACCTCCCACCCGGGCCGTTGTGTTGTCGCAGCAAGTCTCGCTAACTTTGTAAAGTAATATATACTTTCCCCCTTTTTTCTTTTTTTTTTGCATACGGACTTCGAGTCGGCCCGTTTCACCTAAAATGCAATTTGCGCGGAAATGTCAACGAACGCGGGTCTGTAACGGAGCCGCTTTTATTCCCCCTTCGCGCACATCCGTTCTCTTTTATCGCCGCTTATCGCATTGGCGAGTTGACACTGACAGCGTATTATAGCCGCACACAAAGCTATTGGGTCTGATCAAGTTGATAATCTACACAAATATATATATACGCGGCAGACCCTGAAGGCGCGAGGTTTATACAAAACAAACGGATCGATCGGAACACCTGACACACACACGAAGAAGTGGGTAACTCTATATTAGATTTCTGGCGTAGACAGGAAACCAGCATGGGTTTGCGTCAATTAACGCGCGCTCAGCTTTCGACGGGTACCCGTCTCTGGTATTGTGTGTGTCGCGCCACCAGCCCTTTGGCACAACCCCAGCCTTGTTCAACAACTGCTACCACACACAGAGACACAAATACTCGAACTGCCCTAAGTGTTCCCTATAACTGGCTCGCTAAACGTTCTCTGCAAATTATACACCTCGCCTCTTCAAGTGCCGCCCAAAAATAACATTTTCCCGAGATTTGATGGCCGTAATCGTCTTCAGCAAAAAATCGTGTTGGGTTTTCAAATTGAACAATGGCCGCGCACTTAAATAGCTGTAATCGCGCATGACTGGTAAATCTCGAGTGCCTTTTCTTGGGTTCGGTTGCGGTCATCGATAGGTCCTGCTGACGCTGCTGCTTCGGACAAGTGGATACGCCGAATATTTTGATAGCGCGACTTCGCGACATTTTGTGATTTTTATCCTGGATCGGGAATTTTGTACGTTGATACCTTTTTTTTTTGATAGTGGGACTCTGTGGGAGCTTCTTAAATTGCCTCCGACGCCCTTGTTGTATGCTGTAGGGTACTTGACTTCAGACATAGTGTGGTAAAGTTCCATGCCGTTGTGGCCGTGTCGCATAATACTAATATAATCATAACACTAATGTGTATGTTTATGTATGTTTAGTGTCTGTAAGGTGCCCTTTTTCACACAAAAATAAATTCCAGAGAATCCGTGAGTCATCTCTGGAATGAAAGCAATTTCATTGATTGATTTATGATACTCCACCGTTGTACGCGTTAATATAGAGCTGTTTAAATACCTAGCAACTATTCATAAATTGTATTAAAAATAATAATAATAATATGAAAATGGTACATTTGGGAGACGTCTCCATAGAGACGTGCACAAGATTTGTTATTCTTTACTGTAATCTAACCCGTTTTTACCTATAGCTTTTCCCACGAAATTTCATATTTATGCATTTTGGACCCTAGTCTATCAATCTAGACTGTAACAAAACCAAAAATATAGTTTCTTAAGATAGCTGGAGACTTAGGGAGACACTGAAATGTCTCCCTAAATGTCAATGTCTCCCAACTTACGCTAATGTATCTCCCGAATGTGCTTATTGCGATTGTAAAGCATAGGCTCAAGAATTAAGACACTGAATGGGACATAATCTTCTTCTCTTTTTAATTGAATGTTGTTATTTACATCAGATTTGTGTAAATACCTTTCATATAACGTGTCATATCTCAAATTCAGTGTTTGGCGTACCAATGCAAGAATAGATTCTAATAGGTTTTATTCACGAGTCTGCCCTCTTAAATTGAAAAAGAGGTAAACAATTTATTTTTTTCAAAAAATTGAGGGTATAAATAAAAGCAATGACCTAAAGTTATTATGTAATGTCTTCTGTAATGAATAATTACAAATATAAGCATAAACTTACCTTAATGTTGTTGTTTTATTTTGAAAGCGAGAATAGAATTCAAAAATAGTCTGGCACTATCCCGTTTAACAGTTCACAATTTACACAATACATCCAGGGAACACGACTAAAATGGCTTCAATACCGTACCCAATATGTATTAACCAAATTGATCTAGCGCTAATCGCTAATCCCTAATCCCATGTCGCTAACCCAGTGGTTTAATCTAATAATATTATTGTATGTCTTTTTTTTTCTCCAGTTGTTACCAACTGTGACTTTCAGAATGAACGATCCTGCGGTTACACACAGTCCCCCAACAACGAATTCAACTGGATACGCGGAAAGGGACATTCGCCTAGCTGGTACTCCGGTCCGTTGGCTGACCACACCTACAACAACTCGTCAGGTAAGAATGACGCCATCATAATTTAAGACAAAAAAACAAATATAAGTATGCACAATAGGGCGACAGTTCGGTAGGTTTATGCACAACTTTTTTTCTTTCTTTTTTTACAATTACTGTCACCTAACCCATTTTCCCTCTAATCTTTTCCTGACGAAATTCGGTATGGTTACAATTGTACACTCTCTGAAACTTGTATTAACATTTTGTTGGTTAACAAAAAGTTGGTTAAGATTTTAACAAACAATGTGTAATTTGTTCCAAATTGACCAATTGGGTACATTTTAACCAACGTTGGGCAATTTTGTGTATAATTGTTTTAACCGACTGTTGTGTTGTTCACCTTGTAACTAACTTTTGGAAACAAATTATCATTTTACCCATTGTTGGTTATGTTTAACCAAATTTAACCAGCGTTGGGTAGATGTACTCATTTTGATTAACTGTTGGTTACCAGGGAACAACACAACAGTTGGTTAACAAATTGGTTAAACAATTTGACCAACGTTGGGTAAAATATATTCCCAACATTGGTCAAATTGGATAAATTTACACAATGTTGGTTAACATTTTACCCAACCTGTTTAACCAACACAATTTTAATACATGTTTTGTAACAAGTGTAACTTTCCGCTGTCGATCAAGCCTAAAATATATGGTTAAACATACTATTAATGTTGTTATTTTTTAATATTGAAAGTGAGGCAAGAATTTAAAAATAGTCTGGCACCATCCCGTTTAACAGTTCACAATTTATAAAATACATCCAGGGAACACGACAGTAAAATTCCTTCTCCTTAAGATAGGCCTACTTTAAACAATATGGCGACACCAACATTTCGTTCTGTTGAGGTGCCTTGCACACTTAAAACAAAACTAAGTTTACTTTGTCGCCCTCTTGCGTTATTACTAAGTTTAATACGAATAACAACAATAATACTAAGAATTAACAACCTGGTTGTAATTTTGAAAACTAAAACAATGCACCAAAGAGCGGAAAATGCACCAAAGAGTCAGCTTCTGTCTCCCTGCACGTAGATCTAAATGTATTGTAGTCAAAGTCGCCGACGAAGACGAGGTTTAGAAATGCTATCTTACCCTATAGCGGTAGCCCGACTGTCGTGAATACGAAATGCTTCGGTTTGAGTGTTTGCAGGATCCATAAACCTGGAGGGGGTAAAACACTCTTGGTGGCAGCAAACACATATCTGCCATCCAAGGTCGATCAAAGTTTAACAACTATATTGTGGTCTGCTCAAGAACTCTACCATTAGACAATTATGTTCTTCCCTTACATATTCTACATTTATGTCGCTTTGTGTTTGTTTTGAACACTATAGTGTGTTAAAACAAATTCAGATTAAGGTACATTGGATATGTGTCGTTTAGATACACGTATGTAAAGGTAATATGGGACAAGATTTTCTAGCCATAGTTGTGCATGATACATATATTGAAATTGCTGTTTTGTTTAAACCCAAAATCCATTTAAAATGGCCGTTTCTCACTTTTTATTTGATTCATGCGTCCCGTAAAAGTAACCTGCGGTCTCATAAGTATTACGGTCTCATAACGAAACGCGATTCAAGGCGGGTTTAGGCCGATGGTACCGGGAAGCACACCCACGCATTATCGGCCTTGCTCGCTGTTGACATACATATCCGGCCTTGCATGCTCGTGACGTGTTTATACGTCATCCTTTTTGAATCTGGAGAAAGGTGTTCGTGTATATACGTCCCCCGGCGCGAACTGGTTAATTGGCGTTGAAAATGGGTTGGGGTACAAATGCAGTACGTAGGCCTTAATTTGCAGTTTTCTGCCATCACATACAATTAAAATGTCGGCGTTTGTATGTCACGACGTTCCAGTTTTGTAAATAGATTTTTTCTTCTTCAAAAACTGAACATTTTTTTGATTACAATTTACTTAAACGAGATATAAATCTATTGACAACGCAGTCATTGATTGACGTCATATTTATTTCTCCAAGTTAGCGAAAAATTTATTGGATTGGGTGTTGTGAAATGTTGATCCCGCGACGGTAATGGGGGGGGGGGGTGGAAATATGAGAACCTGTTATTATGAGTGGGGGGGGGGGGTAAAGTATGTGTGAGCTAACTGATCGCTCATGGGAACATTCCGTTCTCGCGAGGATATGAACACTTTATCTCTTAAATTGAATCGCGGCAAAATCAAAGTGTTGTCTGCAGTGAGGCATCTTATAGGGTGAAAAAGCTATAGCGCGCATATTAGTGGGGGGGGGGTGTTTTTCGTCTGGACAAAAATCTAGAGAACAGATATTGGCGCTTGTTGTTCAAAAGCTTCAAGATTCTAGTGGTGAAACCTGAAAAGACATGCACTGAATGACGTCAGCGGTGAGGATTATCCAACATCTGGGGCGGCCTAGCGCAACCTGACCCCCCATTAGGGGGGGGGGGGGGGTTGGCGTAACAGTTCTTTCCTCGCCTTCCACCATTATGGCCCGGGTTCGAACCCCGCCTTGGGCCAATAATTTTGTATGTGGTTTGGGTTTTTTAGTCCCTGCTTGATTCCGTGGGCTTCCTATTCTTCTGGGGTTTTCCTCCCACCTCTAAAACTGTACCTTCTTCTCATTGTCTTCTCTCTACAGGTTTCTTCAGGCTTGCGAGCTACAGTGCCTGGAGCACTTTGGGGGATCCTTGGTTTCATTACTAGAAAGAATTAATAATAATAACTGCGGTTTTAAATGAGAGAAAGAAAAAAGTGTAGGGGTGTACAGAAACACAAGTCATCCGTACTTTTCAGTAGGTCTAAGGTTTCTCAGAGGAGATGGGGATGATAGCTTAAGGTTTCTCAGAGGAGATGGGAATTGGTGAATAAATCGGTTATTCACATATTTACTTTGGCAATGTGTTTGTTGAATTCAGTTGTAGGCATAGCACACTCAATATATCCTATTTAGACTCTTCAGACTAATGGTCGCGCGGTACCGGTTTAATTCGCAATAATTATAGTTTGCAACTTGACATAATTATTTAATTACAAAATGTAATATACTGTATTACACCGAATTATTAAAATATGGACTTCAAAGTTGAGATTGCTGATATACTTGTTGGCGTACTGATAGGGATGTGTTAAATAGAACGTTGCCATGTCAGCAACTCTGCATCTTTACGTTTGTAGTGGAAACAAAAATATGAGGGTTATTTTTTTTTGCTGCATAATGAAACGACGAGTTATCTGAGACGATCTCTTTGGCGATCGTTCACACTGCGAAAAAAAAAGAAGAAAAAAAAAGAAGAAAAAAAAAGAAGAAAAAAAAAGAAGAAAAAAAAAGAAGAAAAAAAAAGAAGAAAAAAAAAGAAGAAAAAAAAAGAAGAAAAAAAAAGAAAAAAAAAAAGAAGAAAAAAAATCCCCGTAGGATTACACAGCTGGTTTTAGAAGGATTGTCATCGGTTCTACAGCCGGCCGCGGTTTCTTGAATGTTGGAGTTCGATTGAAAGTCTAGCCGGTCCGGTAGTAAGGCAAGACGTAAGGCCGTTGGCAGCAAAACATCGACCGTCGAGTTGGGAAACTTTCCGCGCGTGTGAAGTGGGCCACTGTGGATCCGAACTCGGCCCGCGGGCGAAATTCTCTTCTTCGAGTTAGTTACCGCACTCCTTCTTGTTTTTCATTTCATTATTATTATTATTATTATTAATATTTCTTTTGGCCTGCTAGTCAAAATATAGCCCCGAATCAGCTTCTTGTTTCAGCGTATCACTGTGATGGAATGCTCAGAACAAAATTAACAATATTCGGTGTTGTTTTCGTGGCGCGAAACAGGAAATTAACTTTTCGTGTGGAAACCAAAATGTCCGGCCGTGTCAGTTTTCAGTATGGATAATTACGTTGTCGGAAAAAAAGTAACAATGAATAAAAAAATGTAACTTGCGGTTGAAATATTTGAGGAAGAAACAAGACATTACGCAGTGGTTGTCACTAGTCACAAATGCCCGTTTTCGGACACGGCCCAAGTTTGGATTTAAACTCAATTATGCGAACCTTACTATGACTATGTGGACATCCTTTGTATTCATGTAGTTAAGAACATCGATCAAATTTCACCAAATACTAATATTTCTCACACCATGAAGTTGTTTTCAATCCACATTTGTGACCTGTCACCACGAAATGAGAGTAAAGTCGCACAATGTGATTTGGAGATAAGGCCATCCAAAGTCAAAATATGAAGGGGTGGTCAATTTTGAGAGTTTGCGTAATTTGGAAAGCCTAAGTCCTCCTCTACATTGGGGTGCAAACATCAGATAATTGAAAACCTCTTAAATTACGCGATTTTGAGTAGTGCTTGCGTAGTTTAAATAGTGTTCTAATTAACATGGTAATCAAATATGCAAATTAGGTCTTCGTAACTGTCCCACGTTTTCAACATTTTAGATTTCGTTGATTATACAATAGTTTGTATGTGTGGGAAGTTTCAAGAAATAATGACTAGAACATAGCCGGTGTTATGCTCAACCGAACTTTACTTATCCTGTTCGGCAATCTTTTGTGTGTTTTGTTTAGGATGTTTATAAGTAAGTTTTCTCACAAACACGTTTTGTGAAACCCGTGACTTTCGGGAGCGCTGTGAAATGTATTTATCGCAAAACCCCCAAGTGTTATATATCATTGGAAACTATCTTTCTCAAGAAATTAAAAATACCAATATCTCAATTTTTAATTTTTTCCGACTTTACTCTCATATTGTGGTGACAGGTCACATTTGTGATTGTTTTACCCTAGGATAATCCTCTTAAATTTTTCTATATGTAACCCTAACCCGTTTTACCTCTAGCGTTTTTATCCAAGAGGGAAAACCTTGTGTGGACTTGGCCAAGTCCACAGAAGGTTTCAGGTTTTTTGTAAAGTGTGGACATCTTTTGTTACCAAGTCCACACTAAGATAGCAAGGTGCGTACACCCAATTAACCCCGAAAACGAACTAAAGACGGGCCTCGTCCCTAAGATCAATTTTTGAAAGGAGGATTTTGTGCATCTGGTTATAACCTCCTGGAATCTAGAACAGCCCGCACAGACCCATTATGGATGCATGTATAACCAAATATCGTATTTCCCAATAACTGACTTTAATTGTGCATCGTGCCAAGTTTTATTTTGGCAAGGGAACTCCTAATAACTCACCCAAAATACAGCGACGTAGTCAAGTTCATCACAAGTCTCTGCAAGTCTCTGCAAGTCTCTGCAAGTCCCTGCAAGTCTCTGCAAGTCTCTGCAAGTCTCTGCAAGTCTCTGCAAGTCTCTGCAAGTCTCTGCAAGTCTCTGCAAGTCTCTGCAAGTCTCTGCAAGTCTCTGCAAGTCTCTGCAAGTCTCTGCAAGTCTCTGCAAGTCTCTGCAAGTCTCTGCAAGTCTCTGCAAGTCCCTGCAAGTCCCTTCAAGTCCCTTCAAGTCTATCACAAGTTCTCCAGTTCCAATTCAAATCACAAGCTATTTAAATGAGTTTTGACAAAATAATTACTTTGTCATTGTTCAACCAGTTACTTATGAATGGCTTTATGAAAGGACTTGTGACTGGACTTGTGACTGGAGATGTGGAAGGACTTGTGACTGGACTTGTGCAAGGACTTGTGCAAGGACTTGTGCAAGGACTTGTGCAAGGACTTGTGCAAGGACTTGTGCAAGGACTTGTGCAAGGACTTGTGCAAGGACTTGTGCAAGGACTTGTGCAAGGACTTGTGCAAGGACTTGTGCAAGGACTTGTGCAAGGACTTGCAGGGACTCAAATACAACTCTGCCAAAATACCTTTACAATTCTTAGAGTTTCGCAAAACCTCGCAAAAACAGACCAAGCCCAAAATAGGCTTTCATTGTCAAACCTATATGCCAGAAACCACTGTGTGCGAGATCGTAAACAGCCTTGTTACAGGTTGGAATGCTACACAATTAAATTGTACCTCACCTTAACATGAAATCTGTTGCTAACTTATTTGAGAAAAAACATATTTGAGAATTAAGCTCGATGATGTTGGGGGAGAAAATTTAATGTCGTAATGTCGTTTCTAAAGTTGGTACCCTGTGAAAACCTGAACACAATGGGGACAATGGGAGTCAAAAGGTCTCCACAGGGTAATTTCTTTAGATGAATAGGTCTCCACAAGAATTTTCACGAAATAGATTTTGTAATGTTACTCAAATTACTCAAAAACTAGGGTTAGGATGTGAGTTAGGGTTAGTGTTTAGGCTAGGGTATAATATAGGGTATATTGGGTCAAAGTTTCAACCCAGGAAATTAATTGTGGTTGAAATAGAAGCATTTTGAAAAAAAGGTGCTCGACTTTCTAACCATTTTGTACACGAGAACAAAGAGATGACTTCATGTATTCGCGTTTTTGTATCACTGTGGAGACATGGCTTTGTTTTCGTGTACAAAATGGTTATAAAGTCAAGCACGTTTTTCACAATGCTCCCATTTTAACCACAATTTTTTTCCTGGGTTGAAATTTTGATCCAATATACCCTATATTATACACTATCCCAAACACTAACCCACATTCTAACCCTATTTTTTGAGTAATTTGAGTACAATCCAAAAATCTAATTCGTGAAATTCCTAATGGAGACCTATTCGTCTATAGAAATTACCCATTGGAGACCTATTCACTCCCGTTGTCCCCATTGTGTTCAATTCTCCAGAGGGTACCGTATTTCGCACCACAAGGATACAAATTTGAGGACATGTGAATTTGTGTGACATGTGTTAAAATCAAAAGAAAACCTCCATCTTTTGAACAACCCCGACAAAAGCCAAACAACCGGCCCACGAATCTCACACCCGGGCATCGCTTATCAAACCAACTAGCGGATTACAGTGAATTTGTCAGCAATTGACGAAAATGGTATCCGTGCGAAGTGTTTGCAGCAGTTAAAGCGAGCTACAAGCCGCCTGCCACACCCCAAGATTCCCAGCGACATTCCGATATATACCAGAGCCGTAACATGAAGCCCTTATTGACTAAAGATAGCAGTGCGCTAATTGATGGAGAGTGCGACCGCAGCGCAGAGTGCGTACATAATTCAAGAGATGTCATTTAAGTTGCCTCTGAGGTGATGGGATTAGCCCCGGGCTTAGTAGGAGAAAAACCCTTTAAGCCGATTTCAAATCCTGGCAAATTAACGCGTAGCAGCCGAAGACCCAAATCAATCCGCGCTAGAGGGTCCGATCGATAGCGGTTTGAGGGGAGTAAGCAGGAAGGATAACCAGGTACAACACTATGAATTAAACTTGGCCCCAAGTCATATCTTCGGATGGAGAGGAGGAAAGAGGCCGGATTTTTTTTTTTTGGTTTTTCATCCGTAAACTGCCCGTTGGGTAGAGCCCTCATTAAGGCCGCTGCCTGCGCGCTGGTACGGCTGATGCGATACCACAGGGGTGGTACGAGAAACCCCATTTGCCTTAATTTGCATAAGAGAGTGTCCCCTCAATGTCGGCAAGACGTGATGAGAATGTTCGCGCCAATACAATGAATTTTCATAGATTTTTTTTTTAATCATTCCCTAGGTTTTTGTTTTGGTAATTTTTTTTTTTTTCGTGACCAAGACAAATAGGGGATCGACGGGCGCTGGCTGTGAAAACACCCGGAAAAGTTTGAATTGGAAATTATGAAGATAATTGGATGTTGGTATGGATCAGGGTACACAATGGAGTGACAGTACAAAGATAGATTGAGGATGGAGGTGACGCACTTTGATTGCTTAGCAGGCATCCTTCTGTGTTTCTGCGGCTCGGCTGCTGGAGCAGACGAACAAAGCTAACAATTAATTCAATAATAGTTTAGTCATCTAGGTATTACTCGGGGTTTCTCGAGTTCAATGTATACAACAAATTAGGCAACCAGTGTACATTACCATCACCTTATACGAACGAAATTCGTTATAGCCAAACTCTTATATGAGCCCATTTGCAATGGCTTGGGAATGGAAGAAATCTGCAGCTGGTCAATAAGCCAGTTTGGTATTTCATATGTGCCCAATGGTACTGGTCTGGGTCACAGGTCATTCGGGATAACTTACGTCGCACACGCGTTAATTTCACGGAGCCGCCAAGCACACAAATTGCTTAGCACAAACAAATTAAGCCCAGTACAGTAAAACAAAAACAGGTTACCAGCCAAAACTCCATGTGTTTTTCATGCTAAGCAAAACCAGCTGAATTCCAGTCACAAACAATATACATCACCTGAAAATTTGGTCTGTAATCTTTTTTGCTAAGGAAGAATTTTCATGCTAAGCAGTTTCTTTGTGCTTAGCAGCTCCATGAAATTGGCTTCTGTTTAGGCGTTCGCGCAACATGACATCGGCAGTTTTATCCTTAAAAAAAACACGTTTACCTGGGCTGCTTTATCGAGATACCAAACTGGCTTAGCATATACAAAACATTGGGTTCTGATTCTTTTTAGATCATTTTACGATACTAACAGAAAAACGTGTCTGCTTGTTGGAGGTAAGATGATAATTTTACCCCATCCGGCGCCATGTGAGTCGCATCTACAGGGGTATTTCAGCCTCTTGGTGGCAGCAGATATATTGTACATTGCCCTTTAATCGCATTACCTACCATTGTTGCGCATGCCCAGACGCACCTTAAGGATGTTATTGGCTCAACTTTAAAGCTTAAAGCTTTCCGGACAAGTTTTAATTGCAAACTCAAGTAAAGCTGATTATTTTCTCCCGTTAAGTGATTTCGTATCCCTTGTGGCACATGTTGTTGATACACCGTTACGTTTACTTGTGTGTATGTACATGTACATGCACATAGGTATTAAATACACACATTTCTAATCAACACGCATGACTTTTCTGGACGATTTAGGTACATATACCTAGCTACATCAATTAGGACACGGGGGAAATATACAAATTGCTAAGCTGCCAAATCACACTTGAAGGCAAAAGTAAAGCTTACTGCTAAAGGGCTAACGAAGGATTAGATTTCCAGTGGAAAACATTACGTGAGAAACGTTCGATTAATTAACTGGGCCAAGCAAACTCAATTTTGTTTTTAAAGCGGCTCAACCGAATCCCACCTCGGGTCCAAGATATCACAACTTATATCTGCTGCAGCTTTAAATAATCACGTCGCTCTTAATCTCGTTCGCTGTTATTTTTGTACCCGGAAGGCTATTAATAATGTCGGAAAGATGTGTAGTTTTTTACTGTGCAACAAAAATTGTACAATATGTGACCTGTTCCAACGAATCACGAACTATTATTCTATAATCTCCCTAAATTTGAACATAATCCATCGCCCAGAAGTGTGTTTTTGGGTCGATTTTTGTGAAACAATTGTGTATAGAAATAATGTTTTTCTGGACTTCAAAGCTGTTTATCTTATAATTAGGTTGTCTGGGTTTTATCAATAAATCCTTCCCTCGGGGGAGATAGGGTGGGGTACATGTGTAAATTATACATCATTTTAAAGCCGAGAACCTAGAGAATTTGAAAAAAAAAGTTAAATCTAAAAAACTAAAATGATAAACTTTGTCCAGGTTTCGTTGGAGCAGGTCACATGGTGTACAAGCTGGGCGCCCTCTATCGACGGTGCTTAGTCCAGGTGCTTTGGTACTTTGGCTTTTAGGTGATGTAATTTTGAGCACACATCCGGGTTTTTTTGTGTATATATTCGAGTAGTCGAACCTTGATAATAAGAGCACAGTTAATACAACATTTTGTCCATTACTGATAATAATGATACATGTATATACCTGTTATAACAAGGTAATTGTAAAGTCCCAAAGACCTCGTTATAAAGGTGTTTCACTGTACTTTGACGGCTGACTGAACTATGCAGACATAACAATTAAGTGTATCAAATGCGGTAACACGCAATCGAAAAAGGCTTTTGCTTTGGCGAGTTCCTAAGCTCCAAAGTTGTTCGGTTTATAGATAGAACTCGCATGATTCAGCGGCCCTAGCGCTTAGCACACCGTCTTGGCCTCGCCAAAGTGGAGTTTGTCTACGAATTACAACCTCAATCTCGCCGGGAAATAACAATCTCACGATTTTTGCCGAGGGGGCGTCGCGCGCGCCAGCGTGACAGGCTGGAGCGGACGACATTCTTAATAGGGCTGGTCGGTGTTGACAGCACGCGTGATGCCGCGCTTTCAGGCCTAATCCGTCCGTAGCATCACAACAACTTTGACCTTTACGAAGAAGAGAGGGGCCCCGCTCTGCACTAAATACTGCTTTACGGTCAAGAGTTTGAATATGGGGCCAGTCTTAAAAATGAGGTTCAATCAAGTCAACTTTGCAATGCGGTCACTTTTGGGACGTTCTTATATTATGACGGTTAATTGTATACGTTATTTGGCTGTATCGTAGGCCTAGCGTATCGGCACTTATACGTGAAACCAAACGCCTTCACATAACATAAACAGAGTTTTTTTTGTCTTTTTCTGTGAATGCATTCCTATAAGTTGTCGGTCGGTCAACTTGGCAATTCTTAGGCCTAGAGCATTAGATCATATAGGCCAAAACCTAGAAATAGCTCACAACAAGCTGAATTTGTCAGAAAAGGTCTATGAAAATGAGTAGAATAACATACTAAAAGTCGCCTGAAGCTCTTTCCCAAATCCAAGATGGCGTCCAATACAAATTGAAAATGACTGCTATTTGGACATCATTACTTACGAGTAAATAATGTCTAAATAACGGTTTTATTATACTTCTTGTACCTGAAAGCATATGTTCAGACACTGAATTTGTATTTCCAACTTGTTTTATTGAAGAGTTATGATACAAACGGGAAATGGTGGCCATTTTGGACGCCATCTTGGATTTCGGACAGAGCTCCCGGGCATTTCCGGGGACTTTTAGTATGTTAACATACTTATATCCCTGGACATATTCTGAAAATGTCAGCTTTATGTTAGCTATTTTCAGGGGCCAATTTCATAGAACTGCTAAGCACACAAAATATGCTTAGCATGAAAATTTGTCCTTGGCAAAAACATGGTTACAGACCAAATTTTCGATTGATAATCAGCTGGTTTGTTTTGCTTGGCTTGAAAAACCAGGGAATTTTGGCTGGTAACCTGTTTTTAAATGAGCAAGACTCTTTTGTGCTAAGCAAATTGTTGTGCTTAGCAGCTCTATGAATTTCGCCACAGGTTATAACTAAAGCTCTTGGTCTATCTCTCCCGAGTGTCACTGTGTTTGATTCTAAGCAAATTGCAAATCTTGTACTAGCTTTGAGACTAAGACTAAGAGACTATTTGTAATGGCAAGGAATTACTTGGATAGCAACAAAGAGTGAACTTAAAACACAGCCCGTACGGACTGTGTTGGAGTGCAGCCCCTGCATGCCGTAGGCGGGGCAAACACGACACACACAAGTTGACGGTGATTCTGGTCGCCAAATCCTTCAGTATAATTCTCTTAAATGTATCGGCTGTGGGGCAGACCCGGTTTTTTTTTATTCGCGGTAAAGTGAGTTATTAAATCTCGTTGTTCCTCCGTCGTGACGCCAGCTTTTGCTGTGGGACAGGGAAAGATCACTTTTCTTGAGGAAATCTGGAGCACTTAAAGACGAGCACGTAGCATGGGCATCCTGCTTCATAATATACATGCGTCAGTTGGGGAAAGGTTGCGTTTAAAGGGCAGTTGTCGCACTATTGTGAATTAGCTCAACGCTTGTCGCTTAATAAACAAAGGCATCTCTGCGCCGTGTGTTGTTTTACGAGCAGCGTTTCATTAAATTGTCAGTTTCTCGTGTTTCTCGACAGATCTTGAGATTTCTCCTTGCAGGTGCGAGCCAATTTTGTCCTCGGAAGAAGGTACTTCCACAGAGTATTGATAAACATATGGGACACATTAAAAGGTTTAAACAGCGATTTAGAAAAATAGCATCTGTAGCCTGAGCTTAAGAAAAAAATCGCGTCGGTGAAAATCGGTGCAGATAGGTACTCGTAAACGAGCATATTTTAATTGAACGCACAAGAACTGTGTGTTCAGCAAAATAGTCGGCATTTTGTAAAATACACTTAGCAGCTAGGCAACATTTCCTTAAGTGCAGTAAGCACACAAATTTGCTGAGCATGGCAATTCTTCCTTGGCAAAAAAAAGGGTTACAAACCATTTTTGTTCAGCTGATGTTTCACAGATTGTGACTGGTGTTCAGCTGTTTTTTTGCTTAGCATAAAAGCCAATGGAGTTTTGGCTGGTAACATGTTTTATACTGAGCAAGACCTTTAATTTGTTTGTGCTAACGAGAGAGGGCGACAGAGAGGAAGTGAAATCACATTGACGTCATTACTGCCCTGGTCGCCATTTATTTTGGCATACTCCTTATTCGCTATTGGCTCATTATTTAAAGGGATCGTATACGTTTGGTAATTACTCCAAAAATTAATGGCAATAAAAACTTACTTGGTAAGAAGTACAGCAGCTTTGGATAGTATAATGCATTTTTAGAAACTGTTCACTTCGAAGTACTGCGGTTATGGAAAAAGATATCACTCCTTATCCTCAAAAATTTGAATCTGAGAAGCGTTACTACAGTGACTATTCTCAGATTGTGTATTCCAATGCAGATTATCTTTCCTGTGTGGACATAACCGCTTCATTTTTTCGGCAATATCTCAAAATCGCTACCACCTTTTGAAATGAAATTTTTACAGGTTAGTTTTACGGTATATATCTATAACATAACTGTGGTTATTAAAAAAGATATCACTTTTTATCCCCACAAATTTGAATCTGAGAAGTGTTACTGCAAAGGCGCACTTTAATGTGGCAAACTTAAAACAGCTCAACATTTTCACTTATAATCTGAAATGCAAGTCCTCATTTCTCCCTCTTCTGCAGGGTACTATATGTATGCACCGTCGTCTTACAACGATACTCAGCGAGGACAGGTCGCTCGATTTGCTTTCCCAGCCTATCAGCTTCGGGAGGGCCACGGCAGGCTCAGGTATATTACCTTACGTCTTCAATCTTACACCCCCCCCCCCCCCCCCCCCTCTCCCTCTTCCTCCCATTAACCATGTCTTGTAATGAGATACCTCACTGATGATAATACTTGTTGAGCATGTAAAATGACATGTGCTGCTATCCGCCAATTTGCAAACTCGGAAAGAGGCCATTTTGAGCAGTGCATCATGGGGTAAAGTCGATGTTCGTTCGTTCGTTAAACCGGGCCCAGGCGCGGGGTTGTTTTTTACGAACCTCAAATTAATCCAAGACGGGTTCAACCCGCCATTTTGTGGGTAGCACATTCTGATATTTTCGGCCTCACTCGCTGCAGGCCGGTTGGTGATAGGTATTACAGGCCGGGCTCGTGACGTGTTAATCCGTCATCCGTTTTGGATTTCGTTTTGTGCGTGTATACACCTCCTCCGACGCGAAATAGTTGTTCATACTGCTTGTCCATTGGTGTATATTTCTTGGAGGGGGTAATCCCCCGAAAACCTGACTAGAATCGAGACATATTTGACTAACAATGAGAAATATCCCCTATTTATTTATAAAGTGGTTTAGTAGCTTTGCACTCCAACTTTTCTCAAGTTATCAGGTCGAGCGCATGAAGCAAATCGGCTCTTTACCTACGTACCGTGCGAGGCGCCCTTCCCCATCGTGACCAATTATTTCCTTTTTTTTACTTTTTAAGCGCCCGTGTCCAATCGTCCCCTCTCTAGAATCTTTGCTCTATTTCATAAATCGGCGCCAATGCGTGAGAAGTGGTCGTATTAAATAGCGATGTGGTTTTTTTATAGGGATTTATTAATGCACGATCTCTCTTACTTACAACTTCAATCTCGCACAGTCGCACTGACCTTCAACGCAGATAACTGTCCTAATATTGAACCCTTGATACGTTTCATGTGGGCGCAAAGGCTTCGATTTGAGTCCCCATAAATTGCCTCCAATTTCTGTGCGCGCCTGTGCGTGTGTGTTCCGAAAAGGGACATGGAATACCGCCTAAATCCAGGTTATTTATTTCTAAACGGGGAGCTTATATTATTTTTCGTGGACGATCTTCCCCAGCCGGCGCGAGTCGGTTCACGGGGGGATTCGGTGGAGTGTTTGTACGGTAATAAGCCGTGCCGTTCCCCTCAGCTTGTGGCACGCCGGCCCCGGCCAAAAGTGCGAATAAAGAAGACCTGACTTATTAGATTCTGACGCCGATCTATTGTCCCTAGACAACTTCCTGACAAAAAAAATAAAAAATGGCAGAAGAAAAAAGAATCGGGAAATTCCCTGGTGGTTGTGTCCGACCAGACAAGAAAAAAAAATCATCACAACATCTTTTTTTTTTTGGGGTGTGTGATTTAACAAGTGACCTACTAAAATCTGCTAGGCTGGCCAGCGTGACCTGTTCTTCACGAATCTTGAGTGTAGAGGGCGCGCTTCCCATTTTTGAGGTGAGACGGTATGCCAAGCACTGCAGTAAATTTATTGTGGGGGTTGGACGGTGTAATTGCCAAACACCTGACTAGACTAAGAACAAGACATAATTTGACTGACAATGAGAAATATCCCCGCATCGGCGGTCTACGGTAGCGCGATTAGGACGTCTTGCAACCAAGACTAGCGGTTGGGCCACGTTTGCCAATTGAGGGCGCTGTAACGGTGGGGCGCGTTTTTTGGCGGGTAGGATGTCTGCACTCTTTCCGAATTCTTTTGTTTTAATTATATATTGAATGGTTGGGATTACGTTGGATAATAGCCATTCGTATACTGATGATGTCTAACAATGTTTACCGCAGTGCATTGTGGTGAACATAGGATGACGCCATCAATACATATAGGTCCTCAGACTCGCGTGTCAGTCTCGCGCACAAAGGTCACGATTGAACTTCCGGGCACAACCGAGCCGCCTTTCATTAAAAAAACAGCGTCAAAAACAAATTATATAAAGAAAACTACTCGCTTTAAACATTGAAGCTCCTATTCGATATGGATGTATGTGCCCGGAAGTTTGATTTCTCGTAAAGTCCCGTACTTTCTCGAGGTCGACTTACACCCTCTATTGCCGATAGGTAATTCGGAAGCTTATTTAATTCTCGCGGTCGACATGACGTCACGAAGGGGCTAGCCGTCCATAACAACATGCGTTTAACCTCAAATTTTCCCCTTTGCGCTAAGTGCATAAACAATGGGAAGATAAACGAAGTTCCCGGATGTCCGACCGCGAGAATACGCCATTTGCGCGTTAAATTTAAAAAAACATCTGGTACACTGACTTGCTTGATCTGATCGGTACGTTTTCACTTTGAATTCCCCAGACTAAAGACACTGTTGCTATATCACGTGATGCGGGGCAAGCTCTTGCATAGTTACGTAACAGACGTTCGGCACCAATACCTTGTTCACAATGGGTGAGAATGGCACAAAGACACCAGACCATTCCGGAGCTGGGGGTTGCTAGCGTAAGGCTTGCCCCGAATCACGTGATATAGCAACAGTCTCTTTGGTCTGGAGAATTCCAAGTTAAAATGTGCCAAGCATGAGTCAGTGTACCAGATGTTATTCAAATGTAACGCGCAAATGGCGTATTGTATGTCATAACCGCTGTATTCCTGTACGTTTCCTTTGTAAACCCACGTTGTGTTTCTTCGTAATAGCCAGACGTTTTATACTAACTGAAAGCCACGCGTTGATGATGCCATCTTTTACCCGCATACGTTTTACCTGTTTTGCAATGTCCTTAGGTTTTTCTATCACATGTGGGATGGGTACGACCCGGACAAGCTTGGAACCTTGACAGTGTACGCCTGTCACGGACTGCCATTGTGGTCGCGAGAGAGACGACAAAGGGACATGTGGCTAGGGACAGGTGTCCTGAACATCTACTGCACGCAACCCTTTGAGGTAAACACACCAAAAACGGTTGTAAATCGCATTGCCGTTTTATTATTGGCTACCATTCATGTTGTCATCTACAGTTTGTCCAAAAGAAATTGAAACAAAAATATAACGGAATGTCACACTTAGAATGTACAACCAACATAGATTGATACACCCTTTCGTTGTAAAATGAAGAATCAAACGTTCAATTCTGATAAGCCTGGACAGAGTTATGAGTTATTTTCAAAGAAAGGTCAAATTTACCATGGGACCAAGTTTTCAATTTTAGGCATTGGGACAATGGTAGCCTACTTGCCTCTGTGTGGGTAATTGTCTGGTCTACACTGCAAAAACTGTCGTTAGCGATTAAAAAACATATATATATGTTTAGCACGAGGATGGATAGTGCTTAGCCATTGAACATTGCTGTTTAGGAATTTGTCACGTGGGTTTAGCTGCTAATCACCAACAGTTCAGCCACATTGCAACACTTGCACATCCGAACAAAATCGACAAACTTGGTCCCATGGTCAATTCGACTTCCCTTTAAAAAAAATACTCAAAACTCTGTCCAATATTATCCGATTTAGACGTTTAATGTCTCATTTTAAAGTGGAAAGGTATAACTTTCAAACCACCTATATAATATTATATGTTGGTTGCACATTTTACGTGTAGTGCCGTAGTGAAGTGCTGTGGTCTCGTGGTCTGAAGCATCGCATTTGTAATCTGTAGGTAAAGCTACAGGTTGTGGGTTCGAGTCCTGCCTGGGACTACAGTGCGTGTGCCCTTGTGCAAGGCACTTTGTCACTCATTGCTTCTCTCCACCCAAGAGTAAATGGGTACCTGTGAGGGCAGAGATGGTTATTGTGGTTGGTTTATTAGCTGCTTTGCGCCGAAATGGCAGCATCGAGCTGTATACTCCCCAGGGAGCTGAGATGGTATTTGGAATGTTTCATGGGCCCAATGACCGGGGTAATAATGTTAAGCGCTTTGAGACTTTGGTGATAAAGCGCTATATAAGCAAAGCACATTACGTGCGACATTTCGTTATATTTTGTTCGCATTTTCTAAGACGCACTGTACAGCGATAACACTATTTCGTCACTGGAATCATACCAATCGGTTTGCCTTGTCGCTGTCCCCGGCCTATCAAATTGCAGCTTTTAATTAATAAGAGATTCCCGTGTGCGCTTCATCACCGTACAGCTCAATCAAATATGGCGCTCACCCTATTAATATTCATAGTCCATAAGTTCGGATCCTTCCATTACAAATGAGCGTATCGTATTAACCCTCACTGCTCAAGTTCATGAGGTTTTTAGCAACCTTATTCTTTCATTGGTAGAGCGTTTGCTTTGTTGACCAATCAACGCTCGGGGATCCACGCCAGGTGTTAAGTTGCCACGGGTCATACTGTGTAAATCGTACCCACCGGGCACCCCTTTAATAAGAAAATGAAACCCACACCAATTATGAAGTAATGAATTATGCCTTTCGATGTAACTTGAGAAACACAACCAGGACAAAGTACGAGAAAAGGAACTTCTGTTTCGGGGTGCGCGTACAAGTCGACGAGTCTCAGTGACTGTTCGCTGAATCGCCTTGGGACATCTAGGCGGTAGTTTCCCATCGCTCAACCCATGAGTCATCGCCACCCAACACTTCAGAAACTCCTAGGTTATCCTTGATATCAGACATGACCTGCATGCTTTACCCATGAATTTCATCTCCATATCCCCTCCAAAATATGATATTCCGGCACCATCGCTTCATCTCGTATTCAAGGGGTTCGGAATTTGGAGACAAGTGTGGGATATTGGGCCCTTCCTTTCATGTTAAACAATTTCAAGGGGGGTTCATTAGATTTGCAATGGTGAGCTCAGATTGCGCATTGTATACACGCTCCGGAACATAAATATGATTTACTCGGCGCGCGGGGCGTTTGGGGCAATGCAAGATACATGACACTTGAGGGCGTCGTCGGTTACCCTCGCCAGGCATTGATTGAACTGCATGCACAGATTTCACTCGTATTGCTTGGTAAACGTGCATGTACGTGAATGTGTAAAACCAAATGGGGTTTTGTGTCGTGAACAATTTGTATGACCAGTGACAACCTAAAGTATTTCCGTTTTAGGAACAGTAAAAGAACGTAAATTTGATGGCGCCAAAAAAGCCAAAACGTTCGAAGGCAAGTTGGCAAGACGCCAAATGTAGCCATAACATACACGTCATTGGAACAATTGGCGGTACATAGATAAAAACGGTGTGTTTCGCGCCATGGAGCAAATCCGCATCAGAAACCCGCCTGAGACCAATGTCATAGAGCTGCTATATAAGCACACAAATTTGCTTAGCACAAACCAATCTTGCTCAGTTAAAAAACAGGTTACCCACCAAAACTCCGTGTGCTTTTCGTGTTGCGCAAAAACCAGCTGAATACCAGTCGCAAACAATGTATCACTTGACAATTTTGTAGCCCTTTTGTTTGCTAAGGAATAATGAACACGCTAAGCAAATTTAGTGCTTAGCAGCTACATAAAATTGGCCTCCGGGGAAACAAAATGATGAAAGGATTAAACAGAAGTAACCAGCGTATTATGTCGAGATTAAGCAGCTTATAGGTTGCACCTTCGGTTAAATTTTTAAAAAAAAAATAATAAAAAATATCAAAAGTTATTAGTGGTTACGTGCTGACTTTCCACGGACTAGTAACACCCACAACAATTATTGAGATGGGTATTGTTTATCGTTGTACATTACATTTTTGTATTTCTTCCAATTTTGAAATATCGACCAATATTAGACAAATGGAAAACTGTAAAATTGAAATCTAGCCATCTCGCTTTGGAAGCAAAGGTTGTATTGTGTTCTACAATGGGGCAAAAATATCTGTTCAAAATTATTATTATTATTTTTTTTGTCAATGTTTTATTATTTTGGTTCCTGTAGGCGAATTCGAGGATTTAATCAAGCATTTTCTTAATCAATTGTAAGGGTCTGGGATGGTCGTTTTTCTTGCACGAAAATCTGATTTTGTTTCCGCGCCAATGGCACATTTAGCGTGATTAATTCACTTAGGGTTTTATCTGGACGATCGAATGTAATTCTCGTTTCAATGGTTTATGAAAAGCGAACCGGTGTGAATTTTTTTATATATTATTTTATTGTGGTATTGTTACTGAAATCCTATAAACGGATTTAAAAAACCGCGCCGAAATCGGAACATTCACCTTAAGGGCGTGTCACAGCCCACTCCTGATTGAAAGAAAACAATCATTAGCATGTTTTTATGGGTCGGGAGGGTAGAGAAATTGGCGCTCATATTATTTTTTGGGGGAGAGATTTACCGGAGGACTATAAGGTTTATTGTTCGACGCTGCAGGCGTCTTTTGCACGGTGAATGAAGTCGTATAGGTTCGGGATTATCGCGCCGTACGATCGCAGCGTCTCGCCCGCGGATCTATCCCGGAACTCACGCCTTGCCCATCTGGCGGCGATCTCACCGCCTTTTCCCCCCTCTCTCGCTGAAACTAACGCAGGATGTGGTCTCAAAAGACCAATGACGGGGAAGAAGTTGATTCTTATCGCAAAGCGGAGATGGCGGTGCCTTCGTTTTTTTAAATAAAGTGTATCTACAATCCCTTGGGCGGACCACTCTCGTGTGCTCTAGCCGGTTATAGGGCCATTGTGTGGGATCTATTGTTCACTTTTGCTGCCGAAGTGTCTGTATTCATACGCATTTCCGATGACCCAATTCACGATCACTAGTTAAATACACTTAAAACGCTAGAACAGCTGAAATAGAAACCACGAAGAAACAAAAAACAACTTCGCGAACAAACTGAGTATTAATTTTTGTAATCTTTGTTGAAAATCATCATCCAGTTAATGCCCCGATGGAAGAAAGAAAAAAACTGAGCCGGGTTCACATTGAGAATTGGGTCTTTTGATTCCTAATTGTTTATTTAATTTGTTTTTTTAGAAATCACATTATTTTGCTTACTTTGCAACTATTGCATTGGTTTGAATGTGAGACTTTTGAGACGATAGCGGGCGCCCCACCAACTGGTCCTTTTCTATTGTTCCCAGGGTGCATGTGACTAAATCTCTGAAAATCACTGCGCGCGAGCTCATTAATATTTTGTGAACCCTCCGGTAATTTTGAATAAGAGGTCCCTGGGGCCTATACATTGGACTGATTGTAGAAATATTTGTGGAAATCAAGAATTGGTGACCCGTGGCTTCTGTTCACAAAAAAGACCAATACGTGGGTCTATTTGGCATAGAGGCGGGGGGCTACATTGATACCTGGGCCCAGAGCTGGGCCACCAGTTTAGGGGTGGTTTGTGTGGAGGGGAGTATAAAACAAATTCATTCGGTCAACCCCCATAAATTTGAAAAGAAAACTATTCTAGGAGTCTAGTTGATTTCCAGTCAAAAAAATATGGCCACTCTACTCATGAGCGTCACCAGGCGGCGCTCTTTCTTTCAATTTTTGTGTTGGTTACAATGAGCGCTGTATTTAGTGTAGTGGAACCACTGACCTCTATACATGGACAGATCATCATTGTTTCATTTTGAAGTCGGCATGCGGAGAAGTGCAACATGGCGGACCCACGACGTGACTCTGTGAGCCAATGAAATGTCCAGGTGTTGGTACGATACGTATTACGTAATGTTTATAAATACAAAATGTACAGAATAAATCCGCTGACCTCCACACCTGGACATTTCATTGGCTCACAGCAGTGACGTCGCGGGTCCGCCATGTTGCACTTCCAGTTCGCGCCGACTTCAAGTGTTAGCGCAGCAGAATATGGACAATGGTCCGTCCAGGTGTAGAGGTCAGTGAGTGGAACCCCCAGTGACGAGAACAATAGAAAAGGACCGGTTGGTGGGGCGCCCGCTATCGTCTCAAAAGTCGCCCATTGCGACCCTTGTGGTCGCAATGGGCGTCTAAACTTTTCAAAACTATTTTGGTTGGTTATTTTTAGGATGGTTGCAAAAAGTATATTCCCCTTTTTAATTGGTGATTTTCTTTTTGCTATTTTTTTAGCTTATATTCGAAGCTATTCGGGGTGGATTCGATAGTGACATAGCAGTCGATGACATCAAATTCGTGGACTTGTACGAATCACTCCGTAAGTTTGTTTGTTCCTTTTTAGTTAGAAAGATTAAAATTAAAATTAAAGATCTACCAAAAACGTGGACCTAAAAGCAGCGAATATTCACCTGAAATCATGTATTGAAAAAAAAAGTTTGGGAACAAAATAATATCAACAAATCCAATCACTTTATAATTTAAACTTGTTTAATCTGAGCGGGTTTTTGTTAAGATGTTCGACTTTCTATTCACTTATACAGCCACAACATCGCCCTTGCCGACAACGACGCGAGTGACGCCCACCACGCCCCGCAAGCCCACATCTAGGCGGACGACACCGCGCACCCCTCCGCGGACTGAGCCCAAGTCTACCTCAGCCTCGACCCTGGGTCGGATCATCACCAACTCCACGCCCAACAAAGAGAGGAAGACGGACTCGGCGGTCACGCCCCCGATCACGTGGATGGCCGGCTCGCCATCGGACCCTCCCGGTGAGTCAGGGTCGTGATGAGTCACTGATGTTTGTTGAGTCGAGTCGAGTCGAGTCATTTTAAAGAGGGGAGTCGAGTCGAGTCATTCGGTCCAGAAGTCGAGTCGAGTCGAGTCGAGTCACAGTGTATATGCTGGGTTGTAAAAAAAAATATCCAGGAACCTAAACCATTAGGGCCTATATATGGATTTGAAATCCTGTTATGCTGCTCTCACACTGTGGCAAATATGCTAGCGAATGTGCTTATACGAATGGAAATATTTGACAATCGCTCAAACTTCGCAACATTCGCCGTGTCTCCGTAAGCGTCGGTAACAAATTCGGAACGTTCACAAGTCATTCTCCATCTCCTTACGAAGATCGGTCAATTTAGGAAGCGCTTCCTAAATTTCAGCGAATGTTGTGAAGATGGTCATTCGCCGTCGATTTTTGGTAAGCATTGGTAAGCCATTGGTAACGAGTTGGTAAAGCGTGCGTAAACGTTGGCAACGTTCGTTAGCTATTCGTAAGGCATTGGCAAGCATTGGCAAGCGTTGGTAAGCATTCGTAAGATATTTAAGGAGAGGTCGAGGGACGACCGACGGGTGACCGAGATGAAAATATTCACTATCCAATCGCAATTTTTGGGCGAATTCACCGCGAAATAGGCCGTATTATTGAACGTAGAGGGCGCTGTTCTCACGGTATTTGTGGGTATAATTAAAAGTGATTAGGAGATAATTCACGTCCGTTTAAATATTCTTACAGCTCAAATGTATTTTTTTTCTAATATTCAATTTTTAGATAAAAGTAAAGTTACTAAAACTACTTCAATAAACTGTGTTGGGTGCCCAGAAAATGGCGTCTTGAAGCGCCCTCAAGCGGCCAAAAATACGGCGCATTAGAGGCCCCGCCTTTGGTTCACAAAAAACAGGGCTGGAATCAAAACTACCAAACCGATTAGGGAGTTTTTTTAGACTCGGCTAAATGGCGGTGTTATCTTTAGGTTTATATATTGTTCCTCTCTTTTTTCCTTTTCATAATAGTGTGGACAGCATTCATCCTAGCGGGAGCCGTAGGAGGCGGCTTTGTTCTCTGTTTCATGGCATTCTTCGTCCTATTCTTTTTCTGTCGAAGAAGACGAAGGTATTTTAAATTAATTTATTTCTTTTTAAAAAAAAATAATAAAAAAATTAAAAAAAAAATTGTTATATATCGGCGATACAGACATCGACGCGGATGATATCTATTCCATGGCGGGACATTCATTTTTGTCAGAAGATGTGACCTGCTCCCACGAAATCAAAGTAAAGTTGACATTTTGATATTTTGAGATATTGGTATTTCCAGATTCCTTGAATTCTTAGCTTTAAAATGATATATAATTTATTGGGTAGAGTATTAAACAAAATATGGATAGCTCGATTGGGATAGCGTCGGTACGGTCCCAGATTCCAATCTTCCTAGTGTTAATGTCTTCATTGTTCATCCTGGCATTGTAGGCTTCAAATTTGGTTATGTGTTATTACATTTATTATTGAATCTTTCAGATGCAAGTCGAGATCGGCGGGTATAGCTTACAACGTGGACAACCTGACGTATCCCAGCACTGGCGTAACACCGTGCGGTCGTTGCGACGCCTATTACACCGCACTTCAGACCACGCGAGGGGTGGAGCTCCACTTGTACCAAGAGCTTCATCAACCGGCTAAGCAGATTAGCGACAGCAGTAGCAGCACTACCAACGAGGCCGTGCACTCGGCTGACGGCGGGTTCTACGAATGTATCGACGAGGATCAGTTCAGCAGCGTGACCAACGACATGTCCGAGTACACGGAAGCGGAAGCTGCAGCGCGCGCCTTAGCCTCCAACACGGCCACCTTGCCTTCCAAGCAGTCACTGTCGCTGAAGATTATCGAACCCATACCCTTCGAGACTGGCCCAGAGAGCCCCATTAGCTACGTGATTGATTCCGTGGATTTGCCTCCTAAAGGAAGTGATAACAGTAGCTCCCCTTTTAAGACGCCACCCGCCATCCCGTTCTTAGAACCCGCCATCCCGTTCTTAGAACCCGCCATCCCGTTCTTAGAACCCAAGTACTTTACGCTGGAACCAGACGGGGAGTATCGCTGCGACGATCGGTGTTTTGTTAACGAAGACAGGGTGTGCGTTGTGAACGGCGGGCACATCAGGCCAAACATTGAGTTAAGCGAAGACGAAGACGTCATGTGCTTATCACCGGACGGTGTGGACGGCCGCCATGCGCACGCGCGGCTGACTGACCCCGTGTCACCTAACCCTTCCTATTGCGAACCACCAATGAGCGACGAGGACCCGTTGACCCCTACGCAGACTGGTACCCTGTCCAGCAGTCCCTACGGTGGCTACATATCTCCTATTCCTTCCATTGGACGGGGTGCCGCGTTACCAGACAGAGGTGGCCGACGAACTGAAATTATCACCGAAATCTAGAGAGAAAAAAGACGGGACAATTTTTTATACCAGATGTAAATTTCGTGATTCTTGCAACAAAAAAAGTACTTTTATTGCCAATCTATTTATAACGTGAAATTAAATTAGTAACGTGGGTCTACTCAAAACTTTGCGAGTTTACATCATGACCAAATTTTCTTCAAGCTGCAAATAAAAAAAATATAAATTCATGATTAGCACTTTTGTGAAATTGGCCCTAGGCTAAGAAGACTCTGATTCAACTACGTTTGCTTTAATATCTAAACCCTTTAAGTCACGTGTTAGAAGTTGATAGTAGCGCCCTCTATTGATATAAACCAGAAGACGTTCTAGTCTGGCTCCCTGACCTGGCAATTTGTTTATGCCCAGACGTCTATATTGTAGGTCAGGTAGCCACTGGCGACAAACTTAGATCATGACGCACTGCAGGGCGCGTAAATATTTGTAGACGATACAACAATTCGTCGGCATCAATATTGCCATCAAAAAAGTGTTATTGAAATCAAGTGTATCATCGACAAACTCTGAATATTCCCCCTGATTTGAACTGTGCATGCTATTTTGTTTAAATAAAACTGTACTCAGTGCGTTTTGCATTCGGTCAAAGATCACTTCTGCGTTGTATATATGGAAAGGCAGAAGTCTATAGACAATTTGCAAAGCACTGTTGAGAAATAGTTTTTTTGTAGTTAATGAATTCATTTAGTAAATCTTCTTGACCCACTACTTGTTAATAACAAAAGATGAACTGGGCGTATCTCTTTTTGTTAATCGAAACCCGGACAAAGTTTTAATTTTTGTTTTTTCGATGTTACTTTTTTCAAATTCTCTAGGTTGTCAGCTTTAAAATGATGTATTATTTACATATGTACTCTTAACCTATCTCCCCTGGTGGAAAGATTTAGTGATAAAACTCTGACAACCTAATTATGAGATAAACAGCTTTGAAGTTGAATGCCTCTAGACATAGAACAATTGATTATTTCTATACACAATTGTTTCACAAAATCGACCCAAAAAACACACTTCTGGGTGACGGATTATGTTGAAATTTGGGGAGATTGTAGATTAATAGTTTGTGATTCAGAAAAACTAAAACCTCAAAATGGTAAAATTCATCCCGAAATGACTACAGGAGTACATTGTAATAAAAGAAATTGTGCAACTTTGTCCTGGTTTCGTTGAAACAGGTCACCTATGCAATGCCCATGGAGTATGACGACATATAATTGCCAAGTACTTTCATTCATCTAACATTAACTTTGATCAAACTACATTGAATAGAATGAGGTACTTGGGTAAGACGTACTCTAAGATTTGGCCTCGATGTCTTTTTTTTTTATATCTCTGCTATTACCCAGTCTTTTTGTCAATTTGTATAATGTTTGCAGGAGTACTTAAATTTGTAGATTGCGTTTATAATAGTCGGAAGAGTTTTTTATGAAAAAAATTGTTAAAGAGCTAATGGAGCTGCCACTGTGTGGTATGTATATTGGACACTTGGTTATACCACATGTTTGTTTTATAATATAGTAGTGTTTCTAGCATGCTACCGTAGCGCCGAGACCAGCTCTATGGTACTATCTAAGATTCGCCATGTTAAGTTCCTTGTAGGACTCCGTAACTCTAGCTTTACTTCAAACTTAGTCCTACCAGGAACCCGACCAACGCGTGTGAAGTGGTGATGACACTTCGAGTTTGTTAACTAAACTAAAATTCGAAGAAAAAAAAGTTCAGAGAGACCAGTTGTAGTGAATTATACAAGAGAGAAAAATAATATTGCCGCTTTTAGAAAAAGTTTAAAAGTAGCAAGTACACAGTTTACTGCATAAAATATAAAACTGGTACAGAAGGCTCCAACAAACGCGACATTGGTAAAGGAAATCAGAACAAATTTTAAAGAAATAGTGATAAATATTATTCATAATCCACCCTTAACGTAAATTAGGTTAGACGTGACATGCTATACTTAACAAATTGGATATGATGATGTCTTGTTTTTAATTCATTATACGAAGAGTTTAAACCGATTAGATCCCAAAATGGCTGAGTAGCCTCAAAGTAATAAAGGTGAACTAGTATACACCGATTCAGTACTACAAATGCAAATCCTATTCAATACTATTGCTAAGTGCTTTTTCCAGCTTAGCATTATATGATCATAGGTTAAGATGTTGGATAATAAGTGTATTTTCGTATCGTAATACGTAATAACCCTGCGACGTGCAGCCATCTTGGATTTACACTAACGCGCATACGTACTATTTTCTATAGTCGCTTGTATTTCGTGTAATACCCCCAAGCTGTTTTGGTTTTATGGCTTTATATGTCAACACAGCCCTTTATCATAGGTCAGAGACCCAGAAACCAGCTGGTGTTGTTGAATAAGGCAAGGCAACAATAGCATGATTGATTGCTTAGAAAAGCGACTATGAAAATTAGTACAGTGGCACATCGTGCCATCTTGGATGATCGCGCGTCCGTACTATTTTTCATAGTCGCTTGTATATTTTGTGTAATACCCCCAAGTTGTTTTGGTTTTATGGTAAGCGGCATTTACCATGTTATTCGGCTTGCTTTGAACTAGGATTACATGTAACATGAGATTTTTTACGGCGAAGCGACTATGAGAAATAGTACAGTGGCACGTCGCAGGGTTTTAAGTTCAACATGCTCTTCCTTAACATTCGGAACATTCTTCTTCACAAATTGATCATTTTTTGTTTTGCTTATTTTGTCCAGGATTTTAAGATAATACCTTTTATAGATTGTTTCCTCATTTTGGGGGCTCTCAAATTGTCTGTCTCTACCTTCACATGTACCCATTTATTCTCCTTGGTGGGGAGAGGCAATAAACCATTTGCGCGTGACCCCAAGTTAAATTTGAATCACATCAGGTACATTGACTTGCTCACGTAGCTTGGCACAGTTGAACTTTAAATTATCCACACCAAAGACACACAGTCGTGAACCACATAACGACCGAGGATCGATATTGTGTTTTCCTTTGTTCCTTTACTATACCCTAACCCCATTACTTAGAGCTTGCCCCAACGATCGAGGACCGAATTCGGACAAGCAAACCGTCCTTTGAGGATCCTTTGTTCCCTTTGTTCTCTTTTGTGTTTCGATCCTCGATCGCAATACGATACAAGAACACTGTCGCTATATCACGTCATTTGGGGCAAGCCTTACGCTAGCAACCCCCAGCTCCGGAATGGTCTGGTGTCTTTGTACCATTCTCACCTATTGTGAACAATGTATTGGTGCTGAACGTCTGTTACGTAACTATGCAAGAGCTTGCCCCGAATCATGTGATATGGCAACAGTGTCTTTGGTCTGGAGAATTTAAAGTTCAACGATGCCAAGCTGTGTGAGCAAGTCAGTGTACTAGATGTTATTCAAATTTCACTCGAGGTCACGCGCAAATGGCTTATTGCAGTAAACTGTCTTGTCCAAGAACACAAGCATCATGTTCCAGTCGGGAATCGAACCCATGTACCATCGTACACGAGTCGAACATCGTAACCATTGGTACGATGTAACACACATCTCAATTTCCTGAAATTAAAGGTGTAATCCGCTAGGATGTAACGACAGATAAATGTTTGTATCTTCATTGAATAATTCCATTCTTAAAATTTTGAATAATTAAATTCTTAAAATTATATTCAATTACTGAATTATTCGTTGATAACAAATAAAAATGCCTTTCTTTTGTAATCTATAGGATCAAAATGCCCTGAAGCATTTCATACGTTAAGCAGTACGGTTCTTATGTTATTTAATATTAATATTATTGGCTGAATAGATTTGATATTTTTTTAGAATGCTTTGTACAAATAATGGAAGGAAATTGATATTATTCCTTGTTTAATTGGTATTATTTTTTTTATGTTGAATATCACTGCGTTTAATTATATTGTAATGAATGGAAAGAATGCAAGAAACGGCTGAACAACGTATGAATAAAATGACATCTTAATGACTAATTATGTTTCAAATTGTTCAATTTTATTTTTCTGTCATTTTACTGAGCACAAACTTTTGATTTATAAAATAAATAAATATTTTTGTCAATAAAAAAAAAATACAGAAATATAGGTTTTCCCGGCTATTTAAAAAATATTTCTTTCAAATTCACCCACTTTCGAATTCAATTTGGTCGGAGAGAAAAAAAGTGCACGCTTTTACCAAAAACGTGTCGTCGTTCATCATTTATTTTTTAACAGAGTCAAAAGCAGACGCGGTTCGGGGGGCGATTTTTTTTTCCTGAACCTTTCGGGCAGATTCATCAATTATTCAGTAGTTGCATTGATCACTGTACAAGGGTTCTAGGTCTCTTTTCCCCTTAACTTAAAAATACTCCAAAAATATCAATTTGACTAGGAAAAACGAGGTGACCTACAGCAGGATTCGAACCAGGGATCTTTGATCCATAGCCCATCCCACTATCCACTACACTACGTATATAGCAGCTCGACAACAGCTGTTCTTTAAAGTGATTTAATGTAACTTGTTAACTAAATAAAAACAACAATGCTATGACGTTAGATTTTATTCCGATGAATAAACATAACTTCTCATCCAAACTACTGAATAATTCATAAATCTGCCCGTAAGGTTCAGTAACAAAACAATCGCGTTCGGGGGGGGGGGGTCTTTAGAAAGAATTCCTGAAAAAAACGCTACATCCTGCAAGCACAATGACCACCACAAAGGAGGAAGGGGGGGGGGGGTTCTTTCCGTCCAATATCTTGCTTTATATTATCACAGTACCGTTTATCTCCATTATGTAACACAATGGCTTGTGCCAAATTCCATCGCCTATCTGCCGAACTAAATCGCTAAAGCCCTGTTCGCACTGGAATTAATTTGGGCAAACTAACCGAGCCAATGGGTAACTTACCCATTTCAAGTCCAGTGCGAACAGCCTGGATAACTTTCCTCACAGGTAACTTACCCACGCCGCGTGGGTAGTTTAACCGAGCCAAAGGTGCCCAGGAAGATTGACCAGGTCAGTTTAACCGAGCCAGAAAATCCAGTGCGGACGCGACGTCTCGGGTAAATCTTCCATCTCCCGGTCGAATGACCACAGGTCACATCAGCCAGTGACCTTTCACGGTTAGTTTACCCATGGTCTCGGCAATTCTACCCGCGTCAATTAAATCCAAGTGCGGACTGACGGTGGGAAGATTAACCCATCGGAATGTTACCCGGCGTCATGGTAAAGTTACCCAAAATGTTTATCCAGTGCGAACACAGCTTATGCCTCTGCAGACGATGACCAAGAATGGTCCTTCATTCTTGATGATTATCTTGAAACTACTTTTGTTTCTTTAGGGAGGGAGAACAATTTCATGAACCACGTGTTTACATAGAAATCGGTCTAGCATGTAATTGGATCGGACTCGGTCTCAGAGCGCAATAATACGAGTCCAACTCCCGCTGTGTCGTAATAATTATTTGCGACACCTTCCCAAATCGAGGTATGGGATTAGGAGTGTCCATGTATGAGTCACAGGTATTTACACAGAAACCAAGGGCTGGACAAATAATCTCTCCGAATTAATCGGGGAAATGTCATAACACGGGCCACTTTTAATTACGGAAGCCGCGTATTTACATGTAAATCACTGGGGTGTGTATGTAATGAACATGACCGCTTACATTCCCCATTGTTGTGATAGTCGATGTAATTGGAAATTACAGGCAATATTTGGACTGGTTGTGAGTCAGATTTTGACAGCTTTCTAGGCTTTGCAGAACTGCTGTGAAAAGAATGACGAATATAATTTCAATTGAGACAACGGTTTCTAAACAGTGTCTCCAAAAATAAATGCAACAAAATATAACGGAATAAATACCACACGTAGAATGTACAACTAACATCGATACTGAGATATGGTTTCAAAAATACT
Organism: Crossaster papposus; assembly: GCA_037893245.1. Classification (NCBI taxonomy): domain Eukaryota; kingdom Metazoa; phylum Echinodermata; class Asteroidea; order Velatida; family Solasteridae; genus Crossaster; species Crossaster papposus. The sequence goes on from JBAIAA010000193.1 coordinate 401,209, forward strand.
GGTTTCCACTTTAAAATGATACATTAAACGTCAAAATCTTACAATGTTTGACAGAGTAATGAATAATTTTCCAAGAGGGGTCAAATTGACCATGGGACCAAGTTTTTCGATTTTGTTTGGTGTGAGTGTAGACTTGAAATCAAGTCGTTAGATACTTTTGTCTTTGTCGGTGCAGGCGCCACAGACATGAACCAGAGCTGACGGCAGCGGGCATGGTGGCTCAGCGCTGGTTCAATTCGGTGGCGACTTGATTTCAAATCTACACTTGCAGAGTATCCAAACAAAATCGAAAAAAATCCCATGGTCAATTTGACCATTTTTGAAAAATTATTCATAACTCTGTCAAACATTGTCAGATTTGGACGTTTGATGTCTCATTTTACAGTGGAAACCGATATCTAGTAAAATAGTCTGGCCCCATCCTTTTCAACAATTCACAATTTATAAAATACATTCAGGGAACACGACCAAAATGGCCTCTTCGTGAATTAGGTCCGTTTGCTATGCAATATTTAGGCGTATTATGACGAGTATTATTTGTAATCAGTAATGTTTTATCCCATGCATTGTCGGTCTGCCGTCATGACAAACGTATCTTCAAAATTAGGGAAGAATTTATTCAGCATGGACAAAGATTTGTTGAAATATAAATGGGCCCTTCACCTCCTTATCCCAACCGTATGCAAGTACAATGTGTACCGATACGTGCAGCACAACGTTGTGTTACGTTCTGCGTATACAGCATTGGTGATCAACGCATTGCCACACGCGCATTATAGAATAGCGTTTTGTTCTATATCTACACCACGCGCGCTGTGCGTCCGTTGCGCGTCCGCTGCGCGTCCGTTGCGCGTATAGCGTTTTGTCATTGCGTTTCGCAGTGTGAAACTTTCAGAGCGACATCGTGTTCGCAATGTTCATTTCACATTAAGTACAGAGAAACAACAAACACTAGAAGTTTGACTGATCGTCCCTTGTCGTCGATATGTGGAGGTTCATAGTTTTGGCGATTGCTCTTTTTTCGAGTCGAATACTTGGTGGCGAGTGGGATTCAAGGGAATTACGTAAGTGTACAGTAATATTTAGTAATAAGCGGAGTTGTATTCGAGTCACTCCAAGTCCTTTCACAGGTCATTTAACAAGTCCTTTCACAAGTCCAATTATAAAGCCAATCATAAAGCCAGTCATAGGTAGCTTTTGTCAAAGCTCATCTGAATAGCTTGTGATTTGTATTGAAACTGGATGACTTGTGATGGACTTGTGAGGGACTTGCAGTGACTTACAGAGACTTCCATGGACTTACAGGGACTTGTGATGAACTTGACTACATTCCTGTATAAGGCCGGCATACCGCTACCAAGTTAATGTTCTGTAAACTGTCTTTATTCCTAACGTTATGGAGTTGTCAGTTTGACGACAGCCACACCAAAAATCTTATTTGCTGCGGAAAAAGGTGGCTCAGGTGGCGGATCCGAGGATGTAATTTGAACTGCAGCCGGGAAGAGACTTTGTTTTAATAACACAGCTCGCCGCGTATAGGCCCAACGTTACACAGAATTATGGCGCTAGAGACACAATGTTGGGCTTATTAGGGCGGCCCTGGTTATTTATGCGCAGTGACAGGGGGGGTGCAGGAGTTGCAACTGCGCCCTCCTCTTCTTTGTCCTCCTCCCCTTCATTGAACAAAACAAAAAACTCTCGAAATCGGCAGTGTCGATGTACATTTATTTTTGGAGACACTGCAGTCAAGTTGGGTAGATGAGTGGAAGTGTGGAACCCCCCTCCCCCTCCCCCCTCCCCCTCCCCCCCCCCCCCCCCCCCCAAAAAAAAAAATAACAAATGAGAGAAAGATCCGCCCTGCTGTGGCTCTCGATCTCATTTCTGACCGGCCCTATTTTGAGCTCCCGACCCAAGAACAACAAAAAAAACTCTTTTTATTACAGCAAAACGGTAAAAACTAAAATTAAAAAACAAGTGAGTGTTGGCACTCTGTATGTAACGTCCGTCACTAATTATAATCGCCACCCAAACCTCTTTTGTTGTAATTTGTTTTTTTATAATTTGGGCGTGTTTCGTTCTCAAGGTAATAGAATCAAACCTTGTGTTTTTACCTTGACTTTTTTTCAACTCCCAGACTTACCGCCGGTATTAACCAGTTCGCGCCGGATGACGTATATAAACGCAAAGTTTTCCCTAAATTCAAAACGGATGACGCATAAAAACGCCAAGTTCAAGTTCGGAAATCTTTGTCAGCAGTGAGAAAGGCCGGAAATGCTCGGGTGTGCTTCCCGGCACTATCGGCCCGAACCCGCTTCGGATCGAGTTTCGTTCAAAAAATAATCCCGCCCCTCGGCTCGGTGATGTTAAAATAATCCCGGCGCGAACTTTAATAAACTTATTTTTATACGAGCCATTCACAATACAGTGCGCCACCAAGAGGTTAACATTTTCAAGTGTTCTGTAAAATGGCCGAATGTTTTAAAACGAGGGGCGCATGTGTTCCACTGTCCATGCAGTGCTGCAAAGAAGAGAGGAGAGATGTTGGAGTTAGCAGCAAAATGATGGGAGAACAAGTATTGCTTTCCCTGCGGAGAAAGTAATGTTAGCATGGTTACGTCGCAGATTAGGTGGGAAGATGTGACGGTCATGACGGTATGTATCGTGCACCCGACATGCCCGATCCGACCCACCAGGTCCAGGCAGCGAATTTTTTTTCCGTACCACTAACGCGTCAATTTGCCCGTTTCATTCGAATTGGGCGACTTGAATGGAGACCCAAGCGATACACGCGGAACGTATGAAGACCAACGACGATGACAGCCATAATTCACCAAAATTACTGGATACAGTCCCTAGTTAATTGTATACAGTCCCTAGTTTTTCGTATACACGACTTTTATACCTTTTTCTATTAACCCAAATTATTGGTTAATAATCTCATCTAGATAGGGTCTTATAAAAAAAGTTATAAAAGTCTCTATTCAAGTCGCCCCATTCCAATGAAACGGGCAAATTGACGCGTTAGTGGTACGGAAAGAAAAATCGCGTCCAGGCAGCACCGTTGTTAAAAATTATTGGCACCGTTGTCGTTGACTCCTTGCTTTTCTTCAGGATATAGGCTAAAGTTGACGTTAGGCATTACATAATTTTGCTAAATGTGCCTTTACAGGAGACAGTGTGGTGTAAGTTTTACGGTATTCAGGGGACAAGTGACATTTTAGGAGACATAATATTTTATTTAATAATGTTCTAAATCCTGGAAGTGGAAGGAGAAACATTTTTACTTTTGTAACAGTCTAGATCGATAGAGTAGGTTCCAAACGTATAAATACCCAAATTTCGTGAACAAAACACTAGGGAAAAACGGGTTAGGTTACAGTAAAAAAAATATTTTAAATTGTGCACGCGTCTATCTAGATAGATAGATGTCCCCCGCATTACCTATTTGGCGTTGTTATTGTTATTATTATTATTTATTTGGCCAAGCATTACAACAATCAAATAACTAAATAGAAAATATCACATTGTAACCCGTTTAATTATGTGACATAAATTTTCTGCTACTTAATACGTCCACATTTAAAGGTAGGATACACCATTTGCAAATATCGAAAAATTTACTACCGAATTATTAAGGAATATCTTACTCATCTGAAAGTAAATAATGATTCTAGGCATCCAGCAAAATGAATGCGCTAGGCGATCGCGAAAAATCACAAATAACATAAGAATAACTGCTTGACATCGGTTAAAAACAAACACTGTTTTTCGTACTTTTCTCGGCATCCATGGCTGTAAAATTTATTAGGACAGGTCAGTTAAACGATATTTACTATAAAATACAACCATTTATTATAATTCAAGCAATTACCAATGGTGTATCCTACCTTTAATGTTCTATTTTTTTCCCCACTTTGTTTTACAGCTAAGCGGTGCTGGGAGAACACAAGTGTGACTGACCCTGTTGCTCTTGGAGGAACAGTACGGATGTTTTGTGACCCATGGTTTGTCAAATTTTCTTTCTACGTTTTTTTTCTTTTTGTCACTACCTATGTATCTGAGTTACGAGAATTGTGTACAAGATGTCTGCACAAGAGGATACAAATTTCAGAATGTGTGTCGGGGTCCCGTGTGGGCGCAGGGGTTCTTTCCTCGCCTTCCAGCGCTGTGACACAGGTTCGAATCCGGCCTGGCGCCTTTGAGGGATCCTTGGTTTCATGTACCTTCTCATTGTCTTCTCTCTACAGGTTTTGTTCAGGCTTGTGAGCTACAGCGCCCTACACTTTTGAGGGATTCTTGGTTTCATTGCCAGAAAAATTAAACAAATTAAAAATTGTTTACAATATATTTTAATTCAATCGTATTGTCCTGTTGATAACTTCTGAACACAGTGAAACCCAAACGGGTGGTGTTCAGTGGATGAAAGAGCACGGGACTTGGGTGAAGTCTAACTACAAACCAGTACCCTTCGAGATCGAGAACCACAAGGTTTTCGTGGGCCGGTACCGTCTGAATTGGGACATGGGTTTCTCCATCTATGACGTGGAACAAAACGACGCTGGGCGCTACAGGTGCCATAGAGAGGGAGAGGTCATGTAAGTCAAATTTGTGTGACCTGGGGCCGATTTCACAAAACGCTAAGACGCGTCTATAGCCGTGTTCGCACTGGATAAACATTTTGGGTAACATTCCGACGGGTTAATCTTCCCACCGTCCGCACTTGGCATTTAATTGACGCGGGTAGAATTGCCGAGACCATGGGTAAACTAACCGAGCTGGCTCCAAAACAATAAAGAGGGCGCCCTGCGTGACCTATGACCGCGACTTGACGACCGGATCGTCTGTTCCCGACACTAGCTCTCAACATTATTTTCTTCCTGTGGTCATTCGACCGGGTGATGGAAGATTTAACCGAGACGTCGCGTTCGCACTGGATTTTCTAACTCGGTTAAACTGACCTGGTCAATCTTCCTGGGCACCTTTGGCTCGGTTAAACTACCCACGCGGCGTGGGTAAGTTACCTGTGAGGAAAGTTACCCAGGCTGTTCGCACTGGACTTAAAATGGGTAGGTTACCCATTGGCTCGGTTAGTTTGCCCAAATTAAGTCCAGTGCGAACAGGGCTTTAGGAAGAGTAACTCGTCTTAAATCGCGACTCGTCCTAAGATCGATTTCACCAAAGTTAAGACGCGTTCAACACATCCTAACTTCCATAGCAATGCGGCTGAACTCGTCTTAACTTAGGATCAGTCCGGGGGTCGTCTTATCTTATTTAGGTACGTTAATCTGTATATTGTCTGAAAACCATTGCATTATCTTCTCGTTATTGGACAAATGTCGGCCTAGAGTTTTAGTTTCGAGGAAGAAACAGATTTGATTTATATTTTGCTATGTGTATATAGTTTTAAAAACTAATTATTTATACGCCAACTAGTCGACTCTGTATGAAGATGCAGAACTACCGTACGTGATTGTATTGCGCAGATTAGCAAAAGTTTGTGTTCTCGCACACGCGCACGCTGGGAGTTGGTTTGCGGTTTCTTTTCAACGACTGTTTCCTCTAGCGGTAAAAACAAACATGAAACAGCCATTAAATTGGTAGTTGCGATGCGTCTTTCATAAGATGGGTTTAGTGAAATCGATCCTAGGACACGTCTTAGCCAAGATCGATCTTTGATCTAGAACTCGTCCTAAGTCCTAAGATGAGTCGTAAGTTATAAGACGAGTTTCGTGAAATCGGCCCCTGGCACCACGAAATGAGCGGAAAGTCGCACAATGTATGTCCAAAACGAGTTATTGGCCGAAACGTTCATTTTTCAAGTGGGAGGTCGGTTTCGAGTTGTTAACATTTTTACATACAAAAAAAACTTCTTTATCATATCCCAACATTTTATAGCTCAATTAACCCTAACTCCCTCACCATTGTTATTAAACAATACAATTCCTTCAAAATCCTCCAACTTCCTTTGTTGTGTAGGGAGTTAGGGTTAAAACACTAAAGTATGTTTTTTTGTGGCTGAATTGCACTGATTGATAGTATAATTGGCACGGTTCACGGACTTTGAACTCCATTTTCTCAAAACAAGGGAGCATGACTTCAGCAATTTCAAAAGAGTATAGCGGCAGCTAGGAATAAGCTACAGCAACACACAATACATCATTTGAAAGCTTAGGACTTCTTCTTTCTAGAAATGTAATAATTTAAATTTTGTTAAGTTGGACCCCTTCAAATTTTCAAAGGGCAGATTTCGCGTTTTCCGTCACCGAACATTCATTTATTACTGAACAGGAATTTTCTGCTCGGAGATCTTCACGTGGTTGGTAAAGGCCCTTTTACACAGGGCAGCGACATTTGTGCCACCTTTGAGCGACCAACATTTGGCAAGGACGCCCAAAGGTCGCCTAAACCCAGAAAATCCTGTTTCTATGCCTCCCTTAAACCACCAATTCCTCGGCAACCTTTGTGCGACTGTTTTGAACATATTCAACAATTTACGGCGACCGTGGCGTCCATAGGGATGTCTGAACCTCCTGTGTACCACCTTTGAACGACCTAGGTAACCATTCTGCCTCCTCTGAGCCTCCAACGGTGACCTGGCAATTTTTACGATCGCACAAGGGAAGCACAAATGTCGCCATCTTGTGTAAAGGGGCTTTAACCCTTCTATATATAGTGCAGTTGCCATAGAATTGTCTGACCTTTCAAAACCTTTCAAGTTTCCTGGACTGAAAGGTTTTGAAAGGTGAGAAAACTGTCTGACAAAAGGGACCTATGAAAGATTTAAAAGGTAAAACAACTCTCTGAACAAACTGGTGTGAGAAAAGAAATACCTTTCAAGTTTCTTGGACTGAAATGTTTTGAAAGGCGAGAAAACTGTCTGACAAAAGAAATCTATATATAGTGCAGTTGCCATAGAATTGTCTGACCTTTCAAAACCTTTCAAGTTTCCTGGACTGAAAGGTTTTGAAAGGTGAGAAAACTGTCTGACAAAAGGGACCTATGAAAGATTTAAAAGGTAAAACAACTCTCTGAACAAACTGGTGTGAGAAAAGAAATACCTTTCAAGTTTCTTGGACTGAAATGTTTTGAAAGGCGAGAAAACTGTCTGACAAAAGAAACCTATGAAAGATTTTGAAAGGTAAAACAACTTTCTGAACAAACAGGGGCAAATTTCACAGAGCTGCTAAGCACACAAATTTGCTTAGCACAAAAACAAAAAAGTCTTGCTCATTAAAAACAAGTTATCAGCCAAATTCGACGTGTTTTTCATGCTAAGCAAAAAAACAGCTGATTATCAATCAAAAACAAAAAAGATCACGTGAAAATTTGGTCTGTAACCTTGTTTTTACCAAGGACAAATTTTCATGCTAAGCAAATTTTTGTGCTTAGCAGCTCCGTGAAATTGGCCCCTGGTGTGAGACAAAAAATACCTTTTAAAAGGTATTGAAAGGTGTAGTAGTGCAGTAGCAACAAATTCTGGAGCATTTTGAAAGGTTCATACTTATTTATAGCCATTTTGTCAAGTAAGCAGATTTTGAAAGGTTTTGAAAGGTAAAACCATAGAAGGGTAAAGAGATCTCTGTTTATTTTTGCTTTGTTTTACACAGGCCGTATAGTTGGCACCAGGTCATTATACGCGATCCTTCAACGTTTCGTGTGGCGGATGCCAGGAAGAAACAACGGCCACTAGGGAAGCAGCGGGGTGTGCAAACCAGGTGGACCGACTGGGGTCCCTGCAGTCCTTGCGATAAGCCGGGAACCCGCGAACGCATAGGTACAGACTCTAGGTACTGACTTGTGGCACCAATTTGTGACCTGTCATCACAAAATGAGCGTAAAGTCGCACGGAGTGATTTCCCAGTACGGCCAGTCAAAGTCAAAATTTGAAGGGGTGGTTGATTTTGAGATTATATGGTTTTTTTAAGACTAAATCCCCAACAATCAATTCCCAATTTTACAGGACGATCAGATAAAAACAACATTAGTTTTTGAGACAATTTTGACTATGCCTTTCCATGCCTTTCACACAATTTCTCGCAAGAAATGCCCGTTTTCTCATAATCTCTGTATTAAGACTCTAGACTAAAAAATATTGAGTATCAAACCTCCAAGTGTTATATACCATTGGAAAGCTCTGTTTCCACAGAATTTAGAAATACCCATATCTCAATTATTTTAACATTACTGAGCCGAGGGGCGGGATTATTTTTAACGAAACTCTATCCAAAGCGGGTTCAGGCCGATAGTGCCGGGAAGCACACCCACGTATTTCCGGCCTTGCTCGCTGCTGACAGACATTTCCGGCCTTGCTAGTGACGTGTTTATGCGTCATCCGTTTTAAATCTGGGGAAAACTTTGCGTTTATATACGTCATCCGGCGCGAACTGGTTAATCTGAAATCATTTTCTCCCTAAAGTAAATGGTAAGCATTGAAAAAGATTATGTAACTCAACCGATCGAGCTGAAAATCCCAATCCCATAATAAAAATGTTCTTCTGTCTCGCTTTTAAAGGTAGGATACACCATTGGTCATTGCTTGAATTATCATGAATGAGTAGATTTGGGGGGTTGTATTTTATAGTAAATATCGTTTAACTGAGCTGTCCGAAGTTTTAGAATCATGGATGCCGAGAAAAGCACAAAAAACAGCAGGTTTTTTCAACCGGCGTCGAGCAGTTATTCTTATGTTATCTTTGTTTTTTTGCGATCGCCGTCCGGCGATTGCGAATTTTTTATTATAAAATTCTATTTTCCCGAATAATTACAGGATATCTAGCGCAATCATTTTGCTGGATGCCTAGAATCATTATTTACTTTAAGATGAGTAGGATATTTCTTAATAATTCGGTAGTAAATATTTTTGATATCTGCAAATGGTGTATACTACCTTTAACCGACCGTTTAAACGGTTACACGGTTACATTTCTCCGGTTCGGTTAACCTTAAAGGGATCGTATACGTTTGGTAATTACTCCAAATATTTATGGCAATAAACACTTACTTGGTAAGAAGTACATAGTACAGCAGCTTTAGATAGTATAATGCATTTTTAGAAACTGTTCACTTCGAAGTACTGCGGTTATGGGAAAAGATATCACTTTTTATCCTCAAAAATTTGAATCTGAGAAGCGTTTACTGCAGTGACGTTTCTCAGATTGTGTATTCCAATGCAGATTATTCTTCCTGCGTGGACATAACCGCTCCAGATTTTCGGCAATATTTCTAAATTGCTACCACCTTTTGAAATGAAATTTGTACAGGTTAGTTTTATGGTATATATCTATAACTATATAGGATTGAAACAAACAGTGGGTTCCAATTACCAAACGTATACGATCCCTTTAATCTATTTTTGTTTAAATCAACCCTTCCATTTTGGGAGCATAGTACACACACAAGATGTAAATCAAAACAATACAAAGCTGTGTTTGTCGGCGTTGTTTGCCTGTCCGATTACATGTATATCATTTTGTTTGCGATTCCCATCTTTGAATTAGCAATGTTTGAAACATTTCTGCTGTTTACGTGGTAACAAATAAGTTTGTGAACAAACTTCCCGAGACCTTTTTCTTCTTTTTTCTTCTTTAACCAGTTCGCGCCGGGATTATTTTAACATCACCGATCCGAAGCGGGTGTAGGCCGATAGTGCCGGGAAGCACACCCACGCATTTCCGGCCTTGCTCGCTGCTGACGAACTTGAACTTGGCGTGTTTATGCGTCATCCGTTTTGAATTTGAGGACAACATTGCGTTTATATACGTCATCCGGCACGAACTGGTTAAACGTCGGTTACGGTTAACAGTTAACCGTAACCGAAAAAAACATAAGGTTACACGGATAATTTTTAAACCGCAAACTTGCAGGCTCACTCGCTTTTTCTTTCTTTCTTTTTATTCTCGACAGGGTTTTGTTATAATGTAGGCAAAAGTCCCTTGGAACAGTACCACAACGGTGTACCGTGCAACTTTCCCGATGAACACCAAATGGCCTGGTTCTTGCTCAAGTACGCTAAAATCAACACTAAAGATCAGAAGATAATTGAGGCCTGCAGCATCACATGCAGAGAAGGTAACATTAAGTGGTCCTAGAAATGTGTTTTTTATTAGTTTAAATGAAAGATTATAACTAATTGAGTGATTTTCAGTTTATAAAAGTTAAATTTTTTGGTAATTAATATGAGAAAAAAAATAATAAAGTGCTTTGGGGGACCGGCCCCGCCCCTAGAATGGTAGCTTATTAACATATAAAATTTGCATAATTGTGACGTATGTTTGGGAAGACTTCGACGTCGCGACCAGCGTGCCCGTGCATGCATGCATCATGTGCCACGCGTATCGATGCAAAATCATTCAGTCGATGGTCGACTCAAGTTATTGTCAAAAAAATTGTCAAGTGGAATATCTTCTTCAGATGTAGGACCTGATGATACTGCGGATATTTCGTCGGATTCTGTGGAATATGCGCTCCCCGGCCCCGAACTGTCGTCTTCACTCGCCATGTCTGAACAAAATCTGCTGCGTGCGTACCCGCGTGCATGGCATCTCTTTTTGGGGGTTGCCGAATGTTCGTCACGAACAGCGCCACCATTTGTCAGTGTTTGAACATGTTAATGAGGGGGCCAATTACATTTACGGTGATTAACCCCAATTAATGTCATTTTATACCATTTTATCACCCCTGGTCTTGTTACTTACACACCAAGGCACGTTTTAAATTATTAAACAGCAATTCTCCTCGAAATGTCTGCGTAGAACCTTTAAAACAAACAAAAACTGTATCGATTGCCATACAGTGGCGGATTTAGAGGGGTTATGGGTTTAAAACACCCCCACCTGACCTCTCAAAGTACCTCAACTTACAGCACGTCGCTAAACAAGGCAGTCCTCTGCATCCTATCAATATACAGTTGTCCTTTCCAAAGTCACGACACAACATCACAACATCACGGTCCAATTTCATCGAAATTTGCTTAGCATGAAAATTCTTCCTCCGCAAAAAAACAGGGTTACGAACTAAATTTTCAGGTGATGTTTATTGTTTGTGACGGGTTATTCAGCTGGTTTTTGCTTAGCGTAAAAAGCACATGGAGTTTTGGCTGGTAACCAGGGGCCAGTTTCATAGAGCTGCTAAGCACAAAGACAATTTGTCCTTGGCAAAAACAAGGTTACAGACCAAATTTGTACCTGATCTTTAATGTTCTGGATTGATAATCAGCTGTGTTTTTTGCTTAGCATGAAAACCCGTAGAATTTTGGCTGGAAACCTGTTTTTAATGAGGAAGACTTTTTGTGCTAAGCAATTTGTTTTGCTTAGCAGCTCTATGAAATTGGGCCCTGCTTTTACTGAGCAAGACTTTTTTGTGCTAAGCAAATTTGTGTGCTTAGCAGCTCCACTTATTCTATACTTTGGAACTCACTGGCTTCTTCTGTTGTCTTTTTCTTTGACACATTCTCTTATGGGTTATTTTAACCATAGAACAAGGTTGAAGGGAAAACCGGGTTAGGGTACATAAAGGCCTTGAAAAATATTAAGAACCGCTACACTGGATAGTTTGTAGTGACTTCCGTAGACAATGTGTCTAATTCTAAAGATGGAAAGACAGAACATTACTAAGGGAGTAAATGTGTGTTCGAGAGGTTTTAATCACTCTGTTTAATACCGCTTGGAGTCTGGGTGCTGATAATTACCCGAGCCGAAGGCGAGGGTAATTATCAGCACCCAGACTCCAAGCGCTATTAAACAGAGTGATTAATACCGACCGAACACACATTTATTCCCATTCATAAATACCTTTTTGGTAAAATTCAGCCAAAAAACCCAGAAAATCCCAAAAAATTGTCGCAAGTAAATTTTGGTGTTTCGCCATTCTGTGTGTGTCAAATGACATGTTTTCGCCTCTGTCACTCTACACAATACATGCAATAAAGCGTATTTACTATGAACCAGACTATTACTGCCATTGGCAACCTCGTTCCCAGGGTGTCGAGCTATACGCGCCCAACACTACCCGCTCTTACTATTGGGGACGAGGTACGGTTGGAAATAAAAAAGTGAGCCCTGGGGACGGGTATAATTTTGTTGCCAGCTAGTTTTAAACACTTCCAGCCATGTCTTTATCGTCCGTTTAATACCGGCCACGTGACGGGCTCTCGACCAATAGGAATGCCTAAACTGTCCCAGGTATTTATGAATATAAAATAAAACTATTTAATTAAACTATTATGTTGCTATAAATGTTAACGTACATTTCTATGTTAACATTTCTATTTTTGTTTTCCAGCTGAAACGCAAGCACGTCACAAGGCAGTGCAGCCCTATTCGTTTCGTAAGTGAGTCCTTCTAACTCTTATCAATGAAAAAGAACAAGTTGTTTAGGAAAATTTGTAAAAGGCAGTTTCTCTTCAATTTCGCCGTTTCCAGAATTATTTACATACTACGTCTTTATATTTTTCTCCAAAAAAAGAAATCAGAAACTCTTATCTTTTATTTGTTTTAAAGGTAGGATACACCATTTGCAGATATAAAAAAAAAAATTAAGAAATATTTTACTTATTTGAAGGTAAATAATGATTGTAGGCATCCAGCCAATTTATTTCAATAGATATCCTGTAATTGTTCTGATAAATAACCTGTAAAAACAAGAACAACATAAGAACCACTGCCCGACGCCGGTTAAAAACGAACGCCGTTTTTCTTGCTTTTCTCAGCATCCTTGATTGTAAAGCTTCGGACAGGTCAGTTAAACGATATTTACTATAAAATACAACCCCCAAATCCACTGATAATTCCAGCAATTACCAATGGTGTATCCTACCTTGACATGCACCCATTCCTGATAATTCAAGCAATTACTAACGGTGTATCCTACCTTTACATCCACCCATTCCTGATAATTCAAGCAATTGCCAATAGTGTATCCTACCTTTTACATCCACCCATTCCTGATAATTCAAGCAATTACCAATGGTGTATCCTACCTTGACATGCACCCATTCCTGATAATTAAAGCAATTACCAATGGTGTATCCTACCTTCACATCCACCTATTCCTGATAATTCAAGCAATTACCAATGGTGTATCCTACCTTTTACATCCACCCATTCCTGATAATCCAAGCAATTACCAATGGTGTATCCTACCTTTACATCCATCCATTCCTGATAATTCAAGCAATTACCAATGTTGTATCCTACCTTTTACATCCACCCATTCCTGATAATTCAAGCAATTACTAATGGTGTATCCTACTTTTTACATCCACCCATTCCTGATAATTCAAGCAATTACCAATGGTGTATCCTACCTTTACATCCACCCATTCTGATAATCCAAGCAATTACCATTGGTGTATCCTACTTTTTACATCCACCCATTCCTGATAATTCAAGCAATTACCAATGGTGTATCCTACCTTTTACATCCACCCATTCCTGATAATTCAAGCAATTGCCAATAGTGTATCCTACCTTTTACATCCACCCATTCCTGATAATTCAAGCAATTGCCAATAGTGTATCCTACCTTTTACATCCACCCATTCCTGATAATTCAAGCAAAATACCAATGTTGTATCCTACCTTTTACATCCACCCATTCCTGATAATTCAAGCAATTACCAATGTTGTATCCTACCTTTTACATCCACCCATTCCTGATAATTCAAGCAATTACCAATGGTGTATCCTACCTTTTACATCCACCCATTCCTGATAATTCAAGCAATTACCAATGGTATATCCTACCTTTACATCCACCCATTCATGATAATTCAAGCAGTTAGCAATGGTGTATCCTACCTTTACATCCACCCATTCCTGATAATTCAAGCAATTGCCAATAGTGTATCCTACCTTTTACATCCACCCATTCCTGATAATTCAAGCAATTGCCAATGGTGTATCCTACCTTTTACATCCACCCATTCCTGATAATTCAAGCAATTACCAATAGTGTATCCTACTTTGATACCTTTTAACTGCTTTTTTTATGTTTTGCAGCATTCAACACAGAATGTATAGGGGAGCTTCCCAAAAATTTTCACAAGTTTGTAGTCGTGTACGAGGGAGACACATTGAGGATGAAATGCCACCATTGGTAAATCAACTTCTTAAATATTGTATAACCCTGCGTCACGCCGAGTGCTGCCTTTAGGGCAGCAGGTTCCTTTGTTTTGTTTATTATTTTTGTTTTTTGAAGCATTGATATAAACACCTCACCAAAAGTAAGTCCCCCTCTCAACAATTCATCATAACATCGTCAGATAAAACATTTTACCAATCAAACTTAGTTAGAAATAATCCTATGACTGTTTCCTAAGTGGTGTTTGCTGAATGAGCTCAAATTAATGACAAAAACTGCTCTTCTCAAAAGTCACAAAAGTTGATCTGCCACCTGCTTCACAGGGGTATTAGTCTGTAAAAGACCAATGGCAATGGCCCTGTCTTGATCAGACAGTCTGGGCATAATGCTTAATTTTAGAACACAAAACAAAAATTGTAGGCCTATGCTTGTCAACTGCAAGGTGTATTGGGACAAGGAATGGGACTGATCACCTAACATCTTACTGTGCTAAGCTCTGAGCCAATAAAGGGATTTGCATGGTTGAATGATCCTGAATTGATTACAGATTAGAGTAATGTACACTTGGTTGGTATTTTAAACTGCATTCAACCACAGGTGTTTTTTTCCATTAGTAAGAAGCCATTCATAAACTTTTGTGACTTTTGATAAGGGCAGTTTTTTTCATTCATTTGAGCTCATTCAGCCATGAAGTTATGGACATCTTTTATTTTCAAACAACATTTATGAAACAGTCATAGGATTATTTTAAACTAAGTTTGATTGGTAAAATGTTTTACCTGACGATGTTATGACGAACTGTTGAGAGGGGGACTTACTTTTGGTGAGGTGTTTACATTGATACTCCAGAAATGCCTACCCTGGTACTTGCCAAAAAGGACTGTATAGTCACTGAGTACCTGGGTTTGAGGTCAAGCGACACCAAGCCCTTGAAATTCTAATTCTGAGAAAGTCAAATAGGCTGTGCACAAACCTATTTCTTGTTGACTCAACAACAAATGATACTCCAGAAATGCCTACCCTGATAAATTCCAAAAAGACTGTATAGTTACTGAGTAGCCTGGGTTTGAGGTCAAGCGAGGTCAAGCCCTTGAAATGCTAGTTCTGAGAAAGTCTCATAGGGCTGTGCACAAACCTATTTCCTGTTTACTCAACAATAAAAACTACCACAAGATGTGAAGTATAATGTCAATGACCCAGCTTCACAAATAGGGTCAAGAAGAGTTCATGGGGATCTCCTTACAACCCATTGAGAAAGGTTTGTTTACATTGGGGGGGTGTAAGCATACTTGCTGCCCCAAAGGCAGCAGGTGGCGCATCCGTGTTGCTCTGTTGGAGGGTACGGCGCAGGGCTAAGAAGTGTAGTACAAGTTTGTCCCGGCTGTTTGAAGAAAATTCATTCAAATTCACCAACTCGCACAATTAATTTTGTCCAAGAAAACAAATTACACGCTTTTACCAAACCAATTTAGTCATTTACCATTTGATTTCAAATTTTGGTTGCTCTAATTTAAACATTGTCTCGGTAATATTCGTCATTACAGATCAAATTCGTCTCGGCTTATGCCGAAAAGAAGCATTCACCGATTAAAATTGTCTTATATCAATCAATTTCAAACTTATGTTAAATTAGTCAGATGTGTGTTTGACTCTTTCACACACCAAACTAATTTAGTTAGCAGAAGTTTGAAATTGATTGGTATAAGACGAATTCGATCTCTGAATGCAGCCTTTCAAATAAATAAATAAATAATAAGTACTTGTATAGCGCACTTCTCTAAAAACTTACTCAAGGCGCTACAAAACAGTCTCTCTCCAAAACTTAAAAAATGTCATTATATTAATAGCTATGAGTAAACAGAAATGCCTTCACATGCTTCTGGTTCTTTTGTTTCATGTTCTTTTGTTTCAGGAACCGCTTAGACGAAATTGAATCGTAAATGACTAAATTGGTTTGGTAAAAAATGTGTGATTTTTGTTTTGACCCCCTCCTCCTTTCCCTGGCGTATGAAGGTTATGTTGCAGATTTATAACGATTAACGATTAACCATTTGTTACAGCGCCGAGCTGTATGGCGGCGTCACGTGGCATCGAATAAAGGCACCCCCACCCGAATATCGGGTGCCTTTCGGTTGGCATGACAACGATGATGAAAACAAGCTTGCCTTGAACTATGACATGTCCATGGAGATCCGTCGGGCCGTGCCCAGCGACGAGGACACATACACTTGCATGCAGGAAGGGGAGTAAGTTAGCAATTATGTGAGGGGTTCTGGCAAAATGAGACGGAACTGGGCAGATATTGAAATGAGGGTTATCAGGTATTAGAAAAGAGGATAAAATTCTCCTTACAATGCTGTTTGTTGCACTTCAATCCAGTAGAGGGACATCGGTCCCCAGTAGAGGGACATCGGTCCCCAGTAGGGTGACATCGGTCCCCATTAGAGGGACATTGGTCGATCCCCAGTAGAGGGACATTGGTCGATCCCCAGTAGAGTGACATCGGTCCCCAGGAGAGTGACATCGGTCCCCAGTAGAGGGAAATCGGTCCCCAGTAGGGTGAAATCGGTCCCCAGTAGAGGGACATTGGTCGATCCCCAGTAGAGGGACATTGGTCGATCCCCAGTAGAGGGACATTGGTCGATCCCCAGTAGAGGGACATTGGTCGATCCCCAGTAGAGGGACATTGGTCGATCCCCAGTAGAGGGACATCGGTCCCCAGTAGAGGGACATCGGTCCCCAGTGGAGGGTCATCGGTCCCCAGTAGGGTGACATCGGTCCCCAGTAGGGTGACATCGGTCCCCAGTAGAGGGACATCGGTCGATCCCCAGTAGAGTGACATCAGTCCCCAGGAGAGTGACATCGGTCCCCAGTAGAGGGACATCGGTCCCCAGTAGAGGGACATCGGTCCCCAGTAGGGTGAAATCGGTCCCCAGTAGAGGGACATCGGTCGATCCCCAGTAGAGGGACATCGGTCGCCAGTAGAGGGACATCGGTCCCCTGCAGAGGGACATCGGTCCCCTGCAGAGGGACATCGGTCCCCTGCAGTAGAGGGACATCGGTCCCCAGTAGAGGGACATCGGTCCCCAGTAGAGGGACATCGGTCCCCAGTAGGATGACGTCGGTCCCCAGTAGGGGGACGTCGGTCCCCAGTAGGGTGACGTCGGTCCCCAGTAGGGTGACGTCGGTCCCCAGTAGGGTGACGTCGGTCCCCAGTAGAGGGACGTCGGTCCCCAGTAGAGGGACATCGATCCCCAGTAGAGGGACATCGGTCCCCAGTAGGGTGACATCGGTCCCCAGGACGGTGACATCGGTCCCCAGGAGGGTGACATCGGTCCCCAGTAGGGTGACATCGGTCCCCAGTAGGGTGACATCGGTCCCCAGTAGAGGGACATCGGTCCCCAGTAGAGAGACATCGGTCCCCAGTAGAGGGACATCGGTCCCCAGTAGAGGGACATCGGTCCCCAGTAGAGGGACATCGGTCCCCAGTAGGGTGACATCGGTCCCCAGTAGGGTGACATCGGTCCCCAGTAGAGTGACATCGGTCCCCAGTAGAGGGACATCAGTCCCCAGTAGAGGGACATCGGTCCCCAGTAGAGGGACATCGGTCCCCAGTAGGGTGACATCGGTCCCCAGTAGAGGGACATCGGTCCCCAGTAGAGGGACATCGGTCCCCAGTAGAGGGACATCGGTCCCCAGTAGAGGGACATCGGTCCCCAGTAGAGGGACATCGGTCCCCAGTAGAGGGACGTCGGTCCCCAGTAGAGGGACGTCGGTCCCCAGTAGAGGGACGTCGGTCCCCAGTAGAGGGACGTCGGTCCCCAGTAGAGGGACGTCGGTCCCCAGTAGAGGGACGTCGGTCCCCGGTAGAGGGACGTCGGTCCCCGGTAGAGGGACGTCGGTCGCCGGTAGAGGGACGTCGGTCGCCGGTAGAGGGACGTCGGTCCCCGGTAGAGGGACGTCGGTCCCCGGTAGAGGGACGTCGGTCCCCGGTAGGGTGACGTCAGTCCCCGGTAGGGTGACGTCGGTCCCCGGTAGGGTGACGTCGGTCCCCGGTAGGGTGACGTCGGTCCCCGGTAGGGTGACGTCGGTCCCCGGTAGGGTGACGTCGGTCCCCGGTAGGGTGACGTCGGTCCCCGGTAGGGTGACGTCGGTCCCCGGTAGGGTGACGTCGGTCCCCGGTAGGGTGACGTCGGTCCCCGGTAGGGTGACGTCGGTCCCCGGTAGGGTGACATCGGTCCCCAGTAGAGGGACGTCATTTTTTATTTTTGTTTGCATAAAAATCATAACAGTTTTGGCTGGTAACCTGTTTTTACTGAGCAAGGCTAATTTGTGCTAAGCAAAAAAATTGTGCTTAGCAGCTATATGAAATTGGCCAGTGAAGGCAAAGAATTTGTCTTGATTATTATAAATCATTATTTTTTTGTGTACAATAGACAAAACTCCATTTACGAGGTTTTTGTTAAGGAGCGTCCCAGCGAGCTACACGTGATTGACAGAACGAAGACCTTTCATGGAAGTCCCTATGACGGAAGGGACTTCAACGTTTACACAATGTGGACGGACTGGGGACCGTGCACACCGTGCGGCGAGCCGGGAACTCGCGTCCGCATGGGTAATTACGTTGGCGCATTAAACTCAATTCAAACGTTTGCCAACTACACAAGATATCTTCCATTGAATGTGCTAAACAAAATTAGCGAACGTTGGGGCTGTTTGCGCGAGCGAAACGCAGCCCTGTCATCATCTCAGACGAAAGTTTTCAAATAGCTAAATTATAATTTTACCTTCCTCATATCCCGACAAGAGAATCCCGTTGTTTCTCATGTTTTCTTCTACACCCTTCTGTAGGTTACTGTTATTGCAACCATATAGTAGCCATGGGTCCGCTGATCGCGAAGTTCCGGTTGAGTGGCATACCTTGCCAGTATCCCACGGCAGAGCATTTTGACTGGAGGACCCTCAATGTGCCCTTGCTGGACGAGCAAATAATCGAAGATTGCAACGAACCCTGCATTCAACGTAAGTCAAAGGTCCTCGTATATTTTCTTTAATTGGTTATAAAACAACAGCAATTCACGTTGAAAAGTACGCCACAATCTCCGAATGATATTATCAACAACGACTAACGTGTCCGTTCGTTTCGGGAAACTCAAGCCATGTTCGCACTGGACTTTTTGGGGGAAGGTTTTACTGAGACGATGGTAAAATGTTACCACTGTTCGCACTTGGACTTTCGACACGGGAACATTTTACCGAGACCGCGGGAGAAGTAGTCGAGCTGTCATTATAATGACTCAAGAAGGCGAATGTGATCACAATGCGATGTGCATGCATCAGCGCGCGCACGTAAACAATGCAAAGAGCGCATATGCGCGGTGTCTGAAATCTGAAATCGCAGTAGGGGGCCGGATGTACGTTTTCCTGAAACGCTTTTACCGACTCGCGCTGTTCGCACTGGACTTATCGTCTAGGGAAAAGTTACCTGGGAAATTTTTCAGGGCAGTGGTAAAAGTAACCACTGGACTCGGGAAAAGTAACCCAGAGGAAAACGTCCTAGGCTGTCCGCACTGGACTTAAAATGGGAAAAGTACCCATCGTCTCGGTAAGTTTTATCAAAAAAAGTCCAGTGCGAACAGGGCTTAGGTAACTTGGTGTTCGGGATGAAGATTCAGCCTTTTTAGTTTCAGAATTTTGCACACGCGCAATACGACTTGGATTATATAGGCTCAACTTCCGGCTAATTTTTAATTAATTTTTTTCATTCAAATTCACTAACAGTCGCATTCAATTACCAAACCAATAGTCATTTTAATATCATAATATCATTTAACATTTCTGGGGGAATATTCCTAATTACAGATCATATTCGTCTGAGCTTTTGCCAAAAGGCAGTCGATTCAGAGATCAAATTCGTCTTGGATTATATCATTCAATTATAAACTTATGCTAAGTGAATTAGTCTGATGTGGGATTGAGTCGAGTAAACATAACACTAATTTATTTAAAATTACGTTTGAAATTGATTGAAATAAGACAAATTCCATCTCTGAATGCTGAATGCTTAGACTAATTTGATTTGTAATGACAAATATTCCTGAGACAATGTTTACATAGAGTGACCAACTTTTAACCCTGCGACGTGCCGCCGAACTTTTTTTCAAAGTCGCTTCGCTGTAAAAAAAAAACAAGTACTATTTCATTCTGCGTTAAAAAAAATCTTGTATTACATGTATTCTTAGTTCAAAGCAAGCCGAATAACATGGTAAGTGCCGCTTAAACCCTGGTTGAACCGGTGACCCAGCTTTTTGAAAAGCAAAGGCTGCCCCATGAGTATCCCATTACATTGTGTACATAAAGGGTCCTTGAGGTGTGGATTAGACCTTACCAAGCAATCAATCATGCTATTGTTGCCTAGCCTTATTCAACAACACCAGCTGGTTTCTGGGTGTCTGCTCTGTGGGAAAAGGCTGTGTGGACATATAAAGCCATAAAACCGAACAACATGGGGGTATTACACAAAAAACAAGCAACTTTAAAAAAAAAGACGAACGCGCGTTCTTGTAAAACAAAAAAGGTCGCACGTTACAAGGTTAAAATTGAATGATAAATGACTGAATTGGTTGTTGATTTATTTTGCTTTTAGATAAAGCGCTGAACATCTTTTCCCACGATACTCTGCGATACTCCTCAGCCCGACGTGCAGGACAAAAGAACCCATGGTCTCGTCCGGAGGATGACCCAGTCGGAGAAAGAGGTGCGAACTGCAACCCCCTATCTGTCCGCCACTGATAGTATTTTAGCCCTGCGAGCTTAGCGAAGCTTCCGGGGTGAATTTGGAAGGCACTTTTGTTTACCTATGTTTTGTGCAGTTGTACACATCTGTGGTTTTTATCCTGTCACTAGGCCAGCAGTAGGATGATTTATAACACCCCTGGAGAGGCTGGCTGGCTAGACAGCCAGACGGCTTGGCGGCGAAACACAAAGAGCCCATTTTGTGCACAGGTGAATTGGCCCCATTTTGTGCACAAGTGAATGGGGCCCATTTTGTGCACAAGTGAATGGGGCCCATTTTGTGCACAAGTGAATGGGGCCCATTTTGTGCACAAGTGAATGGGGCCCATTTTGTGCACAAGTGAATGGGGCCCATTTTTGTGCACAAGTGAATGGGGCCCATTTTTGTGCACAAGTGAATGGGGCCCATTTTTGTGCACAAGTGAATGGGGCCCATTTTTGTGCACAAGTGAATGGGGCCCATTTTTGTGCACAAGTGAATAGGGCCCATTTTGTGCACAAGTGAATGGGTTTTTCCGCTGGGGCCCAGGTTTCTCATGACTGGAGTGACCCCTAGTGAACTTCTTCTTGAAAAACGACTATACCACTTCAAACTACAATGTGTCATTGAGGAATACAAACAAATTGAATGGAATAGGCCTACGGCTTCATATGGAAGTTAGAAAAAGAAACAAATGTGCCTTACGAATCCGCCCCATGGCTGCTCGCAGGGTTAATAGGAAGCTTGTGCTGTGTCATCGGTCTAATACCGGATACCTTCTTCTTTTTTGCAGTTGAGTTGAAGGTTTATGGATACATTGGGCATAATGCGACTCTCGTTTGTCCTGGGTAAGTTGGGAGTTTTTATATGTTTTGTTTTATTATAGCGATAATTACTGTAATTGTATTGGCCGGTTTTAAAACAAGTAGGTTTAAAACAGCCGATCCGACTACCCACCATCGTTTAAAGGATAGGCCTACACCATTTGCAGATATCTATTTTTGTTTCGACCAAATTTTTAAGAAATATCTTACATATTTGAAAGTAAATAACGAATCTAGGCATCGAGCAAAATAATTGCGCAAGATATCTGGCAAATTTAAATTGTATTTCAAAAAATCCCGATCGTGAAAAAAAAAAAAATGAAGAACGCTGGTTGAAAACGAACATGTTTTTTTTTCGTTTTTTTCTCGGCATCCATGATTGTAAAACTTCGGACAGGTCAGTTAAACATCGTATCTCAACAATCGAGGAGTCAAAATACGCAGAACAAAATTATGCACTGGGTTATTTGCTTCGATTAATCCATACCCTTTCGGGCCGTTAATTATTGGACCATTTTTAAGTGTCTCGATACTTTTTCTGATGAGTTTATTTGGGGCACCACAGGGCTGCCGGTTACGCCGTGACAGAGTGGAAGAACGGAAGCCGCATGATATCGCCCCAGCAAACGGGCAACGCCACGGGGGTGCGCGAGCGCGTGCATATCGACAATCTACAGGGCAGTTTGCATATCGGCAATGTCGCTTCGTCGGATGAGCAGGTCTATCGCTGCTACGCCAACGGTGTCCATACGGCTACGGTCAGACTATTAGGTATGTACATCGGTGGCGCGCTAGACGTGCAATATAACAACTTCAACTTCAGGCACAAAAAAAATCAACTTCAGCCACACATTAACCAGTTCGCGCCGGAGGACGTATATACACGCAAAGTTTTCCCCAGATTCAAAACGAATGACGCATAAACACGTCACGAGCAAGGCCCTAAATGTCTGTCAGCAGCGAGCAAAGCCGGAAATGCGTGGGTGTGCTTCCCGGTACCATCGGCCTGAACCCGCCTCGGATCAAGTTTTGTTAAAAATAATCCCGCGCGTCGGCTCGGTTATGTTAAAATAATCCCGGCGCGAACTGGTTAATAGGCCTGGGCCCAATTTCATAAAACATGTAAGCACACAAATTTGCTCAGCACAAAAAAATAGTTTGGCTCAGTAAAAACAGGTTACCAGCCAAAACATCACATGCTTTTCAGTTTTCATGCTAAGCAAAAACAAGCTAAATATCAGTCACAAACAATAAACATCACCTGAAAATTTGATTTGTAACCTGTTTTTTTCTCCCAAAGAAATTTTTTTCATGCTAAGCAAATTTGTGTGCTTACATGTTTTATGAAATTGGCTCCTGGAGACAAGAAGCGAAATCGGCCCAAGAACACATTTTGTACAAGACTCCAACAAGTTTTGTCATTTTCTCTCAATTTTGTTTTCATGATTTGCCCCATTTGTGATGCGATCAAGCAAAATCAGTCGGAACTCGGCAATTCTTGTTGTAAGATCGGGCCAAAATATGTGGAAAAATTCAAATTGACTTTTTTTACAAAAAGTCAAAAAGAAGGGGAAAATATTTTTATTTTATATGAAAATACTCTTTTAACCAAATTCAGAAGGGAATTGATATAAAAACTTGATTTTCTTCAGTTTCTTTATTTTTAACGTGCTGGTGTTCAAATGGTTGTAATTTTTTAACCAAAGGTCGTATTCACATGGGGTTTTCACTGAAATGGAGCCTGAAGTACGCTACAAAAGAATATGAAAATTCCCAAAAATGACCAAGGCCTACTTCAGACTGATTTTGCTTGAAAGCATCACATTTGTCTTTGGAAAAGTCGAATTTATTTGTGATTTATGATTCATTTTGTTTTCTTTTTGTCCCGCAGTTATGAAACCTCTGATTGACGTTCAGGGTAAGTGGGCAGCCGGCAACTTTTGGTTATTTTTGTTGCTTCAGCATCGCTGCCGAAGCAACTATTTTTTTTTTTTTTGTCGAAGGCCAAAAACTTATTTTGGTTTCAGCGATTTTTATTTTTTATTTGATTTGCACAGGGTTGTTAAGACAACACACAATGACACTTTGCAAAATCGGTTCGACTCAAAAAAGTGTTTGTCATTCTATATTGTTCTATTTACTCTGAAACAATACGATTAGGAAATTAATTTAAATGGCCAAAGCGTTTCAAACAAATAAAGAAAAAAAAAACAGAATCTGCTTTTTTGATGAGACGAATTTCACAGATTTAGGACGAATCGGAATGATGCAAATTTGAAGTTTGCTGCACCTTTTTATCCTTGAAATCCATTTTTATTTAATTTTCAAATTAAAATTGAGAATTCAGCTCGACGATGATCGTTGATGAAATTAAAATTTTGTTGCAAAGCATTTGTGGGATATATAACTGGCAAAACCGATTATTAGTTTGAATTATAAGAAAGCAAGTTGGGTTGGGCGACTAGATCGACTAGACTTAACCATTAGTCAATCTAGTTATCACTCAAACGCTGCGTGGTTTGACTAGCTAGTTCGACTGGATTAACCTAGAGCAAGTTGGGTTGG
Source organism: Crossaster papposus (assembly GCA_037893245.1). Taxonomy (NCBI): domain Eukaryota; kingdom Metazoa; phylum Echinodermata; class Asteroidea; order Velatida; family Solasteridae; genus Crossaster; species Crossaster papposus. Next base: position 425,452 of record JBAIAA010000193.1, read on the forward strand.
GCGACTAGATCGACTAGACTTAACCATTAGTCAATCTAGTTGTCACTCAAACGCTGCGTGGTTTGACTAGCTAGTCCAACTGGATCAACCTAGAGCAAGTTGGGTTGGGCGACTAGATTAACTAGACTTGACCGTTAGTCAATCTAGTTGTCACTCGAACGCTGTGGGGTTTGACTAGCTAGTCCAACTGGATCAACCTAGAGCAAGTTGGGTTGGGAGACTAGATTGACTAGACTTAACCATTAATCAATCTAGTTGTCACTCGAATGCTGCGTGGTTTGACTAGCTAGACCAACTGGATCAACCTAGAGCAAGTTGGGTTGGGAGACTAGATTGACTAGACTTAACCATTAGTCAATCTAGTTGTCACTCAAACGCTGCGTGGTTTGACTAGCTAGTCCAACTGGATCAACCTAGAGCAAGTTCGGTTGGGAGACTAGATCCACGAGACTTAACCATTAGTCAATCTAGTTGTCACTCAAACGCTGCGTGGTTGGACTAGCTAGTCCAACTGGATCAACCTAGCGCAAGTTCGGTTGGGAGACTAGATCCACGAGACTTAACCATTAGTCAATCTAGTTGTCACTCAAACGCTGCGTGGTTTGACTAGCTAGTCCAACTGGATCAACCTAGAGCAAGTTCGGTTGGGAGACTAGATTGACTAGACTTAACCATTAGTCAATCTAGTTGTCACTCGAACGCTGTGTAGTTTGACTAGCTAGTTCGACTGGATTAACCTAGAGCAAGTTGGGTTGGGAGACTAGATTGACTAGACTTAACCATTAGTCAATCTAGTTGTCACTCAAACGCTGCGTGGTTTGACTAGCTAGTCCAACTGGATCAACCTAGAGCAAGTTGGGTTGGGAGACTAGATTGACTAGACTTAACCATTAGTCAATCTAGTTGTCACTCGAACGCTGTGTAGTTTGACTAGCTAGACCAACTGGATTAACCTAGAGCAAGTTCGGTTGGGCGACTAGATCGACTAGACTTAACCATTAGTCAATCTAGTTGTCACTCAAACGCTGTGTGGTTGGACTAGCTAGTCCAACTGGATCAACCTAGCCCCGGACCATGGTTCTCTGAGAACTCGCTACGAGCAAAGCCAAAATGTCTGTCAGCAGCGAGCAAGGCCAGAAATGCGTGGGTGTGCTTCCCGGTACCATCGGCCTGAACCCGCCTCGGATCGAGTTTCGTTAAAAATAATCCCGCGCCTCGGCTCGATGATGTTAAAATAATTCTGGCGCGAACTGGTTAACAAAGGTTAACAAAGCACTCCAGTTCCTTGGAGCTTCTTGTTTTTAAACTCAAATCGCTGCCTAGTGTGAGATAATCATTTCAACTTCTAAAATATACCGTCCGTCTTTTCACCGATATTACAGCTTTTATGGGGTCGTTCTTCCAAGTCGGGAACGTGCTCGGTTTCTACACAGCAATCTTCGTCTTTGTTCTGCTGATGAAGTGCTTCGCGAGAGGCCTACAGACCCACCGCCACAAACAAAGCCTTAAAGCGCGGGCAGAAATGAGTCCGAGCGAGGACTAATAGTCGACTATAGTATACGAACCTTAATATCTTAGTGTGGACTTGGTAATAGTCAGGTTTCTTATGTATTTTCGTTCAATTTTTGTGTAGATTTGCTAAACTATACATTTTTGGAAACGTTAGGATATACTTAACATGAAAACCAATGTTTACATTTGCTCTTAGGTTCTTTATGGCGGCCATCTTGGATTTTTTGAATAGCATTTTGTCGACGTCATGATGATGTCACACATTTTTCACAATTGTGTGCATATGTCTATGACCCAATAAACCTATTACTAAAATAAAATTGAATTTATTATGTTCTGTTGATGAGATATGGCTTAAAGGTCCAAAAATGAAACAAAATCATAAAAAATCACACGATGTCGTCATCATGATGTCACTTCAATTTATATCTATAACACATCCCGCCATACCTGCATACCAAGATTGAACCTAATCGGACTTATACTTCCAGAGATATAGGGCATTGAAAATAAATGGACCTTTAATGCGACACCCAATGACTTTTCATCTGTCACGGCACATTAAAGAACCATTTTTTTTCAAAAGAACCTAAAAACAAATGTAAACATTGGTTTTCCTGTTGAGTATATCCTAACGTTTTCAAAAATGTATAGTTTAGCAAATCTACAATAAAAGTGAACGAAACTTTCAATATGTACATTATGAACCTGACTATAACAAAGATGTCCACACTTTACACAAACCTAAAACCTTGTGTGGACTTGGCCAAGTCCACACAAGGTTTTCATCTCTTGTTTAAAGAACGCTAGAGGTAAAACGGGTTAAGGTTACATATAGAAAAATTGAAGAGGATTATCCTAGGGTATAACAGTCGAAAATGTGGATTGGAAAAAACTTCATGGTGTGAAGAAATATTAGTATTTGGCAAAATTTGATTGATGTTTCCTAACAGGAATACAAATAATGTCCACACAGTATGAGAAAATGGTCGCATAATTGGGTTATTTGTGAACTTAACGCCTGGCGCACTACCAACACCCCTATGTACTTTAAGATAGGCGCAGCCGCTGGACACCAGGGCCCAATTTTATAGAGTTGCTAAGCACAAAAATTTGCTTAGCATGAAAATTTGTCCTTGGCAAAAACAAGGTTACAGACCAAATTTTCACGTGATTTTTATTGTTTTCGATTGATAATCAGCTGTTTTTTTGCTTAGCATGAAAAACACGTAAAATTTTGGCTGCTAACCTGTTTTTAATGAGCAAGACTTTTTTGTGCTAAGAATTTTTTTGTGCTTAGCAGCTCTATGAAATTGGCCCCAGGGCTCAATTTCTTGGCTCTGCTAACCTCCGAGTTCCGCGCTTACAATCGCCATTTTGTGCTAACCGCGCAAGTTGAAAAATTATGTGCTAACCCTGTAAGCACAGAATCCTTAGTTACGGGATGTACGCATGCGCAGAAGCCGAAATTTCTTGCTTATGCGTGAAATACGCTTAACCGTAAGCACGGAATTGTCTGCTACAGTAAGCAGGGATTTTTCGCTAACGGTAAGCACAGCCAATCGGTTCATGGACAATTTTGTCAAGATTGATTAATGCCATTTTTATTTACTTGTTTTGTAAATCTTTGTAACTATCACTCTTAATCAGTTGTTAGCCTACCAATGTTGTCGTGTCTGTCCTACATGTATGTTCTTAGATGTGTATAGTAACTTAATTAAATTATTGTGTACGTTTATTAATGTCATACTTGAACATTTATAATTTTAAGTTCATTAAAGGGATCGTATACGTTTGGTAATTGGAACCCACTGTTTGTTTCAATCCTATATAATTATAGATATATACCATAAAACTAACCTATAAAAATTTCATTTCAAAAGGGGGTAGCGATTTTGAGATATTGCCGAAATGCTGGAGCGGTTTTGTTCACACAGGAAGAATAATCTGCATTGAAATACACAATCTGAGAAACGTCACTGCAGTAACACTTCTCAGATTCAAATTTTGGGGGATAAAAAGTGATATATTTTTCCATAACCGCAGTACTTCGAAGTGAAAAGTTTCTAAAAATGCATTATACTATCCAAAGCTGCTGTACTTCTTACCAAGTACGTTTTTTTTGCCATTAGTTTTCGGAGTAATTACCAAACGTATACGATCCCTTTAGGTACACATAAGGGAACCTCCGGTTTACAAGCTTTGCTTTTTGGAGACCTCCACTTAAAGTTATTGTAACCAGATTGCCAACTCCCAATTCTTTTGAATTGAATAAGTGGAAATAAACGAACTAAACATGGGCCAATTTCATAAAACATGTAAGCACACAAATTTGCTTAGCACAACAAAATCATGCTCAGTAAAAACAGGTTATCGCCCAAAACTTAACGTGCTTTTCATTCAATCAAAGCAAAAACAAACTGAATACCAATCACAAACAATAAACATCAACTTAAATTTTGATTTATTTTGAAATTTTTCCCAAGGAAGAATGTTTCTGCTAAGCAAATTTTGATGCTTACACGTTTTATGAAATTGGCACCTGGTGTTAACAGTCGATTGGTGAGCATAGAAACGCTATCTGAACCAGTTCGCGCCGGATGACGTATATAACCGCGAAGTTTTCCCCAAATTCAAAACGGATGACGCATAAACACGCCAAGTTCAAGTTCGGAAATGTCTGTCAGCAGCGAGCAATGCCGGAAATGCGTGGGTGTGCTTCCCGGCACTATCGGCCTAACGCCTAAACCCACTTCGGATCGAGTTTCATTAAAAAATAATCCCGCCCCTCGGCTCGGTGATGTTAAAATAACCCCGGCGCGAACTGGTAGGCATTGTTGGTCTCCACCGACATACATGTACTGCACTCCACCGGCATACAGAGGAGATATGTGAGGGGTTCCGGCAAAATTAAACGGAACTGGGCACAGGACATGGCGGAAGAAATTGCAAAATAATGAAAAATAGGAGGTTTTTTGTTTTTTCAGATTGATTGATATTTCTTTGGTAGGGGGGCCTATATTATGTAAGAAAAAGTATGAAAGTAGTGGAATGAAGGTTTTTTTTAAGGAAAAACAATTGGCATTATTTTGTCCATATCACATGTACAAAACTCGAAGCTTTACAGGCCTTTTTCTCAATAATTAACTTTTACGACATGTTGATAAATGTGAACTTTACACAGCAATAACTTGTTAATGGAATGTCCGATTGAAGCGCAACAAACAGCATTGAAAGGATAATTGTATCTTCTTTTTAAAAAACTGAGAACCCTCATTTATTTCAACCTCTGCCCAGTTCCATTTCATTTAGCCAGAACCTCGCATATATGACATTATAGGTACTGCAGGTTATTTTATAAATAATTCCGTGAGTGGTACCAGAAGAGTGGCCAGAAAAGGAGTCGGACTCCAGGGGCCAATTTCATAGAGCTGCTAAGCACAACAATTTGCTTAGCATGAACATTTATACTTGGCAAAAACAAGGTTACAGACCAAATTTTCACGTGATCTTTATTGTTTTCGATTGATAATCAGCTGGTTTTTGGCTTAGCATGAAAAACCCGTAGAATTTTGGCTGGTAACCTGTTTTTAATGACTTGTTTGTGCTAAGCAAATTTGTGTGCTTAGCAGCTCTATGAAATTGGCCCCTGGATGTGGCCTGGGGCCCAATTTCATAGAGCAGTGCTAGGCAAAACAAATTGCTTAGCACAAAAAGTCTTGCTCATTAAAAACAGGTTACCAGCCAAAATTCTACGGGTTTTTCATGCTAAGCAAAAACACAGCTGATTATCAATCCAGAACAATAAAGATCAGGTAAAAATTTGGTCTGTAACCTTGTTTTTGCCAAAGACAAAATGTCATGCTAAGAAATTTTGTGTGCTTAGCAGCTCTATGAAATTGGGCCCTGGATGTGGCCTGGCAAACCACACATCATATCTGGAACTGCGTGACATCACGGGCACTCTATTTCAGATTGCTCTGTCGACGTCATGGTGATGCGTTAGATCAACCGCGAGATGCTGAGTTATTTTTTTTTAATTTCATCAGCGGTACGTTGTGATCACCTTTGGACTGTCGTCTTCTGTAGACAGAAGCAACGAGCGATCTCTATTGATTTCCTGTTCCACCCGCGTTCGAGGTCATTCATGGCCATAATTGATTTCGCGCCTTGCTTGCCGTGTACGAGGTACGGGAGATGAGAAACGCCGTACCAGCACAATTTATTGATGATGCGCGCGTTGTGGTTGCTCAGCTTTCGATCGAGCGCGGCGGTGATCTGCAGACGAAACCCGGTGTAAGATGGCCGTTCCTCCCCGACGCCTTGCACGATGTCTTCGCCCCGCTCCGATGGCTGTTGTCGCATCTTTTTTCATCTTCTTCCTCTCTTTCGGCAGCACAAGCTCCTTCGTCATTCTTTACGTGTACCTTCAGAAGGATTTCCAAGCATCCGCTATTGAAACGGGTAAGGCAGCTTGCAGCACACGATGTGCACATATACATATTAAACATGTACATTTTCGATACATGTACATGTATAGATACATGTGCATGAACATGTGCATGAACATGTGCATGAACATGTGCATGAACATGTGCATGAACATGTGCATGAACATGTGCATGAACATGTGCATGAACATGTGCATGAACATGTGCATGAACATGTGCATGTGCATGAACATGTGCATGAACATGTGCATGAACATGTGCATTTGCATGAACATGTGCATTTGCAAGAACATGTGCATGAACATGTGCATGAACATGAACATGTGCATGAACATGTGCATTTGCAAAAACATGTGCATGAATTGATGCATGAACATGTGCATATGTACACAGTTACACAATTACATGTATGTACACAATTATGTACATGTATATGCACATTATACACGTACATATCTGGCTATTTAGCTATTGTATCCATTTTTGTATGTGTATTGTATGTGTCTCGCGTTTATATGCATAGCACAGTGAAGACAATTACTCTGTTCCCAACACATTTTCTGTAAAATTACCAAAACATTGCTGTATAAGTTAGTTAAGTGTCTATTTTGGCAGTTGTTAAAATGCAAAATACATGTAACATGTTGAAAAAAACGTTCAAATTGACAGAAATGTGTGTTTTTAATTATTAAATGTTAAATGTTATTAAATCAAACAACAAATTCAATGAAAACACATTTTTACAGTGTAGATATTGAAATTGTTTGCTGTTTTAAACAAAACAAAATACACACAATTAATGACAACTACCTTAATAAAATAGTGATCAGTTTATAGTCTGTGCACCGTACTATATACATGTACTGATTAGCCTTTTCAGCGTCATGACCCCGAACTTCCTACTTCTCGCAAAGCGCATTACACATCATTGTTCGACGATGCATGCACGGCAAATTAATCCCTGCACAGTGGCGGATATAGCGAAGGGGTGTTTGCTGGGTTGGAACCCCCCCACTTCCGAGATTGTCAACAATTTGGTATAAGCCACCTCACTATAAAAGTGACGACGTCGATTTGATACGCGTACGAGATAGTACGTATGCGTCAGTGTTTTATAATGGTACACTATCGGCAATTTACATCTCATATCAAAATGTACGAGGTAAGACCATGGAGCTACATTGTATATTAATTTAATATAGCTCTATGGGCGAGACTGATGCAAATTATAACGCCAAATGATAATTTAATAGGCGACCTTTTCTGAACCGCATACGTATCACTTACGCGTATCAAATCTAACGCTCCTTAATATTTTTTAATACGAAGTGAAGAAAAAAAACTCAATACATGTAAAAAAGGAATTGGCGTATTGCTGTTTTCACGTACGAACTGTAAACAAAATATGTATAAATAAAAATACAATATCACCATATTTAATACACTATAACGGATCGGCCCGATCGCGTATTTTTTTTTCCTAGGAGGGTAAGGGGTGATTACATGTATCATAAATGGGCGGCTCTAGACACCTCGCGTCATGATTATTGAGTAGTTTTAACAATCACTCTAATAAATTGTTGTTGCTCATTCAACCAGTTACACATAGTCCAGATGTACATTAAAGCACTTTGAAAAACGCCTTCTGTGGACCTCTCACGGTATCTTAGTGGATAATGGGTTAGGTTATAGATCGTTGGACTGGGGTTTGAATTCGGTCTCTGCCTATTTTTCATTGACTATTTTGGTCTCTAAGTTTGTTGTTGCAGGAGTGAGTTTAATTTAAGGGAAAATAAGGATCTGAGAACCTAATTGTCTTCCACTCAGTGTGGTGTAGATACGCCCATTTATAATAATTACCCCTAACCCTTCTAGGAAAAAATACTACGCGGCCCGATCAGGAGTAATGTCATGACAATTGTTTTTTCACAGGTTGGGTTGGGTCCGCATCATGGGCGGTAATGAACTTTCTAGTGCCTCTGCCGAGTGCCCTCTACGACAGGTTTGGCTGCCAACGGGTGATCCTTGTGGGCGTCCTGTTGTCCTTCGTTGGTTTGCTTGCATCCTCGTTCGCAAGCCATCTATGGGTCTTGTACATTACGTACGGGTTGGCGTTTGGTGCGGGCAGCAACTTCGTACTGACGGCCACTATTAACCTCGTCACCAGTTACTATCCAGGGGATAACAATATCAGGGCCACTTCGCTGGCCTCTGCCGGCCAACCTGTAGGTCAGTATGTTACTATATGGGGCCACCGATTCATGCATAACAATAAGGCCGTGTACTAGAGGGCTACGTTCTACAGCTACGTCTACGTACGTAGGCGCTAAAGAAAAACTTAATTTCCGACGCGGCTACGGCAGAGCCTACGGCTAATTATTGCGCCCTCAAGCGATTCTTGAATGTGCGGTTGCAAAATTATGAGCAAGTTCGGGCGCGAACTATAGTCAACCGTTAGTCAGTCTCTGCTTTACCAATGCGCATGCTCAAATGCAGTTCGCTCGAACGGCTCTAGTCGAACTATTGTTGAAAAGGTGGCAACCGCTTGTTTACATTTGCGACATGAATGAGATGGGTATTGGCACTATTCTCCATATGAGTAGGATAAGTCATAACGTTAGTCATGCTGGTCCAAAAACAAGACAACAATAACATTAGGCCTGCCAGATTTTCACTTTGGCGTTACTGCCTTTCCCTCCGTCCGACTGCTGACATCACTTTTTTTCACGTCACTGGTTCTCTCCATGCTTTCTTATGGAAAGAGGCTACTGTCAACCAGCGGCAACCGTGCCTCGCGGCCTGGTTCTAGATAGTCCAACCATCCTGCGTTCGAGCGACGTTAGTCGAACTATGGTTAACTATAGTTCGCGCCCGGAACTTGCTCATATAATGTAAGAATTACAACAATTATCGTCTGCTCGATGTTACGCAATGTTTGTTTACAGCCATTCAAAATACCTAATGATATGGACGTCTTTATCGGTTTTTTATTTTCAATTCACCATCACTAACAAACATCGATTTGCTTAACGTTTACGCTGCCGCCATTTAGTTTGGCAACAGCTAGACAACTTCTCTTACGGCTAGATTTGTTTTGTGACGTAGCCGTAGCTGTAGCTGTAGACGGCATTTCGGACACGGCTTGTGTTGAAACTAACTGTAGTTGGTTGTTTTGCTGCATTATAGCCAACTATTAGAGCTGTCCTGAATATTCAAATATTCGAATATTCGATCATAAACCGAATATTCGAGAAGCTTTTTGCCAATTTCTTGACAGTTCTGCAGTGGCACTGTGCAGGCTACTTTAAAACGCTCCAGCAGCCATAATATAGCCGTCGCCGCATGCAGTTTAAAACGGCGTGTTTTGTATGCAACGTGCGGGAAGCCATTTTGGGGTAGCGCCCTGCGCCACTGGCACCGGCACCGGCCGCGTTTACGCCACGCGCGTTCTTAAAGGTAAGATGCGCCATTGGAAAAACGTAAGATGCACCAAGTTTTCATGATCACGGATGTTGAGAAAAGCAAGAAAAACGGCGTTCATTTTCAACTGGCGTCTGGCAGTGATTCTTATGCATATGTTGTTCTTGTTTTGTTCCCTTTTTTGAAACAATTACTGGATATCTAGCGCAATCATTTTGCTGGATGCCTAGAATCATTATTTACTTTGAAATAAGTAAATATTTATTTGGTAGTAACATTTTTCGATATCTGCAAATGGTGTATCTACCTTTAAAGACGACGCGCGTGCGCATTTTGGCAACCCTATTGGTCGAAGGAGTCTGGAGCGCGCGCGTACTACTTAAGCGTGACACGCGCGAGCCCTGGTGCCACCGCAGAAAATGGTTTACTCCATTACTCTGTGGTAATGTCAATACTGTTCACGTTGCAGGACTCCTTATTATAAGTGGCTCCCTTGAACGGGCGTGCTTTTATCTGGGCTGGCGCAACGGTCTGCGGATCTTGTCTGGGTTTACATTAGCGATTGGGTTGATATGTACCGCCCTCTCGCGGCCGCCCAGTTCCATTCTCGCAGAAGACGAAGATAAAGACGTGGATTGTAATCCCGATGCAGAGGAGAGCGGAGCCAGCTGCAGCAACGCGGACCCCCTGGCTAATGGCAGTGTAGCCAAGCCGGGAGAAACCACCATGGACTTTGACGAGGTAGATAGAGGACTCTGTAGTAAGAAAGCCTACCAACCGATTCCGTCACAAGAGGGCAATGTTACTGTCAACTTGACTCGGGCATCAGACGAGCACAGGGTCGCCTTCCGCCACTTCGCGTCTTTCACTGAGCTGGACCGAAGGGACGTACGCCCTCACAGTGGCAACATTGAAATGGAGCTGCGACTGACCTCTGACCTCAAAACGAACTCTCCTTCAGCAAATCACCGTTTGATAGAAACTGATGAAAGTGTCCAAGATGTAAAAGCTGAAAGGTCTTTCACGGATGCACATCGTGCAACATCCGATTCCGAGATTACTGACTTAAACACTGAACACTGCTTATCCGAGTTCGAACCAATCTCAGTCAATGGAAACGACGCCACCAAGAGTCCAAAGCGATCAGATTCAACGTTCTGGGCGAGGTACGTCAGGCTGCTTCGCCTGCCCGGTCATTGGTTGTTTTTCTCCGGTATAATCACCTCCTCGTGGGCGGCGCTCTTCAACGTCATCCATTTTGTAAGTTTGACCCAAGTTCGGACATGTTCTTATACCGTGATCAATGGACCTTTACCAGGGTGTGCCATCTTGAAAATGAAATGATACAAGCACACGCGACATGCCTAATGTATATTGAACGAGTGGATCTCGCAATGTTACAGCAGATTATCAAACTTAAAAACAGATGGATGGCTTAAATTTCCCGAAAACGTCAATTCGTATATTCTGGGTAATCATTGTCTCATTGCATTTTGAATATAGAAGGATCTACAAAATAAAGCCTAAAACCAGCATGAATAACTAAATTGTTACAATGATTGAGAAAACAAGTTTAAAAACGAATTTACTTTCATAATTTAATGCATCATCACATGAAACTAATAACCAACATGGATATTAATACCAGTTCGCGCCGGGATTATTCTAACATCACCGAGCCGCCGCGCGGGATTATTTTTAACGAAACTCGATCCGAAGCAGGTTCAGGCCGATAGCACCGGGAAGCACACCCACGCATTTCCGGCCTTGCTCGCTGCTGACAGACATTTCCGGCCTTGCTCGTGGCGTGTTTATGCGTCATCCGTTTTGAATCTTTTGAATTTGCGTTTATATTCGTCATCCGGCGCGAACTGGTTACCCAATTTCAGAAACCGCCAACGCTCAAGTGGCCGAAATGAAGTTTTAGTGACGGTATATGAAACGAGTCAAATAACGTTTACGTTTACGCGGCATTCTAGTTTTACTTTTTCGTCCGCGTCATTTTTTGCTGCTGAAATTACCTGCTTGGTGAGAGTGACAAGATTGACTGTGAATTGACTCGTCGCGAGCTAATAAACACGTGACTCGACTCGACTCGACATTCTTGACATAATGACTTGACTCGACTTTAATGGATCGTATACGTTTAGTAATTACTCCAAAAAATGAATGGCAATAAAAACTTACTTGGTAAGAAGTACAGCAGCTTTGGATAGTATAATGCATTTTTAGAAACTTTTCACTTCGAAGTACTGCGGTTATGAAAAACAAATTCACTTTTTATCCCCAACAATTTGAATCTGAGAAGCGTTACTGCAGTGACGTTTCTCAGATTGTGTATTCCAATGCAGATTGTTCTTCCTGCGTGTGGACATAACCGCTCCAGATTTTCGGCAATATCTCAAAATTGCTACCACCTTTTGAAATGAAATGTGTACAGGTTAGTTTTATGGTACATGTATTATCTATAACTATATAGGATTGTAACAAACATGGGTTCCAATTACCAAACGTATACGATCCCTTTAAGTTTATCAGGGACTTGTTACAACTCAGGGGCCAATTTCAAAGCGCTGCTAAGCACAACAATTTGCTTAGCACAAAAAAGTCTTGCTCATTAAAAACAGGTTACCAGCCAAAATTCGACGTGTTTTTCATGCAAAGCGAAAAAACAGCTGATTATCAATCCAAAACAATAAAGATCACGTGAAAATTTGGTTTGTAACCTTGTTTTTGCCAAAGACAAATTGTCATGCTAAGCAAATTTTTGTGCTTAGCAGCTCTATGAAATTGGCCCCAGGTTACCAGCCAAAATTCTACGTGTTTTTCATGCTAAGCAAAAAAACAGCTGATTATCAATCCAAAACAATAAAGATCACGTGAAAATTTGGTCTGTAACCTTGTTTTTGCCAAGGACAAATTGTCATGCTAAGCACATTTTTGTGCTTAGCAGCTCTATGAAATTGGCCCCTGGTCCTTGTTCTACGACAGGTGAGCTTCGCTGGGACGGTGGGTATTCCCGAGCCCACGGCGTCAGCTCTCTTGATCGTCATGTCTGGTATGGAGATAGCTTCCCGCGTACTGGTATTCATCTGTGGTAACCGGGTACCCGTTGGTCGCAACCTCATCATGGCCTCGGTGTGTGTCATGGCCGCAGTGGCAACGTACGGATTAATAGCTCTACCAACATTCGCTGTTGTCACCATTTACGTGATAAGTGAGTGGATTATTTGCCGCCTTTTCTCGTTGTGCAGTGTAGGTATCAGACATTATTATACCCCATAGAGCTTATTATATAGCTCTATGTTATACCCATACGGGATGCGATTTTTTGTTCGTACCACTAACGCGTCAGATCGATTCCGCAGAACGACCTGGTCAGAGACTTTTATACCTTTTTCTGTAATACCCTATCTAGATGAGATTATTAACCAATAATTTTGGTTAATAGAAAAAGGTTAAAAAAAGTCGTGGATACGAAAAACTAGAGACTGTATACTAGGGACTGTATCCATTTATTTTGGTGAATTATGGCTGTCAACGTCGTTGGTCTTCATACGTTCCGCGCGTATCAAAATCGATTCCAATGAAACGGCAAATCTAACGAGTTAGTGGTACGGGAAAAAAATCGCGGGACGCGTAGTTTTTTGTCCAGCATGGTAAAGGTGAATGATTATTCAGTAGTTTCAACAATAACGCTAAATATTGTTATTGCTCCGTCAACTAGTTACACGTAGGCCCAGCGGTACATTAAAGCACTTTGAAAAACAGCTTCTTTCAACCTTTTACAGATTGGGGTTCGAGTTCGGAAGATGCTCATTTGTCATTGACTATGTTTTGGACTCTAAGTTTATTGTGGGCCCGGTTTTATTTAAGGGGAAGCAAAGTTTTAGGAACGTTCAGGGAACGTTTTGGGAACGTTTTAGGAACGTTTTGGGAACGTTTTGGGAACGTTTCTAAAACATGTATTACGAAGTAAACCTTTTTACGGATTTGGATATTAACATGGCGCTCATTATTTTGTAATGCAGTATATTTATCGTAACCTCTCTAATATTCTTAGTCTTAGGTTTCGCGAGAGGTATGTTATTTTCAATTGTCTACGGGGCTACCACGGATACCTTCGGCGTGGATCGTGCACTGGAATCCTACACATCTCTTTTGCTCTCGAACGGGATTGCCGGGGCGTTGGTGTCCACAATCGGTGAGGAACAGGCATGCAAAGTAATGGGTTGCCGTGGCAAGTTTGAATTAATTCAGAAGTGCAGGCACCCTGTTCCCTAACCCTCCAAAATCCTCCAAAATTAATAGGATTTTGCACACACCCTATAGGGAGTTAGGGTTAACATAGCCGACAGCCAAGCCCAGTGTCCTAATAAATTCAAATTAATTTACGTATGTACCTATACTTAGGCCAGAAGGCAAACAGCGAAATCGGCCCATTGAAAATGTAGAGGGCGCCATAAAGATTTGCCATTTTTCTCTCAGTTTCTCCATGATTTGTCCTATTTGAAATCGGAAAGGTGCCTGAAATTGTCCGGTAATTACTTTCTGGTCTGGTTTTCGCACGGGACCGATGAAAATCAACAGCTAGGGCTCCTTTCCTCACGAGTCAAAGAGAATATTATGCCTTGTGACTTTGTTAAGGCTTCGTTTAAAACTCATTCGTTCCCATTTACAGGAATTAGCAAGGACCTGACAGGCAAATTTACGATATCTCTGCACGTCATAGCTGTCCTCTTCCTCCTCGCCGCCATACTGTTTGTCTCAGCGCATGCGTGGCGGAAAAGAAACCCCCTGAATGGCCAGCGGAAGTCTGACGTCAATGCAAATATAGATGACGACGACAGAAAAGGGGAGGAGCCTCGGGGAAGTAGCGAGTTGCCTTCCAACAATCAAGCCGCGACGTCACTGTGAGCGGTTGAGGGCGCCCTTGATTAGAGGAACAATAATCAACGATGGTGGCTGTTTTTTCGAAAAATATCAGCTCGTCTATAAAGTGGAAATTAGTCAGCATTATTTTGTTTATTAATTATTATTTATATATTTATACTGGGTAGCCTATTCTGTGTAATCGACTGTTCTCCCATGGGGCTCAGTGAGAAAAGACAATGTGAAGAAATTACAGTTTTAGAGGTGGAAAGAAAACACCAGAATAGTATCCTTGGAAAAAAACCACGGAATCAGGTAGTCCGAGTAACTAGGACCCAAATATCGCTTGAAATAAAGTGAAATAAGTCCAAATTGGAGTTGGAATGGCATATCTTTACTCAAGGCTTACTCCTTACAATTTTTAATTTTTCAATGAAAAACATATACATTGCCACCCTACATGCACCCGAGTGTTGCGAGGCAGGGCCTACGTCTATCTGATTTTGTGTCGTTTCCTTTAAGCCCGAGTTTTGCTGGCGACCGTTATTTGTGTGGGCCGCCCTCTATCGACATAAAATAAGTTTTCGGACAATGAATGCGTGGGCGACTCATAAACCCTGAAAACGCAGTTTCTACTTCTTCCTTTGAGCAGAGGTAGGATAGTTCTATTACTCCAGCTTCCAAACCTATTATCACATCGATTTGAAACAATCTTAGCTGGTAGTCGAATGGCCGAGTGGTTAGTCTCCTCGATCGTCTGCGGGGTTCCATCGCCTGGGTTCGAGTCCCGGTCCTGGCCGACGCCGTTTTTTCTCAGTTTTAACGCGCGCGATTTCGCAATCTTATTTTTAAATGAATTAATTTCTCAATTAAAAAAAACGAACCCGGAGTTAGCTCAAAGGCTTAATTCGCCAGGTTGGGACTGTCCGCGGAGTTCAGATTCGCACCTTTGTATATTGTCATATTCCTTTTAATTTTTGGTGGGATCACTTTTTCGATCACAGGCTGGATTCGAACCCGGGTCACAGCGGAGAAAGGTGAGGAAAGAACTGCTACGCCAACTTGACTCCCACTAAAACAAAAAAGAAGACACTTTAAAGAAAACAAACCGACTCATCTTACTTCCGATTCTGCAGGCTGAATCTAGGCGTAAATCACATCGTTTGTGCCAATGCAACATGTTCTTTACGGTGGTAAATATATCGCGTTTTGTCGCCAATGTCAAAATGACCATGAGCGACATTTTGTTGTTGAATTAGTACGAGGTATGTGTTATAGATAATGTTGAACCAAAATATATTTTGTTTAAGATTTTCACCTACTCATTGAGTGATACCAAAAATGTCGCCTCCCATGTTGTATCGTAAAATTGGGCGTGATCCCTGACCACATGGAGTTCTGGTGTTAATGACTTCTTACTAGCGCCCTCTAGCAAAGATACTGACAATTTGGGAGACTCCCTACACAGAGTAAGATAGCTAAGTTGGTAGATCGCCGGTCCGGTCTTCCAGAGGTCGCAAGTTCGAGTCCTGCCTTGGCCTAATTCTTTGTTATAACTTTGAGATTTATGCACATTTACCTTGTGGTTTTGTGTGTTATAAGGTAAAAGTTTCGTATTCTCATTGAGTTTATGTTTATAACCCACTTTTTATCAAAATTTGGCCACAAATTTACTTTTCTCAAAACGATTTAAATATTATCTTTTATGCAGAAGGAACATCAATCGATGAAAATAAAGCTAAAATTATGAATATTTGGTTAAAAAATGCATTTCTTTTTAATTAAATGCCTGAATTTTTCGTTCAAATTTTTGTTTTTAATCAGTTCGCGCCGGGATTATTTTAACAACGCCGAGCCGACTGGCGGGATTATTTTTTACGAAACTCGATCCGAAGCGTGTTCAGGCTGATAGTGCCGGGAAGCACACCCACGCATTTCCGGCCTTGCGCGCTGCCGACATACATTTCCGAACTTGAACTTGGCGTGTTTATGCGTCATCCGTTTTGAATTTTGGAAAAGTTTTGCGTTTATATACGTCATCCGGCGCGAACTGGTTAAACGTGAAATAAGTCCAAATTGGAGTTGGAATGGCATATTACCAATGAAAAACATATACATTGCCACCCCACACCCGAGTGTCGCGAGGCAGCGCCGTCTGTCTGATTTTGCGTGGTTTCCGATCCTTTGAGCCCGCGTTTTGCTAGCTGGTGACCGTTATTTGTGTGGGCCGCCCTCTATCGACATAAAATGCGCTTCGTGAGCGATGATGGTTTGTCGCGATAGCGCCCTCTCGTGGCTGCTGCGCTTCAAGCGACAAGATGAATATTCATAAAGGACCCAAATAGTTTCAGTGCAAATTCATCATGGCGCCGATAACACAGGTAACGTTTGCTCTATTTTGCACCTAGCTTTGCTTCTAGAAAATTATCCTCCTGCATACCTTATTTGTTTGTTTACTTATTTAGTTTACTAAATCTTACTGTAGAATTAAGCTTGCTTAATGTATTCCTGTGTTATTTTACACAAAAATTGTCAACAAATTGTACCGACCGTCACCGTGTACGTAAATTTAGGTTGGTTGTTGTAGGCAACGAAATCACCGTGGCTCAAAACGCTTCGTGGGTCCGCGTGTTACGATATGACCATGGAGGAATAAGAATAAGAGTTAGGAAGTTATCACTGTCAGTAATTAGTCCGAGTAACCATAGAGGTATGACCCAAATATCGCTTTTTTAACATCCGGACATGATCTTGCAATAGTTATGACCTAGGAGTAGGATAGGAAGTCCCATTGGTTTTTCTACATTTAAATCAAAATGTCACTTTTCCCATATGTTTGCCCAAAGAAACATCTGATTTCACCCGCAAAACGGCCACAAAAGTACTGGATAAGCCTAAACTTATATCGCATAAATATCGATTGATCAAGCACTGTCCGTATACGCGTTCCCAATATACTTCTTATTTTGTTAATTTGTTTTTGGTTAATCTAGTTTTTTTTTACAACATGGCTTAAACTGACCCGACCCGACCCGAATTTCACAAACGCCAAACCGAAACTGACACGACCCGACCCAAATTTCACAAACACCAAACCCAAACTGACCCGACCCGACCCGACAGTACGCTCTGCCCTATCCGAAAACGCCCAAAACGTTGAGTTCCTTCTGGTTCTTTTCAGAACCACACATCTCACTAAAAAGCATTACCGTATTGTTACCGCAATTACCTACTTACCTTTTTGCCTTTTTGCCATGCAAATTTGTAAACTTTTACAGGAAATGGGGGAGAAAGGTCAGCGAACCACCATTGCCTTCGATGTGTCCAAACGAGAGGTATTCACTCCCCAGAATGGATTCAAATCCCTGCACAAAAAGCTGCGTAGTAGCTGGAAAATTACAAGGTAAAGTTAAAGTAGTTTATAACACACCTCTTGCTAGTTCTGTATTCCGGTTGGCTGAAACACGGTCACGTGAGGTTAACTCATATGTGACCTGTCATCACAAAATGAGCGTAAAGTCGGCAAAATCAAAAATTGAGATATGGGTATTTCTCAATTCTGTGGAAACAGAGCTTTCCAATGGTATAACACTTGGAGGTTTGATACTCAATATTTTTTGTTATTTTTATTTTTTAGTCTGGAGTCTTAATAAAGAGATTTTGAGAAAACAGGCATTTCTTGCGAGAAATTGTGTGAACGCGCAAAGAAAGGCATAGTCAAAATTGTCTCAAACTTTCTATCTGATCGTCCTGAAAAATTGGGAATTGATTGTTGGGGATTTAGTCTTTAAAAAACCCATATAATCTCAAAATCGACCACCCCTTCAAATTTTGACTTTGACTGGCCGTACTGGAAAATCACTCCATGCGACTTTACGCTCATTTTGTGATGACAGGTCACATATAGGCTAGTGCATGAGATTTGCGCCACGGTGAATTTGCGGGAAAATAGTTCCCGAAGCGGGCAATAAATTTAAATTTGTTGACTGGTTACAGTGCCCTCAAGAGGTTTGCCAAGCTCATTTTATGTCGCGTTGTGCATTAGCATGTAATGGCCCGCTCAACGTGGAGAGGATAAACATTTCATCCACATGTGATTTTCATTTTTTGTCATGAATGACATCTTTAACCAGTTCGCGCCGGATGACGTATATAAACGCAAAGTTTTTCCAAAATTAAAAACGGATGACGCATAAACATGCCAAGTTCAAGTTCGGAAATGTCTGTGAGGAGCGAGCAAGGCCGGAAATGTGTGGGTGTGCTTCCCGGCACTATCGGCCTGAACCCGCTTCGGATCGAGTTTCGCTAAAAACAATCCCGCCCCACGGCTCGGTGATGTTAAAATAATCCTGGCGCGAACTGGTTAATACCTACAGTTTCAGGTTTCATTCACAAAAATGTTGATTTTGATGAATAAATTGAAAAAACCCGACCATTTTAGGTTCATCGTTGTTTTTTACAACAGAGCCCGCTATTTCAAAGCCTGTTTTCTCAGTTGTGTTATTTGAACTCCAAGGAAGTAATCAAAATGCAAACGTATCATATCTCCAGAACGGGAGGGGCCATGGAGCTCTATTATACACCAAATGAAAGCTGACGTTGTGGGCTTTCTGACCAGAACTCTTTTTTTATTTTTTACTGCTCTTCTATTTCTATGATTGTAATGTAAATCTAATTTGGCAATGAACTGTTTTATTGTTGCCATTATTTCTTCTTATTTTACTTCAATTTTGTTTTGATCGGTCTTAAAGTAGACAAAAACAAAAAAAAATTAATCAATTTTTTATTTATTTTGTTAAATTTTATTTCTCTTTGCAGTCAAAAAGATGAAATCACGGAGGATAAGTTGGCTAATGTCAAGGTCTTTGTGTTGGCGGGACCCAGGGAAAAGTTCACAGCGCCCGAGGTGTGTACAAAAACCTTAACCCTTACTACCCTAAGCCCATCAAACTCCAACTGCAGGTTTTTGCTAGGTTTTGGCAGGTTTAGTACCAAACATTAGCAACTTGTTTGTTGGACTTTGTTTGACTCGGTACAGAAAGGCCCAGGGAGACCCTGTTTCACTATTTGAATTCTGCGAGGTTCAGGGCAGAAATGTTTGAGAATTTTTTTAATGTTGGAGTTTGGGGGAATGCGCAGGCATTTATTCGTGGGTGAGCTCAGGCTGGTCACGGCACAGTTCCTGGTCAACTGTAAGTGTGATGTGTACACCCTGTGTGTCCCTAATCAAACACAGCCCAACACACAGATTCGTGAATCACATAACAACCGAGGATCCCCGACGCCGGTTGAAAACGAACGCTGTTTTTCTTGCCTTTTCCTTGGCATCCATGATTGTAAAACTTCGAAGAGATCAGTTAACGATATTTACTATAAAATACAACACCCAAATACCACTCATTCCTAATAATTGAAACAATTACCAATGGTGTATCCTTACCTTTTAACCAGTTTGCGCCGGGATTATATTAACATCACCGAGCCGACGCGCGGGATTATTTTTATAACGAAACTCAATCTGTAGCGGGTTCTGGCCGATAGTACCGGAAAGCACACCCACGCATTTCCGGCCTTGCTCGCTGCTGACAGATAGTTTGCGTCGGGATTATTTTAACATCACCAAGCCGACGCGCAGGATTATTTTAAACAAAACTCGATCTGAGGCGGGTTCTGGCCGATAGTACCGGGAAGCACACCCACGCATTTACGACCTTGCTCGCTGCTGACAGACATTTACGGCCTTGCTCGTGGCGTGTTTATGCGTCATCCATTTTGAATCTCTGGAATCTGCGTTTATACGTCATCCGGCGCGGATTGGTTAAGTAAAGTTGTCTATGTAAGAGAGATTTTAGTAATCGTTTGTTTTGCTTTGAACACTTTTGTCCAGTTCGAGGTAATTAAGAAATACCTGGAGAGTGGCGGTAGTGTGCTCGTCATGATGGGGGAGGGCGGAGAGACTAAATATGATACCAACATTAACTTCTTGTTAGAGGACTATGGCATCATGATCAACAACGGTGAGTCCTTTGAAAAAGGTTTCTGGTGAGAAATAAACTTCATAAAAGGAGCTGCGGAGAAATCACCATGTCGCTCGGTGAATTTGTTCCAGAGTTGTTTTCGAGTCCCTGCAAGTCCCTGCAAGTCCCTGCAAGTCCCTGCAAGTCCCTGCAAGTCCCTGCAAGTCCATCACAAGTCCATCACAAGTCCATCACAAGTCCATCACAAGTCCATCACAAGTCCATCACAAGTCCTTCAGTCTCAAGTCAAGTCACTAGCTGTTCAGATGAACAGTTAATAAAAGCATTCCTTTGTCATTGTTCGATCAGTTACCTGCGACTGGCTTTATGAAAGAACTTGTGACTGGACTTGTGACTGGACTTGTGGCTGGACTCGTGACTGGACTCGTGACTGGACTCGTGACTGGACTCGTGACTGGACTCGTGACTGGACTCGTGGCTGGACTCGTGGCTGGACTCGTGGCTGGACTCGTGGCTGGACTCGTGACTGGACTCGTGACTGGACTCGTGACTGGACACGTGACTGGACACGCGACTGGACTCGTGACTGGACTCGTGACTGGACTCGTGACTGGACTCGTGACTGGACTCGTGACTGGACTCGTGACTGGACTCGTGACTGGACTCGTGACTGGACTCGTGACTGGACTCGTGACTGGACTCGTGACTGGACTCGTGACTGGACTCGTGACTGGACTCGTGACTGGACTCGTGACTGGACTCGTGACTGGACTCGTGACTGGACTCGTGACTGGACTCGTGACTGGACTCGTGGCTGGACTCGTGGCTGGACTCGTGGCTGGACTCGTGGCTGGACTCGTGGCTGGACTCGTCGCTGGACTCGTCGCTGGACTCGTCGCTGGACTCGTCACTGGACTTGTCACTGGACTTGTCACTGGACTTGTCACTGGACTTGTCACTGGACTTGTCACTGGACTTGTGAAATGACTTGTGAAATGACTTGTGAAATGACTTGTGAAATGACTTGTGAAATGACTTGTGAAATGACTTGTGAAATGACTTGTGAAATGACTTGTGAAAGGACTTTTGAAAGGACTTTTGAAAGGACTTTTGAAAGGACTTTTGAAAGGACTTTTGAAAGGACTTTTGAAAGGACTTTTGAAAGGACTTTTGAAAGGACTTTTGAAAGGACTTGTGAAAGGACTTGTGAAAGGACTTGTGAAAGGACTTGTGAAAGGACTTGTGAAAGGACTTGCAATGTAACAAATGTTAGCGTGTCGATAAAGTCGCGGCTTCTGAGACAAAATCTTCACCGTCTCTTTGAAAGAAATGTTTATGGCATGCCAAGATAACGAAGCATTATCTATTGTTAGAGTAGCTTGCAAAGATTGGGCATCTTACTATCTGCAATCTATTTGGGGGCATGACCAACTGACACAGTTGTAATCGAGTCCCTTGCAGGTCCCTGTGGTGAGTTCCTGCTAGTTCTCAATCACAAGTCCTTCGGTTTCAAATCAAGTCGCTAGTACAATACATTAAATAATAACCCGAACCCTTCAGAGTATTTTGGCTAGTAGAAACCCTGCCAGACGCAACAGATTGCATACTTTGTCACATTGACTTGTGTGCAGAGTGCAGCAAGGTCAAGCAGTCACCACAGATGCACTCTGCTGGGTATGGCAGGGTTAGGGTTAATTAAAGGAAAAGCATATCTTTGTCATTGTTTTAACCAGTTGATTGCGACCGGGGTCTTGTGGCTGGACTTGTGGAAGAACTCGCCAATTTGAGAGACTCCAAAATTGTTAAGGGTTAATTCAAGTTTCTAATTTAGATTCGATGTGATTGCCAATTTTTTTATATTTTTTTTTTTGTGGTCTTTGCAGACAGTGTGGTCAGGACGTCTTACTACAAATACTTTCATCCTAAAGAAGCACTTATAGCAAATGGTGTATTAAACAGGTTAGTGAGGTACCAGACCAGCCCTTCAAACACGGACATCTTAAGGTATCTCAAGACATCTTTACAGGTTTCTTCAGGTTTACGATAACGTCCGTCGAAGTCAGTTTTTATAATAATCGATATATCATAATTTCAATATCGAGTATACTTGATATATCGAGATATGTGCAAGATGAAGCCTTAAAAACAGCGCTCAATATACTGAAGACCGACAGTTTAATAGGGTTGCATATATGTGACCTGTCATCACAAAATGAGCGTAAAGTCGGCAAAATCAAAAATTGAGATATGGGTATTTCTAAATTCTGTGGAAACAGAGCTTTCCAATGGTATATAACACTTGGAGGTTTGATACTCAATATTGTTTGTATTTTTATTTTTTAGTCTGGAGTCTTAATACAGAGATTATGAGAAAACGGGCATTTCTTGCGAGAAATTGTGTGAAAGGCGTAGAAAGGCATAGTCAAAATTGTCTCAAAAACTAATTTTGTTTTTATCTGATCGTCCTGAAAAATTGGGAATTGATTGTTGGGGATTTAGTCTTTAAAAAAACCATATAATCTCAAAATCGACCACCCCTTCAAATTTTGACTTTGACTGGCCGTACTGGGAAATCACTCCGTGCGACTTTACGCTCATTTTGTGATGACAGGTCACATATACCGGTTTTCGGCTTGATCCTCCGCGCATGTTGTGTGTCCGAACAATATTAAATTGCGCCAGCCCGCGTGTTTATGGTTTTACATCGAAGATAAGAAATGATTACGGTTGCCGCTTCCGCTTGCTAGGCGAATAGCAGGGTGCAGAGAACGCTCCTCGCAATTCCTGACTCGTGATTGGCCACCCCAAAATGACATCAGATCAATGGAGGGTTACGTCCCAAATAACCGATAGGCTGATGCGGCATGGCCGGTTTCTTTTGAGATTTTACTGTGCAAGCGGTCGTGAACTATAGCGGCGGGCCGCGGGTGAAAGACAAAGAACATGATTAGAACATAGCCGTTGCTATGCTTAACCGAACCTTACTTGTCTTGTTTTGTAATGTTTTGTTTAAGATGTTTAAGTTTTCTCACAAACACGTTTTGTGAAACTCATAACTTTCTAGAGCGCTGTAAACAATATTTTTCGCAAAACCCCCAAGTGTTACATACCATTGGAAAGCTCTCTTTCTCAAGAATTTGAAAATACCAATATCTCAATTTTCAAAATTTTTGTATTTACTCTCGTTAACAAAATGTCCTTGTGTCATTGTTACAGAGCGATAAGTGTGGCAGCTGGCAAGGTGGTCCATAGTGTCGGTGAAGATGAAACCATCAATGATACAAAGTAAGAAGAATTAGCCAGCAATTTTTACTCTGCTTAACCCTAACCCCCTAGGCCTTACTTTGGGCTAAAGAACTGCGTACTACAGAATACTACTTAGTATTTTGTGGCATTGGGTCTCTCCGTGACTGATGATTGGGTGTGTACTGACAGAGTACAGATACTGCCAACTACAAAATACTAATAGTGGCAATACAGGTCAGTAATACTTACCTGGCAAAAAATGCAGTAGTCCAGCCTTGACCCACTGCTGTGTCCCAAGTGACAATTTTTGCTGTAGAGTTTAGAACACCTTACACAGCATACATGGGCCATGCACACTCAGCAAGCAGAGGGACCCAATGCTAAAAAGTACTGCGAGTGCAATAAGGGGTTAAGTACCAAATACTAAAAATTACTACAGGCATTGCACACAAGTCAGTGAGAGTACTGCATACTACTTTTTACTACTAGTAATAAAAAGTAGCATTAGGTAGGGTTAGGGTTAAAGGGATCGTATACGTTTGGTAATTACTCCAAAAATTTATGGCAATACAAACTTACTTGGTAAGAAGTACAGCAGCTTTGGATAGTATAATGCATTTGTAAAAACTTTTCACTTCGAAGTACTATAGTTATAGAAAAAGATATCACTTTTTATCCCAAAAAAATTGAATCTGAGAAGCGTTACTGCATTGACGTTTCTCAGATTGTGTATTCCAATGCAGAATATTCTTCCTGCGTGGACATAACTGCTCCAGATTTTTGGCAATATCTCAAAATTGCTACCACCTTTTGAAATGAAATTTGTACAGGTTAGTTTTATGGTATATCTCTATAACTATATAGGATTGAAACAAACAGTGGGTTCCAATTACCAAACGTATACGATCCCTTTAATTCGTCCTCGTTCAAAATAATAACCTCCTTCACACAGAAAAATATAATTTTCTTGCATGCGAACGTGAACCGACTCTGGATTCAAATTATACCGCAACATGTTTTTGACAATATCAAACAAATTGAGGTATAATATGTTGTTTTTGCTTATATATAGTATATTGATGCAAATAGATGTAGATTTTACATTTGCATACATATAAAATATGACATTATACCTCAAATGTTTTGATATATAAAAAAAAAAAACATGTTGGGGTATAATTTGAAGCCAGAATTGACTCAAGGTCCAGCGATCCATTAGGTCAAATTTATTGTCAAACTAAACGTCTAAAGGTCATTGTGGGTCAAACTGTTTAGACATTAAAAAAAAATTAATGCCACGATGTTAACTTTCTAATGAAAACAAAATTGAAAAGCAAATTTGGAACACAGCCTGTGTGATGCTGCACACTCTTGTCCATTGTGCAGTGCAGCTGCTAGGCAAAGGCTGCTGTGCAGTCATGTGTATATAATGATACAGCGAGGAATTAATACCGGCGTTAAGGTGTTAAGTACACGAAAAAACAAAGGAATGTCTACAGTACCCGGTACATATGAAATGCAAGACTGTGGGCGTACGCGTACTTTCACCCGCTGCGATTCCCACAAAGATCCCATCAGTCAGTTCTAGGTTCATACTTTTTCCAAGAGTTCTATTCAAGTCCCTTCACAAGTCCAGTCACAAGTCCAGTCACGAGTCCGGTCGCAAGTCCGGTCGCAAGTCCGGTCACAAGTCCGGTCACAAGTCCGGTCACGAGTCCGGTCACGAGTCCTTTCACGAGTCCTTTCACGAGTCCTTTCCCGAGTCCTTTCACGAGTCCTTTCACGAGTCCTTTCACGAGTCCTTTCACGAGTCCTTTCACGAGTCCAGTCACGAGTCCTTTCACGAGTCCAGTCACGAGTCCAGTCACGAGTCCAGTCACGAGTCCAGTCGCGAGTCCAGTCGCGAGTCCAGTCGCGAGTCCAGTCGCGAGTCCAGTCACGAGTCCAGTCGCGAGTCCAGTCGCGAGTCCTTTCGCGAGTCCTTTCGCGAGTCCTTTCGCGAGTCCTTTCGCGAGTCCTTTCGCGAGTCCTTTCGCGAGTCCTTTCGCGAGTCCTTTCGCGAGTCCTTTCGCGAGTCCTTTCGCGAGTCCTTTCGCGAGTCCAGTCGCGAGTCCAGTCGCGAGTCCTTTCGCGAGTCCTTTCGCGAGTCCTTTCGCGAGTCCTTTCGCGAGTCCTTTCGCGAGTCCAGTCGCGAGTCCTTTCGCGAGTCCTTTCGCGAGTCCTTTCGCGAGTCCTTTCGCGAGTCCTTTCGCGAGTCCTTTCGCGAGTCCTTTCGCGAGTCCTTTCGCGAGTCCTTTCGCGAGTCCTTTCGCGAGTCCTTTCGCGAGTCCGGTCGCGAGTCCGGTCGCGAGTCCGGTCGCGAGTCCGGTCGCGAGTCCGGTCGCGAGTCCGGTCGCGAGTCCGGTCGCGTGTCCGGTCGCGAGTCCGGTCGCGAGTCCGGTCGCGAGTCCGGTCGCGAGTCCGGTCGCGAGTCCGGTCGCGAGTCCGGTCGCGAGTCCGGTCGCGAGTCCGGTCGCGAGTCCGGTCGCGAGTCCGGTCGCGAGTCCGGTCGCGAGTCCGGTCGCGAGTCCGGTCGCGAGTCCGGTCGCGAGTCCGGTCGCGAGTCCGGTCGCGAGTCCGGTCGCGAGTCCGGTCGCGAGTCCGGTCGCGAGTCCGGTCGCGAGTCCGGTCGCGAGTCCGGTCGCGAGTCCGGTCGCGAGTCCGGTCGCGAGTCCGGTCGCGAGTCCGGTCGCGAGTCCGGTCGCGAGTCCGGTCGCGAGTCCGGTCGCGAGTCCGGTCGCGAGTCCGGTCGCGAGTCCGGTCGCGAGTCCGGTCGCGAGTCCGGTCGCGAGTCCGGTCCCGAGTCCGGTCCCGAGTCCGGTCCCGAGTCCGGTCCCGAGTCCGGTCCCGAGTCCGGTCCCGAGTCCGGTCCCGAGTCCGGTCCCGAGTCCGGTCCCGAGTCCGGTCCCGAGTCCGGTCCCGAGTCCGGTCCCGAGTCCGGTCCCGAGTCCGGTCCCGAGTCCTTTAATAAAGCCAGTCGCAAGTAACTGGTTGAAAAATGACAAAGGAATGCTTTTGTTAACAGTTCATCTGAACATCTAGTGACTTGACTTGAGACTGATGGACTTGTGATGGACTTGTGATGGACTTGTGATGGACTTGTGATGGACTTGTGATGGACTTGTGATGGACTTGTGATGGACTTGTGATGGACTTGTGATGGACTTGTGATGGACTTGTGATGGACTTGTGATGGACTTGTGATGGACTTGTGATGGACTTGTGATGGACTTGTGATGGACTTGTGATGGACTTGTGATGGACTTGTGATGGACTCGCGGGGACTTGCGGGGGCTTGCGGGGTGCTTGCAAGGACTCGCAGGGACTCGCGGGAACTCGCGAGGACTCGAATACAACTCTGCTTTCCCCTAACACCTAGCTACTTTTCCTTTCTGCTCATTAACCCCGTTGTCTTTGGTCGCAAGGAAAGAGAACGCTCCTGCCACCACGATCACTCCTCCAGCTGGGGAGACGGGCGACGATAAAAAATTGAATTACAGGGAGTGAGTTATAATCCAATGCTCTTCCAGCATGAACGTACAGCATGATGTCTGATTACCTGAAAATGTGTCGTTTTATCTGCACTTTCCTTTGGTATTTTTGTGTACAGAATTCTGTGAAATCTAGTACAGTGTGTGTCAAACAAATTTCCAACTAAATATTATATAATAATAATAATTTATTTTTAATATGGCGTTTTACATAAAAATCTCGAAACGCTTTACGAAATATACAAATCACATAACAAGTAAACCAATTAGTTAAAAAGTAGTATAGTATACATAGATTAATAGTTTGTGATTCAGAAAACCTGCAAAATGGCTTCGCGAGTACATTGTAATAAAAACACATTTTGTCCGGGTTTCGTTGGAACAGGTCACATATGTGACCTGTTCCCTCGAAACCCGGACAAAGTCGCACAATGTGTTTTGTCACAATGTACTCCTGAAGTCATTTCGGGATGGATTTTACCATTTTGAGGTTTTAGGTTTTCCTAAGTCACTCACTATTAATCTACAATCTCCTCAAATTTGAACAAAATCCGTCTACCAGAAGTGTGTTTTTTTGTCAATTTTGTGAAACATTTGTGTATAGAAATAATATGCTTTTCTGAACTTCAAAGCTGTTTATCTCATAATTAGGTTGTCAGGGTTTTATCACTAAATCCAGACCCCAGGGAAGATAGGGTGGGGGTACATATGTAAATGATACATCATTTTAAAGCTGAGAACCTAGAGAATTTGAAAAAAGCAAAATCTGAAAAACTAAAAAGTCGACTTTGTCCGGGTTTCGTTGGAACAGGTCACATATGTTCATCTTTCCATTTATTTTTATTTTTTGTTTTGACTCTTTGCAATACATTTTGCATGTACATGTATGTAGAGAAATATATTTTAAACTGAGAGATTGTCTGCATGCTTGGAACTTGAACCTAGCTGTTTATTTGTAGAATTACAGACACGTATTTCTTGCATAACTTTGCATGTCGGTACTGCACATTAAAAACAGATGGTACAAACTCGAACACATAGCAAAATGCACTGTGTTTACATTGTATTTATTCAGAGTTTATTCCATAAAAACCGCTGAGCACTTGTGCGGTACAAGGAGTAACTGATGAAATCAAACCGCATCACATTATTATTACCCTTGGTCATTGGGCCAATTGTGATTCGATCAAGCAATATCAGTCGGAACTCGGCAATTCTTGTTTGGAGATAGGGCCAAAATATTTTCGTAGGGGTGGACAAATCCAAATTGACTTTTTTACAAAAACAGATGTGAAAAATATTTTTCTTTTACATGAAAATACTCTTTTAACCAAATTTAGAAGGAAAGTGATACAAAAAGTTTCTTTATTTATAACGTGCTGGTGTTCAAATGGTTGTAATTGTTTAACCAAAGGTCGTATTCACATGGGGTTTTCACTGAAATGAAGCCTGAAGTACGCTACAAAAGAATCTGTAAAAATCAAAAAAATGACATGGGCCTACTTTTTGGACTGATTTTGCTTGATCGCATCACACTTAAACATATTCCAAATACCATCTATAAGCTCCCTGGGGAGAATGCAGCTCGATGCTGCCATTTTGACGCAAAGCAGCTCTCATTGGTTTTGTACACGAGCTCAATCGAGGACGTCCTCGGTTACACACCTAACTAACCCTGATTCATCGACGGGGCGTCAGGGATGTGTCCTCCATTTACACCATAAACAAACCCATGTACAAAGTTTGTTTTACTTTGACTGCGGAGCCTATGGTGTTGCCATGGCTTCGCTAAGGTGTTGCCATGACTTCGCTAAGGTGTTGCCATGACTTCGCTAAGGTGTTGCCATGACTTCGCTAAGGTGGGCAAGTATCGGTGATTTGATGATTGAAGACTTTATAGCGCCGGTATCCGCCATGAAATGGCGCTCATGGCGCTACTACGGGGCACTTTGCAGCCATTCCTAGGAACACCGGGGCAAACCCCTCCTCTTAGCGATGAGTGTTACTGGGTTCTTTTACGTGCATTACACAACACCTGGACCTACAGCTTTACGACCCATTCGAAGAACGAAGCAATAGTGATTAAGTGCCTTGCTTAAGGACACACGTGTCAAGACCGGGACTCGAACCCACACTTTGCTGATCAGAAACACCAGAGCTTGAGTCCGCGTCCGCGTGCTCTTAACCACTCGGCCATGACACGCCATCATTTCGAATGATTGTTTCTCACCAGAGCCTTGACGTATCTCTTCGCCTTCGGAGCGACGTTGAATGTTGCTAAGCCTGCTACGGCCATTCTGTCCACTGGAACGGTGGCCTTCCCGCTCAACAGACCAATATGTGCTCTGCATTCATCAAAGGTACAGTTGCTCTGTAGAGGATCTTTAACACCAACCATCCAAAATCCTCCAAAATCCTCCAAATTCCTCCAAAATCCTCTTTGCAAAATGCAGCATTTCGGAAGAATTTGCAGGATTGAAGGCATTTGGGGTTCTTTTTTTGTTTGTTTTTGTTGTCTTCTTTAAACCCAACCATCCTAAATCATCCAAAATCTTCCAAAATCCTCTTTGCAAAATGCAGCATTTCAAAGCAATTTGCAGGATTGAGGGCGTTTGGGGATCTTTTTTTTCCTGTTTTTTTTGTTCTTCTTTAAACCCAACCATCCCAAATCGTCCAAAATCCTTCAAAATCATCTTTGCAAATTGCAGGATTGTGCAGAATTGAGGTCACTCGGAAGTTGATGCATCGGAGGAATTTGCAGGATTGATAGCGTTTGGTTTTTTATTTATCTGCAGGCTTCTTCAGGCTTGTGAGCTACAGTGCCTAGGGCGCTTTTGAGGGATCCTTGGTTTCATGTACCTTCTCATTGTCTTCTCTCTACAGGTTTCTTCAGGCTTGTGAGCTACAGTGCCTCTGGCGCTTTTCGAGGGATCCTTGGTTTCATGTACCTTCTCGTTGTCTTCTCTTTACAGGTTTATTCAGGCTTGTGAGCTACAGTGCCTAGGGCGCTTTTGAGGGATCCTTGGTTTCATGTACCTTCTCGTTGTCTTCTCTTTACAGGTTTATTCAGGCTTGTGAACTACAGTGCCTTGGGCACTTTTGAGGGAATCTTGGTTTCATGTACTTTGTCATTGTCTTCTCTCTACAGATTTCTTCAGGCTTGCGAGCTACAGTGCCTAGGGTGCTTTTGATGGATCCTTGGTTTCATGTACCTTCTCATTGTCTTCTCTGTACAGGTTTCTTCAGGCTTGTGAGCTACAGTGCCTAGGGCGCCTTTGAGGGATCCTTGGTTTCATTACCAGAAATATATAATAGTAATAGTAATACTAACGTCATTTTGGATCTTTCCCCTTTCCTGCAGTTCTCCAAGGGTAAGCTCGCTGTGCTAGGATCCGTTCACATGTTCAGTGATCAGTACATTGACAAGGAGGAAAACTCCAAGATCATGGACGTCATCTTCCAGTGGTTGACTACAGACAGCGTCACGCTCAATGCGATTGATGCAGAGGATCCCGAGGTAAGCCTCGTACTTATTCATAAGTACTGAATATTCATTAGGAGAAAGTATACAAACGAAGAATGAGGAATATGCTTTAGGGCTGTGCATGATAACCGGGTACCCGAGTACCCGACCGTTGATGTCGGAAACTGGTTAACCAGTTTGCGCCGAGATTATTTTAACATCACCGAGCCGACGCGCGGGATTATTTTTGACAAAACTCGATCCGAAGCAGGTTCAGGCTGCCAGTACCGGGAAGCACACCCACGCATTTCCGGCCTTGCTCGCTGCTGACAGACATTTCCGGCCTTGCTCGCTGCTGACAGACATTTCGGGCCTTGCTCGCTGCTGACAGACATTTCCGAACTTGCTCGTGGCGTGTTTATGCGTCATCCGTTTTGAATCTGGGGAAAACTTTGCGTTTTTATATTCGTCATCCGGCGCGAACTGGTTAAAGATTATGGAATCGAGTTCTACTACTTGTTGACGCCACTGGCGTCGTACTCGACTAAAGACGTGACTATCAAAGAGTTTTGCATGGACTGACATGCGCTGGTTGGTGATGAGTGGAGTGCAACGATGATGGATCGACGACATTTCAGGGAAGGGTCATCACCAGCCAGGACGCCATTCATGATGGGCAGCATACACTCCAACAGTGGCAAAACGCCAACAATGTTGGATGGCAGCTCATCAGGAACTGCAGCCTTGCCAGGGGAAGTTTGTTGGGCGGCCATGCGAAGTTCTTCAGCTGTATTCACACCGACATTGATATCACGTGCTGGCAGCAGGGGACCAAGCAGTGGCAGATTCAGGTCAAGAAGGCTAAACATTCAGGAGCCCGCGCAAATAGCCAGCTATCTTTGTTAACCAGTTCGCCCTGGATTATTTTAACATCACCGAGCCGACAAAAACTAACAAATCACTCACAAATCACTCACAAATCACTCACAAGTCAGTTTAGAAGCATAAAGAGAAACAACAACAAAGGCGAAGGAATGTCTCCGTCAAAGTTCATCAACAGCTCGCGAGTCGACCAAAAATGAATGTTTAAAAAATGAAAAATTGAAGTTTGTGAGGTTTGGTATGCTTTCTAGTGAGAGAGCCTAGGGGGTTAGGGTTAACTACTGAACCTGTGTGAGCTGTTGAAGTTTGTTAGGTTTGGTATGCTTTCTAGTGAGAGAGCCTAGGGGGTTAGGGTTAACTACTGAACCTGTGTGAGCTGTTGAAGTTTGTTAGGTTTGGTATGCTTTCTAGTGAGAGAGCCTAGGGGGTTAGGGTTAACTACTGAACCTGTGTGAGCTGTTGAAGTTTGTTAGGTTTGGTATGCTTTCTAGTGAGAGAGCCCAGGGGGTTAGGGTTAACTACTGAACCTGTGTGAGCTGTTGAAGTTTGTTAGGTTTGGTATGCTTTCTAGTGAGAGAGCCTAGGGGGTTAGGGTTAACTACTAAACCTGTGTGAGCTGTTGAAGTTTGTTAGGTTTGGTATGCTTTCTAGTAAGAAAGCCTAGGGGGTTAGGGTTAACTACTGAACCTGTGTGAGCTGTTGAAGTTTGTTAGGTTTGGTATGCTTTCTAGTGAGAGAGCCTAGGGGGTCGGGGTTAACTATTGAACCTGTGTGAGCTGAAGTTTGTTAGGTTTGGTATGCTTTCTAGTGCGAGAGCTATGATTTCATTTAGTGTGTTTGTGTGTTATAGATTTCCGACTACAACATGCTACCAGACACGGCCAAACTGGCCGACAATCTGCGATGTTGTCTTCAGGAACACGACGACACCCCACGAGATTTCAACTCGCTGTTCCACGGTTCATTGTACACCCTGGATACGACCACTGTTCCCAAAGTGATCAGGTGAGGTCAGATTTATAGTCTGCATCGTGGCACAGGGCAATATAAAGCCATTTGTGAGCTGTCACCACAATATGAGAGTAAAGTCGGGAAACATTGAAAATTGAGATATTGGTATTTTCAAATTCTTGAGAAAGAGAGCTTTCCAATGGTATATAACACTTGGGGTTTTTGTTATAAATACATTTTACAGCACTCCAGAAAGTCATGGGTTTCACAAAACAAGTTTGTGAGAAAACTTACTTAATAAACATCTTAAACAAAACGCGCAAACGATTGAAAACCAGGACAGTAAGGTTTGGTTGAGCATAGCAACGGCTATGTTCTAATCAATATTTCTTCTTGAAACTTTCCACACATACGAACTATTGTATAAACAACAAAATATTAAAATAGCGCAAACGTGGGACAGTTACGAAGACCTAATTTGCATATTTAATTACCGTGTTAATTAGACCACTAATGGACTTTAATTCACACACTAACTACGCAAACACTACACAAAATTGCGTAATTTAAGAGGTTTTCGATCATCTGATCGCACCAAAAAAATGGGAACATTTAGAGGAGGACTTGGGATTTTGAAGTAACGCAAAATCTCAAAATTTACCACCCCTTTATATTTTGACTTTGGATGGCCATATCTCCAAATCACATCGTGCGACTTTACTCTCATATTGTGGTGACAGGTCACATATTAAGCTAATAAAGAACCATATGTGACCTGTCATCACAAAATGAGCGTAAAGTCGGCAAAATCTAAAATTGAGATATGGGTATTTCTAAATTCTGTGGAAACAGAGCTTTCCAATAGTATATAACACTTGGAGGTTTGATACTCAATATTTTTTTTATTTTTATTTTTTAGTCTTAATACAGATATTATGAGAAAACGGGCATTTCTTGCGAGAAATTGGGTGAACGCGCAAAGAAAGGCATAGTCAAAATTGTCTCAAAAACAATTTTTTTTGTTATCTGATCGTCCTAAAAAATTGGGAAATGATTGTTTGGGATTTAGTCTTTAAAAAAACCATATAATCTCAAAATCGATCACCCCTTCAAATTTTGACTTTGACTGGCCGTACTGGGAAATCACGCCGTGCGACTTTACGCTCATTTTGTGATGACAGGTCACATATGGCAGACTTTCCATGCAAAATTGGAGTAGTGACCAAAAACTTTATAATAACTTGGCAACCATAACATGTTACATTTACCATTTCTATTTTGTCTTGTTCAGGTCATTTGAGTTATTAGGAGTAAAACACGATCAGTTGTCTCTGATCCAACCCCAGTTTGAGACTCCATTGCCCTCACTTCAACCTGCTGTGAGTTAATCCCCTTCTCTACCTCCTGCGACCTTCCTGAGCCACGCAGAATTTAACAGGCTCTTGAATTGTCGCCCTCAAACCCTGCGGACATTCGCAGCAATCATTAAACAAGTTGGCCAATACATGATATGAACGTCCACTGGTGAAATTAAAATTTCTACCACTATACTTAATTTTATTGGCGTTTACGTAGCTTTTCAGTCTTTTATGTTTCTTATTCTATATAATATATATCAGTTAAGCTTTATTTCACGTTCTGTACGTTAATTTCTACAATTTTTCCGATTAATGTTTACGTGGGATGATGAACAATTGTGAGAACACCTCAGATGTCCAAGCGAATGGACCAATAGAAATGCGCGTTGCGGAAGAACATGCCTTGGGCTGTTTTTCGAACCCCAACTTTGTCTTCGTCTCAGGCTTCATTCATACAGTTTAGCAATAGGCTGTAGCCGGAGACGGAGCCAAAGCCAGGGGTTTGGGAAACGGCCTTGGTCTGTTTGTAACGGAGGCTCTAATTGGGCGCATGAATCTTTGCGCTAATAACCACGGATCTTGCC
Source organism: Crossaster papposus (assembly GCA_037893245.1). Taxonomy (NCBI): domain Eukaryota; kingdom Metazoa; phylum Echinodermata; class Asteroidea; order Velatida; family Solasteridae; genus Crossaster; species Crossaster papposus. Next base: position 459,699 of record JBAIAA010000193.1, read on the forward strand.
GAATGTCCGCAGGGGTTTGAGCGCTATTAGTATAAAGCTCGTCAAAACGCTGCGTGGCTCAGGATGTCTGCGACCAGTTTCACAAAACCTTACGCAATGGCGCAAATCCCCTTGCACCAAAGTTGCACAACATCTGTTTGCTTATTCAAACAAATTACCAATGGTGTATCTATTGCTTGTTGGCTTTCTCGCAGGTATTCCCGCCGGCCTTTAGAGAGTTACCAGCACCAGCCTTGGATCTGTTTGACCTTGATGAATCCTTCTCATCGGAGAAAGTCCGACTGGCACAGATCACAAATAAATGTAAGCAATGTTGGATAATACGTGGACTCGCCTATGTTCGTGCCTGCAACTTAGTTTTTTGTTTTATATTGTGCCCAGGTATCACACTGGACGCCCATCAGCTTTTGTTCCTTAAAACGTGACAACACGTGACTTAGGAACTGGGTTGGGAACTGGGTTGGGAACTGGGTTGGGAACTGACTTGGGAACTGGGTTGGGAACTGGCTTGGGAACTGACTTGGGAACTGACTTGGGAACTGGCTTGCGAACTGGCTTGCGAACTGGCTTGCGAACTGACTTGGGAACTGACTTGGGAACTGACTTGGGAACTGACTTGGGAACTGGCTTGCGAACTGGCTTGCGAACTGGCTTGCGAACTGGCTTGGGAACTGACTTGGGAACTGACTTGGGAACTGACTTGGGAACTGACTTGGGAACTGACTTGGGAACTGACTTGGGAACTGGCTTGGGAACTGACTTGGGAACTGGCTTGGGAACTGGCTTGGGAACTGGCTTGAGAACTGGCTTGGGAACTGGCTTGGGAACTGGCTTGGGAACTGGCTTGGGAACTGGCTTGGGAACTGGCTTGGGAACTGGCTTGGGAACTGGCTTGGGAACTGGCTTGGGAACTGGCTTGGGAACTGGCTTGGGAACTGGCTTGGGAACTGGCTTGGGAACTGGCTTGGGAACTGGCTTGGGAACTGGCTTGGGAACTGGCTTGCGAACTGGCTTGCGAACTGACTTGCGAACTGACTTGTGAATTGTTATTATTCAAACCGGATGACGAAAAAACACGTCACGAACAAGGCCGGAAATATCCGAACCTCAAACCCATCTCGGATCGAGGTTCGTGAAAAACAATCCTGTGCCCAGGTCTGTGTCAAAATAATTCTGCCCCGAACTGGTTAAGTAGCGAAAGATTCCAGTGAAGTTGTTCAAAACCCTGACAGATAATGCTGAATACTGCATCCATTGATGGTAAACTTGCCCGCAACCCGTGGCAGATATTTATAATCATTGGATTTGTTTGCTGCAATGTTTGTTGCTGTAGGCACGGATGACGATCTGGAGTACTATGTACGTGAGTGTGGCGAGATCCTAGGAGTCGGTAACAAGCTTCCCGTCGACAGCCGGGATGCGAAGCACATACTGGAGCACATCTTCGCACAGGTCGTCGAGTTCAAGAAACTCAACCAGGTCAGATTATTAACGTTTTCTTTCCCATTTTTGTAACACTTTGTACAGATTCAACCTCCGGGAAGATAAACATTTGACGACATTACAATCTGAACACTGTCGGGCAATTTCGTAAAAACAAAGATGGTTCTCGAACGTACGTCTCTCGTCTGCTTTTTGCAATTATTATATTTTACAACTTGACCTCGAATAACATATGACCTTTGACATCGAATGACCTTTTACCTCGAATGACCTTTTACCTCGATTGACCTTTTAATACCTCGAATGACCTTTTAATACCTCGAATGACCTTTTAATACCTCGAATGACCTTTTAATACCTCGAATGACCTTTTAATACCTCGAATGACCTTTTAATACCTCGAATGACCTTTTACTTCGAATGACCTTTTACCTCGAATGACCTTTTACCTCGAATGACCTTTTACCTCGAATGACCTTTTACCTCGAATGACCTTTGACTTCAGCACGACTTTTAAAGGTAGGATACAACATTTGCAGATATCGAAAATATTTACTACCGAATTATTAATAAATATCTTACTCATTTGAAAGTAAATAATGATTCTAGGCATCAAGCAAAATTATTGCGCTAGATATCCTGTAATTATTCCGAAAAATATATTTTTATAAAAAAAAATTGCGATCGCCATCAATACGTACATTTACATCCCTGTGACTGTTTCATTTTTCAAATTCCTATTAAATTCATGCAGGAGGATGATGATGGAGTTGAGGATGAAGGCATCTACTGAGAGATAACTGCTCATGAAACAGCAGTTGGGTATTTCGCACACAGACGCATCAAGATGTTTTTCTTTTTGGTCTGTTCTGCCTTGGTTTTAACACGTTCGCGCTAGGGCGGGATAATTTTTATTTATTTTTGTTGGGTTTTTTTGTTTTGTTTTTTCATTTCGTACATTTTATTTTTTGTTATTTTGTTATTTTGGTTTTGTTTTTTTTGTTAAATTTGTTTTTTTATTTTGTTAATTTTTTTTAAAGTAAAATATTCTTGTTTTGATTATGCAACTACTACAAGATGCCAACACTTAGTTTATTAGCACCGTTATTTACTTGTTTTTGCCGAAATTCTGTTGTGTAGGCCATTTTTTTTCTCTCTGCAGTCAGGGCGTGATATCACGTCATCCACTACCCGCCATAACCCTAACCCTGCCCGATCCAGCACAGTGCATCTGTGGTGACTGCTTGACCTTGCTGCACTCTGCACACAAGTCAATGTGACAAAGTATGCAATCTGTTGCGTCTAGCAGCGTTTCTAGCCAAAATACCCTGGAGGGTTAGGGTTATAATGTGTAGACATGTGTGTAGACGTCAGCCGTGGACCTACACGTACACACAGGGCCGGGGACAATTGTACGCGGTAAAACCGACCGCATATACAAATATTTGCAAGCCCAGCTGAAAAGCACCCTATCAAGAATGTCAAAGGAGACTAAGAAACAATAGTTGGAAAATTTGAACGTCAAGAAATTATTTGACGCAGCCGATAATCCTCGGCTGTATAAATTCAATGGAGACAATGGAACTAGGGTGTTGAATAGGCCTACTAGCAATACTTTAGTAGGTAAGAAATAATTTCATAATTCCCATAATTGAAATTAGAACTGAATCAATATATTGTGTTTATTAACCTTGTCATTTTGTTTTTGTAGCATAGGTGTAAATATTGTATTTATCCCATTTTTTACTTGGGAAAAAGTTATGTACATTTTTATTATACACGCTAGATATGTGTACAGCCTAGCGTCCACTTTGTACATATATGTTTAATGCCTGTCACTTGCTTATTTTAACCTTGTGACGTGCGACCGGTTTTTTTTTACACGAACGCGCGTCCGTACTTTTTTTTAATCGCTTGTATTTCGTGTAATACCCCCATGCTGTTCGTTTTATGGCTTTATATGTGACACGATCAAGCGAAATCAGTCGGATGTCGGCCCCGGTCAAAAAATGAGTGTTCATGTAGTTTCAAAGAGGGCATCTGTACGTTTTAAAAACTGAAAACCCTATGATGATACGATGTTTTGTTGTCGAGTTTAGTACATTTGTTTAAATACCAACGAAGAATACAGTGCATTTTTGAGATTCGCCGACATCCGACTGATTCGGCTTGATCGTGTCACATATGTCAACACAGCCCTTTCCCACAGACCAGACACCCAGAAACCAGCTGGTGTTGTTGAATATAAAGGCAAGGCAACAATAGCATGATTGATTGCTTGAGAAAGTCTGGCGGTAAAATCCAGACCTTAAAAACCCTTTATGTACACAATGTAATGGGATAATCGTGGGGCAGCCTTTGCTTTGCAAAAAGCTGGGTCACCGGTTCAACCAGGGTTCAAGTGGCACTTACCGTGTTATTCGGCATGCTTTGAACTAGGACTACATGTAATATGAGATTTGTTTAACACAGGATGAAATAGTAATTGGTTTTTTTTACGGCGAAGCGCCTTAGAAAAAGGTTCGGTGGCACGTCACAGGGTTAGTTTGCACTGGGATCAATTTGACATTGACCGGGCCTAGGCGCGGGGTTGTTTTTCACCATTAACAGCTATTAACTGCAGTGATGTAGGATATGACGTTTTGATGGTGCTACGCGTCCTGCGAGTGTTCAAAACGTCATATCCCCATATCACAGCTGTCAACAATTGTTTTGTTATACTTCTGTATTGGGTTCACGGCAACCTCGACTTCATGGGCGCGTGCGCGTTCCTTCGCTGACCCCTGGCCGTGAGGAATGCGTAAACGGCGCTGACTGGCTATTTAGTGCGTACTGCGCGCGTATTTCGTAAACTGCACGCCCTGAATGTAATGCGGGCGTTCCTAAACGCACGTCACGTACAATTTTGTTCAAGTCTGCGCCTTACCTGTACAATATGGAGTTTGGAAGTCTCGTTCGGTTTGCCCAAAACATTTATCTAACGTTATAAATGGACGACAGAGGTACGTACATTTAATATAAATCCTTGCTAAATAACGCGACGTCAAATAATCAGGTTTGAAGAAATTGATTCTGCAATATAACAATTACAAAATGTTAAACATCTTGGCCCTAAATCCATCAACTGCAGTCCTAATTTAAATGTGCCAATATATGGCACATTTAAATTAGACAATTCGAGGGGTTAAGATCGTGCAAGGCATGCTTGGAAAAAATGGCGCAGCAAGATCGTAGCCATGGTAACACAGCCATGTGATATCACGCTCACACACACACACACTGATGTCACATAATTATGTGATATTACGAAAGGGAGTGTGCTATGCTAGTTATACACCGGACACGTGATCGTTCTTGACCAATCAAATTACAGTATCCAAGCCAGAGGTATAACAATACAACATAATGAAGTTCGGAGTCGTAATGAAAGTCGACACGATTATCTGATGTTTGAAGGTTTAAATTTAATAGTACACTTAAAAAAAAGCACTTTTTTTCTGAAGTTGTTTGAAAGAGATACAGTCAATTTGGCAATTACAACAATAAGCCATTTGCGCGTGACCCCGAGTTAAATTTGAATAACATCTGGTACACTGACTTGCTCCCACAGTTTGGCACCGTTGAACTTTAAATTCTCCAGACCAAAGACACTGTTGCCATATCACATGATTCGGGGCAAGCTCTTGCATAGTTACGTAACAGACGTTCAGCACCAATACATTGTTAACAATGGGTGAGAATGGCACAAAGACACCAGACCATTCCGGAGCTGGGGGTTGCTAGGGTAAGGCTTGCCCCGAATCACGTGATATAGCAACAGTGTTTTAGTGTCTGGAGAATTCAAAGTTCAACGGTGCTAATTAAGCTGTGCGAGCAAGTCAGTGTACCAGATGTTATTCAAATTTAACTCGGGGTCACGCGCAAATGGCTTATTGATCATCATCATCTACAAATGTTCAATGCAGCACACTTAGAAAGTAAAACATGTTTTTTAACATTCTCGATATATAAAATATTGTAATTCATGCAATTATTAATATTTTGGACTATTAAAATGTTGGACTACTTCCAAAATTATCTAACAATTGACCTACTGACAATTATTCCTGCCGACGTCCCTTCCATACCTGTTCCCCGACGTCCCTTCCATACCTGTTTCCGACCTCCTCGACTAACCTGCACTTCCCTGATGTTCGCACGACCTGTATAAGACTTGTTTCCATCTGGCTATATTATTTCAACTCACGACTTCGAGAGGTGTACATCTGCTATTTTAGGTATTCTACAAAAACGCCAAAAGAGCGAAACCACAGCTTGGTGGCAGGGCTTCTTGAAGCACCCACCCGACCATTCACGCCTTCTGTCGACTATGATCACGAGCACCTAACAACCATGTAACGACTTTCAAGACCTGAATCCCATCGCACGACCGTTTTTCATTCCTGATCACTACCGAAACAGTTCAAAATAGTCGGCAAAACACCGCGACCAATTTCATCAACCTCTCAAGATCTCACCAGACATGCCCCACCCTTCCCTGACCTTTCTGATCTGACCTGACCTGACCTGACCTGACCTTAAAGAAAGGTATTAACTAAAAACTAACCAGTGTAGCGGTTCTGGTTGTATTTTTCAAGGCACCTAAGTACCCTAACCCTGTTTTCCCTTCGACCTTGTTCTATCGTTAACGATGGTCGGATTCTAACCACAGACCTTTCGATCCATAGCTCTCCTCTCTACCAACTATGCTATTGGCGAGTTGGTTGAGGAAGCCGTTCTTTACGAGTTGCCATTGCTCTTTCTCCTGACTGTCGTGAACCGCTACACCGGTTATAATTAAGTGTCTTCCTTTAAGAAAGAGTCATACAAATTATATTATTTAACCCTCCTATATATAGTGCAGTTGCCATAGAATTGTCAGACCTTTCAAAACCTTTTAAGTTTCCTGGACTGAAATGTTTTGAAAGGCGAGAAAAAACTGTCTGACAAAAGGAACCTATGAAAGATTTTGAAAGGTAAAACAACTTTCTAAACAAACTGGTGTAAACAAAAAAATACCTTTCAAAAGGTGTAGTAGTGCAGTAGCAACAAATTCTGGAGCGTTTTGAAAGGTTCATATATTCATTTATAGCCATTTTGCCCAGTAAGCAGGTTTTGAAAGGTAAAACCATGTAACCTCCACGAAAAATGGTACCTGCAGGTACCCTTCATATCCTAGAAAAATTTCCTGGCCATGAGAACTCCTAATATCACAATCAGTGAGGTGCTAGCTACGCAGCACGCAGAGGAACGGGTTGTGGGTGGAGGCTCGGGCGTCGTAGGGTCTGTACAAAGAAAAGGAATATTGAAAACGGCTTGAATCACAAGTCACCAATGGCCATGTTGGAAACTACAGCTATAAACAAGCTCTGTGGTTGAGTGGGTAAAATGGGTGTACGGGCCTCCACCTAGTTGTGAGGACAGGCTCTTTTGTTTGGAAAAAACAGACCGAGTAGTGGGGACATTTTCGTGCCCCCATAGCGCGTTGGGTCTTCAGTAAAGGTAGATTAAGGTAAAATTGGTTAGGGTATAATGAAAGAAAATGTAGAAGACAAATAGGGGGATGTTGAACATTATAGAATTTTAGAGTGTTCTGAGTTTGTGATTAGAGAGATTTCCCTTAGCACACAAACTCTATGGATGGTCCCCATAACGCAATGTACCAAAAGAATGGGTGCACTTGTAAGTACACACAGCTTTACCTTACATACGTACTGTGGACATTCCTTTGTCTTCGTGTAGTTAAAAAACGTTGACTAAATACTCATTTTTCTCGCTTCCCCCGAACAATTGTTACCTCAAATTTTGATTCTGTGTCTCTCAGCTGTTCCTCTTACCTTTTCTATAGATAACTCTAACCCGTTTTTCTTCTAAATCCTTTTTTCAGAGAGGGCAAAACGGACTGTGGACCTGAAGTCCACAAACCGTAACCTCTTCCCGCATCCTGTGGACGTCAATTGTTCGGAGGTCCACAGTGTGTATGAAATACTAACTCGTCAATTCTTTTAGTAAATGACATTATGGGGACATTCCATAGGGTTCGCGTGCTTAAGAAAAATCTCTCTAAACTCAAACTCTGACCATTCTTTCGATCTATATTTTTCAGCATCACCCTATAATTTGCCCAATTCTACCTTTAGAACCCTTTACTGAAGACCCAAAATGTTATGGGGAAACGAAAATGTCCCGCCAACTCGGTGAGATTTTGGCAAACAAAAGTAAGTCTCCCCGTAACTCATAGTGTATGCCTACCAAGACTCGTGTTTTACATAACGACCAAGGATCCCCTATTGTGTTTCCCTTTGTTCCTGTACTGTAACCTAACCCAATTCACTTACTGTACACTTTAACGACAGGGGACAACATTCAACAAAAGACGAACGCCGGAGAACTTAAAGGATCTCTTGTTTGTCTTTTGTCCGTCTGTCCTCAAAGATTATTGTGACAACAATTCACCCTCTAAACATTTAACCCTCTAATTTCACCTTCTAAACGACTTATATGACCATTTCCTAAAGTTGGTCACAAATGTGACCTGTCACCACAAAATGAGTAAAGTCGCCCAATGTGATTCAGAGATCGTCAATTTCGAGATTTTGTGTAATTTGGCAAGCCCAAGCCCAAGTCCTCCTTTACATATTCCCATTTTTTTGGGTGAGATCAGATAATCAAAAACCTCTTAAATTACGCGATTTTTTGTAGTTAGTGTTTGAATTAAAGTCCATCAGTGGTCTAATTAACATGGTAATTAAATATGCAAATCGGGTCCTCGTAAGTATCCCACGTTTTCGAAATTTTAATATTTTGTTGTTTATACAATAGTTTGTATGTGTGGTAAATTTCAAGGAGAAATAATGATTAGAACGTAGTCGTTGCTATACTAAACCGAACCTTACTGGTCCTGTTTTGTAATCTTTTGCGTGTTTTTGTTTAAGATGTTTAAAGTGAATTTTCTCACAAACACGTTTTGTGAAACCAATGACTTTTTAGAGCGCTATAAAATGTATTTATCACAAAACCCCCAAGTGTTATATACCATTAGAAAGCCCTTTTTCTCAAGAATTTGAAAATACCAATATATCAATTTTTTATATTTCCGACTTTACTCTCATTTTGTGGTGACAGGTCACAAATAGGCGTTGTTCTTGAAAAACATACCTCCCTTAACAAAATAGGATGTCTCCATGCCTCCAATGATGTGATCGTTAACATGACAATGCAGTAGCCAATCCCCAGGGTTGTCTACGAACATCTGTACAGACCCATACACACCTGCAGTCATGACAACCATATGAATATTCATAACAATCATATGAATAATCATAACCATTCAATCAGCCCTGTATTATGCATAACTGAATATGCATAAGGTAAACTAAAATCACAATCATAAAAAAAAACATAAGAACCACTGCCTGACGTAATAATATATTTCTCAATTTTGTTAAACGCTGAAATATGTGTTATAATAATGTTCGGTTTTTTTATATAGCGCTTTAGACTCCCACAGTGTGGGTGTATCAAAGCGCTTTACAACTATTATCCCTGTTCACCAGGAACCAGACCATTTCTGCAGCAGCTCAAGATCAGCGCATGTGGTCTCTACCTTCACAGGTACCCATTACTCCTGGTTGGAGAGAGGCAATTGTAGCAAAGTGTCTTGCCCAAGAACACAAGCACCATGTTCCCTGCCAGGGTTCGAACCCACGTACCATCGTACGGAGTCAAACACGGTAACCACTGGACCACAGTGTTCTTGATCAAAGCCATACTTTATTAAAGGTAGCTAGGATCATCATTTGCAGATATCACAATTTTGTACTACCGAATTATTAAGAAATATCTCACATATTTGAAAGTAAATAATGATTGTAGGCATCCAGCAAAATGATTGTGCTAGATATCCTGTAATTGTTCCGAAAAATTGATCGCGAAAAAACCCAAGAACATTATAAAACCGCACTGCCCGACGCCAGTTGAAAACGAACGCCTTTTTTCTTGCTTTCCTCGGCATCCGTCTACGATTGAAAAACTTTGAACAGGTAAGTCAAACGATATTTACTATAAAATACAACCCCCACCCCCAATCCACCTATTCATGATAATTCAAGTAAGTACCAATGGTATATCCTATATTTAACCAGTTCGCGCCGGAGGACGTATATACACGCAAAGTTGTCCCCAGATTCAAATCGAATGACGCATAAACACATCACAAGCAAGGCCACAAATGTCTGTCGGCAGCGAGCAAGGCCGGAAATGCGCGGGTGTGCTAACTTCCCGGTAGCATCGGCCTGAACCCGCCTCGGATCGAGTTTCATTCAAAATAATCCGCGCCTCGGCGATGTTAAAAATAAAACCGGCGTGAACTGGTTAACAATGAATTGACAAAGAGTCTATTCCTCTAACCCTGTTGAACAACTTTACTTGTAAGCACGCACTGCCGAGAAGGCAACAGGGCAAACTTAAGACTCCTCCAACAGATCAAAGCTAGCGACACAAACTCCCAAAGCGATCTTACCAGCAAAGATTTCAAAGACATCAATCCTGTGAACAAGACCGGTCCTGTAAGTGACCGTCTGACCATGGAAGTGGACCGAGTGAACATCAACCTCGTCCCCGATGCCCAGCAAGTACCATTCGACTGTGTCGCCTTTGGACATGTTCAGGTGATGAAGGTTGTGGAACAGCAAACCGTTGATTCCTAAAATAAATTGAGGGTGGACAGGTTTCAGGAAAGTCGATGCCAAAACAAAACGGATGCTTTTAACCCTAACCAGGGATGTAGTCGAGTCCATCACAAGTCCCTGCAAGTCCATCACAAGTCCTTCAGTTCCAATTCAAATCGCAAGCTATTCAAATCAGCTTTGACAAAAGCATTCCTTTGTCATTGTTCATCCAGTTACTTGTGACTGCCTTTATGAAGGGACTTGTGACTGGCTTCACGAAAGGACTTGTGAACGGACTTGCAGGGACTCGACAACAACCCTAACCCCACAGGGTATTGTGTGAGTTCCTTGTCACATGCAGAAAATTGCAACAGTTGTCAAAGTGACAGCCCTAGGGCCAATTTCATAGTGCTTAAGCATAAAAAATGCGATTACAACTCGATTACAACTGATTTGGGCTGGTCACAAGAAAGGCTTTTAATTTGCCCCGGCTGAGTTTTTCACTGTCTTACCATGCATCAAGTTGCTCTCCTCAAATAACTCGTCTTCTTTATCCACCTCGTCCGGCTTTCCGCAGAACTCAGCGATATTCTCGTCTAGGTACCAGCTCTTGTTCTCATCCGAGACGGTGAAGAGCAGGGCAAACTCCCGGTCCACGTCGCGCCGGTAACCGTCATCTCCTAGCGTCCCCGGCCGGCAGACTACCATCGGACCAATGAGCCCCGAGTTGCTGTCGTGCTCCTTGTCAATGTTGGAGTAGTAAGCGTACACAACGCAGTTTGGGTCTGTGGCCGTCGGGCCAGCGCGTTCAGGGATTCTCCATCGATAGGTCTTGGTACCGCCAGCCCCGACACCTTTTTCGCCATCTACGACGGAGAAGATTATAACAGTCGCTTTACTAAAAATGACAGGTAAATGTTGTTAACCGGTTCGCGCCGGGATTATTTAAACATCACTGAGCCAAGGCGCGGGATTATTCTTAACGAAACTTGATCCGAGGCGGGCTAAGGCCGATGGTACCGGGGATGCGTGGGTGTGCTTCCCGGTACCATCGGCCTGAACTTGCCTCGGATCGAGTTTGGTTAAAAACAATCCCGCGCCTCGGCTCGGTGATGTTAAAATCCCGGCGCGAACTGGTTATAAGTAGAGCACAAGTTGAGTGGTGATGAAAACTGTCGTACGGTGAACAATGGATGCAGCTATTATTTTGTTTCTCTTTTACAACCAAAATGTCAAAGTAATTACAATCGTTTTACAAGTAATTACAAGTTAAAATGTTGATAGTGCCATGTCCGCAATAAAAACTCAGCAAGACTGAAGTTTCAAGGAAGCTTATTCACTGCCCGTTGCTTTTTTTTAAACACAGCTACGGTACGTACAGCACATTACTAAAGTCGATGCCCTGCGCCAACTGCAAAACAAAGTTAAGGTATGTCGTAAATTGTAGTTAAAGGTAGTATACACCATTGGTAATTGCTTGAATTATCATGAATGGGTAGATTTGGGGGGTTGTATTTCATAGTAAATATCGTTTAACTGACTTTTCCGAAGTTTTACAATCATGGATGCCGAGAAAAGCACGAAAAACAGCGTTTGTTTTCAACCGGGGTCGAGCAGTTATTCTTATGTTATCTTTGTTTTTTCGCTCTCGCCGTCCGGCGAGAGCGAATTTTTCTTTATAAAATTCATTTTTTTGGAATAATTACAGGATATCTAGCGCAATCCTTTTGCTGAATGCCTAGAATCATTATTTACTTTCAATTGAGTAAGATATTTCTTAATAATTCAGTAGTAAATATTGTCGATATCTGCAAATGGTGTATACTACCTTTAACATCACTTCAATGTCTTAAGTATTGGGAATCTCATACGCGATATGTTGAGAGTCCTACATTTTCAAACTCATTGTTGATATTACACAGTGGCGGCAATTTGGGGAGGCATGGGGGGCCGTTTTCCCCTCCAAGTTGTTTCTTTGCCACCCAGTTTGCCCCCCCCCCAGTTTGCCCCCCCCCCCCCCCCCCCCCAGTTTTACCTAACAACTTAAGATTTACCACAAGTTGAGGTATGCTTGAAGATAGAGAGTGAATTATCGATTCTGTCCACACATTTTTGGCCAACGAAGAATTATAAACATTGTTTTTTTGGTAGACAAAACACGCCGCACATGCATTTGTGCAACCAACGTCAGTCTTTGAACATTGTTAATACATTTATTGTGTATACATGTACATGCAATTTGATACATTTGCACTTGCGGGTTGTGGGCGCGTACATGTACATTGTACATGGTACATTGTACATGGTACATGTACATGGTACATGTACATTGTACATTGTACATGTACATTGTACATGTACATTGTACATTGTACATTGTACATTGTACATGTACATTGTACATGTACATTGTACATGTACATTGTACATGTACATTGTACATGTACATTGTACATGTACATTGTACATGTACATTGTACATGTACATTGTACATGTACATTGTACATGTACATTGTACATGTACATTGTACATGTACATTGTACATGTACATTGTACATTGTACATGTACATAACATTGTACATGTACATTGTACATGTACATTGTACATTGTACATTTAACAATTGTTGCCTGCTGTGACATGGTCCATGGCGTTTTGTACACCCGAGGGGGAAATGGCACCCGAGGCGAAGCCGAGGGTGCCATTTGCCCCCGAGGGTGTACAAAACGCCATGGACCATATCACAGCAGGCAACAATTGTTTTGTTATACCACGGTAATAGATTACAGCAGGTAAGAATTGTTTGTTATGGGTCCGTTCCCGTTGCGGTGCAAAATTGCCGAAGTAGTCGCACTGAATGTTCCGTGTTTTTCTTCGTACTGGCGCTGTCCTGCTCGAAAATCAAATTTCTGATCTCCTCTTTTGAACGAGACAGAAATCGCTTCTTTGGAGGTGACTTAATGCTGTCGTCTGCCGACATTACGGAGAAAATAAGGCAAAATTGGAACAGAAAAAAAGCAGACGAACAGCATAAACGAAAGCCGGTGTAAACAACAATGGCGGTCGTTAGTCGTTGCCGAAAGTGCTAACTTCACTGTTCCCTGTTTACATCGCACAGGAACATACATCAATTTACGTAGTACCAGCTAATATAACACAGCGTTGCTAGACTCTAATATCAGTCGCTTCCATGGTATTTATCACAGAAATGGCCGGCCAGGCTATGCGCTAGCGTGTAAAAAAAGATTCCGCGGCCTGGAAAAAGAAAGTTCATGTACCCCTAGGGGTACATGAACTCATGTACCACGCGTACTCGGCGTACATCACTCATACCATGCTCGTACATCGGCACACTCGGATACATGCGTTTTTGTGGCATGTCACGTGAACGCTTCTCGACCAATAAAAATGCACAATCTATTGCCGTGGTATAACAATGTACATTGTACATTGTACATTGTACATTGTACATTGTACATTGTACATTGTACATTGTACATTGTACATTGTACATTGTACATTGTACATTGTACATTGTACATTGTACATTGTACATGTACATTGTACATACATTGTACATGTACCTTGTACATACATTGTACATTGTACATGTAAATTGTACATGTGCAATGTACATTGTACATGTACATGTAAATTGTACATTGTACATTTATATTGTACATGGTACAATGCACATGTACAACGTACATGTACAAATAATGTACATGTATGTACACATGGCTATTTAGTTGTACATAACTACTAGGTTTATTCGCTGAAATTGTTTCTCTCGATCATTAAGTCTCGTTTAATTTGGCCGTGAGTACCCACTACCATAGTGGCAGCATCCGAAACGTTTCCCGTGCACGCATTTTCAGCTCCAAAAAGTCAGTGAAAAGTGGCCAGTAAATGCCTCAGATTGCACCACATAGCATCTAGAATCCAAACATTTTCGGGGTCTTTAAGCGGGTCCCGGATCCCACGCCCTAAAGGGCTTCGCGCTCGCAGTGTCTATACCCCCTAATTTTTATCTTGCCCCCAATTTGCCTCCCCCCCCCCCCCCCCCCCCCCCCCCCCCGTAACATTGAGTCTCGTGCCACCCTTACCGTCACTGTCGGACTTTTCAACAAGCACGCCGTGTGGCTGCAGGGCATACCGCCGACTTGCCATGTTCCTGACCACAATGTTGACCGTCTCTCCCACCTCCATGTGCAACAGGGGACCCTGGACACCCAGGTGCGCGTCGCGGCCGGTACGTTCCTTCTCGGAGTCGAAAGTCTCGTCCGTGAACTCGCGATACAGGGCTTTTTTGTAACGTGAGCCGATGGAATGTTTTCCTTGGTGTACAAACACATAACCATCGCTTCAAAGAAAAAAGTGAAATAATGTGAACAAAACAATTATCATAACGTAGCTATTTTTTCTGACAAAACCCACATGCAACAATCAATCTAAACGCAGGGTACATATAAAATACTTGAAAGGTTAAATTGAAAATGTGATAGCTTCCGATGCCTCATAAGTACGACGTCTGTTGGAGCCTATATAGCGTCGGAGCCTATGAGGCGTCGGGGCCTAGGAGGCGTCGGGGCCTAGGAGGCGTCGGGGCCTAGGAGGCGTCGGGACCTATGAGGCGTCGGGACCTATGAGGCGTCGGGACCTATGAGGCGTCGGGACCTATGAGGCGTCGGGACCTATGAGGCGTCGGAACCTATGAGGCGTCGGAGCCTATGAGGCGTCGGAGCCTATGAGGCGTCGGGACCTATGAGGCGTCGGGACCTATGAGGCGTCGGGACCTATGAGGCGTCGGGACCTATGAGGCGTCGGGACCTATGAGGCGTCGGGACCTATGAGGCGTCGGGGCCTATGAGGCGTCGGGGCCTATGAGGCGTCGGGGCCTATGAGGCGTCGGGACCTAGGAGGCGTCGGAACCTTGGAGGCGTCGGGACCTTGGAGGCGTCGGGACCTTGGAGGCGTCGGGACCTTGGAGGCGTCGGGACCTATGAGGCGTCGGGACCTATGAGGCGTCGGGGCCTATGAGGCATCGGAATTCCTATGAGGCTTCGGAACCTATGAGGCTTCGGAACCTATGAGGCTTCGGGGCCTATGAGGCGTCGGGACCTATGAGGCGTCGGGACCTACCGGTAGGAGGCGTCGGGACCTAGGAGGCGTCGGGGCCTATGAGGCGTCAGGGCCTGAGCGGCGTCGGAACCTATGAGGCTTCGGAACCTATGAGGCTTCGGAACCTATGAGGCTTCGGAACCTATGAGGCTTCGGAACCTATGAGGCTTCGGGGCCTATGAGGCTTCGGGGCCTATGAGGCTTCGGGGCCTATGAGGCTTCGGGGCCTATGAGGCGTCGGGGCCTATGAGGCGTCGGGACCTATGAGGCGTCAGGACCTATGAGGCGTCAGGACCTATGAGGCGTCAGGGCCTGAGCGGCGTCTGGACCTATGAGGCGTCTGGACCTATGAGGCTTCGGAACCTATGCGGCGTCTGGACCTATGAGGCGTCTGGACCTATGAGGCTTCGGAACCTATGCGGCGTCGGAGCCTATGCGGCGTCGGAGCCTATGCGGCGTCGGACCTTATGAAGTTGTTTTAATTGTTACTTCATTTTGTTTTTACCTGTTCGGATCATTCAAATCTATGCTTTGTACCGGGTCCCATTTCACTGGCACGTAGTCCCAGTAGCGTTCCACAATACCAATGTAGTAGGTTCGGTCTGCTCCCGAGTCGTCACTGGAGTCTGTAGTCAGGGTCTCCTCAGACGTGACGGTAAAATACCCCTCCATGCCATTAATGAAGTGAGAATTGGTCTCGCATTCAATTTCAAACGTGCCTATAGAGAAGATAGTCAATGCATTGTTTTGTCTTAACCTTTACAATTAATGTATTTTTCAAAAATTGCAAAAAAAATCAACTCCTTTTTGTGGCCTGCTCTAATGAAACCCGGACAAAGTTGACAATTTATTTTTTTAGATTTTGCTTTTTTCTCAAATTCTCTAGGTTCTCAGCTTTAAAATTATGTATAATTTATATATGTACCCCCCTCCCCCCCAATATGCAAATCAGGTCCTTGTAAGTATCCCACGTTTTATAAATTGTGATATTTTGTTGTTTATACAATAGTTTGTATGTGTGGGAAATTTCAAGAAGAAATAATGATTAGAACATAGCCGTTGCTATGCTCAACCGAACCTTACTTGTCCTGTTTTGTAATCTTTTGCGTGTTTTGTTTATTTTTTGTTTAAAGTAAGTTTTCTCACAAACATGTTTTGTGAAACCCATGACTTTCTAGAGCGCCTGAAAAGGTATTCATCGCAAAACCCCCAAGTGTTATATACCATTGGAAAGCTCTCTTTCTCAAGAATTTGAAAATACCAATATCTCAATTTTCAATATTTCCGACTTTTTGTCTCATTTTGTGGTGCCAGGTCACATATAGTCGCAGATTAACTTACCATGAATATCGGCATCCATGATGACAGTCTCTGACACACCGGGAAATACGGATACCGATACTTTGCGACGGGAGTTATGAGTCAGGGTCTGACTCTCGAAGGACACGGCGTGTTCGTCGCTGAACTTGCCCACTGCCATCAGATGCCAAGAGACACGATCCCCGACTCTCATCGCCAGGCTAGGTAGGTTACCGTAGGAGTAGGCATTAATGGCTTAATAATAAATGATTAAAAATGCGCATTACTGAAACAGATAAACCAAAAATGTGACCGACTCTGCAAAAATGAATCCGATTTGTTAAAATTGTTAAAATGGTCAGAAAATGCAGGAAATAAGCTTTCATTTAATATATGGCACAACTCTGTAGTGTAATGCATTAGGTTTTTACAATTTTGAAAATTAGCTTTTTCTCAGTTATATTCAAAATGTCTTTGACAAAAAATGAAGATTTACAATTGTAGTGCTTCATTAGATGCTATGGTAAGAGAATGACAAAACCTGTATTAAATTTAATTTAGGTATCAAAACAATTTTGTTCAATCGATCAGATCTGAAAATATAGGAGTTCAGAGAAACCAAAATGCCTTTAAAAAAAATATTATTTGTTATATATAGCCCTTTACTTAAAAATGTATTTTGCGACATCAGACTCATTTTTGCAGAGCGGGTAACAAATTTGAGGCGTTTGGGCAAAATGAGACGGAACTGGGCACAGGGCATAGTGGAGAAAACCATATTAAAAATATTTAATGGTAGCGATTTTTTTCTAATTCTCAGATTTATTGATATTTGTAATCTTTGATATGTCAACTAACCATATTTCTAAAGAAATAGTAATAAAGTAATGGGATAAAAGTATTTTTTGGAAAAAAAATTGACATTTTTTCATATCACATGTACAAAACTCTAAACTTCAAAGTCCTTTTTCTCAATATTTTACTTTTGCAAAATGTCGATAAATGCAATTTTTAAACAGCCATAACTTGTTAATGAAATGTCCAATTGAAGTGCAACAAACAGCTTTGCAAGGAGAAATTTATCCTCTTTTCTAACACCTGAGAACTCTTATTTCAACCTCTGCCATGTTCCAACTCATTTTGCCAGAACCGCTCACATTTGTGGGTAGCACACCCTGATATTTCTGGCTTCGCTGGCCGCGAGCCGATCGCTGACAGACATTTCCGACCTTGCTTGTGACATGTTTATCTGTCATCCGTTTTAAATTCCAGAAAAACTTTGCGTGTATATATACACGTCATCCATTGTGAACTGGTTAACCAGTTCGCGCCGGGATTATTTTAACATCACCGAGCCGACGCGCGGGATTATTTTAACGAAACTCGATCCGAAGCAGGTTCAGGCCGCCAGTACCGGGAAGCACACCCAGGCATTTCCGGCCTTGCTCGCTGCTGACAGACATTTCCGGCCTTTATGTTAGTTCTTATATAGCGCTTTAGACTCCCACAATGTGGGTGTATCAAAGCGCTTTACAACTATTATCCCTGTTCACCAGGAACGAGACCATTTCTGCAGCAGCTCAAGATCAGCGCATGTGGTCTCTACCTTCACATGTACCCATTACTCCTGGGTGGAGAGAGGCAATTGTAGCAAAGTGTCTTGCCCAAGAACACAAGCACCATGTTCCCTGACATGTTTATGCGTCATCCATTTTGAAACTGGGGAAAACTTTGCGTTTATATTCGTCATCCGGCGCGAACTGGTTAAAGAGAAACTATTTACAACTATTTACAACTATCTAAAAAGTAAACAACCAAATTATTGTTGAAAAGCTTACTTGTTGTAAAGATATTAATGACTTTAAAACTATGTGAAATTATTCCTTCTGGTAATAAGCTGTCATTGTGAGAAAACAACAAAAGGTTATTTCCAGAAATGGATATGTCTCCAAGATGCGTTTTTATAAAAATTTTGTTTGACACGACGCTAGACTTGGTACAGTGTGCAAATTGAGGTTAATAGAGAAGTTTCGCATACGAACGGATACGCGTACGCGAATACGTTTACCTATTCGTAAGCGTTTTACGTGTAGCGAGCAAGATATCCGTGCCTCGTACACGGTTAGCGGATAGTGTGAAACTGTGACGTCATAATTAGTCCACAAAAATTGATGACATATCCGTTAAGCTAACTGGATCTGTTCGCAGGCGAAACCTCTCTAATGTACAGCAATTGGCCAATGCAGTCGCTTTTAACACACATACACCAATACGGTCAAGTACAGTCAATTCCTTACAAGCCATCTGATTGGATGTTACAAAATCCGTATCATCCTTGACAACTTCTCCGGGATTGGACGAGTACTCGGCGATGCTTTCATCGATAAGCCAGCTTAGATTTTCATCAAATGTTGTGAAGAGAAGAAAGAACTCCTGGTCTACACCGACCTGCAGGAGAAGAACAAAAAAAAATTAAAACAAAATTAAAACAAAAAACATTTTTTTAAAAATTAAAAAAACAAATTAAAAATTAAAAAAATTAAAATTAAAATAAAATTAAAATAAAACTCCAAAAGTCTGTCCCGAGTCCAAACGAAACCCGAACAAAGTCGCACAATGTGTTTTATTACAATGTACTCGTGAAGTCATTTCGAAGTGGATTTTATTAATCTACAATCCCCCCCCCCCCCCCAATTTGAACATACAGGGTGTCTATAAAAAAAAAAGGATACCCATTTTCAAATTCATATTATTGCAACACTACTGAATATTTCTGAAAGAAAGACAGATGTCTGTGGAAATGGTAGAATGCCCTCTTTCCGATGATATAAGGTTCATTATGTCATTGCCATGAATGACTGAACAAACAAGACATTTATGAAAGGCACTGAAATCAGCACTGTGACAAGTTGGGATGATAAGGCGGGCAGTGAGAGACATGAGACGAAGATGCCAGCTATGCATTAACAGCAATAGTGGCCATGTGGAGTGTATAATACATCACCTTAAATTTGTCGGGTAAGTCCACCAAAAAAATTGGATCAGAAAAAAGATTCATGAACCCTGTCATAACTTGTTCAATGTGTTCAAACAGCAAAAGAATTTGTCCTTAAACAACTGCCTGATTTGTCACTCAAGTAAAAAACAATTTAGTTCCTTTCATAAATGTCTTGTTTGTTCACTCGTTCATGGCAATGACATAATGAGCCTTATACCATTGGACAGAGGACATTCTACCCTTTCCACAGGCATTTATCTTTTTCTGAAAAATTCAGTAATTTTATAATAATATGAATTTGAAAATGGTATCCTTTTTGATTGACACCCTGTATAACATTCGTGTCAAGAGTTTAAATGTGACCCACTCCACAATATTGGGTATTATGTCACAAAATAGTGAAATTGAGTTATATACATGGTTGGAAAGCCCACAGCGTAAGCTTCCAGTTGGTATATAATAGAGTTCTGGAGATATGACATGTTTGCTTTTGATTACTTTCTTGGAGTTCAAATTACACAACTGAGAAAACAGGCTTTGAAAAAGCCGGCTTTGTTGTACTGTGTAGAACAACAGAACGATGAACACAAAATGGGCGTGTTTTCCACTTTAATCATCAAAATCAACATTTCTTTGAATGAAACCTGAAAAAATTGGTGTTAAAGATGTCATTAATGACAAAAAATGTAAATCCCATTTTGATGAAATGTTTACCCTCTCAACTTTGAGTAGGCCATTACATGATAATGCACAGCGCGACTTAATACCCTTTTTTGTAGAGCCGGTCACAAATGTCCGGTGTTGATCGTCTTGCCATACTCTGAACTAACCTGTTTGCCCGAGGTAATATTTAGACTTCCTTTCTTACAGACCAGTAACGGGCCGACCAGACCCGCGAAGACGTCAGCTTCTGGGTGTACAGCCGACGTGTAGATCCATGTGATGCAGTCCGCATCCAGGCTGGTAGGACCCACGGATTCAGGTACAGTCCAGGAGTAGGTGTAGGAGGATCCAGGCATGACCGTCTCATCAAGATGATCGGCAGCTGGCAAAAATTTACAATCGGTGAAAGTCAAGAGATCCGAGTGCCGAGACTAAGTGAAATGTACGTCACAAGTAAGCTCATAGTTTGTGTATGGACTGCGTTCGTTCGGTTTTTTTTTTATATAGTGCTTTAGACTCCCACAATGTGGGTGTATCAAAGCGCTTTACAACTATTATCCCTGTTCACCAGGAACGAGACCATTTCTGCAGCAGCTCAAGATCAGCGCATGTGGTCTCTACCTTCACAGGTACCCATTACTCGTGGGTGGAGAGAGGCAATTGTAGCAAAGTGTCTTGCCCAAGAACACAAGCACCATGTTCCCTGCCAGGGTTCGAACCCACGTACCATCGTACAGGAGTCAAACACGGTAACCACTGGACCACAGATGCCCTACGAACAGATGCCTAGCTTGCGTTCAAAATATTTGTGGTTCGAATTGACTCGATATTTGACTCGACTCGACTTTCTAGGCGTGATGACTTGACCAGACTCGAGTCATTTCTTTTAACCAGTGCCTAGCGTGATCCGGCAGTAAGTGGCTCCAAGTACTCATGAGAGTTCCGGTGTGTCACACACAAGAGTTGTAACAATTAGGTCACAGAGTTTCGTGACTCGAGTCGAGTCGGGATATTTAACTAGTTCGTGCCGGATTATTTTAACATCACCGAGCCGACGCGCGGGATTATTTTTAATGAAACTTCATCCGAAGCAGGTTCAGGCCGCCAGTACCGGGAAGCACACCCACGCATTTCCAGCCTTGCTCGCTGCTGACAGACATTTCCGGCCTTGTTCGTGGCATGTTTATGCGTCATCCGTTTTGAATCTGTGAAAAACTTTGCATTTATATTCGTCATCCGGCGCAAACTGGTTAAAAGAAATGACTCGAGTCTAGTCAAGTCATCAGGCCTAGAAAGTCGAGTCGAGTCAAATATCGAGTCAATTCGAATCGCAAATATTTTAAACGCAAGTCAGTTTTGTCATAATCAATGTACCATATCTTCAGATCTAATTAATCTTAAGACCTACAATTTTTACAGGATTATTTCTAAACACCCCACTGATCACCAACACTAGGTAAACACAAATATCTTTACCTTCTATACGTACTGTGGACATTCCTTTGTCTTCGTGTAGTTAACCAGTTCGCGCCGGATGACGTATATAAACGCAACAATTTCCCCAAATTCAAAACGGATGACGCATAAACACGCCAAGTTCAAGTTCGGAAATGTATGTCAGCAGCGCGCAAGGCAGGAAATGCGTGGGTGTGCTTCCCGGCACTATCAGCCTGAACCCGCTTCGGATCGAGTTTCGTTAAAAATAATCCCGCCTGTGGGCTCGGTGATGTTAAAATAATCCCGGCGCGAACTGGTTAAGAAAACGTTGGCTAAAAACTCACTTTTCTCGCTTCCCCAAAAACATTTTGATCCTGGGCATCTCAGCTGTTCTTCTTACTTTTTCTGTATATAACCCTAACCCGTTTTTCCTCTAAAGCCCTTTTTTAAAGAGGGCAAAATGGACTCTGGACCTGTCCAAGTCCACAAACCGTAACCTCTTCCCAAATCCTGTTGACGTCAATTGTTCGGCGGTCCACAGTGCGTACGAAATACTAACTCAAATTCTTTGGAATTGTAGAAGGTGGGTACCTTAAACCGAGATGGTTTTTGGAACGACCCTTGTAGTAACAAATTTTACCTAAAGTGGTATTTGGCTTGAGTTTACAGTTGGCAAACTTTACTGAAATTGAAAGACTTGAAATCAGGCTGTTTTTGTTCCTACCTGGTGTGTCATCATTGTAAGCCTGTCCCTCGTTAGCTTTGCTGTACCTTACACCATGAGGCTGAAGACTAACATTGCGGCTGTTTAAGTTGTTCCTCAACGTCACCCTAATCTCGTCTCCTACCTCGGCTCTGATAACTGGACCCAGAATGCCCATGTGGGGCTCGGCAGGGGATCGGCTACTGAATGTGTCGTCGGTGTAACCGATAAACATGGCTTTCTTGTAAATCCCGCCGATTCGATTGTTGTCCTTGGTGAAGAAGGGGTAGGAGGAGCTAGTACAAAAAAAATAAGCAGATTTCTCCGTGAAGAAAATAAAAGCTGTCTCAAGCAATCCGTTTGCCATTTCCAACCATTGCTATTGTTGCCAGTATCGCGACTTTTAATTTTGTCTACCGCGGACCGGTACTAAATATGTGACCAGCTCCTACGAAACCCGACATAAGTCGCACAGGCTATTTCGAGAAACATCTCGTTAAAGTTGAAATGGGGTGAAAAATATGGCGGACATCGATTTTTGTTTTTCGTAATTTTTGTGATTCTTTAATATGTATAGTTTAACCCTCAGTTAAACAAAATCGACTTTATTGATGAGAAAGTACCAAAATCATGCATTTATTGAGGCAAACTGTGTCCTAAAAGTGGTAATTTAGCTCCCAAATACATCAAATTTTCCATAGATTATCGCTACTCTTTTCGACACTATGCACTAACCTACCTAGATATAAATAAAATGAAAGCTTAAGATTTTACGAAACTCGATCCGAGGCGGGTTCAGGCCGATGGTACCGGGAAGCACACCCACGCATTCCCGGCCTTGCTCGCTGCTGACAGACATTTCCGGCCTTGCTCGTGACGTGTTTATGCGTCATCCGTTTTGAATCTGGGGAAATCTTTGCGTGTATTTACGTCCTCCCGCGCAAAGTGGTTAAAATTTGTTAATGACTCTAAACCCTCTGCGAAGTTGTTCGTGCTGCCATGCTGTCAGCTAAATTCTTCAAGGAAAAACGATCCCTTTTATAACCACTATTTGTGACCTGGCACCACGAAATGGGTGGAAAGCCGCGAAATTAAAAAGTTGACATTATTAAATTTCTAGAAAGAAGAAGTCCTTAGCTTTCAAATGATGTATTGTGTGTTGCTGTAGCTTATTCCTAGCCGCCGCTATACTCTTTTGAAATTGCTGAAGTCATGCTCCCTTGTTTTGAGAAAACGGAGTTCAAAGTCCATGAACCGTGCCAACTATACTACCATTCAGTGCAATTCAGCCACCAAAAAAACACACTTTAAAGTTTAATTGAGCCATAAAATTTTGGGATATAATAAAGAAGGTTTTATTTTATGTAAAAACGTTAACATCTCCAAAACGACCTCCCACTTGAAAAATTGTTGTTTCGGCCAATAACTCGTTTTGGCAATGTGCGACTTTCCGCTCATTTTGTGGTTTCAGGTCACATTTCACCAATGAACCTTAGCTTGACCAATGATCAACTAGCCCAATTAAATATTTACTGCACTCTCTATAGAGTTTGTGCACATACCTCGATATATTAGTAAAGCTGGAGCCATCACTGTGTGTCCTGGTGAATGGGGCGTAGTCCCAGTCAACTTCTTCTGCTGCTAGGAAGTATTCTCGAAGGCCAGTGGGCGACCCATCCACCTGAGGTGGTCGCCTGCAAGTAGGTTCCGTTGAGACATTGTATAGGGCTTGTGCACCATCTGTAAAAATAGGTCCGTCGTAATGATATGCATCGGATTAAGTTGACTACGCAAAACAACCCGAAAATATATAACCGAATTTGAACCGAAACGATATGAAATTTTAAAACCCAACCGACAAAAACGGAATCACGGCAAAAACGGGACCAACTCCCCCAAAAAATACAAAACAAAATCTGAACGTCTGGCTCATAAAGCAAATCCTTCTAAATTTCACAAAAATTGTGTCTGAAATTATACCAGTATTGCATGATTAAATATCGATCTTTCAAACGTGATTCGTCTGTTTAACTTAGCATCCCGTGGTATATTAGGAATAACAATGTATCTTTTTGTGCGTGCGTTTCCGGTCTACGGTTTTTATGTGTGTTTTTTGTTTATGTGTCGCAACTTATTACACGTAAATTTGGCTGTAATGTGTAATTTGGCTTTAAACCTGAAAAATAACAAACGCGAAACCAAAACTGACCGTTTCGGTTTTGCACAACATCAGTCAGTCAGTCCATAAATAAAGTCGTACCACTCGCAAGTCGTACCACTCGCAAGTCGTACCACTCGCAAGTCGTACCACTCGCAAGTCGTACCACTCGCAAGTCGTACCACTCGCAAGTCGTACCACTCGCAAGTCGTACCACTCGCAAGTCGTACCACTCGCAAGTCGTACCACTCGCAAGTCGTACCACTCGCAAGTCGTACCACTCGCAAGTCGTACCACTCGCAAGTCGTACCACTCGCAAGTCGTACCACTCGCAAGTCGTACCACTCGCAAGTCGTACCACTCGCAAGTCGTACCACTCGCAAGTCGAACCACTCGCAAGTCGTACCACTCGCAAGTCGTACCACTCGCAAGTCGTACCACTCGCAAGTCGTACCACTCGCAAGTCGTACCACTCGCAAGTCGTACCACTCGCAAGTCGTACCACTCGCAAGTCGTACCACTCGCAAGTCGTACCACTCGCAAGTCGTACCACTCGCAACACCGCATATACATTCTCAACAAAGTTGGTTCGCAACAGTCTTGCCACAACTAACTGAGGATGTGAACTCCTGACATCCCTGGTTTGCCAAACACTCACCTTTGAAGTGGGTGCTGGAGGCAGAGGTTAGCAGCCAGGTTCCCTGATTCTCGGCTACCATGGTGGCACTCATCAAAACGGCTGGAGTAAGACTAAGGGAGTCTCGGCGGCGACCTTGATATTTCTATCAATAAACATAAGGGGGAGGATAGAAAATAAGACAAAAATTAAAGGTAGGATACACCATTAGTAATTGCTTGAATTATCAGGAATGGGTGGATATAAAGGTAGGATACACCATTGGTAATTGCTTGAATTATCAGGAATGGGTGGATGTAAAGGTAGGATTCCCATTGGTAATTGCTTGAATTATCAGGAATGGGTGGATGTAAAGGTAGGATACGCCATTGGTAATTGCTTGAATTATCCGGAATGGGTGGATGTCAAGGTAGGATACACCATTAGTAACTGCTTGAATTATCCTGAATGGGTGGATGAAAAAGGTAGGATTCCCATTGGTAATTGCTTGAATTATCAGGAATGGGTGGATGTAAAGGTAGGATACGCCATTGGTAATTGCTTGAATTATCCGGAATGGGTGGATGTCAAGGTAGGATACACCATTAGTAACTGCTTGAATTATCCTGAATGGGTGGATGAAAAAGGTAGGATACACCATTGGTAATTGCTTGAATTATCATGAATGGGTAGATTTGGGGGTTGTATTTTATAGTAAATATTGTTTAACTGACCTGTCCGAAGTTTTACAATCATGGATGCCGTGAAAAGCACGAAAAACCATGTTTGTTTTCAACCGGCGTCAATCAGTTATTCTTATGTTATCTTTGTTTTCGGATCGCCACCCGGCGATCGCAAATTTTTCCTAATAAAATTATATTTCTCGGAATAATTACTGGATAACTAGCGCAATGTTTCTAAATGTTTAAACAACTGTTGGTATTGACAATATTTTTGAAACTTACAAGTACGTTGCCATGGAAATAAATAGTGTGAATGTCTGCCTCGGTGCCAAACACCACGACGTGCCAATCAACCTTGTCTCCAACGCAGACTTGGAGACCAGGCAGGTTGCCGTAGAGATAACCATTGATGCCGTCCATTTGGTTGCTACGAACAAAATCCTCGCTTTCTGAAAGAGGAAGGGGGATTTTATCGTTTCTTTTCTATATTTAGGTCCAAAATATATAATAGGTCATATAACAATTCGTATCACTCACAATTAGTTGTATCACTCGCAATTAGTCGTATCACTCGCAATTATAGTCGCATCACTCGCAATTAGTCGCATCAATCGCAATTAGTCGCATCACTCGCAATTAGTCGCATCACTCGCAATTAGTCGCATCACTCGCAATTAGTCGCATCACTCGCAATTAGTCGCATCACTCGCAATTAGTCGCATCACTCGCAATTAGTCGCATCACTCGCAATTAGTCGCATCACTCGCAATTAGTCGTAGATCACAAGTCGTAGATCACAAGTCGTAGATCACAAGTCGTAGATCACAAGTCCCAAGTCCCAAGTCGCACGTCCTAAATCGCAAGTCCTAAATCGCAAGTCCTAAATCGCAAGTCCTAAATCGCAAGTCCTAAATCGCAAGTCCTAAATTGCAAGTCAAATTGCTACGTTCTGTTATCACAATCGGTATACCTTGTCTTAGAAACTGTATTTTGTATTAGTCCAGAAATGATCACGTGTTCGTTGTATAACAACGCATATTACATTATGTTACGTTCTTTACCTTGATCAAAATCTGTCGTGCCGATGTAATTTACAATGTTATCCCTTAAATAGTAGCTAAGGTTTTCATCCATAATGCCAAACATAATTAGAAATTCCTTGTCGACATCTGTCCGTCTTCCACTTTCATCCAGGATCCCTAGTATAAAACAAAAACATAATTCCAAATAATGATGTACATCCGATTAGGTTGACTAGTTAACCATCCAAACTAATGTCTCATTGTTTTCCCTTAACCAGTTCGCGCAGGAGGACGTATATACACGCAAAGTTTTCCCAAGATTCAAAACGAATGACGCATAAACACGCCACGAGCAAGGCCGGGAATGTCTGTCAGCAGTGAGAAAGGCCGGAAATGCGTGGGTGTGCTTCCCGGTACCATCAGCCTGAACCCGCCTCGGATCAAGTTTTGATAGTGTTTGGCACTTGATAGTGATTAGACTATAGTCTTGTTTGCAAGACCATCTAATTGCAGTATGCAGCGCCCGTAGACCGCGGTCGTCCTCTAACGTACACCGTACCACGCCATGACCTTCGATAAGATCGTCTTGTATATCTGCTATAATCGCTCGGACATTTTCCGAGCAGAACTGTGTCGTATTTGCATGCGCGTGTGACGTTGCAATTCAATAATTGTGCGACGTAACATGCATAATCGCTGACTCATTGGTCAAGTTTCTGTTACGTCACGTAATTATGCACGCAACGTCACACGCGCATGCAATTGCGACACAGTTCTGCTCAGAATTTGCCGAGCGATTACCGCAGATATACAAGACGATCTTATCGAAGGTCATGGTGGGTACGGTGTACGTTAGAGGGCGACTGCATCGGCGGTCTACGCGCGCTGCATACCGCGAATTATGTCGTCTTGCAAATTATGATTAGACCAGTGAAAAGTTGGTTCTCAATCATAAAAATAATTATGCAGGAGGTATACAAATTAACGATAGCCTCAACCAACCATCTTTGCAGATGACCAGTGCACCGATGAGACCGCTGTTGGTGCCGTGCGGCGTGGAGAGATGCGAGTGGTAAGGCCAGGGCCGACAGTTCTGATCTGCAGCGGCCGGACCAGCAGCTTCAGTGGCTTTCCATTTGAAGCGGTACGTCATCCCTGGATGTATATTCTCATCCAGCTTGTCTTTACCCGTCGTCCCATCTTCGTACTTTGCACCTGAACAATCAAATGACCATCAAAGAAAGGTCGGCTATAACAGAAACGGTTATCGTTATAAGACCGCGTTCCTACATGTGGTCCAGTGGTTATGGTGTTTGACTCCTGTACGATGGTACGTGGGTGCGAACCCTGGCAGGGAACATGGTGCTGGTGTTCTTGGGCAAGACACTTTGCTACAATTGCCCCTCTCCACCCAGGAGTAATGGGTACCTGTGAAGGTAGAGACCACATGCGCTGATCTTGAGCTGCTGCAGAAACGGTTTCGTTCCTGGTGAACAGGGATAATAATTGTAAAGCGCTTTGATACACTAACATTGTGAGAGTCTAAAGCGCTATATAAAAAACTGACATTATTATCATTATTATTACATGTATATGTGACCTGTTCCAACGAAACCTGGACAAAGTCGCACAATGTGTTTTATTACAATGTACTCGTCATTCCGGGGTGGATTTCACCATTTGAGTTTTTTTTTCTTTTTTTCGAATCACAAACTATTAATCTACAATCTCCCTAAATTTAGTCCATCACCCACAAGCTTGTTTTCGAAGTTCATTAAACAGGAATTAAACTGAAAACAAAAAAAATGCTTTTAAGCCTGCAAAAGTCACTTTGGAAATGGATATTCATCTGCAAAAGTAAGTTTTTAACAGAATTAACTCGTAAAAAAAAAAGTGTCTTAAACATAACGATTTTCCCAAAAAAAACACCTAAATCAAATTTTACCTGGAAAAAAAAGTGGAAAGTTAATTGGAGGGTCAAGATAGGTTTAGGACCCTCCCACCATACCGGTACCAATGTTGTTATTTTAACAAATCCAGAGTTGTAACTTTCTTAAATATTGTTAAATTTGTTTATCAAAATAAAAGTCGGCCAATGGTATTGTGCCGCAATTGGGGAAAGTATTACTTATTTTATTTACGCATTCAAATATATTGGACGTTGAACAATATGTGACCCAACACGAGTAAATGAGACACTTTGAGGCAAAAGTGAAAATTGAGATTTTGATTTCATCATTTAAAGCTAAACAAGCTTTAAATGATGAAATCTCAATTTTCATTTTTGCCGCAAAGTGTCTCATTTACTCGTGCTGGGTCACATATGGTTCAAAACTGTTTGAGATAGGCCTATTAGGCTACAAGGTATATGAAGACACAACAAAACAAAATAGTAACGGCTGAATTATTTGCACTTAGAATGTGAAACTCTCTACTAAAGTTTGACGCTGTTCAAAACGTCTCACAGGAAACTACAATTTGCATCCATTTCCTGGGATAGATCCTGAGCAAAACATGTATCCTACTGTTGAATAAACACACATCACGTGAGCTTCCTTTAGGGGTTTTCCCCCTACACTAATCTAAACCAAATATGTCCTTCCTGTGAGATGTGCAGATAACATTGTCTGAAAGTGTATAATCATAAATTTAGATATCATCTCATAATTTACTTCCGGGAGAATTGGCTGGGTCGGGTAGGGAAGGAATATATGTTACCTGTCATCACAAAATGAGCGTAAAGTCGCACGGAGTGATTTCCCAGTACGGCCAGTCAAAGTCAAAATTTGAAGGGGTGGTCGATTTTGAGATTATGCTTTTTTTAAAGAATAAATCCCCAACAATCAATTCCCAATTTTTCCGGACGATCAGATAAAAAAAACCCAGTTTTTGAGACAATTTCTTTGCGCGTTCACACAATTTCTCGCAAGAAATGCCCGTTTTCTCATAATCTCTGTATTAAGACTCCAGACTAAAAAAAAAAAAAAAAAAAAATATTGAGTATCAAACCTCCAAGTGTTATATACCAATGGAAAGCTCTGTTTCCACAGAATTTAGAAATACCCATATCTCAATTTTTGATTTTGCCGACTTTACGCTCATTTTGTGATGACAGGTCACATATATACCAAATTATTTCTTTCTCAAACTGATAAATTTGTTTAGTGTATAAATTATGTACACACACGTTTGTTTATGGTGTAAAACTTTGTACTTTTTTCGACGGCTCTCATTGGTTTTGTACACGAATCTCAAACGAGAACGTCCTCGATTACACACCTACTCAATTATAGTGTATCGAGAGTCCCAAATTTTTGGACTAAATGCTAAACAAGTTTATCCATAGCAATTACGGTACCTTCCGAGTCCTTGTCGTACTTAACGCCATGTGGATGCATAGTGTAAGGCCTGCTGGCCATATTCTTAAAGTAGACGAACATGGTGTCTCCAACCTCTGCGTACAGTATCGGGCCCAGGAAACCGTGCCATTCCGGTGCAGGGATCTCCACTGTGTAAGTAGCGTCTGTGTACTGCTTGTAGACAGCCTTCTTGTATTTCCGGCCGATGCGGTGAGTTCCACTTAGAAGAAAATCTGCTTCATAACTACATCAAGACAATTCAAACAATGTGGAAGATAAACAAAAGACATAAACATAAAACATAAAAATAAGAGGAAAGAAACAACATTTCAGTTTATTGGTCGTGAGCTTCCCAGTCCCAGTGAGCTTTGGCCTGAATCCGCCTTGGATCGAGTTTTGTTAAAAAATAATGCCGCATCTCGGCTCGATGATGTTAAAATAATCCCGGCGCGAACTGGTTAAGATTGGCCATTTAGTGGTCACCATTTAATGGTCACCTGCAGACACTGTGGCCAATTAGGGCCTTATACCAAGTCCAGCTAGTTCCTTAAGGAGGCATCATCCTACAGCGTGCCCGGTGCTCCACCCGGTGAAGCGGTCGGAGGAGGCGGTCAGAAGAGGCGGTCGGAGGAGGCGGTCGGAAGAGGCGGTCAGAGGAGGCGGTCGGATGAGCCGCCCGGAGGAGCCCGCACGGAGGAGCCAGCCCGGAGAGCGGTCGGAGGAGGCGGTCGGAAGAGGCGGTCGGAAGAGGCGGTCGGAGGAGGCGGTCGGAAGAGGCGGTCAGAGGAGGCGGTCGGATGAGCCGCCCGGAGGAGCCCGCACGGAGGAGCCAGCCCGGAAGAGCAGTCGGAGGAGCCAGCCTGGAAGAGCGGTCGGAGGAGCCAGCCCGGAAGAGCGGTCGGAGGAGCCAGCCCTGAAGAGCGGTCGGAGGAGCCAGCCCGGAAGAGCGGTCGGAGGAGCCAGCCCGGAAGAGCGGTCGGAGGAGCCAGCCCGGAAGAGCGGTCAGATGAACCAGCCCGGAAGAGCGGTCGGAGGAGCCAGCACGTGCAGTCGAAGCCTTGTTCAGGGGTGGGGGGGGGGGTGTAATGTCTGTGCCAGTCGGTCAACAGAGGGCGCCAGCACGGACACATGGTGAACTGTAACTTTCGGGCCCCTGCTGGTCAGCCAGGGAAACTTGTTGCCACAGGGTGCTGGCACAGAAGGACTTTCTTTTGGAACGGTGTGGTGTGAGTAAAAGTTGTTGTCAAGTGCTTATGAAAAAGGCGCTTGGCCCGTCTCCTCACTTGGGCAGCCTTCGCCTTCGCGCCTGTGCCGTCTTCATGCTTGGGCCGTTTCTGGGTTTGGGCCGTTTCTGGGCTTGGGCCGTCTCGGTGCCCATGGGAGGTCTAATCCTCTCATCCCTAGAAGCATGGCATGCAATTCGACGAATGAGGCCGTATTATATTAGTCCTAAATTTGCTCTGCGCCGCCTCTGCTGTGTTACATCTCCACATCAAGTAGCAGGAGGAACATGGGCATCAATATATAATGGCATATGAGAGAGGTGTGTTTCTCAAAACACGAGTTGAACAAAATCGACAGACGATTGTAATTTTGTTTATTCTAACTGAACAAAAGAAATGTTGTTTGTTCAGTTATTATGTTGTTGTTTTAACTTTTCGACCAAACTTTATTAATAAATTGTAATAAATATTTGGTTGGCCATTATTACACAAATATGTTTAAAACCGGCTCATTGGCCTGGAAGTTCGTATTCCCTCGCCATTTTATCACGTAAGCGATAAAATACATTATACTTGACGAAAAGGTTGGTTTTTGGTGCCCCGTGTAAATTCCTATGACGCGCTAGGCTGGCACGTTTGCGGACGTGGAAGAAATTACCACCACTTGTATCTGTACATCCTAAGTCAGCCAACCAGCGCTGAGTGGTTGCCGCCAAATTACTTGGCCAATCAGCATGAAGGGCTGGTTACGAGCATTCTCGTTACAGCTCTGAATTTTAGCTTCAAACTTTTCGTTGTTTTGTCTTGCCGCAGTTACGTAGTTAGTGCAGGAATATTGCAGAGTTTTGGAGATGCTGGCGCGGTCTGTCGGGAGGTCAGAATCTGGAATTGTGGTGACAACGTTGGCTGAGATGCCCTGGAGGTTGTGAGTACTTGGGTGTAGCTTTCAACACCAGTGTTGCAAGAAAAGAAGATGCGCAAAATCAGGGCACGGCGCGCATATCGGCAAGCATGCAAGTTATAGCAGTGGGGACAAACGGGGCTTAAGAGAAAGGGGTACACACAGTTCGCGCCGATAAATTCCACGGTGATGGGACCAGGCACCACATCCTCGGCTAATAGAAGAATGCTCGACCGGCCGCCGCAATAGGTATAAGGCCAATTGTCGCGCTCCGTAGCTAAGTTATATAATCGGTCATTGCACTTATCTCCAATGTTTAATTTGCTTCATGTCAATTCCTAATGTACATGTAAGTTGTATATTATAGCGCCGTGATGTGCCACACGTACTATTCCCCACCATACGTACCAATGGTGGGAAATGTTAACATCATTGTAAACATGTATTAATAATTAATAGCCCGTGACGTTCACGGGCTTCATGTCAATTCCTAATGTACATGTAAGTTGTATATTATAGCGCCGTGATGTGCCACACGTACTATTCCCCACCATACGTACCAATGGTGGGAAATGTTAATCATTGTAAACATGTATTAATAATTAATAGCCCGTGACGTTCCACACGAACTATACCGGCCGCATAATGTTCCATCGGTTTGGAACGAGTATTAATTGCATCTTATAAACTTCAGAAATTTTCGTAAAATTAAACAGTTACGCTGGGTGATGACCTTGTAAAGGTTGATAGTTTGACTGAAGTTGTGGATCTAACATATCTCCCTTAGATCCACGCCTGTCGCTATAGGGGTGAACTTTTAGGGTGAACTACTTTAGGGAATGGAGCCCTAAAATATATAGGTCTACATGTAGACAAAGACGGCAAACTCTAAATTATAGATCGGTTGAGCAGCGATGCATGATATAAAGCCACAGCAATAAATATTATACAGTCTGTCTTCTTTCATGCATGTAGCCATCAATTCAACCTCTCACTTTTTCTCGTTTGAACAAAAAAGTGTTTTATGAAATTTTGTTCAGGCAGTGGCGAAATTGAATTTGCTAAAGTCATTTTCGAGTCGCCCATTATAATATGTTTGTGTACTTAAACTCGTATACGTTTGGTAATTACTCCAAAAATAATGGCAATAAAAACTAAAAAGTACGGCAGCTTTGGATAGTATAATGCATTTTTAGAAACTTTTCATTTCGAAGTACTGCGGTTATAGCAAAAGATATCACTTTGTATCTGCTGTATGGTTGTTGGGGTTTGTTGTTGTCGTTGAAGTTGAATTGCCCTTTGTTTGTGAACTATGTGAACGAAACAACAATCAACACCTTTGAACTCCCAGCCTATATTCAGTGGTTGAACCCCCGCCGCCCTGGGGCTAATTTCATAAAACATGTAAGCACAAAAATGTGCTTAGCACAAACAAGTCTTGCTAAGTAAAAACAGGTTATCGGCCAAAACTCCACGTGCTCCAAAAACAATAAACATCAACTGAAATGTTGGTTTGTAACCCTGTTTTTTTCAAGGAAGAATTTTCATGCTAAGCATGTTGGTGCTTACACGTGAAAATACATGAAATTGACCCGTGGAACTCATAACATGGTAGACCACTACAATTAAATAAAACACTTATGTTCACATGCATAATTACAACATTCTCTAATTAGAAAACAATTTGTATTAAATAAAAAGAATAATTTAACCAAATTGGCATACTGTACATGTGGCTATAGCCTGCCCGCCATGCCCGTACTAAACAGTGTATTGTTTCATACACGTCAGGGAACCTCAAATGATTGACAGACTGACATGTTTATAACGTCCCCACTGGTCTAAGTTGTCCGCTTAAATTGCAATGCTTGTGCCAAAGAATACCACGTCTGTTTAGTATCATATAGCTTGGCAGTTTTGGTAAACGGAAGCGAAATAAAACTCCCGGGAAGTGATGGCCAAAACGGCTGTCGACGACGGAGGGGAAATCCCATTAAATTTCCGGGTCAGGCATTGTTTTAAACTCATTGCATACTCTTCCATAGAGCCCAATGGCAACTCCCACTTCCATAATTCAGAAAAAAATATTTCCAAAGGTGTACACGGCTACCAACGTTCCTTTTCAATTTTTTTCCATAAATCTTCAAGTTCATATAGCCCACAAAATGTTCCAAATGAGCAAAGAAATTGAGTGCACGCAAATGATTTCTCCCGACTTACCCACTCTCTAGTTTTGTCCTACTCCTAAATAAGTTTTAATTGTTTTATCTCACGAAAGTATAATTACAGATGTACAATTAAAGGGATCGTATACGTTTGGTAATTACTCCAAAAATTAATGGCAATAAAAACTTACTTGGTAAGAAGTACAGCAGCTTTGGATAGTATAATGCATTTTTTGAAACTTTTTACTTCGAAGTACTGCGGTTATGGAAAAAGATATCACTTTTTATCCCAACAAAATTGAATCTGAGAAGCGTTACTGCAGTGACGTTTCTCAGATTGTGTATTCCAATGCAGATTATTCTTCCTGCGCGGACACAACCGCTCCAGATTTTTGGCAATATCTCAAAATCGCTACTACCTTTTGAAATGAAATTTGTACAGGTTAGTTTTATTTTCAAAAAATCTTTGAAAACGCATCTTTTTGTATAATTTTCCTACCTTTGTATTATTCTGCAATCATTGTTTCAATTGTTAGTTTTAATGTAACTATTTTATTTTAAGTATATCTAAGTAACATTTTATAATTGTACGCGCTTTGAGCCTTTTGGGAAAAGCGCATTATAAATATTAATGTAATGTAATGTAATGTAATGGTATATATCTATAACTATATAGGATTGAAACAAACGGTGGGTTCCAATTACCAAACGTATACGATCCCTTTAAGGAGACGTGCACTTCATCGACATAACTAATCTTGCACGTTAGAGAGAGAAACGCGAATTGCCTGATCTAGTTTTTAGAGGCAGAATGGTATCGTCGCAAAAGGCTAAATCGATTCCTTGTGGTCCAAAACAACAAGAGGGGTGTATGAAGGAGGAGTGGGGAGGGGGTAAAGAGGGGAGTGGAGGGCGGGAGGAGGGATGGGGGAAATACGGCACAAAGAGGGAGCAGAAGCCGGCCGAAGAAGCAGCCGCGCCCGCAGCCGCGGAATCATCAACATTATTATCGACTTACCTTCCTTCTTGGATGTCAGTGTCCTTAATTATATTTCTCCCCGATGGAGCATAGTCCCACTCTATCTCGACGGCAGCCACGAAGTATTCCCGTAACTGGTTGCTAAAAAATCCTTGTGCAGACACGGCACCGCCGTGGAGTCCCACGACCAGGCAAACAGCCAAGAACACGGCGGGTAAGGAGTAGGTCAAACGGTGCATACTGCTGGCTGAATGTCGGTACTACAACTGCCAGATTTCGGAAACTGGCACAGCACTAGCACTGCGACCGAAGCAGCGGGTTTCAGTGAATAATGGTTTGGTACTATGGTTGCACAACACAAGTCACGGCAGACATCGAAATATTGATGAGGCGATAAGCCAGACGCGAGTACGTGGGATACGTGTGTTGGACAGAGACCAACCCTCAATAATAAATTATAAAAGCAAGTTGCACCCGCTCTCTATACTTTCGAATTGCGTTCCTACACATGTAGGTTCAGAGTGGCTGGGGTGTCAAGTCAGTGGTGTCACAACCATGGAGGTAGAAACAATAGTTTAGGTCTACTCGGGAATCGCCAAGGATACGTTTACGCAACTTGAAGTTCTCCAATATCATTGTTTATGGTAGCGGATTTTTAATCTTTGAACTGTTTGCGTTAGATCGTCTGGATTAGGGCCATTAAGTGGGTGACAGAGCAGAACTGTGACTGGTTCAAGGTGATGCATTGTTGAAGGTATCTAATGTGTTCAATCACCGTGACAGGGATACTTTTGCTAGACGCCATATTGCCAATAGAAAAAGAGTACCCAAATTCTTAACCAGTTCATTAAATATCTGGGCATGTGAGTAGTATTGGCATAAGGTATGCTAGGTCAGGTAGTGTCAGGTTGGCGCATAGCAGTTCTTTTCTCGCCTTTCACCACTGCCGTGTGATTCGGGTTTGGATCCCGCCTGGGCCAATATGTGGATTGGGTTTTTTAGTCCATGCATGATTCCGTGGGTTTCCGCCGAGGATATTGTTCTGGGGTTTTCCGGCCCTCCCACCTCTACAATGTACCTTCTTCTCGTTGTCTTATCTCTGCATGTTTCTTTAGGCTCAGTGCCTAGGGCGCTTTTGAGGGATCCTTGGTTTCATGTACCTTCTCATTGTCTTCTCTCTACAGGTTTCTTTAGGCTTGTGAGCTGCAGTGTCTAGAGTGCTTTTAAGGGATCCTCGGTTTCATGTATACCTTCTCATCGTCTTCTCTCTACAGTTTCTTAAGGCTTGCGAGCTACAGTGCCTAGGGCGCTTTTGAGGGATCCTTGGTTTCGTGTACCTTCTCATTGTCTTCTCTCTACAGGTTTCTTCAGGCTTGCGAGCTACAGTGCCTAGGGCGCTTTTGAGGGATCCTTGGTTTTTTGTACCTTCTCATCGTCTTCTCTCTACAGGTTTCTTCAGGCTTGCGAGCTTACCGCGTCTAGGGTGCTTTTGAGGGATCCTTGGTTTCACGTACCTTCTTATTGTCTTCTCTCTATATACAGGTTTCTTCAGGCTTGTGAGCTACAGTGCGGGGCGCTTTTGAGGGATCCTTGGTTTTTTGTACCTTCTCATCGTCTTCTCTCTACAGGTTTCTTCAGGCTTGCGAGCTTACCGCGTCTAGGGTGCTTTTGAGGGATCCTTGGTTTCACGTACCTTCTTATTGTCTTCTCTCTATATACAGGTTTCTTCAGGCTTGTGAGCTACAGTGCCTAGGGTGCTTTTTAGGGATCCTTGGTCTCATTATAAAAAAAAAAATAATAGCTATCAATTTCATCGTCTTCCTCTGTTTCCAATATAGAAATCTCAAACCCCATAGCATTAGTACGCTTATGGGGCCTCCTGTACATTTCTTAAGACCAATTACTTGTGGGCACTACTGTTCTTGCTTTTGGTACTATGTATGCAATTGTAATTATACGAACACGTACCCCCAGAAACGGGGTTTGCTACTGCAAAGCTAAAACTAACTGTCAATAATGGTATAGGCTTGTCACGTGGTTTAAAATTATATAAACACGAGCAGAGGACATTGTACTTTTGAGTGATCTGCGTTTTTTAACTTTAAGCTCAAAATTGCCCCGAATCAATATTGTACAATGAAATGAATCAATATGGTGCGGATACATCCAGCCGGCCAGATGTACCTCTTTCATCAAGGTCAAACACAATATACAAATAATAATCTTGTCGATAAAGTCTTCTCAATTCAGGGTATTAGGCCTCAACCATGGCGACCATCCCATCAATATTTCGCGACAATTGAATGGGCGGATGCAAACACATGAGTTCTCTTGCAGAATTGTTTTTTAAATCCGGTGTAGCATCCATTTTAGACTATGAAATACGGACTCACTGGTAGTATTGCGCATGCTTAATTAAATTACGATCGTGATAATTGGGAGAATGATTGATCACGTGAGAGGGTTTAACCAATAATTTGGAAAACGGGTTCAATTTTGGGTCTGATACCCTCCGACGTGCCACCGTACTATTTCTGGTAGTCGCTTCGCCGTAAAAAAGCCAAAGGTCAAAGGCCAAACAAATCTCATGTTCAAAGCAGAACTCGATTCTGTCTACGGTGGCATTTTGTAGCGGACCATCTCACGGCAATTAAGGAGGAATGAGGAACCGTACCTGCAGACGAGCTTTCAAAATATGCAATAAAAAATGACCTTTATGACAACTATATTGTCAATTTAGGTTTATTCCTCATTATACCGTTCAGAACTTTACAGCACTTTTTTTTTCAAAAAGAGGAGTGGTTGTCGGCGGAGCTGCCAGATTTTCATTAATTATTGTTTGTTTTTCCCTTTTTGTATGATAGAAAGTGTGGGACTTGGTTTGAGTTTTATTAAGGTTTTCCCGAAATGTCTCTGAAATCATCATTCTGCAGAAATTAGAAGAAAATACAAAATCTTTTTGAACTCCTACATTTTAAATGAGCCGATTTTGCTTCTTGCCTCCCGGCCTATTTATGCGCATGTGTGCATGAATTTGAATTTATTAGGAAGCTGGTCTATATTAAAATTATCATGCATATTCATTACACGCGACATTCAAGCTCCAACATTATTAAGGATGATTCATAAACAAGTATATGTGACTTTTTTGGACGATATTGAGTTTTTTATGAACGATTTGTTGAGATTCTTTACGGAATTCTGTCCAGGTTGTACTGTATTAAGACTTTGATAGCAAAAAGGTAGCACTTATTAAAGTTAAAATGAAATGTCATATTGCACACTGTGAGTGTTAGTGCACACTGGGATGACGGGGTCTAGTCTGGATGACGGTTAAAAGTAATGAGGCTTCCAACAACTAACCTCATGCCGGCCACGTTACACAACTCTGCATTTATTTGCCTTCTGGAAACTTTCTTCCCGCGTGGGAAAGGATCCTTGAGGCATCTATTTGTGGAGTAACCTGTTGTTGGAAGCCTCATTCACCTTACCCTCCCTATTACTAAGGGGTTTACACTGACCTCATCTACATTGCACACCGTTATTTGCCTCCTGGAAACCTCCTTTATACCCGGGAAAGGAGCCTTGAGGCATCTGTTTGTAGAGTAATTCGTTGGAAGCCCCATCCTTACCCCTCACTCACCCCTCACTCACCCCTCACTCACCCCTCACTCACCCCTCCACTCACCCCTCCACTCACCCTCCACTCACCTTCCACTCACCTTCCCTATTAATACTAACATGGGGTGGGAGATGACAACCTTCACGCGGTCCACCCTGTTTCCACTAATGTCATCAAACCGATGTATGCAGTAACACGTTAAGCTGCTCATCATACGAAAGAAGAATACTAAAATTACACTACATATTATTACTGATCTCCGGCGCGCGAGTGACTCGAGTCGCGACGCGAAAAAGACCCATGTCGCGACGCGAAAGACAATATTACAAAAATGCATCAAGTTAATAATAATTTTGAATAAAACATTTTTTTCCAGTATAAACAATTGCTCATATACAAAAGATACAAATACAAGAGAGGGGAAGGCACGGTGGTATACAAATTGGAACAGGAATTACTTGTTTAGGTCAGGGAACCAGACTAGGTAGCCACTCGAACAGTCACGTGATTATGGCACAACCGAGGTCGCTAAAACGCTCGACAAATGACCACTAATTCATGCATGTATATTAAGAAACACTAAAACATGTTATAAGGCTGTTAAAAATAATCTACGTGAAGTGTCCTACTGGATAGTTGATGATTTATTGAAACCTGTATTACATAATGCACAGTAGTGAGCGGAGCCAAAATTGTATGCGCTATTGCCCAAAATGCGTCAGGGAGTGCATTTGTCGGAGCATCGAATTGGGCTGGAAACTTTGAAGAAAATTAACGGGGTCAGTTGATCTGCCGAGTATGGACGATAGTAACGACTCCTAGAATGACCGTATATTGGAAAGACAACCAAAAATGGCCTGAAACAACAACCAGCGACAAAAAGACCCGGCGAATACCAAGAACGATATAGGTAAGATACCGACTTTATTGCCTCCTAATGAAATATGGATAGATTCAACATTCGCAATAAAACTCAAAACTGAGAAAACCTTCCTCCTTATTGGGGGAGGCAACTCCACGAGAAAATGTGCATGAAAAAGGGCTTCCCTGTCTCCCTAGTTAATTTTAATGTCACCTGACCTGCCACAAATTAATGGGGTCAGATTCTCGGCTTAACTTTGGAAGAGAAACGGACGTGTTGTTTTTCTCCTCTACTGGCAGCGGATGCTTATGTGTATTGTCTAAAGCCCTGTTCGCACTGGACTTAATTTGGGCAAACTAACCGAGCCAATGGGTAACTTACCCATTTCAAGTCCAGTGCGAACAGCCTGGGTAACTTTCCTCACAGGTAACTTACCCACGCCGCGTGGGTAGTTTAACCGAGCCAAAGGTGCCCAGGAAGATTGACCAGGTCAGTTTAACCGAGCCAGAAAATCCAGTGCGGACGCGACGTCTAGCTCGGTTAAATCTTCCACCACCCATTATGTAAGAAAATAATGTTGAGAGCTAGCGTCGGGAACAGACGATCCGGTCGTCAAGTCGCGATCATAGGTCACACAGGGCGCCCTCTTTATTGTTTTGGAGCCAGCTAGCTCGGCAATTCTACCCGCGTCAATTAAATCCAAGTGCGGACCGGTACCGGTGGGAAGATTAACCCATCGGAATGTTACCCGGCGTCATGGTAAAGTTACCAACAATGTTTATCCAGTGCGAACACGGCTTTAGGCCAAGCTACGGTTTTAGCTACATGTATTACAACCCAGAGATCGTACAATCGTAAGGCTCTATAAAATGTTCATACTCCAGCAGACCTGCCTTCTACTGATGTCCATTAAGCAGGGTTGTATCGAGTCCCTGCAAGTCCTTTCACACTCCTTTCGTGAAGGCAGTCACAAGTCCCTTCATAAAGGCAGTCACAAGTAACTGGATGAACAATGACAAAGGAATGCTTTTGTCAAAGCTGATTTGAATAGCTTGTGATTTGAATTGGAACTGGAGGACTTGTGATGGACTTGCAGGGACTTACATGGACTTGCAGGGACTTGTGATGGACTCGACTACATCCCTGCCATTAAGACGTATGCAGGGTTCTGCTTTTTCTTCCAAATGCATTTATCAAAGTATTAAAGCCCGCTGGCTAATTGAAAAGGGAAAGAGTAAGTAACCACCTGCACAAAGGAAAATCTGTGTAATACACAAACTTAGATGGAAGTGTTCTTTGACTACTGTTACGTAATCGTTCATTTCTCCGTAATTACTAAACCGAATCAAACGCAATTTTCTTTAAATTATAGCCAACGAATTTGATTTTATTTTGTCGTTTGAAGTTTTCTATTTCGACACTTATTTTGGAAGTTACGATCGCCTAAAGGTGCGTTGTAATTCTTTTTGAGACACCCTGTATGATTGATTGTAATTCGGACAGGTCAGTTAAACGATATTTACTATAAAATACAACCCCCAAATTCTACCCATTCATGATAATTTAAGCAATTACCAATGGCATATCCTACTTTTA
Source organism: Crossaster papposus (assembly GCA_037893245.1). Classification (NCBI taxonomy): domain Eukaryota; kingdom Metazoa; phylum Echinodermata; class Asteroidea; order Velatida; family Solasteridae; genus Crossaster; species Crossaster papposus. The sequence continues at coordinate 501,259 of JBAIAA010000193.1, forward strand.
ATGTCACAAATTCATAACAAAAATAATATCATAATTAAAGTGGTATTTATACAAGCAGTTCACAATTATTATCCGAGAAGAAAAAAATTGTTATAAAATGTACTCTAAACCCAAGTGGCACTCCATAGCGATCACTTACGACGGGTGGTCAAAGGTCACATATTTGTTTACGTATGGTTGTGGCTAGTCTAGTCTTGGTTGCAAGACGTGTGTCCTATAAACGCGGTACGCAGCGTGCGTAGGCCGCTGATAAGGGCGCCCTCTATTTATTTATTTATTATATTTAACCAGGGGAACCCATTCACAGCAGTCTGTGGTCTTCCATGGGGCCCTGTATAATATTATAAAATTACAATAAAACAGTATTTAAATTTAGAAGTAAAACGAACATAAAATTAATTTAAAAAGGAAAGTCCAAAATACAATAAGTATAAGAATACTTGATGGGTAAAAACAAATCGATTAAAAGCTAAAATATAACAATTCTAAATATAAATAAAAATGATAAGAGTTCGTAAACATACAAACATACAAACACAACCAAAAACATATGTACACATCCATAATGAACACGAACTCAAACGTAACTAGGGAAAAGGGGTGGGGGAGAGAGAAAAAAGGAAAGAATTAAAAATACATGTATGTATACAAATCTAAATTTAAAAACCAAATGGCAAGTTCATGTACTATAAACATAAAATGGACATCATTAAAAGGGCTGAAGTATTAAAAAGATGTTAAAAGACATTGTTGCATCGATTTCTTGAAATGCTCAAGTGAAGGAGAACATCTGACATCTATGACCTTTGAATAGTATATTATTATTATTATTTATTATTATTATTATTATTAATTTCTGGTAATGAAACCAAGGATCCTTCAAAAGCGCTCAAGGCACTGTAGCTCGTAAGCCTGAAGAAACCCGTAGACAGAGGCTGTGTCAGCCAGGAACACCGGGGCAAACCCCTTCTCTAAGCGATAAGTGTTCTGGGTTCTTTTACGTGCATTATACAATTTTATAATGTTATGACGTATTGGCTAACCATTGCTCGGAAAATTCCGAGTAGAATTGTGTCGCATTTACACATGCGTGTGCGTAATCGCGTAACGTAACATGCATACTCACTGACTCATTGGTCAAGTCTGTTACGTCTTGTAATTATGCACGCCACGTCACATGCGCCTGCAAATGAAACACAACGCTGCTCGGAATTTTTCGAGCGATTATGTTAAGGGTGCATGTGACTAAATCTCTGTAAATCACCGCGCGCGAGCTCATTAATATTTTGTGATCCCTCCGGTAATTTTGAACATGAGGTCCCTGGGGCCAGTATACTCATACTGGACTGATTGTAGAACTATTTGTGGAAATCAAGAATTGGTGACCCGTACGTGGCTTTCAACTCGGGGGATTCCGTTCACAAAAAAAGACCAATACGTGGGTCTATTTGGCATAGAGGCGGGGGGGGGGCTACATTGAGACCTGGGCCCAGTATAAAAAAAAAATCATTCGGTCAACCCCCATAAATTTGAAAAGAAAATTGTTCTAGGAGTCTTAATCTTTGATTTCCAGTCAAAATAATATGGCCACTCTACTCATGAGCGTCACCAGGCGGCGCTCTTTCTTTCAATTTTTGTGTTGGTTACAATGAGCGCCGTATTTAGTGTAGTGAACCAGTTCGCGCCGGGATTATTTTAACATCGCCGAGCCGACGGACGGGATTATTTTTAACGAAACTCGATCCGAAGCGTGTTCAGGCTGATAGTGCCGGGAAGCACACCCACGCATTTCCGGCCTTGCGCGCTGCTGACATACATTTCCGAACTTGAACTTGGCGTGTTTATGCGTCATCCGTTTTGAATCTGGAAAAATCTTTGCGTTTATATACGTCATCCGGCGCGAACTGGTTAATAGCCAAAACGTCCCGCGTACGTTAAAGGGCGCCCGCATCGGCAGCCTACGCGCGCTGCCTACCGCAATTTGGACGTCTTGTAGCCAAGACTACTTCCCATTCCAGAATGTCTGATCACCTGTGTTTTTGCCGCGATTGACATGTGACTGGTATGACTCGAAATCTAGGGACATTGCTACATCATTACGAAGCCCCACACACAAACGCCGGGCTTTCATCCATCTTGATTCCATCCACCTTTTGAAGATTTCATCCACAATAACTCTTGGGACTGGAAATTCCTCCATGGTGAATATTTCCTGGTAAGTGTGCATGACTACGTTACGTACCTCCACCGGTTCGTTAGGCCTGTTCCGTGTATTCGGGTATTAGACCGGCACTCGGCAGCCCGCGGACATTTGGTTAGATGAACTAGGTACCAATATCTGACTATGGGAGTGTGTAGGGGGTCACCTGAGATGAATGGAAATGAGAGTCTGCCGGGTACCACCAGCTGCATGCACCCCTGGGGGACCCCCAAAGTGGTCAAAAACTGGGTACTAAATAGTTGAGCGAGGTACCACTAAAAAATGATGCCAAATGAACAAGTTGAGTTCATAGAGTACAAAATAGGTTACGACAGACGAAAAGACCGCTGCACTACGCGTACCAGACACCCCAAACATGGACCTGTACGTCATTTTCTGTGGCCATTTTTAGAAAAAAGGGGGCAAAAAGTGAAAACCGCTATATATTCACGCAAACATGAACACCAGTTACTGGTTTTTTTAGTCCCTAACGATGAGTTGAATCTGTGAAAATATCCACAATGTTTTCAAATGATAATTAATTATGTTTTATGTATATAATATCACTTTAAAATTAACAAGCCACGCCCCTTTTAGGGGTTTCCCTGATTCTAAGTAGTACGTATTTGTCAGCGACTATCAGTGCATGTGTTTGGGTGCAAACCAGTTTGAACTTGTAGACCAATGCCTTGCAAACATTTGACATCATTTTAACGATAAATTATTAGTTGTGGGCGTGGTTTTTAAATTAACAAACCACGCCTTTTTAGGGGTTTTCCTGATTCTAAACAGTACGCATTTTTCACTGCGATAATTGTTGTATGTGTTTTGGGTGCAAACCAGTTTGAACTTGTAGACCAATGCCTTGCAAACATTTGACATCATTTTAACAATAAATTAGTTGTGGGCGTGGTTTTTAAATTAACAAACCACGCCTTTTCAGGGGTTTCCCTGATTCTAAACAATACGCATTTTTCACTGCGATTATTGTTGCATGTGTTTTTGGGTGCAAACCAATATACCAATGCGGCTTGCAAACCATTTTTGGAAACATTAGATATCATTTTTCTGAGAAATTAATTGTGGGCGTGGCTTTTAAATTAGCAAACTGCGCCTATTTAGGTACATTTCCCTGATTCTAAGCAGTATACGCATTTTCAGCGATTATTGTTGTATGTGTTTTGGGTGCAAACCAGTTTGAACTTGTAGACCAATGCCTTGCAAACATTTGACACCATTTTAATAAGAAATTAGTTGTGGGTTTGGCTTTTTAAAAATCCTACATTTTCTATTAACCTTGAATATGAAAGCACGCGCACTGTATACAAACGCACACGTGTTTGTATATGAAGAAGTATAGTATATTATTATTATTATTAATTCTTTCTGTTTTTTGAAACCAAAGATCCCTCAAAAACGCTCTAGGCACTGTAGCTCGCAAGCCTGAAGAAACCTGTTGAGAGAAAACAATCAGAAGAAGGTACAGTTTTAGAGGTCGAAGGAAAACCCCAGAAGAATAGGGAGGGACTGGAAACAGTGTGGGGGGGGGGGGGGGGGAGGCAGTGACTGGAAACCTAATCCACATATTGGCCCAGGCGGGGTTCGAACCCGGGTCATAGTGGTGGAAGGCGAGAAAAGAACCGCTACGCCAGCCTGACTCCCCTAATATGAATGCATTGCGATTAAAAAGAGCTTCCAGTCCATTCCATTCAGTTAAAATGTTGCATGATTCATATCAAAAGTCTCAGTAAGCGGAATCCTCTGACCCATACGCTTTTCTTAATATTTATGCCGACATCATACTTTTAAAGGCGTTGGGTGGTAAATTGAAGATGGTGGCTTTTACTCAACAAGGTTATAGAGTACCTGTTATAACAAGGTATTTGTAAAGTCCCAAAGGACCGTGTTATATAAAAGGTGTTTTACTGTAGACGCAGGTTTACGCCCATTTCCAAAATGCGTATACTGCTTAAAATCAGGGAAATGTACCTAAATAGGCACAGTTTGCTAATTTAAAAGCCACGCCCACAACTAATTTCTCAGAAAAAATGGTGTCCAATGTTTCCAAAAATGGTTTGCAAGGCATTGGTCTACTGGTTTGCACCCAAAACACATGCAACAATAATTGCTTTGAAAATTGTTTGTTAATTTAAAAACCACGCCCACAACAAATTTATCGTTAAAATGATGTCAAATGTTTGCAAGGCATTGATCTACAATTTCAACCTGGTTTGCACACAAACCACATACAACAATCGCAGTGAAAAATGCGTATTGGTTAGAATCAGGGAAACCCCTAAAAAGGCGTGGTTTGTTAATTTAAAAACCACGCCCACAACTAATTTATCGTTAAAATGATGTCAAATGTTTGCAAGGCATTGGTCTACAAGTTCAAACTGGTTTGCACCCAAACACATGCACTGATAGTCGCTGGAAAATGCGTACTACTTAGAATCAGGGGAACCTCTAAAAGGGGCGTGGCTTGTTAATTTTAAAGTGATATTATATACATAAAACATAATTAATTATAATTTTGTGGATATTTTCACAGATTCAACTCACCATTAGGGACTAAAAAACAGTAACTGGTGTTAATTGTTTGCGTGAATATATAGCGGTTTTTACTTTTTGCCCCCTTTTTTCTAAAAATAGCCACAGAAAATGACGTAGAGGGTCCAGGTTTGGGGTGTCTGGTACGCGTAATGCAGCGGTCTTTTCGTCTGTCGTAACCCATTTTGTACTCTATGAACTCAACTTGTTCATTTGGCATCATTTTTTAGTGGTACCTCGCTCAACTATTTAGTACCCAGTTTTTGACCACTTTGGGGGTCCCCCAGGGGTGCATGCAGCTGGTGGTACCCGGCAGACTCTCATTTTCATTCATCTCAGGTGACCCCCTACACACTCCCATAGTCAGATATTGGTACCTAGTTCATCTAACCAAATGTCCGCGGGCTGCCGGTCTATATCCACTGCACCCCGAATACCGGCGTTGATATCCGGTTCCATTTTTCCGGTTTGGGTACACGCAACTTACGTTGAAAACTTAGAACTAAGTAACATTGAAACCAGAATAACTATTGATAAATAATGTCAAAAGTCAATTTGATTTATTTCCAACTTTGTACCAACCCCATTTCTGTGGCCGTATACTGCTGGACACACTCCGTAGTCCAGACAGGCCTCGAAATCGTACTAGGGCAATAGGTATTTTGCAGAACTTGCAGAACGTGCAGAACTCTACGGAACTCTGCAGAACAACTAGACCGAGTTACTGGCCTCTAGTTATTGCTTTTTCAACATTTGGACATCATCTGGCTGTACTAGAGGCCGAGGATCTTAACGCGTTAAATTCCCAATGTCTTAAATGTGATTCAAAAAGTCGACAAAATCCACACAAAAACCTAACAAAATACCTTAAAATCACCTAAACAGCCTTCCATGTGTGTCCAAGTACGTCGGGGGGGTACTCACGATCAATTATTTGCTTGCAAATCCAGGAGATTCGACCCAGTATTCGAGCGACTACTGCACAGTTGCTGTCATGGCCGGCAGGAAAGAATATGGACAGCGTGCGCGCGCATCATATCATGGATGTCAGTGACCTAACAGGTCAAAGTGTATCTACCGGTGGTAAACAACAAGCGCGCGGCGCAGCGACTGTTTTATGTCATGGCACAAGCTGTACGGTGGCTGCGTGCTGATGAGGAGACACCAATCGCTCTCGGGCGGGGATAGCGCACAATGCTTGCAATCGCGAGGAGTATGACAATGCAAAATACTAATGTTTATTATAATCATAACAAAACAATAATAATAATTTCGGTTAAGTGAAGTGAAATGGTAAATTATAATGCCTTCCTAGATTATATACACACGGTTCTTGCAATTTCTTTCTTGAAACGTAAAGCCTAAAAATCATCTCTTCCAGTTCTAAAGAGGCCAATAAATTGTAGCAGCATCCGTCGCGCCCCTCGCGCGCGGATCCGCATCTAGGAAGGCATTATAATTTACCATTTCAATTCACTTAACCGAAATTATTAGTATTGTTTTGTTATGATTATAATAAACATTAGTATTTTGCATTGTCATACTCCTCGCGATTGCAAGCATTGTGCGCTATCCCCGCCCGAGAGCGATTGGTGTCTCCTCATCAGCACGCAGCCACCGTACAGCTTGTGCCATGACATAAAACAGTCGCTGCGCCGCGCGCTTGTTGTTTACCACCGGTAGATACACTTTGACCTGTTAGGTCACTGACATCCACGATATGCGCGCGCACGCTGTCCATATTCTTTCCTGCCGGCCATGACAGCAACTGTGCAGTAGTCGCTCGAATACTGGGTCGAATCTCCTGGATTTGCAAGCAAATAATTGATCGTGAGTACCCCCGAAGACCACCACGACGTACTTGGACACACATGGAAGGCTGTTTAGGTGATTTTAAGGTATTTTGTTAGGTTTTTGTGTGGATTTTGTCGACTTTTTGAATCACATTTAAGACATTGGGAATTTAACGCGTTAAGATCCTCGGCCTCTAGTACAGCCAGATGATGTCCAAATGTTGAAAAAGCGATAACTAGAGGCCAGTAACTCGGTCTACAGAACAACATATATTACTCCGAATTTCACCGTTTAAAGTCACAATATCGACTTTAAAGACAGAAAAACGTTGAAACCTCACCAAATATTCATGTATTTTTGCTTAAAATAAATAATTGTTGCAGAACGACGCGGCTGGTCGTCACAATCTATACGTGCAGAACACGTTAGGGTTAGAGTTCGGGTTAGGGTTAGGGTTAGGGTTAGGGTTAGGGGTTAGGGGTTAGGGGTTATTTTGTATTTATTCTGTGTAATTTTAGTTGTTTTGCAGAGTTCTGCACGTTCTGCAAGTTCCGCAAAATACCCACACCCTCGTACTAGCCCGGCGTAACACAAAATCTCCCTTTTTTAACAGGTGACGTTTTCAAGTGCTGAAATTCTCACTTACAGTTGTTTTGTCCATGTGTATTCTTTAGCTGTTTACCAGGGGGGGCTCAGTTGTTTACTTCGCGTGAAAATCGAGGCGAAACATGAGAAAGATTTTCAAAGATCGTTTAACAAACGCCATGTTTGAACGAAATGATATGTCGGGATTGTCGCGAATGCGCACACAACGATTGACAATATACGACGTCGCACTGACGAACCGGTACCAGACGACTGTTTTATGTATGTGTCTACTACGGACTGAATTGTTTATGTACATAATTGTTAATTGTACAGTCTGCATGCAGACATTCAGAGTTTTCCCTTAACTTTTTTTTTCACTAGCCGGCCGGACCAGTTGTGTTGACTTTTTACTAGCCCGCCAGCATTTTCATTGGTCCGCGTGTTTTTTCACCTTTTAAGCTACCGCGGCCCTGAACTGCACTCAATGATACAATAGTGTTACATATATGGCGTGGTCTCGTTATTGACTGTGTTCTCCCCCCCCCCCCCCCCTGTACCTACCCACATCAAAAATAAACCATCCCATAAAAACGAAACGTCCAATCTTGTTCTTCCTTCTAACAATCTCTTTGAGTGTAATTGTATGCCACAAAGTGACATTTTCCAGCCTATTGAAATTCCAAAGTAAATGTCGGCCACATGTCATGGAAACCCAATTAACATTGGCCCATTCGAGTCGCCCTGGTGGGAGGCAAGGAAAGAATCGCTACGCCAACCTGACTCCCCAGTGTACGGTATTTCACTAACAGGAAGACCGAGTTGTTCCAGATATTCTCTCATGAGGTTTTCGTCCAAGTGCTACAGCTTCGGACAAGTTCCATCAAATTTTTCAAGAATGCTTCAAGTGTTCATATCGTTTGACCATAAAAAGTAGCATTTACAAAATCTTGTTATGTATTTGGGGGGGGGGGGGGGGGGGGGGTGGTGAGGTGGGAGGAAGCAGAGGTAAGTGGGATGGTACAATGTAAAAGTTCTTTCAGCTTTAGCCTCAAGTGGTCATATGTATTCACTTTACCAGGAAGACGCCAAAAGGTTCAATCAACCGTTCATTTCTGTGCCCTGCGATACTCATACTGCCATGACTGCCGTTTGCTGAATAAGAAAATTTCTGTGCTCTAGATACTCATACTGCCATGACTGCCGTTTGCTGCATAAGATAATTTCTGTGCTCTGTGATACTCATACTGGCGTGACTGCCGTTTGCTGAATAAGAATTTCTGTGCTCTAGATACTCATACTGCCATGACTGCCGTTTGCTGAATAAGAGTCTTCTAACATTTCAGCAAAATTCATCCAATTCCTTAAAGGGGCGATAGACCTCTTGTGGAGTGCCGTGGTCTCGTGGTCTGGAACATTGAATTTGTAATTTGTAGGTAAAAGCTACAGGTTGTGGGTTCGAATCCGGCCTGGGACTACGGTGCGTGTGCCCTTGGGCAAAGCACTTTGTCACTCATTGCTTCTCTCCACGTAGGAGTAAATGGGTACCTGTGAGGGCAGAGATGGTTATTGTGGTTGATTTAAGCTGCTTTGCGCCTAAATGGCAGCATCGAGCTGTATACTTCCTAGGGAGCTGAGATGGTATTTGGAATGTTTCATTGGCCCAATGACCGGGGTAATAATGTGAGAGCGCCTTGAATACCAGTCTTGGTAGATCGTGCGCTATATAAAAACTGCCTATTATTATTGGTCAATTTTGCGGATTTTAGCCGCGTCGCATTGTTCCTTTTCTTGTGCCAAATTCAACATCAGAGAACTCTCGGTAAGCTCTTAAAAAGAGCACCTTTAAAGGTAGGATACACCGTTGGTAATAGCTTGGATTATCAGGAATGGGTGGATTTGGGGGATTGTATTTTATAGTAAATATCATTCAACTAACCTGTTTGAAGTTTTACAATCATTGATGCTGAAGAAAGCAAGAAAAACCTGTTTGTTTTCAACCGACGTCGGGCAGTGGTTCTTATGTTCTTTTTTTCCCCGCTAATTTGTTAAAATACAAATTTCGGAACAGTTATGTAGCGCAATAATTTTGCCTAATGCCTACAATCATTATTTCAAATAGGTAAGATACTGTTACACTTTTCCGGTTCGGTTAACTTTTTTTTGTTTTTGTTTTTGTTTTAAATTTTTTTGTGTAAATATTTTTTTTTGTTTTTTTTTTTAAATTTTTTTTAAATTTTTTTTTAACCGTAACCGTAACCGTAAAACATACGGTTACACGGATAATTTAATAACCGCAAACTGGCAGGCTTACCTACGGTACCTTTAACCAGTTCGCGCCGGATGACGTATATAAACGCAAAAATTTCCCCAAATTCAAAACGGATGACGAATAAACACGCCAAGTTCAAGTTCGGAAATGTATGTCAGCAGCGCGCAAGGCCGGAAATGCGTGGGTGTGCTACCCAGCACTATCGGCCTGAACACGCTTCGGATCGAGTTTCGTTAAAAATAATCCCGCCCGTCGGCTCGGCGATGTTAAAATAATCCCGGCGCGAACTGGTTAATGATGAAAAGTCGGTCAGGTGGACTAGATACTGGCAAGATCGAGGCCCCAATATTGATGAGTCTTGTTCCCTAGGCAATGTTGTGTTGTAAACCACTTACACAGTGGACTGCCATTAGGCGATATTGACATCCTGTATCTGGCCCTAGTGGGTCGATAGTTGGAGCATAAATCTTACAAGTTCTTTGATGAATTGATTAAATGCATCCTATCTACATGTATATTAAATGACATATTTGACTGGATCCCGGCATGTATACATGTATTAAGCGTCAAATTAATATTTAGAGCAATAGAAATGAAGTATGACTAACCAAATAAAATGTACTATAGTTCGTGAATTGCCATTACGACCGAGGATTCCCTATTGTGTTTTCCTTTATTCCTTTACTGAAACCTAACCCCATTGCTTTGCGCTTATCTTGCCGATCGAGGACAAAGAAACCGTCCTTCGAGGATCTTTTGTTCCCATTGTTTTCTTTTGTTTTTCGATCCTCGATCGCAAAAGGAAACAAGCACATGTATACTAGGCCTGATGCGGGTATCTGAGCAACCGAATACTAGCGTCGATATCCGGTTCAATTTTTCCGGTTTGGGTACACGCAACTATGTTGAAAACTTCGAAGTAACATTTAACCAGTTCGCACCGGGATTCTTTTAACATTACCAAGCCGACACGCGGGATTATTTTTAACGAAACTCGATCCGAGGCGGGTTCAGGCCGTTAGTACCGGGAAGCACACCCACGCATTTCTGGCCTTGCTCGCTGCTGACAGACATTTCCAGCCTTGCTCGTGGCGTGTTTACGCGTTATCGTTTTGAATCTGGGGTAAACTTTGCGTTTATATATAAATGGCATGCATCTGGCGTGAACTGGTTAACCAGTTCGCATCTGGATTATTTTAACATCACCGATAGTGCCGGGAAGCACACCCACACATTTCTGGCCTTGCTCGCTGCTGACAGACATTTCCAGCCTTGCTCGTGGCGTGTTTATGCGTCTTCCGTTTTGAATCTGGGGTAAACTTTGCGTTTATATGTATGTCATCCGGCGTAAACTGGTTAAGACCAGAATAAATTTAACCCTAACCCTGCCAGACCCAGCACAGTGCATCTGTGGTGACTGCTTGACCTTGCTGCACTATGCGCACAAGTCAATGTGATAAAGTATGCAATCTGATGCATCTGGCAGGGTTTCTAGCCAAAATACCCTGGAGGGTTAGGTTAATAGATAATGTCTCAAGTCGATTTTATTCATTTCTAACTTTGTTCAGACCCGAAAGATACGAACCGTCTGATTTGTCTGGCTCCCCAGACTTGTACAATTGTTTCTAAATTCGGTACCTTGTGGAGACCTGAACACAATGGAGGTCCAAAGGTCTCCAATAGGTTTCCAGAAGGTTTCACAAAATAATTCATGGATTTTACTCGAAAACTAGGGTTAGTGTTTTGTTTAGGGTTAGGTTTTGGGTTAGTGTATATTTTTTATCCAAATTTCAACACAGACGTTAACCGTGGTTGAAATACTGTAGAAGCAATCTGAATAAAATTGTTCAACAATTGTGTACACGAGATTGTAGAGACGTCTCCACAGGGATACAGAATTGCAGACTTACTTCCTTCCATTAGTAAAGCATACTTTACCGAGTGAATTCACAAGAGAAGGGAAATGAAATTGAAAGAGGCAAGCAGCAGCAGCCTGGTTACCATGGCAATGATGTAAAGCAGGCACGCAGGATGACGTTTAATGTACCCCTCCCCGTTTCCCTTTTGTGGCATGCGTAGGCCGACGATTGTGATGAAAATTGGAAAAGTCATCTATCGTTCCTTGAGCTACAAAAGTACATGTGTACATGTCTCTAAGGTGTTGTCTGGTATCCTGTGGCACATTATGTGATTAACCTTTATATAGTGTTGTTGCCCGGTATCCCTCCCCCCCCCTCCCACATGTACTCATTCCCCCTCCCCCCCCCCCCCCCCCTCTCCCCCCCCCACCCCCTCTCCCCCCTCTCCCCCCCCCACCCCCTCTCCCCCCCCCCCCCACCCCCTGTGTCTACTGCCAGGAAATCCTTCCCACGCCGTGATTTAAAGCTTGTACATTGCAGGACAACAACATTTCAAGTGAACAAAAAAAGGCTTGCTGACTTAATGCACCTTGAGAAGAAAAAAAAAGAAGAAAAAAAGAAGAAAAAGAAAAAACAAAAACAAGATCTAATCGATGTCCTTTTTTTCTTCTTTTTTTTTTCCTTTTTCCTTTCTTTGCTCCTTTCTTTGCATCTTTCGCCTCCTTGTTTTTTTCAAATGCCGCGGCAGTGCAAATAAAAAGGGTCATTGTGATCAGCACACTTTGACGGTTAACACATCGAGCCGTATTCAGATTCCTTCACGGAAGAGTATCTCTGCATACCGGAAGGTGGTACCGCGGTGTAGGTACATTTGCTTGTTTTGATAATTGACGGATTGATGTGTTTGTTGGTCCGACTGTCTTCCGAGCTGGGAAGGGTTGTTTGTGTTGAGTCCGGTATGGTGGGAGAATCGAAGCAGTTTGTGTTTGCATGTTACGGTCAGTCAGTAAGTGCGAGTGCTAAACAAAATAGTGCAGGGGATTTTGTTTGCATAATGATTCTCCGAGTCCTGTATGAGTGAATGGTGGACGCGTTGTACATGTGCTATACTGCACACTTTGCTCATGTACGGTGTTTGAAGATTCTGTACCAAGAGCTTAAATGTATGTACCTTTTGCGTTGTACATTCTAGATGAACGTGTCTATTGGGGTAGTCCAAAAAGTGTGAAATGTTTGGGTCTAGTAATTTGGCATGCAAGTGTCATTGAAGGTAGGATACACAATTGATAATTGCTTGAATTGTCAAGAATGGGTCGATTTAGGAGGTTGCATTATATAGTAAATATTTTAACCGACCTGTCCGAAGTTTTATGATTATGGATGCCGAAAAAAAGCAAGAAAAACAGCATTCGTTTTTAACCGGCGTCGTGCATTTGTTCTTTTTGTATGTTTTTTGTGTGGTTTTTTTTCACGATTGTCGTCCGGCGATCGTGAAATATGTTTTTCTCAAAACTGACTCGAGACGGTTTTTTTGGCTGACATCTGTGGGTAGCACACCCTTATATAAACTTAAAGCCTCGCTTGCTGAACGCTGACAGATATTTCCGGCCTCGCTGGTCACGTATTTATCCATCATCCGTTTTAAATTCTTGGAAAAAAATGAAGTGTTCTAGTTAAAGGCATCGGGATTCAAAACACTACCTCGTGCAAAATCTACTAAAATCTACTGTCGACAAACTATTAGAAAATGTTACTTAATTTAACAGCCATGCTCGACTCGAGAATCTACAACATGAGCTAACTCGGACATCATGTGGGCGTTTATCCTTCTTGTGATTGAAGACTGTTAGATAGCCATGCAGTCGATGACACCAAAAGCGTCTTTTTGTTTTGCCGTGCTGCAGGGATAGAATTCCTAACCTGTTTTAGTTGCCTGAGGCAGGTGTGTTGCATTGAACAGTACAGTGTCTGTTTGTGACTGGATTTAGGTCGCATTCATTTTCCGGATTGAATTTTCCGGATCTTATGCGAGTTCACTAGTCAGGGAAAAGGTCAACGCCCACATAATAATAATAATAATAATAATAAGATTTGTAATGCGCACATATCCACCCTGCTGGGTGTTCAAGGCGCAGAGACCCTAAAAAACAAACAAAGTAATATTTAACTTGAAAGAAACAATAACAAATGAGAGGAACAAATAAATTAGTTCTTGAAAACCTGAGACATGAGATAAGTTTTGAGAAGTGATTTGAATTTTGTTGTACACAGACAAGATCTAAGATTAAGCGGTAAAGAGTTCCAGATGTGTGGTGCAGCTGCAGAAAAACGTCTGTCGCCCCACGAGTGTCGTGACTTGGATTCCTTGAGGAGAAGCATGTTGCTGGATCGTAGGTTCCTTGATGGAGTGTAAACTTGAAGAAGTTCTGAGATGTAATGGGGAGCCTTGCCATTGAGTGCTTTGTGGACAATTAGCATAAGCTTGAAGATTATTCGTTGAGAGACAGGGAGCCAATGAAGTTGTTCCAGGATGGGGGTGATGGAACAGGATTTTTTAGAGAGTGTAACCATGCGGGCTGCGGTGTTTTGGAGGCGTTGGAGACGAGCAATCTGGTTATGCGGAAGACCATAGAAAAGGGCATTGCCGTTGTCAAGGCGAGAAGTGACAAATGCATGAATTACTTTTTCTGTAGCGCTCTTGTCCAAAAACTTGCGTATTTTACCGATGTTCCTGATGTGAAATGTTGAGAGACGAATGACGTTGTTGATGTGTGGTTGAAGTGTCATTGACGAATCAAAAATAACACCCAAGTTCCGTGCCTGCAACGAGGGAGCTATCTGAGCATCACCGATGGAAATGTATGGCACTGAAACTTTTGATAATTGTTGACGTGATCCAAATAAAAGGAACTATGATAGTGTAGCATACCTGTATATATGTACACCTACAGTACATACTTGAGATTAATTTTAATCGAAACTCAATCCGAGGCGGGTTCAGGCCGATGGTACTGGGAAGCACACCCACGCATTTCCGGCCTTGCTCGCTACTGACAGACATTTCCGGCCTTGCTCGTGGCGTGTTTATGCGTCAACCGTTTTGAATCGCAGAAAAACTGCGTTTATATACGTCATCCGGCGCGAACTGGTTAACTGATCTGTTCGAAGTTTTACGATTATGGATACCGAGGAAAGCAAGAAAAAAACGGTGTCATTTTCAACCGGCGTCGTGCAGTGGTTCTTATGTTGTTGTTTTTGTTATTTTATAAAATTCAATTTTTCTAAACAATTATAGGATATCTAGCGCAATCATTTTGCTGGATACCTACAATCATGATTTACTTTCCAATAAGTAAGATTTTTCTAAATAATTCGGTAGTAAAATGTTTTTTAAAACTACAAATAGTGTTTCCTACCTTTATTCTTAAAGACTATGCATGTACATGTACCTGGTACACGTATTTACATAAACTGACAGTCGCAGAATCCACAGAAACACGAGACCTTGATCCGAATTGATTGGATAGAATTAATTTGGTGCATTGCATACTGCACATTATGCCTTACACAAGCCAGATTGAATTATTCAAATTACCACCGTGCCATCGCTGGAGACATCCGCTGGCGTAGAACGGTCCTACTGTACGTGTACTTCATTCGACTTCTATTTTCCGTATGGTTGGGCAGGATTCATCATGCAGTCCGAAACAATTAGCATTAGACGTTTGTCTGTCACTCATGCTTAAAATACAAGTTCATCTTTAACGAGTTTCGTAAACACGTTGTACATGTACATAATGCGTTTCTGATAGGTGCCCCCCCCCCCCCCCCCCCCCCCCTCTTTATTCTCCCGTCTCCCCTAAGGGAAACAAATGGAGGATTCTCTCGGTCTCCACCCATTTTATTGAGCATTTGGTTGTTGTTTTTTACACTTTCTTTCGAGAACGAGAGACAATTTTATATTTTGGACAAAGCAGATGAATTTGCAATGTCTGCATAGCAAATATTGCCTTTAAAGGTAGAATACACCATTGGTAATTGCTTAAAATGATCATGAATGAGTAGATGTAAAGGTAGGATACACTATTGGTAATTGCTTGAATTATCAGGTATGTGGGGATTTGGGGTTTTTATTTTATAGTAAATATCGTTTAACTGACCTGTCCAAAGTTTCACAATCATGGATGCTGAGAAAAGCAAGAAAAATGGCGTTCGTTTTCAACCGGTGACGGGCAGTTGCTCTTATAATTGTTCTTGTTTTTTCGCGATCGCCGTCCGGCGATAGTGATTTTTATAGAAATCTATTTTTCAAACAATTATAGGATTTCTAGGGCAATCATTTTGCTGGATGCCTACAATCATTATTAACTTTCAAATAAGTAAGATATCGGTATTTTCGATATAGATAAGTCTGCAAATATAGTACGTATCCTACAGTTATACCCAGCAAGATATGGGACCGAACCACTCCCCCCCTTAGTCCCCCATACCTATACACTCCCTAGACTATTGTTACCTAACACACACCCCTAAAAACCTCAACAGAAACCACAACATTTCGCAAGCACAATGACCACCACAAAGAAGAGGGGGGTTTCTTTCCGTCACATTTATTGCTTCATATGCCTACATGTGTACAGTACCTTTAAAGATTAAGAATTAAAATTCCAAATTACGAAAACATGAATATGCTAACCGGTACATGTATGCATCAGTGTACAATTTTGTATGTCCAACGCGTAATGAGATGGGACAGATCTGAACCTGAACGATACAAATTCTTCATTGTAGATGTGATGTTCTTTAAGCGTACATTTATTCCTATGATGTAAACAGTAAGCATATGCTTTACAACAGTCGTATCGAACTACTGCGCGAGTCTATTGTGTCCAAACTTAGAACCGGAATTGTGCCACCTTTTAAATTGTCTTCTGAGAAGCATCCTGGATACATTTTCCCCAGCCCTTGGCCCCTATTCACAAACCTAAGGTCAGGGTACCGGTACATGTATAATCTATGCAGCGCAAGGCCGTAGGATTGCGGAGGATACTGTAAGCGGGTAACCAACCAACCGACATGTATTATTATACATGTGCTGCGGGGCAAGGATAAGAGTGGATTGCATCTTAATAAGTCTGTCTTATTAGGACTTACATTGGATATCAATGTAAATATATGCATATGTGGTGTGTATACTTGAACCATTTGCCGTCGGACAATCGGAAGGAAATCTAGATCAGTACACTGTTCCTAGAGCTTAAAGGTAGGATACACCATTGGTAACCAGAAATCTAGCGCAATCATTTTGCTGGATGCCTAGAATCATTATTTACTTTCAAATGAGTAAGATATTTCCTAATAATTCGGTAGTAAATATTTTCGATATCTGCAAATGGTTTATACTACCTTTAAAGGTAAGATGCACCATTTGAAGATCTCAAATTTTTTCTACGACCGAATTATTAACCCTTTGCACTCAGCCCCGCGCTACATCTGACTTACAAGTCCCTTAAAAGCTCCTGAGGGTCCAAATATTCCCCCACAATATAGCCCTATTTGTAAGCTTTCCAATGATACATAATTATATGGCATTTGTACACTGTAAATGATATTTGTATACAAACTAGCAACACGTACAAAATCTTCGAAAACAGGCCTGAGTTTAAAGGGTTAAAAAAATATCTTACTCATTTGAAAGTAAATAATGATTCTATGCATCTAGCAAAATTATGGCGCTAGTTATCTTGTAATGATTGCGCTAGATATCCTGTAATTGTCCCAAACAATTGAATTTTATTAAACAAAATTCACGATCGCCGGAACAATATAAGAACCAAAAACGAACACCGTTTTTCTTGCTTTTCTCAGCATCCATGATTGTAAGACTTCGGACAGGTCAGTTAAACTATATTTACTATAAAATACAACCCCCCAAATCCACCCATTCATGATAATTCAAGCAATTACCAATGGTGTATCCTACCTTTAAAGTTAGGATACACAGCTGATATCAAAACGTTTTACTACCAAATTATTGAAAAATATCTTGCTTATTTGAAAGTAAATAATGATTCTAGGCGTTTGGAAGTTTTTTGTGTTTTTTTTTATATCTTTTTTAATATCATTAAAAAAAAACTTCCACTAATGCTTCCCTGTGAGGTACATAGGTTTCCTAGGTTACAAATTTTTAACATTAACCTGATTTTATTAAAATTTTTGATAGAAATTTAATATATTGAGGAGATTGAGGGTTATATTTCCGACATTGAAATGTGTCATGTGTCGTATCCCTGCAAATATTAAAATTCGGGGTTTAACATTTTGTCAAAGCCAATAATCTTGTCTTGCCATCTGTCGTGAATAGCTTGCAAGATCAAATTTCTCTGTCGGAGTACGTACCGGTACATGAACATTGTCAATACAATCTGTATTCAGTTATGGGTGCGTAACTCGAGACACCTCGCCAAGTTACTCGGCTTCACAGATCTTGAGGAAAAGGGGGAGGGGAGGGAGAGAGAGCTGAGAAGACACATGATGTGAATTATCTTACTTTGATTGACTGCAATGATTATTGTTTGCGCTAGATGCGAGTTTAGAGGATGTACGTAGAACAATATGTAACAAAAATTAACTATACACTTTTATAAAATTGGCCATAGTTTTAGCCTAGAATCATTATTGAAGCCTGCGAAATTGCAGTTTTAAAATTATCCGTGTAACCTTATGTTTTGCGGTTATGGTGAACAGTTAACCGTTCCCGACGTTCAAAGAAAAAAAAGTCTCGGGAAGTTTGTTCACAAACTTATTTGTTACCACGTAAACAGCAAAAATTTTCAAACATTGCTAATTTAATCGCAAACAAAAATAATATGTATTCAGACAAGTAAACAAAATTTCCCTGCCCCTGTACAACGCCGAAAAACAAAGCTTTGTATCGTTTTGATTTATGTGTTATGTCTTCTTTGTTTACTATGTTCCAAAAATGGAATGGTTGATTTAAAAAAAATTAGATTAAGGTTAACTTAACCGAACCGGAAAAATGTAACCTTGTAAAGTTGTAAACCGTTTAAACGGTCGGTTAACTGTGTAACCGTTTAACCGTTGCAGGCTTATTATTATTTACTTTCAAATATTAGTAAGATATTTCTTAATAATTCGGTAGTGAAATTGTTGTCCTTACGGTAGGGTTTAGTAATTATCATTCCAAATGTCATGGTACAGTGGCAAAGTGTATTGAACGTGTAAGTGTAAGGTGACCCATTTCAGAAGTTTCTCAAATCCTATCACTCGTGAACAAAACAGTTTAAAGTACAGGTACCGGTATGTAATTGCCTCGCTGTAGAAAAAAAACACCCAAAAACCTAAAAATAAATATTGAGAGCTTGGCCGATATATTTATAACCTGCTAACTTAGCAGCCAACTAGGCCTTAGCAGCCAGCTAAATCTGTAGTTTGCTGCTCCGTGGTTACCAACTAGTTTTGTATTCATAAAACCTTGCTAAGAATGTTACCAGCTAGTTGACAGCTAGATATTTTAAGCACGCAGCTGGGACATCGGGCAAGTTGCCAGCTAGTGACTTGGATACACCCCAGATCAACTCTAATGTTAGCAGTTAACTTAGCAAGCAACTAAGCTTAGCAAAGTTTTATGAATATCACTTAGCTTCCAACTAGGCTTAGCTGTCAACTAGAGGCCGTTTTAGCAGCCTACTAGGCCTATGGGTGCACTACCCTAATTGAAGGGAGAATTTCTCCGCCAACTCATTAGCATGAAATGTGCCCCCACAATTTCTTTTGAAAAAGGATGCCGTTTGGTGAAATAAATGGTGGGATTGTGTAAATATAGCATATGATCAACTCCCTGGTTTTTGAGCTTCAATCTGAGGGAAGACTTGACAAAATTACGGTTGAAAAATGGGTCCTAATTGCCCTAGAATGTGGAGGGATGCCATTTGTAAAATGGCTGCTTGCAGGCTCGGGAAGTATCACTTTTCGGGAGGTGAGTTTCTTTTGGCGTGTATATTAACAAAAGTAATTGGCTAACCCACTAAAAATTAAAAAGATATGGAAAGATAAAGACCAAGACAATAATCTGATTGTTGTTTGAGAAACCCCAGTGATGTCGGTGTGCATAAAACTTGGTCGTGAACATTGTTGATTTTACACTGTTTTCAATGGGGCTTGAATTAGGCTGGTGCACCCCTATAGCAGGCTTTTATGAATATCGGCACTGTTTTTTAGAAAGGTGTACTGATGCTGTACTTGTTGAGTCATCGGTTTGTTTTTGTATCCACCTACATGTACTTTTGTATGGTGTATAAAGTCCAGTGCACAAAGTCTAAGTAGAGATTAAAGGTAGTATACACCATTTGCAGATATCGAAAAAATGTACTACCGAATTATTAAGAAATATCTTACTTATTTAAAAGTAAATAATGATTCTAGGCATCCAGCAAAATGAGGGCCTTAGATATCCTGTAATTGTTCCAAAAAATTGAATTGTATAAACCAAAATTCATTCTCGCCGGACGGCGATCGCGAAAAAAACAAAAACAACATAAGAAAAACTGCCGGACTCCGGTTAAAAACGAACGTCGTTTTTCTTGCGTTTCTCAGCAACCATGATTGTAAAACTTCGGACAGGTCAGTTAAACGATATTTACTATGAAATACAACCCCCCAAATCCACCCATTCCTGATAATTAAAAAAATTACCAATGGTGTATACTACCTTTAACTCAATTTGCATGCCGTGATATTTTTTCTACAGCATGTTATCGGTTCCTTGCTCTGTGGTCCAATCGACAGGTTTTGAGTAGTTACAAAGTTCAAGTGATTCTAGTTCTGTTGAAAGTCCGTCTTTAATCTGCATTGAGAGACGGGTTAAAATTGGATCATTTATCAACTCATTTATATTCTAACTAGATTTTTGTTCAACCATCAGTAAATATTGTGGACGTACCTGCGACAATTGATGTCCACAGGATCCAGGAATACAAGTACCACCAGTATGTCGCTTAGGGTTGTAGACTTTATGTCCAAAGTCCGTTTCACCCTGAAAAAGAGCTTAAAGATAGAATACTACATTGGTACATGTAATTGCTTGAATTATCAGGAATTGGTGGATGTAAAGGTAGGATACACCATTGGTAATTGCTTGAATTATCAGGAATGGGTAGATGTAAAGGTAGGATACACCATTGGTAATTGCTTGAATAATCAGGAATGGGTGGATGTAAAGGTAGGATACACCATTGGTAATTGCTTGAATTATCAGGAATGGGTGGATGTAAAGGTAGGATACACGATTGGTAATTGCTTGGATTATCAGGAACGGGTGGATGTAAAGGTAGGATACACCATTGGTAATTGCTTGAATTATCAGGAATGGGTGGATATAAAGGTAGGATACACCATTGGTAATTGCTTGGATTATCAGGAATGGGTGGATGTAAAGGTAGGATACACTAATGGTAATTGCTTGAATTATATCAGAAATGGGTGGATTTTGGGGGTTATATTTTATAATTGTCTGACCTGTCCAAAGTTTTACAATGGTGAATGCCGAGAAAAAAGCAAACAAAACGGCGTGCTCTTTTTCAACAGGCATTGGACAATTTTGGCCAATTTCATGAAGCTGCTATAAGCACACAAATTTGCTTAGCACAACAAAAGTCTTGCTCAGTAAAAGCATTTTACCAGCCAAAACTCTGGGTGCTTTTCATGCTAAGCAAAAACCATCTGAATACCAGTCACAAACAATATACATCACCAAAAAATTTGGTTCGTAACCATGTTTTTGCTATTGAAGGTAGAATTTTCATGCTAAGCACAAACATTTGCTTAGCAGCTCCTGGTTGAAATTGGCCCCAGGGGCCAATTTCACGGAGCTGCTTAGCACAAAAATTTGCTTAGCATGAAAATTTGTCCTTGGTAAAAACAAGGTTACAGACCAAATGTTCACGTGATCTTTATTCTTTTTGATTGATAATCAGCTGGTTTTTTGCTTAGCATAAAAAACACGTAGAATTTTGGCTGATAACTTGTTTTTAATGAGCAAGACGTTTTTGTGCTAAGCAAATTTTTGTGCTTAGCAGCTCTATGAAATTGGTCCCAGGTCTCTCTGTACAGTACATGTCTTATTTATTGGTCTAATGTGTTAAATGGGTGTCCCCTTAGATCAGAGAGCAATACACATTGACTCTGTCAGTGATAGGGTAATAAATATCTCTTGTCCAAACACATGCTAGCAGTGACACATGTGGTGCCTTGCTGAACTTTGCCTTGTGGGATAGGTATGTAGGTAAACGCTGTGCACAATTGTTGGAAATTATGTACGTACATGTACATGGACCAGGGATTTGTGGCAGAAATAGTCTTGCTTCTGAAGAAACATCGGAACTCGGGAACATTTGTTATTTGGACAGGGTTCCTTTTGCAGCCAATTTGATAATGTAAGTTTGATAAATTATTATTTGATATCATCAGATATTTGTGTCAACAAATGCACAAAATATTGTACTGACACTAGTGAAAGGGGCCATCATAACATGCTGTATACAGTTGACCTCGCTAACAATTTTTGCAGCAGGCATAGTAATACACACGCATTAGTCTCCACACACGTTTGTTTATGGTGTAAATTGAGGAATTATTTTGTTACTCTCGACAATTTCCCTTTTTTCTGACGGCTCTTATTGGTTTTGTAGTTTGTACACTAATCTCAATCGAGGACGTCCTCGATTACACACTATAGGGTGCACTACCCTAATTCAAGTCCCATTGAAAACAGTGTAAAATAAACAATGTTTAGGACCAAGTTTCATGCACACCGACATCACTGGGGTTTCTCAAACAACAATCAGATTATTGTCTTGGTCTTTATCTTTCCATTTCTTTTCAATTTTTAGTAGGTTAGCCGATTACATTTTTTAATATTCACACCAAAAGAAACTCACCTTCCGAAAAGTGATACTTCCCGAGCCTGAAAGCAGCCATTTTACAAATGGCATCCCTCCACATTCTAGGGCAATTAGGACCCATTTTTCAACCGTAATTTTGTCAAGTCTGCCTTCAGATTGAAGCTCAGAAACCAGGTAGTTGATTCTATGCTATACAATCCCATCATTTCTTTTACCAAACAGCCTCCTTTTTCAAAAGAAATTGTGGGGGCACATTTCATGCTAATGAAACCGCGTAGAAATTCTCCCTTCAATTAGGGTAGTGCACCCCTAACCCGTGGCGTCGGAAATGTGTCCTCCATTTACACGATAAACAAACCCACCAATTCGCACTTTTGTAACCTTGTAACCTGTCCTTGTGAAAACATCTTTTTTGTTCTCGTGTACAAAATAGTGTACAAAAGTCGAGCATGCACCTTGTTCAAAATGCTCTCATTTCAACTACAATTCATTTCCTAGGTTGACATTTTGTCCCAATATACACTA
The DNA here is from genome assembly GCA_037893245.1 of Crossaster papposus. NCBI lineage: Eukaryota > Metazoa > Echinodermata > Asteroidea > Velatida > Solasteridae > Crossaster > Crossaster papposus. The sequence continues at coordinate 523,966 of JBAIAA010000193.1, forward strand.
TAATACCCTAATCCTAAAGCTCTCAACAACAAGGCTCCCTACTACATTAAGGAACTACTACATGAATATTCTCCAGCAAGAACTCTTAGATCAAGTAACCAGCAACTTCTGAAGGAACCAATTGCTAAACGAACATGGGGCGCCATATCTTTTTCTGTTGCAGCTCCTCGACTTTGGAATTCATTGCCACTTGAACTCAGATCATGCCATTGTACGTACAACTAGGTTCAAATCGCTTCTTAAGACTTACTTGATGTCGCAAATTTTCAAGGATTAATTACTTGTTGTTGTCTACAGCGCCTTGAGCACCCTGCAGGGTGGATATGTGCACTTTACAAATCTCATTATTATTATTATTATTATTATTAATCCACATCCTAACCCTAGTTTTTGAGGAATTTGAGTAAAATCCAAAAATATATTTTGTAAAATTCCTAGTGGAGACCTATTAATATAGAAATTACCCTCTGGAGACCTTTTTACTCTCATTGTCTTCATTGTGTTCATGTCTCCACAAGGTACTGTATTTCTGTCCACCATACCGTAGTGCATCAATCAAATGTGTGTACAATTATTGATTTGTATGGGTATTAAATTTGTCTGGTTTGTATGGCCCCATTGTGATACATGTAGTGTGAAAGAGTTGGGCCTTAAAGGTAGGATACACCATTTGCAGACATAAAAAATGTTTACTAACGTATTATTAAGAAATATGTTATTTATTTGGAAGTAAATAATGATTCTAGGCATCCAACAAAATGGTCGCGCTACAATGTAGATATTTTATAATTATTTTATAAGATATTTTATAACGGCGATCGCGAAAACAAAAAAACAACATAAGAACCACTGCCCGATTCCGGTTGAAAACGATCGCCGTTTTTCTTGCTTTCCTCGGCATCGATGATTGTAAAACTTTGGACAGGTCAGTTAAACGATATTTACTATAAAAGACAACCCTCGAAATCCACCCATTCCTGACTATTTAAGCAATTGCCAATGGTGTATCCTATAGTTTGTATGCGATTGAATAATTTTTTTAAATAAAATTCAATTTTCGGAACAATTACAGAATATCTAGCGCAATCATTTTGCCTACATATAAAATCATTATTGTAAAAACATGATTTACTTTCAAATAAGTAAGATATTTCTTAATAATTTTTAATAATTTTTTATTTATCTGCAAATGGTGTATCCTTTAAAGGTATATGTAGGATACACCATTTGCAGATATATCAAAAATATTTACTACCGAATTATTAGGAAATATCTTACTCAATTGAAAGTAAATAATGATTCTAGGCTTCCAGCAAAATGATTGCGCTAGATATCCTGTAATTATTCCAAAAAATAGAATTTTATAAAGAAAAATTCGCGATCGCCGGACGGCGATCGTGAAAAAACAAAGATAACATAATAACTGCTCGACGCCTGTTGAAAACAAACGCTGTTTTTCTCGGCATCCATGATTGTTAAACTTCAGAAAGGTCAGTTAAACGATATTTACTATAAAATACAACACCCCAAATCCACCCATTCATGATAATTCAAGCAATTACCAATGGTGTAATATACTACCTTTAAGTAAACCTATATCGACTCTGTAGACATGCACCTGTGATAGTCATTGCCATGGTGATGCCTGATGTTGGCAGCAGATTTCCAACGCTCGATTACGTTCTCGCTGCCTGTGTAGGAGTATTCAGGCAGAAATTGATCTCGACAACCGATCGCATTGCAGCACTCTCTCACAGATTATTCCCGCAAAGTTCCAATGACGAACAGCTGGTCGTAATTTGCGTAACTTGAAAAAGCGCTTCTTGATGCCATCGCTCATCGAATATCTACCGTTCTTCGTCGTGTTAGCCCACTACCTTTTAAAGGTAGGATACACCATTTGCAGATATGTGACACGATCAAGCCGAATCAGTCGGATGTCGGCGAATCCCAAAAATGCACTGTATTCTTCGTTGGTATTTAAACAAATTTACATAACTCGACAATAAAACATCGCATCAACATGGGGTTTTCAGTTTTTAAAACGTACAGATGCCCTCTTTGAAACTACATGAACACTCATTTTTTTGAACGGGGCCGACATCCGACTGATTTCGGTTGATCGTGTCACAAATATCGCGAACCGCTGCTTCACAAATGTTTACTACCAAATTATTAAGAAATATCTTACTTATTTTAAGGTAAATATTGATTGTCGGCATCCAGTTAAATGATTGCTCTAAATATCTAGAATTGTTCAGAAAAATTGAGTTGTATTTAAAAATAAATTCACGATTGCTGGACGGCGATCGCGAACAAAACAAAAACAACATAAGAACCACTGCCCGACGCCGGTTGAAAACGAATGCTGTTTATCTGGCTTTTCTTAGCATCCATGATTGTAAAACTTCGGGCAGGTCAGTTAAAGGTAGGATACACCATTGGTAATTGCTTGAATTATCAAGAATCGGTAGATTTGGGGGTTGATTTTTATAGTAAATATCGTTTAACTGACCTGTCCGAAGTTTTTCAATCATGGATGCCAAGAAAAGCACGAAAAACGGCGTTTGTTTTCAACCGGCGTCGAACAGTTATTCTTATGTTATTCGATTTTGTTCGCAATCGCCGTCCAGCGATCGTAAAAAAAAAATTCTAAAATTATATTTTTAAGAATACTTACCGGTACAGGATATCTAGCGCAATGATTTTGCTAGATGCCTATAGAATCATTATTTACTTTCAGATGAGTTAGATATTTCTTAATAATTCGATAGTAAATATTTTTGATATCTGCAAACGGTGTATCCTACCTTTAAACGATATTTAATATGAAATACAACCCCACAAATCCACCCATTTCTGATAATTCAAGCAGTTACCAATGGTGTATCCTAAATAAGCACTTTATATGTGATTGAGTCGGTCATCCAAATTGACACAGTGTAATTGGAATTTAGCAAGAGAGTTTACAATGGCGAGCCTAGCTGCAAAATTGGAATGCGTGCTGCTGGTGTGCAGATATTATTGCGAATAATATTTGCTTTTGTTTTCTCCCAAATATTTGTGTCTTGGTGTTTGAAAGGGGGGGTAATTTCCGACTCTGCAGATACGCTTGTGTGCATAGCAAACATTGTTTGATTTTTAGAAATTGCAATTAAGCTTAAATTTGTGTACATGTACCGGGGGTACATGTAGCAGTTGCAAGGAATTAAAGGTACAAGAGGATACACTTTTAGTAATTACAGGATATCTAGCTCAATCATTTTGCTGGATGCCTACAATCATTATTTACTTTCAAATAAGTAAAATATTTCCTAATAATTCGATTTTAGTTTAGTTTTTTAGATTTTGCTGTTTTGCTTTAAAATGATGTATCATTTACATATGTACCCCACCCTATCTCCCCTGGGGAAGAATTCAGTGATAAAACCCTGACAACCAAATTATGAGATAAACAGCTTTGAAGTTTAGAAAAGCGTATTATTTCTATACACAATTGTTTCACAAAACCGACAGAAAACAAGCTTGTGGGTGACGGATTATGTTCAAATTTGGGGAGATTGTAGATTAACAGTTCACGATTCAGAAAAACCCAAAACATCAAAATGGTCAAATCCACACGAAATAACTTCACGAGTAGATTGTAATAAAACACATTGTGCGACTTTGTCCAAGTTTCGTTGGAACAGGTCACATAATGTGACCTGTCACCACAAAATGAGAGTAAAGTCGGAAATATTGAAAATTGAGATATTGGTATTTTCAAATTCTTGAGAAAGAGAGCTTTCCAATGGTACATAATACTTGGGGGTTTTGCGATAAATACTTTTTACAGCGCTCTAGAAAGTCATGGGTTTCACAAAACGTGTTTGTGAGAAAACTTACTTATAAACATCTCAAACAAAACACGCAAAAGATTACAAAACAGGACAAGTAAGGTTCGGTTGAGCATAGCAACGGCTATGCTCTAATCATTATTTCTTCTTGAAATTTTTCACACATAAAAAATATTGTATAAACAAAAATATATCAAATTTTCGAAAACGTGGGATACTTACAAGGACCTGATTTCCATTTAATTACTGTGTTAATTAGACCACTAATGGACTTTAATCCAAACACTAACTACGCAAACACTATGAAAAATCACGTAATTTAAGAGGTTTTTGATCATCTGATCTCACCTAAAAAATGGGAATATGTAGAGGAGGACTTGGGCTTTCCAAATTACGCAAAATCTTAAAATTGACCACCCCTTCATATTTTGACTTTGGATGGCCATATCTCCGAATCACATCGTGCGACTTTACTCTCATTTTGTGGTGACAGGTCACATATGTCTATGACCCAATAAACATATTACAAAAATAATTTTAAATTTATTATGTTCTGTTGATGAGATATGGCTTAAAGGTCCAAAAATGAAACAAAATCATAACAAATCACACGATGACGTCATCATAATGCTATTTCACTTTATATCTATAACACATCCCGCCATACCCGCATACCAAGTTTGAACCCAATCGGACTTATACTTCCAGAGATATAAGGATATAAGATATGTATTAAATTCCAAAAATGTAAGTTTTTCTTAATTTCCCCCCAAAAAGTGAACAAAACTTTCAATATGTAGTTTTATGAACCTGACTATACCTTTAACTTTCAATTGCACTGGACTCTACGTGTATTTTTTTATGCAGTTCCACATAATGTCTGACTGAGAGTGGAATTCTTATCCTTCGCTCTCGCTTATTCCTTCTTTGGGGAATCGCATAATGCATTCGCGATATTTTTTTGTCTCGCTCCACCGACAATCAGATTGGATGCCTCCGAACCTCGCTGTAAACTGATTACACGCGGACGGACGCAAGAGCTCTCTATACCCACTGGGAAATCACAGGATATTCGGTGAAAACTGCTGGAAGAGGTTGGGATGTCGATGCGTTATGGATAATGGTGGTGACTCGCCAGAACAGCATGAATACGTACGGCAGTTTAGATTAAGATCCTTAACCTTAGAGGTATTGGCAGTGAGAGTGTTACGATTCATAGGATACTTGGACCAGGCATGGTTCTACATGGGAAGGATTGGGGTGGGTAGTGGGTGGGCCTAGGGGAGGCTTTAGCCTAGCCTTTAGCCTAGCCTAAGCCTGCAGCGGTTAAATGGTTACACGGTTAACCGAACGTTAAAGGTAGAATACACCATTTGCAGATATCAAAAAAATTTACTACCGAATTATTAAGAAATTTTTTACTCGTATGAAAGTAAATAATGATTCTAGGCATCCAGCAAAATGATTGCGCTAGATATCCTGTTATTATTCTGAAAAATTTAATTATATAAAGAAAGATTTGCCGGACGGCGATTGCAAAAAAACCAAAAACATAAGAATAACTGCTCGACGCCGGTTGAAAACAAACGCTGTTTATCGGGCCTTTCTTGACATCCATGATTGTAAAACTTCGGACAGATCAGTTAAACGATATTTACTATAAAATACAACCCCCAAATTAACCCATTCATGATAATTCAAGCAATTACCAATGGTGTATATATACTACCTTTAAAACGGTTACACGGTTACATTTTTCCGGTTCGGTTAACCTTAATCAAATTTGTAAAAATCGACCTCTTCCATTTTTGGAGTACCTGAAGAAGACAAATCAAACAGCGATCGTGATTTTTGTTTTTATACAATTTAATTTTTTCGGAACAATTACAGAATATCTAGCGCAATCATTTTGCTGGATGCCTACAATCATTATTTTACTTTCAAATAAGTAGGATATTGGATGACCTTTTCTTTGTCCATATTTTTCTGCATTTTGGGCTTATATTTCGAGTTGACCTTTAGGTCTGATCCCTCTTCAGTCAAGAATCTATTTCAGTACTGTCTGTATGTGAAGTGGGGATAGGGGAGGCAAAAAAAAAACAATGTCCGTGTTTGGACTTTTCAAGAGTGAGCCATTAACACTTTGTTGCTGTAAATTGTGCATTCCTGGGGAATATTGCTGACGCCTACAAGGGTTTGGGGATGGACTTGAATCCAGCAAGTCACATTCAAGTGGTTTTACATGAGAATGGTTAGTTTGTATGCAGAGTATTGTACATTGTAGAATTGCTGTGTGGAATGTTAGGTACATTTGCTGAATGCCTACAATCATTATTTACTTTCAAATAAGTAAGATATTTCTTAATAATTAGATAGTAAGATTGTTCGATATCTGCAAATGGTGTATCCTACTTTTAAGATCAAAACTCGCATTTAGCAAACTTTAAATATATTGAATATCAACACCAGGAGAAATATAAGTTAACAAATGAAATGTCGCCATTTTGTTTTTGTTTTTGAAAAGCCGTTATTATTTGAATTGCTGAATCGTCTAATGAAATCGTCTAATGTGTGGTGCGTCATAATCTATTTTTGTCGCTGGCGGCTACCTGACCTACAATTTAGATGCTTCGGTATAAATAAATTGAGGTCAGGGAACCAGACTAAGAACCATACTACATGTACTTATGTACATGTACAATGTACGTGTATGTAACATGTACGTGTACATGTATATGTACTGGTAGCTACAATGTAGCTTGCACTACAATTCGGGCGATTCACAATGCAGTGCGCCACCAAGCGTTTGACTCAAAAGAGCCACTTTTAAACTTTACGGTCGACTTCTTCCGTATATCATACTGTAGTAAAATATCTATTCTTCATTGTTCACGCGAGGTACAACACAAACATAAATGTACCCGGAAACGTCGTTGATTAAAACATTGTTATTTGCAGAAAAAAATTGGAACTTTAATCGTGCGCGTCCAAAAAACCGTAAAAACTGATGAGTTCATGCAAAATGAATACCGTTTTCAAGCTGATGCCGACTTTTTCCCATGATGCACTGCGGGTATAGCAGGATTTGCGCCTCCAACGGCAGCTTCTAGGTTTGTGAATCGCTCAAATTGATTGCAAACAAATGTGGGCTAAAACTTGATAAATTCATCATCATCATCATTAATCATCATAATCGGTTTCTTTATTTTATACTGGACTCGAGGGTTAATCCACATCAGTAGAACCCACCCCAGAGCTCTGGCTCGGTCCAGTGTTGGCAGTTCGTGAGTTTACTGCCGTTGTACAAAATTTGTACAAATATTAAAGCAGATTTTATTGTTTTACGACTGTATGCCCTTACTAATGTCAAGGGCGTTAGTAATTGAGAGCAGTAATCTTTTTTTAAAGGAGGTTTTTTTTTCTTTCTGACAATGGTCAACCAACCTTTATTGAAATTCAACCTTCGACTTTTCTTGAAATGACAGCGTACTGTACAGGAATAACTTAACAGGTACATATGTATGTCATGTAGGTACCGTAAATTTCAGGTTTTGTTGTTGTTTTTATGCTTGCCACTAATTTGAAAATTTGAGGAATTGAGTTTCTTTCATTAAGACCACATGTACTAGACTTGTGTACATGTACATGTACTTGGTACACACACAAATGTAGAGTGACGTCATCCCATGAAATATTCATTTGCACAATTCATTTGCACACTGACTGGTTTTTAAAGGTTGCTGTGTTGCCATTGAGTACTACAGACTACTGGTATATTAGTCGTCATGTACTGTACACAAGAAGGGTGCAATAGCTTAATTCAAGCCCCATTGAAAACAGTCTAAAATCAACAACGTTCAGGGCCAAGTTTCATGTAAACCAACATAACTGGGGTTTCTCAAACAACAATCAAATTATTGTCTTGGCCTTTATCTTTCCATTTCTTTTCAGTTTTTGGTGGGTTAGCCAATTATATTTTAAAATATTCACACCAAAAGAAACTCCCCTCCCGTAAAGGGATACTTCCCAGCCTGCACGCAGCCATTTTACAAATGGCATCCCTCCACGTTCTCGGGCAATTAGGACCCATTTTTCAACCTTAATTTTATCAAATCTGCCCAGAGATTAAAGCCAAGAACCAGGGAGTTAAAACCTACCACATGTAGGTTATATTTACACAATCCCACATTTAAAAACAAATAATAATTAGGTAACACCCCCCCCCCCCCCCACAATTGTAATTAAAGGTAGGATACACTATTTGCAGATAGCGACATTTTTTACTACCGAATAATTAAGAAATGTTTTAATTATTTGAAAGTAAATAATGATTGTAGGCATCCAGCAAAATGATTGAGTTAGATATCCTGTAATTGTTCCGAAAAATCAAATTTTATAAAAAAAAAATACGATTGCCGGACGGCGATTGCAAAAAAAAACCAAGAACAACCGGAACAATTGTCCGACACCGGTTAAAAATGAACGCTGTTTTTCTTGCTTTTTTCTCGGCATCCATGATTGTAAAACTTCGGACAGGACGGTTAAACGGTATAAGACACAGCTCCCCAAATCCACCCATTCCTGATAATTCAAGCAATTACCAATGGTGTATCCTACCTTTACATCCACCTATTCCTGATAATTCAAGCAATTACCAATGGTGTATCCTACCTTTACATCCACCTATTCCTGATAATTCAAGCAATTACCAGTGGTGTATCCTACCTTTACATCCACCTATTCCTGATAATTCAAGCAATTACCAATGGTGTATCCTACCTTTAAAATCGGGTGCCGACTTGTTCCAACATTTACTGACATTTACTGATATTACGTGTATTTTTAACTCTGACGAGAATTTGTTTGAAAAGATAGACCAGAGTTGATAAGCACGTGTTCAACAATTGTCTTTCGATGTTTATCTGAAGGAACTTTATAAAAAAAGCTACAGCATGTTTTGTCCTAATTGTTAACATTTAGCTTATCATGTAACCTTTGACCTTTTCACAGCCATGAGATCTGATAAGTGCAGATAACAGCAGAAACTACACTCCCTCTGTTCAAAGGTCTGAAATCATCAACCAGCTCGAACCAGCTGACAAAAAAAGTGCATTCAGTCAAAAGCAGAAAAACCGTCAGCCAGCTTTCTGTGGATCAGCTCTACGTACGTGGGACTGAACACAAAATGGCTGCCAACAGTACTAGCGTTCATGTCTCGGACACACAAACATGGGAAAAGAACAAGAAAACCACAGTGAGTATTAAGTTTAGTTGCGTCAGTTAATTCCTATACAATTGAAGGGATCATGTACAATTGTTATTAGTTTAAATGAAAGATTATCTTTAATTGAGTGATTTCCAGTCTATCACAGTTTTTGTTTTAACCAGTTCGCACCGGAGGACGTTCTGTATATATTATATACACGCAAAGTTTCCCCATATTCAAAACGAATGACGCATAAACACGTAACGAGCAAGGCCAGAAATGTCTGTCAGCAGCGAGCAAGGCCGGAATTGCATGGGTGTGCTTCCCAGTACCAACGGCCTGAACTCGCCTCGGATCAAGTTTCATCAAAAATAATCCCGCGCCTCGGCTCGGTGATGTTAAAATAATCCCGACGCAAACTGGTTAAGTAATAAATTACGTAATACATGTACATGTACATACCCACTAAGCCGATGAACTTTGTGTTGGCAAAAGTACCCCCTTCACTTTATACAAATTCATCTTGCAATGATCTAGCTGTATTTCTCGTGATCAATCGGTGAGTAAATCCATACAAAATAACCTATAGAACACCAGCAAATTGAGGGACCCAAGATGATGAATCATTGTGTTGTTGGACAGCCCCTCTTTCTTTTCCTTTTTTTTTTATCACAAGTTCCCAGCCAGCTTTTCAACAAAATAAAACTCGCTGCAACCCTGGCGGAAATTGCTATTTTGGTCTTGTGTTTCTTAAGTCGGTCGAGTCGGTGGCTTCCCCCTCATCCCTTGTAATTTGGTGCGGGGGGCTATTTTTATTACCAGCGCAAAGCCTGTCAGGGCAGGATGTCAGGTCTTTTGCTGCACACACATACCCGGTGCTGGAGATGCAGGGACCTGTTTTTTAGAGTTAGTCAGAGTTGGCTGAGCCGATTCTTATGTTCGCAAAGGATTCGCTGATTTGGGTGCCTAACACTCAACCTGAATGCGCACGCCGAGGATCGTGTGTTCCTTCAAAAGAACCGTTGGACCATGATGACGCAAACGTGAAGAACCCTTCGACCGTCGAGAAAAGATCACCTCTTAATGTGGATGCAGTGCGAACAGGCAGATATCACATTCGTCCTACCTATAAGATTATAATCTCAACTTAGTTGCATTTGCCACGACCACATCTGAGCTTTCCTGTCGACTTTTGATCTAAAGTGAAATGCACCGAACAACTTTCGTTTATTTTGAGCTCATGACAAAGGAGAGAGTTACCGCGTGTGAGAACTAACGCCTTACTTGCACGCACATGTACACACTCGCAAATAAGTGAGAATGACGGACCATGTTCATGTAGATTTTCTTTGTCAGAATCAGTATTTGTGATCTTCACTCGATCTGATTTCTGCTTGAAGCCAGAGGCGTAAAAAGGCAGGCAGACAACGTCGCGACTGACGACGTTGAGAAACGTATCGTGTTTATCAGAGACAAGTCAGTCAACTCATCTTTGGTTCTTTGGAGAATTCCTCGAGGGGGCTGTCTGTTATCAAACGTTTCCACAAATCCTGTCCCAAGTGTGTGTACATTGACCTGAACTGAACGAATACTTCTTGAAGTTGAATTGGCCAGGCTGCAAGTCGATAGCTGTTTAACAAACTGATTATAACAGTCTTACCGAACCGTACTTTTGGATTTTAGAACAAGTTCCAAGTGATTTTTTTCTTCTAAGCTGCAAATTGAAGAAGCATGTCCTTCTAGAAGAAAGTTGTGGCAACCTAATTCTGAAAAAGATGTGAACAACTTTTAGGATACCGTATCTCCGTCACAATTTGTTTTTTAGATCGACAGACTTTCGAAATTTATGTCTGTTTTGTTCGCGAGCTAGTTAAAATTTACCTACGTTTACAGTGCGTATTAGCAATTTATTGGCGCATCAAATGGACTGTTAATCTCGTCAGGTTTACATGTACTGTACTTTCGCTCTTTTTATCGCTGGATTTGTTGAAGCATTCCAAAGTGTGTTTCAGTCAGACTTTTTGACGACATTGGCGCAACTGTTCATAGTATGTCGCAGTAACGTTGACTTTTACTCATTGGTCAAGTCGGGAAGACTAGATGCTTTACTGCGAGGCTCCCGATGCCAAATTAAGCACCCGCTTTGCTCAACAAAGCCAGTGCATGTACAAGTAACTGCTAGATAACTGTTTGTGCTTTGAGGAAAAACTGGCAACTTAGTTACGGTTGGACTTTAATTCGATCCAGTGCTGGACGTTTTTATTCCATCGACACATTTCTCGGTCAATTGTCCCCCCTACTTCACCTTCACCATGCCAAGCCTAGTCAAGCTTCTATTTGTCTGCATGCGACCATATAATCAATCCATTTTTAACAGAAAGAAGGTAAGCATAATTAAAAGTGACTTTTCCATTTTGCCAAATCTCCATTTAAGGTAGGATACACCATCAAAATATTTTACTTTTACTACTGAATTATTAAGAAATATCTTACTTATTTGAAAGTAAACAATGATTGTACCAGTAGGCATCCAGCAAAATGATTGCGCTAGATCTCCTGTAATCGTTCTGAAAAATGGAATTATATTTTTTTTAAATCCTGAACGGCGATCGCGAAAAAAACTAGAACAACATAAGAACCACTGCCCGACGCTGGTTGAAAATGAACGCCAATTTTCTTGCTTTTCTCGGCATCCGTGATTGTAAAACTTCGAACAGGTCAGTTATAAAACGATATTTACTATAAAATACAACCCCCACAATCCACCCGTTCATGATAAATCAAGCAATGATATACCAATGGTGTATCCTACCTTTACAAAATAACGCGACTGCATACTATTTTTCCTACTTGTGTGACACTACATGCTCTTGCATGTACTGGGACCAATTTCATAGAGCTGCTAAGCAAACAAATTTGCTTAGCACAAAAAGTCTTGCTCATTAAAAACAGGTTACCAACCAAAATTATGTGTTTTTTCATGCTAAGCAAAAAAACAGCCGATTATCAATCCAGAACAATAAAGATCAGGGGAAATTTTGGTCTGTAACCTGTCATGCTAAGCAAATTTGTGTGCTTAGCAGCTCTATGAAATTGGGTACCTGGGTACCTTGTATTACGACCGATCATGATCTATGATACTTGATCTATGTGACCAAACGATCTTCATGTGTGTGCAATGTGCATACGGTAGTATAGATCTGTCATGAATAACTTTTTCTGCTGCCCATGAATTCTTTGCATCTGACATGCTTGAAAATATTGGATTTGACCTCATATGTAACTTCATGCGGTTGATTCATTCCTAAACTTCAGCCGAGGAATTGTCCAATTAACACGGTGACCCTACCCTAATGGTACGCGATACATGTACATGTACCTTCTTATCATTCTTGACTTCAAGTACAGAAAGTTCAACCACTCTGTAAAAGACCGTCGTGCAGTTATATTTACTTTTGCTTTTAGCACACTGTCTCAAGATTATGACTTTAAGGAAATCACTCGGCTCTCCGACTTCTTCCCTAACTTCCCCCGAGGGTCTTAATTGAAGGATGAACAAAATTATAACAGTTTAACACGATACTTTTCTAAAATTGGGCAATGACACACCAAGTTCTGACATCTACTGTATCTGTCGTCATTGCTTAACCAGTTCGCGCCGGAGGACGTATGTACACGCAAAGTTTTCACCAGGATGTCAAAACGGATGTCGCATTGTAGTTAACGTGTAACGAGCAAGGCCGGAAATGTCTGTCAGCAGTGAGCAATGCCAGAAATGCGTGGGTGTGCTTCCCGGTACTGGCGGCCTGAACCCGCCTCGGATCGAGTTTCTTTAAAAATAATCCCGCGCCTCGGCTCGGTGAATGTTAAATAATCCCGGCGCGAACTGGTTAACCAGTTCGCGCCGTATGACGTATAAAAATGCAAAGTTTTTCACCAGATTCAAAATGGATGTCGCATTAACGCGTCACGAGCAAGGCCGTAAATGTCTGTCATCAGCGAGCAAGGCCGGAAATGCGTGGGTGTGCTTCCCGATATCATCGTCCTGCATGAACCCGCCTCGGATCGAGTTTCGTTAACAAATAATCCCGCGCCTCGGCTCGGTGAATGTTAAAATAATCTCAGCACGAACTGGTTAAAACTTCCTTCTTTTTTTTTCTACAAAAATTTTAAGTGCTTGCAGTGTAGGGTTTTCTTGGCCCCTTCCTGTGCTGTCTACAGGATGCCACACCCAACTATCTTGCAGTTGGGATTCTCTCATATTGATATGGAAGACGTACACAGTCTCAATATATTGTCCTTGGCTACGCAGACTGAAGTCCCGGTGCATCAATTGAATTAACCCTATTCACAGAATATTTGCCCCTCTCTGGGAAAAAAATAAAAAATTCTTAAGGCCGGTTTATACTTCAGGCAAAAGTGAATCAAATTTGACGTCGCAAAACGTTCGCTGGAGTTGAAATGTGCGAATTTGCAGCGTGAAAGCGTACCCTGGTGTCAACTTGTCAAGTTTGCGTTTGCGTTCGTGTTCGCGTTGAGTGTTAAGTGGCCTTCTAGAGGGAAAATGAGGTCGAGGGTAGTTCTGTAGACAAATGAAGGGGAACACTTGATGAGGGACCCAGAATCAACATTTTGAGTTGAGAAATGTTCTGTTATCTAGAAAAATGAGTGAGCTACCGGTACATGTACCGTATTAGCCACTAGTTTCTTTACTACACCAATACAAAGAAACGGTGTACGATATAGAACATACATGTACATGTACAAGTTATGTACACGTGTACTGTAAGTCTGTGTGTACTGTACATGTACCGGTACATACCTGTACATCAAGTATTCTAAGTCTTGGTTGGTATACAGCGCGCGCAGGCCGCCAATGTAGTTGCCCTATAACGTACATGTATACGGTAAACCACGCCGTGACCTTCAAATAGGACATCTTGGCTAACTGACAGAATCGCTCGGAAAATTCCGAACAGAATTGCGTTGCATTTGCGTGCGCGTGTTACGTTGCGTGCATAATTACGTGACGTAACAGCAACTTGATCAATGAGTCGGCTATTATTCATGTCGTACATCACAACTAGATTTTAAAATTTTCTGATTGTTTTTAACACTACTCTCCGCAGACATTCACTTTGAGATTTGAAGATTACTTGTGCTGTGTCCTTTGCCATTATAAGAATCTTAAAATTGCTTCTTCTTTTTTCCAAGTACCCATTTCTTTGATGATGGATTAACAGTCGAGTGTTTAAGATAAGAGATCTTAGAGCCTGATAATTTCACAGAATTATACTGAAGAACTCGGGAAGTGAAAATGTCGGCCGAGAAAAAAAAAAAACGGAGGTCTTCTGGCCGACTAGAATTACAATCTGCTTGTGCTAACTGCAGTCACCTCCGGATTATTCTCACGAGTCGGCTGGTGAAATTAGGATCAAGTTTCTAGAGATCTTTTATTGAATAGTACAGGTACAACTGTACCACTGCCCACGCAGTCGGAGTGAGATGTGTCCAGCGGGCTGGGAGAGAGATACAATAAATTGCACGCTATTATTTTCATATTGCGCTGTCAAATCATACTTACTTCTTTTGAGTAGTGTTGGCTTGTAAGCCTGTAGCAGTTAAACAGTTACACGGTTAACCGACTGTTCAAACGGTTACACGGTTACATTTTCCCGGTTCACGCGGGATTATTTTAAAGGTAGTATACACCATTTGCAGATATCGAAAATATTTACTACCGAATTATTAAGAAATATCTTACTCATTTGAAAGTAAATAATGATTCTAGGCATCCAGCAAAATTATTGTGCTAGATATCCTGTAATTATTCCGAAAAATTGAACTTTATAAAGAAAAATGTGCGATCGCCGTCCGGCGATCGCGAATTTTTATGCTGTTTTTTATGCTTTTCTCGGCATCCATGATTGTAAAACTTCGAACAGGTCAGTTAAACGATATTTACTATCAAATACAACCCCCCAAATCCACCTATTCATGATAATTCAAGCAATCACCAATGGTGTATCCTACCTTTAACATCACCAAGCCGAGGCGCGGGATTATTGTTTAACAAAATTCGATCCGAAGCAGGTTCAGGCCGCCAGTACCGGGAAGCACACCCACGCATTTCCGGCCTTGCTCGCTGCTGATAGACTTTTCCGGCCTTGCTCGTGGCGTGTTTATGCGTCATCCGTTTTGAATCTGGGCAAAACTTTGCGTTTATATACATGTACGTCATCCGATGCGAACTGGTTTTAAACTAATTTGTTTTAATCGACCCTTCAATTTTTGAAGCATACATGTGTAGTATACGAAGAAAAAATAAATCAAAACAATTCAAAACTTTGTTTGTCGGCGTTGTATAGGGGTAGGGGAATTTTGTTTATCTGTCCGGATACATGTTTATCATTTTTGTTTGCGATTCCCATCTTCAAAAACGACAAAAAACACACATCTGGGTGACATATTGTGTTCAAATTTGGGGAGATTGTAGATTAATAGTTTGTGATTCAGTAAAAAAACCAAACCTAAAAATAGTAAAATCCACCCGAAATGACTTCACGAGTACATTGTAATAAAACACATTGTACGACTTTGTCCGGGTTTTGTTGAAACTGGTCACAGATAGTCCATAGAAACCAATGGACCGTAGGACTAATGGGGCGCAGAACCATGGAGATGTAATTATTTGTCCTGTGTCTCTTTAGGTATACAAGGTTGTCGTGGTAACGGGCGGAAAGACGTGGTTCATCTTCAGACGATACAATGAATTCCACAAACTGTACGAGATGGTGAGTCGCAAAAGATTTGTCTGCACATTTGTAATTTCTCTAATTGTTTTGTAAGCATTTACTACGGACGAATATCCCGAATTGTCAGTTTAACTCTAGTAGATGACACAAATGTTCTAATTTTCTTCTAATTCCTGTATGTAGGTTTTTAGCAATTTTCTTTGAAAATATCAAAGTAGAAATTGTACACTCTTCTACGACTCCCCTAAACAGGCCATTCTGAACATTTTGAGCTCTTCAAATAATTCTAGCTTCAATGGTTTAGAAGATACAGCTATGTCGGTTGTAGCACTTCCGTTAAAAAGGCTGTGGTCATTTAAAAATAGGGGGTGGTCATTTTCAGGCTGTTCGTCCCGGATAGAGATTTTGGCACACAATCAAAGTTGTTCCTTGGGGTCATATGTGACCCGCTCATTAAAAATGAGTCTGATGTCGGAAAATACAATTTTACGTAAAGGGCTGTTTATTGTCTCGCAGGTAATTTTTCTTTCAACGAATAATATTTTTGTTTTAAGGCATTCCGGTTACTCTGACACCTATTTTTTCAGATCTGATCGATTGAAAAGATTGTTTTGATCCCTAAATTAAATTTAATACAAGTTTTGTCATTCTCTTACCATAGCATCTGATGAAGCACGACAATTGTAAATCTTCATTTCTTTTTAAAAACATTTTGAATACATGTATAATGTGAGAAAAATCAAATTTCCCAAAATTGTAAAAGACCAATGCATTACACTACAGAGTTGTGCCATACATGTATATCAAATGAAAGCTTATTTCCTCCTTTTTCTGACCAACTGTAAAATTAAAAAAACAAAACATTTTTAACACATCGGACTCATTTTTGCAGAGTGGGTCACAATTGACCATTTGCGTGTGGAATTTAAATAATATCTGGTACACTGACTTGTTCACTCAGCTTGGCACAGTTTGACTTTAAATTATCCAGACCAAAGACACTGTTGCTATATCACGTGATTCGGGGGCAAGCTCTTGCATAGTTACGTTAGAGACGCTCAGCACCAATACATTGTTCACAATGGTTGAGAATGGTACAAAGACACCAGACCATTCCAGAGCCGGGGTTGCTAGCGTAAGGCTTGCCCCGAATCACGTGATATAGCAACAGTGTCTTTGGTCTGGAGAATTTAAATGTAAACTGTACCAAGCTGTGTGAACAAGTCAGTGTACCAGATATTATTCAAATTCCACACGCAAATGGTCAATTGTCTATTGTCAAAAAGCTTTAATTTTCATCCTTGCGTACATTGCTTAAATCAGCTCAAGAAGAAGTTCCCCGAGGCAGACTTGAAGCTGCCCGGAAAGAAGCTCTTTGGCAATAACTTTGACCCCGAGTTTATCCGACAACGTCGCGAGGGTCTTCACGACTTCATCCAGAAGATTATCACACACCCAAAGATTGTGAAACTGTAAGTAGAAAATACAGGTTGGTAATGTAGTTACATATATACGTACGTTAGTTCTATGAAACATGTACATTGTAATTTGCTGTGTGCAGTCCAGTACAGTCCAATTAAAAAATAATCTTAGAATCAATTTTTTATTTTTTTTATATTGTTTTTGTAAATTTTATTTAATTATTTAATTTCATTTTTATTTCACAAAGTGTCAACAATTTTGAAAAAGTGTTGAAAACTGCCCAATTAAAGGGATCGTATACGTTTGGTAATTGGAACCCACTGTTAGTTTCAATCCTATATAATTATAGATATATACCATAAAACTAACCTGTAAAAATCTCATTTCAAAAGGTTGTAGCGATTTTGAGATATTGCCAAAAATCTGGAACGGTTATGTCCACGCAGGAAGAATAATCTGCATTGGAATACACAGTCTGAGAAACGTCACTGCAGTAACGCTTCTCAGATTCAAATTTTTGGGGATTGGGAAACCGTTTTCACACTTTTTACACAATTTTCAGACAAGTGGGAAACCGATTGAAAAGAGTATTGGATGAACATGTGTATCAAACATTTGTTCTGATTTCTTTTCTTTGACAGACCGGACGTACAAAGTTTTCTGTCACTCGACGACCCTCGTAACAGCTCCGATAACAATGTCATCGATGAAAACAACACAGAATACTTCAGCGATCCCAAAGATCCAAACACGATCAACCTTGGACCCTCGGCGAATCCCTCGTAAGAAGTTTAGATGCTTTTTGTTTTGTTTCCTTGTTTTCAATGTCTTGAGTGTCTGTACGCAAGGTAAGTCTGCAACGGTTACACAGTTACACGTTTAACCGACCATTCAAACGGTTACATTTTTTGGTTCAGTTAACCTTTATTTTTTTCATTTTTTTTTTCTCTTTTTAATTATTATTTTTCACATTATCACATTTTCATTTATTACATTAACCAGTTCGCGCCGGGATTATTTTAACATTACCGAGCCGAGGCGCGGGAGTATTTTTTAACGAAACTCGATCCGAGGCAGGTTTTATGCAAGCCGATGGTACCGGGAAACACACCCACGCATTTCCGGCCTTGCTCGCTGCCGACAGACATTTCCGGCCTTGCTCGAAACGTGTTTATGCGTCATCCGTTTTGAATCTGGGGAAAAATTTGCGTGTATTTACGTCCTCCGGCGCGAACTGGTTAAGGAGGATTAGCCTCTCAAATTATTATTGTTATTATAATTGATCCGTCTTCTGTAATTTTTTTGTTATTTTTTTTTTCAGAGCTCGGCCGAGTGACTTTGACTTCCTCAAAGTCATTGGCAAAGGAAGTTTTGGCAAGGTCCTGCTGGCCAAACACAAACACGACGACAAGGTGTTCGCTGTCAAGGTCTTGGAAAAAAAAGCAATTATGCAAAGAAATGAGGTATGTAGTTGCTCTGCAGTGTTTAGTCAACGGACCGATCGATCTGGTCTGTCAAACAGCGCGCATTGACCAATAGGATTACCACTTTTGGTCAGGTGACTTGGCAACAGTTGCTCTACGATAGTAGCTCGGTCAAACTCGGTTTCATGCGGTGTGTAAAGTCTCCACAAACAAATTGGTTCCTTGCAGGCAGACGCCATATTTTATCAAACAAAATGCGACTTTCATGTGCTCATAATAATGGGAGTTGAAGAAATAGTAAACAAATATCCAGTCTTATCCAGTTAGCGCCGGGATTACTTTAACATCGCCGAGGCGCGGGATTATTTTTAACGAAACTCGATTCGAGGCGGGATCAGGCCGATGGTACCGGGAAGCACACCCACGCATTTCCGGCCTTGCTCGCTGCTGACGGACATTTCCGGCTTTGCTCGTGGCGTGTTTATGCGTTATCCGTTTTGAATTTAGGGAAAACTTTGCGTGTATATACGCCTTCCGGCTTGAACTGGTTAATAAGGCTATGGTATAAATGTAATGCGATCTGTGAAAACCCGTCAAATGTCGCAAAGTTGCAAGTCCCATAAAAGCAACAACAAACAAAAAAATTTGTAATTGATTTTTCATTGCTATTCTGGTACCCTATCGTTAAACGCTGTTTTCGCAGAACTTCGCATCGCCAATAATCGACGTTCATTTTAACGTAACTTTTAATGTAGAGGTCCTACAGACCTGATTAAAAAAGCATTAGAAAGAGGATGATCTCAGCTTTAAGATGATGTAAAGAACTCATTTTTTTATTTTGCCATCATGTGGCGGGTTTTCACAGATCGCATCACAAATATGATTATAAAAATAACCGATGATTTTGGAGGATTGAGGATGGTTCGTAGCAAAAAGAGCCTAGGGTTAAAATACCTTTTCTTTAATCTGCTAATAATCTTCCTCCACAGCAAAAGCACATCATGGCTGAAAGAAACGTCCTGTTGAAGAACCTCAAACATCCATTCCTGGTGTCCCTTCACTACTCGTTCCAAACGCCCGACAAACTGTACTTTGTGCTCGACTACATCAACGGTGGCGAGCTGTTCTTCCATCTGCAGAGAGAAAGATGCTTTCCGGAACCCAGGGCTCGGTTCTATGCCGCTGAGATTGGCAGTGCCATCGGCTACTTACATTCACTGGATATTATATACAGGTTAGTAATTCACGAAGAAGTGCGTGGCTTACGCCATGCTCGGAACTTACGCAACAAATTTGTTTGTTTCCTTTTTCATGTTTGTTTCATGTACACAGTCACTTTGTCTCTGAAGATGATCTTGTTCTGAGGAAGAGCTTGTTCTGAAGAAGAGCTTGTTCTGAAGAAGAGCTTGTTCTGAGGAAGAGCTTGTTCTGAGGAACATCTTGTTCTGAGGAACGTCTTGTTCTGAGGAACATCTTGTTCTGAGGAACGTCTTGTTCTGAGGAACGTCTTGTTCTGAGGAACGTCTTGTTCTGAGGAACGTCTTGTTCTGAGGAACGTCTTGTTCTGAGGAACGTCTTGTTCTGAGGAACGTCTTGTTCTGAGGAACGTCTTGTTCTGAGGAACGTCTTGTTCTGAGGAACGTCTTGTTCTGAGGAACGTCTTGTTCTGAAGAGCGTCTTGTTCTGAAGAGCGTCTTGTTCTGAAGAGCGTCTTGTTCGGAGGGACGTCGTGTTCTTCAGGACGTCGTGTTCTTCAGGACGTCGTGTTCTTCAGGACGTCGTGTTCTTCAGGACGTCTTGTTCTTCAGGACGTCTTGTTCTTCAGGACGTCTTGTTCTTCAGGACATCTTGTTCTTCAGAACCTCTTGTTCTTCAGAACCTCTTGTTCTTCAGAACCTCTTGTTCTTCAGAACCTCTTGTTCTTCAGAACCTCTTGTTCTTCAGAACCTCTTGTTCTTCAGAACCTCTTGTTCTTCAGAACCTCTTGTTCTTCAGAACCTCTTGTTCTTCAGAACCTCTTGTTGTTCAGAACCTCTTGTTGTTCAGAACCTCTTGTTGTTCAGAACCTCTTGTTGTTCAGAACCTCTTGTTGTTCAGAACCTCTTGTTGTTCAGAACCTCTTGTTGTTCAGAACCTCTTGTTGTTCAGAACCTCTTGTTGTTCAGAACCTCTTGTTGTTCAGAACCTCTTGTTGTTCAGAACCTCTTGTTGTTCAGAACCTCTTGTTGTTCAGAACCTCTTGTTGTTCAGAACCTCTTGTTGTTCAGAACCTCTTGTTGTTCAGAACCTCTTGTTGTTCAGAACCTCTTGTTGTTCAGAACCTCTTGTTGTTCAGAACCTCTTGTTGTTCAGAACCTCTTGTTGTTCAGAACCTCTTGTTCTTCAGAACCTCTTGTTCTTCAGAACCTCTTGTTCTTCAGAACCTCTTGTTCTTCAGAACCTCTTGTTCTTCAGAACCTCTTGTTCTTCAGAACCTCTTGTTCTTCAGAACCTCTTGTTCTTCAGAACTTCTTGTTCTTCAGAACCTCTTGTTCTTCAGAACCTCTTGTTCTTCAGAACCTCTTGTTCTTCAGAACCTCTTGTTCTTCAGAACCTCTTGTTCTTCAGAACCTCTTGTTCTTCAGAACCTCTTGTTCTTCAGAACCTCTTGTTCTCCATAGCCCCTTGTTCTCCATAGCCCCTTCCGTTTTGGAGATATAACATGTTTATCATTTGGGATATCATGAAGAAGTTTTTTTATTTTGCAAACCAGTTTGTTACTTTGTTCCTGCCTGCAGAGATTTGAAACCAGAGAACATCTTGATCGACAGTGAGGGTCACGTTGTCTTGACAGACTTTGGTCTGTGCAAAGAAGGCATCGCCGCCAAAGGCACTACCTCGACATTCTGTGGAACACCAGAGGTATGTCCGCATTCCCTCCGATTTTCCCCCCGTCTTTTTGTTATTGTCTCGTCTGAACCAGGTTCAGAAATAGACTGTGCATTCACTAGTCCTGTATGTAGTTCGTAGTTCGTAGATAATGTACCCGTATGTATGCGTCATTTTGGTTAAAGTTTGAAAACAAATTTGTTGTGACGGCTCCACAAAAAAAGTATATGAAGTCGCGCTGTGCATTATCATGCAATGGCCCGCTTAACGTTGAGAGGGTAAACATTTCATCAAAATGGGATTTTCATTTTTGTCATGAATGACATTTTTAATACCTACAGTTTCAGGTTTCATTTACAGAAATGTTTAATTTTAATGAATACAGTAGAAAAATGACAATTTTGTGTGCATCGTTCTGTTGTTCTACAACAGAGCCGGTTATTTCAAAACCTGTTTTCTCAGTTGTGTAATTTGAACTCCAAGGAAGTAATCAATATGCAAACATGTTATAACTCCAGAATGGAATGGGCTATGTAGCTCTACCAAATTGGGCTTTCCAACCATGTATATAACTCTCTTTTTTGCGACATACATGTACTACCTATTTTAGTGGAGCAGGTCTATATGCAAAATTGAAGTCAATTCTAATCAAACTAGGGTGACGGATGCAATATCGTTGTAACCTTTATATAAAAGTCCAGTACTGAGGTCAAAAGTCATTTTAGGTCAAGTTGTAAAAAGGCTAGAATTACAAAATTAGTCTCATTCGACAAAACTATGTTGGCGAGGTAAAATTAAAGATTCAAACACGCGTTTCAAATGGACACGTGTTTAACAGTAGTTTCAGACACGCAATTTACATTGTAATACGTCTAGAACACATTTGAAAGGCGTGTTTAGATATTTCATTTGACCTTGCCAAGACACGCGTTTTGTCTTACTTATTAACCCGTGTTGGAAACAGTTTTCCGACTGGGAACCTTTGAAAGGTGGAAGTATTTAAACCAAGCTACCTACACCTTACCAGTACAATGTAGATATTTAGGTTTTTTTATAGTTCAGCATCTAACATAGCCTTTTGACAAGGCCTTGTGACTCTGGCTAAGCGGCTGAGATGAGTCTAGATACCCGGGGTGAACGCGCGACCGAGTGACGAATGTCACGAGGCCTTTTGCAATGTAGGTTTTACTGCTCGGCATGAATTATTCATAGATACATATTAGCATGCCAATACGCCCAACAATCAGAACGGCGATCTCCCAGTTGGCTTCGTTCGTGATTCGTTCAATATCAAAGCATGTAAGAAAAGGTACAAAAACGTATATAAATTTTGCTTCTGAGTTGAATATATGAATGATAAATACAAGATATCACATTTAAATCTATTTTACATGCAAAATTGCAATAAATTAGGAAGCAACTAATGATTTGAGCTAAATATTGTAAGTGACATGATTGGACATTCCCTGTTTGTAAAATGAACTACCGGTAGTCCAACTCAAATATAAGCTGACATCACGCGGAGATACGTTCGCTGATTGGACGCTACCATTTCGGTAGCGATTCCAGTCGGAAACAAAGGTTAACATAAGAAATCCAAACCAGATTGATAAAGGCCACTTGTCTGGACAATTCGCACTGGCGTTCACTCAGGTTTTCGCGATTAGTCTCTTTTTAGTCGCTTGGCGTCTATCAGACATGTGGCCTTGTTTAAAGGCTACATCTAACATGGTACATGTAGTTGTAAATGGACCACGATTAATAATAATTTTGTTTTATACATGTAGTGCATTACAAGTACATGTACCGGTACATGTACATCATCAAATAATCTGAATGTTTTTGTGTTCAGTACCTCGCCCCAGAAGTCTTGAAGAAACAGGAATATGATCGCAGTGTGGACTGGTGGTGCTTAGGAGCAGTGCTCTATGAAATGCTGTCTGGACTGGTAAGATCACATCCTTTTTACTATCTTGATCCTTAACCCTTTGCACGCTATCGGCGACTCCAGTCGCCCAGCGCATTTATTCCCACACTGCTATGGGCAACTACAGTCGCCTGCGACAACGTTCTATTTATAAATGAATGAATATGACAAACCATTGACCCCTGACCCTCACCCGGGTACCATTGGATAGATGATTACGAGGCTAACGTTCAATCATAAATTCACACTCGTTTCTTACAAAATTCTCTGCTATTTTCGATTGAAAATCTGTCCGTTCTGCTGTTCGAGTGTTCAATGGACGCCGGAGCTGCATTTCAGGAGATTTTTGGGGACTCAGACTCCGGAAATTCGGACTTTGAAGGCCTTTTTCAGGACGATTATGTCAACGATAGTGTCGACAACGAGTATGCCAGTGTGTACGAGAACGTGGTGAAGGTTCCATTGATGACGATAGTAGTGATGGGGCACAACGCCACGATGGCCCCGGTGAAGTTCGCCAGCAAGCGGGAGATTATGCGGCTCCTAACGCGGCTCGGATAGCAGCTCGTAATGATGCATTTCGGAGGGCTTACCACCACAACTGGCTGATAAATTTTAGCCATCCTCCTGGCCACCAATGGAAAGGAAATTTCCTACTGAACAAATAGTTTGTTGCATTTTCCTGTAAAACACACCCATCATAGAATAAAAAGCTTCGGAACATATTAGTGTGCATTACTTAGTGACTTGCACAGGAAATCCAGCGCCATGGGAATACGTGTGTATGAGAATGGTAGCGTGCTAAGGGTTAAGGGGGGTGTCTATTAAAAGGGCGTCCCTTTTTATTTTCATGGCTCTCATATCTGTGACCTGTCACCACAAAATGAGCGGAAAGTCACACATGGCCAAAACGAGTTATTGGCCGAAACGTACATTTTTCAAGTGGGAGGTCGGTTTCGAGTTGTTAACGTTGTTACATACAAAACAACCTTCTTTATCATATCCCAAAATTGTATAGCTCAGTTAAAACTCTAAAGTGTGTTTTTTGGTGGCTGAATTACACTGAGTGATACTATAATTGGCACGGTTCACAGACTTTGAATTTCGTTTTCTCAAAACAAGGGAGCATGACTTCAGCTATTTGAAAAGAGTATAGCGGCAGCTAGGAATAAGCTACAGCAACACACAATACATCATTTGAAAGCTAAGGACTTAGAAATGTGATAATGTCAATTTTGTTATTTTGCGACTTTCCACCCATTTTGTGGTGACAGTTCACATTTTTGTCCTCTAAAGAAGGATTGGTCGTTTGGCAAAAAAAAATTTGCGTTTATAACAATTTTATTTTTTAATTTTTTTTTTTTTTAAACCTAGCCACCATTCTATAGCAGAGACACTGCGGAGATGTACGACAACATTCTCCACAAACCGCTGCGAATGAAGAGCAACTTCTCTGCATCAGCTAAGATGATTCTAGAAGGGGTGAGTATAGCAACGCCCACGGGGTCATACGCTAGGCTTTCTGGAAAAACAGCCAGATATGGGCGGAGGTCAAACGGAGGGTTTGCGGGTGTATTAGGAAAGAGAATAAAAATCTTTATTCAGTAAGGTTTGTTGCGCTTCAATAGGGAATAATTACATGTCAACATTTTTTTTGAATATAAAAAGGCCTTAATGTTAAGCTTTGTGTTAGTGAAAATGCGGTAAAAAAAAATAGGAATTTTTTTTTTTTGCTTTTATTTCATGATTTTAAAATCAATGGCCAACAAGATTTTTTTACTTGAATTGTATCTATACGGGGTGTCAGTAATTGAAATTTGAAAAATAAAATAAAATTGGGATAAAAATATCACATTTTTTTAATTTTTTTTTTTTTATCTGTGGCCTGTGCCAATGTTTGTTTCGTTTTGCCAAAACGCCTCTTTCATGTCAGAGCTGTGATTTGCCCAGTCAAATGTTGTTTTTGTCCATAAAAACAAATTAATTCCAGATGTTCATAGTATTTCCTTAAGATATGTGATGTACACATGTAAAAGCGTAAAATATCAATAAATATACAAATATTTTTCATAACTTGTGAGATGCTTTTGTCACATTTCCTCCATTTTCTCCTTCATCCAACGGTGTTCTTGCAAAGTAAGAATGTTATAAGATGACATCTTATTATATTAAAGGGATCGTATACGTTTGGTAATTGGAACCCACTGTTTGTTTCAATCCTATATAGTTATAGATATATACCATAAAACTAACCTGTAAAAATTTCATTTCAAAAGGTGGTAGTGATTTTGAGATATTGCTGAAATTCTGGAGCGGTTTTGTCCACGCAGGAAGAATAATCTGCATTGGAATACACACTCTGAGAAACGTCACTGCAGTAACACTTCTCAGATTCAAATTTGTGGGGATAAAAAGTGATATCTTTTTCCATAACTACAGTACTTCGAGATAAAAAGTTTCAAAAAATGCATTATACTATTCAAAGCTGCTGTACTTCTTACCAAGTAAGTTTTTATTGCCATTAATTTTTGGAGTAATTACCAAACGTATACGATCCCTTTAAGCTTGATAATGTTTTTCTCTGTTCTTCTTTTTAGATGTTGCAGAAGGACCGTAAAAGGAGACTTGGTGCAGGGGACCAAGATTTCCAAGTCCTCAGGAACCACGAATTCTTTGAGGTCATTGACTGGGAGGCACTTTATGCCAGAGAAATCACACCTCCATTCAATCCTAGTGTCGTAAGTATTCTCAGTTGATACAGTGGAACGCTGATATACCGAACACCGCTATATCGAACATTCGACTGTAACGAACATTCGACTGTAACGAACGTTTGGCTGTAACGAACGTTTGGCTGTAACGAACGTTTGGCTGTAGCGAACGTTCGGCTGTAGCGAACGTGCGGCTGTAGCGAACGTGCGGCTGTAGCGAACGTGCGGCTGTAGCGAACGTGCGGCTGTAGCGAACGTGCGACTGTAGCGAACGTGCGGCTGTAGCGAACGTGCGGCTGTGGCGAACGTGCGGCTGTGGCGAACGTGCGGCTGTGGCGAACGTGCGGCTGTGGCGAACGTGCGGCTGTGGCGAACGTGCGGCTGTGGCGAACGTGCGGCTGTGGCGAACGTGCGGCTGTGGCGAACGTGCGGCTGTGGCGAACGTGCGGCTGTGGCGAACGTGCGGCTGTGGCGAACGTGCGGCTGTGGCGAAGGTTTGGCTGTGACGAAGGTTTGGCTGTGACGAAGGTTTGGCTGTGACGAAGGTTTGGCTGTGACGAAGGTTCGGCTGTGACGAAGGTTCGGCTGTAACGAAGGTTCGGCTGTAACGAGCGTTCGGCTGTAACGAGCGTTCGGCTGTAACGAGCGTTCGGCTGTAACGGGCGTTCGGCTGTAACGGGCGTTCGGCTGTAACGGGCGTTCGGCTGTAACGGGCGTTCGGCTGTAACGGACGTTCGGCTGTAACGGACGTTCGGCTGTAACGGACGTTCGGCTGTAACGGACGTTCGGCTGTAACGGACGTTCGGCTGTAACGGGCGTTGGGCTGTAACGGGCGTTGGGCTGTAACGGGCGTTGGGCTGTAACGGGCGTTGGGCTGTAACGGGCGTTGGGCTGTAACGGGCGTTGGGCTGTAACGGGCGTTGGGCTGTAACGGGCGTTGGGCTGTAACGGGCGTTGGGCTGTAACGGGCGTTGGGCTGTAACGGGCGTTGGGCTGTAACGGGCGTTGGGCTGTAACGGGCGTTGGGCTGTAACGGGCGTTGGGCTGTAACGGGCGTTGGGCTGTAACGGGCGTTGGGCTGTAACGGGCGTTGGGCTGTAACGGGCGTTGGGCTGTAACGGGCGTTGGGCTGTAACGGGCGTTGGGCTGTAACGGGCGTTGGGCTGTAACGGGCGTTGGGCTGTAACGGGCGTTGGGCTGTAACGGGCGTTGGGCTGTAACGGGCGTTGGGCTGTAACGGGCGTTGGGCTGTAACGGGCGTTGGGCTGTAACGGGCGTTGGGCTGTAACGGGCGTTGGGCTGTAACGGGCGTTGGGCTGTAACGGGCGTTGGGCTGTAACGGGCGTTGGGCTGTAACGGGCGTTGGGCTGTAACGGGCGTTGGGCTGTAACGGGCGTTGGGCTGTAACGGGCGTTGGGCTGTAACGGGCGTTGGGCTGTAACGGGCGTTGGGCTGTAACGGGCGTTGGGCTGTAACGGGCGTTGGGCTGTAACGGGCGTTGGGCTGTAACGGGCGTTGGGCTGTAACGGGCGTTGGGCTGTAACGGGCGTTGGGCTGTAACGGGCGTTGGGCTGTAACGGGCGTTGGGCTGTAACGGGCGTTGGGCTGTAACGGGCGTTGGGCTGTAACGGGCGTTGGGCTGTAACGGGCGTTGGGCTGTAACGGGCGTTGGGCTGTAACGGGCGTTGGGCTGTAACGGGCGTTGGGCTGTAACGGGCGTTGGGCTGTAACGGGCGTTGGGCTGTAACGGGCGTTGGGCTGTAACGGGCGTTGGGCTGTAACGGGCGTTGGGCTGTAACGGGCGTTGGGCTGTAACGGGCGTTGGGCTGTAACGGACGTTGGGCTGTAACGGACGTTGGGCTGTAACGGACGTTGGGCTGTAACGGACGTTGGGCTGTAACGGACGTTGGGCTGTAACGGACGTTGGGCTGTAACGGACGTTGGGCTGTAACGGACGTTGGGCTGTAACGGACGTTCGGCTGTAACGGACGTTCGGCTGTAACGGACGTTCGGCTGTAACGGACGTTCGGCTGTAACGGACGTTCGGCTGTAACGGACGTTCGGCTGTAACGGACGTTCGGCTGTAACGGACGTTCGGCTGTAACGGACGTTCGGCTGTAACGGACGTTCGGCTGTAACGGACGTTCGGCTGTAACGGACGTTCGGCTGTAACGGACGTTCGGCTGTAACGGACGTTCGGCTGTAACGGACGTTCGGCTGTAACGGACGTTCGGCTGTAACGGACGTTCGGCTGTAACGGACGTTCGGCTGTAACGGACGTTCGGCTGTAACGGACGTTCGGCTGTAACGGACGTTCGGCTGTAACGGACGTTCGGCTGTAACGGACGTTCGGCTGTAACGGACGTTCGGCTGTAACGGACGTTCGGCTGTAACGGACGTTCGGCTGTAACGATTTCAACTTTTAACACTGCGTCTAAAACAAAAACTGTTGATTTCAGACCAGCAACATGGACACCAAGAACATCGACCCCGAGTTTGTGCGGGAGCCTGTTCCGCAATCCGTGGGTCGATCCATCGAATCACACATGGTTAGTGCCAGCGTACAGGAGGCCGATTCCGCGTTCACCGGCTTCACATACGTCCCACCGAGCGAGGCATTCGACGATTAAACGACCAATCTTCAAAGGCCAGTCTTTTACAAATCCAGCTTGAAAATACTGCATCTACATTGTGAGTGTAGTAAGATTAGGTGAGATTTCCAGAAAAAAATCATGCTGTCTGTGTGCTAATCTCTATTGTATTTTAACAATCAAGGTCGTCAATTTATTTGTACACGTTTTATCAAAATTTCTGCCAAAACCCTGAACTGCTCCAAATGTCTGTGCGATACACAGTAAAAGTTTCCAATATTCCTGTTTATTCTCCAAATGACATACTTCATTTAAAAAAAAAATTATATAGGGTGTCTCAAAAAAATTGCCCAAAATATATTGGGATACCACACGTAGAATGTATAACTAACATCGATAATGTTGATATGGTTACAAAGATAATGGTTTCCACTTTAAAATGAGACATCAAACGTCAAAATCAGACAATGTTTAACAGTTATGAATAATTTCTCAAAAGGGGTCAAATTGACCATGGGACCAAGTTTTGTTTGGACACTGTGCAAGTGTAGTCTTGAGATCAAGTTGTTAGACAGTTTTGTCTTTGTCCGTGCAGGTGGCTGAGCACGGTTCATTTTGTTTGCGCCTGCACAGACAAAGACGATGAAGTCTAACGACTTGATTTCAAGTCTACACTTGCACAGTATCCAAACAAAATCGAAAAACTTGGTCCCATGGTCAATTTGACCCCTCTTGACAAATTATTCATAACTCTGTCAAACATTGTAAGATTGTGACGTTTAATGTCTCATTTTTAAGTGGAAACCGGTATCTTTAAAAACATATCTATATTATCTATATTATCGATGTTAGGCATAACAAAAAAAATGTTATGTTGGCGTAACCCGACCGACCCTAAAAATACGGCCGACCCTGGATATTTTTTTTTTCAAGCGACGAAATTTAATGATTAAAATCTATATAAATCTATACGTTTGAAACCATTTCTGACCGTTTCTCATTGTTGTGTGTGTGGATTGTGAAAATATTGAACCTGGACACGCTATTGTGTATCACTACCGGCTTAAACAATTAGAAAACATATCATTTTCACTGCTGGGAGGGGGGGAAAAAAAAAAAAAAAAAAGAATCCCGACCTACCTACTCTATTTTTTTGAGCCCATTACGCCAACATAACATTTTTTTTTATGCCTTAGTTATACATTCTAAGTTTGGTATTTCGTTATATTTTGGTGCATTTTTTTATAGACACCTTGTATGAAAAAGTATTTTGAATACTGACAAGGTGAACAAAAGTGGGCTTCTAAAAGCATCAATTTTGGTGATGCAGTGGTATGAAATAATTGTGTGTTCCTAAATCGGAAGAAATTACGTGTACTTGTATTCATTTCTTGTTGATTAATGTGTTTTTGTTAATGCTGCCCATTTCAATGATCAGGATAAAATTACAATAAATGCTTGTTTTTCAAAACTAGTTAACAAATTAAGGAAAATTCCATGTACATTTTATTAAAAAAAAATAAAAAAGTATATTCCAATCAAATGTTATTTAATTTATGAAGAATTTCTGAACATGTGCATTCCACCCAAAACAAAATTATTTAAATTTGCCAAATGCATTCAGGTGACTAACAAAAATGAGATCCCTGTTAGTTACAGAATGTACATTCTCTAATGTCTAACACTTTATTAATATTTTGAAGCATTTTCCTCTTTTAATTTTTAAGAGGTTTCGGTTTTAAGTTTAGCCTAAACATTTTTGTTCAGCTTGAAGGTCATATACACCATTTGTAGACATACATGTACATTTTATTACTGAATTATTAAAAACAATTCTTAATTAATTTATTAACTATTTGCCGGACGGCACCCGCGAAAAATAATGGACATGTAGGTGTTCACAAAAATCACCAATGGATTTGCCCTCACACAGTACACCCTTCATTAGACGTATGTGTAGATAGAACATTCCATTTTGTATGGTTAGGTTAATGTATGCCATTTTTGAAACTCGGATATTTGTGGACCAATTTCGGAACAATTGCAGGATATCTAGCGCAATCATTTTGCTGGATGCCTAGAGTCATGATTTACTTTCATATCGGAAAAAGTAAGATATTTCTTAATAATTCGGTAGTAAAAATGTGTGATATCTGCAAATGGTGTATCCTACCTTTAAATCCTAATACATTAAAAATGGTTACGAGACCAGTTAACTCTATCTCTGAGATATACATAGTAATTCATTTTGAACTGCCAAATAAGATTGTTTTTCAATGCTGTTTTGCCTTTATACAGTGAAAGGGGATAATTTTCAATAGATTGTTCGTAAATGACAACAGTTTTAACTAAGAGGGTAAATTGAACTTTAGTAAACGCTGGCTTTGTACTTTTGCTCGTCTTGAATTCCCAGCTGTGACACAAATATTTTAAAATAATAATGTTGTAATCGACCATTAAGTTTGACAAAAACACTTTGTTTTCCAAACGTTGTGCTATAAGTTTTGTTGTTTGTGTTTTGAGAGCGGTCGATTTGTGTCCTTTTTCTAAACAAACAAATTAACCAAAGACATTCCCTTATGTTTATTCGCATTCCGTATGTAAATTTATGCAAATTGTATCATTAGTCATATTTAAATCTTTTCATTTGACAATTATCTGTAAGATTTGGTTTTCTGCAGCATCCTTACTTGGTAAATCTTAAAAGTTGCAACAAACCTTTAAAAATGGTATTCGTAATTCCGAGCAAATTTGAAACGCAAAAAAATAAAATTAGGGAGTGTATTTTGTGTGCCATAGAAAAGTTATTATAATTTTTGTTATTTCAAATATTTACTTTTGATAATTGTTTCTAAATTGTAACTGTTTTTTCATTCTCCGTCGATGTATTGCGTTTTTTAAAATCCAGTTAGCTTTTTTGTTGTTGTGATGACAGACATTGTAGTTGTGTCCCCTTAAATGGTAAAAAGATGTGCTCATCGTTTGAGACTTCATCTACAAAAAATAACAGCAAGTTTTGCACCGTATTAAAGAAAAGTGTATAATTAGAAGTGTGCGTGTGCACGTGATAATGTGTCGATTGCCAACACATGTGACCAAAAAAATAGTTTAAAGGAAATATACATTTGCAAACATTAAAAAAAGAAAAGATGGCCAATTATCACGAAATACTTTACTGGACTTTCTGTAAAATCATAACTCCGGGGGCCAATTTCATAGAGCTGCTAAGCAAGAAAATTTGCTTAGCACCAAAAATCTTGCTCATTAAAAACAGGTTACCAGCCAAAATTCTATGTGTTTTTCATGCTAAGCAAAAAAAACAGCTGATTATCAATCCAGAACAATAAAGATCAGGTGAAAATTTGGTCTGTAACCTTGTTTTTGCCAAAGACAAAATGTCATGCTAAGCAAATTTTTGTGCTTAAAAGCTGGGCCCAGGGCCCAATTTCATAGCACTGCTTATTAGTTAGCGGAAAAGTTGTGCTAACTTTAGCAGAAAAATTTGCTAACCTTAAGCGCTATTTTACGGCGTTTTTGTGCTAACGTTTGCGCGCGCATGGAGATTCTACTGTTACGTCACTGATTTAAGCAAATTTTCCCGCTAGGTTAAGCGTGCCTTTTGCTGCGCTTACTGCTTACGGTCCCCATGAAATAGATGGAGGCTCGGTTAGCAGAAAATTGTGTGCTTAGCAGCGCTATGAAATTGGGCCCTGGTGTGCTGACATTTTTAAGTAAAGTGGTATTTTCGTATAATTTTTTTTCCCCTTCAAATACTGCTATTTGTTTATGAAATTTAGTTATATATCATTTTCTTTGCAATTAATTATATACAAGTAAAAGGGTAAAAGCCATGAAATGCCATCGCAATGAAATTGCTCCCTTTTTATCTAAAGTGGAGTCAGGAATCCAGACTACAAAACATGATTTTTTAAATTTTTGTTATAACATACAACCTATCAAAATCCATCCATTTCGGAAAATTACAGAAAAAGCAAATGTACTTCCCCTTAAAACCCGTGAGAATATTAGAAGAAATAGGCCATGACAATTACACGTTGTTGCTTTGAATATTAACGACTGTTTTTTTTCCAGTTACATTTGTCATTATTCTTATTAGTGAGTTAAAATTGTATAATTCTTTAAATGACCATAGTGTGTGAAAATGCTGAAATGAATAGCAAAGTACGTATTATCACTATGAGAAACATTTCATTAAGATATTTTACTGTCGACGCCAAAAGAAAAAAACCGGGGGATGTTTAATGACTTCAATGTTTGGTGACGTGACAAGCACATTACTTGGGGGCCAGCTAGGTTTATAATTGCGGATATCAAATCGTATTTTACTCTATCTTGCTCAAATAAATACGTGGACATTGTTTTATCTTCCGGGTTATTGCGGAAGTATGTGTTCTGTCAGTAAAGCACTTATTTTCGTTATTTTTGTAAATTATTAAAAATCGAAATATGCGCGAATTGGGATGTGAGAAACATTCATGTATTAATAACATTATTGTAAGATATAGTCAAAAGAGATTAACAAGATTTTTTGGTTTAATAAAAGTAGTTAACAAAAAAAATATGAGAGTATATTAATTATTTAATTGTAATAAAAAGGAGAAAGTTATATTGAAATCAACTGTATAAAATGTAATATACGCGAATTATACCTCTCATTGTATGAAGCGTTTCAACACCAGAGAAAGAAAACTGGAATAAAATAACATATAAAAGATACGATCACAATACGGACTTATTTTTGATTGTTTTAATATAAATGAAGCGAGGTATAAGCAGGGAATTACCCCCCCCCCCCTCAAAACAAAATCACCCGGCAAAAGCAAAAGCCTATTTGGTAAGTAACGCCAAAAAGACATTTATTGTTATCATCAAATCGTTGATGATTTGTCCAATTTCGATTAGAAATGGCTACTCGGTCCATAATTATAAGGTATCTTCTGAAACTGAAAGAGTTTAGGGAAATTTGAAGCAGGAGAAACATCAAACGATGGAAACAAAGCTAAAATTACAAATATTTGATAAAAAAATGCATTTTTTTTGTATTCAAAATTATATTTTCAGTGATGGATTTTTACGCAAACTTTCGATCAAATTCTGGTTTTTAAACATGAAATTTTCTCTAAAAGCGGACACGGACAATTTAGCGCTGTTGGTGACATATATGTACCGTTTTCCAAACCTCGGCTTCGTCTTCATCTCGGGCTTCAATAATAGAGTTTAGCAATGGGCTAAAGCCAAAGATGGAGCCGAAGCCATGGGTTTGAAAAACGGTCCTGGTCTGAAGCTAGATTGTTGAGCGCCCTCTCTAGCTGGGTTCTACACTAAGTAGCCGGTTTAGCGCAGTAACTGCAAGATTTTGACCCGGGATTTGTAACTAGGCATGATAAACTTTGGGGATTTGGACGACGTTTCAAGTCTACACCACACATCATTATTACATGGATAACAAGTAATGTTTTCTTACAGTATTTATTGAAATCTTGGTTGTTTTTGAGTTTATTTTGGGTATAAATTTACCCCATTTGTTCTGGTAATGTGTCTCAATGTCCAACGTCCAACTCGTGCGCCCCGCCGGTGTGCTGCGCTACCGGGGGAGTAGCAGCACTAGGTCAATGCATGGCCTACGGACTACGGGAGTACGGGTGTGTGCAAAATCATATTGATTTTGGAGGATTTAGGAGTAGGAGGGTTATGGTTATACCATGTTTATACTAGTCTTGGAGTCTTGCATTCCATTCTCGCGGTCGGGATGACGTCACCGGGCCCTGTTTCTTGTCTCTGATTGGTCAGTGGTGGCTGTTACTTATCACCCCCTCTGGACTCAAAGAGGAATGAGTAGCAATAAATAGTGTTGTGGTCTATGTGAAAAAAATCTAAATAATCAATTATTGTCTAATATTTATTAAACACTACACCGAAATATTTCCAAATTTCATTGTTTTATGAAGTAAAAAAATCTCCCACGATACACCGAAAAAAAGAAGTATGCATGTTTTTATTGCTGTAAAAAAATATAGAAAACACGTAATTCCCTGTACAAATTGAATGGAGGGTTACCCCTTTGTCCAACGGCGTGTGCAATAGGTGGAACAGCCTCCGACCGTGAGAATGGCCAAGACCCCACGGGCCAACTAGCTATTTAGTCCGAGCATGCTCCATGGTCCGAGTTACTGGACTCTTTATCGCTTTTTTAACATTTGGACATTATCATATCTGGCGCTCAAGTAGTACCGGTAGTACTAGCATAGCAACGGCTATGTTCTAATCATTATTTCTTCTTGAAACTTTCCACACATACAAACTGTTATATAAACAACAAAATATCAAAATTTCGAAAACGTGGGATAGTTACGAGGACCTAATTTGCATATTTAATTACCGTGTTAATTAGACCACAAATAGACTTTATTCCAAACGTAAACACTAACTACACAAACACTACGCAAAATCGTGTAATTTTAGAGGTTTTTGATTATCTGATTGCACCCCAAAATTGGGAATATGTAGAGGAGGACTTTGGCTTTCCAAATTACGCAAAATCTCAAAATTGACCACCCCTATTTTGACTTTGGATGGCCATATCTCCGAATCACATTGTGCAACTTTACTCCCATATTGTGGTGACAGGTCCTATACTGCTCATGATCAAGGATTGGAGTATTGATTTGGATGGCCTCGTCTGCTGGATCGACTTGCGATGGCATTGATACCGGGCAGGAGCGCCGAGAATTTTGCAACTTTGAAAACTATGCGCTGCCTGGTGCAGTTCTGGCATCTTTCAATGAACTGAGGTACAGTAGGGATTTGATTGATGTTGTGCTTGTTGCCGAAGAAACAGAAATCCCATGTCACAGGTAAGTTTTTTTCTTTTTCACATGGACACTTTTCTCCCAATCACAATTCATGATGCGACACTTAGGGAATAACAGTGCGAGGACCCGGTCTTTACTGTGTGATAATGACCAGGTTTGGGGGATGACCGCTAGTAATGGACCGAGCCGAATTTATTCCCTTTAATAAATACTTACGGTAACGAGAAAAATTGTGAAAATGCTCCACATTTTGTGACTTTTCTTTTGTTTTTATGTTCAGTTGCCATATTTTAGCTTATGCATGGTACCTTGTCTCTTCAATATGTGTTGTTATTATTACCCATACTTTGAGACCACTAGCTGACTACTGATGCCCACCGTGCATAGCAACGCGCTAGCATTAACAGACGACACACGCATTTTGATAAATGCCGCGCGTATAGATACAAACTTTCTACGCGTACATTTATAGCGCGCAGTATCAAGATTTGACGCGTCCTTGTTACAAGTTACCGTAGAACTGTTGCATTCGGCCAATCATTGGCTTACATGATGCTTGATTAATGCTGGTTCAGGTGATATTTATTCCCCATGTATACACTCCCACCCTATCTCCCCTGGGGAAGGATTTAGTGATAAAACCCTGACAGCCTAATTATGAGAAAAACAGCTTTAACCCTAACTCCTTACACAACAAAGGAAGTTGGAGGATTTTGAAGGAATTGTATTGTTCAATAACAATGGTGAGGGAGTTAGGGTTAAAGTTTCGAAAAGCGTATTATTTCCATACACAATTGTTTCACAAAATCGACCCCCCCAAAAAAAATTCTGGGTGATGGATTATGTTTAAATTTGGAGAGATTGTAGATTAATAGTTCATGATTCAGAAAAACGTTTAAAAAAAGAAAGAAACTAAAAATCCTCATAAAAAAATGTTTAAAAATATATTTTACAAATGTACTGTGGTTGATCATTGTTCTCATTATTTTACAGAATCGTTTTAGCAGCGAGT
Source organism: Crossaster papposus (assembly GCA_037893245.1). Classification (NCBI taxonomy): domain Eukaryota; kingdom Metazoa; phylum Echinodermata; class Asteroidea; order Velatida; family Solasteridae; genus Crossaster; species Crossaster papposus. Next base: position 560,551 of record JBAIAA010000193.1, read on the forward strand.
AGTCCTTACTTCAAGGCTATGTTTACTCGCAATGTAGAAGAAAAGAGCCAACAGAAAGTTACACTCCGAGATGTCAATCCACTTATGCTACAGATGATAATTGATTATATTTATACATCACAGGTAAATAAAACAATATTAGATGCTGTTGGTCATTTCAGGGGCCAATTTCATAGAGCTGCTAAACACACAAATTTGCTTAGCACAAAAAAGTCAGCTCATTAAAAACAGGTTACCAGCCAAAATTATACGTGTTTTTCATGCTAAGCAAAAAAACAGCTGATTATCAATCAAAAAACAATAAAGATTACGTGAAAATTTGGTCTGTAACCTTGTTTTTGCCAAAGACAAATTTCCATGCTTAGCAAATTTTTGTGCTTAGCAGCTCTATGAAATTGACACCAGGATATTAACCCTAACCCCTTCGGCTCTCGCACTAGAAAGCTTACCAAACCTAACCAACTGCACATAGGTTTAGTAATTATTGGTACTGAACCTAACGGCACTAAACCTGCCAAACTACAACTTGTTGAGGTTTGATCGAGTTGGTACAGATGGGTCTAAACATTGTTCAGCATCAGGGCTGTGATGACTGGCCATTGGTTGTGTGTGTTGGAGTGAGTTAGTATTTCATACGCACTGTGGACCTCCGAACAATTGACGTCCACAGGATGCGGGAAGAGGTTACGGTTTTGTGGACTTGGACAGGTCCACAGTCCGTTTTGCCCTCTCTGAAAAAGGCTTTATAGGAAAAAACGGGTTGAGTTGTAGATAGAAAAGGCTCACCCACGAATAAATGCCTGTGCATTACCCAAACTTGTTTACAAGTCTCATGCCTTTCTGCCCTGAACCTTACAGAATTCAACAGGGTCTCCCTGGGCCTTTTGTACGAGTCAAACAAAGTCCAACAACAGTCCAATACAAAATCAGTATCTTGGAAGACAGGGGTTTAACAATTATAGTTAATTTTGATTGTTATCATAAACCTCTAATTGTTGCTTAAAAACAGGTGCGAATAACAACAGAAAATGTGCAGGAGCTGCTATCCACAGCCAATTTCTTTCTGATCAAGTGCCTGGTCTACGCATGCAGCAACTTTCTCGTACGGCAAGTGGATGTGGACAACTGTATTGAGATGCATAGTTTTGCCGAGTCTCAGGGTTGTGACGAGCTAAGCCGAGCAGCTCAGGGGTTCGCTGTACGTCACTTCGCAAACGTATGCAAGACGGAGACATTTCTGAACGCCAGCCCGCAACTGCTCGGTCAATATGCCGCTGATGAGGATCTGAACGTCAGGAGTGAAGCAGAGCTCCTGCGGGCACTTCTAGAATGGCTGACCCACGGGGACGAACGAGGTGCGAAGCAGCAACACTTCCTGTCTGTGGTCAGACATGTCCGCCTGCCGTTTGTCGGTCAAGAGTGTTTAGAGGAACTGAGCAAGTTGCCAGCTGTCATGAGATTGACCGGATGCGAGGAGCTGTTTGCCCTGGCCGTGGACTGCAGTGAGGATCGCGTGACCTCGCCGCCGGATGAATGGAAGCGTCCACGGAAGTCATCTAATCACGCAGAGATGCTGGTCATAATTGGGGGTGTGTGTAATAACCACAACAGATTACCAAACCGCAACAAAAGGTATTGAACCATGGTGTCACTTATTGAGACAATTTAAAGTAATGCTGAGCTAGTAACTCGAGTATTCGTCTACTCGTGATCGGTTTTTGCTACTCGCACTACTCGCATTTTTTTAACTATTCAATTACTCGTGCCAGCCTGAGTAGCAATAAATACTCACCCAGCTTTACCTTACATACGCACTGTGGACATTCCTTTGTCTTCGTGTAGTTAACAAACTTTGACTAAATACTCATTTTTCTCGCTTCCCCAAAACAAATTTACCCTCAAATTTGGATTATGGGCCTCTCAGCTGTCCCTTCTATCTTTTCTATATATAACCCTAACCCGTTTTTCCTCTAGCGCTCTTTTTCGGAAACTGAAAAACGGATTGTGGACGTGTGCAAGTCCACACACCGTAACCTCTTCCCGCATCGTGTGGACCTATATTGTTCGGAGGTCCACAGTGCGTATGCAAGACTAACTCACAAGTAGTTAGTGATGTTAGCAAGTGATAATTGTTTACAAGTACCGATTAAGTTGTGGTCGTATGATGGAACGACGCGAATGAATTGACTTGCCGCTCTCCACAATTGCACGCCTATAATGGCACGTCTTACTCCCAAATAATAAGGTTCAACGAACTATAAAATCCTTTGAGTGAGCCGACACGAAATTGAACACTTGTAAACATGGACAGAAATCTCAAAAGTGTTACAATGCTACTATTTCTTTCAAATTAAAGGTAGGATACACTATTTGCAGATATCGACACTTTGTACTACCAAATTTCCTTAAGTTACCTTTAAGTAGAACTTTAAGTTAGCTTTAGTAGAACTTTAACCCTAACCCTCCAGGGTATTTTGGCTAGAAACCCTGCCAGACGCATCAGATTAGATACTTTGTCACATTGACTTGTGTGCAGAGTGCAGCAAGGTCGAGCAGTCACCACAGATGCACTGTGCTGGGTCTGGCAGGGTTAGGGTTAAGTTACCTTTAGTAGAACCTTAAGGGGCTGTCCAAAGTTGTCAACATTTTTAAGGTCGTACAGAGCGTACTACTTTTCAAGACCCCCCTCCCTCCCCCCAAAGTAGTACTTTTCAACATTTAGTCCAAACACCGGTAGAGCGCGGTGGGGCATTGCGTGCACGATGTCCATGCACAGCTTTGGGAACGAGTCGCAGTAAAGTCGTGTCAAAGGTTATTCATTCACGCTTGGCACATTCGCGCGCTTATTCAGGGCTAGTATATAGGGCATCAATACATGTGTGTATGTACACCGCATGGTTAACGTTGCGCTATACAAAATCATTGCCAACTCGGTCGCCGCGGCGTGTAGGGCGGGCGGCGTCAAAAGTATCTCATCCTCGCAAGCTACGTACTGTATAGCTAGCCAGGGACGCATCGGATTTATTTTCTCGGAGTTGCACAATAGCTGTTAACAAGGTATAACCTGCCGAAGCAATCATTTTTGAACAGCGGACTTTGTATCGCTTCTTATTTTAACGTTGGAAATTCTTTCGAGATAAAAAAAGAAGGAAACAAAACCAATCATATAATTTTCCTTTGCTGACTGTACGGTACAAAATCAACATTTTATTTACAATTTAAAGTCGTACGCGGCCTCCGACCCCCCTCCCCCCTGTCGTATGCTTTGTACGACCATTAAAATGTTGAAAACTTTGGACGGCCCCTAAGTTATCATGGCTTGGTCATATTTTTCTTCCAGTAACTCTGAGAACTACTGCTGTGAACTACCTCTGGAACTCCACAAATGGAACAAGCTAGCGCCCATACCTTACATGATTCGCAATGTTGTCATGTACGACGTGGTGCGGTTCAAGAATGATGTGTACTTGACAGGAGGATTTGATGGAGAGATGCATCCGGGGGCAACAACGTCGGTCTGGGCGTATCGTACGGACATAGACACGTGGGAAAAACAGAAGGGGCTTAATATTGCAAGGTGAGGTTATATGCTGTTGAAATCGACTCTGTGTTCCTTGACAAAACACGCGGGCTGGACTCAGGATCACCCCTTTGCGTCCCGGGTTCTATGTGTCCTGGGTTCTATGCGTCCCGGGTTCTACGCGTCCCGGGTTCTACGCGTCCCGGGTTCTACGCGTCCCGGGTTCTACGCGTCCCGGGTTCTACGCGACCCGGGTTCTACGCGTCCCGGGTTCTACGCGTCCCGGGTTCTACTCGTCCCGGGTTCTACGCGTCCCGGGTTCTACGCGTCCCGGGTTCTATGCGTCCCGGGTTCTATGCGTTCTAGGTCCGACTCCACCTGATAAGACTGCACTGGGCTATACATGACTAAGTCAAGGCCAAATCATGCAACACATAGAACCCGGGACACACAAAACAGGAACGTTTAGGACCTCCTTTGGGGAGGGAGGGCATAAAACATGGGACGTGAAGAACCTGGGACACTTAGAACCCTGGATACTAGGAACTTTCTTTAGGGACGTATAGAACCCGGGACATATAGGGCCTGGGACTCATAGAACCCGGGACTCATAGAACCCGGGACCTGGTACACATAGTGATGACCTCATGGTCAGTACTGGCGTGAATGTGGTCTGGGAATGGTTTTTTTAAGATGTTTCCATAACCTACTATCTTCTTTTAATTAACATTCGTTTCTCCACATTCATGTACCCAACTAATTGATTCGTGACATCGGTACTTTAAAGGTTCTACGCAGACCTTTCGAGGAGAATTGCTGTTTAATAATTTAAAATGTGCCTTGGTGTGTAAGTAACAAGACCAGGGGTGATAAAATGGTATAAAATGACATTAATTGGGGTTAATCACTGTAAATGTAATTGGCCCCCTCATTAACATGTTCAAACACTGACAAATGGTGGCGCTGTTCGTGACGAACATTCGGCAATCCCCCAAAAGAGATGCCATGCACGCGGGTACGCACGCAGCATATTTTGTTCAGACATGGCCAGTGAAGACGACAGTTCGGGGCCGGGGAGCGCATATTCCACAGAATCGGACGAAATATCCGCAGTATCATCAGGTCCTACATCTGAAGAAGATATTCCACTTGACAATTCCTTTGACAATAACTTGAGTCGACCATCGACTGAATAATTTTGCATCGATACGCGTGGCACACGATGCATGCATGCACGGGCACGCTGGTCGCGACGTCGAAGTCTTCCCAAACATACGTCACAATTATGCAAATTGTACATGTTAATAAGCTACCATTCTAGGGGCGGGGCCGGTCCCCCAAAGCACTTTTTATTATTTTTCTCATATTAATTACCAAAAAAACTAAACTTTTATAAACTGAAAATCACTTAATTAGTTATAATCTTTCATTTAAACTAATAAAAACCACATTTCTAGGACCCTTTAATTTTCTATTCACAATGTCCAGATACCAGCACTGCTCATCGGTACTCGCTGGCCACATCTTTGTCATCGGCGGCTATGATGGACAAAACAAACTCTCGAGTGTGGAAATGTATGATTCAAAGATGGATACCTGGACTTGCATTCAGCCAATGGTAATCCCGGTTGCTTTTGCAACTGCCACCGCATTCAATGGAAGGCTGTTTGTGATTGGTGGGATGACCCACGATGATTGTGTGTACAGTGGTATACAGTGTTACGATTTGGAGAGTCAAACTTGGAACGTTACCACTACACTTCAAATTAACCGAAAAGGTGAGATAAGGTTCTATAATAAAATGTGTACCGGGTACATGTACACAAATAAACGAGTACATGTAAATCAAACAGGGACAGGTCTGGCAAGCCAAATCCAATTTGCTTAGCACAAAAAAAGTCTTGCTCAATAAAAGCAGGTTAGCAGCCAAAACTCCATGTGAATTTCATGCTAAGCAAAAACCAGCTGAATACCAGTCACAAACAATATACATCACCTGAAAATGTGGTTCGTAACCCTGTTTTTGCCAAGGAAAAATTTTCATGCTAAGCAAATTTTTGTGCTTAGCAGCTCCATGAAATTGGCCCCTGGTATAATGTAGAGCTGCTATAAACAAAAAACGTCTCCCTCCGCAAAAAACAAAAATTCCCAGTGTGCGTTTATATGTAGTTGATCATATGATCATGAAGTGTAGTTTGCCAAAAAAGAAATGCATATTTTCATGGTGTGCTTTTTTATAGAAATTTATAAAATTTAAGAAATAGTAAATCGGTTGGCGTGGTAAACATAGACATCGCAATGGTTTTCGTGGAGTGGAGTGGCCGAGTGGTTAAGAGCGTGTGTTTTCTGTTCCACAGAGCGTGAGTTCGAATCCCGGCCGTCGACACGTGTGTCCTTAAGCAAGGCAATTAAACCACTATTGCTTCGTCCTTCGGATGGGACATAAAGCTGGAGGTCCCGTGTGTTGTGTAATACACGTAAAAGAACCCAGTAACACTTATCGCTAAGAGGAGGGGCTTTGCCCCGGTGTTCCTGGCAGCGCCTCGGAATAGGCAACTAGATAGATGGCGCTTTACAATTGCAGATTGGATTGGATTTAGGTGTCATGTTGGCCGTGATAAAGATTAGGCAGGGGGTGAGGAGAAGGGGGTGAGGAGAAGGGAAGGGGTAGTATCAAATTGTATATTCCTTCTTTTGAGAGGGTTAATATGGAATATGTTTTGACAGGCTGCAAGAGTGTCCTGTTGAATGATCTAATCTATGTCTTTGGTGGAGTTACGACGGAGGTGCAAGTTTATGATCCCGAGTGTGACAAAGCATTCAATGTGGCTCCAATGATGGCTGCTCACATGTGCACTGGTGCAACTGTTTTAAGAGGTAAGACCTGAAACTCAAACTAAGAAGCAGTGTTGTAGTCGAGACCACGACTGAGACCAAGGCTTTTGAGAACGAGCCCAAGGCTTTTGAGAACGAGCCCAAGGCTTTTGAGAACGAGCCCAAGGCTTTTTTAGACCGAGACCAAGGCTTTTAAGACCGAGACCAAGGCTTTTGAGACCGAGACCAAGGCTTTTGAGACCAAGACCGAGACCAAGGCTTTCCGACCGAGACCAAGGCTTTCTAGACCGAGACCAAGGCTTTCTAGACCGAGACAAAGACCAAGACCAAGGCTTTCTAGACCGAGACAAAGACCAAGACCAAGGCTTTCCAGACAGGACCAAGGCTTTTGGGACTGAGACAAAGACCAAGACCAAGGCTTTTCAGATAGAGACCAAGACCAAGGCTTTCCGACCGAGACCAAGGCTTTCCAGACCAAGTCCAAGGCTTTCCAGACCGAGTCCAAGGCTTTTGAGATCAAGACCAACACTTCTAAGACCACAACTTCCGAGACCACAACTAATTTTTGGTATTTTGTTGTTTATACATTAGTTCGTATGTGTGGAAAGTTTCAAGAAGAAATATTGATTAGAACATAGCCGTTGCTATGCTCAACCGAACCTTACATGTCCTGTTTTTCAATCTTTTGCGTGTTTTGTTTAAGACTTTCTGGAGCACTGTAAAATGTATTTATCGCAAAACCCCCAAGTCTTATGTACCATTGGAAAGCTCTCTTTCCCAAGAATTTGAAAATACCAATATCTCAATTGTCAATTGTCCCGATTTTACTCTCATATTGTGGTGACAGGTCACATTTGATACCAGTCTTGTCGCCACTTTGAGCAGAAGTCATTTGGTACTTTTTCAAAGAAATTGCCAATGATTCCATGTGATGCCATGGTTTGAAATGTTCTGTATCTTCCGCCATCAGGGAAGATATACGTGGCAGGTGGCGACAATCTTCAGGATGATGCTAACAACAGGTGGGACAGTGTTGAATGCTATGACCCAGTCTCTGATGAGTGGGCAGTGGTTGGCACAATCCCCCTCTCTCTGTACTTACATGGATTGGTGACGGTCGTAAGGAATCGCTTGACCATGCTCACCCCACCCAATGAGATTCTACAACCCATTGGACCTTCCATGCTGTACAGGGGTTATGGTGAGGGCAGGGTGGACTTCGATCCAAGGTAGGAGGACTATCCCGTTTCAAATCTACTGGCAAAGGGGTACTCTAGCCTCTGAACCAAGTCTCAAAATACGGAGTGATGCCATTTTGGAACCGGGCTTGAGGTCACGTCGCGTCAGAACTGGGGCTTCTGGACTGCAAGCGGGGTGTGTTAGCTCTGATGTGTCGCTCCACATAAAACAGTTTGAATGTGGTGCTGGGGTTCCTAAATGTTTTGGCAGAAAAACTACACATGGAAACTGGATGAGATTGACGTAGCATCTTCAGTGGATTCTACCCTCCAATTTGTCCAAAGTTTAGGGTGGCATCATAATCGGTTTAGGAATGAGAGGCATTTTCACGAACATACCCCGTCCAGCAACGCGTAACTCGTGTATGATACTAGACTGGGTGCGTTTGTATGCGGTAATCGTGACACCGCGCTAATGTTGATCCCGTGATTTGACGCTAAATTACAAAAAAACTATGCATAGAAAGTTCAAGATATTTACAAATTGTATTAATCTAATCCTCATCTAGTAGTTGTAAAAATCCCAGGGTGGCATCAAAAGGAATTTGGAAATTACAGGTCAATTTGCAAGCGGAGTGTGTTGGCACTGATGTGTCGCTCCACATAAAATATTTTGGCACTCATGCTGTAGCAATGCACTTCTCAAAGTGGAATAACTGGAAGCTTGATCAATAAGCAGTCGATAATAAACATCTAATGTGTTAACAGCCCATCTTCTGGCCAACCTTGTGTAAGACTTATTCCTCCATGGGCCAACCAAGACTAGAAGCTACCTCTCTATAGCCAGGTAGGTATCCATGTTTTGTTTTAATAACGGTTTCTATAACCAAGCCCTTGATTGAGGGTTGCACATTTTAATGATTGTTGAGTGCAGTCGAACCCTGTACCTTGAAGCATTCACATGTTTAAGTCCCAAAGAGTTGGGCTCATCAACTTCGTATGTTCCCTATCCATAGATGCAGCATGGGGCCAATTTCATAGAGCTGTTAAGCACACAAATTTGCTTAGCACCAAAAAGTCGTGCTCAAAAATAACAAGTTGCCAGCCAAAACTCCATGTGCATTTCATGCTAAGCAAAAACCAACTGAATATAAGTCAGAATTAATATATGTTACCTACAAATTTGGTTTGTAACCCTGTTTTTGACAAGGAAGAATTCTCATGCTAAGCAAATTGTTCTGCTTAACAGCTCTATGAAATTGGCCCCGGAGCTCATAGAACTATATTAAACTACTAGGGTGCTAACTCCTCATTTGTATGCGTTTGTTGGGAGAATTTATGTGCGTGTTGTAGAACATAATACAAATTTTGACAGTGTACTCTAAATGCAACACGCGTGCAAGTAGAACAGACGCAAACAACTTACGCGCATCGTGCCAGTTGAACAAAAGTAAGGGCAAAATCATCTGCAGCGGATACGTACGCGCACGCGAATGATGATTAGCGCTGTTTGCGCAGACAACAACAAAATGAAACGCTCATTTGCTGATCTTGTGTTTCGGTTTTGGGCGTATCGGCTTCGGTAACGCACTGTATAGAATACCAATGCAGATATGCAAATAGCCGTACAAAAGCCGTACAAAGTTTTGTGTTTTCCATTTGTTTGTGTACAAACATTGATGCGCCCAGCAGGCATCACTTTGTACATCGAGCCAGCACTCTAGTAATTTAATATAGCTCTATGTCTGAGCTCCATAATCTATTCCCTAGTGCATCCGCGTTTTCCTACATAGATGTTTAACCAGTTCGCGCCGGGATTTTTTTTTACATCACCGAGCCGAGGGGCGGGATTAATTTTAACGAAACTCGATCCGAAGCGGGTTCAGGCTGATAGTGCCAGGAAGCACACCCAAGCATTTCCGGCCTTGCGCGCTGCTGACATACATTTCCGACTTGAATTTGGCGTGTTTATGCGTCATCCGGCGCGAACTGGTAAAAGCAGAAGCAATGTGGATGGGAATGGTGTTTCATCGTTGGAAGCATGTGAGGGTCGAGCCATTTTTCTTGATAATGTCAAGGGAAGACACTTCACTAACAAGGACCTTGTGGTGTAGCTGCTTCGAAACTCTTAGACTGGAGTATAAATCCTCAAAACAATAATCGCAAAGAAAACAAAATAAATATTATTACACACAAGTTGAACTCAAACATTTTCCTTTCGATCATATTCATCCTACACTGATCTTGGTGTTATTTTAATGCTGTTTTAATTTCCTGCCAAGGTCTTGATGATAAAGATCTAGTCATGCTGATCAACTAGCATCAGTTATCATAGATTGAGACGAGATTGGGACACATTTTTCTCAAATAATTAAACGGTGATTTGCAATGTGTAGATGTTTCTACGTTCTAATTCTATGTCATTTTAGAAAATACAGGGTTAGTCAAAGAAAAATTTTCCCTAGAAAAACCTAATTGTTTTATAAATTGTTTGCAAATATACACGTAGGTAGAGAAATAAATAGACAATGCTTTTGGCTTTATACAGATTTATTTGGTTCCAAAATTATATGTATTTAAAGGTTGGATACACCATTGGTAATTGCTTAAATTATCAGGAATTGGTGGATTTTTTTATTTTATTATTATTATTATTTTTTTTTGGGGGGGTGGATTTTATAGTAAATATCGTTTAACTGACTTGTCCAAAGTTTTTAGAATCATGGATGCTAAGAAAAGCAAGAAAAAACGGCGTTCGTTTTTAACCGGCATTGGGCAGTTATTCTTGTGTTTTTTTCGCGATCGCCGAGCAAAAAACGCAAATTTAAAAAAATATTATTTAAATTTTCTGAACCAAATTACAGGATATCTAGCGCAATAATTTTGATGAATGCCCGTAATCATAATTTACTTTCAGATACGTAAGATACTTCTTAATAATTCGGTAATAAATATATCGATATCTGCAAATGGTGTACCCTACCTTAAAAGCATTGCTTCTTAATCGGCTCTTATGTATAGATCTTTAAAACATTTACTTTCTATAGTATATGTAGATTGTTGTATATAGTTTTCTTTTTAACATTGTGGAAATAAAACAAACCTTTAAACCTTGTACCAAAATTGAAAACTGGCGGGGAAAATTTAATAAAATTTCCTACAGATTCGTGTTCCTAGATTTGCGCATAATCCCGTTCGTATGGATATCGCTTGAAAAACATGTTGATCCTCAACTAAATGACATGCAATGTCCAATCAACTGCAGCTATATGATGACATGCATTCCAATATTGCTCCTATGCGCTCTGGGGGGCTGGGGGGCTGGGGGGCACCCGGGCTTGGGGGCACCCGGGCACCCGGGCTGGCGAGCACCCGGCGGGTCTGGTACCCACGATGATACTTTGTTTGCAAGGGACTTTTGGAAGTGGAAACCTTTCCCCACCTGGCATAGAATTACACTTTTGACCATAACTATCGAAATCTTGAGAAGACATCGAGCTGTCTCATCATAGCTTTGGATATATAGTAATAGTACTGGAGCCAATTCCATAAAAGCATTCTAAGCCTAGTTGGTTGCTAACTTCCTTTCTATCTCTAGTTACTTGCTAAATATATTCCATAAAACCATTATACGCTTAGCAAGGTTCCTAGTTGCTTGCTAAAATTAGAATAGGTTTGGGGTATGTCTAAATCCTTAGCACCATTCTAAGTCACTTTCAATCTTTCATCTTTTGGGAATTTGTATTGACATCCTTATGCGCAGAGTCAAGGACAGATTTTCCTGAGTCGAGTAATTATAAGGCTTCTTTCCTCTTTTGATTTGAAACACTCTCTAAATTAGCCATTTCTGAAACATGTGCTTAGGCCGATACAAAATGTACATACCCTAAATAGGGTACAGATGAATGCATTGACAATACAACCCACAGCATGACCTGATTTGAACTCTTTCCCTATTGTTAACTCAAACTGACCATGTACTTTGGCGATTATGCAAACCCCACACCATTCTAGCAAGCTGCAAGCAAGCAACTAGTAAGAATGTTTCATAGAATGGTGTTATGGAATGCGATTTAGTTGATTGCTAGCAAGCAACCAACTAGGGATTTGGAATCTTGCTAAAACCTAGTAATATACTAAGTTAGAATGCTTTTATGGAATTAGGCCCTGGTATCGAAATATCCGCCTTGGACTGAAAGTTCATAAATAGGTTGAGCGCCCTTAATCCACCAAGCCAAAACGGTTAAACGGGGGAGTTTTAATATGTGTTCTAACTTCTACCTGGTATACAGGTGTTCAATTCGAGCTGACTACATAACAAAGGAAAATGTAGGCCCCTGTATTTGGTCGGGGACACCCAACCCATTCTTGCCCCGGGCACCCTGAACCAAAGTTACACCACTGTCAAGATACGCAAGTCCATGTACATAAATAATAGCCTAAATATATATAGCTAGCTAGCTAGCTCCAAGCATGAACGTTATTACGTATACCTTGTCACTTCTTGTCAATTCACTTCATGCGTCAACTCACTTCATGCGTCAACAATTAACCCCAACAATACTGAATCTATCAATTTCAATAGGAATTTACGGTAAGAATGATTCCAAGGACGTGTTTTGTTTGAACATAATAGTTCCCTCGACACTCCCTCGTTTGCACTTTGCACGTCTGCATGTTCCACAGCATTCTACCAGAGATATGTATTGTCGCGCCAAGGCTGTTTGTGAAATACATGTATGACGCCCGACGAGTACAAATTCGCCGTAAACTTATTTTATGATCGCACCGATTGGACAGATCGAGTCAATTATCGTCTACAATCTTCATAATTGGCGTAGCACCAAAGGCGTACGAGGTAGGTTTGTCTTGTGTTTTTTTTAATTAATTTAAATAACTTGGAGATCGGGAGGCGAATGTGACTTTACTTTCGTTCACTTCCTAAACCAAGCACGCAGGCCATGCACCCCGTCCAATGCAACGCCTGTCTGAACCGATCGTTACGCTCGGTTCAGACAGGCGTTCCACAGTCGCGCCGAACCAAATGAGTGAATTGAGTCCGACGTCTGAAACGAACAAGGGCGACAAGGAGCGCCAGACGGCGAACGATCGACTAGGGGAGTTGTTAGAGCGACTCATCAGGAGCAAAGTTTCAACTTGGTTCGGCGCGACTGTGAAACGCCTGTCTGAACCGAGCGATTTAGGTTTATCGACTTTACACCTGTGCATCGAATGTGATCGGCGTGCAAGAAGTGAAAATTAAAGGTCAGAACGTTGTTTTGTCCGTCGGCGTTTTCGTTAGATGCAGAAGGCGTATAGACATGCATTGCGGACTTGTGATTGACTTAGGCCTAGTCTATACGCCGTGTTACTACTGCCGTGCCAAACCTAATTAAAACGAGTGCAGCAATATAGCGCGGCATTGCACTAAACGCCGTTCTTAATTGGCGCCATGTCGTGCCACTGCCGTTCCGAACACCTATAGCGCGACAGGCCCTGTCGAACTAAAGGGCTTTGCCGTGCCGAATTATTTGCCGAGCCGAACTGAGTGGTTCTAATTAACGCCGTGTTATTGCCTCGCCGAACTAATAAAAATCAAAGTATTTGAGTTCGGCACGGCAAGTCGGCAGTAGGTAGTAGGTAGTAGGTAGTACGGCCTATAGCCTAGGCCTTAGCCATGCGTCAAATGTCGTGCTTCTATGCCGTGTCGAACTCGAATACTTTTGCCGCCCAAAACGAGTTGCAGTAGCACGACGTTTGATGACGCAGGTCTCACAGAAATTGCACATCAATCAATAATTGCCGCCCTTTTGTGAAGACCCATCCAAAGTCTAAAATGGTACTCCGAATTCTCCAACCCCAATTAGGGATTTTACACTTGGCGTGTCTGTGCTTTTTTTCAACAATTTCTGTCTTTTTTTTCCCAAACGAATAAATTTGCTTGCTTGCATTGGCAGGACTTTCTACAGTTTTAAAAAGTTTTTTTGTTGTCATTGCTCGAATTGCGCGCTCCATGTTCATGCAGAAGGCCTAAAAGTTGGACGCACATCGACCGATCGTGTCCAACATTTATATTGTACAATTTGTACGCGCGCGTACGATCGGCGGCGGTGCGCAAATGGCTTTTGGTCGTTTGCTGTTTGCGCGCGTCTATGCGCACAAACGACTAACACGTGACCCACATACATTTAAAAATCCTTCTTTTCAGATTTCATCATGAAATTACCTAACCTGTTCATCGGACTAATCACGCTTGTTTTGATGTTGGGACTGGTTCCAGTCGCAGCCAAACAAACAACGGTAAGGTGAACTGTTGTTGTCATAAAATATTTTTTTTTTCACTTTTTTCATTTTTTTCCCACTTTTTTTTCCACTTTTTTCCCCACTTTTTTTTTAACCTTTTTTTTTTACTTTTTTTTTTCTTCACTTTTTTTAATTTAAAACTACACCCACAAAAAAGACCCCCTGAGTTATACTGATCTGTGCCAAGTTTCGAGTCATTCTGATAAAATAAATTGTGAACTTGTTTTATTACAAAACAATTCGGAGAGAATTATCAAGTGCTTATTTTATCGGTTAAAGGAAGGCTACACCATTGGTAAATGGTGTACAAAAAAACAAAAATTTAAATATGGTATTGAAAACCTTGTTGTAAATGTAATGCATCACAGGACTCTTCAGTGAAATCCAAGGTCTTGCTGTTGCTTCTCGATGGCATGCGCTCGGACCTCTACGGCGAAGAACTTCCGGGACTGAAATCCATGGAATTAAATGGCGTGCGGGCCGAGTGGTTGACCCCTGCCTACATCACCTTGTCTATGCCCTGCATGTACACCATAGTTACAGGTTCGTCCTAAAAGTCGACTGAAAAGTTACTTCATTTATCCCCAAATTTGTTCTCGTGCACACATTATTGTTGGACTGTCTAAATTTCTCTACAAAATGCTTTTATTTTACTCACCGTTAATTTCCTGGGTTGAAATTTAGACCAAATAATACCTATACTATACCTAGTTTGAGTTACACTGGACTTTTTTTAACGTTTGGACATTATCTGGCGCTACTAGAGTCCGAAGAAGTTTTGCATGCATCATACCTTGAAATCTCTAAATGTGGTTCAAAAAGTCGCCTAAATCTACGAAAATACCTAACAAAATACCTCAAAATCACCTAAATAGTCTTCCATGCGTGTCCAAGAACGTCGTAATGGTCTTCGGGGGTACTCACGATTATTTCTTTGCTAACAAATACAGGTAATTCAACCCCAGTATTCGACCGACTACTGCACAGTTGCTGACTCTAGTAGCGCCAGATAATGTCCTAACCCCATACCTAACACTAACCCAAACAATAACCATGTTGAAAACCGAGTGTGTTTTTTTTTTTTTTTAAGTTTTTTTTTCTCTAAAAGTAGTTGGTTGTTATCACTTTATCGATCAGAACAAGATCTGATTAATTGTCAACTTTGCAAAACCAAATCGCAATAAGATCTTTTTAGATTGCCTCTATATGGGCACTTATTTTGTTTTCTTTTTCTATTAATACGTAACACATCCATGGATATACCTGGGCAGACTTACTGATTTAAAACAATTGTTTTAACTCCTTATTTAACATTTTGGTGGGAGGAGGGTTCACGCAGACGGTGTGCCGGCAGCAAATTTTTTTTTTCCAAACCTAACTGGAAGATTTCATGAATTATTCAGTAGTTGCATTGATCACTGTACAACAATGCTGTGACGTCATGTTTTATTCCGATAAACATAACTTCTCATCCAAACTACTGAATAATTCATGAAATCTGCCAGTTACGTTTGGGAAAAAAATATTCGCGTGCCGGCAAACAAAACGCCGACATGGGCCTCTATAAATTGACATTTTTCTCTCGTAAAATGTAGGTTTGTACCCCGAGAGCCATGGAATCACCTTTAACAAGTACTACAATCTTTCCACCGGCTACAAATCCAAGACATTCTATGAGACTCTCAATATCGCGGATTGGTTCAATGCCCCGGGAGCTGAACCCATATGGGTGACGGCCATCAAGCAAGGCCTTAAGGCTGGTACCGTACAGTACCCAGGAGGCAACGTGGCTATCCAGGGCATAAGCCCCACTAAGAACTCTCCCGGAGTACCCTGGCAGCAGTTGGGCCAGTACCCGCTGAAAGGGCTGATCGACATCGGTTTGGATTGGCTGAAGAATGACGATATGGACCTCGTACTGGTCTACTCTGGCCAACCGGACAGCTCCTTACACGGCTTGGGGATCGGTAGCGATGCCGTTACCGCCAAGATTCACGAAGTCGATGAGGCAGTGGAGTATCTCTTCGAGAAAAGCCAAGAGATGGGATTGGGCGACACCCTTGATGTCATCGTGACGAGTGATCATGGTCACGTCAACATCGACCAGCGTCGCTACGTGGAGCTTTTTGATTACATCAACGCCAGCGATATTCAGATGGGACTTTTGGACTACGGGAATACCTTCCAGATAGAACCGGTGGAAGGCAAACTTGACACGGTAGGTGTGGTGTTGAGAATCTATTATAAACACAACCTTCAGTAGCTTATATCCAATCTTAAATTATCTAATCTGACGTATTCGTGTCGTTGTTTAACTACCATTGTCTGTAGTTATATTATTATTATTATTAATTATTTCTGATAATGAAACAAAGGATTCCCTCAAAAGCGCCCTACATAGGCACTGTAGCTCGTAAGTCTGAAGAAACCTACAGTAACTTGAATACAATGAGAAGAAGGTACAGTTTTAAAGGTGGGAGAAAAACCCCAGAAGAATGTCCTGGGGCCAATTTCATAGAGCTGCTAAGCACACAAATTTGCTTAGCACAAATAAAGTCTTGCTCATTAAAAACAGGTTACCATCCAAAATTCCACGTGTTTTTCATGCTAAGCAAAAAAACAGCTGATTATCAATCAAAACAATAAAGACCACGTGAACATTTGGTCTGTAACCTTCTTTTTGCCAAGGACAAATTTTCGTGCTTAGCAGCTCTATGAAATTGGCCCCTGGAGAAAACCCACGGAATCAGGCAGGGACTGAAAATCCAATCCACATATTGGCCCAGACCGGATTTGAACCCGGGTCACAGGGGTGGAAGGCGAGGAAAGAACCGCTACACCAACTTGACGTCCAGGGCCCAATTCCATAAAAGCATTCTAACTTAATAGTATATTACTAGGTTTTAGCTGGTTCCAAATGTCTAGTTGGTTGCTTGCTAGCAATCAACTAAATCGCATTCCATAACACCATTCTATGAAACATTCTTACTAGTTGCTTGCTTGCAGCTTGCTAGAATGGTGTGGAGTTTGCATAATCACCAAAGTACATGGTCAGTTTGAGTTAACAATAGGGAAAGAGTTCAAATCAGGTCATGCTGTGGGTTGTATTGTCAATGCATTCCTCTGTACCCTATTTAGGGTATGTACATTTGTATCGGCCTAAGCACATGTTTAAGAAATGGCTAATTCAGAGGGTGTTTCAACTCCAAAAAGGGGAAAGAAGCCTAATTACTCGACTCAGGAAAATCTGTTCCTTGCAGAACGCTATGAGGAGTTTAAGGTTATCTTTGACTCTGCGCATAAGGATGTCAATACAAATTCCCAAAAGATAAAATATTGAAAGTGACTTAGAATGGTGTATAAGGATTTAGACATACCCCAAACCTATTCTAATTTTAGCAAGCAACTAGGAACCTTGCTAAGCGTATCATGGTTTTATGGAATATATTTAGCAAGGAACTAGAGATAGAAAGGAAGTTAGCAACCAACTAGGCTTAGAATGCTTTTATGGAATTGGCTCCAGTTTTAATGTGATGGGGTTTAATCTTTGATCAATTGGAATTCTGTTTGTGTTTTTCTCTCCATTATCAGCTTTACAATGCCTTACTAAACGCCCATCCGCAACTGAATGTCTACAAGAAAGCAGATTTTCCCGTTCGCTTCCACTATGCCAACAGCGACCGAATCATGAAGTTACTAGGTTACGTTGATTCCAACTGGGTTCTATTCACCGTAAGTGATACCGACCTTTTTTGTTTACAAATATTCAGGGCTGCTGTAAAAGTCATTCTTCAGACCAAATGACAATGTTGCTATATCACGTGATTCGGGGCAAGCTCTTGCATAGCTTCGTAACAGACGTTCGACACCAATAGTACATTGTTCACGATAGATGAGAATGGCAAAAAAACACCAGACCATTCCGGAGCTGGTGGTGGCTAGCGTAAGGCTTGCCCCGAATCACGCGATATAGCAACAGTGTCTTTGGTCTGGAGAATATAAAGTTGAACTTTGCCAAGCTGTGTGAGCAAGTCAGTGTACCAGATATTATTCAAATTTAACACGCAAATGGCTTATTGCATAATGCCTGGAATGTTATACAATTTTTAATATAGGGGCAGCAATTGGTTATTAATACCAAAATGACAAGATGAGGAACTTGCTCTTTTTAAATTTGGTTTGTTCTTTTTTAATTGTTTTTTCTTTTCTTTATAGCGAAAGACGGAGAGTAGTTTTTTCTTAGCTGCTGATCACGGCTATGATAACCAGAATCCCGAGATGAGATCCATCTTCTACGCTCAGGGGCCAAGCTTCAAAAAGGGATTCAGGGGCGAACACTTGGAGTCGGTAAGTCTGTCCGCCTAGTTCGGGTATCATGCTGTTATGTCACTCGTTGCGTGTTTGACGTTTTATTCAAAACCCGCGTCGACATAACGTATACCCTCGAATGTGAAAATGTATTCCTTTAAAATGGTACATTTCAGTCAATTAATAAGTAAAACTTTAAAGGTAGGATACACTATTTGCAGATGTTGGAAATTGTTACTACCGAATTGTTAAGAAATCTTTTAGTAATATTTGAAGGAAGAAAATAATCGTAGGCATCCAGCAAAAAAATTGCACTAGATATCCTATACCCTTTTACGGCGGCGATCGTGAACAAAACAAGAACAACATAAGAACCACTGCCCGACGAAGGTTGAAATCGAACGCCGTTTTTCTTAATTTTCTCAGCATCCATGATTGTAAAACATATCAGTTAAATGATATTTACTATAAACTACAACCCCCTAATCCACCTATTCCTGATAATTCGATCAATTACCAATGGTGTACCCTACCTTTACATCCACCCATTCCTGATATTTCGATCAATTACCAAATGTGTATCCTACCTTTACATCAACCAATTCCTGATAATTCGATCAATTACCAATGGTGTATCCTACCTTTACATCCACCCATTCCTGGTAATTCGAGCAATTCACCAATAGTGTATCCTACCTTTACATCCACCCATTCCTGATAATTCGAGCAATTACCAATAGTGTATCCTATCTTTACATCCACCCATTCATGATAATTCAAGCAATTACCAATGGTGTATCCTACCTTTACATCCACCCATTGCTGATAATTCAAGCAATTACCAATGGTGTGTCCTACCTTAAAATGTCTTCAATCAACACACAAAACTATTTCCTTGACTTTTCTCTCAAGTATTTTACTTTCATTCGTTCGTATTTCCCCCCGAATTTATCGCCCAAAGGTCAATATCTACCCGATGATCTGCGACCTGCTGGGCTTAGACCCCGCCCCTAACAACGGTTCCTACAAGAATTACAAGGATTTCCTTGGCGACGGCTCGAGTGGCGTCTCAACCTTTCGTTCCGTTGGAGTCGCCATGTTAGTTTCCATGTACACTGTCATCTTGTTTATCTTTAACTAACGAACGAAAACGGAAGTACATTTCACGCAAATTTATCGTAATAATGTCGTATTGTGTATCAAAACTTGGGTAAATGTAATGCTGCGTCCTGTTTATCGTGTTCACCGTGAATTTCTCCATGTTCGCGAGTAGGTTGCATTCCAAACGCTACTCACCAAGACGCACGCGCACAGTCGAGTTAGTCGTGCGGTAAGGACATTCTTTATCGCGCAAGAACTCGTACGTGAACCAACACGCATGCGCGAGTATTTCATTCGTTTATGAAGTCGTGAACATGGAGAAAAAAATTCCACCTCGAGTTCTCCACTGGTGAACACGAGTTACCAGGCGATTAGAATGCCATTATACGACTCGTGAACACGATAAACATGAGGCGATTGAAACACAGCAAAATCGTTAGTAGCATTTTTGTTCAATCGGAGAGGATTATCGTACAACTTTGAAAAAACCCAATAACATTAAAAATGCAAAAAAATACAAAAAAATACCGAATCTTATCGGCGGTTTTGCAAATCTAATTGGTTCTCTGTCAACATGGTAAGAACGTTTAGATAAATTTTCTTAGTTGTGTGTAGCTAAAATTAGTTGTACTTATTGTAATCATGAATACCATTAAAACTGCTGCAAACTGCTTACTGGCTGGAATGACCTGAAATATACAAATCAAATAAGTTAAGAGGCCTAATGTTTCGATCTTAACAAGATCTTCTGAGGCGAAAGGTCTAGGTAAATTTGCATAAATTACAAAGTGAACAAAGAAATCGGCAAACCGGGACTTGAACCTAGGACCTCCGGAATACCGAACCGGTGCTCCACCAACTGAGCTATCTTGCCCTATGTTGGTGGGATCCCAACATAGGGCAAGATAGCTCAGTTGGTAGAGCGGCGGTCCGGTATTCCGAAAGTTGTAGGTTCAAGTCCCGACTTGCCGATTTCTTTGTTCACTTTGAAACATCGAGATGCACAGGTAATTAAAAATGATGGTCAATAGTGTTTGTACAAGTACGATAAGCCCGTTTTTGTTTATTATACATCAACATTTCAGGGTTTTAAAGTAGAACATTATGTTTATTATTGATGTATTTCTGAAAGCAATTACTCAAAATGTAGAATACATGTACGTTGTACCTAGCGACATTTCAATATAAGCGTCAGGTTTATTTTTTTGAGTTAATATTTTTGTATGTTTTGTAGTGCTTCAGTGATGAATATATTCATGTACTTGTAAGTGGGTCGTTGAACATGTGTACAATTATTATTCGTCCAATTTATGGAAGTTTCATTGCAAAGTTAGACTTTTTTAGAGGGCTCTGACCAATTAGATAACGTGCAATGGAAAGAATACATCATTACATTCGGTGATATTAGTTATAATTATTTATCAACCAACTCTCTAATTGAAATTTAGCTGAAGCTGAAAGTTGTATCATCTCGCAACTTCGACTTAACATTTTTTGGCAACCTGGTTTTTAGCTGGTACATCTCATCGTGTTAAACTTATCCTGTTTAGTCCCACGTCGCCAAAGTTGCATTCTCACTAAAAAATCAAGTAACAAAAACCTAGCTTTTTTGTCAACAATGGAGAAATGGGCCTTTAATCTCCCAGTGCAAAGTGGCATTGTATTATGTTGTACCGGCAGTTAGCAATATACATTTCTCGGTGCGAACGGACCCCTGACTGGGCTTCACAAAATAGAGCTAAAACTATACTAGTCCAAATCAAGATATCTTGTTAGAGTTTTTCTAATATATAGAAAGATTCTTCGTCCATTGGTATAGTTTTGGTCAAGTATATTTGTCCTTTTTTTATGGGCCAACCTATATTATCAAATTTGTATTTTGTGGCAAGTTGGCAACTTTAAAAACTTATCAGGACTAACCCAAAGTACAAACAAAACTCATCATAATCGGCACAATAGAACAGAAAGATAACTGGGCTAATATTTATTTATCAGAGTCGAACCTCAACGTGTATATAGCTATAGACTTTGTGTTCTGTGACAAACAGTAAAACCTTGGTAAAATCCAGTAAAGTTGTGATTGAAAATATTGAAGCACTTACTATGCGATGGCTTTCAAAATATATATAATTGTACTAGGTGTCATTCTGACGACGCTGGAAACAGTAGCAGTCAAGGTAAGTTGTGAAGTTTCACTTGAAATGTGTAATTTTTGGCATACTGGAATATCAAATTTCTGATTTCTACATTTTGAATTCTGATGTGATGACAGTAATTTTTAATCGATGTTGTGTTTACCTACGTTAGATGTCAATCGAATTTGGCTGTGAAGCTAACTTGTGAATAAGTTTTGAAAGAGAGGAGATTTATCAATCGCAATTCCTGATTGTACAAATCGAATATGTTGTAAATAATTTTGTAATAAATTTGTGTGAATAGTTTTCATACTGCTGTTCAAAATGTATATAATACCTGTAGCTCTTAAAGGGTTCGTATACGTTTGGTAATTGGAACCCACTGTTTGTTTCAATCCTATATAGTTATAGATATATACCATGAAAATAACCTGTATAAATTTCATTTCAAAAGGTGGTAGTGCTTTTGAGATATTGCCGAAAATCTGGAAAATATGTTCACGCAGGAAAAATAATCTGCATTGGAATACACAATCTGATAAAAAGTGATATCTTTTTCCATAACCGCAGTACTTCAAAGTGAAAGGTTTCTAAAAATGCATTATACTATCCAAAGCTGCTGTACTTCTTAACAAGTAAGTTTTTATTGCCATTAATTTTTTGGAGTAATTATCAAACGTATACGATCCTTTAATGCGTGGTTTAAAGTTGTAATCAATTGTAAAAGTGTCGGATGGGATAACATTTGGAACCTTTCCGATTCAATCTCAGGAGAAAGTCTTTCTGATGGTAGTTGACGGTCTTCGGTGGGATCGTCTAGGCTATGACTTCCCGTCTCTAGACCTGATGGAGGAGAATGGCGTACGAGCAGAGTGGACAGATCCCGCCTTTATAACAGTGTCGTCTCCGAGTATGATGTCTATCGCAACAGGTGAACAAACTGTGGTAATCATAATAGTGCGTCCCGTACCAATCGCAGTCAGTCACAAATTAATCACAAGTCTAATCCCAAATAACAAAGGTTTGTCCAATTCATTTGAGTTGTTGAACATTATATAGTACACTTGATAAGTTGACTAGATATATGCATGGTGCATTTTAAAGGTAGGATACACCGTTGGTAATTGCTTGAATTATCAGGTTGTATTTTATAGTAAATATTGTTTAACTATACCTGTCCAAAGTTTTACAATCATGGATGCCGAGAAAAGAAGTAAGAAAAACGGCCTTTTTTTTTTTTCAACCGGCGCCGGGCAGTTAATATTGTTCTTGTTCTGTTCTAGTTGGCGGCTAGTTGGCGGCTAGTTGGCGGCTAGTTGGCGGCTAGTTGGCGGCTAGTTGGCGGCTAGTTGGCGGCTAGTTGGCGGCTAGTTGGCGGCTAGTTGGCGGCTAGTTGGCGGCTAGTTGGCGGCTAGTTGGCGGCTAGTTGGCGGCTAGTTGGCGGCTAGTTGGCGGCTAGTTGGCGGCTAGTTGGCGGCTAGTTGGCGGCTAGTTGGCGGCTAGTTGGCGGCTAGTTGGCGGCTAGTTGGCGGCTAGTTGGCGGCTAGTTGGCGGCTAGTTGGCGGCTAGTTGGCGGCTAGTTGGCTGCTAGTTGGCTGCTAGTTGGCTGCTAGTTGGCTGCTAGTTGGCTGCTAGTTGGCTGCTAGTTGGCTGCTAGTTAGCTGCTAGTTAGCTGCTAGTTAGCTGCTAGTTAGCTGCTGTTTATTCACGCACGACTGGTCCTTACATGAACCAGTGGTATGCACGTTATCCTGTTTTACACAGGTCTTTACGTGGAGAGCCACGGCGTCGTCCACAACCAGCCTTTCGACCCAGAAACCGGGGAGATCTCTCCTGGTTACTTGGACGGACTGAACAGTACCGGGTGGTTCAACGGCGGCGGCGAGCCGATCTGGCTCACGGCCATGGGCCAGGGAATCAAGGCGGGGACATTCATGTACCCTGGCGGTCAGGTGCCCATCAACGGCCGGCAGCCAACCCGCTGGCAACTGTCATCCACCCCGGAGAGAAAACGGTATGATAACCTGACGAATAGAGCAGACGTCATCTTTGACTGGATGTACGGCGAAGAGAATTTGGATATTGTCCTGTTCCACGTGGAGGTTCTTGACAATGCATTGCATGCCTTCGGGTTCACGGCACTTGACGTTGCCAAAAATGAAGCGGCGAAGGTTCGTAACAATTACTTTGGTCCTTTTTTGTTCGGTTTGCTCTAAAGGTAGGATACACCATTTGCAGATATCAAAAATGTTTACTACCGAATTAGGAAGTATCTTACTTATTTGAAAGTAAATAATGTTCGAAGGCATCCAGCAAAATGATTGCGCCAGATATCCTGTAATTGTTACGAAAATTGTTATTTTCTAAATACAAATTCACGTTTGCCGACGGCGATCTCGGAAAAAACAAAAAAACAGCATAAGAACATGTACCTGACACCGGTTGAAAACAAACGCTGTTTTTCTTGCTTTTCTCAGCATCCATGATTGTAAAACTTCGAACAGGTCAGTTAAACGATATTTACTATAAAACACACCCCCAAATCAACCCATTTCTGATAATTTAAGCAATTACCAAGGGGGTATCCTACCTTTAAATTGATTATCATAAATTGTACGAATTGTTCACTGCCTGGGGGAAGACATGTTTCTGCAACAACAATTATGAAGAATAGTCTCTATAAAAGTAATTGAAAAGTATGGTACATTGGGCCGTATGAGTAAAAACTAGCATTTGCTTTTACTACAAATGTTACTAGCTTTTACTAGCATCTGTATGTGTGCCCTTGGGCAAGGCACTTTGTCACTCATTGCTTCTCTCCACCCAGGAGTAAATAGGTACCTGTGAGGGCAGAGATGGTTATTGTGGTTGATTTAAGCTGCTTTGCGCCAAAATGGCAGCATCGAGCAGTATACTATTTAGAATGTTTCATGGGCCCAATGACCGGGGTAATAATGTTAAGCGCTTTGAGACTTTGGTGATAAAGCGCTATACATGTATAAGCATCGCACATTATTATTATTATTACAAAATACAAAATATAGGTGAAATAAACAAAATCATGTCAAATTACATTCAAGTCGACAGAAAAATGTTGAAATATTTTACCGATCAACGTAAAACCAATTTAGAGCGAACAATCTGCTGTAGAAAAAATACTGTGTATACGTAAATAATTTGTTACTAATTAATTTGATCAACTTCAGTGATAATACATCATGTTGGTATTTACTATTATTCTTATTTAGGTAGACAAATTGATCAACTACATCTTGGCATGGATAAAGAAAAACCCGGAGGTGAAGGAAACCCTCAACTTCATTTTAACAAGCGACCACGGTATGGTGGAGACGCCGACCAACAAGCGGATTTACCTGTACGATTACATCAATCAAACCGACATTGATTTCATCTTTGCAGACGTCGGGCCGGTGTTTCAAATCAAACCGAAAAGTGGCGCTTTAGAGAAGGTAAGGCAAGCGTTGTATATGTGACCTGTCACCACAATATGAGAGTAAAGTCGGAAAAATTAAAAATTGAGATATTGGTATTTTCTTGAGAAAGAGAGCTTTCCAATGGTATATAACACTTGGGGGTTTTGCGATAAATACATTTTACAGCGCTCCAGAAAGTCACGGGTTTCACAAAACGTGTTTGTGAGAAAACTTACTTATAAACATCCTAAACAAAACACACAAAAGATTGCCAAACAGGACAAGTAAAGGTTCGATTGAGCATAACAACGGCTATGTTCTAGTCATTATTTCTTCTTGAAACTTCCCACACATACAAACTATTGTATAATCAACGAAATCTAAAATTTCGAAAACGTGGGACAGTTACGAAGACCTAATTTGCATATTTAATTACCTTGTTAATTAGACCACTGATGGACTTTAATCCAAACACTTTAAATTATGCAAGCACTACTCAAAATCGCGTAATTTAAGAGGTTTTCAATCATCTGATGATTGCACCCCAATGTAGAGGAGGACTTAGGCTTTCCAAATTACGCAAACTCTCAAAATCGACCACCCCTTCATATTTTGACTTTGGATGGCCTTATCTCCAAATCACATTGTGCGACTTTACTCTCATTTTGTGGTGACAGGTCACATATAGGCAAAGAACGTTGGGACTATCTCGCCTCTCTCAAATGAAGCGATAAATACATGTACAAGAGTCTATCACAAATAAGGCAACAAAAATATAAGGGAATACCACACGTAGAATTTATAACTAACATCGATAATATAGATATAGTTTCAAAGATACTGGTTTCCACTGTTCGCACCGGATGACGTATATAAACGCAAAGTTTTCCCCAGATTCAAAACGGATGATGAATAAACACGGCACGAGCAAAGCCCGGAAATGTCTGTCGGCCGCGAGCAAGGCCGGAAATGCGTGGGTGTGCTTCCTGGCACTATTGGCCTAAAGAAACTTGGATCAAGTTTCTTAAAAAATAATCCCAGCGCGAAATGGTTAAAATGAGACAAAAAACATGACGTCCAAATCTAATAATGTCTGACAGTTATGAATAATTTTCCAAGAGGGGTCAAATTGACCATGGGACCATAAGTTTAACGATTTTCGTTTGGATACTGTGCAAATGTAGACTTGAAATCAAGTCGCCACCGAAATGAACCAGCGCTGAGCCACCATGCCCGCTGCCATGTCAGCTCTGGTTAATTTCGGTGGCGCCTGCACGGACTAAAGCCCTGTTCGCACTGGACTTTTTTTGATAAAACTTACCGAGACGATGGGTACTTTTCCTATTTTAAGTCCAGTGCGGACAGCCTAGGACGTTTTCCTCTCGGTTACTTTTCCCGAGTCCAGTGGTTACTTTTACCGGCCAACTGCTGCCTGGGAAAACTTCCCAGTAACTTTTCCCTAGACGATAAGTCCAGTGCGAACAGTGTGAGTCGGTAAAAGCGTCTCAGGAAAACGTACATCCGGCCCATAACTGCGATTTCATGCTACACAAGACACCGCGCATGCGCTCTTTGCATTGTTTACGTGCGCGCGCTGATGCATGCACATCGCATTGTGATCACATGAGTCATTATAATGACAGCTCGGCTACTTCTCCCGCGGTCTCGGTAAAATTTTCCCGTGTCGAAAGTCCAAGTGCGAACATTGGTAACATTTGACCATTTTTTATTTTACCATCGTCTCAGTAAAACCTTTCCCCCAAAAAGTCCAGTGCGAACACGGCTAAAGACAAAAGTGTCTATCGACAGTGTCATCACAATTTTGCAAGCAACATTAGCCATTCGTATTGGCATAAAACAAGTTCATAAAAACACCACAACCGCCAATATTGCATTTTAGAAATCTTCTACATGCTCGTTTTAGTAGGTTTTCAATTTTGGGCTCTAGGTTTATAACAGCCTGAAAAACGCCCATCCAGCTATGTATGTGTACAAGAAGAAAGATTTTCCGGAGAGGTTTCACTACGGCAACAACGCCAGGAATCTACCCATCATTGGCTATGTAGATCCTACTTGGACACCACTGAAGGTAAATACAAGCTGATCACCATGGTTGGATGAAATGTAAACTTGTCTTTTGTACCATCGTCCGGATTTTATAGATTTTGTTTTATTGATAAGCAGAACAGCGCTTACTACATGTGACCCGCTCTAGGAAAAGGTGACATAATTCTATGCATTTATGAGTAATGGCCTGTTAAAGTTAATAGGGTAAATTGTTTTGTCAAAATCCGATTTTTATTTTTTGTCTTAAATGACATCTTTAATATTCAAAGTTTCAGATTTAATTAAGCAAAAAGCTGGAATTCGATAAATAAAGTGAAACAAAACCTTTTGAGAGTGCATGATTCCAATGAATTGTCTTAGTTTTGTTGTGTTTTCGAAGCCTGTTTTCTCAGTTGTGTATTTTGAATTCCATGCAACCATTAATATGCAAAAACGTCATATCACCGGAACGGGAGGGGCTATGGAGATGTACCAAATGAAAGCTTGTATCGTGGACTTTTTAATCGTGTATATAACTCTCTGTTTTTGCGACTTATGTCACCTTTTCTCAGAGCGGGTCACATATACCCGCTGTCATACGTATTTAGAATACATATGAAAAAGTAACGACAAGCCCGTGTTGTAGCCGACTACTACTTTGAGTACGAGTACATGTACTACTTTGCAATGAGTCTTTTTTTGCGGATGTCAGTATGAAACATTTGCCAGTCAGAGATACTCAAGAATACAAAAAAAAACGCTTTAATTGTCGGCGCTTTAACCATATAGGAGCTATACTTAATTTGTTATAGCTAACTAGTCAGCTCGCAATACATTTTATTTGTCTTGAGCTATACATGTACACTAGGTTTTATTGAAACTGTTTTCTTTTGTAAATAAACGACTCCGATTATAAAAGCCCGCACGTGCTCGCCCAACCGCCCTACGGTTTTACTCAATTAATTGAGCCCACTGGATACTGGGTATTGCCTTTCGAGTAATTTTGAACCTATTTTTTGGAGTACTTTTGCTAAATGTTTCAATTGTCGCTCGATCCATTCTTTCATGTTACTAGAATGAAGGGGCGGAGCTGGTGCGGTTGCGGCTCGGGTGCTTCCTTGCGGCTCGGGTGCTTCCTTGCGGCTCGGGTGCTTCCTTGCGGCTCGGGTGCTTCCTTGCGGCTCGGGTGCTTCCTTGCGGCTCGGGTGCTTCCTTGCGGCTCGGGTGCTTCCTTGCGGCTCGGGTGCTTCCTTGCGGCTCGGGTGCTTCCTTGCGGCTCGGGTGCTTCCTTGCGGCTCGGGTGCTTCCGTGCGGCACGGGTGCTTCCGTGCGGCACGGGTGCTTCCGTGCGGCTCGGGTGCTTCCGTGCGGCTCGGGTGCTTCCGTGCGGCTCGGGTGCCTCCGTGCGGCTCGGGTGCCTCCGTGCGGCTCGGGTGCCTCCGTGCGGCTCGGGTGCCTCCGTGCGGCTCGGGTGCCTCCGTGCGGCTCGGGTGCCTCTCACGCTGGTGACGATAGAACTCACTATCGTACTGATGACCAAACTAAACGCAGTCAATGATACTATCGATGGTTACACTTGGTTCTCTAAACGGTGTTCTGATCTTTTCCGCCAATGACGTGTCGCTATCTAATACCCCTTCGATCGTTTCTTTTATTATGTTGATCTGACTTCTGAGCTTTTTTTTCGTTGGTCGATACAGCTTCTAATCTGGTCGATCTTCAGATTTGAAGTTATTGCAATCTCTCGTTTAATTCTGCTATGTCAAACCGTCGCTCACGGCTTCGTCGAGGTTAAGCACGTGCGCGAGTAGCGGTTATCTCGTCGTCGAGTCGTCTGAGACGCGCTAACTTTAGTTCCAGGTTGTCGCTCACCGTCTGAAGAACTTGCCCAAGAGCTCTCTGAAGGGTAAACTGGTTTATCCCATAAAGCTGAGTTCTTGTTCATAGGTTCAATTTGGCTTACGTCACCGGCTGCTTTTTTTAAGTTCTTGCATCGGGATAGTCTCTGGTTGAATTTTTTCTAGTTGTTGCAAACAAAATTGTTTTTCTTTCTTTTGTAAACCACATATAGGAAAGAAGTTTCTATATACTAGCTGCCGATCACGGGTATGACAACAACGACATGAGGATGAAATCATCGTTTTACGCCCAGGGGCCCGCCTTCAAGAAGGGCTATCGAGCCAAACACTTTGAATCGGTAACATTTGAACTAAGAATATAGTCACAATACGGCTGACAGGGGGGTTTAATGAAAACGCTCTTCGTCAATTTCTTTGTTCAATTCTGAAATCTATCTATAATTCCAAGAGTCTTTGTGTGTTTGCAGTGTGTATGTCGGGCTAATTGTTCTAGCCAGGGTTGTAGTCGAGTCCCTGCAAGTCCGTTCACAAGTCCTTTCCGGCGTGAAGCCAGTCACAAGTTCCTTCATAAAGGCAGTCACAAGTAACTGGATGAACAATGACAAAGAAATGCTTTTGTCAAAGCTGATTTGAATAGCTTGTGATTTGAATTGGAACTGAAGGACTTGTGATGGACTTGTGATGGACTTGCAGGGACTTGCAGGGACTTGTAGGGACATGCAGGAACTTGCAGGGACCTGCAGGGACTTGCAGGGACTTGCAGGGACTTGCAGGGACTTGCAGGGACTTGCAGGGACTTGCAGGGACTTGCAGGGACTTGCAGGGACTTGCAGGGACTTGCAGGGACTTGCAGGGACTTGCAGGGACTTGCAGGGACTTGTAGGGACTTGCAGGGACTTGCAGGGACTTGCAGGGACTTGCAGGGACTTGCAGGGACTTGCAGGGACTTGCAGGGACTTGCAGGGACTTGCAGGGACTTGCAGGGACTTGCAGGGACTTGCAGGGACTTGCAGGGACTTGCAGGGACTTGCAGGGACTTGCAGGGACTTGTTCTGATTTTGAGTTTAGAGAGATTTTCCTAAGCACACAAACCCTATGGATTGTCCCAATAATGCAATGTACGAAAAAAAATACTGTCTTTCTGTGTTTCGAATACACAGTCTGAGATTTGGACTGTCATTGGAATACACAGTCTATGAAAAGTCACTGCAGTAACGCTTTGCAGATTCAAATTTTTGGAGATAAAAAGTGATATCTTTGTCCATAACCCCTTAACCGCAGTACTTCGAAGTGACAAGTTGCTAAAAATGCATTATACTATCCAATGCTGCTGCTGTACTTCTTACCAAATAAGTTTTTATTGCCATTAATTTTTGGAGTAATTACCAATCGTATACGATCCCTTTAAAGTGTCGTACTGTTAATTATTAAACTATTTTGGCAGGTGAACATTTACCCGTTGATGTGTGAACTCCTTGGCATCGCGCCAGCTCCCAACAACGGGTCGAGAGAAAACTACGAGGACATGTTGGTGTCGGAGGAGATTCCAGTAACCGGAAACGGGGCTGCGCCATGTCTTCGTTTCTCTCCTTCAATTAGGATTCTGTGGGTTGTGCTATTTTTGTCTTACTCGTACACTAATGTAATATTATATACATGTCATTAAATGGCTATTAACCAGTTTGCGCCGGCGGACGTATTATGTGAACTGTCATCACAAAATGAGCGTAAAGTCGGCAAAATCTAAAATTGAGATATTGATATTTCTAAATTCTGTGGAAACAGAGCTTTCCAATGGTATATAACACTTGGAGGTTTGATACTCAATATTTTTCTTATTTTTCTTTTTTAGTCTGGACTCTTAATACAGAGATTATGAGAAAACGGACATTTCTTGCGAGAAATTGTGTGAAGGCACAAAGAAAGGCTTAGTCAAAATTGTCTCAAAAACTATTTTTTTTTAATCTGATCGTCCTGAAAAATTGGGAATTGGTTGTTGGGGATTTAGTCTTTAAAAAAAACCATATAATCTCAAAATCGACCACCCTTTCAAATTTTGATTTTGACTGGACGTACTGGGAAATCACTCCGTGCGACTTTACGCTCATTTTGTGATGACAGGTCATAAATGACTATTAACCAGTTTGCGCCGGAGGACGTATATACACGCACAGCTTTCCAAAGATTCAAATCGGATGACGCATAAACACATCACGAGCAAGGCCAGACATGTCTGTCTGAAGCGAGGAAGGCCGGAAATGCGTGGGTGTGCTTCCCGGTACCATCAGCCTGAACCCGCCTCAAATCGAGTTTCGTTAAAAATAATCCCGGCGCGAACTGGTCAAGAGAAAGATTATGAAGCTAGAACATTAATTGCAGACTAAGGACGCCATCTTTCAATTTCTTTCGAAATTTTATGTTGATGATAAAGCCTTCGAAACCAGGAGAAATATCACAGTGTTATACTTTTAGTATTGTTTTGATATATTATGTTGTAAACGACAGAACACTTTGTATAAATGTGACCTGCTCTGTGAAAATAAGTCAGATGTCGAGAATTTGACAACAGAGTTATGTATACCATTAGAAAGAGTGCACTGTCCTCTTTAATTTGATATATTTGGGAGGTATGTAGCATGTTGCGTTCTTGTGATATACCGATTTTAATTTTGCCCATTTTGCGAAATCTAAAAACCCCATTCATGAGAAATCATGCATTAAAAATATTATTTTCCTTTAGGAGATGTATGCAATAGAATACAAAACCGGTTTTTCTCACTAAATCTGATTTAATTCAGCATGTTTTAATGTAAAAATTGAAAATATAGATCCTAACCAATGTGAAAATCATAAAATAGGAATATCAAATTTTCTTACGAAAACCGCATTCAACTACCCAAATCTCGTAAGCGCGCTGTGCGACATCCATTTGAACAGAGCGGGTCACAAATTGACTAAACATTATAGTCTACGTCACTCATCTTTAGAACAATCTACTTATATGTTCGGATTTTGTTTGATTTTCTCACTTCCAAAACTAATGATATTTTCCAAAGTGGAAACTAAAAAGGTACCATTTTGAAAACGGTACACAATGGGAAATATGCATTATTCCCAAATCTCCACAGTTCATTTTCAATCAAAATTTTTTTTTTTTAATGCAAAATTAAGGTACAGAGTGTAAAATGTACCGGAGATAAGAAATCGAAACAAACGGAAAAAAACTGGTGACTTGCAGACATTTTAATTGATTTTTTTGATTTCATTTATTTTACACACAATCGTGGCTTTTGAAACGAATTATAGGTGTGGCCCATGCAAAAATATATTGGCATTTAAAAGAAAATACAACAATGTATTGGTAGCTAAAAATACAAGTATTAAGAATAACATTGGTATTATATCCCCTTAACTGAAATCAAACATTTATAGTATAGTAAATTACTTGCTATTAATAAAGACAATATATATATTGCAATAGAAATTACATTATGCCAGTGGCGAACTTTGAAATTAAATACTTTCAAAAAAGATAGCTGCTTTAGATGATATAGGGAAAATAATTATTCATAAATTTTGATATTTGAGTTTTTTTAATTTGTCAACATTATTTTTCAAAATAACGTAAATTGGTCATAATTATTTTTGACTAGTTTTAGTCAAAATGATGCCTCACATGACTAATTTACGTTATAACACACCTCTTGCTAGTTCTGTATTCTGGTTGGATGAAAAACGGTCACGTGGGGGTTAACTAATATAGGCCTAAGCTAGTGCATGAGATTTGCGCCAAATAGTTCCCGAAGCGGGCAATAGACTTAAAAAATTTGACTGGTTACAGCGCCCTCATGAGGCTTGCCAGGCTCATCTTAATATGAAAAATGGCGGCGTCTGGATCGAATTACGATACTCCTGTCAGTGTCAAAGGTGTGTTATAAAACACATATGGACTGGCATGATTCCGTCACTAGAACACGTCTATCCCCCCTCGGGCCTGTGAGTGACCAGAAGGGGGACCTATTTCCTTCGGCCTCAGGGAAATAGACGTGCTCTAGTGACCTCATTGCCAGTCCATATGTGTATATTATTTTGACTAATTATGTCGACAGTAAAACTTTGTCATCCTGACAAACAGCCCTGCCAATTTTATTTTGCCAGGGACGAGATTGTTATTTTAGAAAAATGTCTGACAATAATTTTTTTTTAAATAATTCCTTTAGATTACGGGGCTCGACGCATCATGAGTCCGTCAAAATCTTATCCCCCAGCCAAATAAAGGCCCATAGGTCCGACGTCTCATGAGACATCGAAGCTATGAGGCCGAATACTAAAAGTCCAAAGCCTCATAATTTCAAAATTATGAGGCGTCGGACTTGCGATACGGCCCCTCGAATATCCTAACGTTCAAATAAAATTCTTGGGAGTTTAATGAAAATTTAAGTACAAATGTACAAACTTCCACACAGTTTGCGTTCAGAAGGTAGCCAGATATATAGAAACTTCAGCAAACAACTTGGGATACACATGCTCTATATATAAAATAAGGAACTATTTTCCCCTATCACAGGAGAATATGCGACCGGCTCTACAATAAAGGGTATTAACCCTAACCCTACCTAATATAATGCTACTTTTTACTACTAGTAGTAAAAAGTAGTATGCAGTACTCTCACTGACTTGTGTGCAATGCCTGTAGTAATTTTTAGTATTTGGTACTTCACCCCTTATTGCACTCGTAGTACTTTTTAGCATTGGGTCCCTCTGCTTGCCTAGTGTGCATGGCCCATGTATGCTGTGTAAGGTGTTCTAAACTCTACAGCAAAAATTGTCACTTGGGACACAATGGGTCAAGGCTGGACTACTGCATTCTTTTGCCAGGTAAGTATTACTGACCTGTATTGCCACTATTAGTATTTTGTAGTTGGCAGTATTTGTACTCTGTCAGTACACACCCAATCATCAGTCACGGAGAGACCCAATGCTACAAAATACTAAGTAGTATTCTGTAGTACGCAGTTCTTTAGCCCAAAGTAAGGCCTAGGGGGTTAGGGTTAAGTCGCGCTGTGCATTATCATGTAATGGCCCACTCAAAGTTGAGAGGGTGAACATTTCATCAAAATGGGATTTACATTTTTTGCCATTAATGACATCTTTAACACCAATATTTTCAGGTTTCATTCAAAGAAATGTTGATTTTGATGATTAAAGTGGAAAACACGCCCATTTTGTGTTCATCGTTCTGTTGTTCTACAACAAAGCCGGCTTTTTCAAAACCTCTTTTCTCAGTTGTGTAATTTGAACTCCAAGGAAGTAATCAAAAGCAAACATGTCATATCTCCAGAACGGGAGTAGCTATGGAGCTCTATTATATACCAACTGGAAGCTTACGCTGTGGGCTTTCATGTATATAACTCAATTTCACTATTTTGTGACATAATAATGCCCAATATTGTGGAGTGGGTCACATATAAACATGGGACAAAAAACATGTTAAAGACTCTTTTAAAAGCTCCACGGAGAAGTGGTCAAAATCAGAGATGAAGCGAGTTGGAACGCCACTCTGAATAACTTTTGCCTAGAACAAAAGTCAGTATTACAATTTGGCTGGATCTTGGTTGACGATTTTCCCCAAAATAGCAATGCTCTCAATTTCCACCAGGGCTCCCTGCAAGCAAAGAACCGGGCAAAATTGTGATGGATTATAATACATATTTGAAATATGTAAGTAATTTATGTGATAATTGTTCGCCACTTTAGAGTTTTAACTGAGTTATACAATTTTGGGATATGATAAAGGTTGTTTTGTATGTAAAAACTTTAACAACTCAAAACCGACCTCCCATTTGAAAAACATATCACCTGCATGTATCTTACAATAGGTGTAATTTCATGTCAAAGTACAATTTAGTTTTAGGAACTCACAGCTGGAAGTGCAGCCGCTTGATACGCAGCTCTGGCCGGATAGTTACTGGTGAAAACTGAAAAAGCACAGTTAAATGACATTGAGTTAGTCTTACATACGCACTGTGGACCTCCGAACAATTGAAGTCCACAGGATGCGGGAAGAGGTTATGGTCTGTGGACTGTCTCGGACAGGTCCACAGACCGTTTTGCCCTCTGAGAAAGGGATTAGAGAAAAAATGGGTTAGGGTAATACATAGAAAACGTAAGAGGAACAGCTGAGAGGCCCAGAATCGAAATTGGAGGTTATATTTGTTTTGGTGAAAGCGAGAAAAATGAGTATTTAGTCAACGTTTTTTAACTACACAAATACAAAGGAATGTCCACAGTACGTATGTAAGGTAAGCCTAATTGTTGTAGCGTGTGCTTAAACACTGTAATTTCATTGGTTGAGTGTGGCCATGTACATGTACAATTGTTGAGGGCGCTGCCTTTACGGTATTGGGATGTGATTAGAAGATAATTTACATATTCTTGCAGCTCCAAAATTTAAATTTTCCAATATTTCATTTGTAGATAAAAGTAAAGTTACTAAACTACTTTATTAAACGCGATTTTATCTGTGTGTACCCAGAAAATGGCGTCCATAACAACGCCCTCATGCGACAAGGATTACGGCGCATTAATGTGTAATAGCCGACATTACTTTTAATTTTCAGAAAAGAAAATCAAGACAAAAACTTACACTGCTCATATATTTTATTGACGACACCATAATCCGACATATTTGTCAGCAGAACTGTTGTCTTCACAACTGAAAATAATTAAAATTCAACAAATTAACAGATTTTCAAAAACAATTCCTGAATAATTGGTCGAGCTCTTTAACAACTTGACCTCAAATGAAATTTGACATTAGTGTTTGACCCTTGACATGAGCATATATGAAGGTTACAATATTGCACGCAATTTGTAATTGGACTTCAAGTATTTAAATGAGAACATTTATTTTCTCGATACTACATAGTCTGTTTCTGAACTTGGTCTCAAAATTTTATGAAATGTGTAAAATTTTCCTATCTTTAACCCCAGTCCTGAATCCTTAATTTTTTTATAGAAATTTAGAAAATATTAGGAATAGGAATTTTCTTCCTCTCGGATTTATATGTCTGATTTCTAAACAAGTCAAAACAATTTCCTGCCTAGAATTTAGTGTGGAGTGAATCCACGCAGAACACTGAACACATGAACACGGTTGAACACACTAAACACTACTGATGAACACTGAACACTACTGATGAACACTGATGAACACTACTGATGAACACTAAACAACACTGATGAACACTAAACACTACTGATGAACACTAATGAACACTACTGATGAACACTGATGAACACTACCGATGAACGATGAACACTAAACACTACGGATGAACACTAAACACTACTGATGAACACTGAACACTGAACACTACCGATGAACACTACCGATGAACACTAAACACTACGGATGAACACTAAACACTACTGATGAACACTAAACACTACGGATGAACACTAAACACTACTGATGAACACTGAACACTACTGATGAACACTACGGATGAACACTGAACACTACCGATGAACACTGAACACTACGGATGAACACTGAACACTACCGATGAACACTGAACACTACCGATGAACACTACCGATGAACACTAAACACTACGGATGAACACTGAACACTACTGATGAACACTGAACACTACGGATGAACACTGAACACTACCGATGAACACTAAACACTACCGATGAACACTAAACACTACTGATGAACACTGAACACTACTGATGAACACTACCGATGAACACTAAACACTACTGGTGAACAATGAACACTACTGATGAACACTGAACACTACTGATGAACACTACCGATAAACACTAAACACTACCGATGAACACTAAACACTACTGATGAACACTGAACACTACCGATGAACACTACCGATGAACACTAAACACTACGGATGAACACTAAACACCACTGATGAACACTAAACACCACTGATGAACACTAAACACTACTGATGAACACTGAACACTACTGATGAACACTAAACACTACTGATGAACACTAAACACTACTGAAGAACACTGAACACTACTGAAGAACACTGAACACTACTGATGAACACTAAACACTACTGATGAACACTAAACACTACTGATGAACACTAAACACTACTGATGAACACTAAACACTACTGATGAACACTAAACACTACTGATGAACACTGAACACTACTGATGAACACTAAACACTACTGATGAACACTAAACACTACTGAAGAACACTGAACACTACTGAAGAACACTAAACACTACTGATGAACACTAAACACTACTGATGAACACTAAACACTACTGATGAACACTAAACACTACTGATGAACACTAAACACTACTGATGAACACTGAACACTACTGATGAACACTGAACACTACTGATGAACACTAAACACTACTGATGAACACTAAACACTACTGAAGAACACTGAACACTACTGATGAACACTAAACACTACTGATGAACACTAAACACTACTGATGAACACTAAACACTACTGATGAACACTAAACACTACTGATGAACACTAAACACTACTGATGAACACTGAACACTACTGATGAACACTAAACACTACTGATGAACACTGAACACTACTGATGAACACTGAACACTACTGAAGAACACTGAACACTACTGATGAACACTAAACACTACTGATGAACACTAAACACTACTGATGAACACTAAACACTACTGATGAACACTAAACACTACTGATGAACACTAAACACTACTGATGAACACTAAACACTACTGATGAACACTGAACACTACTGATGAACACTGAACACTACTGATGAACACTGAACACTACTGATGAACACTGAACACTACTGATGAACACTAAACAACACTAAACACTACTGATGAACACTAAACACTACTGATGAACACTAAACACTACTGATGAACACTAAACACCACTGATGAACACTGAACACTACTGGTGAACACTGAACACTACTGGTGAACACTGAACACTACTGATGAACACTAAACACTACTGATGAACACTAAACACTACTGAAGAACACTGAACACTACTGAAGAACACTAAACACTACTGATGAACACTGAACACTACTGATGAACACTGAACACTGAACACTACTGATGAACACTACTGGAGAACACTGAACACTACTGATGAACACTGAACACTACTGAAGAACACTAAACACTACTGATGAACACTGAACACTACTGAAGAACACTAAACACTACTGATGAACACTGAACACTACTGATGAACACTGAACACTACTGATGAACACTGAACACTACTGAAGAACACTAAACACTACTGATGAACACTGAACACTACTGATGAACACTGAACACTACTGATGAACACTGAACACTACGGATGAACACTAAACACTACTGAAGAACACTGAACACTACTGATGAACACTGAACACTACTGATGAACACTGAACACTACTGATGAACACTGATGAACACTGAACACTACTGAAGAACACTAAACACTACTGATGAACACTGAACACTACTGATGAACACTGAACACTACTGATGAACACTGAACACTACTGATGAACACTAAACACTACTGATGAACACTGAACACTACTGAAGAACACTGAACACAATAAGTAGAGTGTGCAGAAGCCTAAGACCATACAATCTCTCAATCTCACCATTATCGTAGGATATGTTTTGCGTTTTCAGAACCTCACCCATGTTCTTCAATGCCTGCAAAACCAATGGAATTCTTTCATTGTTATATTCAATAAATTATATAACTGACATGCAGATCCTTGTCATTTCATTGGTGGAACTCCATCACGAGACATTCATTGATATTCCCATTCGCCCAAAATTGGAGGTATAATATATTTTGTCAGCTCATATGTGACCCGCTCTACATAAATGAGTCGGATGTCGCAATTACCGTTGACACGTACAGGGCGATTGAATTTTTTTTTTTTTTTTTTTTTTTGCTGTGTATTACTTCGTTTGTATCCATATTTTCAGAAAAAAACGAAATAAAACTTAATTTTGAATCTTAAAGTGTTTTAATACAGGATTTTGTTGACTGTTTTGTTTCAAGTTCAGTTATTTTGATCGTTGGGATACGTTAATTTTCTCTTAAAAGTGGCTGTTTCACACTTGAAAAATATATTATTTCAAAAAATCATAAAAAATTAATGCAGTACTCTATAGCGCTCCGACATACATCAAATTGAAGCTTATCAGATGCTCTTTCAAGCCCTATAAATAACTCCGAAATTTGTTTTTGCTACATCAGACTCATTTATGTAGAGCGGGTCACATATCAACATTTGGCTAAATCATGTTGCCGGGAAATACTACCCACAGGCAATTAAGGCTAACACCAAATTGCTCTGAAAGTCAAAGATATATGTGTCCCGCTCCATCGTAATCAGGAATAAGTCGCTGAGGCCGTTGAAGTGAACGCATGAGTAAAAATCGTGACCAAGTCGATTTTCTGAACATTGTATTTTTAGCAAGTGTAGTTATCACAGATTATTGTCATTTATGTCTTGTATGTAAAAACGATCAATAAAGATAAAAATGAAGAGGATTTGTGTGCGCTGTCTGTATGATTTTGGTAAATTTTGTTTATTTCAAAGATGTTTTTCGCGAAATGTGGATTCGGCAAATAAATATACTCCTGTCATCTTCATCAGACCATAACTCGTTAACGTAAGAAGATACACACTTGTGATGGGTATCATTAGAAAGCTTATGAAATTCCCTTTCTCACCATGTGCATATCTCAAAAAGTCATTTCGAGACTTATTCCTGATTTCGAGGGAGCGGGTCACAATTAGCTGAATTCACCTGTATTGGAGTTTTTATTTTTTTATAACATTTGAGTTACTTGTTACATTCTTCAATTTGCACTCGAATATCTCATCTTCGGTTTCCCCTTTCACAAATTTAGAATCCAAGTTATGGCAGCTGCGACGCTATAGGCCTAGAGAGTTGGGGAAAGCATTAATTGTCTGCTAACCTGGGCGGTCTGAGCTGATATGCCATCAACCAATTTGGATGTTGTAGGATCAATGCCAATCTGACCAGACAGGTATAACGTGTTACCAACAGCAACAGCCTGGCTGTAAACAGAAAACAAAAATAGTATAATTTAATATCAATGACAAAAAAGCTGTTTCAGACAAGTGCGTCCACATCACCATCAGTCACCATAAGTCATCATCATCGAGTCGTCGGGCGCGAGGTCGAGTCGTTCCCGCTCGAGGTCGAGTCGTTCCCGCGCGAGGTCGAGTCGTTCTCGCGCTTGGTCGAGTCGTTCCCGCGCGAGGTCGGAGTCGTCCCGCGCGAGGTCGGAGTCGTCCCGCGCGAGGTCGGAGTCGTCCCGCGCGAGGTCGAGTCGTTCCCGCGCGAGGTCGAGTCGTTCCCGCGCGAGGTCGGAGTCGTTCCCGCGCGAGGTCGGAGTCGTCCCGCGCGAGGTCGGGTCGGTCCCGCGCGAGGTCGCGCGTCGTCTTGCGCGGTCTCGCGTCGGTCTCGCGTCGGTCTCGCGGTTTCGCGGTCGCCATCATGGCTACTTCCAAAAATGTAAGGACCATTCTGTGTATCTTAGGTTTTTACTCGCCAACTGACGTGATCTAGCGACTTGAAATACGAATACGTTTGTGACAATCTAATTTGGTAGGATGAGAGGTCATGCCAATTATGTCATCTGAATGGGCAGGCTCGACCTTTTTTGGAAGGCCGGAACTAGCCGATTTCTTTCTACCCCGCGCAAACACGCATCATCGACCATCATCACCGTTTTTCAATTCCCTTTCCCAAAATGGTCGAGCCTATGCGCAGATGACATGACCTCATCTCATCAACGTACAAAATTTGATCGACACGAACGTATGTCACCTGTCACCACAAAATGAGAGTAAAGTCGCACAATGTGATTCGGAGATGGCTATCCAAAGTCAATTTTAAGATTTTGCGTTATTTGGAAAGCCCAAGTCCTCCTCTACATATTCTCATTTTTGGGGTGAGATCAGATGATCGAAAACCTCTTAAATTACGTTATTTTGTGTAGTTAGTGTTTGGATTAAAGTCCATTAGTGGTCTAATTAACGCGGTAATTAAATATGCAAATCAGGTCTTCGTAACTGTCCCATGTTTTCAAAATTTTGATATTTTGTTGTTTATACAATAGTTTGTATGTGTGGAAAATTTAAAGAAGAAATAATGATTAGAAGTAGCCGTTGCTATGCTCAACCAAACCTTACTTGTCCTGTAATCTTTTGCGTGTTTTTGTTTAAGATGTTTAAAGTAAGTTTTCTCACAAACACGTTTTGTGAAACCCATGACTTTCTAGAGCGCTGTAAAAAGTATTTATCGCAAAACCCCCAAGTGTTATATACCATAAGCCAGTTCGATATTCCCGCTGCGCGTGTGCACATGGCGATTTTTTCTTTGAGATAAACATTCCAGCAATTGCGTGCAAAAGCATAGCAGGGTACCAGTGAATTTAAAGAGATCGTCGTGTTCTAAAGTTACTAAGTAACATTTTTTTTTAAAGTTTTGGTGTTTTCAGGTGTTTTGTGTGGCCAAACTTTTGTTCGAACAAATATTTTTTATTTTTTTTCGATTTCACAAGAAAATGTAAAAAATGCGGATTCGGTTACCACGTCCCCCATAGCCTTGTGTGCATTTGTCTGCCGTGTTTATCTCAAGAAAAAAATTGTTGAATCTTGTTGTGCACATGCGCAGTTGGAATGTCGAAGTGGCTGGAAAGCTCTCTTTCTCAAGAATGTGAAAATACCAATATCTCAATTTTCATTATTTCCGACTTTACTCTCATTTTGTGGTGACAGGTCACATATATTCGAGTCGCCAGATTCACATCGGTTGGCGAGTATAGTAAAAACCTTCGATTTGTCAATAAAACTGCCACTTTGGCTTTAATTGCCAGTCAGTGGCAGCGAAATTCAGTGGCAGTGCCACTGGCACTGCCAGTTAATCGTTGATGTTACATGTGTTACACGTACACGCAACGGTGCTTTACATTTT
This sequence comes from Crossaster papposus, assembly GCA_037893245.1. Classification (NCBI taxonomy): domain Eukaryota; kingdom Metazoa; phylum Echinodermata; class Asteroidea; order Velatida; family Solasteridae; genus Crossaster; species Crossaster papposus. The sequence continues at coordinate 602,321 of JBAIAA010000193.1, forward strand.
TGGAAGTACGTCATATATTAGCGGTCGAGTTGTGTCGAAAAGATGCCTGGCAATTTACTTGTATGGGCCGATCGCCTTTGGAGCCTTGGTTGTATTGATGATCATCTTCACGATCCCCGACATTTTCGTCAAAGTTGGTGTATTTCAACTTTTCTCCAAAAAGAAAACACATTAATGTACGTGACGTGACCAGTTTATGACTAATGAGGGCGCTGTTTTAAGTAGACCTAAAGAAATATCATTTTATTATAAAACCTAGGAGCGCGGTACGTGCGCGTGCATATCATTAGCGTGTATTTTGAAGATATGATATCGAAAAAAAATTCTCGGCATCCATGATTGTAAAACTTCGGACTAGCTGACCAGTCCAGGATATTTTGCATTTTTAATGAAGTTCTCGGTCAATCAGAAGGCAGCATTTACCCCCACGTGACTACATTAGCATAAAATGAGAAGCAAGAATCTACCATTTAACGCGGGGGTACGGTGTTACGAGTGTGAGGGATTCGCGTAAATTCAAATTTTGTCTACGTTACATACAGGGTACCAGTAAAATCCTGGATTTCCGCGGCGACAGGGCGCGTGCGGCAAAATTGTCGTACAACTATTGCTGTACATCTTGACGGCCAGACTCGATTTTGAAAAAGAGCGACTGTAATATATGGTGATAGCGCCCTCTGTTTGGTAGCCCGGCATCAGGAAAAGTAAGCACAGCGGATAAATGAGTATGTGATTGTAACGTGCTGACTTATCCGCTGAATCCGCCAGGAGAAGCTAGCACGCCGGAAAAGTGAGACCGCCACACCTGCAAATGACCCGAGTGCGCCTGCGCGCTACACTTAAGCAGTGACTTACGTTTGACCAATGATCGACGCGCAAGGCGGTGCTATAAGCGCTCCATGCATTCACGTACTCCGCGCATAAAGGCCGAGTTCGGGCGGTCTGTTCTTGACACGCGTAACTTGTTCTTGCAAAACCCTGATGGATAGGTGGTGTGTGTTCTTGTTCCGAGTGCAATGTTCACGGGTCGCGTTCCCGCCGTTCGAGCGCGAGAACAGAGTTCGCGTGTCAAGAACAGACCGCCCGAACTCGGCCTATAGAGATCAGTGAGTTAGCCGCGTCGAGGTGGGATACCAGTGCGAACAACTGGCAATAACGCGATGTTCATTGGGGTGCAGACACTACGTCATAATTCCCTAATTATGTAAAGGTTACTTACCTGCAATATAATTAGAATTATATGAGATAATGGAGGAGAGACTCAGTCAGATTGTATTATGTCTCATGATAACGCAGTCAGTCCACCCTTTGAAGTAATGGTATGACCCTATACAAATTCAAATCTTTAGTCAGTAGCCCAGGTACCGGTCGATGTACCAAGACTCCACCATGTAACCTTGTCTCTTTGAAGCTCAGTTCGCTGTTGGTTACGGCTTAGATTGATACTTGGGAGGGATCATTCTGTTAAAAACAAAAGAAACATTAAGGGAGGGAGACTGAGTCTCTCCTCCATTATCTCATACTAATTCTAATTATATTGCAGGTAAGTAACCTTTACATAATTAGGGAATTATATTTCGCTAATTACGGAGAGACTCACTCAGATTGTAGACTTTAAAGCCCATCTAAGCCGATGCCAGCACCCCTTGGTTATAATCTGCCTTTTCAGGATTTCTGCAGTAAAATGCTGCAAACGTCCTTGATGAAGACCAGTCTGCTGTCTTCAAAATGTCACTCATAGCAACACCTGCTCGCTTCGCCGCTGAAGAAGATGCACTCCTTGTAGAGTGCGCCTTGAAGCATGCAGTGTCGATACCAGCTTCAGCCATGGTGGCTTGCCAGCGCGCAATTGTTGATGACACCACTGGGTGATGTGGTTTCCCGTAGGAGATGAATAGCTGTGTGATACTAGTACTCTCGGAGCTCCGAAGAGAACTAGTACGATCCAGGTATTCATCTAAAGTTCTAACAACACATAACTTTCTGTTCACAGAGTATTTATGTAGAGTCACCTCTCTGTAAGGATTCCGGGCCGAGGCACACTTGGTTAACTGTTTTAGGCAGAACACACAATTGCCATTCTGCTCTCTTCTAAAGGAGGAGATGTCCAAGGCTATTAAAGACGAACATCTACCTGCTGTCACAAGGGCTATTAACATAGACAGTTTGAGTGAAAGCTGCTTAATGCTTAAACGTCGGTTGTCCGGAAGACTATTAAAATATTTTAAAACAACACCTACATCCCAAGTTGAGTTGTATCTTGGTCGAGGTGGTCGTAAATTAAAGACTCCTTTGAAAAATCTGGTGACTAGATGGTGCTGACCAATGGGTTTTCCCTCAACAAAACGATGTGCAGATGAAATAGCCGATCTCTGTACTGAAGACCATCTTCCAACAGTTCCTGTAAGAAGGTTAGAACATTTGCTACAGTGGCGTGAATTGGATCAATTTTCCATTTAGAACACCAGCTATACCAGCGTCTCCATGAAGATTCAAACTGTTTGTGAGTGTTCTGTCTCCAGGATGACAATATGGTGTCTGACACATTCGGTGGAACTCCTTCCGTTGCCATGGTTTGCCGGACAACCTCCACGCGGCTAGCTGCATCTTGTGTGCGAGTGGATGGTGTTCGAGGTTGTGTGGTAGTCGAAGAAGATCTGAACGCTTCGGGAGAAGGAGAGGGTTGCAAACCGTCAGCTGCAGCAGTAGTGGATACCATGGTTGCGTCTTCCATACGGGAGCGATCAAAACCATATCTGCTTTGTCTCTGCTCACTTTCTGGAGGCATCTGGCCAAGAGTGCAAATGGAGGAAACGCGTAGCCCTGTATGTCGGTCCAGGTCATTAGCAACGCATCCACGGCCCAAGCCCATGGGTCTGGGTTCCACGACACGAATCTCTGAAGTTGGGTATTCAACCTGGTTGCAAACAGGTCGACTTCTGGCTGGAATGCAAACCTGTCCATGATCTTCTCGAAAAATTTGCGGAAGAAGAAACCACTCGGATCTGTCGTTGAACATCCGAGACATACTGTCCGCTATGACATTTTGCGACCCCCGGAAGGTGTTCTGCTGAAATTATCAAACCCCGTTGCAGACACCAGACCCAAATTTGCACCGCCAGTCGTGACAACTGTTGGCTGTGTGTTCCACCTTTGTGGGAGATGTAAGCCACTGTTGAAGTGCTGTCTGTTATCACGCGAATGTGCTTGTTCGTGTGACTGGTTAGAAGTGACTTGAGCGCATACCATACTGCAAGCAGTTCCAAATAATTGATGTGATTGGACTGTTCTTGTTGTGTCCAACGGCCTCCCGTTCGAGTCCCGTCGAGATGAGCTCCCCATCCCATCAACGATGCATCTGTGTAGAGATGAAGGTTGGGGTTGTCTTGAACAAGTTGGTGACCATTCCAGGCCTGTATGGAGGCTATCCACCATTGAAGTTCCTCTTTCGAGTCCTTCGACAGAGTTACTGGTGACTCGTAGGACTTGCCTCTTTGCAGAGCACAGTTCTGGTCGTTTTGTAGGCAACGATAAAACAGAGGAGCAGGCAGGACCGCTTGAATAGTTGCCGACATTCGGCCGATTAGACTCGCTATGTCGCGAACCGTCAGGTTGTTGGACTGTTGAACCTGTCGACAGTGAGACACGATCTTCTCCAACTTTTCCCTTGTCAGTGACAGTGTCATGTTCATGGTGTTTATGATAAATCCCAAATAAACAAGTTCTCTTGTCGGCTCTAGTTGAGACTTGGCGAAATTTACCACAAATCCCAGATCTTGCAAAAGCAGTAATGTTTGTTGAAGGTTGCTTCTGCATTCCTTGTGTGTGGCTCCTAACACTAGGATATCGTCCAGGTAAAACACACAACGGATCCCTTCATGGCGAAGAAAGGCCGCCACAGGCTTTAAAATCTTTGTGAATGTCCGTGGAGAGCTGGACAGGCCGAATGGCAGGCATGTAAACTGGTAAACTTGCTCTAGCCAAATGAACCGGAGAAATTTTCGATGAGGCGGATGTATCGGAACTGAAAAATAAGCGTCCTTGAGATCTATTGAAACCAAGAAATCGTTCGGTTGTAACAGGTTTTTTACACTGGCGAGACCTTCCATCTTGAAGTGATGATACCGAATAAACTTGTTTAGGGGGCGCAAATTGAAAATTGGCCTGAGATCCCCAGTTTTCTTGGGAATGAGGAACACTGATGAGATGAACTGATCTGTCATATGTTCTACTCTGGAGATTGCCCCTTTCTCTAGCATTGTCTGAACTTCTGCAGAAAGTGCCGATTTGTGGGTGTCGCTTTGAATTATTGTCACTGGAACATGATACTGTACCGGTGTTTGTTGAAGCTTGAGATGATAACCTTGGATGGTTTCTAATACCCATGGGTCCTTGGTGATGGAAATCCAACGATGAATGAAATACTGAAGGCGTCCTGCTTGCGGACGATGGTGCAACAAATCGATGACTAGTTTTTTGAACTCTGCTGGTCGAATGACCGAACACTCCGCTGTTTTTTGCCTTCATTCTCTTTGAACGGTTGCACATTACGTCTGAATGTGCGAAAGGAATTACGGCTGGGGCCACCACGACGACCTCTGGTATGTGATCGTGCCGTGGCGAAACGACGATATGGAGTGAAGCGTTTTTCCTTCAGGGTGGAGGAAAAACCTTTAGTTACCTTCGCTGCTATCTTGTTAGCCTTCTAAGTTTCTTCAATGTCTTTCATAATTGAAGACCCAAACAGTTCATTCATAGATGGTGAATTCTTACGAAGAACCTCAAAGCGCTTATCCACAATGTCATCAAAAAGATGTTGACGTGCTGTAGCAAAACTTTGAGATGCAGATCCCAGCAAGATTAATGCTGAAGTCAGGTGCTCAACAACGAGATCTTTACTCACGGTGTCAGGGCACTCGGCATCCACCATAGCATCAAACAAATGAAGGAGTGGCAAGGCTGACTTTAAAGCATGCCCGTGAGCCGACTTCAAACGATCATCACCAGAAACAAGGGATGAATTAGCTTGTTTAAATACCTTCTTGATCCCAGCTGGCAGCTCCGGAGGGTCAAAATGGCCTGTCTGTTCCGTAGAAACAAATAGCGACTGAAGTTCCTCCTTCAGGTCTTCAGGTGAAAGTTTGTTAGTTCTGAGTTCTTTCCACCAGTCGAGAACTTTAGCAGATAATGGCGTGCCTGAATCCTTGCGGTGAGGGTTACGAAAAGTATCCTTGGTGCCCACTGATGCAGAGGAAGGCGTAGAAATCGTGGAAGTAAAATCATCCTCACCAGGCTGACGACTTCAGCCTCAGGCGATTCAATATTCGTCTCGATATTGTCCTGATTACGAACCTGGTGAGCTGTAGGAGCTGGCAAATCTTGTTGCTGCATGGGCATCATCCAAGGAACAGACATACCGTAAGGAAGCATGCCGTACGGTGGAGCCATTGTTGGTGTCATGGTTGACTGAGCACCCCCTGTCTGCTGCATGCCAGGTCCTTGAGCTGCATACATAGGCAAATTCCATCCAAATGGATTGAATGGCGGTTGAGCCGTGGGAGCTTGTCCGCCGATGTAGGGTTGAAAGGCAGGTTGGGCGTATTGTACAGCTGGGTGTGGCGGCCCAGAAGTACTACTGCCCTGGCTTGGCGGTAAAAGTGGTACCGGGTATGGCGGCCCGGTTCCACGCTCGATATTAGGTGCCACCCATGGCGAGGTAGACACCTGCGAGCTGCCTTTAGCCGTAGGAACGACCCGTGGCGAGGTCGGACCTGCGGAAAATGCCATGCCGTCATCCTCCCGGTCAGGAAGAAATTCCTTCGTTGCCTTAGCAAGAATATCCATCGACTCATCATTGTCCGGTGGTCGAGACACCGTGGCCGACGCAGTTGACGACGTCGAACGTAGGCGATTACTTTTACGATCCATAATTGTTGTAAATGTTTAACGCGTGGAGAAATCGAAAAAACACGACTTTATCCGACTGCGCCACAAGAAACAAAGACAAGGTTACATGGTGGAGTCTTGGTACATCGACCGGTACCTGGGCTACTGACTAAAGATTTGAATTTGTATAGGGTCATACCATTACTTCAAAGGGTGGACTGACTGCGTTATCATGAGACATAATTCCCCAATTATGTAAAGTACTTACCTGCAATATAATTGGAATTATATAAGACAATGGAGGAGAGACTCACCGAATATTTGTTCTTTGTATTACAATCTGACCACCCTTTGAAGCTAATGGAAGCGTCCTCATTAGATATTCAAAAGTTGAAGAATAGCGCGCTATTCAAACTGAAAGAATAGCATTCTATATGTACCCCGCGCTCCACTGCTAGATCGTCTTTTTGAAGCTTGAGGAGCAATGATGACTGGCGGAGGCGACCTGCGACCTAAATCTTGGGAGGGCGTCAATTAATGCCTGCAGAAATGCACACAAAAAAATAAAGAAGGGAGGGAGACTGAGTCTCTCCTCCATTGTCTTATATAATTCCAATTATATTGCAGGTAAGTACTTTACATAATTGGGGAATTATATTACGCCAATTCCGGAGAGACTCACCGAATACTTTAAAGCCAGTTGTCAGGGTGCCGATGCCAGAACTGCTTGACCAAACTCTAACTGAGATGATCTTCTGTAGTAGAAGTTGGCAAAAGTAGTCGCGGATGACCAGTCTGCCGTTTTCAAGATGTCCTGCGTTGTCACCCCTGCACTTGCAGCTGCCGAGGTAGATGCACCTCTGGTTGAATGGGCCTTGAAACACGAAGTATCAACACCTGCTTCTTTAAGAACATCTTTCAGCCATCTGGAGACTGTGGATGACACTACTGGATGATATGGTTTCGAGTGAGACAGTAGGAGCTGGGTCATTCGTGGCTTTCCATTCCCTCTGATATGAACAGTCCTGTCAAGGTATTCCTGCAGGGTGCGTACTGGGCAAATGTTTCTATTAGCCTGAAAACGAGTAATTTCTAAGTCGTGGAAGGGTTTAGTAACCGACACACGTTTAGAAGGTTTCAGTAGCCAAAAATGAAAACCTCCGTCTGAAGATCTTGACATATGATTGATATCAATAGCTATAAGAGAGGAACAGCGACTAGCTGTAACTAAAGCAATCAACATAGTTAATTTGAGCGTCAACTGTCTAATTGACAATCGACGATTGTCAGGTAAAGTTTTAAAATAATTCAACACTGTAACTACATTCCATGTTGACTTGTATCGTGGTTGTGGAGGGCGCAAATTAAGAACGCCCTTGAAGAAACGTTTAATTAGGTGATGCTGACCTACTGGGGCTCCGTCTACAAAGACGTGGGCTGAGGATATAGCTGACCTATATACGTTAATTGTTCGGTACAGTAGTCCCGAATCTAATAAATCTTGAAGGAAAGATAAACATACCGCTATAGGGGCTCGAACGGGATCAACTTCCCTCTGAAGACACCAGCTGGCCCATCGGTTCCAAGCTGAATGATACTGCTTGTTGGATTGGTCCCTCCATGATGACAGGATTGTGGAGGACACCGAATGCGAAATTCCCTTTGAGCGGAGACTTCTCCTGATAGCTTCCACGCGGCTAAGCACATTTGATCTGCCAGTGGATGGATTAGTGTTCGGTTGTAAGGCAACTGGAGAAGATGTCTTTCCCTGGGTAGAATGACAGGATTCTGCACAGCCATCCCCAGAAGTCTGGGATACCAGATCTGCGTGCGCCAGATGGGGCGATGAGAACAATCGTGGCTTGTTCTTCGCTGATCTTGCTCAAACACTTGGGTAGAAGAGCAAAGGGAGGAAACCCTTTATCTCCCTCCAGTTTAGAAGCAGGGCGTCTACTCTCCAGGCCATGGGGTCTGGCTGCCATGACACAAATGTCGAAAGTTGACTGTTTAGACGAGTCGCAAACAAGTCCACCTCTGGACAAAAATGTAGTATGTTCATAATCCTGCGAAATATGAGCGTGTCTAGCTGCCACTCTGTCCGATCGTTGAATACTCTGGATAGAGTGTCCGCTGTGACGTTCATCGAGCCCGGTAAGTGTTCTGCTGTCAGAATGAGACTTTTCTGAAGACACCACAACCAAATCTTGATTGACAATTGGACAAGACTCGTAGAGCGTGTTCCACCTTTGTGGTTGATGTAAGAAATCGCCGTAGAGTTGTCCATCTGTAGCCGGATGTGCACATTTCGACGGCCCTTCAACAGTGTCTTGAGTGCATATAAGACTGCTAACAGTTCGAGATAGTTGATGTGATTCGTGCTCTCTAGCGGTGTCCAGCGACCCGCGACTTGTTGATGTTCCATGCAAGCTCCCCAGCCGCTCAAAGATGCGTCTGTCTGGATGACTAGATCGGGTGTCTGCTGAATGATCCCCCGGCCATTCCAAGCTTGCAGGTATTGAGTCCATGTACGGAGCTCGTCCTTCGCCTCCACGGACAGGATGACTTCTGTCTCGTAGCTGTGGTGTTCCCGCAGGGACGCTATCTTGTCCATTTGAAGGTGCCGGTAAAATAACGGGGCCGGAAATACTGCCTGTATGGTTGATGACATCTTGCCGATCAGACTGGCAAGATCGCGTACCGTAGTTGTGCGCGCTGACAAAACACCCCGGCAGTGGCGGATTATCTTGTTTATTTTCTCCTGATTCAGAGAAAGAGACATGTCCTTTGAGTTTATAACAAACCCCAGGTATTCGATTTGCTGAGACGGTATCAGATTGGATTTCTCTGTGTTCACAAGAAACCCCAAGTCCTGAAGCAGGTTGACCGCACAACGGGTACTGTCCAAACAATCCTGGGGTGAAGTTCCCATAATCAGGATGTCGTCCAGATAGAAGACGCAACGAATCTCCTTCTCCCGAAGTGACGAAGCAACTGGTTTGAGGATTTTGGTGAATGTTCGAGGTGCACTGCATAGGCCAAAAGGCATGCATGAAAACTGGTATATTACCTCTTTCCAACGAAATCGAAGTAATTTCCTGTGAGAGTGATGAATCGGCACTGTAAAAATAGGCATCTTTGAGATCGATGGTCGTCAACCAGTCGTGTGGATTTAACAGATGTTTTACGGCTGTGATGTTCTCCATTTTGAAGTGCTGATATGAAATGAACCGGTTTAACGGTCGAAGGTTGATGACAGGACGGAGATCTCCGTTTTTCTTGGGTACCATGAAAAGTGAAGACAGAAACTGATGCTGAACCGGTTGTTCAACAGTAATGGCCCCTTTCTCCAGCATCTTCTGCACCTCTTGGTCAAAAATATATGCATGATGATTAGACTGGACTCGAGTCAAAGGAACTTTATATTGAAAGGGCACTGACAAAAAATCTAAGCGGTAGCCTGAAATAATATCAATGATCCATGGGTCATGTGTGACAAGTAGCCATTGGTGCTTAAAATGTTGAAGACGGCCTGCCGGGTAAAGACGTGCAAAAGATGCTGGGGAATTGACTGAAAAATCACCAGCTGTTATTGGCGTTAGTTTTTTGATGATGCGTTGTTTGACGATGGATTAAACTGCTTATAATTACCCCCTCTTCCTCGGCTTGATGACGACCTGTAAGGTTGTCGGCCAGCAAAACTCTTATGATGAGTCGGCTTGAAAGACGTCGAGAACCGCCGGTTTCTAGACGCACTATATACGGCTTGGTAAGGAGAGAAGCGCTTAACTTTGGAGGAACCAGAATTACCTCTACCACAGGTGACCTTTGCGGCTATAGCTTGCTAACTTTCTCCGTCTCTTTGATATCCTTCATCAGTGAGGAGCCGAAGAGCTCACCCATGGAAGGTTGGTTTCGCTTGAGGATATCAAATTTCCTGTCGACTATGTCATCAAAGGCACGTTGACGGGTAGTAGCGAGGCCCTGGCTGGCAGAACCTAACAGAATTAGGCCTGAAGAAATCAAGTCTAAAACCATGTCCTTGTTAATTTCGCTGGGACCTTCGGGATCGGCTACTGCCTCGAACAAATGCAGAAGAGGCAGAGCTGCTTTCAAAGCATAACCTTGTGCAGTTCCAAGTCTCTCATCTTGGGCAACAATAGAAGGATTTACTTGCTTGAACACTTTCTTTATACCGGTAGGCAATTCTGGAGCGGAAAAATATTTTTCTTGCTCTGTGGGGACTACAAAGGACGACAATTCTTCCTTGTGGTCGTCCGGCGAAAGTTTATGAGTTCTTAGATTCTCCCACCATAAAATCAGATCCTCCGAAATGGGATTACCTTTGTCCTTTTTGTGGGGATTACGGAGAATCCCTCTCGATGCGGGAAGGGAACTCATCGCTGAACTTCCAGCATTTGAAATTTCCTCGTCGCTCTCATCACTGACGGCCGTAGCAACAGCGTCGGTACCGGACATCACACTACCAGGGGATAAGGACTGCGCCCGAGAGCCCGTGGGTGCAGTCGTTGGAGTGACGTGCGATGCTTGTGGATTTGCCGATGGAGGCATCGCTGGAAACCACTGGGGAGGAAAACCCCAGGGGTTACAGTAACCTGGCGGCATATATGACGCACGGTCTGCAGCTGTGGGAAATTGAGGATTACCCCAGGGTGCCGGGTTCCAGGGCGAGGCTGGAGTGAAAAATGTCTGTGGCTGTGGCCAGGCCGAAACATAACCAGCCGGGTTTACTGTAGGCCCGGCGGTAAACGGGCCGTGGGCGGCGCTGGTAGGCCTACCGAAGGGTGGACCAGATGTAGGCTGCGATCTTGGAATGGCCGTATCTGCAGCTCGTTGAAATGGAGCCGGTTCAGGTAGGTCGCTAGACGGAACTGGACCGGAACCTGCATGGGGTTTTGGGCATGACGACCCTCCACCCGAAATGCCGTCAGCCCATAACGGTGCTGAGGCATGGCGGTCATCCGGCGTGGGTTTCGGGCATGGTGGCCTTTCACCCGGACCGCAATTAGTTCCATCTTCTCCAATTTCTCGCGTAGCTAAAGCTAGAATATCCACCGATAGCGGAGGCTCGTCTGGGGGCCTCGAAACGGTGGCTGGAGCCGTGGAAAAACGAAGTCGGCGTGTAGACATATCCTGTAAAATCTATAGTGTAGTAAAAGTAATAGTGTAAGTATAAGTATAACAGAGTCGTGTAACGTACGATGTGATCAGATTGCGACACAAATAACAAAAGACGATCTAGCAGTGGAGCGCGGGGTACATATAGAATGCTATTCTTTCAGTTTGAATAGCGCGCTATTCTTCAACTTTTGAATATCTAATGAGGACGCTTCCATTAGCTTCAAAGGGTGGTCAGATTGTAATACAAAGAACAAATATTCGGTGAGTCTCTCCGGAATTGGCGTAATATAATACAATCTGACTGAGTCTCTCCGTAATTAGCGAAATATAATTTCCCGGACGAGGCGGGAAATTTGAACAATATGGACGCGCCCTTGTACTCCTGAATGGCAAGAAATCGTAAATACAATAAGCGCGTGTGTACGTGTCGTTCTCGATAACAAATCAAAACAAATTCTCTGCGGAGTCAGTATGTTACCATATACTCCTTTAGACTAGGTAAAATATTATTGAGCCTGGAATTTCCATTTAAGTTTTATGTCTGACGCGTACGCCGCGCTGCACTATACTAGCGCCCTCTTTCGCGTCACAAAACACGCGCTAGCTAGGGGCAAAATGTGAAAATAGCGACCTCGCGTGTTCTAGAAAACGCAATGTGCGGAGGGTAACCAAAATAACAACCTAACCGTAGCCACGTCGGTATTGGGGCTACCCTAACCTTGTCGTATGTAACTCTAACTAAAGCCGCACGACGATGTCGTAACCAGACACACGACGATGTCGTTTTGCTTGTAGTCGAACAGTACATCATAACGTTAACAAATGAAGCAACAAGCAGCCATTTTCTGAATCGCGACATTGTGTTGTGAAAAAGAGGTCTACACCTTCAACCTTGTTGTCAAAAAATGTCCAAGTTACACTGGAATCACTGTTGTCAATTAGTTTTAAATCTTGGCTTGTGAGAATTACGGTGTGACTTTTCGTTCGTGACGGTATGTGCAAGAAAAACTGCGTTGATTCGTGGACGAGATTGTAAAGTAAGTAATATTTTTATCGCCGTACTCGTACTCTCATCCCATCGAATAATTATGTCCCAACTCGACCGGTGCGGTAGAGTAGGACAACGGCAAGTGTCTAGCTACGGAGTACGGGCCCCTTTCCTGCTATATAGTATAGGGAACAAAATCGGCCTTGAAATTATTTGCTAAAAATGAATATTCATGAGATGTGATTCTACATTTCAAAACGTTAAATGAAACTAGTATTAATATGAACTACATCATAAGGTCTATTGCTGATCGCGATAGCGCAAAGCATGATGGGTAGAAAAGGGAGCAGTTTTGCACTAAAAAAACCAAGCTTTTCGGCCCGGTATGCCTTCTCAGCAAGCTCTTTGTTATTTTCATTATTTACTACAACACCTCTGGCCCTCAAATACGATGAGAGTTGGTCTTCTTTTTAGATTTAGGAATTTTGTGACGACATATTTTCGAGTGGTTCGCCGTGCGCGCGATGCTCCCTTTCTTGCGTAGCGCAGGGCGCCACCTGTTGAAATCAACCGATCGACAATAGACCTTATGTCGAGAAATATAAAAAAATTATGGTGGAATTTTGGAAACCATGGAGAAACTATCATTTGTTTGTAATAAGACAACAAAACTGCAGAATAATGAATAATTCTGTTTAATAATAATTAACTTATCTTCGTAAACTGTTGTTCAGAGTCAAACAAAATTTACGAGCATTCCGATTGTTTTGGAGGAAGTTGGGAAGAAACATTGTGCAATCCTCATTGGTCAACCCCCCAAAAACCAGTCGCGTTCCGACCAATCACGTACATGTAACTCGACTCTGCAGCACAATAATGCTGTCAATAAGGTTGTTTCACGTTCCGCGGCCATCTTGGATTCAGCGCAAAAAGAGGTACCCAACTTACCCGGATGATAGCGTGTTTATATGGGTGTTCCCCTCTTCCTACATGTAGTAGTAGGCCTACAGAGGGCGCTCTACTGAGCATGCGCAACTGGAACGTGAAACAACCTTATTGACCTCAAACTTTTGCTGTGTACGTCATGGGGGGTAACGATGGCAGTGACATGTAGCAAGAAACATGACAAACGTAAAACAAAGGTGGTAATAGCGCAAGCCACTGAATTTGCATAGTCGCTAGCAGGTCAAGTAAATCGTTAAAAAAAAAAAGGAGTTCTAGGGCACCCAGTTTATTACTGAGTAAAGGTCAAGACTTAGTTTTGCACTCGAAAATCATGTAAGAAAGTAACATAAATTTGTGTAATTTAATATTGGAATGTACATTTTTTAAAACTTTGCAGTAACTGACAAGGATGGGGTCTTTAAAAAGACGATATGATGCCTTGGAGGTCAAAGTGTGTGACCCGAGGTCAGAGTTGAACCATGAAGCTCTATTGGTAAGTTGTTAATTTAGAAATTTCAAGTTGAAGGACTTTATTTACATTTTTACATTGTACGTACATGTACATGTAATAATTACACTGTGGATGGTGAAACAAGACACAAAAATAACAAAATGCACTACCGCATGCATCTGTTTTTGGTGTAGGCCTACTGTACATGGACCAGACATCCATTCATAATGACTGTGTTCAATGTTTAGTTATAAATTTTACCCAATTTAGGTCAGTCTTTTTTACACACCATTGGTATTTGCTTGAATTATCATGAATGGTGGATTAATTTGGAGGGTGGTATTTTATATTAAATATCGTTTTAAACTGAGCTGTCGGAAGTTTTACAATCATGAATGCTGAGAAAAACGGCGTTTGTTTTCAACCGGCGTCGGGCAGTGGTTTTTATGTTGTTATTGTTTTTTTCGCGATCGCTGTCCGGCGATTGTAAAAAAAAAAATAAAAAATTGTTCAGAACAATTATAGAATATCTATTGCAATCTTGTTGCTAGATGCCTACAATCATTATTTACTTTCAAAATAAGTAAGATATTTATTAATAATTTGGTAATACAATTTTTCTAAATTGGCAAATGGTGTATCCTACCTCAATTTACTTTAAGAAAATGTAGGTCAGGCTTTTTTGCTTAGGGGGGGGGGGGAGGGGGGGGGGGGGGGGTGGGGGGGTGGGGGGGGGGGGGTGGGGGGGGGGGGGGGGGTGGGGGGGGGGGTGGGGGGGGGGGGGGGTAAGATAGTTTGACATGTGACATACAATAGTACAGTGTCTGTGAGCAGTTCAGGTTGGCATCGGATATTACAGATCCTTGTTTGAAGGTTACTTGTTTCATGTATACATGTTTGTATATGTTTGTTTTTACATTTACGGTACATGTACTTGACTTTTTATTTCCAGCCAGTGAACAGGAAGTATTTCAAAGTGCTCTGGAATAGTTTCCTTTCTGGTTTAAAATACATTTCTATGTTTAGCTCTAATGGCTAAATGTTCAAAATCTATTGTGTTAAAAATGTTCTGTGGTCAGCCATTCACTCAAACAGCTTCGTGGTCCATTTTAAAGGGATCGTATACGTTTGGTAATTGGAACCCATTGTTTGTTTCAATCCTATCTAGTTATAGATATATACCATAAAACTAACCTGTAAAAATTTCATTTCAAAAGGTGGTATCGATTTTGAGATATTGCCGAAAATCTGGAGCGGTTACATGTACATGTATGTCAACGCAGGAAGAATAATCTGCATTGGAATACACAATCTGAGAAACGTCACTGCAGTAACGCTTCTCAGATTCAAATTTGTGGGGATAAAAAGTGAGATCTTTTTCCATAACCGCAGTACTTCGAAGTGAAAAGTTTCTAAAAATGCATTATACTATCCAAAGCTGCTGTACTTCTTACCAAGTAATTTTGTATTGCCATTAATTTTTGGAGTAATTACCAAACAAATACGATCCCTTTAAGAACCGGATTGAACTCTTCATTGTCCTGAACAATGCCAGATTATATAGGCCTCTTCAAATATACTCTCATAAGGGTGCGAATTTAAAATTTAAAATAACTACTACATGTAGTATCCATGTACAATGTTGTATCCTGACTGTTCACTGCATACACTTCATGTAAATCACCTCTAGAGATATGCTTGTAACAAGGTTAATGTTTGGCGTTTGGCAAATTTGTAAGATTTTTAATCCTACCCGGTACATGTACAACTTCCCTCCCTCATTTTTGAATTTAACCTAAATAACCTGAATCCTGCAAAATCCTGCAATTCCAAAGTGTTAAAACTCCATGTAACCCGAATCGGCAAAAATCTACCAATATTTATTACAGGTGACCACTGCCTGAATCTTTTTACTACCGAATTATTAAGAAATATCTTACTTATTTGAAAGTAAATAATAATTGTAGGCATCCAGCAAAACGATTGCGCTAGATATCCTACATGTATGTATAATTTTTCCGAAAATAAATAAATTTATAAAACAAAATACACGATCGCAACAAGAACAACACAAGAACAACTGCCGAAGACGGTTAACCAGTTCGCGCCGGATGACGTATATAAACGCAAAGTTTTTTTCAAATTCAAAATGGATGACGCATAAACACGCCAAGTTCAAGTTCGGAAATGTATGTCAGCAGCGCGCAAGGCCGGAAATGCGTGGGTGTGCTTCCCTGCACTATCAGTAGGGGTGTCATACACACCGTGCAGACCCACTAGACAACGAGTAACAACATGAGAATTTGCAGATCTCATGAAATGTATCATCTGAAAAAGAAAGACTTATATGAACAATATGAGCAACATACATACTAGAAAAGATGATTTGAAATGCTTGAAAGATGTAAATAGAATAAATGAGATGGTTCAAAAAACACTTTTTAATTACTGTTGCTTAATACGTTTGTTGTCTAGGAAAAAGCGCAATCTGAAAAGTTTATCGGACCATAACTTGGCAACGCTTTGACCGATTTTGAAAGTTGAAAGAGATTTGCAATCTACTCACCAAGCCCTTCAAGAAATAGTCCCAAATAACTTCCTAAAAGCAATATTAAAATTTGTATTGTCCCCCCTACTATCAGCCTGAACACGCTTCGGATCGAGTTTCGTTAAGAATAATCCCGCCCGTCGGCTCGGCGATGTTAAAATAATCCCGGTGCGAACTGGTTAAAAATGAATGCCATTTTCTTGCTTTTTTTCTTTTTCGGCATCCATGATTGATCCGACAGGTCAGTTAAACAATATTTACTATAAAATACAACCCCCCAAATCCACCCATTCCTGATAAATCAAACAATTACCAATGATGTATACATACAGTACCAGTACAATAAACATGTACAATGTACATACATGGTGTAGAATGATTAATAGGATAGGAATTCCGAGTTTTAAGTGCAACTGTGCAACTAAAACACAAAGGTCAGAAGTTGACATGATGTGGTAGGCTAGTCTGAGCCCTGTCTGAAATCCTTTTCAAGTGAACACTGCACCAACAGGGCACCAGACTCTGGCCTACCTGTAGTGGGGGTGGATATGAGGAAATCATGCCAGCATGATAGGGGAATTGGTTTCTTGGTTGTCAGGAAAAAGTCATGACAGGGTGTTCTAAAAATACCTAATTGCTGTCCATTTATATATTTTTTTCTGGGCTTGCAAGTGAGTTTATGCCAGCCTGTAGGTTAATGACCTGTGTACGCGCGTGCCTTGTACAAGAAAAAGTGTGTATACATGTAGGTTGGCAGGGCTTGTGAATAATATTTGATTTTAATTTTGATTTTGATTTTGACGTTCTGTAGTTCGTCAGGTTGGCTTCTTGCGGTGACAGGCCTATCATAAAATCAACGTCATTTTCCCCCTGGTTTTTCACAAAGAGTTCCCTGAATGTCATTTTTGAGATTTCACTCGAAGAAATAATGTGACCTGCTCCAGGAAAAGGTGACACAAGCGGCGCTATGCATTTATGAGTAATGGCCTTTTAAAGTTAATAGGGTAAATATTTTTGTCAATTTTATTTTCATTTTTTTTTCTTAAATGACATCTTTAATATCCAAATTTTCAGATTCAATTAACCAAAATCTGAAATTTGATAAATGAAGTGAAACGAAACCTTTTAAGAATGCACGGTTCCAATGTATTGTCTTAGTTTTGTTGTGTTTTCGAAGCCCGTTTTCTCACTTGTGTATTTTGAATTCCATGGAACCATTAATATGCAAAAAGTCATATCACCAGAACGGGAGGGGCTATGGAACTGTACTATGTACCAAATGAAAGCTTATAACCTGGACTTTTTAATCATGTACATGTATACCTCTATGTTTGGATCACATTTTTCTGGAGTCGGTGATATGTCTAGTACATGTACAGGACTTGGCCAATAAAAAATAAGTTTTACATTGAAGTCATGTACTACATGTATGTCTACATGTAAAAAAACAATTATAAATCTGATTTTGAAAATTCATGTATTTAATATTTTTCTTTCTTTCAACAATTTGTTTTTGATATTGAACAACACATGAAGTGTACATTTTCAAATGAAACACAAGAAAGCTAGCATAATTATTATAGAAATCAAGCTTTCTACAATATGTGTACAATGTACACTCTGTGTATACTTCTAGTTTGGAATGTGGTGGCTGATTTGCCACTGGGTTGGTATGTTTTGACGTCACCTTTCAACCTTGTGACTAGGGGCTGAGTGAAATCTTGCCCTGTCTGTGTTTATAGAAGGGGATAATTTTAAATGCTCGTTAGGTGGTGAAGAAAGGTTGGGCATACAAATATCAGCATGTTTATTGTATATTGCAATTCGCACTGATTAATTGCTTGTCGGAATTTCCCATAAGTACATAATGATGTACATGTACCGGTAGTTCATTATCATTTACAAACTGTTGGTGTGATCTTATGATATACCTTATAGGAATGATTGTCACTTTTGAAACTGGATCTACGACCATTGAAATAACAATAACTTCGCTCCGCAACATCGTATCTCAACAATCGAGGTGTCAAAATTATGCACTGGTTATTTGCTTTGATTAATCCGTACCCTTTTGGGCCGTTAACCCTAACCCCCTAGGCCTTACTTTGGGCTAAAGAACTGCATACTACAGAATACTACTTAGTATTTTGTAGCACTGGGTCTCTCTGTGACTGATGATTGGGTGTGTACTGACAGAGTACAGATACTGCCAGCTACAAAATACTAATAGTGGCAATACAGGTCAGTAATACTTACCTGGCAAAAAATGCAGTTAGTCCAGCCTTTGACCCATTGCTGTGTCCCAAGTTACAATTTTTGCTGTAGAGTTCAGAACACCTTACTCAGCATATACATGGGCCATGCACACTCAGCAAGCAGAGGGACCCAATGCTAAAAAGTACTACGAGTGCAATAAGGGGTGAAGTACCAAATACTAAAAATTACTACAGGCATTGCACACAAGTCAGTGAGAGTACTGCATACTAATTGTTACTACTAGTAGTAAAAAGTAGCATTAGGTAGGGTTAGGGTTAATTATTGGATCATTTTTAAGTGTCTCAATCCTTTTTGGGATGAGTATACTTGTTAAACTTGAATACGAAAGAATGTCTATACCTGACCGGGTACATGTACATGTTGTGTACAAGGGGGTCCACTTATGTTTGGTATAGGCGAATGTTTGGTATAGGCGGCGTTCCATCTACTAAGAACCTTTTTCACTCTTGCAAAATCAAACACTAACGGATTTCAACAAAGCATGCAGGATATTGGTTGGGGTAGTTAGCAGAGTTTTAGCCACGGTGAGCGGCGCCGGGCGGTACCGCCCGGTACTGCAAATTTCTGCCCGGCTCTTGAGTTCTTTTTTTTTTTAAATCAAATTATGGGCACAAAAGAAAGAGAAGAGATACAAAGTCACGTTAATCATGTTCATGTAGTAATTTATTTTATTAACCTAGTTAGACTTTCACAGAAACATGCAAAAATGAACTGGACCCCCGGCCGTGAGGCGCGAGAGCTCCGCTTGCTGCGCTCGCAACGCTTCGCAATCTAAACCCGGCACTAAAAAGGTCCTAGCTAGAACCCTGGTACTAGTTAGGGCTAATCCATTAATTTCAAGGGATCCTCTGTGTATCCATACATTACATTCCTTGTCAATGTTTTGACTTGATGACTAGAATACCCCCCTCAAAATCTAAGGTGGGTTACAGTGAAATTACCCAGTACATGTTCAGTTCCTGATGAGTGGTCCATATGGATATATCCAGTTGGACATATGTAAATGAATGAATAAAATGGTTATCCACATAACCTTGACACTATTGTGATAACAGTGCAGGTCTGTTCCATTGTTTATTGTGCCACTGTATTATTATTGGTGGTCCAGTATTGTAAACCTGTGTAAACAAAAATATTACTTGTGTTAAATATGTTGCATATTTTGTACATGTACATTTCAAATGTGTACAAAATAAATACGGACTATACACTCATTTGCATTTTTGTATCACTGTGGAGACATGGCTTTGTTCTCGTGTACAAAATTGTTACTGTTAGAAAGTCAAGCACGTTTTTCAAAATGCTCTCATTTTAACCACAATTAATTTCCTGGGTTGAAATTTCGACCCAATATACCCTATATTATACCCTAACCCAAACACTACCCCTAACCCACATCCTAACCCTAGTTTTTGAGTAATTTATGTACAATCAAAAAATCTAATTCGTGAAATTCCCAATGGAGACCTATTCATCTATAGAAATTTACCCTCCGGAGATGTTTTGTCTCCATTGTACACATTGTGTTCAAGTCTCCAGAGGGAACCGTATTTCGCACTGATATGTAAAACAGTGTATGTGTGCAAATTTGTATGTGTACAGGTACATGTACGTTTGTTATGTTTTTAAACATATTGTATCCATGTATACATGTACTGTACGTGTGGACAATGGTCATCAAAATCAAGACAGACAATTGTAAAATTACCAGAGGTTAGAAATATTCAACACAAATTTACACAACATGTGTATATGGATGAGATATTAAAGGGTTTGTTTATGGTGTAAATGGAGAACACATCCCTGACGCCACATTGGTGAATTGGGGTTAGGTGTGTGATCGAGGACGTCCTCGATTGAGATTCGTGTACAAAACCAATGAGAGCCGTCGGGAAAAGTTTGAGTACAAACAAAGGAAATGATCGAGAGGAACAAATGAAATCCGCGATTTACACCATAAACAAATGTAATTGAAAGTTAATAATAATTGTAGGCCTCCAGCAAAATGATTGCGCTACATGTATTTACTGTAATTGTTCTGAAAAATTGAATTTTATAAACAAAAATCACCATCGCCGGACTGCGATTGCCAAAAAAACAAGAACATACATAGTAAGAACCACTGCCTGACGCCGGTTGAAAACGAACGCCCTTTTTCCTTGCTTTTCAATGATGTATCCTACAATATACCTTTAACCAGTTCACGCCGGATGACGTACCTGTATATAAACGCAAAGTTTTCCCCAAATTCAAAACGGATGACGCATAAACACGCCAAGTTCAAGTTCGGAAATGTCTGTCAGCAGCGAGCAAGGCCCGAAATACGTGGGTGTGCTTCCCGGTACTATCGGCCTGAACCCGCTTCGGATCGAGTTTCGTTAAAAATAATCCCGCCCCTCTGCTCGGTGATGTTAAAATAATCCCGGCGCGAACTGGTTAAGTGTTTGCATAGGTTTAAATAAAATCTAATTTGTATTTTACCCATTTTGTAAGGAATTCTACTGACAGACAAGGGTAACAAATACTACAAGTAAATTGGGTTAGGTACCAGTACCTTTGTTGACAGTCTATGGGACCTGCCTATAGGTATGCTTGGAATGTGATGCCCAGTCAAAATACAGTTGAGGCTTCCATAATAATAAGCATTGTACCACATCTGCTAACCACAGCACCAATGAACCCAAACCACATCAAAACAGTTAGGGTATTGCTACACAGGGACACCCCAGTCATTATTATTTTGTGATGATCAAAACAAGTGTGCCTGTGAATTGGTATGCTGTCCCTGAGTTTGTCATTTCATTCTATTAAACGACCAGAGCAAACATTTCAATTAGGTTGTCATGATCTAAAGAATTGTATGGTGTACAATATGGGTCGTTCCGTATATTACGTAACCATATCAATTCAACACCATTTTCACCTGACCCTTACAGATTTTTGTTAAACCGCCTCCTTTTTTTCTTTTCTTTTTGAAAAAAATGATAAATGTTATTTAAAAAAAAGATAATAACATTTTTAGATCGTATTTTAGACTTTAGCATCACTGTGTACATGCTGTGGAAATATATATTTTTTTTAATGGGAAAGCTGGGGTGTGACGTGTATGGTGCATACATGATCGACCCACATGAATTTTGATTTTTAATCGTGGGTGAGCCATGTTTTAATTTCAAATAGGGAGATAGGGTATGACATGTTCACTACATGACTCGCATTAAAATGTGTCTGGCGGCCATTTAAAAAAAAAAAAAAAGCCTCCTTTTTTTTTTTTTTTTTAATGAATGACGCTAAACATTTGGTTTTTTTTGGGCCAGTTTGGCCTTATATACCTGTATTTTTGTTACTTTAAAATGAATGAGTTAATGTGAGTGACTTTTACCAATCGTTTATTATTCTGTTTGTAGGACGGCATCTCAGCTCTTGTGTCTGACGTTAACATTCCAGCGGTTAAGAGAAATAAGAATGTGGAAACTTTCTTGGAGAGATGTAAGTTGTTTTTTTTAGTATATCCCGTGCTTTTTGTCAGAGTTGAATTCGAGTCCCTGCAAGTCCATCACAAGTCTTTAAGTCTCAAGATAAGTGACTAGCTGTTCAGATGAACTGTTAACAAAAGCATTCCTTTAGTCATTGTTCAACCAGTTACTTGCGACTGGCTTTATGAAAGGACTTGTGACTGGACTTGTGATTGGACTTGTGAAACGAAATACAAGCGACTTTTAAAAAAATAAATAAGGACGCGCGTTCGTGTAAATAAAAAAGGTAGCACGTTACAAGGTTAATGTAACTCTTTTGCTTTTTGTGTGTTTATTTTTTTCTAGATGACGGTGTGGTTCATGAGGTTAGTAAACATCGACTGTCCTCTGCGGATTTCCAAATCATCAAAGTCATCGGCAGAGGGGCTTTTGGAGAGGTCCAAGTGGTAAGAATTGACCCAATAAAAATGAAATAGTGACCTACATGTATAACGATCACTGATTTAATGTCTGAAACAATATCACAATTGTATTCCACCACTGTTTATTAATGGTCTCTGCCCTCAGCTTATCACTTAAAGGTATATGTAGTATACACCATTTGCAGATATCGAAAATATTTATTACCAAATTATTAAGAAATACCTTACTCAATTGAAAGTAAATAATGTTTCTAGGCATCCAGCAAAGTGATGGCGCTAGATATCCTGTAATTATTCCGAAAAATATAATTTTATAAAAAAAAATCGCGATCGCCTTCCGGCTTCAGACAATCATTTTGCTGGATGCCTATAATCATTATTTACTTTAAAAAAAAGTAAGATACATGTATATCTTAATAATAAGGTAGTAAAATTGTTCGATATCTGAAAATGGTGTATCCTACCTTTAGTCTAGTGATTCTAAACTACCTAATCTAAGATGCTGTCATTTTGAAGAAATCATACAAGAAGTTTAAAGATGTTGCGTCTCGGAGACACACAAATTCAAATCTTAAATTACACACACAGGTCCGTGAAAGAGAAAGTCGTAAGGTCTATGCGTTGAAGCAGCTTAGCAAAATGGAAATGGTAAGTTGACTTGAGTTAATTTGTTGATGATGATGATTGAAGACTTATATAGGGCCGGTATCCGCCGTGAAACGGCGCTCATGGCGCTTCAGCGGCGCACTTTGCAGCCACTGCCAGGAACACCAGGACAGACTTTCTATGTAAAATTTGCATTGTATTTTCATGAACTGCATTAAATCTGGCTACATTTGCAAGATGTTCTGAAATAATAACAACATACGGTACATCTCCGATGTCTAGTCAGTACTTTTTGCTGCACCGCATCTCAATTTTGTATGTGTCTATTTGCATGCCGCAATCACTGATGCACTGGCCGCATATGCATGCATCAACACCCGCTGTAAGAGCGCTCGCAGGTTTTTCGGTTCTCAGACCAAAATATTCTGACTATATGTGACCTGTTCCAACAAAACCCGGACAAAGTCGCACAATGTGTTTTATTGCAATGTACTCGTGAAGTCATTTCGGGGTGGATTTTACCATTTTGAGGTTTTGGGTTTTTCTGAATCACAAACTATTAATCTCCCCAAATTTGAACATAATCCGTCACCCAGAAGTGTTTTTTTTGGGTCGATTTTCTTAAAACAATAATACGTTTTTTTTTAGCTTCAAAGCTGTTTATCACATAATTACAATGTAGGTTGTCTGGGTTTTATCATTAAATCCTTTCCCCAGGGGAGATAGGGTGGGGGTACACTATGCAAATGGTACATGATTTCAAAGCTAAGAACCTAGAGAATTTGAAAAAAGGAAACTCTAAAAAAACACTAAAATTGTCAACTTTGTGCGGCTTTCGTTAGAGCAGGGGCCAATTTCATAGAGCTGCTAAGCACACAAATTTGCTTAGCATGACAATTTGTCCTTGGCAAAAACAAGGTTACAGATCAAATTTGCACGTGATCTTTATTGTTTTAGATTGATAATCAGCTGGTTTTTTTGCTTAGCATAAAAAAACACATATAATTTTGGCTGGCAACCTGTTTTTAATGAGCAAGATTTTGTTGTGCTAAGCAAATTGTTGTGCTTAGCAGCTCTATGAAATTGGCCCCAGGTCACTTTTTTTACTGCTATTTTTGACAGGCAGGGTTTGTGAAGATGAGTCTAATGTACTAAATTTGATATTTATCGGCAAACCTTTGACCAAGTTGAAATGTTCTACATGCCAACAGATTTTCTCTGATTATTTTGTCATAAGTAGCGTGAGCCTGATTAGAACACGGTTTGTGGAATGTTTGTTGCAGATAAGACGGTCTGATTCAGCATTCTTCTGGGAAGAGCGAGACATCATGGCTTACGCTAACAGCGAATGGATCGTTAAGGTATGACTCAATGAGATTAAAGAGTGCAAGGTCTGCATAAGCAGTGTTCGCACTGGACCTTTATGTTTGGAAGGTTTTACGCACCATAGTCCTGTTTTAGCAAGGATTATGTTTAACGAAACTCGATTCAAGGCGGGTTTAGGACGATGGTACCGGGAAGCACACTCGCACATTTCCAGCTTAGCTTGCTGCTGACAGACATTTCCGGCCTTGAACGTGACGTGTTTATGCTTCATCTGTTTTGAATCTGGGGAAAACTTCGGCGCGAACTGGTTAGACAGGTGTCATTAGCCATGTACTTCTAATCACTCTTTATAATTTCAGGCCTGGATTTCTACACTCGATTGTTACCTGTTTATACACGGTTTAGCCCAGTTAATCGTGATCGAGGGAAAAATCACCGTTTATGAATTCGGGCCTAAATCGTTGACATTGTCGGGATATTCATGTCATGTACGGAAAGGTTAATGCGTGCATTAGAGACAGGTGATTAACACTAGGTGATTAACACTTGGGGTTACATGTAGCTGCGAAATTGGAAATTGCCAGGGGGCGGTAGTGTTGTGTTACTGACTTACTACAGTTACTTACATTGTGGGTGCAGGTCTGTGTTGACCTGCTAGGGTTATGGCACACTTGTCCTAGCACCCCTGCGGTGTTTAACAGCAGTAGCAGTTGGTAACCTTATCTTCGGTGGTATGTGATATGGGATGGGACAGTTAGGGATTGAAGCAGGTCAGATAAAATGCATGTCTCTTCATGTCTCTTCGGACAAAGGGTGTGAAACAATGTGCGAAACCGAACCAACCCGAAACCAATTTTGGGTCGATTTGGTTTTTGGCATAATTTTGGTCGGCTTGGTTTAGGTTTTGTATTTCGTAATTTTTAGTTTGGGTTGAATCGGTTTAAGCTATTTTGTAAAAATCAAAAAAATACCAAAGAAAAAATTTATTAAGAAAAAAAATATTAAAAAAAAAGTTATTAAAAAAACATTAAAAAAATTAATACAAAATCTGCGGTATTGTAGTGCATTTGAACTAGATAAACACACAACGATGCGGCTTCTGCACAAATTTGTGCGTGCTTTCCCATTTATAACCTTTTGGTTCAACCATCATTCTTCATATTTCTGTCTGTCAGCAGCGAGCAAGGCCAGAAATGCGTGGGTGTGCTTCCCGGTACTATTGGCCTGAACACGCCTCGGATCGAGTTTCGTTAAAAATAATCCCGCCCGTCGGCTCGGTGATGTTAAAAGAATCCCGGCGCGAACTGGTTAAACAACTCCTAACACATGTATGAACACATAGTCGTGAACCACATAACGATCGAGGATCCCCTATTGTGTTTTCCTTTATTCCTATGTTATACCCAAACCCCATTACCTTAGCGCTTGCCCCAACGATCGAGGACCGAATTCGGACAATCAAACCGTCGATCGAGGATCCTTTTGTTCCCTTTGTTCTCTTTTGTGTTTCGACCCTCGATCGTAATACGATACAAGAGCACACAACCGCGCATATGGAGACTTGTGAGGAAGACCTTTGTTACCCTCTTTTGTTTTCCTTTGTCCTATTGTAATATTTAACGCTATAGCATTTCTACTCTGGGGTAAATAGATTTCTAAGGATTTTCTGCGAAATTGGCCAATAACGCACTTCAATTTGTTCAATCATGAATATTTATGAGTTGTAGTAGTTGAGGGTCCTGACTTACAATGTACTTTGAATGTCACAGCTTCACTACGCTTTCCAAGATGCCAAGTACCTGTACATGGTCATGGACTATATGCCCGGTGGCGATTTGGTCAACCTAATGAGTAACTATGAGATTCCAGAGAAATGGGCCATGTTCTATACAGCGGAGGTCGTACTAGCGCTAGATGCCATTCACTCCATGGGATTCATTCACAGGTAAGGACAAGCATTAACCCTAACCCTCATCAATCCTCCAAAATCCTCTTAGCAGTTTTGGAGGATTTTTTAAGGATTGAGGATGAATGGCAAAAAGTGACAGTTGATTTTGGAGGATGCAATGGGTAGAGGTCGAAGGCCGTACCCAGCATTCAATTTCTAATCTGTAGGTAAAGCCACAAGTTGTGGGTTCGAATCCGGCCTGGGACTACGGTGCGTGTGCCCTTGGGCAAGGCACTTTGTCACTCATTGCTTCTCTCCACCCAGGAGTAAATGGGTACCTGTGGGGGCAGAGATGGTTATTGTGGTTGATTTAGCCGCTTCGCGCCGAATTGGCAGCATCGAGCTGTATACTCCCCGGGGAGCTGAGATGGTACCTGGAATGTTTCATTGGCCCAATGACCGGGGTAATAATGTGAGAGCGCCTTGAGCACCAGTCTTGGTAGATAGGTGCCCTATATAAGAACTGCCTTTTATTTAATTTGCAGAGATGTGAAACCAGACAATATGCTACTGGACGCAAGTGGGCATCTAAAGCTGGCCGACTTTGGCACCTGCATGAAAATGGACAGGGTAAGGGTGTTAACATTGGAAGTTTCCTATGCTCGAATTTTTCTTAGTGACAGTACATAGTTTGTACATGTACTGTACGTGCATGTGTAGGCAAAAAAGTTGTGTACATTATGCCATTCCCAATGAGTTAGTATTTCCTACGCACTGTGGACCTCCGAACAATTGACGTCCACAGGATGCGGGAAGAGGTTACGGTTTGTGGACTTGGACAGGCGGAAAACCCCAGAAGAATATCCTGGGTAAAACCCACAGAATCAGGCAGGGACTGAAAACCCAATCCACATATTGGCCCAGGCCGTAATCGAACCCGAGTCACAGCGGTGGAGTCGAGGAAAGAACCGCTACGCCAACCTAACTCCCCATAATACTTGTTCATGATTCAACGTTGAGGCAATTTTTAAGACCATCACTGTTTGAACTAGCTCTTTGCAAACCTCCAATTATTTCTTTTTAGCAATGTAAGAAAACTTTACTCCTATTCAAATAGCAACTCCTAGTCTGGTTTTTGTTTGTGTTAAGGACGGTATGGTTAGATCAGACACTGCAGTCGGGACACCAGACTACATATCTCCGGAGGTACTGAAGTCTCAGGCTGGGGATGGTTACTATGGCCGGGAATGTGATTGGTGGTCTGTTGGTGTCTTCCTGTTTGAGATGCTAGTTGGTAAGTATCAGATTTAGTCGTCACAAACGGGCCGTGAACCCGCATTGTGTTATCTCGAGAAATCATCAAAAATGAGTCAAAATGCACAATGTTGAAAATACGATTTTCGTTTATTTCAAATGTTCAAACATTAAATTTACATTCTGTGAAGTTTTGAAGCCAAAAAGTGTTTTAAAATATAGAAATGGAGTGATTTTTGTGGGGCATCATGCACGAAACTTGTTAAAAATTAGTTCAAAACATGACATGGCGCCCTCTGTTGAAAGATTCAAAATAAATTTTACAACCGTTAAAATGGCATGGCGCCCTCTGTTGAAAGTTTTGAAATTAAGTTTACAACCGTCAACATGACATGGCGCCCTCTGTTGAAAGTTTCAAAATTAAGTTTACAACCGTAAACATGGCATGGTGCCCTCTGTTGAAAGTTTCGACATTAATTTCACAACCGTTAAAATGGCATGGCGCCCTCTGTTGAAAGTTTTGAAATTAAGTTTACAACTGTAAACATGGCATGGCGCCCTCTGTTGAAAGTTTCGACATTAATTTCACAACCGTAAACATGACATGGCGCCCTCTGTTGAAAGTTTCAAAATTAATTTTACAACCGTTAAAATGTGGCATGGCGCCCTCTGTTGAAAGTTTTGACATATATGCTGCGTTCCAATCGCGTCGTGTTCACAGGTTCACGAGTCGTATAATGGCGTTCTAATCGCCTCGTAACTCGTGTTCACCAGTGGTGAACTCGAGGTGGATTTTTTTTCTCCATGTTCACGACTTCATAACGAATGAAATACTCGCGCATGCGTGTTGGTTCTGGTACGAGTTCTTGCGCGGTAAAGAATGTCCTTACCGCACGACTAACTCGACTGTGCGCATGCGTAGCGTTTGGAATGCAACCTACTCGTGAACATGGAGAAATTCACGGTGAACACGACAAACACGACGCGATTGGAACGCAGCATTATTTCACAACCGTAAAAATGGCATAGCGCCCTCTGTTGAAAGTTTTTAAATTAAGTTTACAACCGTAAACATGACATGGCGCCCTCTGTTGAAAGTTTCAAAATGAATTAATGCCGGCCAGCAATCGTTAGAAAAACCTGACTATTTTTAATCACGGTCCCCAATTTATTAAATTTAGTTGTCCACATTTTATTTGCAATACGGAATGGCTGCCTGCCAGCCAACTAGTCTGGTTTCCTGACCTGATAATTCCCGGAAAGATATATAATGGCTTTGTTTTGTCTGAAGGAAGTCAAGGAACCCAGCCTACAAAACAGTATTAAATTTCTTGGCTTTTGTAGCATCTATGAACAAAAAACTAAAAAAATAGGTCAGCTTCCCAATATTTACTATATACTAAAAATCTAACCCATTAATTTTCGAAAATTACAGCAAAACCAAATGGTGTATATCAATTGTGTATGTTGTTTTCAATCGGGTACCCGTGTTGTTATCAATCGGTTACCGTGTTGTTTTCAATCGGATAACCGTGTTGTTTTCAATCGGGTACCGTGTTGTTTTCAATCGGGTACCGTGTTGTTTTCAATCGGGTACCCGTGTTGTTTTCAATCGGGTACCCGTGTTGTTTTCAATCGGGTACCCGTGTTGTTTTCAATCGGGTACCCGTGTTGTTTTCAATTCGGTACCCGTGTTGTTTTTTAATCGGGTACCGTGTTGTTTTTAATCGGGTACCCGTGTTGTTTTCAATTCGGTACCCGTGTTGTTTTTTAATCGGGTACCGTGTTGTTTTTAATCGGGTACCCTTGTTGTTTTCAATCGGGTACCGTGTTGTTATCAATCGGGTACCCGTGTTGTTTTCAATCGGGTTCCCGTGTTGTTTTCAATCGGGTTCCCGTGTTGTTTTCAATCGGGTACCCGTGTTGTTTTCGATCGGGTACCCGTGTTGTTTTCAATCGGGTACCGTGTTGTTTTCAATCGGGTACCCGTGTTGTTTTCAATCGGGTACCTGTGTTGTTTTCAATCGGGTACCCGTGTTGTTTTCAATCGGGTACCCGTGTTGTTTTCAATCGGTTACCTGTGTTGTTTTCAATTGGGTACCGTGTTGTTTTCAATCGGGTACCCGTGTTGTTTTCAATCGGGTAACCGTGTTGTTTTCAATCGGGTAACCGTGTTGTTTTCAATCGGGTAACCGTGTTGTTTTCAATCGGGTACCCGTGTTGTTTTCAATCGGGTACCCGTGTTGTTTTCAATCGGGTTCCCGTGTTGTTTTCAATCGGGTACCCGTGTTGTTTTCAATCGGGTACCCGTGTTGTTTTCAATCGGGTACCGTGTTGTTTTCAATCGGGTACCGTGTTGTTTTCAATCGGGTAACCGTGTTGTTTTCAATCGGGTACCGTGTTGTTTTCAATCGGGTACCCGTGTTGTTTTCAATCGGGTAACCGTGTTGTTTTCAATCGGGTAACCGTGTTGTTTTCAATTGGGTAACCGTGTTGTTTTCAATCGGGTAACCGTGTATTTTTCGATCGGGTACCCGGTTTTCAAATTACCCGTAAATGCACACACTTAACGGCATTCAAATTTGGAAAGTGTTATGTATCTGACAGTTGCCCTAGTATCTCTGATAGTTTTGTTCATTTTCTGATAGGTGACACTCCATTTTATGCTGATTCTCTCGTTGGAACCTATGGCAAGATCATGGATCACAAGAACTCCTTAATCTTCCCTGACGATGTCTCTCCTAACTCAAAGGATCTGATATCTGGCTTCTTGACAGATAGGTAAATTACTGGTCAATCATAAAGGTAGCCATATGTGACCTGTCACCACAAAATGAGAGTAAAGTCGGGAATATTGAAAATTGAGATATTGGTATTTTCAAATTCTTGAGAAAGAGAGCTTTCCAATGGTACATAACACTTGGGTGTTTTGCGATAAATACTTTTTACAGCGCTCTAGAAAGTCATGGGTTTCACAAAACGTGTTTGTGAGAAAACTTACTTTAAACATCTTAAACAAAACACGCAAAAGATTACAAAACAGGACAAGTAAGGTTCGATTGAGCATAGCAACAACTATGTTCTAATCATTATTTCTCCTTGAAGTTGTCCACACATACAAACTATTGTATAAATAACAAAATATCAAAATTTCGAAAAACGTAGGATACTTACAAGGACCTGATTTTTGCATATTTAATTACCGTGTTAATTTGACCTCATTAAGATGAAACTTAGATGCAGCGACCCTTTGGTGGGAAGACACAATTCTTTATGTGATTACTGAGGTCAAAGGTCATGTATGGGTCATAACAGGTCATTGTTTGTATCTAGTCATAGTTTTGGGTTTCGTTGGAGCAGGTCACATAATGCAAATTTGGACTTTGGCTGCCGGGATATAATCTAAAAATGTTGACCTTTTTTATAATGCAGGGAAAGTCGACTTGGAAGGAATGGAATTGCACAGATTAAGAAGCACCCGTTCTTTAACAGCAATGAGATGTGGACATTTGAGAACATCAGAAAGAGTAAGTGTATCTGTGCGTTCTGGCAAAATGAGACGAAATAACCTTGCCGTCCAAATTGATAACATTTTGTAAATAGACTTCTTTATTAAGATGATTGTATCATAAGAAAATAATGAGAAGGTAACAGTGAGAAGAGGAGATTGTTACTTTTTATCAATTTAATGAAATGAAACCATTTGATAATTAAATTGCATAGACAGAAATACCGTAATTTCCTGCGGTAAAGCCGCACGGCAGATAAGGCGCAGGTCCCTAAAATCACCCAAAAAAATTTCAAACGTCAACAGATAAAGCGCACTGCCGAATAAGGCGCATGCTTGAACGCACCCAAAAGAACACCAGGCGCCACCCGGTGTAGGTACATCGCCACAAAGGGGTCATTTTGTTGCCTTAGAAGGATCCCACTATTCCAAGCAAGAATTTGCTGAGTACTTGAGTTTATCTGGCACGCAAACAATGTATGAAAACTTCAAACCAGTAGTCACAATATCGCACGAGGTTTGCCGATACATATCATGTATCACTGCAGTATAAACTGCATGCACATGTACATATCACATGCATGCGATCGCGTGCATGGTATCCCTAATTGCGACACCCCCTAGTCTTTTTTCCAGTCGTTGTGAATGCTCCGCGCTGTGTAGTTCGGATGGTGAATTGCATGAAGCCGGAACGTAGACGAAAAAAAACGTTTAGAAAAAGGCCACATAGTACGGGCCAGCTTTTTATCGCTGTTGTACGCGTCATGCAGCGCACGCTGTAGTCTTGTTTGCAAGACGATCTTAATCGCGGTATATGCAGCGCGTGTAGGCCGCCGATGCGGTAATTCGCGCGTGGTCTACGGCGTAAGTTAGAGGGCGCCCCGCATCGCGAAAAACGTCTTGCAAACAAGACTACGCACGCTGCCGAGTGCTAAATCACATACATGTACGGTCGTAGGGGGATCAACACATCGCGGCATTGTTAATGGAAACACGGTCACAATGTCCGGAGAGTTGGGCTAATTGGTTGACCGCATTATTGAGTAAGATTGCGGCGTTCAAAGAATTCTTCACACAAAGACCGTCACTTTGAAATCAAGCGACATCATATAAGGCGCACCGAAAGATAAGGCGCGGCGATGTTTTTGTGGTCTAGAAAGTCAGATAAGCCGCGGCTTTACCGCAGGAAATTACGGTACCCCCAACTCCCTCATGTAATTTGATAGGAGCCATACAAATCCCAACACCATATGTGACCTGGCAACACGAAATGAGCGGAAAGTTGCACATGGCCAAAACGAGTTATTGGCCGAAACGTTAATTTTTCAAGTGGGAGGTCGGTTTTGAGTTGTTAACGTTTTTACATACAAACAAACCTTCTTTATCATATCCTAAAATTGTATAGCTCAATTAAAACTCTAAAGTTTTTTTTGGGTGGCTGAATTGCTTTGAGTGATAGTATAGTTGGCACGGTTCACAGACTTTGAACTCCGTTTTCTTAAAACAAGGGAGCATGACTAAAGCATTTTCAAAGGAGTATAGCGGCGGCTAGGAATAAGCTACAGCAACACACAATACTTCATTTGAAAGCTTAGGACTTCTTCTTTCTAGAAATGCAATAATGTCAATTTTGTTAATTTGCGACTTTCCACCCATTTTGTGGTGCCAGGTCACATTTGGCAAACTGTACACACAAACTGTTGGACTCTGATTCTGGAGGTATGCCTAACCCAGTGTAAAAGACTGTCGGCTTAGAGGTCCATAGTACCCATCCAAAGAGATCCCAACAAAACCTGGTGTTTGGAGTTTGACTAGATGGGGATTGTTGGCGTTAAGGCTTTTATTCTTGTTTGGATTTGTTCATTTGTCTCAGCTGTGCCTCCTGTGGTTCCGGAGTTGGTCAGCGACATCGACACAAGTAATTTTGATGAGATTGAACCCGAGGACAAGTCAGAGGAGGACTTTTCTGCTCCCAAGGCCTTCGCTGGCAACAACCTACCATTCATAGGCTTTACCTACAACAGAACGCACAAGTAAGCTGTCGGGTGTTTAACCAGTTCGCGCCGGGATTATTTTAACATCACCGAGCCGAGGGGCGGGATTATTTTTAACGAAACTCGATCCGAAGAAAGTTCAGGCCGATAGTGCCGGGAAGCACACCCACGCATTTCCGGCCTTGCTCGCTGCTGACGGACATTTCTGGCCTTGCTCGCTGCTGACAGACATTTCTAGTCTTGCTCGTGGCGTGTTTATGCACCATCCGTTTTGAATCTGGGGAAAACTTTGCGTTTATATACGTCATCCGACGCGAACTGGTTAAGGGACAATATGCCAGCGATTATTTGTGCATTTTTACCGTACAAACCTTGTCCGAATAGCTTGTGAATTGAAATGTGACTAAAGGGCTTGTGATGGACATGGTTTTTCTAAAGTGATCACGAAAATTTGATACCTTCAATTTACTACCTTCAATTTACTGTGACTGTGGTGTGCCTTTTGCTACAATTCCTGATGTATAAAGTTGTTATGAATTCTGTTATTTAATCGACAGGTTGTTCAGTGCACCAAAAGGAAATGAAGAGGTAAGATCAAAGGTCATAGTTACATGTACGCCGTAGTTTTGTTGAGCTGTTGTCCTGGTAATTAAAAGAAAATGACAATGCGTGCTTCTGCAAATGAGTAAAATGTGACGTCTTGCCCTTGAATGGATATCATTAGACAGGTTTAGCATTTAGCATGTTTAGAAATTCAACTTAAAGGTAGGATACACCATTTGCAAATATGTGACCGGCTCTACAAAAAGGTGTATTATGTCGCAAAAAAATTAATTGAGTTATATACATGGTTGCAAATCCCACAACGTCAGCTTTCATTTGGTATATAATATAGCTCTATAGCCCCTCTTATTATGGAGATATGACGTGTTTACATATTGATTACTTCCTTGGAGTTCAAATTACACAACTGAGAAAACGGGCTTTGAAATAGCCGGCTCTGTTGTACTACAACAGAACGATGCACACAAAATGGTATTTTTTTCCACTTTATTTATCAAAATCAAAATTGCTTTGAATGAAACCTGAAACTGTAGGTATTGAAGATGTCATTCATGACAAAAAATTAAAATCACATTTTGATGAAATGTTCACCCTCTCAATGTTAAGCGGGCCATTACATGATAATGCACAGCGCGACTTAATGCACCTTTTTGTAGAGCCAGTCACATATAGAAAATATTTATTACCGAATTTTTAAGAAATATTTTACTCATTTAAAAGTAAGTAATGATTCTAGGAATCCACCAAAATGATTGCGCTAGATATCATGTAATTATTCCGAAAAATTGAATTTATAAAGAAAATTTGGCGAACGCCGGACGGCGATCGCGAATAAACAAGAACAACATAAGAACCACTGCACGACGCCGGTTAAAAACGAACGCCGTTTTTTTTCCCCCTTTCCTCGGCATCCATAATCGTATATATTTTTTGAACAGGTCAGTTAAACGATATTTACTATAAAATACAACCCCCAAATCTACCTATTTATGATAATTCAAGCAATTACCAATGGTGTATCCTACCTTTAAGCATAGAGCATAGAGTTTAGAGTTAACTGATCGCATTAATTTATTTTCTCTTTCCCCCCTCATTTCTCCGCCTCTGACCTTGCCTGGTTGTGAACGACCTCGCCTGCTGTGACCCTTGACCTTTTTACCCGAATTGATTGCACCTAAATCATTAGCATGATGTGAGTGTTTTTAACAAATTGATGTCGTTTTTGATTGACACAGACTGCAAAGTTTCCAGAATCACTTTTGAGTTAAAGATCTGGGCCCAATTTCATGGCTCTGCTAACCACAGAATTCCGCGCTTTTGGTCACCATTTTCCGCTAAACGCGCTAGCAGAAAAATTATGTACTTAGCCTGTAAGCACAGAATCCTTAGTTACGGAATGTACGCATGCTCAGAGACCAAAATTGTTTCGCTAACGCGTAAAATACGTTTACCGTAAACACCAAATTTTCTGCTATAGTAAGCAGGGATTTTTCGCTAACGGTAAGCAGAGCCAAAAATTGGGCCATGGGACCGATTTCACAACAACAACAAATGCTTAGCATAAAAAGTCTTCCTTAGCAAGAACGGGGAAACAATTCAGATGTTTGTGACTGGTATTCAGCTTGTTTTGCGCAGCATTAAAACGCACATGGGGTTTTGGCTGGTAACCTGCTAACAAGCCTTTTTGTACTTAGCAAAATTGTGTGCTAAGCAGCTCTATGAAATTGGCCCCTGTTCAAATGGCTTTGAATATAAAAGAATTTCTCAAGATTTCTTTACAGCTTATTTGTTATGAAGTTCATCTAACCAAAGTAATGAATATTTGTGACCTGTTCCAACGAAACCCAGATAAAGTCGCACAATGTGTTTTATTACAATTAGATTAATTAATAATATTAGATTTTACCATTTTGAGGTTTTAGGTTTTTCTGAATCACGAACTGTTAACCACTTGGCGCCGGGCTACCCGAAATCGGGCATTTTTCCCGATACCACGCAGCCGGGTGCCCAGTTTCGGGCATCGAAAATTATATAAATTTTATAGTGCTGGAGGATTGTCTAGACTCGGTAACAAAGAGCGGATTACGCAAGACCAAACAATGGGGCCGTTTATTTCCGGGCGCAATTCAATGGAGTCACTGGAGCGTGCAGGTCAGGCTAAACTAGCCCGGCTCCGTGTCACGCGCTCGGTATTTCCGCCCGGCGCGAAATGGTTAATCTACAATGTCCCCAAATTTAAACATAATCCGTCACCAACAAGCTTGTTTTTCTGTCGATTTTGTGAAACAATTGTGTATAGAAATAATTCGTTTTTCTAAACTTCAAAGCTGTTTATCTCATAATTAGGGTTTGATTACTAAATTCTTCCCCCCGGGGAGATGTGGTGGGGGTACATATGTAAATGATACATCATTTTAAAGCCGAGAACCTAGATATGGGGGTACATATGTAAATGGTACATCATTTTAGAACCTAGAGAATTTGAAAAAAGCAAAATTTGAAAAGCAAAAATTGTTAACTTTGTCCGGGTTTCGTTGGAGCAAGTCACATTAGTGTTCTACTGCATCCAATTCACTAACAAAATGGTCTTCTGAACTTGTGCAATAGCTAATCATAGTAAATAATTGTCAATAACATTTTTGTTTTTAATAGATTTTTTTCTTTTGCACAATTTGTCATGTAGTACATAAACCGTGCATCATACACCATGGCAATTCAAAGAATGAACACTAACCATTCAAAAGCATTGCACATTAACATGA
This sequence comes from Crossaster papposus, assembly GCA_037893245.1. Taxonomy (NCBI): domain Eukaryota; kingdom Metazoa; phylum Echinodermata; class Asteroidea; order Velatida; family Solasteridae; genus Crossaster; species Crossaster papposus. The sequence goes on from JBAIAA010000193.1 coordinate 638,355, forward strand.
CAATGTTAGATTTTGTAGGATTTGGCTTTGTTGCTGTCATTTCATGAAGCCTGCTAACATTTGCTGTACGGAACAATTGATGAAGATCAGATGGCTTTTTTCGGTTTGCCCATGCTAACATCAAGTTGCAAGCAGGTACCCGACTATGCCTATTTAATTCTTTGCGTTTGTTTCCTTTTAATCAGGGTCCAAGACCTTCATCTTCGGTAAGTGGTTATTGTGATTTTTTTTTTCAGCATTCCTTCCAAGATGTTAATATTGATCATTTCAAATCCTTCTTGTAAGAAAATGGGATGTTTTTAACGATGATGTGTTTTTAGAGGGAGGATACACCATTTGCAGATATTGAAAAATTTTACTACCAAATTATTCAGATATATCTTACTTATTTGAAAGTAAATAATGATTCTAGGCATCAAGCCAAATGATTGCGCTAGATATCCTTTAATCGTTACGAAAAATTGAATTGTATAAAACAACAAGAACAACATAAGAACCACTGCCAGATGCCGGTTGAAAACAAACGCCGTTTTTGTTTGCTTTTCTCAGCATCCATGATTGTAAAACTTTAAACAGGTCAGTTAAACGATGTTTACTATAAAATACAACCCCTAAATCCACCTATTCCTGATAATTCAAGCAATTACCAATGGTACATGTATATCCTACCTTTACATCCACCCATTCCTGATAATTCAAGCAATTGAACATTTGTGTGTGGAATTTAAATAATATCTGGTACACTGACTTGTTCACACAGCTTGGCACAGTTTGACTTTAAATTATCCAGACCAAATACACTGTTGCTATATCGCGTGATTCGGGGCAAGCTCTTGCATAGTTACGTTAGAGACGCTCAGCACCAATACATTGTTCACAATGGTTGAGAATGGTACAAAGACACCAGACCATTCCAGAGCCGGGGGTTGTTAGCGTAAGGCTTGCCCCGAATCACGTGATATAGCAACAGTGTCTTTGGTCTAGAGAATTTAAATGTAAACTATGCCAAGCTGTGTGAACAAGTCAGTGTACCAGATATTATTCAAATTCCACACGCAAATGGCCAATCACCAACGGTGTATCCTACCTCTAATACACTAATATTTATGCCGATTGTTAAAATATTTTGGTTGTTTTTGCTACAGAGGGATTCTAGCGAGCTGATAGCCAAATTGAAGGAAATGGAGAAACGCTACACTATTGAGAAGCAGTCGCGGGAAAGCTTTGAACACAAGTATAGGGGAGCCAGTGCCAAACTACATACAGCGTACCAAGATCTAGAAAGAGAGGTAATTTTTTGGGACAGCCCTAGTCTCCTTGGACTCTTCAGAGTGCATCGTGCTATTATTTGATTTGGTTCGATCCAGTAGATTGTCCTAAGAAAACCTATATTATAATTAACTGGACAGTTAAACAGGGGGCCCTATGGGGACTGGTCATGGAGGATTGACCAGACACTTGGTGCATTTGTCCCCTCATCACCCGGAGGTGTGTGGACCTGTGAAAATACCGGCGGGGCCCGGGCCCTTAAACTGCAAGGGAAACGGCCGGCCTTGCGGGACCCATTCAGACAGGGTGCCGTGTGTCTGGGGGATCGTTCGTGGCCCGCCTTCCACGGGATTCTCCTGGAAAACTACCTAGAATCAGTCTATCATTACACTTTTATACACTAGTTCTTTTGAAACGTTCTCATCCTTTTCCTTTTCCACAGTTCACTTGATTGTTTTTTATTACTACCTATTGTCTTATATTTGTATACATTCTCGCCGTGAATATGGCCACTGATGCTGGAACGGCGTTAAACCCTAAACTCACTCACTCACTGCCTCCTAAGAAAACCTGAAAGGGAATTGTTAATCTGTAGTCTTGATGTTTTTGTTTGTTTTGGATATATTTCTGGTTCCACACAGGAAGATGAAAGGCGATGCCTCGAAGGCAAACAGGAGCGACTGATAGCAGAACTGAAACATGAAAAGAAAGAGGTTCGTTTGCTTAACCCTAACCCTAACCCTGCCAGATCCAGCACAGTGCATCTGTGGTGACTGCTTGACCTTGCTGCACTCTGCACACAAGTCAATGTGACAAAGTATGCAATCTGTTTGCGTCTGGCAGGGTTTCTGGCCAAAATACCCTGAAGGGTTAGGGTTAATTAATATTCTACAAGATGAGGCATACAAGACTCGAGTCCCCAAAATATGAGCAATGACTTACGCCAGAGCCGGTTTATGGTCACGTTTATGGTTAGCGAATAATTATGTACTGGTACGGTATATAAAGTACACACATGATAAACATAATGCCTTTTGTTGAGGTTGAGGTTTTGGAAGTGTTGGTCTCAGTCTTGGTCTCGAAAGCCTTGGTCTTGGTCTCGGTTTCTGAAGCCTTGGTCTTGAAAGCCTTGGTCTTGGTCTCTAAAGCCTTGGTCTCGGTCCCGAACGCCTTGGTTTCGAAACCCTTAGTCTTGAAAGCATTGGTCTCGAACCCTTGGTCTTAAAAGCCTTGGTCTTAAAAGCCTTGGTCTTAAAAGCCGTGCTCTAGAAAACCGTGGTCTCGAAAGCCTTGGTCTCGAAAGCCTTGGTCTCGAAACCCTTGGTCTCGAAAGCCTTGGTCTCGAAAGCCTTGGTCTTGAAAGCCTTGGTCTCGATCTCTAAAGCCTTGGTCTCGGTCTCGAACGCCTTGGTTTCAAAACCCTTAGTCTTGAAAGCCTTGGTCTTGAAAGCCTTGGTCTTGAAAGCCTTGGTCCAGAAAGCCTTGGTCTCGAAAGCCTTGGTCTCGAAAGCCTTAGTCTCGAAAGCCTCGGTCTCGAAAGCCTCGGTCTCGAAAGCCTCGGTCTCGAAAGCCTCGGTCTCGAAAGCCTCGGTCTCGAAAGCCTCGGTCTCGAAAGCCTCGGTCTCGAAAGCCTCGGTCTCGAATCTCTTAGTCCCGAATCTCTTAGTCTCGAATCTCTTAGTCTCGAAAGCCTTGGTCTCGAAACTCTTTGTCTCGAAACTCTTGGTCTCGAAACTCTTGGTCTCGAATGCTTTGGTCTCGAATGCTTTGGTCTCGAAAGCTTTGGTCTCGAAAGCCTCGGTCTCGAAAGCCTCGGTCTCGAAAGCCTAGGTCTCGAAAGTCTCAGTCTCAGTCTTGGACATAAGCATCTCGACTACAACGCTGGTCTGGTCATCTCCTCAGATGAAGAGAAAACTGGATCACGAGACCGAGATGAGACGTCAGCTGGAGTCCCAGGTCAAGATGATCCCAAACCTAGAGATGAGAATCCGTGAGATGAAATCCTACCAGGACAGGGTCACGGTACAGGACCGGCAGATCGACAGCCTCAAGAAACAGCTGCACGGAGAGACGGAAGCCTCCTCCAAATTCAAGAGGACGTTAACTGACCAACAAAAGGTAGTCTATCCCATCAACAAACAAGTCGTCAAACAGCCAAGGAAATAAATTGTCTCCTTAACCAGTTCGAGCCGGATGACGTATATAACAAATTTGTCCCCAGATTCAAAACGGACGGCGCATAAACACGCAACGAGCAAGGCCGGAAATGTCTGTCGGCAGCGAGCAAGGCCGGAAATGCGTGGGTGTGCTTTCCGGTACGATCGGCCTGAACACGCCTTGGATCAAGTTTCGTTAAAAATAATCCCGCGCGTCGGCTCGGTGATGTTAAAATAATCCTGGCGCGAACTGGTTAAGGAAAATTATCATTATAGTTGATTCATTTATTTTATGTAAACATCCGTATTTCGCTGTGGAATATTTTGGGAGGTTTTAAATCATTTAGATCACTGTCTCACAAAATGCACTCGAAGAGGGAATATCATGTTACAAGTACGGTACATTGATGGAGCGCATGTATGTTTGATACATGCACTATAAATATTGTATCTCCCTGTTATCTGGAATCACCAAAGCACATCTTAAACGCCTCACCAGTATTCAATATAGAGCTGCCAAACTTGTTCTCACTGTTAACTGTTGGAGAGCTCATGGATCCCCCTTACTCGCTAAACTACACTGGCTACCCATGGAGAAACGCATCCAGTTCAAAACTCTTCTATATGTTTTTTAATGTTTGAAGGACATTGCTCCACCTTATCTCTCTGATATGTTTCATCTTCACCAAAGCAATCGTCAAGGACTCTGTTCTTCTTCCGATAGAACTCGGCTTAACACTCACAACTCAAGTTTATCTTATGGCAAACACGCCTTCTCACACTCTGCTGCTGAACTTTGGAACAGTCTCCCAATTAGTGTCCGTGATTCTACTTGTGTTCTTACATTTAAGAGTAAACTTAAAACTTATCTTTTTCCTAAATGTGACCTGTTCCAACGAAACCCGGACAAAGTCGCACAATGTGTTTTGTCACAATGTACTCCTGAAGTCATTTCGGGATGGATTTTACCATTTTGAGGTTTTAGGTTTTCCAAAGTCACTCACTATTAATCTACAATCTCTTCAAATTTGAACAAAATCCGTCTACCAGAAGTGTGTTTTTTTGTCAATTTTGTTTATCTCATAATTAGGTTGTCAGGGTTTTATCACTAAATCCAGACCCCAGGGAAGATAGGGTGGGGGTACATATGTAAATGATACATCATTTTAAAGCTGAGAACCTAGAGAATTTGAAAAAAGCAAAATCTGAAAAACTAAAAAGTCGACTTTGTCCGGGTTTCGTTGGAACAGGTCACAAATAGTAGATTTAAGTTTTGTTCTAGTTTGTTTTAATTTATCCTTTTCTTTGTTGCTTGCGCTTTGATCATGTTTTAGAAAAGCGCAGTATAAATGCCTGTTATTATTATTATTATTAAATAATTAATTTGTATTCATAATTTTTGACAGAATTATTTGCTGCTGGAACAGGAGATCCGAGACACCAAAGACAAGTACAATCAGATCCTGGATACCAAGCAATCTCTGGACCACGAGATCATCTCCTTCCAGAATCAGTTGGAGGAGGAGCGAGGGAGACGGAGCCAGATCGAAGACTTGAAGGTGGAGGTTGAATGTAAGTCCAACGCAATAGCTGCTGTACAAAGATTAGGGAATAATAGTGTTAGGGCCCGGTCTTCATTTCGCTATAACGGGCTGGGTTCGTGCGTATAATACAGGAACACTCATGCGTACATGCATGCGTACATGCGTACATGCGTACATGCGTACATGCGTACATGCGTACATGCGTACATGCGTACATGCGTACATGCGTACATGCGTACATGCGTACATGCGTACATGCGTACATGCGTACATGCGTACATGTGTACATGTGTACATGCATACATGTGTACATGTGTATACATGATCTGAAATTCGGTACCCTCTGGAGACCTGAACACAATGTGTATAATGGAGACAAAAGGACGCCGGAGGGTAAATTTCTATAGATGAATAGGCCACAGGGAATTTCACGAATTAGATTTTTGGAGTGTGCCTCAAATTACTCAAAAACTAGGTTTAGGATGTGGGTTAGGGTTAGTGTTTGGGTTAGGGTATGATATATGGTATATTGGGTCGAAATTTCAACCCAGGAAATTAATTGTGGTTGAAATAGGAGCATTTTGAAAAAGGTGCCCGACTTTTTAAGCAGTTTGTACACGAGAACAAAGAGATGTCTCCACTAGGATACAAATTTGAGAGTCGATGTATGCATACTTGTATACACACGTATACATGTATGCATGTTCCTGTATACATGTACACTGATTCGCATTTTTGTATCACTGTGGAGACATGGCTTTGTTCTTGTGTACAAAATGGTTAGAAAGTCGAGCACGTTTTTCAAACTGCTCCCATTTTAACCATAATTGTTTTCCTGGGTTGAAATTTCGACCCAATATACCATATATCATACCCTAACCCAAACACTAACCCTAACCCACATCCTAACCCTAGTTTTTGAGTAATTTAAGTACAATCCCAAAATCTAATTCGTGAAATTCCTAATGGAGACCTATTCATCTATAGAAATTATCCTTTTGAGACCTTTTCACTCCCATTGTCCCCATTGTGTTCAAGTCTCCAGAGGGTAACGTATTTCGCACCACATGTGTACATGTGCGTTTGTTAATGGTGTAAATGGAGGACACATGCCTGGCGACACGAAGGTAAATTGGGGTTAGGGTTAAAATCGAGGACGACCTCGATTGAGATTCGTGTACAAAACCAATGAGAGCCGTCGAAAAAAGTTCGAGTACAAACAAAGAAAATTATCGAGAGGAACAAAAGAAACTCCTCGATTTACACCATAAACAAATGTACGTTTACATGTATATGTTGTTCGCAAATATTTGGTAAAGGGGTGTTTTTAAAAAGAAAGACAAATTTCTACTCATTTCTTATTGAAATAAAAGTACCTTTTAAACTGCATTTAGATGAAACTAATCAGTTACCTTAAAATCAAGCAGAATTTATGGGAGAGGTGTTATAAACAACAATATTGACTGCAACTATGTTGTGGTGTAGTAAACCTAGCCTCCCTCAATGATGGAGCATTCTATTTTCCCTCTAATGCTAATGGATCACCTCCGAAGGCTGATGTTACCCCATCGCTCAAAGCAGTCAATATTTGTATCAATGAATCATTTAAGCTTCTAATCTGAGGCAAACCCAATGGTTCCCAGTGTCTTGACACATTACTTTGATCCTTCGTTAAGGTCGTTTAACCAGCCTGACGTCAGACATCTTCCGGCTGAAGGAAGAGGAAAGCCGGGCTATCGCAGAGCAGCAGAGACAACAGGCACAGATTATCATACTGGAAAAGGTACCAGACTAGGGCCAATTTCACCGAGCTGCTAAGCAATTTGCTTAGCACAAAAAAGTCTTGCTCATTAAAAACAAGTTATCAGCCAAAATATTACATGTTTTTCATGCTAAGCAAAACACCAGCTGATTATCAATCAAAAACAATAAAGATCACGTGAAAATTTGGTCTGTAACCTTAATTTTACCAAGGACAAATTTTAATGCTAAGCAAATTTTTGTGCTTAGCAGCTCCGTGAAATTGGCCCCAGGTCAGCTAGACAGACAGACAGACAGACACCAAGACAAACTGACAGATGACAACACTCGTGATGTCGAAGTAGAACTGTTGATGTCCTCCGATATGAAGTGCTTCATTGCCTAACTAGTTTGCGCCGGATGACGTATATAAACGCAAAGTGTGCCCCAGATTCAAAACGGATGACGCATAAACACGCTACGAGCAAGGCCGGAAATGTCTGCCAGCAGCGAGCAATGCTGGAAATACGTGGTTGTGCTTCCCGGGACTATCGGCTTTAACACGTTTCGGATCGAGTTTCGTTAAAAATAATCCCGCGCGTCGGCTCGGTGATGTTAAAATAATCCTGGCGCGAACTGGTTAAAGGAGCACTGTACCCTGAAATCCCTGAAAATGTCAATTTTGTCGGTTTTGAAAGCCTTGGTCTCGGTCTCAGTCTTAGTCTCGGTCCTCGTAAGTGTTTGTCTTAGTCTCGAAAGCCTTGGTCTCGAAAGCCTTGGTCTCGAAAGCCTTGGTCTCGGAAGCCTTGGTCTCGGAAGCCTTGGTCTCGGAAGCCTTGGTCTCGGAAGCCTTGGTCTCGGAAGCCTTGGTCTCGGAAGCCTTGGTCTCGGAAGCCTTGGTCTCGGAAGCCTTGGTCTCGGAAGCCTTGGTCTCGGAAGCCTTGGTCTCGGAAGCCTTGGTCTCGGAAGCCTTGGTCTCGGAAGCCTTGGTCTCGGAAGCCTTGGTCTCGGAAGCCTTGGTCTCGGAAGCCTTGGTCTCGGAAGCCTTGGTCTCGGTCTCGGACATAAGGGTCTGAACTACAACGCTAAACTTTTTCCTTTGATCCACAGATAAATGCCGGCCTGGAGTTTGACCTGAAGTCCCTCCAAAACAAGGATGAGCAGCGTGAGATGGCGTACGTGGCCAGGAAAAATGTGATCGATGAGGTCAACAGGACATCCAGAACCCAAGAAGAGGCCAACATGCAGTTGATCGAAGGTTAGGAAGACTGCCAAATCATTGCTTTGTTTATAGCAACATTGGGTCATTCCGTATCAATTCAACACGCTTTTGGACCAAGCCCTCGCAGATTGAAATGATATTTGGTGTTATGATTGGCCTACACATGTATTTGTTAGGCTTTGTGGTAAAAGAGACAGAACTGGGCACAGGGCATAGGGGAAAATGCCAAATAAGAAATAATGGGCGAGTTTTGTTTTTATATTTTTAGATTTATTGCTATTTGTAATCTTTGTTACGCCTGCAAACTATATTTTGTTAAGAAATAGTATGGAAACAGTGTTTTTAACCCTCCGTTATATTGGGCAGTTGCCATAGAATTGTCTGACCTTTCAAAACCTTTCAAGTTTCCTGGACTGAAAGGTTTTGAAAGGTGAGAAAACTGTCTGACAAAAGGGACCTATGAAAGAATTTGAAAGGTAAAACAACTCTCTGAACAAACTGGTGTAAGACAAAAAATACCTTTCAAGTTTCTTGGACTGAAATGTTTTGAAAGGCGAGAAAACTGTCTGACAAAAGAAACCTATGAAAGATTTCGAAAGGTAAATAAAAACTTTCTGCACAAACTGGTGTGAGAAAATAAATACCTTTCAAAAGGTTTTGAAAGGTGTAGTAGTGCAGTAGCAACAAATCCTGGAGCGTTTTGAAAGGTTCATACTTATTTACAGCCATTTTGTCAAGTAAGCAGGTTTTGAAAGGTAAAACCATAGGAGGGTTAGAAAACAATTGTGTAATGCGGTTAGCAAGAACGGTTTATTATTATTATTATTATTATTATTATTATCGTCTCTACTTTGTTTTGACGTCGGCAGACCTTACGAAAAAGGTAAAAGAAGAGAAAGAAGCCCGACATCAGCTTCATGAGAGTTGGCAGGAAGCCATGAAGCAGAAATCCCTGGTGGTGTTTGACCTGAAACAGGCCCAGCAACAGCTGCAGCAGAGTGACGATCTGAGGAAGACAGAAGCCAGCAAGGTAACGTCTCAGCCTGCGAAACCGATTAGGCCAACAAAACCTAAAGCGTTGCTCTTGAAATAGGTACATGACCTATCGCCGTTACTGGCCATTATCCAATAGACCGATTGCGCCCTCTAAGTCACGTGACCTAAAGTGGGTATCAAACATCAACAAACATGGCGTCCTCCATAGCAAAGTGCAGCTGTTGTAAAGTACATGATGATTGTTGCATCCTTGATGATTGTTGCACCCTGGATGATCCTTGAGGTGTGTGAGGTGTGAAGGAAGCAAAGAGGAAGCTTGCCAAGGTACTCGAGGCTGGAGAACTAATCTTCGGGAGGAAAGTAATCGATTAATCATTTTGATATGTTGTCTCTTTGCGGTTAATAGATTGAGCACCTGACCCTTCAGCAGGAACAAGAGATGCAGAAGAGGTCGTTCCTATCTACGGATCTCAAGACGGCCAGTCAGCAGGTCATCAGCTTGAGAGCCGAGGAGAAACGCCTTCGTACCGAGATGCAAGAACAGAAGGTGTCGATGCGCAGTCTACAAGATGCACTACATAGAGCCAAGCAGTAAGTGTATCCAGGCAACATGCAATTGCACTTGAAGGGCAGGATCTGAATATTGAGAGTTAGCTTCTGTGAGGAGGGAGCCCCCTTTTGCCAGCTCCTGATTTCACTAAATGCTGCGACTCGTCGCAACTCGAGTTACGAAGAGTAACGCGTCGCATCTCGCTACGCATCGTACGATCTATTTCACAAAACTTGCGAATGGTCACGAATGTTCCCAATAATGTGCGGTGCTTATATACGCTTATCACCAAAGTCTCAAAGCGCTTAGCATTATTAGCCCGGTCATTGGGCCATGAAACATTCCAAATACCATCCCAGCTCCCTGGGGAGTATACAGCTCGATGCTGCCATTTCGGCGCAAAGCAGCTAAATCAACCGCAATAACCATCTCTGCCCTCACAGGTACCCATTTACTCCTTGGTGGAGAGAAGCAATGAGTGACAAAGTGCCTTGCCCATGGGCACACGCACCGTAGTCCCAGGCCGGACTCGAACCCACAACCTGTAGCTTTACCTACAGATTACAAATTCAATGCTCCAGACCACGAGGCCACTGCACTCCACACTCCCGATTTTGTTTAACAGTTTTAAATAGTCCGCAACACCTCGTTCATCAAGTTTACCAAGTTCATCAACGTCTCAGGACCTTACAAGACCCGGCCTTTCCCTGACCTCCCCTCTTCCCTGCTTCCCCCAACCTTTCTAGACCATCAAGGTCGGTAGAAGTCCGCCTCCAAATTGGCTAAGTGTGACCTGACCCTGGCCTTTGGTTTATTGGTCTAATTGACATTTGTTAATTCCTTCAGGAATGCAACTCTTACAACTCTACAGATCCGGGAACTGCAAGAGAATTTGGAATCGGAGCAAGAATTCACTGTAAGTGTTTGTGCTTTGTCCAAAAAAACCAGAAAACAATTTGTGGAAAGTTTGCAGTCGGCAGTCAAGCAATGAAGGCATTTTAGGGTTTATACGGTACATTGCAATAGAAAGTTACATGTAAAACTCGGAATAAAAAACTTTTTCGATTTTTAATCGGAAATCTGATTTATTTATTTTTCAATTTTTTTTAGCATACTTTTTTTTCGGAAAATCTGTTTTGAAATATAAATATCAACAATTTTAATTGTTTACTTTTCAGCAATTGTACAAAAACAACAATGTAGTACTAAAGGAACAGTTAGAGGACCAGGAACATGATTTGGAGCAACGCAAGCAAAGCATCATGTCTTTGGAATCTGAAAGGTACATATTCATTGTTAGCCAGTTATAAAGGTAGGATACACCATTGGTAATTGCTTGAATTATCAGGAATGGGTGGATGTAAAGGTAGGATACACCATTGGTAATTGCTTGAATTATCAGTAATGGGTCGATGTAAAGGTAGGATACACCATTGGTAATTGCTTGAATTATCATGAATGGGTGGATTTAAAGGTAGGATACACCATTGGTAATTGCTTGAATTATCGGGAATGGGTGGATGTAAAGGTAGGATACACCATAATACACCAATTATCAGGAATGGGTGGATGTAAAGGTAGGATACACCATTGGAAATTGCTTGAATTATCAGGAATGGGTGGATGTAAAGGTAGGATACACCATTGGTAATTGCTTGAATTATCAGGAATGGGTGGATGTAAAGGTAGGATACACCATTGGTAATTGCTTGAATTATCAGGAATGGGTGGATGTAAAGGTAGGATACACCATTGGTATTTGCTTGAATTATCAGGAATGGGTGGATGTAAAGGTAGGATACACCATTGGTAATTGCTTGAATTATCAGGAATGGGTGGATTTAAAGGTAGGATACACCATTGGTAATTGCTTGAATTATCATGAATGGGTGGATTTAAAGGTAGGATACACCAATGGTAATTGCTTGAATTATCAGGATTGGTGGATTAATAAAGGTAGGATACAACATTGGTAATTGTTTGAATTATCAGGAATGGGTGGATTTAAAGGTAGGATACACCATTGGTAATTGCTTGAATTGTCAGGAATGGGTGGATGTAGAGGTAAGATACACCATTGTTAATTGCTTGAATTATCAGGAATGGGTGGATGTAAAGATAGGATACACCATTGGTAATTGCTTGAATTGTCAGGAATGGGTGGATGTAAAGGTAGGATACACCATTGGGAATTGCTTGAATTATCAGGAATGGGTGGATTTAGGGGGTTGTATTTTATAGTAAATATCGTTTAACTTACCTGTCCGAAGTTTTACAATCATGGGTGCTGAGTTTGTTTTCAACTGGCATCAGGCAGTGGTTCTTATGTTCTTGTTTTATTTGTGATCGCCGTCCGGCGATTGTAATTTTTATGTTTCGTAAAATTATGTTTTCCTTCAGAGATTCCTTATCCACACATTTGGAGATTGCACTCACCAAAGCTGACTCGGAACAACTCGCTCGGTGAGTAAAATAAAAGTTAAAATAAAAGTTTTTTAAAAAGTCATGGCAAAATCATCTGCAGCGGATACGTACGCTCGCATTTGCGCTGTTTGCGCAGGAAAAAAAATGAAACGCTCATTCTCTGATCTTGCGTTTAGGTTTTGGGCGTATCGGCTTCGGTAACGCACTGTATAGAATACAAACGCAGATATGCAAATAGCCGTACAAAAGCCGTACAAAGTTTCGTTGTTTCCATAGGTTTGTGCACCAACATTGATGCGCCCAGCAGGCATCACTTTGTACATAGAGCCAGCCCCCTAGTAATTTAATATAGCTCTTTGGCAAAACCACACCTTGAATGACAAGGATTTGGTCTAGCATTTTTATTTATTGGATTACGAACATAACATGAAATCTTTCATTGTCGGAATACGAATAAAAACAATTATAAATTTTTTTTTTTTAATTGAAATTTAAAAAAACAAATTCAAATGAGGATACATTCCGGAGGTTGCGGGTTCGAATCCCGCCTTGCCAATTTCTGTGTTCACTTTGAAATGTTGTTGACGTGTCATTTTATTTCCCCATCAGGTCCATCGCGGAGGGGCATTGCTCTGATCTGGAAAAAGAAAAGACAATGCGAGAATTTGAGATCAAAGACAACTTGCTGAGATATAAGAAGGATATGAACGAAAAGAACAATCACATCTCACAGGTAATAGACCCCTCCCCCATTATTATGAACCGCAAGTATCTCTCATTCCCTATCATTTCCCATTCGCCCCACGCAGGCCTTTTATATGTGACCTGGCAACACGAAATAGGTGGAAAGTCGCAAAATTACAAAATTGACATTATTACATTTCTAGAAAGAAGAAGTCCTAAGCTTTCAAATGATGTATTGTGTGTTGCTGTAGCTTATTCCTAGCCGCCGCTTTACTCTTTTGAAATAGCTGAAGTCATGCTCCCTTGTTTTGAGAAAACGGAGTTCAAAGTCCGTGAACCGTGCCAACTATACTATCAATCAGTGCAATTCAGCCACCAAAAAACACACTTTAGAGTTTAAATTGAGCTATACAATTTTGGATATGATAAAGAAGAGTTTGTGTATGTAAAAACGTTAACAACTCGAACTGACCTCCCACTTGAAAAATTAACGATTCGGCCAATAACTCGTTTTGGCCATGTGCGACTTTCCGCTCATTTCGTGGTTGCCAGGTCACAATGATAATTTGGAAGGCTTTCAGTCTAATATTTAGTGTACATATGTGACCTGTTTAAACGAAACCCGGACAAAGTCGCACAATGTGTTTTATTACAATGTACTCATGGAGTCATTTCGGGGTAGATTTTACCATTTTGAGGTTTTAGGTTTTTCTGAATCACAAACTATCAATCTACAATCTCCCCAAATTTGAACATAATTTGTCACCCAGAAGTGTTTTTTTTGTCAATTTTTGTAAAACAATTGTGTATAAAATAATGCGCTTTTTTTTTTTGCTTCAAAGCTCTTTATCTCATAATTACAATGTAGGTTGAATTGTTTTTTTTTAATATTTTTTATTTGTGTATAGAAATATTACGATTTTCTGAATTTCAAAGCTGTTTATTTATAATTAGGTTGTCAGGGTTTTATCACTAAATCCTTTCACCAGGGAAGATAGAGTGAGGGTACATATGTAAATGATACATAATTTTAAAGCCGAGAACCTAGAGAATTAATAACAAAAGTAAAATCTAAAAAAATTAAATTGTCAACTTTGTCCGGGTTTCGTTGGAGCAGGTCGCAATCAGACATAGCTGTATGTTTGAGACCAGGTCTCCAGCTCTAGACCAGGGGCCAATTTCATAGAGCTGCTAAGCACAAAAATGTGCTTAGCATGACAACTTTTCTTTGGCAAAAACAAGGTTACAGACCAAATTTTCGATTGATAATCAGCTGGTTTTTGGCTTAGCATGAAAAACCCGTAGAATTTTGGCTGGGAACCTGTTTTTAATGAGCAAGACTTTTTTGTGCTAAGCAATTTTTTGTGCTTAGCATGAAAATTTGTCCTTAGCAAAAACAAGGTTACAGACCAAATTTTCACATGATCTTTATTGTTTTCGATTGATAATCAGCTGGTTTTTGGCTTAGCATGAAAAACACGTAGAATTTTGGCTGGGAACCTGTTTTTAATGAGCAAGACTTTTTTGTGCTAAGCAAATTTTTGTGCTTAGCAAATTTTTGTGCTTAGCAGATTTGTGTGCTTAGCAGCTCTATGAAAGTGGCCCCTGGTCTCGAGATCTCCATCACTTAGCGCAACTTATTCACTGTCCATTCAAATAGCTTGTTACTTGACTCGATACTAAGTGATTTGTGACTGATTTGTAATGATAACGTCAGCATAAGCCGAAGCAACCCCGCCCATATCTTCATGTATAGCCATCCATTTCATGTAGCTCAACCCTGACAGTTCATATTAGTCTTGTCATGTATGTTTTCTTTCCAAAACTCGGTCATTCCCAGGGATAAAACCTCACTTGGAATACCTGAAACCTCACTTTGAACGACAAAGACATGTAATTTTAGTGAACTTGAATGTCATTGGCAAATAAATTTAAAGTTCATATGCATTGTCAGTCATTTTGTGAAGCATCAGTTTTAAAAACTGACCAGTTACGAAGAAAAAAAAATTTCTGGGTCTTCATTTTTATTTTTTATTTTTTTTCATTTGCATTTTCGCAAATCTTCGTCTTGCTTACTTCCTCTGCCGCGTTTTGCCCAGTTGGAGGAAAAACATAAAGACGTAAGTACATTAGGACTGGTCCTCACCGAGTAACTTTGTTTTTCGGTTCAAAATGGTACTTATGCATGCTTTATGTCGCACGTCATTCAGAGTAATGGTTTTACAGAGCTGGCACTAAGCGACCTATCGCCGTTTGTGAGTTAGCCACGTCCTGTGGATGCGATGCATGAAGCGCGCATTAGCGTATTCTGATGAGCCATTGCAATAGACACTGTCTCTTACCGAATACAGGAGTTGTCTCGGGTATCTGAGACAACGTTGTAACGTGTACATGCAGACTTTCGCGAGACCACTTATTGAAAAATAGTGAATAACCAGTTCGGCGGGATTATCGCCGAGCCGAGGCGCAGAATTATTTTTAACAAAACTTGATCCGAGAAGGGTTCAGACCGATGGTACCGGGAAGCACACTCGTGGCTGACAGGCATTTCCGGCTTTGCTCGCGACATGTTTATGCATCATCCGTTTTGAATCTCGGGGAAAACTTTGCGTTTATACAAGTTCTCCGGCGTGAATTGGTTAACTGATGACAGCTCTGTAAAACAGCCCTGTTCATAATTCGTTACATTCATGCCACTGTCTTTAGTAACCACATTTCATTTTTCAGCAAAGCGTGACTGCTTGACATCTTGTTACCAATTGTAACCTGTTCCCACGAAACCCGGACAAAGTCCCACCGGACAATTTCGAGTAAACCGCGTCATTTCGGGGTGGAACCGTCTTCTTTACATTATTCATCTATCATTTTACTTTAAAAATGAATTAAATCTGTTAAAGCAAAATTGACCTTGTGGAGTGCGCTGATGCATGTACATGTACATTGCTTTCACCGTGTGTGTGTGTTGAGTTTTCTTCCTGTGAACACAAAGCTGGTTTTCTCTTAATAAAAGTTTTATTGGTCGGGCAAAGCTGGTGTCTGAATCCCTTCTCGTGGGATTATGTGGAGGGATAAACTATATATCATTAAAAAGCTGATTAACCTGTCCGGGTTTTGTGGGAACAGGTCACATTTAACACGTATATTACCCATATGGCAATAGTGACACACTGACAAATCTGGCAAAGACCAAATAGAAATTTAAAACTAGCTTATGGGTCAGTTAATCATAATGGTTTCTCAATTTTTTCTTCCTGTCTGCTTTTCACACATTTGTATGAGTTTATTAAAAATGAATTATAAATCTTAATGTAGGAAATACTCCAATTTTCCAGAGTTTGCTTGAGTTATCCTGCCCCCCCCCCCCTTAGGCTTTTGATTTATGTTTTTCAAAAATAGGGTCGTTAGTTTGGCTGCTGTGGATTTTGCCCGGCTGTTGCTTGAAGTGCATGGCTTTGTTTATTTGCAGGGAGACTATAAAATCCAAGGAAAGCAAGGTTAATTTGATTGTTATTTTTTCAGTTTGATGGGCCACAATATAAAGAAAAAATCTGCATCAGAATGACGCCAATTCAATGTTTTGTCCTTTCCTTCGCCAACCAGATTTTCATTCCCTTATTAACCCTAACTTCTTTTGGCAATTTACTAGGAACCTTTCTCATCCCTGCAAATCCCAACACCCTGTGTCTTTAAACTGTGCACTAAACAGCTGGACTCCACCAAACCCTTGTGTCAGAGTTTGGCTGGATGGGGATAGGGTTAAACTGACATGCTTTAATACATGTTCCTTTGGTACTGGGGTTAACCCATACTAACAACCTAAACTCCTCACAAAAAGTATCAAGACACTTAAAAATGAGCCAATAATTAACGGCCCGAAAGAGTATGGATTAATCAAAGCAAATAACCCAGTGCATAATTTTGTTTTGGCGTATTTTGACACCTCGATTGGTGAAGTTATTGTCATTTCAATGGTCGTAGGTCCAGTTTCAAAAGTGACAATCATCCCTATAGAAGCAGAAGCAGAACCTGATCATTCAGAACAATAATACAAACCGAAACCGGGGCAAACCTGCTTCTATAGGGATGATTGTCACTTTTGTCACTTTTGAAACTTTTGGACCTATGACCATTGAAATGACGATAACTTCGCTCCGCAACATCGTATCTCAACAATCGAGGTGTCAAAATACGCAGAACAAAATTATGCACTGGGTTATTTGCTTCGATTAATCTATACCCCTTTCGGGCTGTTAATTATTGAATCATTTTTAAGTGTCTTGATAGAGTATATAATGAAGTTAAACTGGGTATTTGTTTTATGATGGTGGGGTGTAATTTCATAAGCAAACATTTGTGATGAGACAGCCGAGTTGTGAGTTGTGGGTTCGTATCCTATTAGGAAGAAAATTGTGTACAATATTGTATCATTGTTTAAAAATTACTCGTAAAAATCTCTGGGATTTCAATGGGATTTTCTTGGTTTTTTTGTGTCTTTTATTAAAGCTTGAAGAAACTATCAATCAGGTCAACAACCGAATGAAAGTCACTGCCTCAGAAAAAGATGAGATCAACACGAAACTGCAGAATACCATGCAAGGTGAGGCCACTAGCGAATACAGTGAATAAGGACAGGGACCACTGACAATTTATCTATTACCAGTGTCAATATTGAGTCTAGCTCTACAAAAAGGTGTATTAAGTCGCGCTGTGCACTATCATGTAATGGCCCGCTCAACGTTGAGAGGGTAAACATTTCATCAAAATGTGATTTTTGTAGTTGTCTTGAATGACATATTTAATACCTACAGTTTTCATTCCAAGAAATGTTAATTTTAAAGAATAAAGTGGGTAAAAAACGAGTTGAGTTTGTGAACCTCAAAACAACTCAACAGAACAGAGGCATGTTCAGTTTCGGGCATTCGCAGATCAATGTTTTCGCTCGGTCTACCGTCCTCTTTGTCCCCTTGTCCTCTTTGTCTTCCGTCCCAAATCGAAAGCTCGCTGCTGTTTCATGTGACCTGATGTTTGATAAGACGACTGACTATGTTTTGATCTGTCTTGTGACTAATTCAATTACAACATTACAGAACTGGAACATCTGCAGACAGACAACGCTAACATCGCTCACGTGAAAGAGATGCATAAGAAGCAGTTAGACAGCGAAAAACTCAAGACGCAAGCCGTAAGTGTAGTCCCGGCCTCGCAAATTCCTTCTTAGTCTCATCCCTGAGATCTTGGAAGCCCCTAATATTAAGATTTTTATTGGAGGTGACAGTGGTGATTACCGACTCGCTTTGCTTTGGGCATCCTGATTATGATAACAAAAACAAGATGAACGATATTCAATCGCTGTTATGCTTTAATTGTGGTGTTTCAGGCCGTGAACAAGTTGGCTGAGGTGATGAATCGACGGCCCATGAACCAGCGCGGCAACAAGGCTAGCTCCTCGGACCTCAAGAAGAAGGAGAAGGAATGCCGGAAACTGGAACAACAACTGAACGAGGAGAAACGAAAAGGCATCCAGCTGGAAGCTAAGCTATCCAGGGACTACTCGGAGCTGCAAGCGGTAAGATTGAACCAACCGACCGCCTTTCTTCTCATACCTAAGACTCTCGTAGCTATCAACCATCTACTGAATGAACGGTAGAGTCTGGTTAACCCTAACCCTCCCAAATCCTCCAAATTCAATTTGATTGCAGGCCTACAATGAAGAGTACCAGAAGAGATGCCAGTTTCAGATGGAGCTAGACAGCCGAGACTCTGAGCTGGAACAACTGCAGCATCGGCTTCGAAGCCTGCAACAGCAGCAGAACGTGGACAATCTGAGTATCAACAGCTCCGGGGATGCAGAGAGTAAGGACGGTAGGGGTAGCCTAGGCATCCCCTCTCCTCGAACAGTTCCTCTCCTCAAACAGTTGCACTGGCTACCAGTTGCTCAACGTATTCAGTTTTGTACACTCGTCCACACCTACGACTCGCTCAATCACTCTGCCGTTGATTATCTTTCTTCTCTACTTACAATCCAGACAAGCTCTTACTCTCTCTGTTCTTAAGATGGTGAATCCCTTTTCATCCACAAGACACGCAAACAAGCTGGTGACAAGGCCTTTTCCATTGCCGCCCCCAGTTATGGAACAGCCTTCCTATCTCCATCAGAAATTCTGACAGTGTTTCAGCCTTCAAAATGGCTCTGAAGACCAATCTTTTCCCTAAAGCATAGCTGGTTGTCCCTCCTTTGTTTGTTATTCGTTTTCTTCCTTCTCCTTGTTTCAGCACCTCGTGTCCTCTGGCAATTTGGCGCTTTATAAATCCAGTTATTATTGGGCGAACTGGTTAGTAAAGTGATACGTACCATATCTTAAATTTGGTTGAGTGAGTTAATTGTTTTTCCCTGATCCATTTGGATCACTTACCTCTGCGCCCCTAGGAGGACGTCTGGAAGGTTGGCTGCAGGTTCCCAGCAAGAACATCAAGCGTCACGGCTGGAAGAAGAAATACGTGGAGGTCAGCTCCAAGAAGGTGCTGTTCTACGAGACGGAGGAAGAGAAGAATGGCAAGAAGCCCTACCTGGTCCTGGATATCGAGTGAGTTCAGTCTTGATACCTAATAGGCAGAGATAAAACTTGTCCGATTTGAATCGGAAATCTAACAGGGTTGTTTTCAGTAAAAAAAAGCTTGGGCCTGCATTGCATATCTAATTAGCGCTGCTTCATCAAGGAATTTAGTGTGTGCGCGTAGTACGTGTTGATAACCGCAGTTCTGCGATTCGCTAATTGTCTGCACCAACTTTTGTAGGCCGACTGGCTATATGTTAGATAAGCTTTCAGAAATGTCCATACAAAATTTTATCCATTGTACTATTTGTGACCTGCTCCAACGAAACCCGGACAAAGTTGACAATTGGTAGGGATTTTTTATTATTATTTTTAATTAAAAAAATAAATAAAAGTAACCGTGTAACTGTTTGAACGGTCGGTTAACCGTGTAACCGTTTAACTGCTGCAGGCTTAGTTTGTTATAGCAAATTTTGACTGCTTATATTTGGCATGTAGGAATTGTTTTAGCCCCGGCCTTGTGTTTTGAACTTTTTTTGGCCGTTCGTTGCAGTAAACTATACCATGTGCGTGCAGTGACGCAAGGTGACATCATCCGAGCCCCAGCCCAAGACATTCCACGGATATTCCAGGTCCTGTACGCTGGTGAGGGGGAAAGCCGGAGAGCTGACGAGCCACCTCTTGAAGCAAACAATGAGGTAGGTTTGGCCTGTGGCGATTGTTTCTTTTGTTTTGTTAAACGTCCCGAATATGCAGGGGAAATGCGATTTACAATTGACCATTTCTTAAACTCCCCACAGCCACATTTTGATTGACAATTACGGTGGCTTGTCGGACTGAAGCCATTTGTTTGTGTACATTTCTCTAAGCGCGTGTGGTCGAGGTTTGACCGAGCTTATGGCAGACCACGTCTGTAGCAACCGTTGCTAAGTTACCTGACCTAAAGTCGTAATCTTATTGGTCAATGCGCAGTGTTTGATTGACAGGTCAGATCGGTTACAGCGCCCTCAAGAGGTTTGCCAGGCTCATCTTAATATAAAAAATGGCGGCGTCTGGATCGGATAACGATTATTTCATATTTTGGACCGAGGTGTGTTAAAAAAAATTGCTTGGCACAAAAAGTCTTGCTCAATAAAAACAGGTTACCAGCCAAAATTCTGCGTGTTTTTCATGCTAAGCAAAAAACCAGCTGATTATCAATAAAAAACAATAAAGACCACGTGAAAATTTGGTCTGTAACCTTGTTTTTGCCAATTTTCATGCTAAGCAAATTTTTTGTGCTTAGCAGCTCAATGAAATTGGCCCCAATTGACATAGCTTCCTATGTGTCTAACCTGCAGAATAACAGTGACATCATCAAGTACAAGAACCACAACTTTGACATTGTGCACTTCCACATGCCAACTCAGTGTGAATTCTGTCTGAAGCAGCTGAGCAGTGTCATCAAAGCACCCGCAGCTCTGGAGTGCAAATGTGAGTGAGCCCTAGTGCCCTTCGTAATGGTCTTCCAAGCTCATTAATAAATACCTAGGAGAGTTGCTGGCTTCTGATTGGTTGAGACTCATCACATGGAGTGGATTATCATGTAGTAATTGGCTGCTTTCAAGAAGAAGCGAATAAATGTCCTCTGAACCAGCATTGATCAAGCATCATGTAAACCAATGATTGGCCGAATGCAACAGTCCTACGGTAACTTGTAACAAGGACGCGTCAAATCTTGATACGGCGCGGTATAAATGTACGCGTAGAACGTTTGTAACTATACGCGCGGCATTTTTCAAATTGGCGTGTCGTCTGTTAACGCTAGCACGTTGCTATGCACGGTGGGCATCAGTAGTCAGCTAGTCTAGTCTTAAAGTATGGGTAATAATAACAACACGTATTGAAGAGACAGGGTACCATGCATAAGCTATGTGATCGTGATTTGTTTCAAAATAAAAAAAATTGGAATAATTACAGGATATCTAGCGCAATCATTTTGCTGGATGCCTACAATCATTAATTACTTTCCAATAAGTAAGATATTTGTCAATAATTCAGTATTAAACAATTTCGATATCTGCAAATTATGTATCCTACCTTTTGTGTAGCGTTATTTTACCAAACGTAGTAGTAGGCCGAAAGAAATATTTAAATGAAAGAATACCGGCGGGGCCCGGGCCCTTAAACTGCAAGGGAAACGGCCGGCCTTGCGGGACCCATTTAGACAGGGTGCCGTGTGTCTGGGGGATCCTTCGTGGCCCGCCTTCCACAGAATTCTCTTGGAAAACTGCCTAGAATCAGTCTATCGTTACACTTCTATACAATAGTTCTTTCATTCTTTTGAAACGTTCTCATTCTTTTCTTTTGTGATAATTGTTCCTTCCGACTCCAAGTTTTCATATTCTCCACAGTTCACTTGATTGTTTTTTTATTACCACCTATTGTCTTATATTTGTACACATTCCCCCCTGTGAATATGGCCACTGATGCCGGCACGACGTTAAACCCACTCACTCACTCACTCCTTCTGACTCCAAGTTTTCATATTCTCCACAGTTCACTTGATTGTTTTTTATTACTACCTATTGTCTTATATTTGTACACATTCCCGCCGTAAATATGGCCACTGATGCCAGCACGGCGTTAAACATTAAACTCACTCACTTTAAATGAAAGAGGTTGTGCCTATGGCTTATATGTTGAAATGACGGTTGTATACTGATTGTTATGTAATAACAACTTACTGTTCGACTTGTTCTGTTTTCGTTACAGTATGTCACATGAAATTTCACAAGGAACATTTTGACAAAGGCGAAGATTGGTGCGCACCATGCAAAGGTGAGTCCAGACGAAATCAATGTAAAAAACGAATTAATGTTACGAACAAAATTACCTTACCGAGAGAAACTTGTCTTGGCCAAAATACATGCATATGTATGACCAATTGTGTTTTGTTTAAGTCGACCACTAAGGTGCGACCACTAAGGTGCCCCCGCACCCACACCCATCCCCCTCCACACACCAAGGCAGTTAGTAGAGCACTGGTCCGGTATTCCAGGAGTCGCAGATTCGAGTCCTGCCTTGCCAATTTCTTTGTTCACTTTAAAATTTAAAATGAGATTTAAAATGACAATAATGAGGAAATTTATATTTGTTTTTGTAGTGAATATTGACTTGGACGTAGCAAAGAATATGCTGCTTATGACCAGCTCTTCCGATGAACAGCAGCGATGGATCGGTCGTCTGGCCGGGCAGATTGCTAGCGTTCGTAGTACAACTATCCCCCGGTCATCCTCGCACAGTTCACCCAAGTAAGCATCACTTTATATTCACTCGCGCATATGTCTTCCTTAAGGTTTTTCAGCTAAAAATCAAAGGAGTTGATTATATTTCAACCTGCAGTCAGTGTTGTAGTCGAGATGCTTATGTCCGAGACCAAGGCCTTAGAGACTGAGACCGAGACTAAGGCTTTCGAGACTGAGACTGAGACCAAGGCTTTCGAAACTGAGATGAAGACCAAGGCTTACGAGACCTAGACCAAGGCTTCCGAGACCGAGACCAAGGCTCGGGAGACCAAAGCTCCCGGGACCGAGACCAAGGCTTTTGAGACCGAGACCAAGGCTTTCGAGACCAAGGCTTTCGAGACCAAGGCTTTCGAGACCAAGGCTTTCGAGACCAAGGCTTTCGAGACCAAGGCTTTCGAGACCAAGGCTTCCGAGACCAAGGCTTCCGAGACCAAGGCTTCCGAGACCAAGGCTTTCGAGACCAAGGCTTTCGAGACCAAGGCTTTCGAGACCAAGGCTTTCGAGACCAAGGCTTTCGAGACCAAGGCTTTCGAGACCAAGGCTTTCGAGACCAAGGCTTTCGAGACCAAGGCTTTCGAGACCAAGGCTTTCGAGACCAAGGCTTTCGAGACCAAGGCTTTCGAGACCGAGACCATTATATCATTAATCAGTTCGCGTTGGGATTATTTTAACATCACCGAGCCGAGGCTCGGAATTTTTTTTAATGAAACTCAATCTGCAGTGGGTACAGGCCGATGGTACCGGGAAGCACACCCACGCATTTCCGGCCTTTCTCGCTGCTGACAGACACTTCCAGCCTTGCTCATGACGTGTTTATGCTATGCGTCATCTGTTTTGAATCTGGGAATATTGTTGCGTGTATATACGTCTTCCGTGACGTGTTTATGCTATGCGTCATCCGTTTTGAATCTGGGAATATCGTTGCGTGTATATACGTCTTCCGTCGCGAACTGGGTAAAAACACAGTGACAGTCCGTTTGGGATGCCATGTCCTACCTTTTCCCTGAGAATCTGGTGATTTGTTTGGTGGTTTCTCATAATCGTCTTCAGGGTTTTCATAGTCACCGTCAGCGTCCGGACCTGCCGTACACACAGACTTTGCCCTTTATATACGTTCTCCGGCACGAACTGGTTAAAGGCACAATCCCATCACCTATCTGCCGTACTATTTTGAAATGATTCCTCCGTTTGTTTTTTTCTCAGTAGGTCAAATTACGTCCAGCATTCGATGCGACGGAGCAGTGGTCCGGTCCGCCAATCTTCAACAACCTCCAATACTAAGAGGTAGCCATATGCTTAGCTCCAAACAGCCATCGATAAATCACAAGAAATTCAAGACCATCTTTGGTGGTGGTGGTTAATTTGGGGGAAAACAGTCATGTAATGCAGTAAAATGATCATCAAGAACCAGAAAAATACTCTGAAACTTTTTTTCTTTTTTACTCGTCAATTTTTCAATGTGTGTCTTTCTCTGTAAAAAAACACCAATTCAATCACTCAGGCCCACCAAATCAATTCTTTTTTTGTAATTGATGAGGCAGTGACAAAGTTTTTCTGGCAAAGGTTTTTCGACGTGTAATGAAAATCTGTGTAAATAACCATTACATGTACACTATGTAAACTCGGTGTAAATTTGATATTTGTTTTTCTTGAAAGATTTCTATATCAACTTAGGGCAGGAATTGTATATTTTGCAGTGGAATTAAAAGATGGAATTGTGTACAACGTAAACAGCTGACAGATTTAGCTGTTGATGTCAACAGATGCCAATTTCATAAAACATGTAAGCACAAGAATTTGCTTAGCATGAACATTCTACCTTTAAAGAAAAAAAAAGGTTACAAATATAGTATTCGGGTGATGTTTATCGTTTGTGACTGAGATTCAGCTGGTTTTTGCTTAGCATGAAAAGCACATGGAGTTTTGGCTGGTAACCTATTTTTACTGAGCAAAACTATTTGTGTGCTAAGCAAATTTGTGTGCTAAGCAAATTTTTGTGCTTACACGGTTTATGAAATTGGCCCCTGATCAGAAATAGTCATTCAACCGTAATTGTCAAAAAAAATTTTAGGAGTCCTGATATTTTCAAAAGACGAGTTTTAGAGTTGGTTATTATCTATAGAATCTTTATTGTAGTCCACTAATTTAAAGGTGCTCCACTAAGTGACGCATTGTGTATGGGTTTTGTGCACTCGATACATCACTTTGTACTGCGACCAGTAAATTACGACACCTTTAATTTGCCAATAATGTATGAATCAAATACCAAAAACAAAAAAATGATATTTATAAATAGCTCTTATGGAAAGCAAAATCGTGCTTTAATTCGACCTTCCCTTCTAATTTTACGATACGTTTAATAACAATTATACATTTGAAAATGGAAAGTATGGGACAATTTTATTTTTTTAGATTTTGCTTTTTTTTCAAATTCTCTAGGTTCTCTGCTTTAAAATGATGTATCATTTACATATGTACCCCAACCCTATCTCCCCTGGGGGAAGGATTTATTGGTGAAACCCTGACAACCTAATTATGAGATATGCAGCTCTGAAGTTCAGAAAAGCGTGTTATTTCTGTACACAATTGTTTCCCAAAATCAACCAAAAAACACACTTCTGGGTGACAGATTATGTTTAAATTTGAGGAGATTGTAGATTAATAGTTTGTGATTAAGAAAAAACCCAAACCTTAAAATGGTAAAATCCATCCCGAAATGACTTCTCAAGTACATCGTAATAAAACACATTGTGCAACTTTGTCCGGGTTTCGTTGGAACAGGCAGCAGGTAATGTTTAATTAGTTCCCATTTGATGATGTCTTTTTTATAATTGTTGCATAAAGACCAATAGATTTTGTTATGTTACATAGTTAAATGTATGTAGCAGCAATATATTTTCTTAGATAGCTTTGCACCATGTACATGTACATCATATTTATCTAGGTTTCCCCATATGTTATCAGCACCATCCAGGTTTTTGTTCTCCCATTTGCTTAGATTATTTACCGGTTTAAAGTTAAAACAAAAATACAAAATGACAAACACATGTCTGCACTTGTAGAATATAAACAACACGAAACCAGTTGGGCAACAATCTAGTTCTTGTCAATTTTATACATTTATTTTAACCCTAACGTACCTGAAAACCATCAAAATCCATTTCCTGTGTTGGAGGAGTTCGGCGGATTCAGGATACCTCCATATTGAACAAACTGACGGATTCTGATGGATTCAGCATTTTAAGCCTAGCAGAACTGCAGGATTGTGTGCAGTCTTGCAAAATGTTTTTTTGAGGTGATGGATTTTAAATATTCTACATTATAGAAACAATGCAAAATATTTGTTACACTATTGGTATCCTGAATCCATCAGAATCCATCATACTTTTGCTGGTGGATTGTTGATGGATTCAGGATTTCTCCAGAATGTATACTGGTGGATTCTGATGGACTCAGGACACCAGCAGTTTTTGCAATGACAAACTTGATGGACTTTGGCGGATTCAGGACACTTTCTAGTAAAAGCACTTAAGGGGTTAGGGTTAGAGACAATTGTATTTGAAATATAAGCTCTTTGTAAACATTGTGAACATCTGTACATACATGTATCATAATTTAATAATGACAGTACTCGCATAAAAAAACACATTTTTTTTCTCACTTGGAATAATGTGATTTAATAATTATGAGAATGTTTTGTACTCCAGATAAACTTTACTAATAATTTGTATATACAAATTTAAATGTTGGTGAAACTTGACATGAGTAACTTTATACTGTTAAAGGTGTCTTGACATTCGAGCAATTCTTCAACTATTTTAGATATTTTGGCAATGCATCTTTGTGTCTTTGTATTCAGACATTTTGTACCGAGGTTTGAAATCAGCCTGACAATGCAACAGATAGTATTATAACACACCTCTTGCTAGTTCTGTATTCTGGTTGGCTGAAACACGGTCACGTGGGGTTAACTATTATAGACTAGTGCATGAGATTTGCGCCACCGTGAATTTGCGGGAAATAGTTCCTGAAGCGGGCAATAGACTTAACATTTGTGACTAGTTACAGCGCCCTCAAGAGGTTTGCCAGGCTTATCTTAATATGAAAAATGGCGGCGTCTGGATCTTTTGAACCGAGGTGTGTTATAAAAGTTGAAACATATATGGACTGGCATGATTCGGTCACTAGAGCACGTCTATCCCCCCCTCGGACCTCTGAGTGACCAGAAGGGGGACCTATTTGGCCTCGGGAAATAGTTCCTCCTAGTCACTCACAGACAGTCCCTCGGGGGGAATAGAAGTGCTCTAGTGACCTCATTCACATTCCATATGTGCGTAATATTCTGATTAATGTGGCCAGGATGCAAGGTGGTTGATAGCCCGATGTAGCATGAATTTCAGACTCCATGAAATCCTGACTCGATAGTATTGCGCATGCTTAAGTGTAGATAATTGGGAGAGGGACCAGTCACGTGAGAAGGTTTAACCAATAATAGGGGAAAAGGAGTCTGATTTTTATAGGAGTCGGATATTCATGTGACACCGTCCATTTGATCTCGGAGAAGTGGGCCTGCGCGGCGGTGAAGTTTATATTGTGTGTGTTTATTATTATTATATATTTTTTAATAGTAAATGTACGTGCGATGCGGTCCACGGCCGAGCATGGGCCGTTCCTCCCGATTTGTTAGCATTTGGCTTTGAAACAGGACCCAAAAATATCTGAATAGGGAACAAGGATAAACGATAAAAGATTGTTCATTCAGTCCGGCTAATGTTCAGTCAAGCTAAAACTCTGTACAAACACATGCCTTATACATATACATGTACATGTACATATTTTTTTTATTTTTTTTCTCAAAAATTGTTCTTTCAAACTTGTTTGTATGAAATCTTTTACTTTCCATTAGAAAATAATTATCCCTTCCTGGTCTGATAGATTCGGTGCATGCTATTATCTAATGTAGAAATGAAAGCACAAGTTTACCGAATATTTGTTTTATATTATATTATTCACAAAAGGAAAGAAACAGTACCTATTAGATATTGCTTAAATATATATTCATTTACACATTCTTATTTCAGTTTTGATATTACCGATCACATTATCAACATGTTTTCTGTTAGAATTGTACAGTTCAGTATTCGAATGGTCATCATTTGGTGGTGCCGTTTCTTCGGGAGGAACAAGTATTTTTTTGTAAAATCTTATTCTATTGGAAGAGCCGAAAAACAATGGTATTCGCCTATCAGAATATGTTTCACCTTAAAAGTGTGTTCCTTGTTTTTGAGCATTCAACTTGGCACTTGGGAAAAAAAACTATAAAGACAGCAAGATGGCACCTCATGCCTTCCAAACGCAAACTATCTGCGCACCTTTTTTTTCTTATTCAAGACTTGTCGATTTAGACACGACTAGAAAGCCGTTTTATTCAAGAAGTGTTATCAGATGACATGTAGAAATTTCAAAATCTTTTTATTGGTTTTTAATTATTTAAGCTCAAAATATTGCAGCATGGATATCTTTTGAAGCTCGAAGTAATGTGGAACATCTCCACAAAGATCAAAACTAAAGGGTTTATTTGCCACTTGCCAATATCCAATGAGGGTTAGACTTAGAAGTTTGACGTGTACCTATATATTTATACCCAGCATGACATTAGACGGAGGGACTACCCCTTAGTCCCCCCCCCCCCCCCCCCCCTCTCCTCCCCCTCCTCTCCTAAACACTCTTTAGACTACATGCACCCAACCTAAAAAGATTCCTGAGAAACCACAACATTCCACAAACACATTAATGACTACCACCAAATAAAAGGGGGGTTCCTTCCGTCTTAATCTTGCTTCAAACTCGGAATATTGTGTCGCATTTGCATGCACTTGTGACGTTGCGTTGCATAATTACAATTACGTGACGTAATTTAAACCTGACCAATGAGTCGGCGATTATGCGTATTACGTCATGCGAATATTCACGCAACGTCGGCGCGACTGTAAATGCGACACAGTTTTGCTCGTAATTTTCCGTAATAATGTGAGTTAGCCAAGACGACCTATTCGAAGGTCATGGCGTGGTCGTCTACAGCGCGTTGACAGACAGGCCCATATTATAGACATAAATGATACCTAGAAAATAAAACGAATATTTCAATGTGTTTGGCTGGCATCTATGTGGATTTTCCTTTTGAAATTGTTTTTCTGTTTCTTGATCAAGAGATAACAGGTAACACACAAATGAATAACATGAACACGCTATGGACTTCGGTTCCGTCATAAACTAGGCAAGCTTTTTCGATATGTGGAACGATGTATCCTACCTTTAACGATATGAAACGTAAGATTGTGTGCACAAATCGCAAGTTCCTGGGAAACGATGCCGGGAAAAAAGTTGCACAAAAGTATATGCGAGTATAGCTTACAGCCTCTATTTTACGTGGAAACCGTAAAAATGATAACATAGTTATGTAGATTAGTCATTGTGGGTAACTCTTTTGGGGAGACGCCCTGTTTTTGACTGGTTTTCTGCGATGGTCGACTTCATCAGCCACAGGTATACACTTTTCCGGTCTTGCCGATGTATACACTCTGTGTATAAATACATCAGTGTTCAGTCTGTGCAAGGCCTCCGTAGCTGACGACACTCGACGGAACCAAGGCCTCCAAAAATGACGTACTATTCTCGCCGTCGCAACTCCCCCGCCTCTGAAGACGCGCGGGAAACAGCGGGAAAAACCCATCTCCCCGAAAGTACACGCCAACATGCAGCGTCGATAGGACGATAGCGCAAATTAGCAAACATACCAAGCCAAACACCATGACGACATCCAGAATGTAACCGCGATTGGCGTACTCCGTGACTAGCGCCTCGTACGCGCGAGCTGGGAGCTCCTTCTTAGCGCTCGCAGGGGGTGACCGGGGCACGACAAAACCAACGATTAACATTGTTATCCCTGCCAACAACAAGACGGTTACGGTTGTCAGAAGACAGTCGGGCCAACTCCGACACGACAGTTGGTATATGTTTAGTAGCCCCGTGTGCCTGCGTGGCATGTTGTCTGTAAGGTCGTCGTCATTGATGCTCATCGTGCGACTGGTATATCCACCACCCGGTCGAACAGCCATTTCTGAAGATAGTCATATAGTCGCGTCTTGTTAGCTATTCACTGACGTCGTCCAGCATAATAATGAGGCTACAGTTACTGGCAAAATTAACAAAATAGCTGATACATGTATTAACAAATGTGCAACTGCAAGTTGATTGCATTTGAACATTCGCACCTCACACGAATTAATGGCAGTGACGTCACATCATCAGAGCTGACTCCATTTTGTAGCGCTTGTTACAGTACCCGACACAATGCCTAGTAATTGCCATGGTATAAAGGCACTCCATCCATAACTTGCTGCATACGTAGGCTCGTCGTCAATGCAAATCTGCACAAATTAACAAGTAAACTTTTGCTCAGTTGATACAATTTGTTTTCAATAATTGGTCTTCAATAAAACAAACAAATGAGAATAGAAATAAACCGTGTATTCGGTTAAACAACGAACAACAAAAAGTGATCAAACCTTAACACTTTATTAAAAAGTCATAATTTTGACCCAGAAACCTTGGCCCAATTTATTGGCTCTGCTAACCACGTAATTCAGCGCTTACGGTCACCATTTTCCGCTAACCGCGCTAGCAGAAAAAAATATTTGCTTACCATGTAAGCACAGAATCCTTAGTTACGGGATGTACGCATGCTCAGAGACCAAAATTCCTTGCAGGCTAACGCATGAAATACGTTTACCGTGAGCACCACATTTTCTGCCATAGTAAGCAGGAATTTTTCGCTAGCGGTAAACAGAGCCAAAAAATTGGGCCCTAGTCTCGTGGTACTTGACACTTTTACGGGTCAAAATGACACTTCTTTGACTCCTTTTACGGGTCATTTGGACCCGGACAAGTGTCATTCTGACCTAGAAAATTATAATTCTAGCTTGGAAAAGGTGTGAGGCCCCGCGTGACCCGGATTTCGGGTCAAATCTGACACAGCGCTTCAAGCGAGTGAACCTAATTTATTCTATATGTACGCAGGCAAACTTACCCGTGTTCATAAGCGCTTAATTGTCCGTGTCGCCTTCGGCAGGAATCTAAAATGAACTGCTCCCCGCGTACGTGCATTGAGCTCAGCCGGCCGAAACCTGAACAATATACGTGTACAAATCGATAAGATACTGTCCTTTTCATATCCAATCGTATCTTTGCCACTCGATTAACATTTACCTAAACTGTTCCTGACTATTAGCAACAGCTGTTGCCTAATGTTTATTCATGTTTGTTGTTTGTTATTCAACATCTGTTGTGAGATACACCATCGGTTTTCCATTATAAACAAAATCTTACTCTTTAAAACAACGTGTCGCCGTTTTTGTTTAACATTAGTGCCTTGGCAAATATTGATGTTTGGTCGTGTCATGAAACGTTGTCACACGGCAGAGCTCGCGTCCATTCAATTCAGACAGTGTACAAATTTCTCTTTTAAAAACAAAAATTTGATCGAAAATTTGAGGGAAAATCTAATCAAAATAAGATTAAATAAAAATAATTAAACTCCCAATTAACCTGATTAACGAATGAGCGAAAAAACCATTTGCGCGTGACTCCGAGTTAAATTTGAATAACATCTGGTACACTGACTTGCTCACACAGCTTGGCACAGTTTAACTTTAAATTCTCCAGACCAAAGACACTGTTGCTATATCACGTGATTCGGGACAAGCCTTACGCGTCATACGCTAGCAACCCCCAGCTCTGGAATGGTCTGGTGTCTTTTTGCCATTCTCACCCATTGTAAACAATGTATTGCTGCTGAGCGTCTCTTACGTAACTCTGCAAAAGCTTGCCCCGAATCACGTGATATAGCAACAGTGTCTTTGGTCTGGAGAATTTAAAGTTAAACTGTGCCAAGCTGTGTGAACAAGTCAGTGTACCAGATATTATTTAAATTTAACTCGGTGTCACGCGCAAATGGCTTATTGATCCTCAAGTGCCGTTTTGCGTTTTCACGAAGAGGCGAATTTAAAATAGCTTTGACTTTAACGTGTTTATAGTGCGCGTACTGACTTTAGCAATTTCACGGTATATTGTAATCATGCATATTCATTACACACGCGACATTCAAGCTCTAACATTGATAAGGATGTTTCCTAAAAAGTATGTGATTTTTGGGACGATATTGAGTCTTTTATGAACGATTTGTTGAGATTCTTTACGGAATTCTGTCTAGGTTGTACTGTATTAAGACTTTGATAGCAAAAAGGTAGCACTTATTAAAGTTAAAATGAAATTGTCATATTGCACACCGTGAGTGTTAGTGCACACTGGGATGACGGGGTCTAGTCTGGATGACGGTTAAAAGTAATGAGGCTTCCAACAACTATACCTCATGCCGGCTACGTTACCCAACTCTGCATTTATTTGCCTTCTGGAAACTTTCTTCCCGCGTGGGAAAGGATCCCGGCATATATTTGTGGAGTAACCTGTTGTTGGAAGCCTCATTCACCTTACCCTCCCTGTTACTAAGGGGTTTCCATTGACCTCATCTACATTGCACAACGTTATTTGCCTCCTGGAAACCTCCTTTATACCCGGGAAAGGAGCCTTGAGGCATCTGTTTGTAGAGTAATTCGTTGGAAGCCTCACCCTCCCCTCACTCACCCCTCCACTCACCCTCCACTAGTACTCACCCTCCACTCACTCACCCTCCACTCACTCACCCTCCACTCACTAACTAACCCTCCACTCACTCACCCTCCACTCACTCACCCTCCACTCACTCACCCTCCACTCACTCACCCTCCACTCACTCACCCTCCACTCACCCTCCACTCACTCACTCACCCTTCCTATTAATACTAACATGGGGTGGTTGATGACAACCTTCACGTGGTCCACCCTGTTTCCACTAATGTCATCAAACCGATGTATGCAGTAACATGTTAAGCTGCTTATCATACGAAAGAAGAAGAATACCCTTCATATTACTGATCTCCGGCGCGCGAGAGACTCGGCACAACCGAGGTAAAACGCTCGACAAAAGACCACTAACGAACGTAACGGTTCTTGGTTTACGTCTTCCAAAACGCACCCTATTGGTCGCCAGTTTTGTCTAACGTTTTATTGACAATCGGGTGTTATCGTTATCGTTCAAAGATGCCGAATTTGGCGCGTACTGGCTTTTGCCGTTTTTACTAAGAGGCGAATTTGTGGCGCAGTGGGGAGTGTATACACTCTGTGTATAAATAAATCAGTGTTCAGTCTGTGCGCGCAAGGCCTCCGTAGCTAGGAAAGTACCGGTTGGTGGGGCGCCCGCTATCGTCTCAAAAGTCTCCCATGTGTTCACGACGAATCCAGACCCGGCCTAGTTGACGGACCTAGCCAGCCGGCTTTTGGGGGTAAAATGCCACCTAAAAAGCCAGCAAAGCCTGCTGTGAAACCTACCACTGCTTCCAAAACAACCAAGTTAACTCCAGCCAAGAAAGTTAACGTTACAACAGCAAAAGGTAGGCCTTGGTCGCGCCTATCATCAGCTCGGTGTACAGTTTCTAAAAATGTCCGTACCGTACCGTGGTTCAATTTTTGTATACTTTCTTCAAAGCTTTTCCCTTCTCGTCCCGTGGCGCGGCGCGTGGCGGTGCATTTTGCCTAAGGACTATCTACGTACATTATACTAATTAAATTATACACAGTTCAACATTTTTAAATGAGATGTAAATTTGAAGATAGTACTAGTACTAGTGTACAACTAGATAAAAATATAAATAACGCAAAATGGTGATTTTCAATACGAATAGAATAGGCGATTTTATATGATTTAAAAATCTGGTTGCTATTATAAACGACTTCTTACCTCAGGCCGTACGCAGGGTGGGTTGGGGGCTTGGGGGGGGGGGGGGGGGGGGGGGGAGGTGCGACTGGTGCGTACGCACCCCCCAAAAAACACCAAAATTACCAAAAGGTCCACATTTTCCGGGGTAAATAAATGGTATTTTTTGATGTAGAAACAACTGTACTGGCACACGAACAATTTTGGTCCTATTTTTGGACAAATTCGCCCCCCAAATCACCAAAACAACCCCAAATCCACTTTTTTTCTGATGATAATTCAAGCAATTATCAATGGTGTACCCTACTTTTTAAATGATATTTGAACATTGTTCTGTTAATATTGTACTCAAATAGCTGGAGCAAAGACGCCTAACCGACCTGGTGGCAAAACTGCTCTCACAAAAGCTGCTTCCAAGAAAGGCACTACCCCCTCAAAGCCCAAACAACCCTCAAAAGAAACACTAGCAGCTGTGGTTATCCAGAAATGGGTACGCCGGTTTCTGGGGAAGTGTCACCTTCTGAGAATGAGACTTGAGAAGGAAGAATATGAGACAATGATGGAGAAATTAGAGAAGGAGGTACGTGTACAATAACATAATGCATGCTTTTTAATTGTGTGAAGTAGCCCAACGTACGTGACCCAAAGTTGAATCTCGGGAGTTGCTGTTCAACTTGTTCATAATTAACCAGTTCGCGCCGATGATGTATATAAACTTAAAGTTCTCCCCAAATTCAAAACAGATGACGCATAAACATGCCACAAGCAAGGCCGGAAATGTCTGTCAGCAGCGAGCAAGGCCGGAAATGCGTGGGTGTGCTTCCCGGTACCATCGGCCTGAACCCGCCTCGGATCGAGTTTCATTAAAAATAAATAATAAATTTACGATCGATGGACTACGATTGCAGAAAAAACAAGAACGGTTGAAAATGAACACCATTTTTCTTGCTTTTCTCAGCATCCATGATTGTGAAAATTTGAACGGTTTAGTTAAACGATATTTACTATAAAATACAACCCCCCCATATCCACCTATTCATGATAATTCAAACAATTACTAATGGTGCATCCTACCTTTACATCCACCCATTCCTGATTATTCAAGCAATTACCAATGTACCCTACCTTTAAGTGTGTACAATGAGCTTTTTAGCTTTAACCCTAATTACCTCCTATAGGCTCTCGCACTAGAAAGCGTACCAAACCTGACAAACTTGAACAACTGCACACAGGTTCAGTAATCATTGGTACTGAACCTAACAGTAGTAAACCTGCAAAACTCCAACTTTTTGAAGTTTTATTGACTTGGTACAGATGGGTCTATGCATTGTTCAGAGTTCAGGATCAGGGCTGTGATGACTGGCCATTGGTTCTTTGTTATAGGGCATAATATAATGGTACATTTGGTCCAAATTTCAACCCAGGAAAGTATAGATTTTGCGCTTCAAGTAGGAGCATTTTTAACAAACTTGTTGACAGTCCACAATTTTTGTACACAAGATCAATGCCATATCTCCACAAGGACACAAATTCACGATTACATGCGGGTTTATGTATAGTGTGTATTGGCAGGCCACCTGTGGTTTGAAACATTGCCTGATTGAAATGAATAACTAGAGGTTCAGTCGACTCTTTAAAATATAAACAACAAAGTCCTCCAATGAAAAGGACCCTGGATTTTAAAGGCCTCGAATTGCAAGTCGTCATCTAACATTGCCCCAACCCTATCCGCATGCAGGCCTTCGTTGCCATGGTGAAGAGAGAGCAGGAAATAGCCGAGGAGGAACACCGGAAGGAGATGGAGGAGAGGCAAAGGAGGAAGCTGCACCAACAGAGGATCAAGCAAATCCTAGAGGCAGCCTATGATGGAGAGAATGATGAGATACTCTTGGTGCTTAAGGAGGTAAGTAATATGTGACCTGTCACCACAATATGAGAATAAAAGTTGAAAAAATAACAAAATTAAGATATTGGTATTTTCAAATTCTTGAGAAAGAGAGCTTTCCAATGGTATATTACACTTGGGGGTTTTGAGATAAATACATTTTACAGCGCTCCAGAAAGTCATGGGTTTCACAAAACGTGTTTATGAGAAAACTTACTTTAACAGTTCGCGCCGGGATTATTTTAACATCGCCGAACCGAGGGGCGGGATTATTTTTAACGAAACTCGATTCGAAGCGTGTTCAGGCTGATAGTGCCGGGAAGCACACCCACGCATTTCGGGCCTTGCTCGCTGCTGACAGACATTTCCGAACTTGAACTTGGCGTGTTTATGCGTCATCCGTTTTAAAATTGGGGAAATTTGTGCGTTTATATACGTCATCCGGCGCGAACTGGTTAATAAACATCTTAAACAAAACACGCAAAAGATTGCAAAAGATTGCAAAACAGGACAAGTAAGGTTCAATTGAGCATAGCAATGGCTATGTTCTAATCTTTATTTGTTCTTGAAACTTTCTACACATACGAACTATTGTATAAACAACAAAGTATCAAAACGTGGGATAGTTACGACGACCTAATTTGCATATTTAATTACCGTGTTAATTAGACCACTAATTGACTTTAATGGACGTAATTTAAGAGGTTTTCGATCATCTGATTGCACCCACAAAATGGGAATATGTAGAGGAGGACTTAGGCTTTCCAAATTACGCAAAATCTCAAAATCTCAAAATTGACCACCCCTTCATGTTTTGACTTTGGATGGCCATATCTCCAAATCACATCGTGCAACTTTACTCTCATATTGTGGTGACAGGTCACATATATCCTTATAACTTTGTTGTGCGCTTGCTGATGACGCCTGGCACTCGCGTAAAGAATGCTATGGTTTTGTGCAGATTCTATGCAGACTATAATCTATACATGCGTATATGGGCTCTCAAAAATGGTAAAACAAACCGCCCTCTTTAACCCTAACCCCCTAGGCCTTACTTTGGGCTAAAGAACTACGTACTACAGAATACTACTTAGTATTTCGTAGCACTGGGTCTCTCCGTGACTGATGATTGGGTGTGTACTGACAGAGTACAGATACTGCCAACTACAAAATACTAATAGTGGCAATACAGGTCAGTAATACTTACCTGGCAAAAAATGCAGTAGTCCAGCCTTTGACCCATTGCTGTGTCCCAAGTGACAATTTTTGCTGTAGAGTTTAGAACACCTTACACAGCATACATGGGCCATGCAGACTCAGCAAGCAGAGGGACCCAAAGCTAAAAAGTACTACGAGTGCAATTAGGGGTGAAGTACCAAATACTAAAATTTACTACAGGCATTGCACACAAGTCAGTGAGAGTACTGCATACTACTTTTTACTACTAGTAGTAAAAAGTAGGTAGTTAGGGTTAATTCATATACAGAGCCCATGCATGACAGCTGTTAAAAGTTTTGAAAACAATTTCCCTGGAAACTTGAATTCATCCCCCAAATCCCAATCGTTTATTCTTAAAGGTTGAGAATGGTGACAACCAGCGTGGCACAGGCACGGATTCGATGGGTGTGGCCCTAAGGGCTAAACACCAACTGGTGATGATCGACTGCGAGGACGCTAACGGCAACACGCCTTTATCTGAGGCAGCCAGCGGGGGGCATGCAGACACCATTAAGCTGCTGATAGAGAGAGGGGCGGATGTCAATTCAAGGGGACAATTTAAACGCAGTCCATTGTACAGGTAATTTAACTGCGAAACACCATACCAGATCTACCCTAACCCTCCAGGGTATTTTGGCTAGAAACCCTGCCAGACGCATCAGATTGCATACTTTGTCACATTGACTTGTGTGCAGAGTCCAGCAAGGTCAAGCAGTCACCACAGATGCACTGTGCTGGATCTGGCAGGGTTAGGGTTAAGCTAGTCAGTTTCGGGCTGTGCATCGGAGTTAACCGGGTTAACCAGTTTTAGATTATGAAATCGAATACTCGTTACCAACTTTACAAATTACATGGTACCAAGTAATTTGTAAATTTATTGGTACTCAAAGGTAGGATACACCAAATTGGTAATTGCTTGAATTATCATGAATTAGTAGATTTTGGGGGTTGTATTTTATAGTAAATATCGTTTAGCTGACCTGTCCGAAGTTTTACAATCATGGATGCCAAGAAAAGCAAGAAAAACGGCATTCGATTTTAACTGGCGTCGAGCAGTTATTTATATCTTCTTCTTTTTTCGCGATCGCCGTCTGGCGATCGAAAAATTTCTATATAAAATTATATTTTTCGGAATAATTACAGTATATTTAGCGCAATCATTTTGCTTGATGCCTAGAATCAATTCAAATGAGTAAGATATTTCTTAATAATTTGGTTGTAAATTTTTTCGATATCTGCAAATGGTGTATCTTACCTTTAAAGGTAGGATACACCATTAGGAATTGATTGAATTATTATGAATGGGTGGATGTAAAAGTAGGATACACCATTGGGAATTGCTTGATTTGCTTGGATTATCAGGAATGGGTGAATGTAAAGGTAGGAAAAAGTAATTTTATAAACTATTTAAAATTGAACAGACACCCAATGGAGTGTGTGCAAGACTAGAGTTTTATAAGTTTTACGACTGCAATAACCCTAACCCTGCCAGACCCAGCACAGTGCATCTGTGGTGACTGCTTGACCTTGCTGCACTCTGCACATAAGTCAATGTGACAAAGTATGCAATCTGATGCGTCTGGCAGGGTTTCTAGCCAAAATACCCTGGAGGGTTAGGGTTAATGGAGTTGTATGATCAAACTACACACTACAATAATGGTATTCCACATTTATTGTCTCTCTTTTGCCTTGCTGTTTAGGAATATAACGGACATTGTGATAAGCAAGGTTGACTGTGCAGTGTTTTTGTAGAGAGAGTTGATGAGCAGCTATCTGTGTTTTTTTGTCGTACTTCAGGGCAGCGTTTGCTGGTCACCTTACAGCTGCGCAGGTTCTCATCCAGAGCGGGGCCGACCCTCGTCTCTATGCTAGCGACGGTGCCACCCCCGAGCAGGTTGCAGCTAACGAGCCACTCAGGGTGCTGTTGCAAGAGTGGGACATCACTTTGACCGACACCATGATTACTAAGATGGAAGCGCAACGGGAACAGCGCAAGGAAGAAGAGCGGAAGAGGAGACATGCAGAGATGTCAAAGTAAGAAGGTTTTTCAAAAATTGTTTGTATCTGGCTTTGGAATAAATGTGACCAGCTCTACAAAAATTGGTATTATGTAGTATCAAAACGACATTAAGTTATATTAACGTTATATTATACTCGATACTATTTTGACATCGATATCGCCGATTTTTTAATCATATCAAAATATCGACATTTTCGATATATCAAAAATGTTGATGTATCTAAATTTTGATGTTCCTAAATGTGACCTGTTCCAACGAAACCCGGACAAAGTCGCACAATGTGTTTTGTCACAATGTACTCCTGAAGTCATTTCGGGATAGATTTTACCATTTTGAGGTTTTAGGTTTTCCTAAGTCACTCACTATTAATCTACAATCTCCCCAAATTTGAACAAAATCCGTCTACCAGAAGTGTATTTTTTGGTCAATTTTGTGAAACATTTGTGTATAGAAATAATACGCTTTTCTGAACTGAAAAGCTGTTTATCTCATAATTAGGTTGTCACGGTTTTATCACTAAATCCAGACCCCAGGGAAGATAGGGTGGGGGTACATTATGTAAATGATACATCATTTTAAAGCTGATAACCTAGAGAATTTGAAAAAAGCAAAATCTGAAAAACTAAAATGTCGACTTTGTCCGGGTTTCGTTGGAACAGGTCACAAATGATATCGAAAACACCGAAAGATTGTCAGATTATCCAGAAAATCTCAGGGCTTTAGTATATTAGAAAAGCTGCCGTCTTTATTTGTAGCTTGAAACATTCGAGTAGGCCTATTAAATAAAATACGTTCGACGATCAACTGCGGTTGTGAAGTTGTTCTTTGTGTTTCACCCGCGGCCCGCCGCTATAGTTCACAACCGCTTGCACAGTAATAAGGGCGCCCTCAATAAGCCCAGATAACGGACGGCGCGCCCTGCGGAACAATAGCAAGCGGAAGCGTAATCATTTCTTATCTTCGTTGTATAAACACGCGGGCTGGCGCAATTTGATACTGTTTGGACTGACAACATGCACGAAGGATCAAGCCGAAAACCGGTATATGCAACGTACCTATTAAACTGTCGGTCTTCAGTATATTGAGCGCTGTTTTTAGGCTTCATCTTGCACACGGGAAATAATTGATATATCGAGTATACTCGATATTGAATTTTCCGATTAATCAATTATTATAAAAAACTGACATTGACGGACGTTAAGTTATATACATGGTTGGAAAGCCCACAATGTCAGCTTTCATTTGGTATATAATAGAGCTCCAAATGTTGTCCAATTTTTGTCATAGAACTCCATGGCCTGTCTCGTTCTGGAGATAACATGTTAGCATATTGATTACTTCCTTTTAAATTTTAAAGATTTGAGTTTTGAAGAACCCCATTTCATCCCATAGGAGACCAAATTTGATGTGATGCTAAAAAAGTGTTGACCCTAAAGACTAGCCAGCCATCTTTTTGTTATCATTTGTTTAAAACCGGCCACATAACAGGCTCTCGACTGATGGGAATGGGTAAACTCACTGTCCGAGGTATTTATGAATGTGGTTTCAATTTGTGATTCAGGTTGGAGAACCAACTTGCCGAGGCACAAAAAGACCACGATGCAAGACAGCTTCAACTCAACAAGGCTTACTGCGAGCTGAACAAGCGTATCACAGAACATGACAAATGCACCGCCCAGAATGTGAAGACAGATATTACCTTGCAGGTGATGAATGATTATAATTATCAAGGAACAGTGACAGTTGTGTCCGTCGGGCAAAATGAGAAAATATAAAAGTAAGGTAGCACTTTTTAACCAGTTCGCGCCGGGATTATTTTAACATAACCGAGTCAAGGCGTGGGATTATTTTTAACGAAACTCGATCGAAGGCATGTTCAGGCCGATGGTACCGGGAAGCACACTCGCGCATTTCCGGCCTTGCTCGCTGCGGACAGTAAACAATTATTTGTAAGCATCCAGCAATTCATTGTTTTTTT
This sequence comes from Crossaster papposus, assembly GCA_037893245.1. Lineage (NCBI taxonomy): Eukaryota > Metazoa > Echinodermata > Asteroidea > Velatida > Solasteridae > Crossaster > Crossaster papposus. Next base: position 678,753 of record JBAIAA010000193.1, read on the forward strand.
TCATTGTTATATTTGTTCAGTCTTCCTTTATTATTATTATTATTATTAATTCTATCTGGTAATGAAACCAAGGATCCCTCAAAAGCGCCCTAGGCACTGTAGCTCGTAAGCCTGAAGAAACCTGTAGAGAGAAGACAATGAGAAGAAGGTACAGTTTTAGAGGTGGGAGGAAAACCCTAGAAGAATATCCTGGGGAAAACCTACGGAATCGGGCAAGAACTGAAAACCCAATCTAGCGCTGGACGATATCACGATAATATCGTCACGATACGATACTGAAGACGATATCGACTGTATCGACTTTGGTTTTAAAAATATCGAAATATCGTGACCCAGACGATATTTTCAAGATACAGTCGATATTTAACAAAATGTATCAAAACTGCTTGCAAACAAAACAAAAAACTTGTTCATGAACTTAAGAACTTAAGATGTGCCGCAAAAAGTTATTGTCAATGGGTCGAGACCACGCCAGAGTAGCCCAACCAAGGCCATAAAATCTTATCTGTTCGGGCTGCGGTTTATTTACAGCATACAACAGACGCCTTTTTTCAGGGACGCTGGTCCGCTAGCCAAATTCTAGTCAAAACAGCGGCGGTATAGTCAAAACCCTATACCAGTTCCTAAAAGATTACAATGACCTGACCGAGTTTCCTGAAAAGACCAACATCAAAGCCTCAGCACCGCTCACCACTTCCTCAGTGACAAGATTGTTATCCAATCCCGAGGTCCAGTTAAAAAAATCTTCATTGTCACTGGGTGTTGACTTTCTTCTTTCAGCACAGACGTTCTCTCAACACAAAGTGCTACTCAAAGAATGTTGTCCAGGCCGGTGTGAAAGGTAATTCTGTCCCCCCTGGTAAATGTGTCCCCCCGGACAGACTTACCAGGCCGTGACCCGGTAAATCTGTCTGGGGGGACACATTTACCTAGGTATTTCTGTCCCCCTCCAGGTAATTCTGTCTCCCTGTCCAACGTTAAACGTGTCCCCCTGGTAAATTTGTCCCGTGCAACGTCACAAGTCTAGCACCCACTAGACGCAACAACCAGTGTAGTACAAGTTCACCCCTCCATGGTGCATTATTTGTGGCAGACTGTACAGACTGTAGGATGTGTAGCGTCCTACAAATTACAGGTGGTCAAAAGTGCTGCCTTATTTCGTGCTGGGTATCTAGAATCTGTACGCGTGCAAGAAGTCTAAAAATACTGATTACTGCCATTTTCCCTTTCGCGCAGAAACGTAGATCGGTTGATTTAATTAATAAAGTTATTTGTATTTGTATTTTTGTTTTGATAAATCGATGAAGGGAAGAGAAGTCCAAATAATAAATAATATGTGGGCTTTTCATTGAAATAACATCAAAATAACCGCTTATGTGTGGAACATTGGGGGACACAATTACCTAGAGAGGGGACAGAATAAACTGGAGGGGGACAGAATTAACGTCTCCAGAGGGACACTTTTACCTAGGTAATTCTGTCCCCCCGGACAATTTTACCGGGGGACAGAATTACCTTCCACACCGGCTTATCTCCAACAAAGATACATTGTATTTACTTACGCCAACCCTTGCCAGGCAGATACAGAATTTATTTAATAGGCCCTGGTCGGTGTATTCCTGGAGTGAATTTATTTATCTCTAGACCCAACCGATCGACATTAGGTTGGCTGTAAGTAATTTTGAAAAAGTTTGCCGTACCTATTTACAAAGTGTATTAAGAATAGATGAACAAAAAAAAGGTTATATTCCTAAGGTTAATTATGTTATTGTCTTTGTTTTTAAAGAAGAAAAAAAGAGAAATGATATTTATAGACTTATTTGAATGAACTTCTAAAATTTTCCCAACCGATTTCAGGGGTAAATAATAATACGATTTATTCTTGTTTTTTTCTGATATCTAAGAAAATGGACATACAGGTACACCTGACAACTACAAGGCTAGCGAAATCAATTCCAGGTTTATTTAAGAACATTTATTTCTGGTTTCATTGTTTTTTAAAAAGGAAGAGAAAAAAAAATAAACGGAATCTTAACACCTAATATTTTGAGCTCCTAAACATTTTTCCAACAAATTTAAGGGCAAAATTTAATACGATTTATTTTCCGTTTTTCTTGTCTTTAACAAAAACGATATATTTCGTGGAAATTGTAAGAGCTCGTTACATTTTTAAATTTATAATGGTTCCGTGATGTAATTTTACAAACAAAGCAGCTTAAAATGTGAAAAAACATGCGGACCAGTGAAAATACTGACGGGCTAGTAAAAATTCAACATTACTGGTCCGGCCGGCTAGTGAAAACAAAAGTTAAGGGAACCCTGAATTTGTAATAGTCGGCAAGCGCGCGCCTTCAAAGACTTTCTTATCTGATCTCACTCAACTTAGAGGTGCGACGCGCAATGGTTCCCGAACACAGCCCTATAATCAATCAACGGTTTAAGGCTAACTCTAAAAAGCTAACTCTGGCCATCTTAAATTACAGTTGAGAAGAAGAAAAAATCTCCGTTGTCAACCGATATCGAAACCTTGCAATGGCTACATTCTAACAAAGATTCTTTCGTCGAAGTGCATCATTTTATAACTTTGTCCCTCCCAAGCTTGATGTTTTATACTTCCCTAATCACCAGCCCAGCCCAGAGAAAAAAAATTAACATTCCGCGATCCCATCACCGACTTCTAAGGTCCGAGAATGATTGACATTACAATTTGCAGACCCCCTCCCCCCACCCCCTTTCCGCGAAAAGTGGCCCATGTTGCTTTGAGCGACCGACATCGCCGACCAGGCGGAATTCACAAAGTAAACAAGGTACATGTATTACATTATTGTCAGAGAAGCCTCCAACTGATCAGTCATGGACCAATAGGATTTGGCAGTTAGGTTTTGTTCAACCAGTGCCAAAACATTTCTTCCAAGGAGCGCCCAGTTCGTTGCCCCCGATGAAAATTGGTCAATCAGATTAATCTATCTTTGTGCAATAAAGTCACAAGTGCCCCCTCTGACTTGATCGGCGGCTGGATTTTAGTGGAAGGCGACAAAGCATTCTCACCATCGCGTCTATTTTCAGCAACCACTCTGTTTATATAGTTTTCTTTTATAGACTTCCAAGAATCGCCACAGTTCACGCATGTCGTCTGACGGCGTTAATCGACAGCTCTTTTAAGTTATTTTTAACCATTAAATAGGTTATTTCAAATTTGAAAATTACGGCGATATATCGACATATCGGCGATATTTACCCGACGATATATCGCCAGTCAAAAATTACGATATCGTCCAGGGCTAACCCAATCCACATATTAACCCAGGCGAGGTTCGAACCCGGGTCATAGCGGTGAAAGGCGAGGAAAGAACCGCTACGCCAACCCGACTCCCTTAACTTATTGAGAGAATGAATTTAAATAACTACTTACTAATCATATTCTTAATACATATAAAACTCAATGCATACAATACATGTATAATAAATGGGATTTGAAATGTTACGTTGCTCCCAGGTTGTCAAAGATGCAGAGAATGATCTTGAGATTGCCAAGTTGGAGGCTGAGAAGACAAGAGAGCGATTGGCCAATGTGAAACTACAGATCAGAGAGCAGCAGAAGACAGTCAAAGGTATTCAGATATAACATAAGTTTGGTTTTTTTGTTTTTATTTACTGGAAATCGCCCATCACAAGGCCTAAGAGGCCACTCAAAGATGTGGGCTACAGAAGAAAAAAGGAAGAAAAATTGAAGAAAGAAAAGATATCTATTCAGATTCCTTTTGAACACGGTCAAATTGTAAGTTTGTGGAAAGCAGGATACAGACAGGGAGTTCTAAAGTGCAGCAACGAAAAGAAAAAAGCTAGAAGAATATCTTCTTGTATTGGCCTTTGGAGCAGTTACCTTGAAGGGATGAGAGAAAATGGCAAAACGTGTTTTGCGAGTGAACGTCCGAACAGAAGGACAACAAGCGAGAGACCTTCTGAGCATGTACCATGATAATATCTATAGAAAAGACTAAGAGAACCAATAGAGCGTCTAACAGGAAGAGTTCTAGAGATGAGGCCAAGTCTCACAGTATTGGCCTTTGGAGCAGATACAGTTAAGGGATGAGAGAAAATGGCAAAATGTGTTTTGAGAGTGAAAGTGCAAACAGAAGGACAACAAATCAAGAGACCTTCTGAGCACATACCCTGATAATATCTATAGAAAGACTAAGAACCAACAGAGCGTCTAACAGGAAGAGTTCTAGATATGAGGCCAAGTCCCTGCTTTTGGATTCTGTCAAGAAGAGACAGGTAGCAGGCCGGAGCCCCAGCCCAGATATTGGCTGAAAAGTTTTCAAACATACCGGTACTGATGAAGTGAATGCCGCAAGGCCATCTGCCAAGTCACTTATAATATTGATGCAGATTCACTGCGTTCGGTATGCCCCACGAGTTCTATAGATGAGGAAGCCTTGCTCAAATTAGTCCCTCTGATTTGAAAATAACAGATACAGGGAAAGAAACACCTGGATTTCAGTATCTAGTTGTTTATTGCACCGTGACCCCTGTACCGTCTTGTTCCCATCATATGTGACCTGTCATCACAAAATGAGCGTAAAGTCGCACAGAGTGATTTCCCAGGACGGCCAATCAAAGTCAAAATTTGAAGGGGTGGTTAATTTTGAGATTATTTGTTTTATTTAAAGACTAAATCCCCAACAATCAATTCCCAATTTTTCAGGACGATCAGATAAAAACAAAAGTAGTTTTTGAGACAATTTTGACTATGCCTTTCTATGCCCTTCACACAATTTCTCGCAAGAAATGCCTGTTTTCTCATAATCTCTGTATTAAGACTCCAGACTAAAAAATAAAAATTAAAAATATATTGAGTATCAAACCTCCAAGTGTTATATATACCATTGGAAAGCTCTGTTTCCACAGAATTTAGAAATACCCATATCTCAATTTTTGATTTTGCCGACTTTACGCTCATTTTGTGATGACGGGTCACATATATCAGCAAGTTTCAGCTGCGCGTCTAAATATCGCGGCAGATATCTCTCTGAAAACTCTACTGCTTCAATTGGTCAACCAGTTCAATCAAGTCTTCAATTAAGTTTCTTCTTTCGACTCATTGCTAGGATCGAGGTCCTGTTTATTTTGCCTTTACCAGGATACATTTTGTTGCATTTGGTAGGGCTTGAAGGTGAGCCAGAGGTTGGGATCAAGGCCAACATCAAGGAACTCCATGATGTTCTACTGAAAGACGTGGGAGACAAGATTACAAATGATGGCAGGTAAGGCAAAAATACCAGTCGGCATTGTTTTACCATGGTAGTAAATTGTAAGATCAGGGGCCAATTTCACGGAGCTGCTAAGCACACAAATTTGCTTAGCACAAAAAAATCTTGCTCATTAAAAACAAGTTATCAGCCAAAATTCTACGTGTTTTTCATGCTAAGCAAAAAAATAGCAGATTATCAATCAAAAACAATAAAGATCACGTGAAAATTTGGTCTGTTACCTTGTTTTTACCAAGGACAAATTTTCATGCTAAGCAAATTTGTGTGCTTAGCAGCTTCGTGAAATTGGCCCCTGATTAGTTGATGATCATCACATGGTTTATTATAAAAGTTCATGTTTTTCAAAAAGTTCATGTTTTTCAAAAAGTGACGTACCGGGGTACATTACTCTTAAAAAGTGATTTACCTCGTGGAGGTCCATTACCAGCGGTCATCCCCCAACCCGGTTATTATCTCGCAGTAATGACCGGGTCCGCTCACTGTTATTCCCTAAATCATAAGCTCCATAATTATAGCCCCTCCCTTCTGGAGATATGACCTGTTTGCATATTGATTACTTTTACTTGGAGTTCAAATTACACAACTGAGAAGACAGGCTTTGAAATAGCCGGCTCTGTTGTAGTACAACAGAACGATGAAAACAAACTAGTTTTTGTTTGTTTTTGTTTTACTTTATCAAAATTAACATTTCTTTGAATGAAACCTAAAACTGTAGGTATTAACCAGTTCGAGCCGGATGACGTATATAAACGCAAAGTTTTCCCCAAATTCAAAACGGATGGCGCATAAACACGCCAAGTTTAAGTTCGGAAATGTCTGTCGGCTGCGAGCAAGGCCGGAAATGTGTGGGGGTGTGCTTCCCGGCACTATCGGCCTGAACCCGCTTCGGATCGAGTTTCGTTCAAAATATACCCGCCCCTCGTCTCGGTGATGTTAAAATAATCCCGGCGCGAACTGGTTAAAGATGTCATTCATGACAAAAAATGAAAATCGCATTTTGATGAAATGTTTACCCTCTCAACGTTGAGCGGGCTATTACATTATAAGGCACAGCAAAACTTAATACTCTTTTTTTTGTAAAGCCGGTAACATTTGTAGAAATTAAACAGAAGAATCGGACGTTATTCGCGTTATTTCATGTGCTGCAGGTGGCCACTTTTAATTGACCCATCTGGCCGGGCATCAACCTTTCTACGATACCAAGACACCAATCTGATCAATGCATTGAATCCCAACCACATGCAACCAGAGCTCATAAGAATGGCTGTGCTTGGGGCCATAAGGTAAGAAGAAAATAGTTCCTTAAGCATTAATTCGTTTTCAACTGGCGTCAACAGGGGCCAATTTCACGGAGCTACTAAGCACAAAATTTGCTTAGCACAAAAAAGTCTTGCTCATTAAAAACAAGTTATCAGCCAAAATTCTACGTGTTTTTCATGCTAAGCAAAAAAACAGCTGATTATCAATCAAAAACAATAAAGATCACGTGAAAATTTCGTTGAAACAAACATTTTCATGCTAAGCAAATTTGTGTGCTTAGTAGCTCCGTGAAATTGGCTCCTGGCGTCAGGCAGTGGTTCTTATGTTGTTTTTGTTTTTCAGCGATCGTGAATTTTATTTTATAAAATTTGATTTTTCGGAACAAATAATATTTTGGATGCATACACCCATTATTTACTTTCAAATATGTAAGATATTTCTTAATAATTCGGCCGAAAAAATGTTTGATATCTGCAAATAGTGTATACTACCTTTAAAGTAATACCGTGCTTATTGTATTTGTACCCAATCTTGCTGTATTGACTCGTCGATGTAATTGTTTTATCATGCGGACCTTTACGTACAAGCTGAACATCAAATTCTGAGATTTGAATTTCAGGGTTTTTCGTGGTACCCGGGTACATGTACCTGTGTTGTTTTTCCAGTTCCCAAACTACCCATATAAAATGCACTCCCCTACACCATAGAATACCCATGTACGTACATTCACGTTTTTGTATCACTGTGGAGACATGGTTTGTTCTCGTGTACAAAATGGTTAGAAAGTCGAGCACGTTTTTCAAAATGCTCCCATTTTAACCACAATTATTTTCCTGGGTTGAAATTTTGACCCAATATACCCTATACTCTAACCCAAACACTAACCCTAACCCACATTCTAACCCTAGTTTTTGAGTAATTTAAGTACAATCCAAAAATCGAATTCGTGAAATTTCTAATGAAGAACCTATTCATCTATAGAAATTACCCTTTGGAGACCTTTTCATTCCCATTGTCCCCATTGTGTTCAAGTCTCCAGAAGTACCGTATTTCGCACCATGTATGCATATATACATGTAGTAATGAATAAAATATTCATTTTATGGGATATTATTAATCACCATGATCATATCACTCGTAAATATCGTGGGTGTCCCCATTATGTATTTTTGATAGGTATGGCAAGCCCCTTGTCTTAGATATGCTCGAAGTGGACATGTTTGAGACTTGCTCCGAGAGATTCAATGAGGTGCATCCAGGATTCATGGAGGATATCCTGTCAAAGGAGCTTATCAAGAACGAAAAGTAAGCCTTGTTTCAACTTTCAATTGTAGCTTTTTACTTTAGTCTTGGTTGCAAAGACCTGATCGAGATATGCAGCGCGTAGGCCGCTGATGCGGGCGCCCTCTAAACGTACACCGCGAAGACCACGCCACTTTGGCAAATTTTCAGTTTGATTTTGTGTGTTGTGTGAACATTCTTTTTCTTCTACATTATTACATTTCAAGAACGAAGAAGTCCTTAGCTTTCAAATGATGTATTGTGTGTTGCTGTAGCTTATTCCTAGCCGCTGCTATACTCTTTTGCAATTGCTGAAGTCATGCTCCCTTGCTTTGAGAAAACGGACTTCAAAGTCCGTAAACCGTGCCAACTAGACTATCAATCAGTGCAATTAAGCCACCTAAAAAACACATTTTCGAGTTTTAATTGAGCTATACAATTTTGGGATATGATAAAGGAGTTTTTGTTTGTATGTAAAAACGTTAACAACTCGAAACCGACCTCCCACTTGAAAAATTAACGTTTCGGCCAATAACTCGTTTTGGCCATGTGCGACTTTCCGCTCATTTCGTGGTGCCAGGTCACATGTGAATTGACAAAAGCTAATAGGGTAAAACCAATGGCATTTGAAAGCAAATTTAGTTTTGGTTTTTTAGATTGGTAATTTCGATTTGGTAGGTACCGCATAGCTATCATCATCATCATCATATCGGTTACTTTATTTTTTACTGGACTCATGAGTTAATTCACATCAGTAGAACCCACTCCAGAGCTCTGGCTCGGTCCGGTGTTGGCAGTTCGTGAGTAACTTCCATTGTACAAAAATTATACAAATATTGAAGCAGATTTTTTTGTTTTACCACTGTATGCCCTTACTAACGTCAACCTGTGACGATTATGCCAACAGGGTGGTAACACTTTTATCCTTGATTCATAAATACCTGGGAAAGTTTAGGCATTCCTATTGGTCGATAGCCCGTCACGTGGCCGGTATTAAACGGACGATAAAGACATGGCTGGAAGTGTTTAAAACCAGCTGGCAACAAAATTATACCCGTTCCCAGGGCTCACTTTATTTCCAACCGTACCTCGTCTCCAATAGTAAGAGCGGGTAGTGTTGGGCGCAGCTAGACACCCTTGGAACAAGGTTGCCAATGGCAGTAATAGTCTAGTTCTTAGTAAATGCGCTTTATTGCATGTATTGTGTAGAGCGACAGAGGCGGAAACATGTCATTTGACACGCACAGAATGGCGAAACACCGAAATTTACTTGCGACAAATTCCCTGAATTTTCGGGGCTTTTTTGGCTGAATTTTACAAAAAAGTATTTATGAATGGGAATAAATGTGTGTTCGGTCGGTATTAATCACTCTGTTTAATACCGCTTGGAGTCTGGGTGCTGATAATTATCTTTATTACCTTTATTGAAACCAATCAAGTTAACCAGGGTGCAGCGCGGGGAGCTTGTGTTTAATACCTCGATCCCCACCCCAGAGTCGCAATAAACACAACGCCACTAACATTTGCCTGTTTACAAAAGTGTCAGGGTCCTTGTCAATTCTTACTGGACTATAGTCCAACCATTTGTTGGCATATATTTTAAAATCCGGGTTTTATTTTGTCATTTTCCTGATAGGTATGTTTATCTCATTAAGGATTCGGATGGTTCAGAGTACAGTAAAAACAACTTCAATGAACAGCGCACTAAGCATTTCCTGTTTGTCATTGTGATGAAAATAGAGCCTCCTGACTCGCTGCTGGAAAGGACATACCCAATCAGGATCGTCGTTGGATAAGACATACCCAATCAGAATTGTCGTTGGATAAGATTTACCCAATCAGATTCGTCGTTGGATAAGACAAACCCAATCAGGATCGTTGTTGAATAAGACTTGCCCAATCAGAATCGTCTTTGGATAAGACATACCCAATCAGAATCGTCGTTGGAAAAGATTTACCCAATCAGAATCGTCGTTGGATACCCAATCGGGATCGTTGTTGGATAAGACATACCCAATCAGGATCGTTGTTGAATAAGACTTGCCCAATCAGAATCGTCGTTGGATAAGACAAACCCAATCGGGATCGTCGTTGGAAAAGATTTACCCAATCAGAATCGTCGTTGGAAAAGATTTACCCAATCAGAATCGTCGTTGGATAAGACATACCCAATCGGGATCGTCGTTGGATAAGACATACCCAATCAGAATCGTCGTTGGATAAGATTTACCCAATCAGGATCGTTGTTGGATAAGACATACCCAATCAGGATCGTCGTTGGATAAGACATACCCAATCAGAATCGTCGTTGGATAAGACATACCCAATCAGAATCGTCGTTGGATAAGACATATCCAATCGGGATCGTCATTGGATAAGATTTACCCAATCAGGATCGTCGTTGGAAAAGATTTACCCAATCAGAATCGTCGTTGGATAAGACATACCCAATCGGAATTGCCGTTGGATAAGACATACCCAATCAGAATCATCATTGGATAAGACATGCCCAATCAGGATCGTGGTTGGATAAGACATACCCAATCAGAATCATCGTTGGATATGACATACCCAATCAGAATCGTCGTTGGATAAGACATACCCAATCAGAATCGTCGTTGGATAAGACATACCCAATCAGGATCGTCGATGGATAAGACATACCCAATCAGAATCGTCGTTGGATAAGATATACCCAATCAGAATCGTCGTTAGATAAGACATACCCAATCAGAAACGTCGTTGGATAAGAAATTTCAGGATCAAAAATACAAGACAAAAGTTGATAACATTAATCGGGCGTGATCCCTGGCCACACGGTATTCTGGTGTTTATGACTTCTGACTAGCGCCCTCTAGCAAAGACACTGATAACTTGGCTGTCTTTGATGTCTTTCAGTTCGTATTCCCTACCAAAGAATAACAAAATATTCCGTCCATTTTTTAAAATGTAATTGAATTATGTGTATACATTTAGTAGCAGGTTTTCCAATTAAATTCTACTTTGTGTGAAGAGATTGTCACAGTGCTGATTTCTGTACCTTTCAATTTTATATTTTTCAGTCATCCATGACATACACACTGAACCAAATACCAAAGAAATGAATGGTTGGTATTTGGTCGATTTACCATTGGTAACCAGCACACTTGATATTAATGTCGCGATATAAATATGAAGGCAGTGTTTTGCTGTTCAGGTTTCGTGTTCTCTCTTTTAATTAGCTCTCTTTTAATTAACTCTCTTTTAATTAACTGTCCTTTAATTAACTTGCCGAGGCTCTTAAAACTATACACTATAGGGCCGTTTGCCAAACCCCAGCTTCGTACGATTGTCTTCGCAGTTTGGCAATGGTTATGGAGCCGCGTCCGGAGCCTGTGTGGGGTTTTGAAAACGGGCCTGGTATTGCGTGCTCGGGGAAATCCCCCAGCACGCAATAACAGCAACAAAAGTAGTTCCGGCTTCGCGCTCCATATCATGAGTCTGTATCCTTACTCAATTCAAAGAAATGATATTAAACGTGACAATGTTTGCTATGTACAACGTCTACATGTATAGGTGTTTTTTCCAAGTAAAACCGATTATTATTATTATTATTATTATTATTTTCTGGTAATGAAACCAAGGATCCTTCAAAAGCGCTCAAGGCACTTTAGCTCGTAAGCCAGAAGAAACCCGTAGACAGAGGCTGTGTCAGCCAGGAACACCGGGGCAAACCCCTTCTCTTAGCGATAAGTGTTCTGGGTTCTTTTACGTGCATTATACAATTTTATAATGTTATGCAGTAACACGTTAAGCTGCTCATCATACGAAAGAATGCAAATTAAATTTGCTAGCCAATATACATGTGGAAATTCGGGGAAAGCCGGCACAATTTTAACTTGAAAATAGTTGCACCAGATTTACTTTTAACTATTTTATTGAGGTGAAATGCTTGACTGTATAAAATCCAATTAATCGACAAAATTACTCTATAAAAATCCCAAATTACTGAACTAGTGATTTTTTTAAAAATAAATAAGGGGGGGGAGGGGGAGAGGTGTTATTGGATTGCGTGCTTTAAAAAATAAAACCAAGCACGCAATATTGAGCATTAACAACGTAACTATTGTAACACCCTCGCATAATATAGCCTTGATAATTATATAGCTGGTTTAATTTGCAACAACATGCAACAACGCTACACAAAGGCCGATCATGTTTGTGTATATATGTCTCCTAATGTATGTTTTGCACGTACACGTCTAATTCAAGTCCCATTGAAAACAGTGTAAAATCAACAATGTTCAGGGCCAAGTTTCATGCGAACCGACATCACTGGGGTTTCTCAAACAACAATCAGATTATTGTCTTGCTCTTTATCTTTCCATTTCTCTTCAATTTTTAGTGGGTTAGCCATTTTTTTGTGTATTTATGCCAAACGAAACTAACCTCACTATTTTACAAAATAAATGGCATCCCTCCACGTTCTAGGGTTATTAGGACCCATTTTTCAACCGTAATTTTATCAAGTCTGCCCTCAGATTGAATCTCAAAAACCAGATTTGCTTATTCCTCCATGGTTGATCCTAGGCTATATTTACACAATCCCACCATTTTTACTACCAAACGGCCTTTTTTTTCAAAAAGAATTGGGGGTGGGGGGGGGGGGGGGGGGGCGGCACATTTCATGCTATTGAGCTCGCGTAGAAATTCTCCCTTTAATTACTGCATGAAGTACAGTCCACGTCCGTCGAGGCGTAACTTAATTTAATTTAATTAATGCTCGAATGGACTTCGGCGGTTGCTATGCTGTTGCTAAGGGGACAATGACCACCCATAGCAACAGCACAGCAGTGGCCTTGTGAGAAATGGCGCGAAACATTTTTATTGAGCAAACACGAACCCCCAACAAATTTGCTCATTGTTTAAACATAGACATGGAGAAAAAAAAATACAAAAAAAAATATCCATATCCATGTCTATGGTTTAAACACACAGCTATATTTGGGTATGTTTTTTTCTCTCTGTATGATGTGAACGTGAGAAGTGGTTATATTGATTCTATGCAGTACACGTGGCAGAAATTTTGAAGTGAACAGTCCCGGCCGCCGGGATCCTTCCGAGCGACAGTCGGCAATAAGAAGACGTTATAGTCTAGTGCCGGGTTTTTAATCCACAGTCCGTGTTCGGCCAGTGGTTGCAGTTGACGTTGCGAGTGAGTGATGCGAATTTTGGAGACAAGATTGTCAATGCCAATTTTGAATCTCGCAAATCTAGATGGCCTAGATAAAAGTAGATGTAATTATAAGCGAGTAGGGCGCGCCTGACTAATAATATTGATGTTCTGGAAATCCAAGGACCTTTGGTTGCAATGGCGGATGGAAGTCACACAAGCGAAGAACGTAAGTTAATTGTTTTACTCATGTTTATATTGTTGCTAGAAACATGAACTTAGAAGTAGAACTTGCAGTTGTGTACATTCAATAGCAGAGGTTATCCGGTAGCACATTATCTAGCTTGAACAAAATCCTGGCCGATTGCGCACTGACAATTTAATAAGAGCTTTTCAAAGGAATTGTCACCCCAACGTATATACACATCTATACACAATTAACTGTTTCACATTAAGTCCACGTTATACTGCCGCTTTTTCCAAACATTATTCTTTATAGGGCATGCCTTGCAAGCGTATACCCCATACTCTACTTATCAAAACTAATGATTTGTTCTCCTAACGAATTGACAACCCTTTGACAAAGGCTTTTTAAAGCAGAAACATTTACTCGGCTTGCGAGGACCGAATTATTTTCTGACAGCCAATGAATTCAATTTCGTGAAGAAATAATTCAATATTAATAATCAAATGGTGGATTTTTCGTTCGATGTCTCATTTACTAGTAGGAAAAAAACCAATGAAAAACATATTTGTCGAGGTGAAGCCGTTGTTATCAGACAAGCTTGTACTCTCTCTCAGAATAAATATAAATGTACATAGTAAAAACCATAAAATGAATGGGTTCCTCCTTATTGTAACCAGCACACTCGATATTTATGTCGCGATCTCATTGTGTTTCGTTTTCTGTTTAAACTGGTTTGGCTCGTCAGGGTCCATGAAGTTACATGTAGTACACACTAGGGCCGTTTTCCAAATCCCGTCTACGTCTGTGGCTTCGTTCATGCAGATTAGCAGTGTTGATGGAGCTAGACACGAAGCCTAGCTGGTGTTTGAAAAACGGCACTAGTATCGTTGCGTGCTGGGGGATTTCCCCTAGCACGCAATAAAGTAGTTCCGGCCTCCCTAGAGTCTTGCTCATATCAGAGATAAAGATGGTATTGTGATAACCTATTTTGCTTTGAGAAAAACAATGTGGCATTGGGATTTCAAACATTTTGTTTCTTACATCCAACGTATTATGCTTGCTCTAGTGTTTTCTGCTATTGAAGAACAAGTTAAATTTGTTAACCAATAACTTATGCAAATTCGGTTAAATTAAATTTGTTAACCAATAACTTATGCAAATTTGGAAAAAAACAGAATTTTTTTTACTCAAAAATAGGCGCAACTGATTTACTTTAACTATTTTAGTGAGGTGGAAATGCTTTAACTTACTGTTTTTAATTTCCAATTATTTAACAAAATTGCTTCATAAAAATCTCAAATGAACTCTTTTTTTGAAGAGGGATTTGAAGGGGTTGTTGAATTGTGTGCTCTGAAAAACCTCTAGCACGCAATACTGGGCAATACAAATATAGTTCCGGATGCGAGTCAATTTACGCAGTAAGCATGTGATCGAGCCTTGGTGTCGCGTGATTCATTTGTGGGCAGTGACCTTCGACCTAACTTAATACATGTATTAAATTGTTGTCGAAGACCCATCAATCGTTGAACAATTTGAGCAGTACATCTCTTTACAAATCATGAATTTTAAACGTTTATAATTATATATTTATACATATCTATTATTGCAGATGTATCATTTGGTCAGAGGTTGCCGCCGCTTTACATCTATTTGAAGAGGGTTCTTGACAAATATCCTGAAGGTGGACAAATACTAAAGGTAAATTCTATATTTTTGTATTTTCCCATACGAAATCTAAACTTGAATTCATAACAAGATTAACTTATACATACCGTATTTCTTTCGCATTACACCTTTTTTTTATACTAACATTGGTTTCACTTATTGTCAACAATAATGGTTGTAATAAGCACACAAATCCCTTACAATTTTTTTTTTTTTATTGTCCATTAATCTTCCACATTTTGGAAAGGAGCCTAGCTTACAATTGCCATACTAATAGCCCTTTTCAAACAATAAGCCATTTGCGAGTTAAATTAAAAAAACATCTGGTACACTGACTTGCTCAACATGTTTGGCACATTTTAACTTTAAATTATCCTGACTAAAGACACTGTTGCTATATCGCCGTGATTCGGGGCAAGCCTTACGCTAGCAACCCCCAGCTCCAGAATGGTCTGGTGTCCTTGTGCCATTCTCACCATTATGAACAATGTATAGGTTCCGAGCGTCTCTTACGTAACTATGCAAGAGCTTGCCTCGAATCATGTGATATAGCAACAGTGTCTTTTAGTCTGGAGAATTCAAAGTTAAAACGCACCAACCATTTTAAACAAGTCATTGTACCAGATGTTATTTAAATTTAACTCGCAAATGGCTTATTGAGTTATAGTTTTTGTAAACTATTGAAAGTCGGGTCCAAACCTTTGAGAGTGAAAGAACGTAGAGTTCTTTAACGTTTCTGTGCAATTTTAGATTGTATACCTTGGATTTAGGCAAAAAATGAACATTTGAAAACCGCTTTAAGAAAATGTTTTTTCATTATAGACTAAATTTTAAGTCATTTATCCTCTAAATTCAGCATAGGTTTGTACTGAAACTCTGAAAGTGTATACATGTATCTTAAAGGTAGGATACACCATTGGTAATTGCTTGAACTATTATGAATGGGTGGATTTGGGGGATTGTATTTTATAGTAAATATCGTTTAACTGACCTGTCCGAGTTTTACAATCATGGATGCCAAGAAAAGCAGCGTATGTTTTCAACTGGCGTTGAGCAGTTTTTTTAATGTTATTTGTGGGTTTTAAAACAAAAAAATTAAATTACAGGATATCTAGCGCAATTATTTTGCTGGAGCCTAGAATCATTATTTACTTTCAGATGAGTAAGATATTTCTTAATAAATCGGTAGTAAATATTTTTGATATCTGCAAATGGTGTATCCTACCTTTAAAGTGCTACATGTCCATTTGACAACTGAAATTTACATGAGAGAAATCCAAACCACACTAATCTAGATGATTCTGTTTTGTTGTTATGATTGATTTCAGGAGCTGGTTCAGAATGCAGATGATGCCAAGGCGAGTAAGGTGGTGTTCCTCTACGACAAGACGGAGCATCCACGCCAGAAACTTTGGTCACAAACTTTAGCTGGTTTCCAAGGCCCAGCTCTGTACGCCTACAATGATGCAGCCTTCACCAAGGAAGACTGGAAGAACATCCAAAACCCTGAACAGAGCGGAAAGCGTAAAGACCCAACGAAGGTTGGACGGTTCGGACTTGGCTTCATCTCTGTTTTCCATCTCACAGGTGAAGTGTGTGAAATAATACATAGTAATATTAAGACCAGTTATAGTCGTAAGATGCCACAGTTCCACCCCGTTCAGAAAAATACTTGGTCAAGGCAAAAGGGCTATGAACGTTTTTACAACTATGCACTCTACAATTTATAGTCTGGCAGATATTATAGGTTTTTACGTACAAGCATACATTTTGGCACAGTTTAGGACTATGGCCTAGGTAATGTTTTTGAAAAGTGGAGCGCTCTAAAAAACGTTCTGTCGCCCATGGCGGCCATTTTGAAAAATGGCCGCCAAATACCACATTTGGCACAAGGGACCTACTATTGTGTTTCAATTTAAGCTAGGTTACAGATGTAAGAGAATCTGAAATACCAATTCATGCTTGTACGTAAAAACCCACAAACTTGCCTAACTAACTGTAGATGACATATTTCAAAAAGAGCGAGGGGGGGGTTGGAAGAATGGCATCTGTTTATTTAAGTATCGTTTCTTTAAATAGAGAGTAACATCACATACATGTGATTTTAGTGCATTACTTTTACCATTTCTATGGTTTCTTCTTCCTAAAAGCCTTTATTTATAATTTTTATTAATGATAATTTAATACAATGGTGACTTTGGACTTTTATCTTTCAGATATGCCTTGCATACTGAGCGAGGATCATATCGGATACCTGGATCCACTGGAAGAGAACTTTGTCTTTGACCCTCATACCAACATAAGGAATGTTGGAGAACGTGGTAAGAGCTGGAGATTGTCCCCTGATCTTTTAAGGGATTTTCCTGACCAGTTTCTCCCCTTCCTCACTGAACTGTTCTCGTGTAGTAAAGATAACTTTGAGAAAGGTTCGTTCAAGGGTACCATATTTCGATTTCCACTGCGAAAAAGTCAATCAAAATTGAGTGGATCAGTGTTCAACGATGAACATCGCGTCATGGAGCTTTTTGAGTCTTTCCAGAATGATGCAGAGCTCTCTTTGCTCTTCCTGAAGAATATTGAATCAATCGCTGCCTATGAAAGGTGTGGGAGAGAGGGAGAACCGAAACTGATCTACAAGGTACAGATCGACAAGGAAGACCGCCCACAAGTACGCGAAAACATGGAGAACTTTTTGAGTAAGGTTCCAGAGCGACAAGATTTTCATACTGTTAGTTCTCTCCAAATAGAGAGCCAACTTGGACCAGAGGCAGAAGTGAGTATGAGCAGATTTATCCTCATAAACGTCTTAAAGAATAACAACACAACGGATGATCTCAGGGACCTTATAAACGATGAGGAGTTGAAGTTCCTGCCATGGATGGGGATGTCTTTCCGGATCAGCTGTAACGTAGAGCACGGTATGAACGAGCAAAATGGTCGTGTGTTTTGCTTTCTTCCATTGCCAGACAGCGAGACAACTGGCTTGCCCGTACACGTCCATGGCTATTTTGGTCTCGGTGATAACCGCCGCAGCATCAAGTGGCCAGATCAGGAGTCCAAGCACGACAAGCAAGCCCACTGGAACCACCTTCTTGTGACAGAAGTGCTCCCTGAGGTATATGCCCGGCTGATTTTGACTGCGATTGCAATAAGCCGAAACCAAATGGATGAAATACTGCCTGAAGATGTATACAAAGGATGGCCTTGCATTAATAATGTCAACAAGGCATGGTCAGATGGCGTCAGAAAGTTCCTTCGATTGCTCAAAGACGAGGCCATTTTCTACACAGATCAAGGCTGCTGGAATAAGTCAGATGATGTCTACATCAACACCACAAATGATGAAATGATTTCAAAGGTGCTGATTCAGAAGCGGCGTTCAGTAGCACGGTTGCCGAAGCACGTCCTTGAAGCTCTAGATTGGGCAGAAGTGCCTTACCGTAGTGTAACACCACAAATAGTAAGAAGCTGCATTCGTGGAGACCCACTGCAATTTCTTAATCGCGAAGAGAAGCTTAATCTTCTACAGTACATCACAAGTGACAGTATTTCTGATCTAAATGACCTACACTTACTCCCCTTAGCTAATGGGACGTTTACGTCATTTGGTAAGAATCTGCCTACAGTATACATTGACAGCATTGACAATCCCAGCACGCTTATTCCATACGGCGAAGGAAGGTTTGCGGCAAGTGACCTACCTGATGTATTGAATGATTCCCAGGCTGAGGCATACACTCAACTCAAAATACTTGGTATTACAGACGTTGTACCATTGTTACGAGAGATGCTTCCGAACGCATGGAGTAGTGGATCAACCAGTGGCACACTGCAGTGGAGCCCAGGTATCAACCAACACCCGTCTGAAGAATGGCTGAGAATCATGTGGCAGTGGTTGACCAAAAACCACATGGAAGTGCGTCTTAGTGCGTTCGAGAATATTCCACTTATTCCCATGCTAGTTACCAGTCGAATGGCAAGACTTAAAGGAAATGGGTTGATATTTGCGAAGCATCAAACGGCTACAGATCCCGGCGGTCTGTCAGAAAATGTCTGTTCCTTCCTTGAGACTGCTGGTATTGTTGTTATTCGGCAAGCACTTCCTGATTATGTCGCAAAACACCCAGATCTCAAAGGCTTCATAAGAGCTCCAACACCTGAAGGTGTCATGGGTGTCTTGGACACACTCAATCGCATTCACGGCACCCAACACATATGCAGCGGTGTACAAAACATGCCCTCCGATGCTAAGGATGAGCTTCGAGGTTTGTTAGCCCAGCCTCATTGGAAGATGAAGCCACTTCAACAAGACATACTAAGACAGTTACCACTATTTGTGGCAAGTTCCGGCAGTTACATTTCAGCTGGTAGTTGTATAGCTTTGGTTCCAGCCGAAATGTTTGGCATACCAGTTGATGTCCTGGAAGATGGTGCGAAGTACATTCTTCAAAGAGATATCAGTGACAATCTTGCATTGTCGTTACAAGTTCCTGTGATGACGGTTCGTGAATTGCTATCTAAAAGCATTCTACCTGCTGTGGCTGCTGGGTTTTACAGTTCGGATAAGTCCCTTAACATTATGACATGGGTGCTCGAAAAGCCAGAATTTGATGACCTAATCAGAGACATTCAGTTTATACCCAGGACCTCCCAACAGCTGTCGTGCCCCAATGATTTGTTCGAACCCAGCAATGTACTTCAGGTGCTGTTGAAAAATCAGGACGTGTTTCCCACAGGTGCTTATGCCGAAGGTAAACTGCTCAAGTTCTTGAAGCGGGTCGGTTTGAAGGATCAGAGCAATATTACAGCAATGGACGTGTTAGAGGCGGCAGTTCAGTTAACTGAAACCCAAGATATGGGTCAGGCAGATGTTGAGAGAGGACAGGTTTTGCTAGACCACATCATTAACCACCCGCATGTCTTAAACGACATTGTCACAAGTGGTACGACCAAGGAACCATTGTTCAAGGTTCTTGGAAACCTATTCTGGGTTCCATGTGAAGCTTCACCTCCTCCAGATTACCCAATGACGGCCGGTTGGATTGGAAAATCCACAAGTCTTTACTCACCGAAGGCCGTGGGTTTAATACAATCGGCTCTGTTTTTTGGTTCTGTTCTCCCTCTTGTCGACAAACCTAGCCTCGGAGAAGAAGTGCTACATGCATTCAGTTGGAAACCAAATCCAGATCCTAACAACCAACAGCATGTTGTATATGTTGTGTGTCATTTAAAGAATATTGCGGATACATCCCAGTCTTCTCAGGAGTCGTACATAGTTTCTAAATCAGCTTCTGTCATTTACAAGTTTCTGAGCGAAGCATCAAATCAAGACTTGTCTGCCGTTTTCAAAACACACATGAACGAGTCTCAACCCTGGGTTTGGCATGGATCAGGATTTACAACACCAGACAAAATAGCACTGAGTGTGGGTAATCTTGGCGTCAGTTTGGTACCCTATCTTCACATCTTACCGAAGGATATGCACAGATTCAGCGTTTTCTTTTCCGAAATGGGCGTCAATCCAACATTTCAAGAAAAGGAACTAAGTATAGTTCTCGTCAGTGTGCAGAACAAACATCAATCTCAGCAGGTACCTTCAAAAGAGGACTACCAGACAGACCTAAATCTTGTTTGCAACATCCTCAGGTACATTGCTGACCTGAACTTTGATACTAAGTCCACCAAGATTCTAGTGCCATGTAGATCTGTAGTCGGCGAGAGTCGTCTAAAAATGGTACCGGCCTCTAAGTGCTTGTATGTAGACGAAGAGAGACTAGTAGATCAGCTGTCTGACGAGAACACCAAAGAAGAATTTGGTGAGTCAGTTATCCATGAGTCAGTGTCAAACGATTTAGCTCGACGCTTGGGGTTGCTTCCTCTTAGCCACTTTCTGGCTCCAGTAGATGAAGTAGAAATAGAATATGAAATGGCAGGACCCCACGAGACAACAGTCAATGCTATCAAGCGGAATCTGGACATGTACAAAAACAACGTAGACATATTCAAAGAGTTGATACAGAATGCTGACGATGCAGGCGCAACAGAGGTCAAATTTCTTCTTGACTGGCGAAGGAATGAGCAAACATCCTGCAACCTTCTGAGTGACAAAATGAAGGAGTGCCATGGGCCAGCCCTGTGGGCTTATAACGATGCCTGCTTCTCGAAAGACGATATAAAAAACATCTGTAGTATAGCTGCGCAGAGTAAGAAGCATCAGTTGGACAAAGTTGGAAGGTTCGGTTTGGGATTCACATCAGTGTATCACCTGACAGATGTTCCCAGTGTTGTCAGTGGACCCTATGTTCTTATTTGTGATCCGAGAACAATCTATCTCGGATCACGTGTCAAGCCGGGACAACCGGGCATTAAGCTGGACTTGACAAATGAACGCCATCGTAGGACTCTGAAGAGTTACCCTAACCAGTTTCAACCCTACAACGGCATCTTTGGTTGTCGCCTTCAGGCATCAACAACATACTACGACCACACGCTGTTTCGACTACCACTGCGTACAGTGTTTGGAGCCGATAGCCAGCAACCCAATCAACTGTCAGACTTTGTTTGTGACTCTAGTGACAAGCTTCATCCATTGATAGAATCCCTAAAGGAGACGGCAGAAACCCTTCTCCTTTTTACCCAGAACATTGCCCATATAAGTCTTCATGAACTTTCTGAAAATGACAGTGTAATGAAAGATGTAATGTCTGTCACAGTATCCAGACTTCAGCAAATGCCCCGGTCGATATCATGCGCTGCAGAAAATGCAGATGGCATGAATATTCAACGCAATCTTCTGAAGGCTACAACAGAATGCATTGGAGACCATACTTTGCCAGTTCCAGAAACAACCATGCTCCTAAAGATCGCCCAGAAGATACATGGAACATGTGAAAACATCGAAGACTTGCACTACATCACCAGTTCATGCATGTCAAGAGGAACAATTTCAGAATTAGCCAATACCCCCGAAGGTCTAAAAGCTGCTGTTCTGCCCTGTGGTGGAATTGCTGTCAAACTAATTGATGACGAAAAAGGCAACTTAAGGCTTAAACCTGTAAAGGGAAGTGCATTCAGCTTTCTACCTATAAATGTCTTGACAGACTTACCCTTCCATGTCAACGGCAGTTTCTTACTGCAGCCAAATCGTCGACAACTGTGGGGCAAATCTTCATCGGGAACGGATGAATTTGAGGTTCGTTGGAATAGTTGCTTCATTGAGTCAGTATTGTGCAATGCGTTACTGAATCTGCTTCAAGATCTCCAGGGGCTGCAAGAAAAAGGCATTGTGGATGCTCGGAATTTTCAGAGCCTTTGGCCAAAAAGGGTAGTCTGCGACAGTAACTTTCACCCATTGGTTGATGCTTTTTACCAAAGAATTGGGACGGAAAACAATGCCCCAGCAGTGATTTTCGGCGATGGTCGGTGGCTGACAGTGCATGATTGCTTCTTCACTCACTGGGAGACTTGTGATCCTAAAAGCTTGAGATACAGTATAACATCCCTACTTGAAAAGAATCAGGACCCCAAAAGATGGGTGGAACTGGAAGCAGATGTGATCAGTAGCATATCAGCAGCAGGTGCAAACAGATGCTTTGATGGCAACACCTTCAGTGTCAAGCGATTCCTGACAGAGATTTTCTTTCCGGCATTCGGAGATTCTCGACACATTGAGTCTGACCATCATAAAGAAATAACTCTACATGTGCTGGACCTTCGTCTTGGTGGAGGGAAAGTAACCACTTATGATGAAGAGTTGCGGACAACAAAATGTATCCCCACTTTCCCGAATGGCGACGAATTACTGCGTCCTGACCAATTGGTCAACCCCTGTTCATCAATCGGATCACTTTACAGTGAGGAGGACTGTCGGTTTCCACACGGTAGCGAATTCCGCGAAGAGGCACGCCTGCTATCACTGACACAGCTCGGGATGGCAACAGACGACTTGTCATGGGAAGACATTTGTGAAAGAGCCGAGTCAATGCTGAAGGATGGTCAGTGTGAAAAGAGGTGTGCAGTACTCCTAAAGCTCATCTGCAAGAAGATTATAAATTTGGACCAGCCTACGTCAGATCAGAAACGACGAATCCAACAGGCAAATTGTCTTCCTGTCCTGCAAATACCCGATGGTTACCCAGCCAAATGGTACACCTGTGAAGATGGATTGATGTCTGCTGCTACATTGTACGCGTGTTCTCATAAGGATTTGTTGGGTTCCGTTCGGCCTTTGTTAGACGAGGACAGACTTGGATTTGAAACGATTGGCCCTCAGATAAAGGACTTTCTTGGTATTCACAAGAAAGAAGTTACAGTCACTGATGTCGTAAAACAACTTACTGAAGTCATCGATGTCGTAAAACAACTTACTGAAGTCATCGATGAAGCATCAGCAGTCGAGCCACACACAAATTCTATGTTGCACAAGATATATTCCTTTCTCCAGACGGAAGTAGTTAGAGAAAGCTATCATATGTCAGTAAAAGAGGAACATCGTGCTGCGTTCGACAAGCTATGCACGTTGAGATTCGTTCTATGTGAAGGAAAATTCCGAGAGTGCAAACAGCTAGCCTTTGACTACAGCGGCCCAAGTGGACCGTATCTGTTCCGAGTTCCTCCTTGGGTAATCCAATTTAAGAACCTGCTGAAGCTTTGTGGGACTAGGGACAAGTTTGAAGTGAAGGACTACCTTCAAACTCTACAAAAACTGAACACAACATACAAAGACACTCCACTTGCCCAATCTGATCTCAAAACTGCTATGGCGATGGTGCGTGAAGTTGTTTCTAATTCGACAATCGATCCAGATGGAACCAGAAATGTCTGGAACGACGCAAAGATATACATCCCTGACAACTGTAACGTCTTGCGCCCACCCCAAGAATTAACATTCAATGACGTCGACTGGGAAGGAAGTTGGGGAAGCAATGTCTACACGCATCCAGATATGTCCTATAATGATGCAAAGGTTTTTGGCATTGTCACACAAAGAGAGAAGCAGCTTGAAACATGTTCTTCTTCCGGTGGCTTCGAAATGGATTTTGGGCAACGCGAAGAGCTGACGGACCGATTGAGTGGTATTCTGAGGTCCTATCCCAATGTTTCCGACGTATTCAAAGAGATGCTTCAAAATGCTGATGATGCTGGTGCCAGTGAAATACATTTTGTTCACGATCCCCGCAGTCATCCATTTAAGAAAATCACATCAGACTCGTGGGCTGCTGTACAACAACTTCCATCTTTGTGTATCTATGATGATAAGCCTTTTACCGAGAAGGACATAAAGGGAATTCAGAAGGTAGGAGTGGGGGGAAAGAGAGACGACATTGCAACAACTGGAAAGTTCGGCATCGGGTTCAATGCCGTTTACCATCTGACCGATTGCCCAAGTTTCATGACCAACAGAGACAGTCTCTGTGTTTTTGACCCCCTATGGAAGTATGTCAGAGGGACCCGAAAAACGTCCCCTGGTAAAAGGTTTTCAACCACAGACGAATTTAGAGAGTTGTACCCGGACATGCTGAGTGGTTATCTAGAGGACATAGACGAATTTCGTGGAAAGAAAGGCACAATGTTCCGTTTACCACTTCGAGCTCATGCTTCTGTCATTTCGGACAAAGTTTACAGCCCCTCAGATATGCGTAGTTTGCTGAATGATTTCCAGAAAGTGTCCCAGGACGCCCTACTCTTTCTGAATAACATCAACAAAATCACAATTTCGCGAATCGAGGAGCAGACGGGTAAACTACAACAAGTTTACAGCATCAACGCAAAGTTGACGGCTAAAGACGACCGAAGCCGCATGAAACTTGTAGAACACTTGATGCTATTCAACGAACACCCATGTCAAGAAATTGATCCCATGTCATGTGTTTACAGCCTCGTGACGAAGGACTCAAGTGGCAGTTCGAAGACTTGGTTAATTTCTCAGATGCTGGGTGTTAAAGGTCTGGGCGTAAATAGCCAGATGTTGTCAAACGCTGCACAATTAAAGAAGCCCCTCCTCCCAAGGGGAGGGATTGCAGCGCTGATGAAAGACAGCATACATGAAGATATGGATGCACGGAAATATACAGCCTACTGCTTTCTCCCATTACCCATTTACACAGCATTGCCCGTGCATGTCAATGGAACATTTGAGTTGGATGCGGCAAGAAAGAATCTCGAAAAAGGTTGTGCTTATTCTTTATTCAGTGGAAGATCTGAAGACAGCCTAATCCACCCGTGGAACAAGCTGCTGGTAGAGAACGTCATTGCCCCAGCTTATGCCGAATTAATAACGCGTGCAGGCAGAAGATTGCTAGAAGAATCAAAAGCCATAAAGTCTCATAAAGAACAACTGATACTTTATGACAACATCTTCCCTAAAAATCCTGATGCATTGCGTGGGGAGTGGCGCCTGTTAGCTGAGGCAACCCTCCGCTATATCGGCGGCAACAATTTGGAGGTTCTGCCGGTGGTGAAACCTACATCCGGCAAAATCAGCTGGCACCATCCGAATAGTGATACGAGCCGTGCATTTTTTGACGGATTTGATGAGAAAGAGGATATCAGTAGAAGTGTTGGTGTAGAAGCATCCAAACCTCAAACTAACGCTACTCTATTGCGCCCGTTTCTGCTCAAAGTTGGTTTTTATCTCTTGAGTAGCTCATCTGAGCTGTGTCGGGCCTTCCAAGCTTGTGGTGTCAAAGCCGAGTTTGTGTCTCCGCGAGCCGTTGTGCAGCATCTCTCATCAGAGTCTGTAATTACCCCACAATTGCCAGCTCCACTGACAAAAACAGCATTCAAGGATATGAAAACTTTCCGAGCGGTGTTTGAGTATTGCCTCGACAGTCTTACAAAGCCCACGGATTTGCATGGGCTTCCACTCCAACTTGCAAATGATGAGACTCTTAGTCAGTTTACAAGAGAAGATCGTTTGTATGCGACATCGCATTGGAAGATACTGCCGTCCTTGGGTAATATGTTTTTGCACAGAGATCTTGTGAAGTTATGCACTACTTGGTTTGAGAAGAATAGCATTTTCACCAGTGGCGTTTTTATCAAGTTTACCATCGCTGAGCTTGGCAAGTACTTGGGGGAGCAACTTCCAGAGAGTTGGAAAGGATGTGATCAGCACGTAGAGTGGAAGCCCAAAAAGAAAGATCATCCATCAGAGACATGGCTGAAAGACTTGTGGAGGTTCATCTGTCAAATGTCTGACGAAGAGTCCTTGCAAGCTATCGAAAACTGGCCGATTTTCCCGACGACAGCAGGGAATTTAGTGCCACCCACTAAATCGAAGACGGTCATGTTACTGCACACTGTAGATCGCGATGGTTTCGGGCAAAAGTTGGCTGAAGTACTCCGTAAACTAGGGCTACCGGAAAATGCATGGAAGAAAATGTGCCTATATAATACCATAGATCCACCAAATGATCTAAAACCGATACTGAATGCGTACTTAGCCTTACCAAATGTACATAAAGACATTATTGGCGTAATCCAATATATCACAGTCACTTCTGCACTGTTTGGTACACTTGAACCAAAAGATTGCACCATCTTGCTACAGTACTTCCAGAAGGGATTTGCTGATAAGACGCTGACATTGCAGAACATCAAGATAATCAGAAGCCTTCCCATTTTCCAGCTTTTCGGAGAGACCAAATGCACAGATATCCAACGCCCTCTGCATTATCACACCGTAGATGCGTACGTTCAGGCTAAGTACGACGTGTTTAGAGAGGAACCGAACATCTGGATGGATAACATGAACTGTGTTTTTCTTGAAGCCAACCTTACTCTGTTTTTGCTCTATAAGGAACTCGCGATATCAGCTGTCACACTTCCTGAAGTCTACTTGAAGTACATTCTGCCAAGTTTCCATCTACTTACACAAAAGGCTAGAATCAAGCACATTGAAAATATCAGGGACAAAGTTCTTCAACGGGCCCCAAGAGAAGACGAAGAAGCTATACTTGATCACCTAACCCGTGTGGAATTCATTTATGACCAGTCTGACAAACTGCGACCTGCCAGTTATTTCTATGACCCAAGGAATACTGTCTTTAAGGCAATGGTTAATCCAGCGATGTTGCTACCTGAACAGCCAGAACTTACACGTCCTCTAATGAGAACATTTCTCGCAAGGATTGGTCTGCACACGGATGTCACCCCGCAGAACTTCATCGACTTTGCCCGACAAGTAGAAGAAAGAGCCAGAGTCAATACTGATACAAATCAGCTGAAGGTTCTTTGTGACAACTCAAGACTTCTGAAGAACGAACTTGATGATAATGACAGTCTACATGATCAAAATACGCTGAGGGTTATTTCCACAATCAAGTTTATTCCGTCCACTTCTATTAAATCGGAACTTGTGGACGTATGTCCTCCGTACTCTTCGTCTGGCATTCAGACCCCGGGCGGGGTACCGTTTATTGCGTATCGTGAATCAGTCCCATCAAAGTATACGGAATTGGTGTGGTCGGCTTCAAGCGTGTTGCCATATTGGGCTCAAACAGTTGCTGGGAACAAACAAATTGGGACGAGTCAAACAAACAGGGTGACTGTTCACGAATGCCTTGGAATTGTAACAGATGCAAGTGCAGTCATGGAAAAGGTGTTGACACACACTAAGCTTGTCTGTGGGAGAATGGAGAAAAAGAACGCGATCCACAAGGAAGACAAACTTTCTAAGAAAGTAAGGGAGACTGTGGCAGGCGTAATGAATAAGATTCTTCAGCACTTGAAAGACAATTTTTTAAAACACAAGGAAAATATTAAGAGGTGTTTGCTAAACACTCCCATATGCCCTGTAGAGAGCAGTACTGTTTTTGTAAAGGCAGTGCAAGTAGTATTCAACTTGGGTGACATCAAGGATGGTGCTCTTAAACCCTATTTGTACGAAATACCACGGGATTTGATGTGCTTTGAAGACCTTTTCAAACTACTTGGAGCCCAGGAGACGTGTTCCTTTGATCAACTTGCTGGAGTTTTGGCGACCCTAGCCAATCATTGTGAGAATGAGTCAAACAAGTTGAATCCGAATCAGCAAAAATCTGCCCAATGTGCCGTTAAGAGCATTTTCAAATTGTTGAAAGACCAGAAAGGGGGGTGTCAAATTTCAGCCGCTAAGCTCTATCTACCTACTGTAGGATATACCATGAGGGAAGCACGTCAACTGTATTATGCAGATCCAGATCAAATGCAGCAATTAGACACGGCTTCCTCTGGTGGGAGAAAGTTCATCCTTCCTCTACGAGATTGCGAATTCAGATGCAAAAATGAAGTAGCTCTCTTCAGTTACCTCCCAGACAGACTCCGTCCTAAATTCCTAAAGGATGAATTGCAGGAGAAGCCATGTGACACCAACAAAGACTGCAACGAGGGACAAGATTGTCGATACTTGGCACATATCAAGCAAATGCTGATCTCCGAAGAGATGACGGAAGTGCTGCTGAGACTTTATCAACACCAACTGAAGGAAACGGAAATACCAGAAGAGATTGTGAAACGAATTGAAGTGTTGCAAAATTTCAACAAACTTTCCTGCCAGGTAAAATTAGAGCTTGGGTTCTACGACAATGACGGCAGAAAGGTTACAAACCAGCAGTTTCCACGGAAAGCATTCTTGGACAAAAACACCAGTACATTGTATCTGGAGCACGTGGGGCCTTTGGAGAAACACATGAGTCGAATATTTCAAGAAGTTGCAAAATGTTGCAATGAGTTGCTTGACGGTTTGTTGAACGATGAACACGTACCTTTCCTACAGAGTGCATTAGACAGTGAAAGTCCCATTGAGATGAACAAGGTTTTGTTCTTTCTTAGGATTCCATACTATGCTGATGAGTTAATTAGATTCCAGACACAGAGACACAAACCAGGAACAATGATGCCCCGTGATGTACGTATTCAGCTCAACGATGACCCATACAACCGTTTTGAAAAAGATGAGATCGTTGGTTACAGAAGAACCATAGACGAGTTGCCTGCAGAAGATTCAGTTGCTACGCGGAGTAAAGGAAGGCGCGTATCAGCACTTGCCTCATTAACAGGGGAAGCAACTGAGGTTATATATGCCATCATTGTTGGTCAAGTCGGTTCGGATGACAAGGACAGTAGCTTGTCGAGGCGGTATGAAATCGATGTTGGTCTGAAAGAGCATATCGTCGTGAGTGTTACAACGCTCTATAAGTTTCTGAGTTTTAAAGACGAAGATGATGATGGGTTGTCAGATAATACCCTCCCAGCAGACCCGCAGAGTGACATAGAACAGATTCAGAGGGAAGTACGAGAAGCCATGGCATTAACGAAAGAAGAACAACGGAGGGTTATCCACCGTTTATACCGGAAGTGGCATCCCGATAAAAATCCAGGTCAGGAAAAACGTACTACGGAGGCTTTTCAATTCCTAACACAGGAGATAGACCAATGTGATGCGGAAAACCAGTACAAACAGGCCTACAATTGTTGGGAGTCGGAGGTTAGGAGAGACAAAGATGAAGCCAGGAGATATCAACAGATGCACAACCAAAGTAGGAGGCGACGGAACAGGTCAAACTGGAGTAATGTGCCAACTTCCTTTTCCAGGGAGACTCCAGACCCACGCAGTGCACGACTGTGGTTTCGGCAGGCCAAGGAACATTTTACCGCTGCTGAGAAGACGAGTCGACTTGGACCATCCCAGGTACAGTGGGTTGCCTTTAAGCTCCACCAAGCAGCCGAATTGGCTCTCAAGGCAGCCCAATATAACCTCACCGGACGCCCTGACATTCACAGTAACAGTCTGACCAGTTTGGCAAGCACAGTCTGCAGACACCGCTATGTGACCTCAAACGAGTTGATAAGCCTCGCAAGCGATTTAGAACGTCGCGAGTGTCTCTATGACAAGCCGCGCTACCCAGTGAGTTCACAGACCAGTGGACAGGCTTATCAAAGCTTCAATGTAGAAGATGCCACGAGACACTGCAAATCCTTACTTAGTCTTGTCCAGGAAATAATTGGAATCCAGGAATTTTAAGAGTCGACTAGGCAGCATATTAACACCAGCAGAAGTGGTGGAGTCGTCGACTACTTTATACATAATGTGAATTATTGTCAGCCACTGCTATTTGAAATGTAAATAATATAGTTTAACAAAATATCACTGTATCGAATGCTAGGTTAAGCACGCTGTATCTGTAATCTCATGTCTACTCCAGATATTGTTTTATTTTCTGGCTGCCTTGTTGCTCTCTGTACAGAAGTTTAAAGTACAATTAAAACTCGATTATCGGTATCGATTATTACACCTAATTAGTTTTTTCTTAAAAAAGGGTTCGTTTGACAGTTTGTAAGGTTTAATGGATAATGTTCCAGCATAAGTTTCGTGGATTATTTTTGTGGTTTTTTTTAAATTGAAATTCTACTTATACACAAGTAAACCACAAGGCAAACTGACTATGTAAATTTGCATAAATCTAAATTGTACTTAAATAATTTCTACCGCTTATATTGCGCGTAGTGCATTTGAAGTATACAACTGAAACGGACTTACATTTGCCGACAGCAATTTCCCTGTAAATAAACATTACGTTTTTTGCGTATGTCTACGTTAGCGTGCTATACGCGTTGTCATTATTTACAATTTCGAAACTAGACCGTTTGAAATTTTCCTGTTAAATAGAAATTATGTATTTTACGTGTGAATACGTGTTGTTGTGGTTACAATGATTGGCTGTTTCGGCAACTTGCCAGATACTGCAGATCTGTAGCTCCGATTTAGTTGTGAACTTAGAATTTTCCTGTTAAATATAAAATATGTATTTTGCAGCATTCCAATTGTTGGTATGTACATGTACTATACTTGGATGTGCTACAGATAAATTGTTAAGTAGCGCCATGATGATGTCATCACACGTCAAGTGAAGTCACATTAAAGGTTATTTTTTTCTATAGCGTGTATTTGAAGAACTATTTGTCCGGACTACTTCTCGGAAGTGGTACACACGGCGCTCAAACTCCGTGTGTGGGTCCGGGTTTTGTCCAACGTAGAATATTGTGTAAGAGTAATTTTGAGGAGAACATTGTTTTGGGAAATTATCGTTTTACTTTACTACCACCATCACATTATGCACGGGAACCGAGTTTTCCGCCATGACCCGGAAGGGAAGGGGTGGGGGGGGGGGGTGTTGCTTGTGGTAAGCGGGTGAGCCGAGTGCGAACAGCTGCTTGTGTAAAAAAAGAGGGGTGCTGATCGAAGTAATGGGAAAATAAATATATGTTTTAAAGTCTTACTTTTATTGTATTTTTTGTTTTATTTCTAAGCTTTTCTTGTGTATAAAATGTATTTGCCCTGTTTTGTCATGTACGTTAATACAATGTCATTGGTTTTGAAACCTCGACATACTAACTGATAACATTTTGCACTAAAAATATTTTATATTTTATAAACGCTTTTTTTAACATTTCTTTTTTCTCTCTATAAATGTAATGCTTAATGTCTTTTTTTATTAAACTGTATCCAATTGAAGGAAATCCGTTGGTTCAACATGACCGTTTATTTGAAACTTAACAAATAAAATGCATGTCTCGACAAATTGTATAACAACGCTGTAAAGTTGCTTAGTCGGATATCGGTTCCAAGGAATCGGCGATATTGTTGTTTAAATAATTATCGTATCTAGACCAAAGGGCTGACACGTTCATGTTTGTCAGCAGCCAGGACCGTCTTATATTCTGTAATAAAACATACATGTCTGCAAGAGTATTGAAGACCATGGAAGACGATGTTTTTGCCTTTGTTATTTACCGTTACCTGGGCACCAGGGAAAGAATTACATACACGGGCATCAATATTTTCCCTGCTGTGACCTACCAGCCACACTATCCGAACATGTATTAACATTCTGTTGGTTCAGTAAAGAAGTTGGTTAAAATATTACCCAACATTGTGTAATTTGTTTTTATTTAAACCATTGGGTACATTTTACCTAACGTTGGACAAAGTCTGTAACAATTTTGGTTACCGACTGTTGTGTTGTTAACCTGTAACCAACGGTTGATTAAAATGAGTACATTTTACCCAACGGAGAAAGCCTTTGAAGAGGTACAAGTGAGTTGCAGTTCAGGACACCACTCAAGCCCAATGACTACATCAAGCAAACATGCATTCATTTACGTAGTGTTTACCTTTAATAATACAATATATTGTATATGTGCAGGTGTGTATAAAATGGCTAAATTGTGTACAACAAAACCTGTTTGTCTAACACCCTGTATAGTTGCATTAAACAGAATACTAACAATGAGTAGGGCTTATATGAAATTAAAAACACTAATTTTGACTTTTACACGTATTGAACAGTCTACATTTTTTTGAATATCTATTAAAAGGAACGCCACTTAACCATGACTATAGGGCGGACTGGGACACAAATTCGGCCTGACCATGACTACGATTAAACTAAGCTGGTAATGAATTGGGGCGTGAAACAAATCTCATCAACAACAAGTAAAACTTCGGAAGTAAAAATATTTGTCGGACAAAATTGCTGCAATGGTGCTAAACTTTAAAATAGTGCACGGTTTCGGTCAGTTTTTTAGGGGGATTGCCTACTGCATCGGGCTATTGGATGTTTTAGGAATCGAGAACCATTCATTCAATTTCTTTCAACGAAGCACGCGGTGTAGTCTTCTTCTGGTCCCCACACAATACCATCGTTTCCTTTGAGAGATACTGGAGTTGTATCGTCAGGGTTCTTAAGGGTGAAGTGATGCAACAGATGTGTGGAGAAGACAAAGAGCTCTTGCCTTGCAAGTAGCTCTCCAATACAGGCACGACGACCTGCAGTTCCAATCAAGAAGGATCGGTGAGGGTAAGCACAAATGAAATATAAATCTTACAGACATGTTTTTTGTAAGTCCGAGTTTATTGCGAAGAACCATTAATATTCAACTTCATTGCAATTATATCGCAGAAATTTTTTTGACAGTGCAAAATTCAATTTCGGAATCTTTCTTTTGTTTACCCCTCAGTTTACCGTCCGTTAACAAGTTATACTCTTGTTTCGTCTGGATTGAGACTACATGTATCAACAATGTGCACTTACCTATCCCAAATGGAGTAAGCTCCTCGCGCGATTGATACTTTCCATCTTTGTCAAGAAATCGCTCTGGTCGAAAGCTCTGCGGCTCGTCCCACACAGACGGATCGATGTGGTTGTGCCACAGGTTGGAGAAGACCAGCATTCCCTTCGGTATATCGTACCTATTCGTAAAACAGACAACTTATAATAACCGGTTCGCGTCGGATGACGTATTAACACGTCACGGCCAAGGCCGTATTAGTGGTACACGTAGCCTGACTAGTGAAAATGAAACGTCTTTTCCACGATCTGCTTCTATTAAACTTGTCGTTTCAGTTGACAAGGAGCCAAACGCTGAGAAAGATCAAGGTAGTGTACTCACTTTTTTGGAGTGATGTACCCCGGGTGAATCACTTTTGGAGTAACACGTGAACTTTTGTAATAAACCACGTGAACAGTTATTGTCCAATCAGATCTCGCAGTTTAATACTGTAGCAAATCATATTGTAGGAACTCGACACTTACCCCATCAACGTGGTATCCTCAGAACACATATGCGGTATAGACATTGGCACGACGGTAGTAATGCGCTGAACTTCAGAAATGACTGCCTCGGTAAAGGGAAGCTCGGGCTTATCAGCGATTCTTGGCATTCGATTACGACTAGTGACGTCATCCAACTCTTTCTGGACCCGAGTCTGTACATCAGGGTAGGCCATCATGTAGAGCATGACCCAACGCAGTGTGGTGGTAGTGGTCTCCGACCCAGCAGCAAACAGATCGCAGACAATGCGCGGCAAGTTGTCGCTCTGCAGCGCCAGGGACTCGATGCCCTGTTTATCCTTCTTCTCCATCTCATTCAGGAAGACATCGATGAAATCGCGTGGGTCCTTTTCGTGAGTGTGTTCCCTTACGAGCCCGTAGATATGGTTGTAGAAATTGTTGACCGAACGTACATACTGTCGCACCACGGGCAGCATTGTTAGATGTGAAAAATATGGGGATGTTTCAAAAATTCCTCCCGATCTTCCCTGGTTGATGTTGTCCGATACAACCTCCAAAAGGCGTTGGAATACTAGATCGTCGTACTGGAATCTCTTTCCGAACACTACCGAGCAGATGACGTTGGACACGGCGTAACCCACTACGTGTTTGGGGTCGAAGGCCTTGCTGTTGTGTTTTCCAATTTCCTCCATGAGGATTTCTGCCTCGGCGGAGATGTTATCCTCGAAGCTTGATTTGCCAACCCCGAGACCTCGAAGCACGGTCATGCAAAACCGACGGATTTGTACCCACTTCTCGCCAGACGAATCCAGAACGCCTTTATGGGGAACAAAATAACTCATTTGATTCCACTGGCTGATTGCGATAGAGCAATACAATACAGCCCTAGTCTTTATACCCCACTATGTGGCCGTGTCCGAAACTAGTGTCTAGAGCTACGTTCTACAGCTACGTCTACGTAGGCGCTAAAGGTAAATATATTCGGACGCGGCTACGGCAGATGCTGCGTTCCAATCGCGTCGTGTTTATCGAGTTCACGAGTCGTATAATGGCGTTTTAATCGCCTGGTAACTCGTGTTCACCAGTGGTGAACTCGAGGTGTTTGTTCTCCATGTTCACGACTTCATAACAATAAACTTACTCGCGCATGCGTGTTGGTTCACGTACGAGTTCTTGCGCGATAAAGAATGTCCTTACCGCACGACTAACTCGACTGTGCGCGTGCGTCTTGGTGGGTAGCGTTTGGAATGCAACCTACTCGTGAACGTGGAGAAATTCACGGTGGACACGATAAACACGACGCGGTTGGAACGCAGCAAGAGTCTACGAATGTTGTTGCGCCCTTAAGCGATGCTTGAAATTGTCTTTGCAAAATTGTCATAGGCCTATAAGAATTCGAACGCTCGATGTTACGCAATGTTTGTTTACAGCCGGTCGAAATACTTAATGATATTGACGTATTTATCGGTTTGTTAGTTACGATTCAATGCACCATCACTACAAAATAATCAACAATTTGCTCGTTAATTGAAGTTAGTGCTGCCGCCATTTTGTTTGGCCTGAGCGAGACATCGGCCGCGTCCGAATCTCTTGTCTATGGCTATTGTCTAGGTGTTCGCTCATTACAAATACACGTGAGCAGGCTGACAATAGACATAGCCGTACCTCTAGAAGCCCGTTTCGGACACGGCCAGCTTCTCTTATGGCTAGAATGTCGTGACGTTGTAGCCGTAGCTGTAGACGGCATTTTGGACAGCGCTACAAAATGGCCGCCGCAGACAGTAGCTGTAGTCTAGTCTAGACACCCGTTTTGGACACGGCTTATGTGAGAAATGCACGCAATGTTTGTTTAAAGCATTCAAACCCCAACTAACAACAGTGTAAACTCACAAAAGTTGGTCCACAATCATTTTTTAGAACGTTCAAACAAAGGTCTGTTAAATTTGTCTCACCTATCCCGTTTGGAAAACATTTGTTGGTGATATACACTTCGGGTCTGGCGCTAATTTGATGTTGAGAGAATGCCCTTTTCACTGTTTCGTTCCCATGGAGAACGACCATAGATATGCCACCGCCATTGACGTGTATTATATTGCCGTGCCTGTAGGAATACAATTGTTCAATTAACCTTTTTAATCCACCAATTGACTAACACATAACATTTTAGGAACGTTCCCAGAACGTTTTAACGTTCTCAGAACGTTTTAACGTTCTGAGAACGTTCTGGGAACGTTCCTAAACGTTATGTGTTAGCTTTATACCGCATAAGACTCCCGCCAGTTTCTAAATTACCGGGACTTTCTTTCCGAGACACGATCGGTTTGGAGGTTTTATTTCCTGAACTTGGGCTTAGAAACATGACATTTAACTGTTTAAGAGATTTTCCACCTAATCCCCTCCCCCCTCCCGGCCGACGTTGATGGTTAATTAACTAATCGAGATCGTCATGTGGTATGTTAAGAGATTAAAGGCAACTTTTAATACGTAGTGTTCTACTTACTTTTTCGCCAGCGCTGAGAAAAAATCAAACATTGGGGCTTTTTCCGTCATCAATTGAACAAAATTGCCAAGTATAGGCCACTTCCATGGCCCCGGGGGTAGGTTGCGTGGTCGACGGAGGATCCGATACAAGACCAAAAATATCACGATACCGATCAACAATGTGCGCGTATTGAGAACGTCGATCACAGCGAACAGCTCCATGTTGAATTCTACAACAAAGAATCAATGTATCGTGTTTATAATCGATAGTGACTGACGGCTGTTTGCAGTATACTAACTAATAGTATAACACCCCAAACTGTCAGAAATCACACGAACTGACAGAAACTGACTTACAAACACAATTAGTTGGTCTCCATTGAAAACAAATCGATTGTTTAAACCCTCTCCTATAGATATTCCAATTAAATGTATAATCCTGACACTAAAACACTAGGCCTATACTTATCACTGATTATTATTACAAGAAATGCAACCAGTTAGAAACAATCCATGTTCATTTGGTTGTATTCGCATCGATTCTTACTTGTGTATACTGGATGGCAGATCGTAGGAGCACAT
Organism: Crossaster papposus; assembly: GCA_037893245.1. Lineage (NCBI taxonomy): Eukaryota > Metazoa > Echinodermata > Asteroidea > Velatida > Solasteridae > Crossaster > Crossaster papposus. The sequence goes on from JBAIAA010000193.1 coordinate 715,188, forward strand.
CTGACGGTGCAAACGCCAAGCTGACCAACAATCTGCAAATGAAGCGATATGTGGGAAGATCACCTTTATGTGGTCTGTGTCGAAATCTATATTTGATCACACCACGATATGTAATCTTTGTTCAACAGAAACGGGTTGTTACATACAGGAATGCATTCACTAATTCAAGCATTACTTGTACCATGAACCTTGATTACAGCGTCATTGAACTTCAGTGTAGGGCCTACATTATTCTGAAAATATTAAAACAAAACTCGAATTATGATGAAATACCATATATTTCAGACTTTGTTCCTAAACGTTTATTTAAACGACAAAGTTACGTGTTATGTTTGACTTAATGTCTAAAACGACACGCAAACGTCGTGGTTCAAATTTCAGACTTTATTCTTTAACTTTTAAACATCTTAGTTATACATAATATTATGTTCGACTTTCAATGTATAAAACGACATAAGTTGTTGTTTAACTGTTAGACGTTGTTCTTCAACTTTTATTTAAACGTTTAAAGCCCTGTTCGCACTGGACTTAAAATGATAAAACATATCTAGACGATGGGTCCTTTTCCCATTTTAAGTCCAGTGCGGACAGCCTAGGACGTTTTCCTCTCAGGTACTTATCCCGAGTCCAGTGGGTACTTCTACCGGCCAACTGCTGCCCGGGAAAACGTCCCTGGTCACTTTTCCCTAGACGATAAGTCCAGTGCGAACAGCTATACTTGGTATAGGTTTTCCCGGCTATAAACTCTCCTTTTTTTCAGTCGGATTCCATAACTGTAACTTTAAATCTATATTTAAAATAGTCTTTTAATTCTGGTCTCACGTGGTACATAACACTAAACACCGATAGGTACATGCAGAGTGATTACACAGAAAGCAGGTGGAATGATCGGAATCCACAGGAGGAAAATCTGTGTCCGTGTTTTAAAAAGAACACCGTGCGATTTAAAGTTCAATTGCCAATCGCCGTGGCTCACTTTTAAAGCGATCCAATAGGCCATTTGCGCGTGACCCTCGGTCTATTACCAGCGGTCATCCCCCAACCCGGTCAATTATAACGCAGTAATGACCGGGTCCTCGCGCGCGCTGTTATTCCCTAATTCATAATGTTTTCCGTCGAGTTTCGTTTTGCTGACGAATAATTCTTGAGGGCGCTATCTCGTTGTCCATCTTGCAGACCGACGCATCGGAAACTGAACGCCACGAGGGTTTCACTCGGCTAAAAAGTTTGCTAAATCACTGTTTATTTGATTGAAACTGTGTTAATTGACTGAATAGCGTTGAGGGTAAGTGTTCTAGAATTGTGTTATTAGATTAGATATGTTATATTTACGGTGGTTTTTGCAGAATGAATGAAAATCCAACGTACTTTGCTAACATTTTGGAGATTCCTTCCAAGAGGCTTGTTGTTGTGAAGGTTGATGTAGAAGTAGCTTTGTAGAACGCTACGGCCTTGTGTCAAATCTTGGATTTCGATTAAAATAATTGTTTTTGTGGTTTTTAAGTTGTGAATTTAAGCTTTTATTGATTAAATTATTATTATTCCTTAACTAAATGTCAGCATTCATGTCCTGGAGTAGAGTTTATAAGTTGTTTAGTTGAATATTGATCAGGTTCTTGGACTATAGTATTGGGTTCATTGTAGTTTTAGTTAAATTTAGTCCGCACGTACACGCCACATGTATTTACATTTATAATGTTATTCGTCCTAGAATCACCAACTGAACTGTATCTGAACCGAACTTCACTGAATGTTAGAGAACTGCATGCTGTAGTGGTATCCGGTCACAGTAGTAAGTTTGATTTTCCATTTAAACCTAGGAGAGTTGATAGCTTCGATCTGATTGGTCGAGACTCGATCACATGGAAGGCATTATTTTGTAGTAATTGCCCGTCTTTCAGGAAGAAACAAATAAATGTCCCCTGATCTGAACCAGCATTAATCAAGCATCATGTAAGCCAATGATTGGTTGAATGCTACAGTCCTACGGTAACTTGTAACAAACTAATCTGGTCTCAAAGTGTGGGTAAAAAGACAGGGTACCATGCATAAGCTAAAATATGGCCCCTGAACATTAAAACAAAACACTGGAAATATCGCCGAATGAAAAGTCACAAAATTTGGAGCATTTTCACCATTTTTCTTTTTAAAAAGTTATTTATTAACCCTAACTCCCTACCCATTTTTACTTACACATAACCTGAATCCTGCAAAATCCTCCAATTCCTAAATTGTTAAAACTCCAAGTAACCTGAATCCTGCAAAATCCTCCAATATTGGTCACTGGTGACCATACAGCCTGTATCCTGCAAAATCCTGCAGTCTTGCCCTGGCTGCAGTCAGTAAAAACCCAAGTAACCTCAATCCTGCAAAATCCTGCGATGCATCAAACTCCAAGTGACCTCAATCCTGCAAAATCCTTGTGTGTCACATTCAGCCTGATAACCTGAATCCTCCATATTCCTGCAGGGGTAAAACCCCAAGTAACCTCAATCCTGCAAAATCCTGCAATGCATCAAACTCCAAGTGACCTCAATCCTGCAAAATCCTGCATTTTGCCGATGAGGAATTTGGAGGATTTGGGAGGGTTAGGGTTAAATTAAAGGGAATATAGTGCGAGGACCTGTGGTCATTACTGCGTTATAATTGACCGGGTTGGGGGATGACCGCCTTCGGCTCGGTCCATGCAGCCAGGTCAAACATTTGTTGTCTATACTTTTGTTTTATAATTTAGACAGCCATGCATGTTTTCATATTGAGGCAGTTGTAAAAAAATCCACCCCCCCCCTTAAACTTTGCTTTAGTATTGCTACTAATGTCCTTTTCAATATTCATTAGGTATATATCCAAGTAGCATTATTCATGTAAATATTCATGTGTCACTCAAGTGTGCATACTTTTTGGGGGTTATTTAAAATGTTTGTGGGGCGCCCTCAACGTTGGAGTTTAAATTTTGCGCGCTTGCCAGCGCCAAGGTCATATGTTAGTCGTTGAAGACCACTAAATATCTATTTTTTGTACTCCGCCATCTTAGAGGTTTGTCGCTTCTTATTTTATTTAAGTTATTTTAAGGTTTCTAAATTATTTATATTAACAGTTAACAGATTAATTACACTTGATTGATCTTGCTATTGATATTTGCTTTATTATATTTATTATATATTACATTTTTCGAAAGTATTTTGAGACTATTAGTTTTAGGACATAAAATAAGTCACTAGGACACGATAAGTCATACTTAAAGGTAGGATACACCATTTGCAGACATCGAAAACATTTACTACCGAATTATTAAGAAATATCTTACTCATTTGAAAGTGTATAATGATTCTAGGCATCCAGCCAAATTATTGCGCTAGATATCCTGTAATTATTCCGGAAAATTGAATTTTACAAAAAAAAAATTGCGATCGTCGTCCGGATAACATAAGAATAACTGCTCGACGCCGGTTGAAAACAAACGCTGTTTTTCATGCTTTTCTCGGCATCCATGATTGTAAAACTTCGAACAGGTGAGTTAAACGATATTTACTATGAAATACAACCCCCCAAATCTACCTATTCATGATAATTTAAGCAATTACCAATGGTGTATCCTACCTTTAACGTTCCTTATAAATAATTGTAATAATTTGTAAAATTAATTTTGAATTGATTATCCATTTTTATTGCCAGTTCGTGGTTCAGATCTTCATAAAAACAAAGTATTATAGAAAACAAAATCAACCATATGTAAAAGTCCTATAGCCGGCGACTCGGAGGTGCCCGGAAATTCAATCGTGATCTTTATGCGCGAGACTAACAGTCTATTAAACCAAAACCATTATTAACTAAATGAATAATTTGTCAACATTAATATAACGACTTGTGATATCTGGGAACCCCTTTCTTAGTGTTGGTCAATGTGTTCTCGGAATCTCATTAATTAATTTCAGATAAGTAGGGGGATTATAGTCTGAAGTGTGTGTTTATAATGGTATGGACAAAACAAGGGGTATATTAATTTTGAATACAGTCGTTTAAAGAAATGATAAAATTTCAAAGTCTCAATTTAAAAGCATAAAAAACAAAGATTAAAATGTGAGGGGTTCTGGCAAAATGAGACGGAACTAGGCAGAGGTTGAAATGAGGGTTCTCAGGTTTTAGAAAAGAGGATACAAATCTCTGTATTATGCTGTTTTTTGCACTTTAATCGGACATTCCGTTAACAAGTTATTGCTGTTTAAAGTTTGCCTTTATCAACATGTCGCAAAAGTAAAATGTTGCGAAAAAGCCCTTTGAAGTTTCGAGTTTTGTATGTGATATGGAAAAATCCAATTATTTTTTATTTTTTTAACACTTTTATTCCACTTAACTTCCATATTATTTTTTTTACAAAATATAGTTAGTAGGCATACCAAAGATTATTATTATCAGTAAATATAAAAATTAAAAAAATCTACCATTATTCATTATTATGCAGTTTTCTCCAGTGCCCAGTTCTGTCTCATTTTTCCAAAAACGCCTTACAAATATTGGATGTAATAAACTTATAAATCGACCTTTTGAGCAGTAAAATAACATCATTGTGCGAAACCGAATGTTTGAACATACACAAAGCTGGCCCATGACAAACATTAATGCAGGAAAAATAAAAAGCAAACTACATTTGTTATATATATGTATCTGTGTACATGTAACGTGTTCGCGATACACCATTTATATCAAAAATATTTACTACCGAATTATTAAGAAATATCTTACTCATCTGAAAGTAAATATTGATTCTAGACATCCAGCAAAATGGTTGTGCTAGATACCCTTTAATTATTCTGAAAAATTTAATTTTATAAAGAAAAATTTGCGATCGCCGGATGGCGATCACAAAAAAACACAAATAACATAAGAATAACTGCTTTTCTCGGCATCCATGATTGTAGAACTTCGGACAGGTCAGTCAAACGATATTTACTATAAAATACAACCCCCCAAATCCACTTATTCATGATAATTCAAGCAATTACCAATGGTGTATACTACCTTTAAGTTAATTAATGTTAACGGGCAATAATAGTTTTAGATGTCACTTACAACTATTTAAAAAAGCAAACATAATTTGCTCACTGGATTACACATTTGTCCAGTTTTTCCTTGGCCGAATCTAGCATATCGTCCACAAAGTCCTTATCCTTTTTGCCTGTATCGCTGTGCTGAGCTCCAACTGCCCCGTCCGCATCCAAGGAGGTACTCTCGGGATCCGACGGGTACACTCCCGAGTCGTTAGTGCCACTCGGCTGCACTGATCCGCTGTGGAGCGACTCTGTGTACGGATTGCCCTGATAGCGGTAATTCGAATCCGAACCGAGCGACACGTCTTGCAGGTCGGACTCGTTCGATGCTACACCGGTATCACCTTCCTCGTCGTGACTCATCGCATAGTTGGAACGGCCGACTGCGTGTGGATCGCTTATCGCGATCCCGTGCAGCGGTACGCTTGGATTGTTCGAAGTTTCTTTCTTGTACTTCTTATACGATATTGTGTGCCTGAGGTGTCGCAGCAATGAAGATAAGAGAAGATAAAAGTTGAAAGATCAAATGTTTTCTGCACGGGGCGGGGGCGGGGCGGGAATGGGGATGCTGGACATCATCTGACCACACGAATCATCATCTGACCACACGAATGTATCATGTATACAAGTGGTAATAATAATTTAAAGCGCTTTGATCCGAGTTGAAAGCGCCAAATACATTATTTGCGATGTGCATGTTGCAATTCTCGTGACAAGAAATCGAATGGGGAGTCAGGTTGGCGTTAATGTTCTTTCCTCGTATTCCACCGCTGTGACCCGGGTTCGAACCCCGTCTGGGCCAATTATGTGGCTTGGTTTTTCAGTCCCTGCCTGATTCCGTGGGTTTTCTCCAGGATATTCTTCTGGGGGTTTCCTCCCACCTCTAAAACTGTACCTTCTTCTCATTGTCTTCTCTCTACAGGTTCCTTCAGGCTGGCGAGCTACAGTGCCTGGGGCTCTTTTGAGGGATCCTTGGTTTCGTGTACCTTCTCATTGTCTTCTCTCTACAGGTTTCCTTAGGCTTGCGAGCTACAGTGCCTAGGGTGCTTTTGAGGGATCATTGGTTTCATGTACCTCCTGTCTTCTCTCTACAGGTTTCTTCAGGCGTGTGAGCTACATGTACATGTACATGTACAGTGCCTTGGGCGCTTTTGAGGGATCCTTGGTTTCATGTACTTTCTAATTGTATTCTCTCTACAGGTTTCTTAGGCTTGCGAGCTACAGTGCCTATAGGGCACCTTTGAGGGATTCTTGGTTTCATGTACATTCTCATTGTCCCTCTGTACAGTTTTTTTCAGGCTTATGAGCTACAGTGCTTTGGAGGGATTCTTGGTTCCATTACCAGAAAGGATTAATAAGAACAAGAAGCAATATCTTCCAGATATAAAAACTTACACTCTGTAGACGATGTATGAAGCTATGAGAAGAATCAAGCAAATAATAAGGATGAGTAGAACTATCCAGATAGAGAATGGAATGCCAGAATCTGGAACAAACCAAGAGATGAAAAATCGTGGCAACAATGATTTATAGCTAGGACAAGAAGTTATTGGACTGTAAATTCGTTTGCATTTTATAGACTTACAGGTTCGGGATTTCAAAAATGTTAGTGTCAAAATAATATGAAAACACTTTTATCGTAATAACAAACAAACAAACAAAAACCCCAACAAACAAACTGGGGCTTACATTTCGGCACAAACTACTATTCACGTATCCTCCGACCATTGATTTTTTTTTAAAGTGATTACTAACCGCGCTTTATATTTGTAAATCTACTTTCGTAAACCAATGATAGTGCATTTGATAACCGCTGGAGATGGGGTTAGCTTTAAACTTAGGATGATTATTAAACTTACTTTCTGCACCCTTTGAAACTTCACCTGTATAGGAAAAATATACAAGAAAATTCAGTAATTATGACTGTTTGTTAACATCATTGACTGAATATTTATTAATTTTGTGCATTACGAAATAATTATAGGAAAAACAGCATATTATTCCTCCTTCACCACTAGCACTTCGTTAAATAATTTACGAGACAATGAGATAACTCATTCTCATTCTAAATGGATATTTTATCAAGGGAATTGACCATTTGCGTGTGGAATTTAAATAATATGTGACCGGCTCTGCAATAAAGGGTATTAAGTCGCGCTGTGCACTATCATGTGATGGACTACTCAACGTTGAGAGGATAAACATTTCATCAAAATGTGATTTACATTTTTTGCCATTAAGTTTCATTCGAAGAAATGTTGATTTTGATGATTAAAGTGGAAAACACGCCCATTTTGTGTTTATCGTTCTGTTGTTCTACAACAAAGCCGGCTTTTTCAAAGCCTGTTTTCTCAGTTGTGTAATTTGAACTCCAAGGGAGTAATCTGTCATATCTCCAGAACGGGAGTAGCTATGGAGCTCTATTATATACCAACTGGAAGCTTACGCTGTGGGCTTTCCAACCATGTATGTAACTCAATTTCACTATTTTGTGACATAATACCCATTATTGTGGAGTGGGTCACATATCTGGTACACTGACTTGTTCACACAGCTTGGCACAGTTTGACTTTAAATTATCCAGACCAAATACACTGTTGCTATATCACGTGATTCGGGGCAAGCTCTTGCATAGTTACGTTAGAGACGCTCAGCACCAATACATTGTTTACAATGGTTGAGAATGTACAAAGACACCAGACCATTCCAGATCCGGGGGTTGTTAGCGTAAGGCTTGCCTCGAATCACTTGATATAGCAACAGTGTCTTTGGTCTGGAGAATTTAAATGTAAACTGTGCCAAGCTGTGTGAACAAGTCAGTGTACCAGATATTATTCAAATTCCACACGCAAATGGCCAATTGTGAAGTTCCCCTATAATCTCTTGTCAGGAATGTCGTTAGTGCCTCATGTGGCTTTCTACTCACCACAAGTCGGCACGTCAGACGACCAATTCCCGTTGTTGAGGCAATAAAGTACGGCGTCCCCCTGGAGGACTTGACCCGTGTTGTTGCACGAGTACATCACGGTGCTGTTCAATGTGTAATCCGTTACGTTGACGATAACTCCGGGGAGCGACATATCTGGTGGCCCACAATCTACAACTGGATATAACAATAGTTGACATTTGTGATGCGATCTGTGAAAACCCGTCGGATGTCGCAAAGTTGCAAGTCCCATAAAAGCAAAAAAAAAAAAAAAACAATCTAAAAAAAAATTTAAAAAAATTAAAATATATACCGGTATAAATTTTTTTTAAATTGATTTTTCATTGCTATTCTGGTACCCTATCGTTAAACGCTGTTTTCGCAAAACTTTGCATCGCCAATAATCGACGTTCATTTTAACGTAACTTTTGTTGTAGAGGTCCTAGAGACCTGATTGAAAAAGCATTAGAAAGAGGATGATCTCAGCTTTAAGATGATGCAAAGAACTCATTTTGTTATTTTGCCACCATGTGGCAAGTTTTCACAGATCGCATCACATTTTAATTATACCATTACATGCGTTATGCTCACGTTGTGTTTGTCTACAGTCGATCGTCAGGCACATGTTCTAGTCGGGAGCCTTTACTCCGTGTTTACACTACTTTAAGCCTGTGTGGAGCAGGGGACCCGACATGCGAAAGCGACCTTGAGTTTAGTATAGCAATGCTTGATTGCTCAAGATATCAGGTCGTTTGGGGATTTAACCAATGGGGACAGTGCACTCATGGCATTTACGTGCTTTCTGAGCGGCATTATTTTGTTGAGTCTTGTATTTGAAATGGACGTCAATTTTTAGTGACTCTGTCTGTTTCAGGTAACCAAGAGAAACATAATTTTAAAGATAGGTAACTTAAGAACATAGCCTATCTTGTCACAAAACTAAATAAGTTAAGAGGGCTTAAACTGTCAGATTCAAAACTGTCAGATTATTCTGCCAAACTTTGTTTATTAAACAAAATCTCAATTTTTTACCGTCCTTGAATTCACTACAACCACAATCCTGGTTCCGTCCCTTTTTTTCACAAAATTGATAATTTCCACACCATACAATGCTCATTAAAGACGAGAAACGATTTTGACAACTACTACCAGTAGAGAACAATGTTCACTAATTTCAATGTCATTTACGCTTAACTGAATCCGTGTTTTACTTTCAACCACATACCAACACAGTTTGGATCGATTCCAATCCATTCTTTATCCAGCGAGCATTTCATGGTTGGCTGGATGGGGGCAAGCAGGTTGACTGCCCCCTCACTGCAATTCCAGGCAACCACAGTGCCGATGTCAGTGACGTTGGTTGATATGGTAGCGTTGGCGTAAGATGCGAGGGGTGCACAAGCAGAACCTATAAATGACATTATGAACTATTTAAAATTGTAATGGTTTTAAATTTCAATATTTTTTTTCTCACAAATGTGGCTAAGGTAGGTCAAAAAAAATTGATATATTGTTTCATTTTCACGAAATTCATGTTTCAAGAAAAAGGAAAAGAATATGTGACCCGCTCCATCAAAATTAGGAATAAGTCTCGAAATTGGGCTTGGGCTTGCGGAATGTTGTGGTTTCTTTTTAGGTTTTTAGGGCCGGGGTGCGTTAGGTAACAACAGTCTAGAGAGTGTATAGGTAGAGGGAACTAAGGCCTAGGCTATACGCCGTGCTACTGCCGTGCCGAACTCGAATAATTTGATTTGTATTAGTTCGGCGCGGCAATAGCACGGCGTTTAGAACCAATTCGGCTCGGCAAATAATTCGGCACAGCAAAGCCCTTTAGCTCGACAGGGCCTGCCGCGCTATCGGTGTTCGAAACGGCAGTGGCACGGCATGGCGCCAATTAAGAACGGCGTTTAGTGCAACGCCGTGCTATTGCTGCACTCATTTTAATTAAGTTTGGCACGGCAGTAGCACGGCGTAGAGCCTAGGCCTAAGGGAGTCGCCCGGTCCCCTATCTTGCTGGGTATAACCTACGTTGGCAGACTGGATCCGGACCTTCCCATAACCCTTCGCTGGTGCAGATTTTAGCGGGAGCAGGGTCCGAGTCGAGCAGTTCGTATCCAGTTGCGCAGGTAAACGTCACCACGGCATTGATAACCGCTACATCCGTGCTCTGATTAGCGTGGGGATATGTTGCCAGGGGAGGGCACAAATATACTGCAAATAATTATAACCAAAAATGATTTTGCAAGATATCCTGTAATTGTTCCAAAGAAAATTGCGAAAAATAACAACATAAGAACCACTGCCCGACGCTGGTTGAAAACGAACGCCGTTTTTCTTGCTTTTCTTAGCATTCATGATTGTGAAAATTCGGACAGGTCAGTTTAAACGATATTTACTAATAGGGCATAACAGGGTGAGAACCCGGTCATTACTGTGTGATAATTGACCAGGTTGGGGATGACCAATGGTAACCAAGCCGAAGTCGAGGTTCATTAACAGTGGTCATTCCCCAACCCGGGCATTATCACGCAGTGATGATTGGGTCCTCGCACTTCCTTAACGAGAAAAATTGTGAAATTGCTCCAAATTTTGTGACTTTTCTTTCGGCGAATATTTCCAGTGTTTTGTTTTCATGTTTAGGGGCCATATTTTACCTTTCGCATGGTACCCTATCTCTTCAACCAGGTTGGGGATGACCAATGGTAATGGACCGAGCCGAAGCAAGGTTCATCACCAGGGGCCAATTTCAAAGAGCTGCTAAGCACAACAATTTGCTTAGCATGACAATTTGTCCTTGGCAAAAACAAGGTATACAGACCAAAGTTTTACCTGATCTTTATTGTTCTGGATTGATAATCAGCTGTTTTCTTGCTTAGCATGAAAAACATGTATAATTTTGGCTAGTAACCTGTTTTTAATGAGCAAGACTTTTTGTGCTAAGCAAATTTTTGTGCTTAGCAGCTCTATGAAATTGGGCCCAGCGCTCACCCCAACCCGATATCTTTATTACCAAGTCCAGATACCAAGGTTCGTACATTTATTGAAGCTCTAATTAACTCACATTCACAGACGGGGTTGATGCCTACCCACTGGCCGTCTTCGTTACACGTCTTGAAGGGTGTTGCACCATTCGCGAACTGGTAGCTGTCGTCACACCGGAAGGTCACGGAGGTCGCAAACACCGTTGCTGTAGTAACGGGCGTTACAAACGGGTACTCGGGTAGCGGACCGCAGTCTATCACTGGAAATGGCACAAATACAAGGCAAGTAGCTGTCAGAATTATATTAACCAGTTCGCGCCGGGATTATTTTAACATCACCGAGCCGACGCGCGGGATTATTTTTAACGAAACCGATTGTAGGCGGTACAGGCCGATGGTACCGGTAAGCACACCCACGCATTTCCGGCCTTGCTCGCTGCTGGCAGGCATTTCCGACCTTGCTCGTGGTGTGTTTATGCAACATCCGTTTTGTATCTGGGGAATACTTTGCGTTTCTATACAGTACGTCCTCCGGCTCGAACTGGTAAATGAACATGTTGTTCATTATAATGGCATATCAATGCCAAGAAAGTATTTCTAAATTAGGAATGTTGTTACCAATGAGAGAAAAAGCAAGGGTGGTGGGTGGGCTGGTCTAGCGATACAGAACATCTAACCAAACTATTTCCTATTATGTAAAATCACTGCAAATTAATGCATTCAAATATATCTTCAAGTTCAAGTGCTCTATACTCTAAAAGTCTATACATGTTTTCGAACCTTGAAGCTAAAAGAGCTTTCTTTAGCATCTCAACATAATTTGATTTCTTGATATATTTTCAGTCATTTTAGTTCACAAATCTCCTTAATAAAGCATTTTGCCTGAAAATTTCATTTATGACAATTAACATCAGTGCTTGTTTTATTTGTATGAGATAAATGTGACGCGGTGTGGCAAAATCAGGCACTTTTGAGTTTTTGCAATATTAGTAAAATGTAGACCTATCTCTTTTATTAAATGCTACTTTTTTTTTTATTTGATGTTCTAAAGTAAAAAATAACAAAATTTGGAATTGGATTGTCTGAAGTAAAAATATCAAATTTTTTAATCGGATTGTCTGAAATGTTAAAAATGAGAAACGGACCTCTAAAGTTGAAGTTTTGTATACAAAATGCTTTGTCAATGAAGTTTCAGTTAAAAACTTTTACAGAACTGTTGAAACATAAATAGCCCCCACAAAAAATTAAATAAAAATCCCCAAATCACTGAAAATCACCCCACATCATTTCGAAGCTGTTTCTCCATTCGTAGCTCTGCCTAATTCCGCCTGGTTTTGACGTACATGTGTACCACCTTACAAATTACGTAAATTGTGAAATTCAAAACCGAAATTACCTTCGCAGGTAGGTACGCTGTGGCTCCACGTGCCATCGTCCCGACAAGTAGCATTGGCGGCGCCAACTACTTCCAAGCCAGCAAAGCAGGAAAACTTGACCTCTTCATCGGGCTGATAGGAGGGTCTGAAGGGGGTGAGCAGACCGCGCCGGGGGAACGGCGGCGAGCCACACGTGGATCCACCTGAGACGTCAAATTAATGAGCCAAACTTCAGGAAACCGTACCAAAAGGTAAAACTAAAACAACAGTGATTACAGGAAGGATGACAATGTTTTTAATCCAACTTAATTTTTTAATCCAAAGGTTATTCACTTGTGCCACCTTTTTGTTTACCGATTAATTACATGTACATGTATTTAATTAGGTGTATAGAGCCAGATGTAGAAATTGACACTTCTACATCTGCCGAGCGGTTAAGAGCACGCGGACTCAAGCTCTGGTGTTTCTGATCAGCAGAGTGTGGGTTCGAGTCCCGGTCTTGACACGTGTGTCCTTAAGCAAGGCACTTAACCCCTATTGCTTCGTCCTTCTGATGGGACGTAAAGCTGTAGGTCCCGTGTGTTGTGTAATGCACGTAAAAGAACCCAGTAACACTCATCACTAAGAGGAGGGGTTTGCCCCGGTGTTCCTGGCAGTGGCTGCAAAGTGCGCCGCTGAAGCGCCATGAGCGCCGTTTCACGGCGGATACCGGCGCTTTATAAGTCTTCAATCATCATCATCATCATCTCTTTTGTATACCTTAAAGGTAGGATACACCATTTGCAGATATCAAACACTTTTTACTACCGAATTATTCATGACATTTCATTTATGATACCTGCGCACTGCGGGTCTTCGCCGGTCCATGCGCCTGAAGCGTCGCACGTCTTGCTGGCGGTGGCGTCAGACAACTGGTACCCAGCCTCGCAGGTAAACGTCACTTTGGTTTCATATGTCGTCGTGTTAGCAGAAGGGATTGCGTTTGGAAACGCTGGTAAGGGACCGCAGTCGACAGCTACACATTTGTTTTTCAAAAAAGAAAAATGAAACACTTTTATTTTAATAAAGGAACTATAAACCATTTTGTCAGTGGCGCACTTTTGACCATACACAGTTTGCAGTTAGGTGACATTTGCCAATTGGGGGCGCTGTGTACTAAATAACCGGTAACTTTGGGGCGCGTGTTTGCAGTGGGAGTGTAGTCGGAACTTTCTGAGCGCCAATTTATTTTGTTTTTCTGACTTTTTCCAACACTCTTTTCGAATATTATTGGCTTTCCCTTATCACTATATTCAAATTCCACAGTCTTTAGCAATTGACGAGCAGACTATTTACTACTAGGTATTTCTGAGGCAAGGTGGGTAAAAATGCTGCAACCGTCGCCGAGGTAAATTCTTTACCTGTGCATGCATGTTCTTCTGTTGTCCAAGTTCCATCGCTTTGACAGATCAACTGCAGGGGAATACCCGCGGTTTGATAACCGGTGTTGCAGGTGATTTGAACGGTAGCGCCGGGTTGATACTCCACTTCTACGGGTAAGTACTGGCTATTTTGTGACATGGTCGTTGGGTATGAACACGGAACGCTAACTACACTCAAGGAAAAAAGAAACGCAACACGTAATTTTTTTATTTTTTTCAAGAAAATAGGACCGGCATTGTAAAAATGGTACATGTTCTAGATTTTAAGCAAATTAGAGATAAACGGCGATCTTTATTTATCTCGTTACGGCTGAGTGATTTGGGCGAGTTTCAAAACTGTGTTTGTGCATTTTATGCTAATGGTTACACATGAGACAATCCTAGAGATGAGTTTGACCACTCCTGTCCTGAACACAACCCTTGCCTATATAAAGACACCAAAATGATGCCAAAAACACTTGATGGTATCCATGATGGTCGCAGGTCGCAGGTGGTTTTTAGTGACGAAAAGAGGTTCCAGTGCTTCAGGGCCGATGGCAGGGAGCGGGTGTACAGGAGACGCCACGAGCGGTACACCGACGCTTGTGCCCTAACCCTAACCCCTAACCCCTAACCCTATTTGTAGCGATTCAAACACATACATTTGATTTCACAAAATTCGGGCAAAACTATCAAAAAAATCTGTGGTGCGTTTCTTTTTTCCTTGAGTGTATTTGGGAAAATAGAACATCGTCATCATTGTTAAACTGAAAATTAATACAAGATTGCACATGGGACCCAGGCAACGGCGGACAAATATCTGTGGCCCCAACTGGGCAGTCCACATGGGACCAATGAGGGAGCTCATTTGGGGCCCACTAGGGAATATTCACTCGGTGAATATACAAGTGTTTTAGCGATGGACTTATGTTTGATTACATTTGATGTATGATCAATGTTGTGATGAACCCCACTCATAAACAATTCGTCACCGTTTTTACGAAGAGGCGAATTTCATAAAAAATTGTCTATTTATCGATATTTTTTTTTTTTATGAAAACGATTAAATATTGCAATATCTACAACCTAGTGAAGCTATAGGGTACTACGTTTTTTCGTTTTCACGAAGAGGCAATTCTATTAATTGATTAATTCTGCAAAACTAATCACCTATTTTTCTTAACGTTTGCTATATTTAAGAAGATTGGAATCTCCTCTTTCCCATGATACCTTAGTTTTGTAGGCCTATATTCTATGGATCTTTATGTTTCAAACTGCCAAACGAATAAAGGACCAACTTTACAAGCGATTTTCTTGAAAGTTTGTTCAGACCGTGAAAGGCTAAATTTGTCTCTTTGTTAAAACGTTGACGAATTGTCTTGTATACGCTGCATGGGGAGAATTGTATAAAGACTTACCTGCTGGTGTTTCTGTAGACATTGTTTCTGTAAGACAAATATAACAACAGACACTTAATGATTTTTATCTAAGAAAAAACAATCTATCAGGTCATTTCTTCCGGCTGAAGAACAAAAATTTGGTATTTCGTCCTAGAAAACGCAAATTTTGCTACAAAACGAACTTTAAACGAAATGATGTACATGTAATTGGAAACTCAAAAAAGCGAAAGATGATCTCCGAATTACAATTTGGGTCGAAGATAAAATTTACAACTGACCTACACAATCGGGCACGAGGGCGCTCCATAATCCCCCGGGTTGGCATGAGATACTTGCACTACCTTTTAGCTGGTATCCCGCAATCGCGCAGGTGAAGGTCAACATTGACCCGGTTTTGTACAGTGAGGTTTGCGACACCCCCGGGGAAGTTACAAGGTTAGGTTTGGCTACATTTGGGATCTCGCAACCAGAGCCTATAGAAGAGGAAAAATGAGAAAGCAAAAGATTGACCTCGCTACAAAATGTAACTTAATTTTTATATCTTTTAACCAGTTCGCGGGTTTAGGCTGATAGTGCCGGTAAGCACACCCACGCATTTCCGGCCTTGCACGCTGCTGCCATACATTTCTGAACTTGAACTTGGCGTGTTTATGCGTCATCCGTTTTGAATTTGGGGAAATTTGTGCGTTTATATACGTCATCCGGCGCGAACTGGTTAAGCTCACCTTGTCCCTTGATTTTACTTATCGAAAACCGAAAATGTATCGAAAATTATCGAATTTTTTTACTAAGCCTAGTTTTTGTTTTCATTCATTTCTTGTTCATTGTTGTTTTTATTTGTCCTGTTCTTTCTCAAATTTTATTGTTTTTATCTGTATTTGAATAATTGTTCTTAATGTTTTGCATATTTAAATGTGTATTTTATATAAATTCGCTATGTGTGTTTCATCATTGTATTAGTTTGCTTAAAAGTAGGATACACCATTGGTAATTGCTTGAATTATCATGGATGGGTGGATGTAAAGAAAAGAGAAAAGATAAAAGCAAGAAAAAAGCGTTTGTTTTCAACTGACGTCGAGCAGTTATTCTTATGCTATTTGTGTTTTTACGCAATCGCCGTCCGGCGATCGCGAATTTTTCTTTATAAAATTCTATTTTTCAGAATAATTACAGGATATCTAGCGCAATCATTTTGCTGGATGCCTAGAATCATTATTTACTTTTAGATGAGTAAGATATTTCTTAATAATTCGGTAGTAAATATTTTCGATATCTGCAAATGGTGTATCCTACCTTTAAGTTTTTGATTTTAAGATTAAAACTGCTGCTTACTGGCTGGAATGACCTGATTTAATATACAAATAAAATAAGTTAAGAGGGCCTAATATTTTGATTTTAACCAAGATCTTCTTCAAAGACAAAATGGCTGTGTACATGAAACGTATAAGGGGGACATATACAAACATGATGCGCAACATGGTTTGGAGAAGAAACCCAAACGAGAATTAACAATTCAATTCAATTCAATTCAATTCAATACCACCAAAAAGGAAGTCAATTTGGTTTTACAAAAAAAATGCAATAAAAATACATTTAGAAAGTATTTAGAATAGTATAAAATATAATAGAATAGTATACAAATTACAGAGTGGAGTGGAACAACCAACAAAAGGAGGATTAGGCCAAAGGAATAAAGGTGGGTTCAGAGTGGGTAGGATCAAAGACAGACCAAGGGGTGAAGGGGTGCAACTGCAAACCTGGGTGGGGAACAAAAACGGAAGGGGTGAACAACAAGGAAAGGGTCCGGGGTGAAGATCAAATGGAAGAACTAACAAAGCCTTGTTAAATAAGTTAAGAGGGCCTAATATTTCGATCTTAACAAGATCTTCTTCAGTCCAGAGACATCTGCCTTATTGTCAGAATTATCGTTTATTTGGGACACCATTGTAATATGAAGCAATATATGGGACGGAGAGAACTCCTCTCCTTCGTGGTAGTCATTGTGCTTGCGAAATGTTGTGGTTTCTGTTGAGGTTTTTAGGGGGGTGCGTTAGGTAACAATGGTCTAGAGAGTGTATATAGGTACGGTATGGTGGAGTCGATTGGTCCCACATTTTGCTGGGTGTACTCACTGCAGTCGTAGACGTCTATCTTGTAATCGGCACCACACGACTGTTGGGGATTCCCAGAGCACTGTTTATTGCACAGAACCTCCTGAAGCCGTTGGGTCCGGAGGTAGTCGGCCGAAGCTTCCCCGCAGTAACACTCGTCTCCTGCTTGTACTCCCGCGTAGATAAAGTTGTTATCCGTGCAGCAAATCTCGATGCAAAGCTCAACGGTCATGACGGGGCTGTCGCAGGCTGTGTTGGTGTAGTCGCAGCCTGCGCAGCGGACATCGTGTTCACCCTGCTCGCAATGGCGGGAATAGTCCGGCAGAAGACGGTCAAAGTCGTCTGCGAAACAACCTATATACTGGGGCGCTGCAATTAAAGGGATCGGAAACATTTGGTAACCACTCCAAACAATAATGGAAATAAAAACTTACTTGGTAAGAAGTACAGCAGCTTTGGATAGAATATTGCATTTTTATAAACCTTTCACTTTGAAGTACTGCGGTTATGGAAAAAGATATGACTTTTTATCCCCAAAAATTTGAATCTGAGAAGCGTTACTGCAGTGACGTTTCTCAGACTGTATTTCAAAGCAGATTATTCTTCCTGAGTGGACATAACCGCTCTAGATTTTCGGCAATATCTCAAAATCGCTACCACCTTTTGAAATAAATTATTTTAAAGGTTAGTTTTATGGTATATATCTGTAACTATATGATTGAAACAAACAGTGGGTTCCAATTACCAAACGTATACGATCCTTATTGTAAAGAGAAATGACAAATGCTTTTAAATACATTTGTGCGTTTGATGGCAGCAGAGACGCAATAATTTTTTTAATTTTTATTTGTTCATACAATGATGTAGAAAGAAACCATTTGCAAAACATTTTTAGGCAGTTTTGCAAAACTTTAAAATAGCATTTGATGTAAAAATAGAAGGAAAAAAGGCAAAAATATGATGTATGATGTAAAATAACGGATGTTTTTTTCACAGTTTACTTTTTAAAACGAATATGAATGCTTTTTTCATGAACTTGATTGAAAAAAACATATATTAAACAACCACGCAGTCACCGAAAAAAATAAGTTACAAAATTACAAAATTAGTTACAGCCATGAAACAACAGGATTTTTTTTTTTTTTTTTACAATTTACTTTTCCCCCCGGTCTTACCATATGACATGCATTCTACCCTAGCAGTCTGACACTCATTCGCCGTCTGGTTCCACGCCTCATGTTCGCAGTCCGCTAATGCCGTCTCCCGTCCGGTACACTGAAAGTTATCCAGCACTGGTGGAAGTCCGGGGTTAGACGGCTGCGTGAAGACCGCGGCAGGGAATTTCGCCCCATTATAACCTAAACAGAATTGTGTCAAAACATGTATCTATGGTCACACGTAAACAATTAATAAACGATTTGGCTATCAACATTATTGATAGATGCCTCATTCTGTTTCGTATAGTCGTCTAGAGTAACCGACGTGCACTCAAAGTTTAGTATATTTAATTCGTTTAATATACTCGACCAGGGCCGATATTCATAAAAACCTGCTAACTTAGCAGCCAACTAGGCCTTAGCAGCCTGCTAAGTAGTTTGCTGCTCAGTGTTTACCAACTAATTTTGTATTCATATTAAAACCTTGCTGAGAATGTTACCAGCTTGTTGACAGCTAGATATTTTAAGCACGCAGCTGGGACATCAGGCAAGTTGCCAGCTAGTGACTTAGAGACACCCCAGATCAACTCTAATGGCAGTTAACTTAGCAACCAAATAAGCTTAGCAAAGCTTTATAAATATGACTTAGCTTCCAACTAGGCTTGGCTGTAAACTAGAGGCCATTTTAGCAGCCAACTAGGCTTAGCAGGCTTTTGTGAATATCGGCCCTGGTTTACACCGACTATAGGAAACATAATGAAGCATTTATTGCAGGAAAAAAACATTAATTCCAAGGCCAAATTACTTATTGTTATAGACTGGTCAACTTTATGAGCGAAATTTACAGTTGGAGTTTGCAATCTTTTAAAAACGTTTCTGCCGCTTTCGGGCAGAAGTTGGTTGATGTGAAATAATACTCATCCATGTCGTGGTATTCAAACCTCCGGTGAGACACTTCCAACTATCAACCATGCATTTTGTACAGAAAGTCTTCAAAAACGCACGTTTATATAAAGGTCTATGTTTACTTCTAGTTTTAATGTTGACAATCATGATTTTGCTAGTTGGTCTTCAGAAAATGTTGTTAAAGCGCCCTCATTCGATCAGTAAAACAGTCTGGGTGAAGACCCGGTCATTACTGCGTGATAATTGACCGGGTTGGGCGATGACCAATGGTAGGTCTATTACTTAGGAGATAAACATTACTAGAAAATGAACAATAAATTTTCTTCAATTTTTGAAATCCCGCGGTCAATTACTGCGTGATAATGCCCTTCACGTGATCGAGTCTCGACCAATCATAAGCTATGAACTCTTCTAGGTATTGATTAATGTCACTTAAAAGCTAGTGAACATTAAATAAACAAGTTACCTTGTTGTTTGCAAACCACGTGGGCATCGATGTGATCCCAGGCCGTATCACACACCTTGCCCCATTGGCTGCTGTGGAAGATCTCCACATAGCCGCTCTGACTGTTGCTACCTCGCCTTAGCCTTACGGAACCTTCCCCGGGAATTTGGGCTGTTGGGGAACAAAGTCAACAAGGCAAGACAAAAATGATAGAGCTAAATCCCAATCTTCCAGATCAGAGAGAAGTTCTATTTCAAACTTGTTGGTCAAAGGTTAGCCTTGAATTCAAGGCTGTACTGTTTCTGCAACGTACGTACGATCATCGACGTCTATATGGGCTACTTAGTATACATTAAGACGCTCCTGAAAACGCATGTTTTTCACAATGTATTTGATCTGTGGGGGGTTTATTGCAAGTATTTTTAATGAATTTTACATTATTATTTTTCTTCTGATCCTGACTTGTAACTTTGATGCTTTCTTGTGTTTTTATTGCGATGTATTTTTAAAGAATTCATTTTCCATGTGATACTATTTTTAACAATGTAATTCTGATCTGAATTGTAATTTCAATGTTATTTGGTGATTTTAATGGATTTTAATCAACACTAGTTTTCATGCCCAGTTGCATTCTTGTACAGCGCATTTTAAAACAAAATTATATATAGTTTGTGCTCAACAAATATCATTATTATTATTATACGTATATGCGGTTTAGAAAAACTATAGCTGGTTATTGTGTGGGGTCATTTTCACTCTGTATATCTCGACATTTTGGTGTTAAAACAGCATTATCCACAATTTGATATAACCTCTTTTTTCTGAGCCGCATATGTATCGCGTATGCACCAATAGGGATCGCAATGCGTACAGAATATACAATAAATTCACATCTCAATGTAGTGATAGGCACAGATCTGATTACGTGCTCGATCGATAAAATAACACAAAATGGAGATGTAATCAACAGACGACTGTTCCAAGCTGCGTGTACGTATCCCGTAACCCTCATCATTTTATATTGGTGACTGTTCAAAAGAGAATGTTTCAAATGTTTAACGATTAAAGATTTACGCAACAGTAATCATGTCTAAAGAAAAGTATGTACCTTTTTACAACTATCAACAACATAACCAAATAAACTATTCTTCAAAACCTTACGTAATGTTGAAATATTATAAATCGAGCTAAATTCCCTGGGAAGTTATTTCCTTGGCGTGTGGTCATTTTGAAGGAAATAATAAAAGAAGTTCAAAGATGCGTTTCAGAGGCATATTTAAAAAAAAAATCACAGATTTTCACAGAAATGTTACAGATAGGCCTACAGCAATCACAAAGTTAACTTAGTTATCAAGCCCAATTCCTTCGATTTTGAGAACTTTTGCTAATTCTGACGATGAAAATGCACAACTTACAAAGATTATACTATTAACATTAATGCATACCTTTAACCGCCCGAATTTGGCAGGAAAGAAAAATACAGTTGACAAAAAAGCAAAACTCCAATCGAACAATGTGATGCATTGTGTTTATTCAATCACGCTACGAACAGATGTTTCCCTTTTGGCGCCATTTTGAGCTGTCGTGGCATGTCGTAACAAGCTCCAGTCTTTAATTCCAAGCTGATGAGAATCTTGGAATATCAAACAATATACCGCAGTTCCGACAAATCACTGTAATGGTTGGTGGCTTTTGTATCATATTCTTGTCGGTAATGTACATGTACACTTCTTAATATCTATTTGACACGGCAAACATGACGTTGTCAGTAGAAAATAAACCCAATAATAGACCTCGTTTCTCACGATAAATGTCGATCGATCATGATTGCATTATATTTCCATATATTGAGTGGGAAACAAATCGATAAAATATTTTTGGAACACAAGGCCATTTGTGCCCACACCAGTCGTTGTGTTTCATGTACATGTTTACGAGCAGGCGCAGACTAAACTAAACCCGGGATAATTAAAGACAATTGTTTTTTTCAGACAATCGATAATAGGCTAGCTATAAACGTGTCTCCCAAAACAACTTCTCATGCTGTTGTGTGGTGCGGGTGTCCTATGAAATTATATTTCTCACCCTTCCCCCGCCTAGTCACCTCCCCCACCATTTCCGAGCCCACTCCCACGTACCACCTATCCCCACCACCCATCCCTGACCGCCGACTACATAATTATACTCTACCCCACCCTCCCCAACTTCCCCACCCCACCAACTTCCCCACCGGCTTCCCCACCAACTTCCCCACCCAATTCCCCACCCAATTCCCCACCCATTCCCCATCCCAATTCCCCATCCCAATTCCCCCATCCCAATTCCCCACCCAATTCCCCACCCAATTCCCCACCCAATTCCCCACCCAATTCCCCACCCAATTCCCCACCCAATTCCCCACCCAATTCCCCACCCAATTCCCCACCCAATTCCCCACCCAATTCCCCACCCAATTCCCCACCCAATTCCCCACCCATTTCCCCACCCAATGTCATGTCCCTATCCAACCTTACCCATCAATGTTTTTATTTATATATATTTCGTTCTTCTTCTTTAAGTGATTTTTAAGTGGTTGATGAATTAATTGGTTTTTAAATTTGTATGATCAATATTAGTTTGTAGTCTCCTCATTTTTAGTTCCATGCTTGTTGCAAAAGTTAGCATAAAACTGTACAGGGCGCCCTCTGCTGTGTACGACCTGATACTTTAATTTCCTTCACACCCGTACATAAAATAGAACAATCCGTGCGAAGTCAGACGGCGGCCAACGACTGCTAAATGTTTCGCGTAAAAACAAAATCATTTTTACAAAATAAATGTAACCTCGAGCACAATGACACTCTTTTGTATTTGACACTCGTGTGTATTTACAGTGCTATACATTGTTTTTTCAATATAGAATACGTTTTGGATGTGTTGTCGTGTTGTCGGGTGTTGTCGGTAAATAGGCCCGTAAATAGTATGTTAGTCGTGCTTGAAGAACGTGTAGTACGTGTTACAGATTATGTGCACAACTTGTGTTACAGTTTCCTTGCGCTATCTATCCGACAAAAATCTATTTCATTCTGAATAGACGGGTTTCCGCCGCATCGACTGAATAGGAAGCCGGAATATATCAATTAAGGAATCGGAACCAGTCTCGTAGATGTAATTGGGCTCTTTTGCAGTTGGGTGATATAAACTTTTAGTTGGATCATTCCATGAATTATTCTTAGATTTTTTTTCCGAAACCTTTGCTTCGTCTTCGGCTCTGCCTCCAAATTCCGATTTCCTTGAGAAGCAAATCAAAATAGAAGCAAACGAAAATATGACCCCAAAAGTTAGACTATTTCCAGTTGCTTTAATTTCTATTTGCTTTTCAGTGATTCAGAATTTGGAAGAGAAGCCAATACTGAAACAAAGCAAAGGTTTCGAAAAGGCCCTATGACTGTAAATGGGACCGACCGCTAGTTGGGACATTGTTTGCCTACAATACATGCTGCATGCACCGTGCGCGCACGTACACACATGACATTGACATGAGTTGTTGCTGTGTAAATAATATTAATTATACAAATATTTAATACTTCGACAAGTACTAAGTGAGACCCTAACATTAATGTACCTGGAACTGCGAGACTGCACTTTTTTGTTAGTGTAATGGCGACCCATTATCTCAGTAAAAAACATCTTCGGGGATTTGACAAATACAAGGTAAAAATGTACTTTGAGTTTACGTGTCGTATGATTTAGACCAGAATAATGATGGAGAAATAAATAATCCTCCATGCGTACTTCTAATGTTGAATGTAACTTGTAATTTTTAATTTTTTTTCTCTTCCTCCCAGCAATGAAAATGATTTGTTTTCTGTGCACGATAGCGTGTCCAGGTTCAATATATACACAATCCACACACACAACAATGAGAAACGGTCAGAAATGGTTTCAAACGTATTTATAACTAGATTTATATAGATTTTAATGACATTAAATTTCGTCCCTTGAAAAAAAAAATCTCCAGGGTCGGCCGTATTTTTTGGGTCGGTCGGGTTACGCCAACATAACATTTTTTTTTATGCCTAACTAGTGTAATGTAAGGCACCATGTTTGGGACCCTGTTACTTTTTTTTGTAAGTTACTCAATAAGATTTAAGTTATGCTTTTTTATTTGAACCAGAATTCATCTTTATCAAAGATTAATCTCCTACTCCTAGGACAGCAAGTCATGTTGATATACAGCGCTAGTCATGGTTACGGGATTTATAAACCATCTTTCTTTGATCTGAATTACAATTTGTTTTAAAATATGACTGTTTGGAGTTTACTTGCCAACAGGGGCCAATTTCATAGAGCTGCTTAGCACAAACATTTGCTTAGAACAAAAAAGTCTTGCTCATTAAAAACAGGTCTCCGGCAAAAGTTTTACGTGTTTTTCATGCTAATAAAAACAACAGCTGATATCGATTAAAAACAATAAAGACCAAGTGAAAATTTGGTCTGTAACCTTGTTTTTGCCAATGAGTAAGGACACATTTTCATGCTAAGCGAATTTTCGTGCTTAGCAGCTCTATGAAATTGGCCCCTGATCACAGGCCTGATGGAATTGCGAGCGACATAAATGTGTGATTTCTAGCAGTGGCACGCACGTATTGTTTAGTCTGGTTCTCTTGCCTGACAATTTGTTTATGCCCATACCCCACTATATAAATGATGTACAATTTTCTTTTGGTCTGTAACTTGTAGTACAATGCAAAGGATACCTCGCCCCTCTCTATCTACATTATGCACCCTTTCTGGAACAGTGTTGTAAAGGTATGTTTAGTATGGTTCAATCTGAACTGTTGGATTCTGATTTATAATGACTGCTCTATGTTCCGACACCCCTATGTTCCGACACCCTCATGTCCCCTGACACCCCTATGTTCTGATGACACCCCTATGTTCTGATGACGCCCCTATGTTCTGATGACGCCCCTATGTTCTGACGGCGCCCCTATGTTCTGACGGCGCCCCTATGTTCTGACGACGCCCCTAGGTTCTGACGACGGCCCTAGGTTCTGACGACGCCCCTAGGTTCTGACGACGCCCCTAGGTTTTGACGACGCCCCTAGGTTCTGACGATGCCCCTAGGTTCTGACGACGCCCCTAGGTTCTGACGACGCCCCTAGGTTCCGACGACGCCCCCAGGTTCCGACGACGCCCCCAGGTTCCGACGACGCCCCCAGGTTCCGACGCCCCTAGGTTCGATCCTACTTCTCGTTTACCGGGTCTGGGTCTTCTTGAAACCCTCTTGCTGTTTCTGTTTTATCCCTGCACAGATTTTTCCCGATTGGTTTGCACCCAACTTGATGACCTTCCTGGGCTTCTTGATACTGATCCTTAGCTTCATCAGCCTCTCGCTGGCTGACTGGTCATATTACGCCGCTAGTCGCATTCATCCTCAACACCCACCTGTTCCCAACCTCCTGTACTTGATAATCGGAATCGGTCTGTTTGTAGCGCACACGCTCGGTAGGTTTTAGGATTCCGACGCGTGTCGGTGATAAAGTCAAATGCACCTTTAACCCTAACCCCTAGACCTTCTGGCTAGAAACCATCCTCAATCCTGAAAAATCTGCCAAATTCCACGATGTAAAAATTCATTCGCAATCCTACAGAATTATACCCTCATATGTGATCGTCAACGACAAAAGGGCTGTAAAGTAGGCATCTTGACGTTTTGAGAAATTTAGAGAAATTAAATCTACAAGAAATAAGCTTTAAAATGATGTATTTCAAGAGATAGTTGGTATTTATGGTTAGCTACAACAAGCTACAAAAAAATAGTTTTTAATGTTTTTTATTATTACATATTTTAATGGCCCTTTTCTCAAAATAAGCTTTGGCGACTTTACATATATAATTTTATGGTCACTTATATTTTTCTTGACGTTTTGAGAAATTTAGAGAAATGAACTCTACAAGAAATAAGCTTAAAAATTAAGTATTACACGACATAGTTGGTATTTATGTTTAGCTACAACAAGAAAACATTTTTTTTTTTTAATGTTTTTTTTAATACATATTTTAACCCTAACCCTGCCAGATCCAGCACAGTGCATCTGTGGTGACTGCTTGACCTTGCTGGACTCTGCACACAAGTCAATGTGATAAAGTATGCAATCTGTTGCGTCTGGCAGGGTTTCTAGCCAAAATACCCTGGAGGGTTAGGGTTAATTTTTGGCCCTTTTCTCAAAATAAGCTTTGGCGACTTTACATATATTTATTGATGGTCACTTATATTTGTTCCATACATTCAATCAGATGGCATTGACGGCAAGCAAGCCCGACGCACTAATTCTAGCTCGCCGCTGGGAGAGTTATTCGATCACGGTAGCGACAGTGTTATATGCATCCTTCTGACCCTTTGCGCCTATTCGATATTTGGTCGAGCCAATGAAGATTACGGGGCCGACGTCAAGGTGTTGTACCTCTTCGTCTGTGTCATCGCGGCAACGTTCTACATGTCACACTGGGAGAAATATCTAACTGGTGTCATGTTTCTGCCGTGGGCCTACGATTTCAGTCAACTGGTGAGTTGTTGGGAAATAAACATGTATCATGTGATTTTTGCATTCAAACCGGACAAGGCCGGTAGCAGGATTTGATTTCAACAAAAGATTTCCACAATCACATCCAAATGCTCCAAATTCACATCCTCATCCAAGTTCTCATCTTGTTTAAGGTCTTTCAAAATGTAAATTCTGATCTAGTGGATGAGAATTTAGACTTTAAGGACTTAATCTAGGATTTTGGAAGAGGAGGCGCGTTTTGGAAGAGGAGGCGCGTTTTGCAAGAGGAGGCGCGTTTTGCAAGAGGAGGCGCGTTTTGCAAGAGGAGGCGCGTTTTGCAAGAGGAGGCGCGTTTTGCAAGAGGAGGCGCGTTTTGCAAGAGGAGGCGCGTTTTGCAAGAGGAGGCGCGTTTTGCAAGAGGAGGCGCGTTTTGGAAGAGGAGGCGCGTTTTTGGAAGAGGAGGCGCGTTTTGGAAGAGGAGGCGCGTTTTGGAAGGTTCAGTTTAAAGCTCAGGTTCATACATAAATTAACATTGGTTTTTGTTTTGTTGTTTCTTTTTACAGGCTTTGGTCTTTATATACCTAACAACAAGCATCTTTGGCTATGAGGTTTGGAAGGGTACCTATGCCTTTGGTTTTGAGTTCAGATACTTCATGATTCTAACAGCTTTGGGTGAGTTGAGCCACTTCATACTTACAGACCATTTGTATCGTTTGAAGCAGCAAAAGTTCTCAAAAGCAAATGATGTATATTTTTAGTTTAAGCCGCGGACAGATTGGTAGCTGTCACCATATTTATCGTTGACACAATTATTTCATTCTGTTTTTTTTTACGTCTTAATTTACAGGTGGTTCACTTGTCCTTTCCTTGCCAAATACCATCTGGAACGTTTATGTGTAAGTTGTAAAAAATGACTTCAGAGTTTTACTTGTTTGTGTTCCGGAGGTTTCAGGCTAACATTTCGTGTGAACAAATTTTAAAGACAGGGATTTGGTTCGTATGTTGAATTATTTACCCTAACCCCTTCATTGCTTTTACTAGAAAGTCTCCTGAATCCGCCTAAATCCATCAGGTTTGTCATTGCAAAAACTGCTGGTGTCCTGAGCCCAACAGAATCCACCAGTATAAATTCTGGAGATTCTGAACCCATCGACAATCCACCAGCAAAAGTTTGACGGATTCTGACCGATTCAGGAAACCGTGCTGGCATAAACATATTTTTCAGTGTTACTCAGTCTTTAACCAGTTCGCACCGGGATTATTTTAACATCACCGAGCCGACGCGTGGGATTATTTTTAACGAAACTCGATCCGAAGCAGGTTCAGGTTGCTAGTACTGGGAAGCACACCCATACATTTCCGGCCTTGCTCGCTGCTGACAGACATTTTCAGCCTTGCTCGTGGCGAGATTATGCGTCATTCGTTTTGAATCTGGGGAAAACGTTGCGTTTATATTCGTCATCCGGCGCGAACTGGTTAAAATTCATCACCTCAAAGTTGGGTCATCATGTATTGTTTTGAATATGTTTACTGTTAGGTGCTACCGAGATGGTACAGGCAAGAACCGTTCGTTCTTCCAGGCTATTGAGCCAGCTATTCCAGTGGTCTTACTGTTTGTTGTCGCAACTTCGTGGATCGCCCTGTCACCCAACGATATCCTACAATTGGAACCTAGATTATTTTGCCTCACCGTGGGCCTTATCATGTCTAACATAAGTGTAAGTATATCGGCATAGATCACAGATTTGAGCAGATTACGTGATCTGTCACCACAAAATGTGTGACCCACTCCCCGAAAAAGGGAATTATGTCACAAACAATGAAGTTGCTTGAAAGCCCACAACGTAACTTTTATTTGGTATACAATATGTGACCTGATCCAACGAAATCGGAGTAAAATTGACATTTTGATATTTTGAGATATTGGTATTTCCAGATTTCTTGAATTCTTAGCTTTAAAATGATCAGTGACCTGCTCCATCGTAATCACAATCGGCCGTTGAAGTGAACGCATGGCTAAAAATCGTGACCAAGTCGTTTTTCTGAACATTGTATTTTTAGGAAGTGTAGTTATCAGAGATTATTGTCATTAATGTCTTGTATGTAAATACGATCAATAACGATGAAAATGAAGAGGATTTGTGTGCCCTGTCCGTATGATTTTGGTAAATTTTGTTTATTTCAAAGCTGTTTTTCTCGGAATGTGGATTTGGCAAATAAATATACACCTGTCATCTTCATCGGACCATAACTCATTAACCTAAGAAGATACACACTTGTGATGGGTATCATTAGAAAGCTTATAAATTTCCCTTTCTCACCATGTGCATATCTGAAAAAGTCATTTTGAGACTTATTTCTGTTTTTAATGGAGTGGTTCACATAGAATGATGGTACAAATAAACACTATCATGTGACTCGCTCTCGGCCAATCAAGACACAGTATCTGTTTGTCAGCTGTTATACAATGCAGTATAGGATGTTGTGCAGTGTTACGTCACAGATGCAACGCTAATGAGTTTCCACCATGTTTTGTGTTTTTGTCGCGTGTCGTGCAGTGTCACCTCATCATTAGCCAGATGACGGAGACCAGAGCCAAGTGTTTTAACTGGTTGCTGCTTCCCTTGATGATTGCGTCCGCTGTCTCTGTTTGTATTGACCTGGGCTCCTACGAGCTCTATCTTCTTTACTGCCTGGCAGCAGTGGTTTGCATCTTGCATTTTCACTATGCATGCTGTGTTGTAAGTACAATGTACAGGGTGTATACAAAAGATGAAACAAAAATATGTGACCTGGCACCACGAAATGGGTGGAAAGCTGCGAAAATATAAATTTGACATTATTACATTTCTAGAAAGAAGACGTCCTTAGCTTTCAAATGGTGTATTGTGTGTTGTTGTAGCTTATTCCTAGCCGCCGCTATACTCTTTTGAAATAGCTGAAGTCATGCTCCCTTGTTTTGAGAAAATGGGGTTCAAAGTCTGTGAACCGTGCCAACTATGGGGCCTTTTCAAATCCCTGGCTTCGTCTTCGTCTTTGGCTTAAGGCGATTTTAGATTCCCAACTGCGAGATCTCCTGCCACATTTTGATGCCTGTTGTGCTTCAGAAACATTAAATCTACTGATATGAACCCAAATGTTAGACTATTTATATTTGCTTTAATTTCTATTTGCTTCTCAGTAATTTTGCATGTATAATATGTTCTCCGGCGCGAACTGGTTGACGCTCGGTTCAGACAGGCGTTCCACAGTCGCGCCGAACCAAATGAGTGAATTGAGTCCGACGTCTGAAACGAATAAGGGCGACAAGGCGCGCCAGACGGCGAAAGATCGACTGCTGGAGTTGTTAGAGCAAAATCAGGAGCGACTTGATTTCAATTTGGTTCGGCGCGACTGTGGAACGCCTGTCTGAACCGAGCGCAAGTCGCAAGCAAATTTGGGTCATAGGTGCAGTATGGAAACTTCCATGCAATGGTGATATTAAAGGTCGCATAATAGAAGTACATGGTATGGGAACCATCCTTGTTAAAAAGAGCTGTTAGAGAGTTTAACCCAACTTACGTACTTTTGGCATTTTACTGATAAGGAGAAAGATACCATAACATGCAACAGATCATTAACCGAGTTTTGTCCTTGCAGGTGATTCAGCTGGCAGACCATTTCAGTATCTTCGTCTTCTCACTGGAGAAACGTTCTCCCGATGCTGGACGAGACTTGAATGGAACCAAGTAATGAAAGTTTACCAGCAGCAGGGGCCTTATGAGAGCTAGTCAGCCACGCTTGGATAATTGACAAGCTGGATAGGCCTTGGTTTTATAGTCAAGGAAACCAACCTTTTGTGGCATGTATTTCATCCACAGGGCAATGCACATGCCAAGTTTGAGTCCATTCGATCACTGAAGACTCGTGTAGTAATGAGTTAATCAGTCACGGTTGGATAATTGCCAAACTGAGCCAAGTTCGATCAAGGAACTACAGTTAACTAGTGGTTAGTTCGTGACGTCATTAGGGCATGCGCACTGAAGTTGAAGTGCGAACGACTAGTCGAACTATTGACCATTAACTGCCAAACTGGTCCTCTCTGCACTGTGCTATTAAAGCGGCTATCGGTTACCATCGATGCGACCAACCGCGGTAGACTGGTCGTGAATAGTCGACTAGACTAGTCCAACCATCGCCGACTAGCCTGAGTTCGATCAGAGTCAGTCAAACTATAGTTAACTATAGTCCTTGATCAAACTTGGCCCTGGATAGGCCTTGGTTTAATAATACGTAAGAAACCAACACTGTGTTGTATGTATTTTATCCACAGGGCAATGCACATGCCAAGTTTGAGTCCATTCGGTCACGTGTATGTAAGTAGTAGTTTTGCATAGAGGCGTCATTTGTGTATAGATGTTTGAGTGCGGTATAAT
This sequence comes from Crossaster papposus, assembly GCA_037893245.1. Lineage (NCBI taxonomy): Eukaryota > Metazoa > Echinodermata > Asteroidea > Velatida > Solasteridae > Crossaster > Crossaster papposus. The sequence goes on from JBAIAA010000193.1 coordinate 745,883, forward strand.
TTTAAACTCTAGACACATTTTATGCATGTTTATTCTGAATAAGAAAACTGACGTTCGACTTGGAATAAATTTGTATGTACGATAGGATACAACCTTAAAGGACAGGTTTATTGTGGGAGTATAAACACAAGCTTGATATGAGGTGGTCTGGTGGATTTTAAACGGGAGGTCACTGTTTTATTGGCTTAGTTAGCGAGTTGAACCATAGGATGATTGCTAAAAATGTTCCAATTTGCGATCCCAATTTTGCACCACACAAAATGTTAACCAAAATTGTTGATTAAAATATTTAATCACTTCAAATTCTTTGATTAAAACAGTGATTCTCGATCTGAAAGTAAAAGGAAAAAATACAAAGCGCCATTTGGACTGGAATCCACCAATGAAATCACGCGGTGGCCAACCTCTTTCACAAACTTTATCTACAACAACGTGTAAAATACTTAACAAACGGATCATATTAGTCATTAGCAGCGGCCCGCACCTATTTTTTTCTTCATTTTTTTGCCACAACAACGTGTAAAACCGTCTCGGACCGAGGTTTATGAAAAAACAAACCTTTGTCTGGGTCCGGTCAATGTCTAAATAATCCCGGCGTGAACTGGGTAATTATGGGAAGAGCTGATAATGCAATGGTCGTAACAGTATCTCTTGTCAACGGTTTTGAAGATTGAACACGGCCTTTATCAAACAATGTGTGCTGAATGTGGTGTCTCGACTCGACTCGAGTCGGTCTCATCAGAAGACTCGACTTGACTCGATTCCTTAATCAGAAGACTCGAGTCAAGTCCCTCATCAAAAGACTCGACTCGAGTTGACTCGAGTCAAGTCCCTCATCAAAAGACTCGAGTTGAGTCCCTCATCAGAAGACTCGAGTTGATTCCCTCATCAGAAGACTCGAGTTGACTCGAGTCAAGTCCCTCATCAGAAGACGAGAGTCAAGTCCCTCATCAGAAGACGAAAGTCAAGTCCCTCATCAGAAGACGAAAGTTGACTTAAGTCAAGTCTTTCATCAAAAGACTCGACTCGACTCGACTCGAGTCAAGTCCCTCAGAAGACGAGAGTCAAGTCCCTCATCAGAAGACTCAAGTTGACTTAAGTCAAGTCTCTCATCAAAAGACTCAACTCGACTCGAGTTGACTCGAGTCAAGTCCCTCATCAGAAGACTCAAGTTGACTTAAGTCAAGTCTCTCATCAAAAGACTCAAGTTGACTTAAGTCAAGTCTCTCATCAAAAGACTCGACTCGAGTTGACTCGAGTTGAGTCTTTCATCAGAAGACTCAACTCAAGTTTTTCATCAGACTGCGATGATCGAGAACATTTTCTTTGTTTGGAATATAATAAACATTTGATTGGAATCAGGATGTGGGTGAAGTAAGATAAATAATTGAGGATTTGTATTCCTGGCTCCCAAGCTTTTTGTGAGTTTTAATGTTTTTTAAATTAGGCTTATTTGTTTCATGATTGCAGCTGATTTAACTGTGAGTTTATAAATCCTAGGTGAAATGTATTTTTAAAGAACGTTTTAGCCTTAACTAAATTTGTTGGACATGTTAATTGATTTGTTGGACATGTTAATTAATTTGATGGACATGTTAATTAATTTGTTGGACACCTGAATACCGATTTCACTTTTGTAGTTACATGTAGTAGAAGTGTAACTTAAGCAAGTATACTGTACATGTAATAAAGATTGGTCACTTTATTGTTGCAATATTATTTGATTCAAGGATGTTGTTTGGTTATGATATGATGAATTTTGCATGACCACATAAGCCTATCTACTAATGATGTCACACTTACTCGAGTCGTCTCAACTCAAGTCGTCCCAACTTGAGTCCCGGCCTCAGAAGGCTCGACTCAACTTGACTCAAGTTTCTCATCAAAAGACTTGACTCGACTCGAGTTGAGTCCCTTATTAGAAGACTCGACTCGAGTGGACTCGAGTTCCTGCAGTGACTTTAGTCGAGTCATTTACCCATTAGGACTCAAGTCAAGTCACCCCAAGTCGCCCCAAAAAACCCCATTGAGTTGACTCGAGTCATTAAAACTCGACTTAAACAACAATTTCACGGCTTAGCATGAAAATTCTTTCTTGAGGGAAAAACACGATTACAAATCTCATTTTTAGGTGATGTTTATTGTTTGCGACTGCAGATAGTCAGCTGTTTTTGTGCAGCCAGCTGTAAAACTTTCTCGACAACAGAAGACTTTAATGTACTTTCCGGTCAGTAGCTACTTAAACCTATGCTTAAACCATTTGACCGAAGGATACCCAGCAATATATGGAACCAAGTGACTCGATCCCCCCCCCCCCCCTCCCTTAGGCCCCCCCCTCCCTTCCTTCCTTAGGCCCCCCCCCCCCCCTCCTCCCTTAGGCCCCCTCCCCTCCCTTAGCGCGCCCCCTCTCCTCCCTTAGCGCGCCCCCTCTCCTCCCTTAGAGCGCGCCCTCTCCTCCTTCCTTAGTCTCCACCCCCATACACTCCCTATAATATTACCTAACACACCAACCCCTAAAAACTTTAACAGAAAAAAAGCACAATGACCACCACAAAAGGGGGGGGGGGGGGGGGGTATTGTTTCATATGCCATAAGATGTGGCCTTGAGCCTTACATGGGCAATAATTACTATCAAGGGATTTATGGGGTAATTAACAAGAGTTACTGGTACTATAAAAACCTAATGAAAAATGAGTTAATTGGGGGCAGATCATATTAATCATGGTCATAATAGTCATTACTTTTAATAGCAGAGGATTAATGGAATGTGGTTGACCCTGTGAGGGCTGCAAGGGGGAGATTTTAACCAATGTCTCTACCAAATCTATGTACATTGTACATAAAAAAAAAATAAGAAAATATCAATTTATATACATGTACTTGGAAATAAAATTTATTCAAAATATGTCAAAAAGAAAGATTTTAATTTTGAAAAACACGAACAGTATACAGATATAAATTATATTGTAAGTAAAGATATAAGGTCAAAGGTTGCTGAAAAATATCATTGAAATACTTCACTAGTCTAGTTACACGTAAAACAAATGTACATGCATGACGTAGGCCTACTTTTCATCATGTTCATTATTTTGTGTTGTGCGTTGTTATGGTGCACATGTAATTTATTTGCCATTTTAATTATATGGAACGCCTGATTGGTCCACCATAGTGTTTGCAGTTGGTATGTGTGTGTGTGTACTGCAGCTGCATGCTGTATGCTGTGGAAATGAAGATGTATTGGTCGTTTGGAACAATCCATACAGTCGGGGAAATAATGTGATTTAGGCCTATTTGATGTAGTTATTATCTTTTGTTTGATGTACTGCCTTGGCAACTCAGGACTGTCATGTCAATAAATACAGGTATGTTATTGAAATCTAGAGCATATATTCGTGAAGCAAATTATGAGGCAGAGAGAACCGTTGTTATGGTCATTAAATATGCTTGCGGAATGCTGTGGTTTCTAAGGAATTCTTTGTAGGTTTTTTAGGGGGTGCGTTTAGGTAACAATAGTCTAGAGAGTGTATAGGTATGGATGATTAGTCCCTGGTCTCATATCGTGCTAAGTATTTATTATAATCACCATTGTTTTTAATGTTTATAATTTTTTTTTTTTTTTTAATTTTTTTTATTTGTTCATTAATTAATTTAATTTAATTTTTTTTAGGGTTGCATATTTAGCTGTAAATACCCTTTCAGTAATGAAATCTAGTTAATGTACACAGTACATTATATTACAGCTATATTGTGGCCATTCCACGTACATTTTAACCTGAAAATGAAATCAACAAATTTATAAACTCCAATGGCAATTATGTCGTAAAACGGCATTCGTTTTCAACCAGCGTCAGGCAATGGTTTTTATTTTTCGCGATCCGGGCCGTTGTTTAATATATAAAATTCAATTTTTCGGAACAATTACAGAATATTACTAGTGCAATCCTTTAGCTGGATGCCTACACTCATTATTTACTTTCAAATAAGTAAGCATATATTTCCTAATAATTCGGTAGTAATTTTTGTCGATATACTGTAGATGGTATATCCTGTTTTTAATTGCGGAGCCAGTGATGTATGGCTATAGATCTTATCTTGTTGACAAGAGCTTTTTTTCATTGTGTGGACATGTACATGTGTACAGTACTTCAAAGAACGAAACGCACCATTAACAATAGCAGCTGAAAGCCAGTTGTCGGAGATTTTGCCATAATTATATTGATGCAGCAATCGAAGCCCAATGGAATTTGAAGGCCAAATAGATTGCGTGCCATGCATGACATACAAAGGCGCATGCTGGAATAGTTGAATTCACAGAGGCTTAAGATCTTAGATGCATCAACACGCTTTTACGGTAGAGCACGTCTTATGTACGTAAGTACCCCTGCCAGGGGATACGTAATGTACGAGTACGACATATGAACAAAATGTAGTGAGTCTGGATTTTACAGTAAATTGTTAATTTTGAGCTCAGTTAATTAATGCGAATGCGAAGTGAATGTTACGACGTCAACAATTTAAAGGTACATATATACACCATTTTCTGTTGCTGTAATTTTCTAATATGAATGGGTAATTATAGGGAATAAAATGTAACGTTGACGTGTTTAAGGTTTTTCGTTCATGCATAGAGCTTATTAGAAGCTGGAAAATTATTAGAAGCTGTTCTTGCAGTCTGGTTCCTTAACTTCCTTCACACGACTTCAATAAATTGGGGAAGGTGTTTGAATATAGTCAGGTTTTTACAACGATACGCAGTCGGCAATCGTTTAAAATTGATACAAAATTTTTCTGGAAAACCACATCGCATTAGTCGGGTGCCGTGATTTCACAGGATAGACTGTTATTCACTTGTAGTCAAGTAAGGTATTTCATAATTGTTTAGTAGTTTTTTAATTTTTATGTTTGCAAATGGTTATAAACTATATACTTTTAACCAGTTCGTGCCAGGATTATATTAACATCACTGAGCCGAGGCGCGGGATTATTTTTAACGAAACTTGATCCGATGGTTCAGGCCGATGGTACCGAGCAGGACACCCAAGCATTTCCGGCCTTGCTCGCGACGTGTTTATGCGTCATCCGTTTTGAATCTGGGGAAAACTTTGCGTGTATATACGTCCTCCGGCGCAAACTGGTTAGTTTTTCTTGTGATGTTTTCTGTTGCCTTGACGAATTTGCTTATCTTACGCTTTCGCATAAAGTAATAACGGGCTTACAGTCTTTCCTTGTAGTTTTTCTTGCATGATACTTGGGTAAGTCCAAGTTTCAGACCGTACCCATACGGGATAACGTCAGATACATGTACTGGTATCTTCCATGTTTATTTTATGTGACCTTGTTACTATGTTGGCCAATCGGGAGTCGACCTTCGTCATCTGGAGCAGAAATGTGGACAAAGCTGCTGCTTTGCCAATTTGGCTGTGGTGTTTTTGTAACATAGCAACGGGTAACGGAATTAAGACATGTCGTCGCTATAAACATGTATAATTTCTGTAAATATGTAAGTCCTTCGAGGTCAGCACACCTCAGCACACCGACATACAGTACAGGAATTTTTGGGGCCTAGCTACCAAAGATTACAAATATTTATATGAAAATTAACCAGTTCGCGCTGGATGACATATATACCGGTAAACGCAAAGTTTTCCCCAGGTTCAAAACGGATGACGCATAAACACCCCACGAGCAAGGCCAGAACTGTCTGTCAGCAGCGAGCAAGGCCGGAAATGTATGGGTGTGCTTCCCGGCACTATATCAGCCTGAACCTGGACTATCGGCCTGAACACGTTTTCGGCCTGAACACGTTTTCGGCCTGAACACGCTTCGGATCGAGTTTTGTTTTAAAAAAATCTGCGCGTCGGATTAGTGATGTTAAAATAATTTTGGCACGAACTGATTTAAAAAAATCGGCCAATATTTATTATTTTGCAGTTTTCTCCACTATGCCCTGTGCCCAGAGTTTTGTCTCATTTTGCCAGAACGCCTACAATATGCATCTGGTGTATGCAAAATCATTTTAAAAAGTAACGTTGTGGTATCTTTTTCTGACAGCGTCATTTTGAAGTTGCCGTGAATGTGATGAGCACTTTGCACCAATGAATAGACAGAGGATGTCAGGTCCCAGCAAGCAGGCAGCTAGCCGTCGCTTACCCCCACTACCAGCCCACAAACGCAGCCCGGCCACGACCAGTCCCCACGCTTCAAGCAAAGGTCACTCAGTCTACCTGGGGCCTAGCCCGCCAAGTTACACCACTGGCGCAAAGTATGCACACATCCAGGGTCATTATGGGTACGGGATCGCACGCTCCAACCAAGACCGCATGATAGTCACAGGTTAGTATTAGTTGAGACGGTTTAACCAGTTCGCGCCGGATGACGAATATAATTGCAAAGTTTTCTCCAGATTCAAAACGGATGACGCATAAACACGCCACGAGCAAGGCCGGAAATGTCTGTCAGCAGCGAGCAAGGCCGGAAATGCGTGGGTGTGCTTCCCGGTACTGGCGGCCTGAACCTGCTTCGGATCGAGTTTTGTTAAAAATAATCCTGCGCGAACTGGTTAACAAATGTAAGGGGACGTTCTGTAAAATTGAGACGGAACTAGTGGGCAGAGGTTAAAATAATTAAGATGTAGGTATTAGAAAAGAGGATATGCTAATTGCTAATTGCAATGCTAATTGTTGCGCTTCAATCCTATACATTCTATTAACAAGTTATGGCTGTTTAACCTAGCCATCCCAAATCCTTCAGAATCCTCTTTGCCAAATGCAAGAATTTGCAAGATTGAGGGAACTTGGAAATTGATGCATTTGAGGATTTTGCAGGATTGAGGGCATTTTGGTTTTTGTCACAGGAAGATAATGCAGGATCCAGGTCATAAGGCCTAAACTATAATGCTGGATAATTTTACAGGATTGAGGTTACTTGGGTATTTATCCAAATGAAGATTTTGGAGGATTGAGGTTATTTGTTACTTTGTACTGTCACACTGCTCATGCTCTATGCACATTCTCCATAGAGCTTCAATCAAGGTGTAGGATTATGTGTCAAGGATAGGAAACGTTTGCATACCAAGGGTACTTTTTTAACGAGAAAAATGTTGAAATTGCCCCAAATTGTGTGATTTTCTTTCGGCAATATTTCCAGTGTTTTGTTTTCATGTTTAGGGGCAATATTTTACCTTTCGCATGGTACCCTATCTCTTCAATATGTGTTGTTATTATTACCCATACTTTCCATAGCAACGCGCTACATTTAACAGACGACACGCGCATTTTGAAAAATTTCGCGCGTATAGATACAAACGTTCTACGCGTACATTTATAGTGCGCAGTATCAAGATTTGACGCGTCCTTGTTACAAGTTACCGTAGGACTGTTGCATTCGGCCAATCATTACTGCGTGATAATTATCGGGTTAGGGGATGACCGCTGGTAATGGACAGAGCCGAAGGCCATTATCACGGTCATTATCACGCAGTAATAACCACGGGTCCCCGCACTGTTATTCCCTAAGTACTGCATACTGCACACAAATTAACATCTCTATTGGCTGTTTTTGTTATGCTCTAGGGCAATCACCCGCCCTAAGTAACGGCATTGGCCGACATCGGGCTGTCCTCGCCCATCCATCATTCAGCGAATCCATTGATATTTTACCAGGTAAATCACAGCAGCAACACGAAATCAGTTAAGTTGACATTTTGATATTTTGAGAATATTGGTATTTCCAGATTCCTTGAATTCTTAGCTTTAAAATGATATATAATTTATTAGGTAGTGTATATTTAAAAAAATATCTACAGCAATATTGAGCAAAACCAGCGGTCATTACACAAATCAAGAATAGTATCTATCAGCTGGATCAAAAAACCGATTCCCTACTGTCAAATTGGCTATTTTCAATCATAACTTATTATAGCATAGTGCGACTAGTTTACGCCGTTTTTGTGGGAGGTCACATTATCATTACTACCGACATATTGGAGCGAATTGATGTACCCTGTGGAGACATGAACACAATGGAGACAATGAGAATGAATACATCTCCACAGGGTAATAAAGGTCTTCACAAGTTTTTTTTATTAGGATGTGGGTTAGGGTTAGTGTTTGGGTTAGGGTATAATATAGGGTATATTGGGTTGAAATTTCAACCCAGAAAATTAATTGTGGTTGAAATAGGAGCATTTTGGAAAAAAGTGTTGACTTTTTTTCTAACCATTTTGTTACCATTTTGTCTCGACAAGGATACCAAAATGCGAATGTGTGTTTTGTAATGTGTTTTCGCCGATCATGAATATTGAATGCTTCGAGCGGTGATGTAGTGACACTAGCCTCCCGAGGTGATCCATAGAGCATTCTGTTTTCCTGAGGCAAAGCCTCTAATTGCTCTTGTTTATACTTAAACAAACTTTAATATTGTCTAAAAGAAATGCCTGTTTATAATCCTCCAATGCAGACAGCTGGAGTGCATTGGCATGTACCACTGCCATGCAATAAACAACTCTCATAGAGCAAGGGTTAATTTGGAAGGTCTAATGAATTGCGTTTGTCGTTCATGTTTTGTAACCAGATCACATTCTCCAAGAACAAGTGTGTAGCTACCTAAATGAAAACCCCGCATTTCTGGAGGATTATGTGTTGAGCCACGTGAATTACGATATACTGGAGCGATGGACGGGGCAGGTCCGTGCTCAGAAACACAAAGTCACTTACAGCAGATCTAGAAGTATGTCCAGGGAGAATTCGGGCAAAAGCGGTTCGAGTCAAGGCACTGGTAAGCTGTCAATGTCATTCAGTTTCCATTAGGCATCCTTGTTTTTATTCTTTTTATTTTCGAAAAAGAAAAATGAAACCAATTTTTTTTTTTTTTTTTTTTTTTTTAAATGTTTTTTTTTTTAAATGTTTTTTTTTTTTAATATTTTTTTTTATAATAGTGAGTCAATAGTAATTAAGCAGGAAAGGTTTGTACAATAAATCTTGCAAAATGACAAAAAGATGTAAAAGATACGCGGTGTCCCTGTTACATCCGAGTCCTAATAAATTGTTCATTTATCCAATTTCTCAGGAAACCAATGTCCGAATGGTACAAAACTTTATACCCAAATCTGTCCAACATCCAAGACAAACATCAGGAAATAAATATTCAAATAATTTAGTTGGTAAATGGCATGTAACTAGAAAAATACTAAAATATACCGAAATTAGTTACTTTCGAGTTATTAAGAAATATCTTACTTATTTGAAAGTAAATAATGATTCTTGGCATCTAGCAAAATCATTGCGCTAGATATCCTGTAAATGTTAGAAATAAATTGTTCCAAAAAATATTTTATTAAAAAAAATCACATTTGCCGGAGGGCTATTGCAAGAAAAACAAGAACAACTGCCTGACGCCGGTTAAAAACGAACTCTGTTTTTCTGCATTTTTTTCTGGCTTCCATGATTGTAAAACTGTTAAATACGTGGACAAGGTTGACACACGATACTGTAGGTCTAATCTAGATACGATATTCATAGCATTTAATAGAATTGGGCTGCCATTTGGTCAAAATGCATCAAGTTCTTAAAGCATTGTGTGGTGTTGATCAAATTTTGGATTCATTTCCTCTTGGCACTTGACCACCCAGATACCACCTGCCTTGTCATTTCCAGATTTCATGCTTGCCTGCTGGACTTTTTCCTCTTGGTTGTTTTTTCCTCGAGGTTTGACCTTGCCATTTATCTTTCTTCCTTTTTTCTTTTGTGTTATTTGTATTAAAGGTCCACCTTCGCCCAAACCTCATCATTGGAAGGTAAGATAAGTTTCAGTTTGTGTTGATTAATTTTTGTTTTTACGCTCGCCGGTGAAACCGAAAGGGCATCGTTTGTTTTGTCCAAGTTCCGTTCGTCGGTTTGGGTGACTATAAACACTGGCAATTGTGGACTAGGGATAATCGACCTAGCCATGGCCAAGATCCGATCGTAGCGTCTGTTCAACATCACATGATATTCTAAAACTTGGACAAACAAAAAACATTCCAAATACTCGCATTATTCGGTTCCATGTGCGCCCTGTTTGTTGAAACTCAATACGCGCATACGTCACATTTAACGTGGGCGCTCAATCGGCTCGTTATCATGTTTTATTACTAATCTTGTTTGCAACATATTCGCCAAGCCCGTTTAGCATTATAGTTTGTTCTGTTCTTATATTCTTAAGTTTTTTCCTGTTCTCAAATATGGTGAGAATTCGAGTTAAAACAAACGACCAAAAAATTCGAAAACTCTAGTGTTTTTTTTTCATTTTTGGCGATATGTGGTAGCATGAAAATCTGCATGTACTGGTACACGCAGGTTGGTAAACACCGCCAATCGAGGACGAGGCATTGTCCGACCGTCTTCCCTTCTTTTGTTTCTACTCTAACGTTTTCGGATGACCTCCATAGGATTTGTATACGATTTGGAATCGTGGACGTTTTGTCAATCGTGGACGTACCCAATTCTTTGTCTTACGACCGCGATTGGCGGTGAATACATACGCACATGGACAACTCCTAATTGTATCCCTGTCGTTATGTAAAACACAACTTGGTGTACACACGTGTGTCAGATGACAGCACAGGAATACACGCTGGATAAGTTAGCTGTATGTACAACAAAAAAGAACTTAAAATATAATTTTGGATTTTTTTTGCCCTCCTCCTTTCCTGCCAGATTTCATGTTATGTTCGTAAATCCAATAAAATAAAATAAATGCTAGCCTAAGAGTGTAGAAACGGCCCGAACAATGGACATGTTAAAGGTAGGATACGCCAATTGAAGATATCGAACAATTTTACTACCTAATTATTAAGAAATATCTTACTTATTTGAAAGTAAAGTAAATAATGATTCTAGGCATCCAGCAAAATGATATCGCTAGATTTCCTGTAATTGTTACAAAAAAAACCAAGAACAACATAAGAACCACTGCACGATGTCGGTTAAAAACGAATGCCGTTTTTCTTGCTTTCCTCGGCATCCATGATTGTAAAACTTCGGACAGGTCAGTTAAAACGATATTTACTATAAAATACAACCCCCCAAATCCACCCATTCCTGATAATTCAAGCAATTACAAATGGTGTATCCTACCTTTAATCATGCTGAAATTTGTTGACAATTTTATTGCCCTATTGGCTCTATTGCAGAAAGAAGAAAAAAATTGACTAGGAAACAAAATCAATATCGCCAGTGCTAGTATAGATTGAGGTTCCCATTCAGAATGGACAGCAGTCCATGGCGGTCTATATATTGCCACGTTTGTGGGTCTAGGCCTTGATTGTCGCAGGTTTTTTTGAAGGTTTTGTGAGAACTGCTAATTAAAACAACTTTACACTTGACACGGCACATTCTTAGATTCCTGAGAAACACACCTGCCAATTTTGAACGGCGTGTATATGTACCGTGCCCGGTTCTGGAGATAATCGAAATACGGACATACATATAGACAGACACACACACACACAAGTGGGTAAATGCCGTCAATAGGGGACGGGGCATTGTCCGACCGTCTTCCCTCTTTTGTTTGTACTCTAACGTTTTCGGATGATCGCCATAGGATTTGCACACGAGTCTGAATCGGGGACCTTTGCGGAATAGGGGACCCCATTGTTCCCTTTGTCATACGTCCCCTATTTCAATCAAAAACAAACTCAGACACACCAAGCTTTACCTTACATACGCACTGTGGACATTCCTTTGTCTTCGTGTAGTTAACAAACTTTGACTAAATACTCATTTTTCTCGCTTCCCCAAAACAAATTTACCCTCAAATTTGGATTATGGGTCTCTCAGCTGTCCCTTCTATCTTTTCTATATAACCCTAACCCGTTTTTCCTCTAGCGCTCTTTTTCGGAAACTGAAAAACGGATTGTGGACGTGTGCAAGTCCACAAACCGTAACCTCTTCCCGCATCGTGTGGACCTATATTGTTCGGAGGTCCACAGTGCGTATGCAAGACTAACTCACACACACACAGCGCGGCACTAATTCTTTTTGTACATTGCGTTATGAGGACCATCCATAGGGTTTGTGTGCTAAGGGAAATCTCTCTAAACTCCAACTCAGAACACTCCAAAATTCTAAAATTTTCAACATCACCCTAATTTGTCTTTTTCTACATTTTTGTACATATAGGCCTACCCTTACCCAATTTTACCTATTTAACCCCTTTACTGAAGACCCAAGAGCGCTATGGGGACTTGAAAATGTCCCCACTACTAGGTACTGGTGTATGTTTTTTTCCCAACAAACGAACCGGTCCCCACAATTACATGTACATGTAGGTGGAGGCTAGAACAGACACACAGAGATTGCTGGAATTATAGTCAGATGACTGAGCACATTGGTTTTTTTGTTGAATATGTTCAACCGGTTCGTGTCAGATGACATACATGTGTACACGCAAAGGTTTTGCGGAATTCGGAACAGGTGACAAATAAGGCTGCAAATGTATGGATGATGCATTAACTAGTCAAGTACATGTACATGTACATGGTAAGCCTGCAGCAGTTAAGCGGTTACACGGTTAACCGACCGTTCTAACGGTTACACGGTTACATTTTTACGGTTAGGTTAACCTTAATCTATTTTTTTTTAAATCGACCCTTTCTTTTTTGGAGCATAGTACACAAAAATGACATAAATCAAATGACTTATGCAGAAAGCCTTTATGCAGAAAGCCTTTATGCAGAAAAAAAAGTGTGTTCTTTACACACATGTACATTGATTATTTTAGTATATGACGTTATTAGGACATTCCATAGGGTTTGTGTGCTTAAGGAAAATCTCTCTAAACTCTCAAAATTATTTTGACCTAAAATGTTCAACGTCACCCTAAATTGTCGGTTTTTCCATTTTCTTTCATTATACCCTAACCCAATTCTACCTCTAGAACCCTTTACTTATGGGGACGCGAAAATTATTGTAAAACTTCGGATGGTTCAGTTAAATGATATTTACTATAAAATACAACCCTCAAATCCACCAATTTTTGATAATTCAAGCAATTACCGTTGGTGTATCCTACCTTTACATCCACCCATTCCTGATAATTCAAGCAATTACCAATGGTGTAACCTACCTTTCCATCCACTCATTCCTGATAGTTCAAGCAATTACCAATGGTGTATCCTATCTTTATTTACACGAGTGGTGTTCAAAAATCATCAATATAAATTTGGAGAATATTACAAAATGTCAATCAAATTGTTTTATTGATCGAACAATTCTCAAAACCACCTTCTTGATGCGTCTTACACATTCATTTCTAAATAGAGGAAAACAAGTTCAAAATTTATTTTATTTTTGCAAAATCCTCAAATCAAATTATTTGTTTCATTGTATTTATTTATTTTTTACTACAAATGCCACGTAGGGAATTGTTCCTGTCAGATAAATGAAAGTATTCATCCTCAAAAATCACAAAAGCTTTGGCACAACGGTCAAGGACGCAGCAAGCTTTTGCCTTCTGTGAAATTCCTTTGAATTTCAGTTTAATCAAATTATAAGAAGGAATTGAAGAAATGTCTATCCGCGTTAAGTGCTAAAAGCTTTCTTTAGTGATGCCTATAGACCTGTACGTGATTGTGCAGCAAATTTTATCTTAAGAAATTCGGCATATCTTTCCTAACCGCATCGTGCCAGGATTATTTTGACATTGACAGTACACACTGGTTATCGATCAGCAAAATCAAATGATGATAAATGTACCGTACTACCTTTCACTTTGCGTGAACCACGTTTTGTTAGCTTTCCTTGTCATATTTCTCACTTAATTTCTAAGTGCAATATTGTCAGCACCCAAATTTAATTACAACGTGTACAAGGAAATGACAGAGACAAGCCATTAGACTGTGTTGCAATACACACCTGCTTGTCAAATGGCACTTGAAGGTAGGATACACTATTGGTAATTGCTTGAATTATCAGGAGTGGGTGGATTTGGAGGTTGTATTTTATAGTAAATATCGTTTAACTGACCTGTCCGAAGTTTTACAATCATGAATGATGAGAAAAGCAAGAAAAACGGCGTTCGTTTCCAAACGTCGTCGGGCAGTGGTTCTTATGTTTAAATCGATCAATTACAGGATATATAGCGCAATCATTTTTCTGGTTGCAACCCCATGGGGTTGAATCATTTACTTATCCTATTTTCAAAATCTGGTTGAAAGGAAACAAACCTAATGTCTTACCGTTCCAAAAAAAACCACCGCGTTTGTTTACATCCGACACGACAGAGTACGCATACGTTTTTTGTATGTGGTTACTAATACACGGCCACATTCCGTAGGTCAAAAATGTGACCCCGAAACTTGTTCTACACAAGAATAACAGTATTTAAATAATGGTTGTGTGGATGTTTATATCCTACTTTTAAATGCTCTTTCCGATGAACATCGTTTCGTTCAAAACATGTTTTGTAGCCCAATACATGTTTTGTAGCCCAATTGGGTGCTTTCAGGATATAGTGCCCCTTTAATCACGAATTACTGTCTTAAATGATCTACAATTAAAGGTAGAATACACCCTTGGTCATTGCTTGAATTATCATGAATGAGTAGATTTGGGGGATTGTATTTATAGTAAATATCGTTGAATTGACCTGTCCAAAGTTTTACAATCATGGATGCCGAGAAAAGCATGAAAAACAGCGTTTGTTTTCAACCGGCGTCGAGCAGTTTTTGTCATTATAAAATTATATTTTTCGGAATAATTACAGGATATTTAGCGCAATCATTTTGCTGGATGCCTAGAATCAACATTTACTTTCAAATGAGTAAGATATTTCTTAATAATTCGGTAGTAAATATTTTTGATATCTGCAAATGGTGTACCATACCTTTAACCAGTTCGCGCCGGGATTATTTTAACAACGCCGAGCCGACGGGCGGGATTATTTTTATTGAAACTCGATCCGAAGCGTGTTCAGGCTGATAGTGCCGGGAAGCACACCCACGCATTTCTGGCCTTGCGCGCTGCTCACATACATTTCCGAACTTGAACTTGGCGTGTTTATTCGTCATCCGTTTTGAATTTTGGGAAATTTTTGCGTTTATATACGTCATCCGGCGCGAACTGGTTAACAAGAAGTCAAGACTTAATTAAGAAAGGTTATATACTATACCCCCCTCCCTACTAGTCCTCCCTTATAACAACATTCCCTACATGTTGACTTTTAATAATGAATCAGAGTCACATCATTGCTATGTTGACTCCTGTTGCCATGGCGATTGTTGCTATGGCAAACGGATTGTACAATGTACAGGTCTGCATGTAAACAGATATCTTTTACCTTGGATCTTTGTCCATGGAAATGAATGGAGCGCAGGAATGAAACAGACATGTTTATACAAAATAAATAAACACATGTATGTGCAAAAATGAGTCTGATGTCGC
This sequence comes from Crossaster papposus, assembly GCA_037893245.1. Classification (NCBI taxonomy): domain Eukaryota; kingdom Metazoa; phylum Echinodermata; class Asteroidea; order Velatida; family Solasteridae; genus Crossaster; species Crossaster papposus. The sequence goes on from JBAIAA010000193.1 coordinate 761,302, forward strand.
AAAATACATTTTGATGCAAAATACATTTTGACGCAAAATACATTTTGACGCAAAATACATTTTGACGTAAAGGGCTGTTTATTGTCTCGGAGGTTATTTTTCTTTTAACAAATAATATTTTTGTTTTAAGGCATTTTGGTTTCTCTGACACCTATATTTTCAGATCTGATCGATTGAAAATATTGTTTTGATCCCTAAATTAAATTTAATACAGGTTTTGTCATTCTCTTATCATATAGCATCTGATGAAGCACTACAATTGTAAATCTTCATTACTTTTCAAAGACATTTTGAATATAACTGGAAAAAAAAAGCAAATTTCCCGAAATTGTAAAAGACCGATGCATTACACTACAGAGTTGTGCCATATATCAAATGAAAGCTTATTTCCTGCTTTTTTTCTGGCCAACTGTAAAATTGAAGAAAACATTTTTAACACATCAGACCTATTTTTGCAGAGTGGGTCACATATGTGACCCAGCACGAGTAAATAAGACACTTTGCGGTAAAAATGAAAATTTAAAGCTTGTTTAGTTTTAAATGATGAAATCAAAATCTCAAATTTTATTTTTGCCTCAAAGTGTCTCATTTACTCGTGCTGGGTCACATATGTGAGAGGTTCTGGCAAAATGAGACAGAATTGGGCAAAGGTTGATATAAGGGTTCTCAGGTTTTAGAAAAAAGAGGATACAATTCTCCTTACAATGCTGTTTGTTGTGCTTCAATTGAACATTCCATTAACCTGGGCCACATTGGTGAGAGGCGAGCTTTTTACCCACCAGTCACCCAGGCCACACATGATAGATTTTGTGACAATTTATGTGAATGAGTTCCACTTTTGTGGATGGTTATGACCTGTGTTCTACGGGCGTTTGTTATTGCCGACAAAAATAATGCCCGTGTCATCGTGTTCGTGTTCGTGTCATCGTGTTTGTGTCGTCACCTTTCTAAATTTGGTACTCTGTGGCGACCTGATTGACAATGAGAGTCTAAAAGTCCCCACAGGGTATATAAGTTTCTATAGAGGAATAGATCTCCACAAGATTTTCATGAAATAGATTTTCATGAAATAGATTTATGGATTTTACTCAAAAACTAGGGTTATGGTGTTTAGGTTAGATTAAGGGTGTAATGGTATTTATGTGACTGGCTCTACAAAAAAGTGTATTGCGTCGCAAATAAGTGAAATTAAGTGATATACATGGTTAAAAAGCCCACAATGTAAGCTTTCATTTAGTATATAATAGAGCTCCATAGCCCCTCTCATTTTGGAGATATGACGTGTTTACATATTGATTACTTCCTTTGACTATCAGAGTTTAAATTACACAACTGATAAAACAGGCTTTAAAATATCCGGCTCTGTTGTACTACAACAGAACGATGCACACAAAATGGTAGTTTTTTCCCCACTTTATTCATCAAAATAGACATTTCTTTGAATGAAACCTGAAACTGTAGGTATTAAAGATGTCATTCATGACACAAAATAAAAATCACAATTTTATGAAATGTTCACCTTCTCAATGTGAGCGGGCCATTACATGATAGTGCACAGCGCGACTTAATACACCTTTTTGTAGAGCCCGTATATTTGATCCAAATTTCGACCCAGGAAATTAACCGTAGTTGAAATAGGAGCATTTTGAAAGGAATTTTTGACAGTCGACAAATTTTGTACACGAAAACAAAGAGATGTCCCCACAGGATACAAATTTGTGGATGAGTGTTCGTGCATGCGCAAGTAACAATAGATGTGAATGGCGATTAATTTGTGCATTTGACCATCAATATTAATGCCATTCCCTTTCATGAGAACTGGTTTTATTTCCCAGTTTCCATAGTTTCTCCTGACGCACATAGGAAAGGATGAATTATTTAAATAGGGTTAGTGTTGCCATGCCAACGCTTTTACTATGGTTTCATTCATTCTGAGACTAGTTTTGTTTAGTCATGATTTTCGGTCTTTTTTTTATTGTTTAGTCAATAGCTGCTTGGGTTTATTAAATTCCACATTCACTATGTTCGTCTTAAAGGTAGAATGTAGATTTTTTTACTACTGAATTATTAAGAAATATCTTACTTATTTGAAAGTAAATAATGATTCTAGGCATCTAGCAAAAGGATTGTGCTAGATATCCTGTAATTGTTCTGAAAAAATGAATTTTATTTTTAGAACAACGACAGTACACGGGTTAAATAAACATTTTTAAAAATGTATTCATTTATTTATTTATTATCAGACAGACAATGAAACAGATAGACATATCTATAGACATTGCCCAAAAGCAAACTATTAAATTACTATAAAGGGCTCGCCCTGACAAACAAAATACACGTACAAACATTATACAATACACAATCATAATTTAAATTTTTTATTTTTTTTAAATAATCCAAGATAGTTTTATAAATATATTTTAAGTCTAAAATTTCAGGAGGATTGTGCCCCACAAGAAACTTTTATTAAAAATACCTTGAAATGCATAGATTAACTTAGACCCATATTATATATGTGACCCACTCCATGAAAAGAGGTATTATGTCACAACAATTGAGTTATATACATGGTTGGAACACACACAACTTAAAGGTAAAATGTAGGATACACCATTGGTAATTACCATGAATGGGTGGATTTGGGGGTTGTATTTTATAGTATTATTGTTTAACTGACCTGTCCGAAGTTTTACAATCATAGATGCCGAGAAAAGCACCCAAAACAGCGTTTGTTTTTAACCGGTGTCGAGCAGTTATTATGTTATTCGCGTTTTTCTTGATTGCCCTCCGTCGTTCGCGAATTTTTCTTTATAACATTTTATTTTTTAGAATAATTAAAGGATATCTAGCGCAATCATTTTGCTGGATTTCTAGAATCATTATTTTCATTTCAAATGAGTAAGATATTTCTTAATAATTCGGTAGTAAATATTTTTGATATCTGCAAATGGTGTATCCTACCTTTAAGCTTTCATTTGGTATATAATAGAGCTCCATAGCCCCTCCATTTTTGGAGATATAATGTGTTTACATATTGATACTTCCTTGGAAGAAAACAGGCTTTGAAATAGCCGGCTCTGTTGTAGAACAACAGAACGATGCACACAAAATATGTTATTTCCACTTTATTTATCAAAATCAACATTTCTGTGAATGAAACCTGAAACTGTAGGTATTAAAGATGTAATTCATAACAAAAAATGAAAATCACATTTTGATGAAATGTTGACCCTCTCAACGTTGAGTGGACCATTACATGATAATGCACACCACGACTTAACCAGTTCGCGCCGGATGACGTATATAAACGCAAAAATTTCCCTAAATTCAAAACGGATGACGCATAAACACGCCAAGTTCAAGTTCGGAAATGTATGTCAGCAGCGCGCAAGGCCGGAAATGCGTGGGTGTGCTTCCCGGCACTATCAGCCTGAACCCGCTTCGGATCGAGTTTCGTTTAAAATAATCCCGCCTCTCGGCTCGGCGATGTTAAAATAATCCCGGCGCGAACTGGTTAATACACTTTTTTTGTAGAGCTAGGAACAAATTAGGTCAACAGCTAGAACTCATTTTATTGTCTGGGTCAATATATTCATAAAATGGATGGTTTTGATTTTAAAATGTGGCGATAAATAATAGTTTTGAAGTTGGTTAAATTGATTGCTTGGTCTCTAACATCAATAGGTAGACAATTCGAAACGTAAGGAAATTAGTTAAAAACAGAACATTTGAAAGAGTTGGTTCAAAGGGGATTTTGAGCCTTAAGTCTAAAGATGACAGGTATTGGTTTCGCAAAGGAGATGATTATCTATGTACGTCGTACCGTTTGTGAAAGCAATGCAGAATAAATGTGATAAGTTAATTTTTAAATCCACCCATTCCTGGTAATTAATTCAAGCAATTACCAATGGCGTATTCTACCTTTTAACATTTGCAAACATATAAAAAAAAACTACCAAATGATTATGAAATACCTATCGGACTGTTGGTGAATGACAGTCTGAAGCATCCTGTAAAACCATGGCAACTGGTGTGTTGTGATTTTCAAGAAAAGTGGTAATTTTATATCAATTTCCAACGCTGGTTCTGAAAAACTCGTTTTTTGGAAATACTACCCCCAATTTACCAAATTTTGTTAGTCTGCATTTTTTCTGCAAATAATATGAAATTTTCCCCGATGTGATCAATTTCTTTCTTGTTTTTCCAGCATCTACTGTTTTAATACAAACCTTTAAACAAGTCAGTTTAATAATATTTGCTGTACAATACTACCCCCCCCCCCCCCCTCCCAAAAAAAACCATCCATCAATTTCTAAAATTTACCCCTCCAAAAAATATTATGCATATTTCCTCCAAAATCCTCTTTGCCAAATGGAGGAATTTGCATGGCTATAGACGATGTGCCCTCTGATGTCGCGTGTTTACATCTGTATTCAAATGTGCCCGGCAGTGATGCGCACCCATCGTGTTTTACATAAAATTTGCTTAAAGAGTGACGTCGCAGGTCAGATCGCCTTTGAATTATGTGACCTCTGATGTCATCTCTTAACCAAATTTATGTAAAACATGATGCGTGCACATATTGACGGGCACATTTGAATACAGATGTAAACAGAGGCACATCGTCTATAGCCGCGGCCTGCTGCACAATCGGGTCCATTGTGCAGTGCAGCTACTGGACAAAGGCTGCTCAGTCATGTGTACGGTGCGGTGAGGAAATATTACTGGCATCAAAGGGTTTAATAACGGTTTGTTTTTGTCTTGTTTACTTACAGAAGGGCGTTACTCTGCAGGACCGGAAGAAGTTAGTGCATGAGTTGACCCAAGACGTACACATACAGCACTATGCCAGCCGTGTACGCATCTTAGAGGAAATGGCCAAGTGTGTGGCTACGCAGATCCAGGCAGATGGAGCCACGCTGTATCTGGTGACGGAAAATGCAAACGTAAGAAGATATTCATTCATTAAGTCATGATCATTGATTCCGTTTGTATTTTTTTCAAAACAAACACCAAACAAAAAGTCCAAGGAATAAAATTGTCTAGTTTACATCATTAACCAGTTTGCGCCGGGATTATTTTAACATCACCAACCCGACGCGCGAGATTATTTTTAACAAACTTGATCCGAAGCAGGTTTAGGCCGCCAGTACCGGGAAGCACACCCACGCATTTCCGGCCTTGCTCGCTGCTGACAGACATTTCCGGCCTTGCTCGCTGCTGACAGGCATTTCCGGCCTTGCTCGTGGCGTGTTTATGCGTCACCCGTTTTGAATCTGGGGAAAACTTTGCGTTTATATGTGTCATCCGGCGCGAACTGGTTAACACTTCGATCAAACTTATAAAACTTATTAAACGATCAAAATTATAAAACAATTTGAAAAACAGTTATTACAATAAAATAGGCTCTACGCTTATTGGAAAAAAAGTCGTTACAATAAGACAAAAAAAAACTGGGCATATTACAACTTTGAAAAATTGATCTGAGGGATTTGGGGTATAAAGAATCTAAGGAGTTGACATTGAAACCATTCTTCGTGCCACGGATATAATATACACAAATATACCGCAAGGGAAACTGCATGACTAAGTGAATTTAAAAAAATGTCAAAGTGAACAAAGAAATTGGCACGCCATGACTCGAACCTGCGACCTCCGGAATACCGGACCGGCGCTCTACCAACTGAGCTATCTTGCCCTATGTTGGCGGTCTCCCAAATTGTTCGAAAGGCGCCATAGTCAGAAGTTATAAACACCAGATTGTCGGCTAGGGATCTTGCTCAATTTCACGATAAAACCTGGGAAACGACATTGTGGGGATCCGATTTTTTTTCTTATAATTCACAAATAAACCGCAAGGGAAACTGAATAGGTAAATTTGCATACATTTCAAAGTGAACAAAGAAATTAGCCATACAAGCTATACCTTACACTTTTTGTCTCGACAGTTGGTCAAGTTAGCTTTTATTTTACTCACGTTTATTTAATCTCTACTTTGTTTTGATAGGAACTCTACGAGTACAGTGCAGAACACAAGGGGTAAGTCATGTGTGACCTGTCATCACAAAATGAGCGTAAAGTCGGCAAAATAAAAAATTGAGATATGGGTATTTCTAAATTCTGTGGAAACGGAGCTTTCCAATAACACTTGGAGGTTTGATACTCAATATTTTTATTTTTTTAATTTTTTTGTCTGGAGTCTTAATACAGAGATTATGAGAAACCGGGCATTTCTTGCGAGAAATTGTGTGAACGCGCAAAGAAAGGCATAGTCAAAATTGTCTCAAAAACTTTCTTTTTTTATCTGATCGTCCTGAAAAATTGGGAATTGATTGTTGGGGATTTAGTCTTAAAAAAAACTATGTAATCTCAAAATCGACCACCCCTTCAAATTTTGGCTTTGACTGGCCGTACTGGGAAATCACTCCGTCCGACTTTACGCTCATTTTGTGGTCACCCACGAATAAATGCCTGTGCATTCCCCCAAACTCCAGCATTTTTACAAGTTTTATGCCTAATTTTACCCTGAACCTCACTGAATTTAACAGGGTCTCCCTGGGCTGGGCCTTTGGTACTGAGTCAAACAAAGTCCAACAACAAGTTGATATGGTCTGGTACCAAACCTGCCAAAACCTAGCCAAGTCTGAGTTTGATGGGTTTGGGGTAGTTTTAAAGGGATCGTATACGTTTGGTAATTGGAACCCACTGTTTGTTTCAATCCTATCTAGTTATAGATATATACCATAAAACTAACCTGTAAAAGTTTCATTTCAAAAGGTGATAGCAATTTTGAGATATTGCCGAAAATCTGGAGCGGTTATGTCCACATAGGACAATAACAATTTGAATCTGAAACGTCACTGCAGTAACGCTTCTCAGATTCAAATTTTTGCGGATAAAAATTGATATCTTTTTTCATAACCGCAGTACTTCGAAGTAAAATTTTCAAAAAATGCATTATACTATCCAAAGCTGCTGTAGTAAGTTTTTATTGCCATAACATTTTGGAGTAATTACCAAACGTATACGATCACTTTAATGAATATACAGTCAAACCTGCCTTTGCGGCCACCTTGATACAGCGGCCACCTGGCTTAACTGGCCACCTTTGCTTGGTCCCAGTTTGATTCTTGCATAAACATACCATAACCATTTCTGCTAATGCGGCCACTGCGTAACGCGGCCAGTGGCCAACCCATAATAGCCCACAGCAAATAAAATGTGTACAATTACATTGCCGTGAAACCTGTGTACTCCGGCCGCAGAAATGAAGTGCGCCCTCTGTTGACTTTGAAATCTCCCCTGTTGTTTGGTTCCTGGACTTCATACATGTACATGTATGGGTGTGTGTACATGTGTACGTCTTGCTATAGTGGCCACTTGCGTATAGTGTCCACAAAAACCGGCACCGTCGCTGGCCGCTATATCAAGGTTTGACTGTACATACCCGTATTTATAGAAACTAATATTTTTTACTAATTTCTTTTTCCTTTTTTTAGGGAGGAGCCAAGCGTTACCTGGCCGATAGGGAAAGGCAAATCCATTGCTGGATATGTTGCCCATTCTCTGCACACCGTTAATACAACAGAGATACGCACGGTCAGTAATATCTAACTTATCTGAAAATAAATAATGATTCTAGGCATCCAGCAAAATGTTGCGCTAGATATCCTACAATTGTTTCACAAAATTGAATTTTATTTAAAAAAATAATGATCGCCGTAAGACGATCACGAAAAAAACCAAGAACAACAAGAACCACTGCCCGACGCCAGTAGAAAACGAATGCCGTTTTTCTTGCTTTCCTCGGCATCCATGATTGTAAAACTTTGAACAGGTCAGTTCAACGATATTTACTATAAAATACAACCCCCAAAATCCACCCATTCCTGATAATTCAAGCAGTTAGCAATGGAGTATTCTACCTTTAAATCCACCCATTCCTGATAATACAAGCAATTACTAATAGTGTATTCTACCTTTACATCCACCCATTCCTGATAATTTAAGCAATTACCAATGGTGTATCCTACCTTTTACATCCACCCATTCCTGATAATACAAGCAATTACTAATTGTGTATCCTACCTTTACATCCACCCATTCCTGATAATTCAAGCAATTACCAATGGTGTATCCTACCTTTACATGCATCCATTCCTGGTAATTCAAGCAATTACCAATAGTGTACCGGTATCCTATTTTTACATCCACCCATTCCTCATATTTCAAGCAATTACCAATGGTGTATTCTACCTTTAAACAATATTTACAATAAAATACAACCCCCCAAATGTATCCATTCCTGTTAATTCAAGCAATTACCAATGGTGTATCCTTCTTTCAAACATACTTGTTTAAAACCATCTCACCACATATTTATTCCCATATTTAACGGAAACAGTTTCCACTTCTGCTTCCCCTAATTTGTTTGTTTAGGCTGATTATCCAGAGGGAGTGGTGGCGGATGGTGTAACAGCCGGTGCTGTTCTTGCTCTTCCAGTTTTACAAGCGAATGAAGATTTAGTTGGTAAGGAGAAATCTTCAAGTCGGTACAATTCGGAAAGTCGGCAAGAATTCCATATCTGAATTGATGTTATGTTGAGAAAGTCCTAGATTTATTAACCAGTTTGCGCCGGAGGACGTATATACACGCAAAGTTTTCCTAAGATTCAAAACGGATGACGCATAAACTTGCACGAGCAAGGCCGGAAATGTCTGTCGGCAGCGAGCAAGGCCGGAAATGTCTGTCAGCAGCGAGCAAGGCCGGAAATGTCTGTCAGCAGCGAGCAAGGCCTGAAATGTCTGTCAGCAGCGAGCAAGGCCTGAAATGTCTGTCAGCAGCGAGCAAGGCCTGAAATGTCTGTCAGCAGCGAGCAAGGCTTGAAATGTCTGTCAGCTGCGAGCAAGGCCTGAAATGTCTGTCAGCAGCGAGCAAGGCTGGAAATGTCTGTCAGCAGCGAGCAAGGCTGGAAATGTCTGTCAGCAGCGAGCAAGGCTGGAAATGCGTGGGTGTGCTTCTTGGTACCATCGGTCTGAACCCGCCTCGGATCGAGTTTCGATAAAAAATAATCGCGCAACTCGGTTCAGTGATGTTAAAATATCCCGTTGCGAACTGGTTAACACAATGGACGTTTGAATTTTGGAAGTTGAGACTATAACCATAAAGTGCTCGTCATTTGCGGACGTTTAAAAAAAACATTTTTGAATTAGCTCCGTGTGTAATTTATTCGACACACACAACGTGTATTGTACATTGAATGAAAACGACAGGAAAAAACGTTCCCAGGAACAGTGAGACATTAGATTAGTTTTATGTAAAAGTCTGGTTTTTTTTCCGTTTTTCTCTGGAACATTAAGACATTAGGTTTGTTTTCTTTCAACCAGATGTTTGAAATAGAATAAGTAAACAATCTCAAATATTAAATTTTGGGGGATTTTATGGTGAGTGCCCCTTTAATATCTTTACTGGACAGACGCAGTACAGTTAAAGGGGCAAACGTAAAACTGTTGTTCTTTTTTTTTAACTTTTTGAAGGTGTGATAGAGTTCTATCGTGATAGTAATCATAGACATGGTTCATTCACCGAGGAAGCACAAGAAGTAAGTGGCTCAAAATCCCTCATTTACATAATATTGTTTGTGCGAATAATTATTAATATTTGTGACCCACTACACAAAAATGGGTATTATGTTACCAAAAAGTGAATTTAACTTATATACATGGTTGGAAAGCCCACAATGTCACCTTTCATTTGGTATATGATAGAGCTCCATAGCTACTCCCGTTCTGGAGATATGACATGTTTGCATTTTGATTCCTTCCTCGGAGTTTAAATTACACAACTGAGAAAACAGGCTTTGAAATAGCGGTCTCTGTTGTAGTACAACAGAACGATGCACACAAAATTGTTGTTTTTTCCCACTTTATTTATTAAAATCAACATTTCTTTGAATGCAACCTGAAACTGTAGGTAGTAAAGATGTCATTCATAAAAAAATGAAAAGAACATTTTGATGAAATGTTTACCATTACATGATAATGCACAGCGCGACTTATTGCACTTTTTTGTGGAGCCCGTCGCGTACGTTTAAAACCGGCTCATTGGCCTAAACGCTTTAATGACCCGAGCAAAAACCCTTTAAAATTTTTCGTTTCATTAATTATGTCAGAATGACGTAATTCTTTGGGACGAAATGTATACCAAATTAAAGATAATTTGTTGCTCTACCTGTTACCCGAAAAATACGAATTTAAATTGTTCGCCCTAACGACACTTTTTTTTCGGGCACCCGACGATTAACAATTGTCATTTAGATTCTTTCTTAAAAAATTTTTTTTTTGTATCTATACAGACAGCCAGTGCGTTCCTGGTGTGGGGGTGTATTGCAGTTCATTACGCTCAGGTAAATGCCTTTAACAGTTTACTGCTGTCTTGTGGGATATGATGTTTTAAACACCTGAGGGGCGCTTAGCATCTGAGTCAAATCCGAGGGTGCTAAGCGTCCCTGTTCTAATTTTATTAGAAGCCGGCCACATCAACTCATTATGACTACGGAGCACAGCCTGAGATCGAAAGTTTGATTTTTTTCAAAGAGAGGAAAACAGGATCGGGCCCGGAGAAAAAATAAACCTTGTGGCACAGAAGAGAACCAACGCACAACTCTACTCGCATATGTGACCTGTTCCAACCAAACCCCGGACAAAGTCGACTTTTTAGTTTTTCAGATTTTGCTTTTTTCAAATTCTCTAGGTTCTTGGCTTTAAAATGATGTATCATTTACATATGTACCCCCACCCTATCTTCCCTGGCGTCTGGATTTAGTGATAAAACCCTGACAACCTAATTATGAGATAAATAGCTTTGAAATTCAGAAAAGCGTGTTATTTCTATACACAAATGTTGACAAAAAAAAAATTGACATAAAAACACACTTCTGGAAGACGGATTTTGTTCAAATTTGAGGAGATTGTAGATTAATAGTGAGTGACTTAGGAAAACCTAAAACCTCAAAATGGTAAAATCCATCCAGAAATGACTTCAGGAGTACATTGTGACAAAACACATTGTGCGACTTTGTCCGGGTTTCGTCACATATGGTCCGGGCCGGGAATCGAACCCCGGCCACATTGGTGCGAGGCAAGTGCTTTACGCACAAGCCACCATGCCACCCACAAGCCACCCCATATAAGACCATCCACGACAAAAGGGCTGAAAAGTCGCCAGAGCTTATTTTCAAAAAAGAACGATTAAAATATGTGAAAAACAATAACAAACAAAGAATGTTTATATTCAGTCCCACTTGTTGTAGCTAACCATAAATACCAACTATGTCTTGTAATACGTCATTTTAAAGCTTATTTCTTGTAGATTTCATTTCTCTAAATATCTCAAAACGTCAAGATGCCTTTTTTACTGCCCTTCCGTCGTGGACGGTCACATATGTAATGTGTGTAGTGTTAAACAATGCATTAACCAAATCATTATGGATGTTATTACAGATGTACGTCAGCATGAGCAAGCAGCGAAAACTGAACGACTTCCTCTTGACGGTCACCAAGTAAGTCTTCCGTCCGCCACAAAATATGAACATAATTGTGCTCCCACGAAAAACGGCGTAAAGTCGCGCTATGCTATATTGATGGGAAACCCCCGACGAACGTTACTCACATGCCTTGTTTACCTCGTTCGTGCCGGCGTTTGTGACAGTTTTTGATTGCAAATTTATGTTTTCTCAGTAACTATTCTTAATTTGATGTGTGTAATGACCGCTGGTTTTGCTCAATATTAGATTTATTTGTAAACACCCTACCCAATAAATTATATATCATTTTAAAGCTAAGAATTCAAGGAATCTGGAAATACCAATATCTCAAAATATCAAAAGGTCAACTTTACTTTGATTTCGTGGGAGCAGGTCACAAATGCTCTGTGGTGCAAAATATTTTCTCAAAAATTAGTTTATGATGTAAGCAACCATCTTGGTAACATTTTTGTGATGTGATGGTACCTCTAAAGCCCTGTTCGCACTGGACTTAAAATGATAAAACGTACCTAGACGATGGGTCCTTCTCCCATTTTAAGTCCAGTGCGGACAGCCTAGGACGTTTTCCTCTCAGGTACTTCTCCCGAGTCCAGTGGGTACTTCTACCGGCCAACTGCTGCCCGGGAAAACGTCCCTGGTCCCTTTTCCCTAGACGATAAGTCCAGTGCGAACAGCGCGACTCAGTAACTTCGTCCCAGGAAAACGTCCACAGGCCCTCCAATGCAAGGTCACGCTATACAAGGCACTGCGCATGCGCTCTTTGCATTGTTTACGTGCGGACGCCGCACGCTGATGCATGCAAATCGCATCGTTATCACATTCGGGGTCAATGCAGAAAGGTCACGCAAAGCGCCCTCATGAGTCATTATAATGACAGCTCGGCTACTTCTCCCACGGTCTCGGTAAAATGTTCCCGTGTCGAAAGTCCAAGTGCGAACAGTGGTAACATTTGACCATTTTTTATTTTACCATCGTCTCAGTAAAACCTTCCCCAAAATAAGTCCAATGCGAACACGGCTTTAAGCTTTGTAAGTTATTATTTTTTTAATGAGATTTTTTTTAGAGAAAAAAACCTGAATAAGTGCTCTAAAGTTTATTTGTTTTCATACATATAAAATGGAGATATATATATTGTAAAAAAGGTGATGAATCTTTGCTTAAACGGCACATATATTTTGGCAATTATTAAATTATTTCAGACTTGTTTTTATATTTCACAGTACTTATCCATACATGTTCGTGTTATTTTTGCAGGTCTGTTTTTCAAGATATTATCAGCATGGATACAGTTATCATGAAGATCATGGTAAATACTAGATTCCTTCCTTGTTTTGTTGAAGTTATTTCATTAGCATGATCTAAGCCTTGACGGCATAGTCAAGACGAATGATAGCCTTGACCCAGCCATTTCAAATTTGTAATGTGTTTCTTTCCATTTTCCGCCGAATTCAAATTCAATCACGAACCTCAATCCGAGACGGGTTTAGGTCAGTTGCGAGCCACTCGCTTTTGTAACATAGCAACGAGTAACGGAAAATGCCATATCGTGATGGAAAGTACCTGCTCAATGGAAAGAATTTTGCTGCCGTGTTTTTGTAAACATAGCGACAAATAACAGAAGATGCGATATCGTGATGAAAAGCGCCTGCTTAATGAACAGAATTTGGCTGCCGTGCTTTTGTAAACATAGCGACAGATAAACAGAAGACGCGATATCGTGATGAAAAGCGCCTGCTTAATGAACAGAATTTGGCTGCGGTGTTTTTGTTACATAGCAACGGGTAACGAAAGACGCGATATCATGATAGAAAACGTCTGCTAAATAAACACAATCGTAAGGTCAAGATGCAGTATTGTTTTGCATTATCAATCACCGAATCTTCTCGCATATCATCGATGTCGTCCAACGAGCAGATATTCAAAGTGAACAAAGAAATTGGCAAAGCGGGACTTGAACCTGCGACCTACCGGAATACCGGACCGGCGCTCTACCAACTGAGCTATTTTGCCCTATGTTGGCGGTCTCTCGGCAAGTTGTCAGTATCTTTGTTCGAGGGCGGATATTCAATTAGCAGAAATTGATGCAAAATATTAAAATACATTTTTTTTTTTAATTTTTAAATTTTTTTTTTTTATTGTTTTTTTAATTTTTTTATTGGCAATTTCAGAACTTTGCGCAGAAGTTGGTTTCCGCAGACCGGGCTTCTCTGTTTCTCGTCGACAATAAGACCAGGGAGCTGTACGCCAGGATATTTGATGTGGGCAACGGGATAGGAAATCAGGTGGTTGAAAAGGAACAAAAAGAAATCAGGTACATGAAAAGGGTTGCATGAAAAAGTTCCTTGAAAAAGGAAATTGGTTATTAAAAAAATTGCAGGGGATTACTTTCACATCAAAAATTGAGTACTAAATTTAAAGGTATAGGATATCCATTTGTAATTGCTTGAATTGTCAGGAATGGGGGAATTTTCTTTGGGGGTGTTGTATTTTATAGTAAATAGGGGTTAACTGACCGACCTGTCCGAAACTTTTACAATCATGGATGCATAATCGCTGTCTCATTGGTCAAGTTTCTGTTACGCCACGTAATTATGCACGCAACGTTCGAGCGCATGCAATTGCGACACAATTCTGCTCGGAATTTTTTGAGCGATTGTGTGATCAGTTAGCCAAGACGTCCTATTCGAAGGTCATTTGGTCACCAACAATGTTAAAATCATTTAAAGGGATCGTATACGTTTGGTAATTGAAACCCATTGTTTGTTTCAATCCTATATAGTTATAGATATATACCATAAAACTAGCCTGTAAAAGTTTCATTTCAAAAGGTGGTAGCGATTTTGAGATATTGCCGAAAATCTGGAGCAGTTATGTCCACGCAGGAAGAATAATCTGCATTGGAATACACAATCTGAGAAACGTCACTGCAGTAACGCTTCTCAGATTCAAATAGGATAAAAAGTGATATATTTTTCCATAACCGCAGTACTTCGAAGTGAAAAGTTTATAAAAATGCATTATACTATCCAAAGCTGCTGTACTTCTTACCAAGTAAATTTTAAGAGTAATTACCAAACGTATACGATCCCTTTAACAGCTGTGATTGTTTGCTTCATATTTTGTTTAGGTTCTCCATGGACAAAGGTGTAGCTGGTCATGTTGCTTCCACAGGACAAGTGCTGAACATCCCTGATGCGTATCTAGATGAACGGTTTAACAGGTCAGTTTGATATTGACACGGTTTGGACAAACGAACCAGATGTTTTAACCAGTTTGCGCCGGAGGACGTATATCACACGCAAAGTTTTCCCCAGATTCAAAACGGATGACGCATAAACATGTCACGAGCAAGGCCGGAAATGTCTTTCAGCAGCAAGCAAGGCCAGAAATGCGTGGGTGTGCTTCCCGGTACCATCGGCCTGAACCCCCTTCGGATCGAGTTTCGTAAAAAAGAATCTCGTGCCTCGGCAAGTTAAGGTATCAAGTTGGGTTCAAAGGCATCATTAAACGATGGTACGTAACGTAGAAGGTACATCACGGGGTACCAGTTCGCGTTGAGATTATTTAACATTCCCGAGCCGAGGCGCGGGATTATTTTTAACGAAACTCGATCAGAGGCGGGTTCAGGCCGATGGTACCGGGAAGCATACCTACGCATTTCCGGCCTTGCTCGCTGCTGACAGACATTTCCGGCCTTGCTCGTGGCGTGTTTATGCGTCATCCGTTTTGAATCTGGGGAAAACTTTGAGATTAGATACGTCATCCGGCGCGAACTGGTTAAGGAGTAACACATGAACTTTTGTTATAAACCATGTGACAGTTATCGAACAATCGGATCCCACAATCCAATACCATTGTATAACATCGTGCTTGTTGCAGTGTCAACGATGAGCTATTACTGTGTTTTTACATTGTATGTACTTTCTCTACATAGAGACGTGGATCAACAGACCGGCTATGTCACCAAAACTATTCTCTGCATGCCGATATACAACAGAGGAAAGTAAGCATAAGAGGTTGTTCATTTTTCTCGTATTTGTAAATTCTTTTACAGATTATGATGCCGAAACAAATGGTTACCAATATGTGACCTGTCACCACAATATGAGAGTAAAGTCGGAAAATTGAGATATTGGTATTTTCAATTTCTTGAGAAAGAGAGCTTTCCAATGGTATATAACACTTGGGGGTTTTGCAATAAATACATTTTACAGCGCTCCAGAAAGTCACAGGTTTCAAAAAACGTGTTTGTGAGAAAACTTACTTATAAACATCCTAAACAAAACACACAAAAGATTGCCAAACAGGACAAGTAAGGTTAGGTTGAGCATAGCAACGGCTATGTTCTAATTATTATTTCTTCTTGAAACTTCCCACACATACAAACTATTGTACATACAACAACATATCAACAATTTGAAAACGTGGGACAGTTACGAAGACCTAATTTGCATATTTAATTATCGTGTTAGTTAGACCACTGATGACTTTAATCCAAACACTAACTACGCAAACACTACTCAAAAAAGAGGTTTTTGATCATCTGATTGCACCCCAAAAATAAGAATATGTAGAGGAGGAATTAGGCTTTCCAAATTACGCAAAATTTCAAAATTTACCACCCCTTCATATTTTGACTTTAGATGGCCATATCTCCAAATCACATTGTGCGACTTTACTCTCATTTTGTGGTGATAGGTCACATATATACTCATCACAAAAAGGATCGAGACACTTAAAAATGAGCCAATAATATACGGCCCAAAAGGGTATGGATTAATCGAAGCAAATAACCCAGTGCATAATTTTGTCTGCGTATTTTGTCACCTCGATTGTTGAGATACGATGTTGCGGAGCGAAGTTATTGTCATTTCAATGGCCGTAGGTCCAGTTTCAAAAGTTTCAGCATATTTCCACATACAGGGTTGTTGAAAGTTGCTAAAGACATACATGTACATGTAATTGTATTTTTAAAAGAAGTGATAACTTTGGAAGCAACCATCGCACAAGTTTCTAACATCGATCAAATTAAAGCTTGTTGCATGCTCTTTCCAGCCACGTATAAAACTCTGATCAAGATTTTACCCCCATGTGACTTATTTTTCGCAGAGCTCGTCACATTTATTATAAAATCAGAAAGTTGCTTTGCTCACAATTTGGATTTCACAGATTTATTTTTCCATTCGGTGGGGCACTGTGGTCCAGTGGTTACCTTGTTTGACTCCTGTACGATGGTACGTGGGTTCGAACCCTGGCAGGGAACATGGTGCTTGTGTTCTTGGGCAAGACACTTTGCTACAATTGCCTCTCTCCACCCAGGAGTAATGGGTACCTGTGAAGGTAGAGACCACATGCGCTGATCTTGAGCTGCTGCAGAAATGATCTCGTTCCTGGTGAACAGGGATAATAGTTGTAAAGCGCTTTGATACACCCACATTGTGGGAGTCTATAAAGCACTATTCAAGAACTAACATTATTATTATTCGCTTGAGATTACGCGTTGACTGATGTTTACTGGGCTCGCTTTGATTGGCAGTGTGATTGGTGTGGTGCAAATGGTGAACAAGAAACAAGGCCACTTCACTAAAGCTGATGAGCAGGCTTTTGAGACCTTCGCTGTGTTCTGTGGGTTGGCGCTGCATCATGCCAAGGTATGAATCGGGACAACGTTGGTAGTTATTATTATTATTTCTGGTAATGAAACTAAGGATACCTCAAAAGATCCCTTAAGGATACCTATGTTGTCCAGTTCGCTTGATTTTTTTTCCCCAGCATGATAAAGGCCAATTATCATAACTGGGCGTATCTAGACCTCACTAAATGGAAGATACGTAGGTTCTCGGAACCTTGCTTTCCCTTAAATTAAACTCATCCCCACAATAAACTTGGATTCAAAAAATAGTCAATGAAAAATGAGCATCTTCCAAACTCGAAGTCAAATCTTATGATCTATAACATAACCCATTATCTACTTGGCTACTGTAAGAGGTCGACAGAAGCTGTTTTTCGAAGTGCTTTAATGTACCTCTGGCCTACGTGTAACTAGTTGACTAAGCAATAACAACATATTTTACCGTTATTGTTGAAACTACTGAATAATCATGACGCGAGGGGTGTACAAACGCCCATTTACCCTTTACCATGCTGGAAAAAGTTCCGTCTAATTTTGCCAGAACTTCCTCACAAATGGTCTACTCACTCTGCTGTAGCTTTGGGATCGAAGGTCCGGCCTGCTAATTTGGTTAATTTGTACAATAAAATAAACGTTGGTTGTCTTTGTCTGTTTATCAGCTTTATGATAAGATCCATCGATCGGAGCAGAAACATAAAGTAGCTCTTGAAGTCTTGAGTTATCACAGCCAGTGCCACGAGGAGGACCTGGAGAATCTGAAGAAGGTGGCGTTACCTGATCCCATGCCACAACTTGCAAGGTGGGTCGTCAATCTCGCACTAAATGTCCACACGATTAACCAGTTCGTGCCGGAGGACGTATATACTCGCAAAGTTTTATTTTGAGATTTAAAACGGATGACGTATAAACACGCCACGAGCAAACCTGGAAATGTCTGTCAGCAGCGAGCAAGGCCAGAAATGCGTGGGTGTGCTTTCCGGTACCATCGTCCTGAACCCGCCTCGGATCGAGTTTCTTTAAAAACCATCCCGCGCCTCGGCTCAGTGAATGTTAGAATATTCCCGGCGCGAACTGATTAAAATGTCCATCCACGGTTTAAATATACAATACAGTGCAAGTGAAATTGAACACTGCGAATAGGAATGGGACGTTTTGTGAAAAGAATTTCGTATTTTCTTTTCATATTGACTTTTGCCAATTGACACCCATTTTTTTAATTTTTTTTGAAAAGGTGTGAAAACAGTTTTCTACTAGTGGGAAAAGTGCGAAAACATTTTTCTAATTTTGGAAATGTTTTTTCACACTTTTTTACCTGTTTTCACACTTTGCGAAATAAAATTAATTCCCTTAGAAGAGAAAGTCTGAAAACTTTCAATTTTCATTGCTAACTTTCAATTTTACTGTACTGTAATCCACCGCGTTTCAACCACATTTTAACCGCGTACATCTAGTCTGTCGTTCTTATGCTTCATTTGTTTGCATTATCAGGTATGATTTCTCGCCCTGGGGACTGGATGAGGAGGCTAAACCGCTCTACGTGCTCTGCATGTTCCAAGATATGTTCACGCTTAACGGGTAAGACCATCGCTAACTTTGATAGCTAAGCCATACTGCAAGGGGTGTTAATATCATACAGTGCGTGTTGTTTATGTCATGCTCAGCCACGTTATATCTGTGTACTGATATCTCATACCATTGTACATGTACATATTTGTGTAGTTCTTGTTGTAAATAAGGGCTTTTCTTCTGTGAGGTTTTTTTCTGTGGGCTTGTCTATGAGGTTTTTTTTCTGTGGGCTTGTCTGTGGCCTTTTTTTGTGGGGCTTTTCTGTGGGGCTTTTCTGTGGGGCTTTTCTGTGGGGCTTTTTTCTGTGGGGCTTTTGTCTGTGGGGCTTTTCTGTGGGGCTTTTCTGTGGGGCTTTTGTCTGTGGCCTTTTTTTGTGGGGCTTTTTCTGTGGGGCTTTTTCTGTGGGGCTTTCTTCTGTGCGTCTTTCTTCTGTGCGTCTTTCTTCTGTGCGTCTTTCTTCTGTGCGTCTTTCTTCTGTGCGTCTTATTTCTGTGGGGCTTTTCTTTCTGTGGGGCTTTTCTGTCGGTGGGGCTTTTTTGTGGGGCTATTTTCTGTGGGCGGCTATTTTCTGTGGGCATTTTTTTTCTGTGGGCGTTTTGTTTCTGTGGGCGTTTTGTTTCTGTGGGCGTTTTGTTTCTGTGGGGCTTTTTATCTGTGGGCGTTTTTTTCTGTGGGTGTTTTTTTCCGTGGGGCTTTTCTGTGGGGCTCTTTTCTGTGATGCATTCTTTTTTTTGAGGCATTTTTTCTGTGATTTTTGGGGGGTCAAAAATTCTCTTCAAAATGCTTGTATTTCAACCACGGTTATTTTTCTGGGTTGAAATTGGGACTAAATTCCCCTGACCTAAACTTAACCCAAACACTAGCCCTAGTTTTTGAGTAAAATCCATGAATCTATTTCGTGAGAAACCTTGTGGGGACCTAATCATTGAAATATACCCTGTGGATACCTTTTGTCTCCCATTGTCCCTATTCAGGTCTCCACAGGGTACCGAATTTAGAAACAATTTTGACACCTTTTCACACATGTAGGAAACCGATTTTCAACCGGCCTCTTCACAAAGTGGGAAACCGTTTTCTCATTTTTCACAAAATGTCCATATTCCTATTTGCAGTGTTAACTTTCAATTGCACTGTTCTGTACATAGTGCGATGTCATCAGTACATCCTGGGGCCGAATTCACGAAACGCGTCTTATCTTACGACTCATCTTAGGAGTCCTAAGATCGATAACACTAAAACCATCTTATAAAAGACACATCGCAACTACCAATTTGATGGCTGTTTCATGTTTGTTTTTACCGCTAGAGGAAACAGTCGTTGAGAAGAAACGCGCAAACCAACTTCCAGCGCACGCGTGCATAGAACACAAACTTTTACCAGAAAACTAGTCTGCGCAGTACAATCACGTACGGTAGTTCTGCATGTTCTATACGACAGAGTCGACTAGTTGTTGGCGTATAAATAATTTATACACACATATCAACAATCTTTTCAAACCTGTTTCTTCTTCAAACCTAAAACTCTAGGCGGACATTTTGTCTTCAACGTGAAGATAAGGCAATGGTTTCCAGACAATATATATAGATTAATGCACGTATTAAGGAAATAACTCGACCCTCGGACCGATCCTAATGCAAGACAAGTTCAGCCGCGTTGCTATAGACCGATATCGCCCTCTAAGTCACGTGACCTATAGTGGGTTTTAAACATCAACAAACATGGTGTCCTCCATAGCAAAGTGCCGCTGTTGCAAAGTACATGATGATTGTTGCATTGTACATGATGATTGTTGCATTTGTTTCTTCGATCGAGGCTTTTCTTTCTCGAAATCTCTGAAGAATATTCCGGAGTTTGTACCCGAGACCTTACTGGAATGGCTGAATAAAGCCAGTAACGACAGTTCCAGCAAGTCTTGGAAATTCTACAAGGAACGTTATGTTCACGATGTGGTACTGGCACGGAACGTTGGGACCGGCACTAGCACTAGCGATTTTGAGAAAGAAGGTCTCGATTGAAGAAAAAAATGCAACAATCATCATGTTCTTTGCAACAGCGGCACTTTGCTATGGAGGACGCCATGTTTGTTGATGTTTGATACCCACTATACATGTAGGTCACGTGACTTAGAGGGCGCAATTGGTCTATTGAAGTTGGGACGTGTCAAACCCGTGTTAACTTTGGCGAAATCAATCTTAGGACGGGTCGCGAGTTAAGACGAGTTACTCTTCCTCTATGACGCTTCTTAGGGGCCGTCCAAAGTTTTCAACATTTTAATGGTCGTACAAAGCGTACGACAGGGGGGGAGGGGGGTCGGAGGCCGCGTACGACTTTAAATTGTAAATAAAATGTTGATTTTGTACCGTACAATCAGCACAGACAAATTATATAATTGGTTTTGGTTCTTTCTTTTTTTTTCTCGAAAGAATCTCCAACGTTAAAATCAGAAGCTGTTCAAAAATGATTGCTTCGGCAGGTTATACCTTGTTAACAGCTATTGTGCAACTCCGAGAAAATAAATCTGATGCGTCCCTGGCTAGCTATGGCTATACGTAGCTTGCGAGGATGAGATACTTTTGACGCCGCCCGCCCTACACGTACACGCCGCGGCGACCGAGTTGGCAATGATTTCGTATAGCGCAACGTTAACCATGCGGTGTACATACACACATGTATTGATGCCCTATATACTAGCCCTGAATAAGCGCGCGAATGTGCCAAGCGTGAATGAATAACCTTTAACACGACTGTACTGCGACTCGTTTCCACAGCTGTGCATGGACATCGTGCACGCAATGCCCCACCGCGCTCTACCGGTGTTTGGACTAAATGTTGAAAAGTACTACTTTGGGGGGAGGGAGGGAGGGGGGTCTTGAAAAGTAATATGCTCTGTACGACCTTAAAAATGTTGACAACTTTGGACAGCCCCTTAGCGTTTTGTGAAATCGGCCCCAGGCGTGTTTGTGGGCTTGTATCTGTAGGACTTCCATTTCATGAACACGTTGTCATCATACGTTTCTTGTGTGCATCATCTTGTCATTCATTCTTTCATTTGTTTCCACAGTGAAGATCTTAATGACAACTCTGAGAGGTTAGCCCTGTTATTCCATTAGTGCAAACCTTCCTGTACCTTCTGCTATGCTTATTATTTATAATAATCGTTAATGAGAACTGTTAATTCAAAATCCAGAGTAACGAATCACTGATTTTTTTTTGACACAAGCTATTTTAACCAGTTCACTTCGGAGGACATGTATACGCGCATGTATATTAAATGAGATTTAAAGCTTTGCATGGTGGAGACAAGACTTAGAAGGATTTGCGGTAACACCGTGTGAGAGGATCTCTTTTGAGAAGAGGTAGGGTGGTTCTAATAAGAACCGGTGGTATGCTAGAACCAACCTACCTCTCCTAAAAAGAGATCCTTTCACATGGTGTTACCGCAAATCTTTCTAAGTACTGTATGTTGTTGAATGTCGCAGAGATTAATTTTACATGATTTTGTCTTCTTCGCAGTGACGATAGTAAATTGCTGATGATGTAAAGCTTTTAGTCTATAGAGTAGATACAGTAAATTTGATTTAAATGTTAGGCTATAGCATGTTATGTTACAATGTATGTACAGTGTATCTAAACAAAAATCCAAACATTATATATCAAAAAAGCCACACGTAGATTGTGTAACCAACTTAGATAATATAGGTATGGTTTGAAAGATATACTTTTCAACTTTAAAATGAGACATCAAACGTCCAAATCTGATAATGTTTAACAGAGTTATGAGTAATTTCCCAAGAGAGGTGAAATTGACCATGAGACCAAGGTTTTCAATTTTGTTTGGATTTTGTTGCAATGTGTATGAGTTGTTGGTGATTAGCAGCTAAACTCACGTGTCAAAGTTCTAAACATCAATGTTCAATGGCTAAGCACTATCCATCCTGATGCTAAACATGTTTATCATGTAAACATTCTAACCAGTTCGCTCCGGATGACGTATATAAACGCAAAGTTTTCGCCATATTCAAAACGAATGACGCATAAACACGCCACGAGCAAGGCCGGAAATGTCTGTCAGCAGTGAGCAAGGCCGGGAAGGCGTGGGTGTGCTTCCCGGTACTATCGGCCTGAACCCGCCTCGGATTGAGTTTTGTTAAAAATAATCCTGCGCGTCGGCTCGGTGATGTTAAAATAATCCCAGCGCGAACATCATTATTGTTTACTTGGTGAAGACAGTTTTTGCAGTGTAGGCCAAGCAATCAACACAGAGGCAAGTAGGCTACCTTTGTCCAATATCTAAAACTGAAAAACTTGGTCCCATGGTCAATTTGACGTGTCTTGGAAATTTACTCCATATTGAATAATTAGCTGCGTTTTTATGACAGGTTTGACTATGAGGATCTCTGTCGGTTTATTCTGACTGTGAGGAAGAATTACAGGAAGGTTCCTTATCATAACTGGACGCATGCATTCTCTGTGGCTCACAGTGTTTACACTATCATCAAGACCTGCGATGAAGTGATATTCACTCCTGTTGAGGTAAGGGTTGTAATTGTTATACCTCTGTCTTGGATATGGTCTTGTTTGCAAGACGGTCTAACGTACGCCGTAGACCACGCTAAGACCTTCGCTAAGACCTTCGCTAAGACCTTCACTAAGACCTTCGCTAAGACCTTCGCTAAGACCTTCGCTAAGACCTTCGCTAAGACCTTCGCTAAGACCTTCGCTAAGACCTTCGCTAAGACCTTCGCTAAGACCTTCGCTAAGACCTTCGCTAAGACCTTCGCTAAGACCTTCGCTAAGACCTTCGCTAAGACCTTCGCTAAGACCTTCGCTAAGACCTTCGCTAAGACCTTCGCTAAGACCTTCGCTAAGACCTTCGCTAAGACCTTCGCTAAGACCTTCGCTAAGACCTTCGCTAAGACCTTCGCTAAGACCTTCGCTAAGACCTTCGCTAAGACCTTCGCTAAGACCGTCTTGTTCTCTAATCGCTCGGACATGCGTAATCGCTGACTCATTGGTCAAGTTTCTGTTGCGTCACGTAATTATGCATGCAACGTCACACGCGCATGCAAATACGAAACAATTCTGCTCGGAATTTTCCAACCGATTGGAGAACATGACGGTCTTAGCGAAAATCTTAGCGAAGGTCATTGCGTGTTCTGCGGGATTCTCCTGGAAAACTGCCTACAATCAATCTATCATTACACTTCTAAACAATAGTTCTTTCATTCTTTTGAAACGTTCTCATTCTTTTCCTTTGTGATAATTGTTCTTTCCGACTCCAAGTTTTTATATTCTACACAGTTCACTTGATTGTTTTTTATTACTACATGTACCTATTGTCTTATATTTGTACTCATTCCCACCTTGAATATGGCCACTGATGCCGGCACGACGTTAAACCCTAAACTCACTTACTCACTCACTCACTCACTCACTCACTCATTGCGTGGTCTACGGCGTACGTTAGAGGGAAGCCCGCATCGGCGGCCTACGTGCGATGCATGTGCGCTGCACACCGCGATTAAACCATCTTCCAAACAAGACTATTTCGGATACTGTATTTGTATTGGTCTAGAATATCTAGTTTCTGTTGTATAACAACGCATATCTAACCCCCTTGTGATATCAAACGGCAGCCGCAGTTAGCTCGCTGTGAGCTGTGTATCATTGGTACCCGTGCAATTGAGTCACCTGCACACTATTAACGATAGTAAACTGTAGTGGAGCAGCGAACGAGCGGACGAAGTTTTTGAGTTCATTTCGTTTGCGTGATTAGCGTTTATACTACAGTAAAATACGCTTACACTAGAACGCTTTGTATTTAACAAAACAATTGTCGGCTGCTGTGATTTGACGTTTTGAACAAAATACAGTCAATTGGGTAATTTTAAATATGATAGAATAGCCGATTTATCGGCGAGAGATCAATACCAGTAGCCCCTGATGCCAATTTGGTTGCTTCTCCTACAGTGTCTGGCCTTATTTGTTGCCTGTCTCTGCCATGACCTCGACCACAGAGGCAAGAATAACTCCTTCATGGTCAACAACGCTACACCGTTAGCCGCCGTGTATTCGACATCCACTATGGAACATCATCACTTCAATATGACTATCACTATACTGCAGGTAGGGTAGTTGCTTTCCGTCAGATACTGTGGACACAACGTTGACATCCTTCATTATCCAGGGATGTAGTCAAGTCCATCACAAGTCCCTGCAAGTCCCTGCAAGTCCATCACAAGTACTCCCGTTCCAATTCAAATCACAAGCTATTCAAATGAGCTTTGACAAAAGCATTCCTTTGTCATTGTTTATACTTGCATACATGTACGTACATACTTTGAAGACTTATATAGCGCCGTGAAACGGCGCTCATGGCGCTTCTGCAGCGCACTTTGCAGCCACTGCCAGGAATACCAGGGCAAATCCCTCCTCTTAGCGATGATTGTTAATGGGTTCTTTTACGTGCATTACACAACACACAGCTTTACGTCCCATCCGAAGGACGAAGCAATAGTGGTTAAGTGCCTTGCTTAAGGACACACATGTAAGACCGGGACTCGAACCCACACTCTGCTGATCAGAAACACCAGAGCTTGAGTCCGCGTGCTCTAACACGCCATTCAACCAGTTACTTATGACTGGCTTTAAGACTGGACTTTTAAAAGGACTTGTGACTGGACTTGTGAAAGGACTTGTGACTGGACTTGTGAAAGGACTTGTGACTGGACTTGCAGGGACTCGAATACAACTCTGCAGGAATGATTTACTGGTAGCACCTATGAAACTGTTGACTGTATCAGTAATAATATCTGCCGTGATTAACTGCGACCAAAGAAACAATGCGCGTTCTAGACATGCCGCAGTGAAACAGTCAACGCATTGCGCATGCGTGGTGTCCCCGTGTAGCATGACCTCGCGCTCGTGGCTGATTTACGTTTTCCTGAGCCTCTTTTACCGACTCGCGCTGTCCGCACTGGACTTATCTTCTCGGGAAAAGTTTCCTGGTCAGTTTTCTTGAGTAAATTGTGCCTTTTATGATACAAACATGAAATTTTGCACACTTTCGAAGTATGTCATGCATGAAAAAGTTATTTGAATAGGGCCGTTGCAGATTTGACAAAATATCGATAGAATAAAAAGCAATGGCAGCCATTTTTTTTTTTTTTTCAAAATCTGCTATTGTCCTGTATCTAATTATCTTTCTAATGACATACTCGGATTATGTGCCAAATTCTAACAAAATGAGTGGAAAGTCGCAAAATGAAAAAATTGACCGTTTTGACACTTTTAGAAAGAGGAAGTCCTTGTTTTGAGAAAATGGAGTTCAAAGTCCCAACTATACTATCACTCATCATTGCAATTCAGCCACAAAAAAAACCACTTTAGAGTTTTAATTGAGCAATACAATTTTGGGATATGATAAAGAAGGTTTTTTGGTATGTAAAAACGTTAACAACTCGAAACCGACCTCCCATTTGAAAAACAGACGTTTCAGCCAATAACTCGTTTTGGCCATTTGCGACTGTCCGCTCATTTCGTGGTGCCAGGTCACATATCCTCAAAGGCAAAATTCCATCACCTATATTCCGTACTCCACCAGCGCTTTACCAATTGAGTTAACTTGGCCTATGCATGCTATGTTAGCGGTCTCCCAAACTGTCGAGATCTTCGTTCGGGGTGCTACTAATGTAGCGATGAATCTAAAAGCATGGAATCGTAACTTGTATTTGCTTGGTCGTATAGAACGAGGGACATAACATCTTCAAGCATCTGTCCTCGGAGGAGTACAAACAGGTACTGAGTGACATCCGACATGCCATCTTAGCCACGGACCTGGCCTTGTTCTTTGGCAACAAGGCTAAGCTGAAGGTCATCGTGGAGGCCGGGGAATTCTCCTGGACGAACCCGGAGCACAGGTGGGGTAGGCCGCAGTCTGTAGACAAAAGGTGCCGTGTCTAAGGTGTCAAAAAGTGCTGGGCGAGTGGATTCAGCTACTTGAGTACTCAAAAGGAAATTAGTCGAAAGTAATCGTGTACTCGCAAATACTCGCGAGTAGTCGAGTATTCAGGAGCAGTTGGAGAACAGAACGAATAATGCACGCTAGTACACTTTTTTACACAACATTTACATTTTTGAGTCATTTACCTGATTTTTTAATTTTTTGGGGCGGTCGGGGTAGTGAAATCCTGGGGATCGGATTGTATCTTTTGTCAAAGTGTCAACCTTGCAAGAGATTCATCAGTGCAAGAGATTCATCAGGGCCACCTGCTGCACTTTGTTGCGTGTGGAAGGGTTTAGATTAAAGTCTGTCAAAGAACCTTAAAGCTCCCAGTTGCTACATAAACATGGTTTATAGTCCATAAATGTGACCCACCACCCCAAAACCAGGCTGAAGTCAAAATTTGTTGTATGAGAGATTTTTATACCATTGGATTGCTAGCGTTTTAAGCTTTAAAATAATCTATAGTGGACTCAAATAGGTGGTATACTTTTGAAGTTATATCTTTTTGAAGTTAGGAAGTGTCAAGGGATGCTTTTGAGAAAACGAGCACTAAAGTCGTTCATTATTATCATACATTATTGAAGAAAAAAATCAGGAGAAGGCCGATATTATCTAACGAGTTTTAACTAACGATTTATGAAAACAAACAAAAAATTAATTAACAAAAAAAAACAATTAATAAATTTTAAAAATGGCATTTGCCGACTTCCGCCTGGTTTTGGCATGGTGGGTCACAAATAAGGGCTCCAAAAGTGTGACTTTGTTGGTGTTCCGGTTCACCTGTTCAGAGTAATTTCCACATTTTCCATGCAAGTTTCATGAAATTGACTTCAAATTTTTTGGGGGGGCAAATTGCTTTATGTAGCTCTGGGAGATAAAAGGCATCAAAGAACGTGTCCTAAATAAAATAAATAATTTACGTCAGACAAAACCAGGACACACAAAAATAGACTCCTTATTTACATGTCTGGACAGACCCACGTAAATTATAGCTCTATTGATAACATCTACATAAAACGAAACTTAAGCGCAGAAACTGCAAAGTAGTTACTTTTTCTCGAAGTCAACTGTCAAAAACGAATTGCTACTCGTGAGTACCTGGGGCCAATTTCACAGAGCTGCTAAGCACACAAATTTGCTTAGCACAACAAAAGTCTTGCTCGTTAAAAACAAGTTATCAGCCAAAATTCTACGTGTTTTTCATGCTAAGCAAAAAACCAGCTGATTATCAATAAAAAACAATAAATATCACGTGAACATTTGCTCTGTAACCTTGTTTTTGCCAAGGACAAATGTTCATGCTAAGCAAATTTTTGTGTTTAGCAGCTCCGTGAAAATGGCCCCAGATCTATTCGCACCTGGATGAGTACTCAAGTAGATGCAAAATGACAAGTATTACAATGAGTAGCACAAACTTCTCGGGAGTACTCACTCTACTCGCCCAGCAAGTGACCTAAATGCAGAACACGGCAATGGTAGCGTGTGTGTGAAACTAGATTATGTGAAAGCTGTTTGCAGTGTGTATGAGATTGGTGTGATTAGTTTGACAGGAATTTGTGATCTCCAACGAAACCCGAAACAAGTCACACAAGTTGATTTTGTGCTACGAGGAGGGTTGAAATTTTCCTTTTTGATAGATTTGTTGACCCCTTGACGCCAGTATTATTTACTCGCTTACCGGATTATACGCATGACTGCACAGCAGCCTTTGTTTAGTAGCTGCACAATGGACCCGAGCATGCACCTGTGACACAGGCCGTGTTCTACTGTGTAGTACAGCTGGCAAAAGCATCCATGACTTCAAGGGGTTAATATTTTATCTTTAACAGTGTAATTGTTTGGGTTTTTTTTCTTGGAAAAAAAATATGGCAAATTGTTTGGAATTTTGAAACAAGGCGTTATATTTCGCATTCATCTGTTAAAAATAATGTGGTTGGTTTGGTGTTTTCCTTATCAAGTTCGATGATAAATCACAAAGAACACTGAACAATGCTCAATTTTTAACCAGTTCGCGCCGGAAGACGTATTTATACACGCAAGGTTTTCCCCAGATTCAAATTGGATGACGCATAAACACGTCACGAGCAAGGCCGGAAATGTCTGTCAGCAGCGAGCAATGCCGAAAATGCGTGGGTGTGGTTCCTGGTACCATCGGCCTGAACCCGCCTCGGATCGAGTGTCGTTAAAAATAATCCCGGCGCAAACTGGTTAAATGCGTTTATCGCAAAAGTAGTTTTAACATCTTTGCAACCAATTGCAAACGATACCGTTGATGTCAAATTAAAGCTGAACAAGCCCGCTTTCCATCTACTCACCAGACTCATTTTCACCAAAATATGACTTGTTTCTGGTTTTGTGGAAGCCGATCACAAACATGTATATGAATTTTCAAGAGTGTGAGAGTGTATGTTTAATAATAATATTGTGCGGTGCTTATAAACGCTTCATCACCAACGGTCTCAAAGCGCTTCACATTATTACCCCGGTCATTGGGCCCATGAAACATTCCAAATACCATCTCAGCTCCCTGGGGAGTATACAGCTCGATGCTGCCATTTCGGCACAAAGCAGCTAATAACAACCATCTCTGCCCTCACAGGTACCCATTTATTTCCTGGGTGGAGAGAAGCAATGAGTGTCAAAGTGCCTTGCCTAAGGGCACACGTACCTTAGTCCCAGGCTGGACTTGAACAGCTGTTGTTAGTTGTGCACAAGCCGTAGAACACAGCCTGTGTGACAGCTGCACGCTCGGGTCCATTGTGCAGTGCAGCTACTGGACAAAGGCTGCTGTGCAGTCATGTGTATAATCCGGTACAGTGAGAATTAATACCGGCATCAAGGGGTTAAAGTTGATGCTTTATGAATGAAATGAGAGAGAAGCGAATTGAAATATTGCACAATGACAGTACACATCGTTGGGTGCGTTCGAGTACTGTAGCAATTACTTGGGTAATGACAGTTGGGTTTAGCCACGAGAGCCGTGCTGAAACAACACTCAAACGCGGGCCATCACGATCCCAACAGGATGGTCACGGCAAACGTTTTTGGAGGCTAACTTTGAGATCGACTGCTTTGAAGTCAGTCGCAAACAAGCATCAACGTTTGGATTTGGGACACATTTTAACTTCTTTTAACTATCTGGCCGCCAAATTTGACGACTTCCAACGGTGACTCTGCTCCTTGAGCAGTGTTTGTAGTGGCTGACCCGGGTAAGCCCCAAGTATGACAGCAAAGCTAATCGAACGACTCGCGGTAACCCGTGTCATCCCGGGTCAGCTAAACGAACGCACCCATAGATGTATGTGCAGCACAATGGTATAGATTTGAACGATAGCTTTTGAATGGGCATATATTATCAATGTCTTGCCGATTTTTCTTTTTTACTAACTTCTCTCCTGTTTGCATTATAGCGCTTTTATTAACCAATTAACTAATTAACTGCATTGTTAATTTGCTTGCTCCCTGATATGTTTGCTGTACTTTCTCTCCTTTTTTTCTGTGTGTATTTCTCACTGTTGGTCCGTTTGATTGATCTGTAACGTGTCGATGTGTGTGGCATCTTGTGCCTGTGGCAACCTGTTTCGTGTTACCGGTACAACATCTTAGATCATTTGTGAGAGCACTGACCATGACTGCATGCGATTTGGCGGCCAACTCTAAGCCGTGGTTGGTACAACAACAAACCGTTAAGGTTATCTTTGACGAGTTTTATCAGCAGGTATGCATGATGTTAGATTTCAGCCACTTTATAACGGTTTCTTTTGGGAAATGCTTGCACCATTCTATTCTGTAATGCACACTGCACTGTTAGTGTTCTTTCTGGGTAATTCTCAGCTTAAAATTACCTCCAAAACGTGCATGAATAAAGCTTTAAAGTTACCAGTTACTGTTTACCCTAGTAAGTTGGGGAAGTTGTTAACAACAGATGTCAGTCTCTGGCTCGGTGGTACTTTACAAAAAAACCTAAATACTTAAAAGCTTTATTCATGCATGTTTTGGAGGTAATTCTAATCTACACACATGCATACAATCTCCCACCAACATAGACATTTGAATTGAAAGGAAGATTGTCTTATCCCTCAGATGGGAAATTAAATGGCCTTGCCCCCAAGTGGACTGTGCAATTCTAAATACAAAAGCCCGATGTATTGATGACGTTACGCACTGTTTACCGTAGTGTATCATGGGGGAAGTACAGGGGAAGTTGTTAACGATGTTAGTCTCTGGATCAGTGTACTTTACAAAAAAAGTTACCGGTGACGTCATAAAATGTTAGCGCCCTCTAGAGGCAGGTTGAGAAACTTTTGTTATTTAATAATCAGCTGATTTGTGTGGCAAATTTTGCTGAAATCACTTTATAACTGTTGTATATAATCAGCTTTATGCTAAGAACACGTTAAAGGCAGAAATATAATCCATATTGTTGCTTCAAGCAGTAAAGTTAAAACGTCATCAAGTATTATATTACAGGCAACCAATGGATTCAAAGATTTAATCTTAGAGGGCTGTGACATCGGGATGACATGTTCGGGTGTCATGTGACGTCACAGGTGCATTTTTCTAAGTTTTAGATATAGTATTTTATGCCAATTACGTTGTATTTATAATAAATAATAATAACAGGCATTGATATACTGCGCTTTTCCAAAACATGATCAAAGTGCATAACAAAAGAAAGGATATCAATTAAAACAAACTAGAAAAAACTTAAATCTACTATTTAGGAAAAAGATAAGTTTTAAGTTTACTCTTAAAGGGTAACTGAAATTAAAAACTGTAATATGGCGAAATATACGCTTTAATAACGCTGAATATTTAACAACTGCAAAAACTTCTTATTTGTTTAGGTTTGCTCATTAATCGTGACCCTAAAATGAAAAGCAAGATGCGCCGTGCCCCGCCCACAAAAGATGACGTCACGGTAAGAATATAGCGTGGCTGTACCAGGCTAAGCCTAGCCTTGAATACAAGGCTGCACTGTATCCGCAACGTGGGGTCATCGTTTGTCATAACACCAAACGTGTACATAGCCCGCAATGCATTATTATAGAGAACCAGCTGAGTATGTATAATAATGCATTGCGGGCTATGTACACGTTTGGTGTTATGACAAACGATGATCCCACGTTGCGGATACAGTGCAGCCTGGTATTCAAGACTAGGCTTAGCCTGGTACAGCCACGCTATATTCTTACCGTGACGTCATCTTTTGTGGGCGGGGACGGCGCATATTGCTTTTCATTTTAGGGCCACGATTAATGAGCAAACCTAAACAAATAAGAAGTTTTTGCAGTTGTTAAGTATTCAGCGTTATTAAAGCGTATATTTCGCCATATTAAAGGTTTGAATTTCAGTTACCCTTTAAATGTATTTGTTATCAATGAAATTAAAAGATATGTTCTCATGTCGTCATAACATGTCAGATAATTATTTTACTAACAGCTGGTGTTTGTCCACAAACACGCTTCTAGTTTTGTTCAATTTACTCTTCTTTTTTTTTTGGTGTTCAATTCTTTATTTTCTTTGTTGCTGCTTGCAATTGAATGATTATTTCTCACGGGTTTTCCCAATTTTGTGGCAATCTCTTTTTTCCTGCACCTATTAACACTGGCCTTGTTCATTCTGCACATCAAACGAATGAAAACAAAGCACTTTCAATAATTTCAATTAATTGTCGATATTCTTGCATCCGAGTCTCTGACTTTTACGTATGCATCAATGTTGTACCGACTAGTGACGACTTTGTAAAAAGAAAAATGGAGTACAAGTTGAATATGTTGACATCATGCATCAGATTTTCTGTGAAAGAATAATTAGGCTGAATTAAAAAAACAGTTTCTCGTCTGAATTTTTTTAAGAAGA
Source organism: Crossaster papposus (assembly GCA_037893245.1). Classification (NCBI taxonomy): domain Eukaryota; kingdom Metazoa; phylum Echinodermata; class Asteroidea; order Velatida; family Solasteridae; genus Crossaster; species Crossaster papposus. The sequence goes on from JBAIAA010000193.1 coordinate 793,913, forward strand.
AAAAAAGTAGGATATGTGCACTTTTTTTTGCTGGACATACACATTTTATTTGTATCATCACAAAATTATACACTTTTGATATTCAGAGACTTACACCTTTGATGGATAAACAATTTTGATACCAAAAACAAGAGTTGTATTCGAGTCCCATAAGTCCAGTCCCAAGTTAATGGTTGAACAATGACCAAGGAATACTTTTGCTTAAGGTAGGATACACCATTTACAGATAACATTTTGACTACCAAATTATTAACAAATATTTGAAACTATATAATGATTCTAGGCATCCAGCCAAATGATTGCGCTAGATATATCCTGTAATTGTTCCGAAAAAAACTGCCCGATGCCGGTTGAAATTGAACGCCGTTTTTCTGAACTTTTTGTTCTGCATCCATGATTGTAAAACTTCGAACAGTACAGTTAAACGATATTTACTATAAAATACAACCCCCCAAATCCACCTATTCCTGATAATTCAAGCAATTACCAATGGTGTATCCTACAATTCATTTGAATAGGTAGTGACTTGTATTGAGACTGAAGGACTTGTGATGGACTTACGGGTACTTGCAGGGAATCAAATAGCTCTATAGCAAGAATTTTTAGAATCCATTTTTATGCTCTGAAATACTGCAAAAGGGAAAAAATACGATCGGGTGAAATTGCCGATGTGAAAATGACTCGGATTTTTGTTAAATAAAAAAACAACAAAAAAACGTAAACCAAAATGAATATTAAATGCAGAAGCCAAAAAGGACGCAAGGATGAGAAACAATTAGTCAAAATAACGTAATATGAGGCATCATTTTGACTAAAATTTGTCAAAATGATGCCTCATAATTATGACTAATTAATGTTATTTTGACTAATAGATGTTGACAGTTAGGAAACCGAAAATGTAAAACAAAACACGACGCCATTAGGTCCTGGGGCCAATTTCACGGAGCTGCTAAGCACAAAAATTTGCTTAGAACAAAAAAGTCTTGCTCATTAAAAACAAGTTATCAGTCAAAATTATACGTGTTTTTCATGCTAAGCAAAAAACCAGCTGATTATCAATCAAAAACAATAAAGATTGCGTGAAAATTTGGTCTGTAACCTTGTTTTTACCAAGGACAAATTTTCATGCTAAGCAAATTTTTGTGCTTAGCAGCTCCGTGAAATTGGCCCCTGGTCTATTAGACTCAATGAATTGGTAATGCAAACAATATATTGAACTTGTCACTTCAATCCTGTAGTCTCTAGTAGTAGTACAACCTCTTTATCTCCAAAAACAAGCCCATTATTTATTTGACAACTCCAGAAAGATGTTGAAGGCTGTAGCAATGACGGCCTGTGATCTGTGTGCCGTTTGTAAACCCTTTGAAATTCAACGACAAGTGGCCAATGAATGCTTCGAGGAATTTTATAGCCAGGTATTAAAGGGTCCTAGAAATGTGGTTTTTATTAGTTTAAATGAAAGATTATAACTAATTGAGTGATTTTCAGTTCATAAAAGTTTTATTTTTGGGTAATTAATATGAGAAAACAAATAATAAAGTGCTTTGGGGGACCGGCCCAGCCCCTAGAATGGTAGCTTATTAACATGTAAAATTTGCATAATTGTGGCGAGTGTCCGGAAGACTTCGACGTCGCGACCAGCGTGCCCGTGCATGCATGCATCACGTGCCATGCGTATCGATGCAAAATCATTCAGTCGATGGTCGACTCAAGTTATTGTCAAAGGAATTGTCAAGTGGAATATCTTCTTCAGATGTAGGACCTGGTGATACTGCAGATATATGCGCTCCCCGGCCCCAAACTGTCGTCTTCACTCGCCATGTCTGAACAAATTCTGTTGCGTGCGTACCCGCGTGCATACAATCTCGCATGTACATGTACATGTTCTTTTGGGGGGTTGCCGAATGTTCGTCACGAACAGCGCCACCATTTGTCAGTGTTTGAACATGTTAATGAGGGGGCCAATTACATTTACGGTGATTAACCCCAATTAATGTCATTTTATATCATTTTATCACCCCTGGTCTTGTTACTTACACACCAAGGCACATTTTGAATTATTAAACAGCAATTCTCCTCGAAAGGTCTGCATAGAACCTTTAAGAGATGCTGCAATGTCGTTATCGATGTCTTTGTCAAATAACATTGGAATGTGACTTACTATACACATTTCAGATTGACAAAACATATTTTGCTTTGACAATAAGTTTTGAATATTTTGATTTTCAGCCAGGTGCAGTTTTAAATAATCTAATACAAAATTATTTAAAGTAGACAGTGCTAGCAGTTTGTGCCCCAAATCGTTATTTTTTTAAAAATTTATTTCCAATTTCAGGATTGTCCGCGCATTCATATAATAGGCTGTCTTCTCAAAGTATGTCGGTCATTTGACAAGGATACGATTTTAGTTTTACACAGCGGTTTTGAAAGCAACCTTGACAAATTGTCCGCTAGCGGAAATTTTGTTTCAGGTCTTGATGACCTCCTAAAACATTTCTCAATGTTTGAATTTCTCAATGGACGTCAGTGACTTTCAACTTTCACACGAGAGATATTTTGTAAAATTTTGAGAAAACTTTGAGAACAATCTCTCAAACTTTGAGAGTGTTTTTTGTGTCATGTGAAAAGGCCTTTATAACACTCATTTAAGTACCCCAACGATCCTAAATCCTCCAATTAAATTAGTTAAATTCTACACACACCCGGGGGGGTGGACGGGGGTGGACGACTCACAAATGTGACACGATCAAGCGGAATGAGTCGGATGTCGGGGAATCGGATGTCGGGGAATCCCAAATTTGTTTTAATCAAAACTGTGTTCTTTGTTAGTATTTAAACAAATTTCCATAACTCGACAACAAAACATCGTATCAACATGGGGTTTTCGGTTTTTAAAACGTACAGATGCCCTCTTTAAAAAAACTCATTTTTTGACCGGGGCCGACATCCGACTCATTCCGCTTGATCGTGTCACAAATTTGTAGGGGTTCACCCTTTTTAGTTTGTTGTAATTTTGGCAATGAACATGGACATTTGTTTTCTTTTTTGAATCACAGACTAATTACTACCATCAGCCATGTTTGTATTTTTGGTGTCGACATTTTATTTCAGGATATGAATTTTTGTTGGACTAATTATAATCAATATTACATATATTGTAGAATTTTGCAGAACTTTAACTGTCATATTTGATCTAATTACTACGAAACGTTGAAGTGAATTGCAGGTTTAATTTGGACTAAAACAAAAATCCTATATTGCTGGATTAAAAAAAAATACAAGAGCAGTGGTTATTGGTTAATAAAGTGGAATACACCATTGGTAATTGCTTGATTTATCAGGAATGGGTGCATTTTGGGGGTTGTATTTCATAGTAAATATCGTTTAACTGACCTGTCCGAAGTTTTACAAACATGGATGCCGAGAAAAAAGAAAGAAAAACGGCGTTCGTTTTCAACCGGCGTCGGGCCGTTTTTGTTTGTTTTTCCGCTATCGCTGTCCAGCGATCGTAATTTTGTTAATAAAATTTCACTTTTTTGAACAATTACAGGATATAGCGCAATCATTTTTCTAGATGCCTAAAATCATATTTTTGTTCAAATCTAGGTAAGATATTTCTTAATAATTTGCTAGTAAAACCTTCGATATCTGCAAACGGTGTATCCTTGAAGATTCATAAACAATTTCTCGTTTAATACTAAAATACCTAAATAAATACCTCTGATTTATTTAACTCGAAATACTGGCAGTCTTGTCAGGAAAAGATCTGTGTTGAGATTTTTTACATTTCTTTTGGTATCTGTCGTAGGGTGATGAAGAAAAGGCACAGGGCAGAAATCCCATTCCCATGATGGATCGCTTGAAGTCACATGAGCTGCCAACCAATCAGGTAAGACGCGACTGCCTTCGTAATTAGGGAATAGGGACCCGGGGCCAATTTCATAGAGCTGCTTAGCACAGAAATGTGCTTGGCACAAAAAAAGTCTTGCTCATTAAAAAAAGTCTACCTGTTTTTCACACTAAGCAAAAAAACCAGCTGATTATCAATCAAAAACAATAAAGATCACGTAAAAATTTGGTCTGTAACTTTGTTTTCATGCTAAGGAAATTGTTGTGCTTAGTAGCTCTATGAAATTGGGTCCCGGTCTTATCTGCGTGACAATGACCGGGTTGGGGATGGCTGCTAGTATTAATTCGGCTCGATCAATTAAACCAGTTAGCGCAAAGTTTTTTCAAAGTTCAAAATAACTGACGGGTAAACACGTCACGAGCAAGGATGTCCGTGACTAGCTCGCAGCGAGCAAGGCCGGGAAATCTCAGGGTGTGGCTACCCACAGATGCCGACCTGAACCTGTCTCGGATCGAGGTTCGTGAAAAACAATCCCGCACCTGGGCCCGGTTATACTCATCATACTGTTATTCCCATTAATAAATAAATACATTTGCTTTCGTCGATATTTCCAGATTTGTGTGTTCGTGTTCACGGCGTGCACATGTATACTGCTGTATTGTTACAAGTTACCGTAGGACTGTTGTATATTATTTTGCCATACAATCATTGGCTTACGGTACATGCTTATTACGGCGAATCATTGCGCGCACACACGCTCTCTATTTGACCGGATACAAGAGTTGCCTCGGTTACTAAGTCTGGATAATGGTTATGAACGGCTGGTTTAGCTCAGCCGGTAGAGCATTAGACTGAGGATCGCAAGGTTCAAGTCGGTCTTCGCTCACCCAACGTATGGGTAGCACTTTGGTGCGATAATGAACTGGGAGTTGAAGACAGGTGTGCGCCCCGTCACAACAATTGATATCTGGTCTAGCGCTAACGAAAGGGGGATAGACTCTCTTATTGTATGGCTGATACCAACAATAGGCCTCCTCGACCTAGGCTACCTTACCACAGGGATGTAGTCGAGTCTCTGCAAGTCCCTGTAAGTCTCTGCAAGTCCATCACAAGTCCTTCAGTTCCAATTCAAATCACAAGCTATTCAAATCAGCTTTGACAAAAGCATTCCTTTGTCATTGTTCATCCAGTTACTTGTGACTGCCTTTATGAAAGGACTTGTGACTGGCTTCACGAAGGGACTTGTGAACGGACTTGCAGGGACTCGATTACAACCCTGCCTTACCATGGATGACGATAGGTCAATTAATGCCAGCATTTCACCTTGATAACTTGACTAAAGAACACTTGTTGTCCATCTTTTCATTGCCAGGTGTCATTCATTGTGGGAATCTGCTTGCCATGCTATGATCTCCTCACTAAGCTTGTTCCCAGTGCTAAGCCAATGTATGACGGAGCAGCGTGAGTCATTTGTATTTAGGAATCTTATACATTGCGGCAAAAAACAGAACGAAGCGTGCTTTCACCGCACTCTTACAAAATTGGTACATGTATAACCAAAATTATTGTGCTAGATATTCTTTAATTTTCACAAAAAAGTTTCGTTAAATTTCTTCAAGTAGTTTTTTCGTAATCCTGTTAACCAGTTTGCGCCGGATGACGTATATAAACGAAAAGTTTCCCCAAATTCAAAACGGATGACGCATAAACACGCCAAGTTCAAGTTCGGAAATCTGTGTCAGTAGCGAGCAAGGCCGGAAATGCGTGGGTGTGCTTCCCAGCACTATCGGCCTGAACACGCTTCGGATCGAGTTTCGTTAAAAATAATCCCGCCCCTCGGCTCGGTGATGTTAAAATAATCCCGGCGCAAACTGGTTAACAAGACAGACAGACAGACAGACAGACACACACACACCAGCCAAAACGTAACTTCCCTGGTATACAGGTACTAGTAATTAATGACACGTGTGCAAGACTCGAGCCTTTTTTGTTCTGTCCAGGAGGAATTTACAGAACTGGTCGGCCATCGTTGCCAAGCAGAAAGCCGAAGAGGAAGAAACGCTGAAGCAGGAAGAGATTGCGAAGCAGGAGGAGCAACGCGGAGACGGAGATGAAAGGCAAGAAGCCTCGACAACGGAGGAGAACGAAGCTACAAGCAAGACCCAAGCTACAGCCGGGAGTCTTGCAGCAGATACAGAGCAGTCGAAACAATCTGAGCGACGCACACCGAGCGACGAAGCGATTCAGAGATCACCAGGACAAGATGGGAAGGAGTCGACAGTCCCAGCAGCACAGACGAACCACGACACGCATGAACAAACTAAAGCACCACCACCCCCGGGGACTAATACCACCACCCCCGGGGACTAATACCACCACCCCCGGGGACTAATACCACAGGCATTGAATCTGGCGATGATGGCGAGAAATATATCAGTACTACTGATCATTAGGTAGCGCGCACGGGCCGATTTCACGAAAACTCGATTGTTTCATCTTCAATCCGTCGTAGGACTTAAAATGAGTCTCCGCGTTTGGATTGATTCTGACTAAAAATGATCAGTTGGCTAAAACCATCTTGAGAAAGACGCGTCGAAACTACCAATTTAAAGGCTGTTTCGTGTTTGTTTCGACAACTCAACGAAACAGTCGTTGAAAGGAATTGCGAAAGCCAACTTCCACAAAGGTGTGCTTGCCTTGACCATGGTCTGTTTCCTCAACGAGCGAGCAGCCGCTACGGTCGCTATTACGAAGGCTGTACGTGTAGACGTACTGTACAGCCGCAACTGTACAATAGACGAACAATATATCTCTTTAGTCCTCAGGTGTTCGTCTTTTGTTGGCGTTAAAGTGTACTATTGGGTTAGGTTATAGTACACACAGGAACAAAGGGAAACACAATAGGGTATCCTCGGTCATTATCTAAAACACGAATTGATGTTTACGGATGTGTTGGGGCGTAAGTACAAACATGATCAGCCATTTTTACGTACATGTGTATACGTAGGTACGTGTATACATACATACATCTTAACTATTGAAAGCACATTAGTAAATGTCAGATTTATTCTTAAAAGAGTAACAGTTGAAATAACTTGCATGTACTTTCAATTAGTTATTCCCAATAGCTAGATTTAAAAGAATTATCGCTACAATTAAGCTATTTTTTTATTTTAGATACAATTTGTACTATTTATCATGAATTGTTATAACTGTTTGGGAACAACCTGGTAAAACAATTGTAATAAATAATACAAAACAATTTTGAACATAGTAATTTTTTTTCTGGAATAGAGTATAGAGTGCAATAATTTAAGTATTATTTAATAAGCCATGTCGCTGCGTAGTTATGCATGTTATATCAACCGTTTTCATTGTAAATAAACAATTTTATCTATTTCAATAGCTCACTAAGTTATTAAAATATGAGTGAAGTCCTTCAAAATGTACATATGAATATAAACATTACATACATTTTACGAACCAGCATTCCGACAGTCTTTTTTTTTCAAATTTGATCCAGATTTCCATTTTGGCAAGAGAAACATAATGTGTAGTGTATATTCCGAAAATTTGCACCCCCAAACAAAAATTAAAAATAATAATAATAAATAAATACAAAACAATTAAACAGATTTCAACAAAATTTGATGCAAAATCAGTCGGAAGTCACAAATTCAGATTTTGAGATATTAGCCAGAATATATATGGGGTGGAATTGTCAATATTGTTTTTGGTATTTTTTTTTGCCAAAAGTAAAAGGAAACTATTCATATTTAAAACAGTGAAGAAAGAATTATGTAATTCAGAAAGGAAACAAGTCAAAAAAGTGAATTTTCAACCCGATGTTTTTTATGCAATGTGTTTTTTAGTGTACTGTTATTTTAACATATACCAAGTTTCATTCCCAAACCTTGCACAAAGTTAACATTGTTAAGGACTTTGTTCTGCCATGAATCAAAAGTGTGCCTTCGACGACTCAATTAAATAACTTTCAACCTAATTTTTCTCTTTTCTTATTTTCAATGTGTCCCTACTCCACATATGTGGTAACTTTTGAACCGAAAGTTGTATCAACATATTTTTCAAAATAACCAGCATTATATCTATACATTTGTGAAATAAAAATACTTTGTTATATATTTTAGCAAGTCTTTGATCTTATAGAATGTGTGGTGCCAAATTAGAGTATTATATGATGCAGCATTTGTGACCTGTACCAACGAAACCCGGACAAAGTCGCACAATGTGTTTTATTACAATGTACTTGTGCAGTAATTTCGAAATAGATTTTACCATTTTTTTTTTTATTTTTTTTTAGAATCACGCACTTTTAATCTACAATCTCACCAAAGTTGAACATAATCCGTCGCCAAGAAGTGTGTTTTTGTTGCTTTTCTGAACTTCAAAACCATTTATCTCATAATCAAGTTGTCAGGGTGTTATCACTAAATCCTTCCCCAGGGGAGATAGGGTGGGGGTACAAGCTAAGAAGCTAAAGAATTTGAAAAAAACAAAATCTAACAATTGTCAACTTTGTCTGAGTTTCGTTGGAACAAATCACATTTATTAATAAGCTAAGAGATTATACGTGTACATACATGTGCAATAGCAAGGAACTAAATTATATGAATCAAAATGTATAGTTTTTAAAAGTTTTACTAGTCCGTAAACAGGAATTACTGGGAATAAATGTATGATACATGTTATAGTTAAATTGATCATGCACGCTGTAAATAATATATTAAGTAGAAGTACTGTAAGTATAAACACGATACAAGTAAAATGTGTCTGTGTCTATGTTTATTGAGTGTCGTTTTTTTATATTTTTTATATGCAGATTATTAAAGAATATCCAAAACCGTGAAACTTCACAGGAAAAAGATCCCAATTGGATACTATTTCCTCTCTCAAAAGGTTATAGGCAGAATAAAAAGGTAAGAGAGAAGGACAAACGTTTAGGTTGAAAACACGGCTATATAATAACGTTTCAAACATTCGGCTTTTATCAGGTTATTCAAGATAACAAAACACCAAAACGTGTACATAGCCTGTATATATATATAAAATGGGGACATACAAATATACTCGGTGCTCATCGGAAACGTCAATCATAAAAAACAAACCTACAATTTCTGACATTTTGGTTAAAAATTACCAATTTTCCAAAAAAAAAATCATATTTTTTCTGGACTTTTCTTCAAAATTTCGACCCAATGTTTAATTTTAAACATGAATTCCGTCCAGTAAATTCGAGTTAAAATGGCTTCTCTGGTCCTGTGCTTCTTCTGAAAGAGTTTTAAAACTTCTTTTTGGAAAGGCCTGTAAAACAAACAATTTCTTTCGTTAGAGTACATCGTTCTGCCAAGTCATATCAAAACACCCCTTCCCGCATTCCAACTACCACTTAATTTAGTTCCATGCTACTGCTAGCTGCAAAAGTCACCATAAAACCATCAGGGCGCCCTCTGTAATAAAGGGGTTGCATTGACGTCACGCGCGCTACGCGTACGCGCTAATCGCACGTACAACCATGCGGAGCGGTGAGGTCAAACAAAGTGTTTTTGACCTCACCGCTCCGCCTGGTTGTACGTGCGATTAGCGCGTACGCGTAGCGCGTGTGACATCACATGCATTAACTTTATTGTGTACGACATGATAATTTCCTGCACACCCCCGTACATAAAATGGTTTAGGCCAACTCCGTGCGAAGGCAAAATGGCGGCCAACGACCGTGCTGGGTAGATATTTTTTCTGCATAAAAAATATTATATTTTCACAAAAGAAATGTAACCTCAAGAAATGTAACCTCAAGCACAATCACACTCTTTTGTATCGTGTGTATTACAGTGCTATACCGTTTTTGTCAATATAAAATACGTTTTGGATGTGTTGTCGGTTATTGTCGGTGCTGTGCGTGTTGTCGGTGATTAGTATGATCCCATAAAAAAAGGGTAACCGCGCCAAATTTTATATAGTCGATCTGTTTCACGTGTTTGACGATTGATCATCCGCCGTTTGCCAATGCCAACTTTTGATCTAAACGTAAGTAAACATATCTTTAATTACTGTAGGCTATTATTATATTGGACCGTGCGAAAGTTGACCAATGACCTGAACACAATGGGGGCAATATGGGAGTCAAAATGTCTCCACTTGGACGGTATTTCTAAAATGGGTCTCCACTGCACTGTACAGGAGCGAGGCGCCACAAGTGGCAATGTTTTCACGAAATAGATTCACAGATTTTACACAAAAACTAGGGTTAGTGTGCATGTTGGGGTTAGTGTTTGGGTTGGGGTTAGTGTATGGGTTAGGGTATACGGTATATTTAGTCACAATTTCAACCCAGGAAATTAACCCTGTTTGAAATAGGAGCATTTTGAAAAGGATTGTTGACAGCCCCAAACCTGTGTACATGATTTATTAAACCTGCACAGCACATCAACAACTAATTGTAAATTTGAAAAACTTGTTCATGTTTTATCCATACACCCATTTAGATGCTCGGAGTCAAAAGTCCTTCAAGACAACGTAACTTAGTATCTCCCAGTCCCACTGATACCAGAACATCTCGGAAGAGAAGACGCGATGCTTCTACTGATTCTGATGGAGAATCGCTAGATGCTTTGCAAAGGTAATACTGGCTTTCCCCGTTATTTTAATACTACACATAAAAACGGATTCCTTATAACAAGAATTTATTTTAGTTCCCGAACATTGCCAAGCTCGATTCTCAATTTCAATTTTAAAAAGTTGCTAATAGATTTTGTATAAGGTGCAGTATCAGGGTGTGCTACCCACAGATGCCGGCCTGAGCCCGTGTCTGATCAAAGTTCGTTAGAATCAATCTCGTGCCTGGGTCGCGTCAATATCAAAATAAAGTTTACGGTTATCTTATGTGTGTAATTATCCGTGTAATCTTATGTTTTGCGGTTGCGGTTACCGGTTAACCGTAACCAACGTAAACAAAAACAAAGAAAAAAACAAGTCTCACAAGTTTGTTTATCTTATTTTTCAAACATCGCTAATTTAAAGATGAGAATCGCAAACAAAAATGATATATATCATGTATCCAAACGGGTAAACAAAATTCCCCTACCCCTATACATTGCCGACAAACAAAACTTTGTATTGTTTTGATTTATATGTCTTCTTCGTGTACTACTTTTTTTGTATGCTCCAAAAATAGATGGGTCGATTTTTAAAAACTTAAGGTTAAGGTTAACTGAACCGGAAAAGTGTAACTGTGTAACCGTGTAACCGTTCTGTCAAAATTATAGTTATAGGCATACCAAAAATTAAAAATACTATTAAATCTGAACATTAAATAAATTTCAAATTTTTCATTATTTTGCAGTTTTCTTCACAAAAAATATCAATAAATCTGAAAATTAAATAAATTTACCAATTTTTTAATATTTTGCAGTTTTCTTCACTACAAATATCAATAAAATTGAAAATTAAATAAATTTACCAATTTGTATTATCTTGCATTTTTCTCCCACTATGCCTTGTGCCTAGCTAGTTCCGTCTCATTTTGACAGAACGCATTTGACATATGAATCAAAGCTGCATTTACTTTTTATCACCATTTTTTTTTTTTTTTACAGAAAACAACCACGATCAAGCAGTAATGATATCGAGGAACAGTCCCCTACATTCTCTGCCAAGTGTTTCTACAGCCCCAAGGGACGTGGAGGGTACCAGACGCCACTCGAACGGCAGAAGCTACGAGCAGAGCTCGGCGAAGTACTTCCCTCAAAACCGCCCGTAGAAACGGACAAGAAGATCGGGAAGACCAGAAGGATTCCAACCTATACTACCCAAACCAGAAGAGGTACTCATCAGCCTAAAAAAAGCAGTAAATCCGCTCCGAAAGACCAGACAAAACCTGCCGAGAAAAAAAATGCTGTTGAGAGAAGCGTCAGAAGTCTTAACGAGTCTACGACATCACAAAAATCACCGAGCAAACGAAGTAACAAGGCTTCTACAAAGAGACCACCGAGCAAACGGACCCCGAGAAAGAGTCCGAGACAGGGAGTTAAAAAGGCCGTGAAACTCTACCTCCAAGGAATGAAGAAAAATCCAAAGGCTTCCAAGAAACAGACAACGAAGAGCGCGCAGAACAATATCAAAGCGAAAAGGGATCCGGAGGAAGTTACAGACAAAACGGTCGAAATTGAGGAAGGTCGTCCTGTCATCCATAAGGGAGTCTCCAAGAAACTAGAGATTGATTTTGTAGATGGTACCAATGAGACCGATTCTGAAGGAGCGACGGCTGATGATCAAGAAGCGAGCGTCATCGACTCGTCATCTCAGTCGACGATGAAGAAACGCAGCATGAGGTTAAAGGATGGCGGCGAACGTCTGTTGCCAGCGAAGGTCTCCCGTCAGTCGCCAAGACCCTCCTCTGTAGATCAGATCACAGAGCATGCTGACAGGTCTGAGGATAAGTACGACTTCCTCGAAGGGTTTGAACCAGAAACACCGGATTCATTGCCTTCTCAGATCCCTAAGAAAGGTGAGTTCTCCTTGTGCGTTGAAGTAAAATTTCTTGTGAATGCTACATATTCTTGTCTATGCTACATATTCTTGTCTCAGCAAATGTGTTTAGAAGATGTGTTCTTGAATGTGCTAGTAGTTCTACAAGTGATGCCCTAAAGCCAATTTCATAGAGCTGCTAAGCACACAAGTTTGCTTAGCACGAACAAATCTTGCTTGTTAAACAAATTTACCAGCCAAAACTCCATGTGATTTTCATGCTAAGCACAAACCGGCTGATTACCAGTCACAAATAATAAACATTACCTGAAAAAGTGGTTTTAAATTTTTTTGCTTAGCAGCTCTATGAAATTGGCCTACTTTCCTTTTTCTCTAAAGAATGATTTTCCTAAACGTGAGTGCACATCTTTGTATTCACCTTCTTTTATTATTACTTTAAATGATGGCATTCCAGAAAGAATAATTTCACACAAGGGTCGTTAATAAATTTACCTCAAGTAAGCTTTCCAACATAATTGTGGTTGGTTACTTTTTGGCTAGCTGTACAAGGTATACTCCAGTTTTAATCGGATTGTTAAACCTATTTGGTGTTATTTGACGCAATATTGCAGTCTCCCCCAAGAAGACCGCCCTGACTGTACCCGCCTTTATAACTCCGCCAATAAGCCCCTCAACCAGCAAGACAACCAGCTCTGCTTCACACAGTCCAGCAACATCCACACCTCGGCAAAGGAAACTGCACGTCATGAAGAAGATGACTGACAAGGAGGCCGATGGTATGGAACAGATGACCATGGTAAGAGCACGTTGACAATGCAGTCTTATAACTATCTAGATACGCGACCTACGCCGCCTTGCTAACAACCTTTCCCGACTGATTCCAACCAACAACGGACCTCCTACAAATGTCTATTCCCGCCCTACCTGTTTCTGAACTGCTAACTATCTCCTAACGACTAGCCTGTCCTTCTCTGATGTCTGCACGACCTGTATAAGAATGGCTCCCGTCTTGCCGTATAGTCATTTCAACTCCCGACTTCGAGAGGTGTACATCTGCTACTTTAGGTATTCTACAAAGATGCCAAGAGCATAGCCACAGCATGGCGGCAATTTGTTTCGACCATGCAAGCCTTCTGCCGACTATGTTCACGACCAACTAATGACCATTTCAAGACTTTCAAGACCTCCTAATGTCCATCGCACGACTGCTCTTCATTCCCGATCACTCCCTGATTTGTTTGAACCGTTCAAAATAGTCGGCAACACCTCGACCAAGTTCATCAACCTCTCAGGACCTTAAAAGACCCACTGACCTCCCCTGACCTTGCAACATCATTAAAGTCGGGGGAGGTCGGCCTTCAAATCGGCTAAGTGTGACCTGTCCTTGCGGTACGAATTTGACTTTACGAAGCATTCGCGGCGATGAAATTTGCCGGAGTTGAAACATAGGACAAGATAGCTCAGTTGGTAGAGCGCCGATCCGGTATTCTGGAGCTCGCAGGTTCGAGTCCTACCTTCCCAATTTCTTATTTCACTTTAAAAATGAACTGGGCTGAAGTATGAACTCGGTTTTACGGAACAAATTCAGTCACTACGCCACCCACTCACGCCACCTCAATTTTGAATTGTTTAATTGAAGGATTTAGGACAGAAGAAGTTTGGTGCGACATCCTGCGTGATGTGTGGTATGGTATACACAGCGGCACATCCTGAAGACGAAGCCAGCCATGACAAGTTCCATCGCAAATACCTCAACTCGGTCAAGTTTCCGGTAAATAAATAAGAACACACCTTGGGCTGATAAGGAAAAGTAGCGATCAAAGTTGTGCTTTTATAAAGGTATCCGTAAAGTACACTATTTTGCTTAACCCTAACCCCCTAGGCTCTCGCACTACATGTAGAAAGCATACCAAACCTAGCAAACTTCAACAGCTCACACAGGTTCAGTAGTTAACCCTAACCCCCTAGGCTCTCGCACTAGAAAGCATACCAAACCTAGCAAACTTCAACAGCTCACACAGGTTCAGTAGTTAACCCTAACCCCATAGGCTCTCGCACTAGAAAGCATACCAAACCTAACAAACTTCAACAGCTCACACAGGTTCAGTAGTTAACCCTAACCCCCTAGGCTCTCTCACTAGAAAGCATATCAAACCTTACAAACTTAAGCAGTTCACACAGGTTCAATAGTTAACCCTAACCCTCTAGGCTCTCACACTAGAAAGCATACTAAACCTAACAAACTTCAACAGCTCACACAGGTTCAGTAGTTAACCCTAACCCCCTAGGCTCTCGCACTAGAAAGCATACCAAACCTAACAAACTTCAACAGCTCACACAGGTTCAGTAGTTAACCCTAACCCCCTAGGCTCTCGCACTAGAAAGCATACCAAACCTAACAAACTTCAACAGCTCACACAGGTTCAGTAGTTAACCCTAACCCCCTGGGCTCTCTCACTAGAAAGCATACCAAACCTAACAAACTTAATGTTAATGTTTTCTTGTTAATTTTGTTTTAGGGATGGAAGAATGAAAGGTTGCTTCAAGAGTTTGATGACGGTCGTGTCATCATGGTCTTACATGATGACCCCAAGTATCAAGTCAAAAAGGTGAGTAGTAGACCGTTCAAGTAGCATGAATTTCAGACCAGGTCTCCATCACGTCTTAAGACCTCCATCACGTCTTGAGACCTCCATCACGTCTCCAGACCTCCATCACGTCTCGAGACCTCCATCACGTCTCGAGACCTCCATCACGTCTCGGGACCTCCATCACGTCACGGGACCTCCATCACGTCACGAGACCTTCATCACGTCACGAGACCTTCATCACGTCACGAGACCTCTATCACGTCACGAGACCTCTATCACGTCTCGAGACCTCTATCCCGTCACGAGACCTCCACGTCTCGAGACCTCTATCACGTCTCGAGACCTCTATCACGTCTCGAGACCTCTATCACGTCTCGAGACATCTATCCCGTCTCTAGGCCTCCATCCCGTCTCGAGACCTCCATCACGTCTCGAGACCTCCATCACGTCTCGGGACCTCCATCACGTCACGAGACCTCCATCACGTCACGAGACCTTCATCACGTCTCGAGACCTCTATCCCGTCACGAGACCTCCACGTCTCGAGACCTCTATCACGTCTTGAGACCTCTATCACGTCTCGAGACATCTATCCCGTCTCTAGGCCTCCATCCCGTCTCGAGACCTCCATCACGTCTCGAGACCTCCATCACGTCTCGGGACCTCCATCACGTCACGAGACCTCCATCACGTCACGAGACCTTCATCACGTCACGAGACCTCTATCACGTCTCGAGACCTCTATCCCGTCTCAAGACCTCTATCACGTCTCGAGACATCTATCCCGTCTCGAGACATCTATCCCGTCTCGAGACCTCCATCACGTCTCGAGACCTCCATCACGTCTCCAGACCTCCATCACGTCTCCAGACCTCCATCACGTCTCGAGACCTCTATCACGTCTCGAGACCTCTATCACGTCTTGAGACCTCTATCACGTCTGGAGACCCCCATCACGTCTCCAGACCTCCATCACGTCTCGAGACCTCCATCATGTCTCGAGACCTTCATCACTGCTGATCAGCCACTGGACCAGCCTCCTCGCCCGGAAGCTGGTCCGCTATGAAAGGACTTTTCGCTACCGGACGAGGAAACCGGGGCCCTTTTCAAAACAGATCTAAGTGGTCCGAGCCCTTATAATATTTGTTACTGGTTGATACTGTGTATTTAGGTAGAGGAAATCAGGCAGCTTGTGGATCAGGAGCTAGGTTTTCTACAAGGAGGTGAAGTTGCTTGCAAGACGTCTTCCAAGGTAAGCTTCTTGTCAGTATTGGCAACAGTCACGGCAAGCCGTGCATTTTCTTGCAAAGCCCATTTCGCACTAGCAAAATCTTGGGGTTGACGCAGGGTTAAAACCTGCAGCGTTTCACATGCAGCAGGATTATTTTTAATGAAACTCGATCCGAGGCTGGTTCAGGCCGATAGTAATGAGAAGCACACCCACGCATTTCCGGCCTTGCTCGTTGCTGACAGACATTTCTGCCTTGCTCGTTGCTGACAGACATTTCCGGCCTTGCTCGTTGCTGACAGACATTTCCGGCCTTGCTCGTTGCTGACAGACATTTCTGGCCTTGCTCGTTGCTGACAGACATTTCCGGCCTTGCTCTTGACGTGTTTATGCGTCATATCTTTTGAATCTGGGGAAAACTTTGCGTGTATATACGTCATCCGGCGCGAACTGGTTAAACGATATTTGCTATAAAATACAGCCCCTCAAATCAACCCATTCCTGATAATGGTGTTACCAATGGCATAAACACACTGATCATTTATTGTTTCTTCATGGGCAGGTGTTTCTGTACATAACGCCAGAAAAGAAGGTGGCTGGGTGTCTGATTGCCGAGGAAATTAGCAAGGTATGTACCCACAACACCGGCCAACCAATTCCCTCCTAAATCCTCCAAAATCCTCTTTGCTGTTTTGCGGATTTTCGAGGATTGAGGATGAATGGCAAACAGCCAGTTGATTTTGGAGGATGCAATGGGTCGAAGTCGTAGGCCTTACCAAGCATTTTGTATGTTCAGACATGCAAAATGCAACCCAGCATTATGCTTGATATCATCCGCACTGCTTCTAAATGTCATTGGTAATCGACTCACTCAACTCGGTGATTGGAAGAGGATTTTGGAGGATTAGGGCAGTAGTCACCCCTCCACTGAACAAATTCAAGAAATAACGGATAATAATAATAATAATAATAATTGGGGAGGCTAATCATCCTTACTCGCAGCTGGGATGCTGAATTGCGAAGGACGCGGCTACAACGTGGTCGAGCTGTTGGCACGTAAAGGCGCCTATGGCAGCCGGCCACATCGACTCATATATGACTACGGAGCACAGTCTGAGATCGAAAGTGTTTGATTTTTCAAGAGGGAGGAAAACCGGAGGACCCGGAGAAAAACCCTCGTGGCACAGGAGAGAACTAACGCACAACTCTACTCACATATTGTCCGTTCCGGGACTCGAACCCGGGCCACATTGGTGAGAGGCGCGTGCTTTACACACAAGCCACCCATGCCACCAATGATTTTAGAGGATTGAGGATGAATCAAATTTTGACATAATTGCAATTTGGGGATTTTGCAGGATTGAGAATGGTTCGTGCCAAAAGGGCCTAGGGGATTGGGGTTATGAGCAGTATCTGATCCATGCAAATTATGAAAGGGATGGACTACTACGTGGATTGTAGAAATCATCTGCACACAGGAGCATTATTGATAAAGTCTTTCTCATCTTCTCAAAGGGTTATCGTGTCGTCGCCGATTCCAGCGCGTGTCAACGGTCGAGTGAGGAGCAGAAGTTGTTTGAGCAACAGAGAGCTTGGTGTTGCGAGACCGCTCCCGAGCCTGCGGTGTGTGGCGTCAGTCGCATCTGGGTTGCTAGTCAGGAACGGCGTAAACAGATCGCCACCAAGCTTCTAGATTGCCTGAGGTAGGTACAAAATAAGTGCTAAAATCGACAACCCACCCTCAAACCGTGATATATTTGTTTAAAAGTGTCCCTTGATATTGGAAGTTTATAAACTAGTTCCCGAGGCAAAGTTTGTCAACTTCCAATACCTCGGGGAGCTAATATCGACTTCCCACCCCTCAAACCATGTTATATTTGTATATTAGCTTCCCTCGGTATTGGAAGTTTATAAACTCGTTCCCGAAGGCAAAGTTTGTCAACTTCCAATACCTCGGGGAGCTAATATCGACTTCCCACCCTCAAACCATGTTATATTTGTATATTAGCTTCCCTCGGTATTGGAAGTTTATAAACTCGTTCCCGAAGGCAAAGTTTGTCAACTTCCAATACCTCGGGGAGCTAATATCGACTACCCACCCTCAAACCATGTTATATTTGTGTATTAGCTTCCCTCGGTATTGGAAGTTGATAAACTAGTTCCCATGGCAAAGTTTGTCAACTTCCAATACCTCGGTGAGCTAATATCGACTACCTACCCTCAAACCATGTTATATTTGTATATTAGCTTCCCTCGGTATTTAAAGTTGATAAACTAGTTCCCGAGGCAAAGTTTGTCAACTTCCAATACTTCGGGGAGCTAATATCGACTACCTACCCTCAAACCATGTTATATTTGTATATTAGCTTCCCTCGGTATTGGAAGTTGATAAACTAGTTCCCAAGGCAAAGTTTGTCAACTTCCAATACTTCGGGGAGCTAATATCGACTACCCACCCTCAAACCATGTTATATTTGTATATTAGCTTCCCTCGGTATTGGAAGTTGATAAACTAGTTCCTGAGGCAAAGTTTGTCAACTTCCAATACTTCGGGGAGCTAATATCGACTACCCACCCTCAAACCATGTTATATTTGTATATTAGCTTCCCTCAGTTTTGGAAGTTGATAAACTAGTTCCCGAAGGCAAAGTTTGTCAACTTCCAATACTTCGGGGAGCTAATATCGACTTCCCACCCTCAAACCATGTTATATTTGTATATTAGCTTCCCTCGGTATTGGAAGTTGATAAACTAGTTCCCGAAGGCAAAGTTTGTCAACTTCCAATACCTCGGGGAGCTAATATCGGCTACCCACCCTCAAACCATGTTATATTTGTATATTAGCTTCCCTCAGTTTTGGAAGTTGATAAACTAGTTCCCGAAGGCAAAGTTTGTCAACTTCCAATACCTCGGGGAGCTAATATCGACTTCCCACCCTCAAACCATGTTATATTTGTATATTAGCTTCCCTCGGTATTGGAAGTTGATAAACTCGTTCCCGAAGGCAAAGTTTGTCAACTTCCAATACCTCGGGGAGCTAATATCGACTACCCACCCTCAAACCATGTTATATTTGTATATTAGCTTCCTTCGGTATTGGAAGTTGATAAACTAGTTCCCAAGGCAAAGTTTGTCAACTTCCAATACTTCGGGGAGCTAATATCGACTACCCACCCTCAAACCATGTTATATTTGTATAATAGCTTCCCTCGGTATTAGAAGTTGATAAACTAGTTCCCAAGGCAAAGTTTGTCAACTTCCAATACCTCGGGGAGCTAATATCGGCTACCCACCCTCAAACCATGTTATATTTGTATATTAGCTTCCCTCGGTATTGGAAGTTTATAAACTCGTTCCCGAAGGCAAAGTTTGTCAACTTCCAATACCTCGGGAGCTAATATCGGCTACCCACCCTCAAACCATGTTATATTTGTATATTAGCTTCCCTCGGTATTGGAAGTTGATAAACTCGTTCCTGAGGCAAAGTTTGTCAACTTCCAATACCTCGGGAGCTAATATCGGCTACCCACCCTCAAACCATGTTATATTTGTATAATAGCTTCCCTCGGTATTAGAAGTTGATAAACTCGTTCCCGAAGGCAAAGTTTGTCAACTTTCAATACCTCGGGAGCTAATATCGGCTACCCACCCTCAAACCATGTTATATTTGTATATTAGCTTCCCTCGGTATTGGAAGTTGATAAACTAGTTCCCAATGCAAAGTTTGTCAACTTCCAATACCTCGGGGAGCTAATATCGACTACCCACCCTCAAACCATGTTATATTTTTGTCCTATTCTCAATTCCATGCCCTAGGAATTACTTTATGTTTGGCAGCGTTCTACCCAAGGAGTCCATTGCCTTTTCGGATCCGACTCCCGATGGTAAAATGCTTGCGACTTCCTACATGAACACTCCGCGATTCTTGGTATACAAGTATCACTGATAAGTCATCATTTATTGGACACGTAAGGAGTAACAAATGTGACCTGTTCCAACAAAACCCGGACAAAGTCGCACAATGTGTTTTATCACAATGTACTCGTGAAGTCATTTCGGAGTGGAATTTTCACCATTTTGAGGTTTTGGGTTTTTCTGAATCACGAACTATTAATCTACAATCTCTCCAAATTTGAACATAATCCGTCACCTAGAAGTGTGTTTTTTGTTGATTTTGTGAAACAATTGTGTATAGAAATAATACGCTTTTCTGGACTTCAGAGCTGTTTATCTCATAATTAGGTTGTCTGGGTTTTATCACTAAATCCTTCTACATATGTAAATGATACATGTACATGTACATCATTTTAAAGCTGAGAACCTAGAGAATTTGAAAAA
This sequence comes from Crossaster papposus, assembly GCA_037893245.1. Lineage (NCBI taxonomy): Eukaryota > Metazoa > Echinodermata > Asteroidea > Velatida > Solasteridae > Crossaster > Crossaster papposus. Next base: position 814,425 of record JBAIAA010000193.1, read on the forward strand.
AGCTAAATCTAAAAAACAAAATTTGGCAACTTTGTCCAGGTTTCGTTGGAGCAGGTCATAATTAGTTAAAGGAGTAACCAACCAAAATACTGTTGAAAAGCTAACTTGTTTTAAAGATATTAATGATTCTAAAACTCCCTGTGAAATTATTCCGTCTGGCATGCTGTCATTTTAACCAGTTTGCGGCGGATGACGAATATAAACGCAAAGTTTTCCCCAGATTCAAAACATATGACGCATAAACACGTCACGAGCAAGGCCGGAAATGTCTGTCAGCAGCGATAAAGGCCGGAAATGCGTGGGTGTGCTTCCCGGTACTGGTGGCCTAAACCCGCTTCGGATCGTGTTTCGTTAAAAATAATCCTGCGCGTCGGCTCGGTGATGTTAAAATAATTCAAATAATAAAAGAGTGCCATTTCCAAATTAGCATGCCAGACAGAATTATTTCACGGGGAGTTTAGAATCATTAATATCTTTACAAAATGTTAGCTTTTCAACGGTATTTTGTTTAGTTACTTTTTGGATAGCTTCAAAAGTTATATCACCCCTTTAAAGAAAATATACAACATTTGCAAACAATGCAAACAAAAATACAAAATCATTATGAAATACCTTTACTGGACTGTTAGTAAATGACGTCATTATCAACAAAATGGTATTTTATATAAATTTCCAACACTAGTCTTCTGATCAGCATCAAAATGTGTTCTTACAAAAACTACCCCAATTTGCTATTATTTAGTTAGTCGGCATTTCGTTAGCAATCAATATGAACTGGTACAAGCCAGCTAGACTGGTACCCTGACCGTACAACTCCCCGATGTTTATACATTTATCTGTTTTTTCTTAAGTGGGGTCCGGGAACCAGACTACCGGAACATGATTCTTAGTTTTTCTAGCATCTACGAACACAATCCTTCAAACAAGTCAGTGTTATAATATTTGCTATACAATACTAACTCCAAAATCCATTCATTTTTTTGAAATACAGCAAAAGCAAATGTTGTATATTTCCTTTTACAACATTTAAAAAAACATTTGGTAACAGTTTTAGTAAGAAGTGCTTTTTAATCTGTTGAAAATCTTTTAATTTTTCATGTAATTGATTAGGTTTGATAATGTAATCTAAGTGGATATGAGAAATCATTAGGATTTCAAATGTAATCATTGTAATCAAAATGTAATCATTAACCAGTTCGCGCCGGATGCCGTATATAAATGCAAAGTTTTCCCCAAATTCAAAACGGATGACGCATAAACACGCCAAGTTTAAGTTCGGAAATGTCTGTCAGCAGCGAGCAAGGCCGGAAATGCGTTGGTGAACTTGCCGGCACTATCGGCCTGAACACGCTTCGGATCGAGTTTCGTTAAAAATAATGTTAAAATAATCCCGAACTGGTTAATGCACTTTAGCTGTTTGCATTTGAGGATTATACAAAGGCATTTACTTTTGGAAAATAATGGGCGGAAATACGTACCCTGTGGAGATCTGAACACAATGGGGACAATGGAAATGAATGCGTCTCCACAGGGTAATTTATATAGGTGTAAAAGTCTTCACAGGGTTTCCCACAAAATATATATATGGATCGACTCAAATTACTCAAAACTTGGGTTAGGACGTTGGTTAGGGTTAGTGTTTGGGTTAGGATATAATATAGGGTATATTGGGTCGAAATTTCAACCCAGGAAAATAATTGTGGTTACAATTTTAAATTTTTGAAAAAAGGTGTTCATTTTCTAATTATTTTGTATATACCCAGCATTATATGGGACCGAGGGACTCCCCCCCCCCCCCCCCTAGTCTCCCATAACTATACACTATCGAGACTATTGTTATCTATTGCACCCCCTAAAAATCTGAAAAAGAATTCCTGAGAAACCACAACATTCAGCAAGCACAATGACCACCACAAAGGAGGGGGTTCCCTTCGTCTCATTATCTTGCTTAATACGCCATTTTAAAGCGATGTTGCGCACCATTTTAAAGCGGACTTGTTAACAATTAAAAAATAAATGTCGTCAAAACAAAATCTGTATGACTGTATCTCTATTTCATTTTATGTAAACTTTCAAATTAAAAGTAGTATACAACATTATTTGCAAATATCAAAAAACATAACTACTGAATTATTGGGAAATACCTTATTTGACTGTAGGTGAATAACAGCATCTGGTGTGATGTTGTTTTCAAGGAAAGTGGAATTTTGTATCAATTTTAAACGATTGTCGGTCAGCAATCGGCGTAAAAACCTGACTATTTTCAAACACTGCCCCAATTTATTGAAATTCGTCTAAATGAAGTCAAGGAACCAGACTGCAAGAACAGCACTTTGACTTTGTTTTTTTAGTTCTATGAACACCAAACTTCAGCCAACTAGGCCTTAGCAGCCTGCTAAGTCCGTAGTTTTCTGCTCTGTGGTTACCAACTAATTTTGTAGGCATAAAACCTTGCTAAGAATGTTGCCAGGTAGTTGGCAGCTAGATATTTTAAGCACGCAGCTAAGACATTATAGGCAGTTCGTAAAACAAACAACAAGAACATGTGAATTTGCGTCGGGTATGGTGATGTTGTAGAAATGGCAAAACTGCCAGTGCTTTTCATGTTAAGCAAAAAAAAACCAGCTGAATACCAGTCGCAAACAATATTCATCACCTGAACATTTTGTTTGTAACCCTGTTTTTTTGCCACGGAGATATTTAAATGCTAAGCAAATCTTGTTGTGCTTAGCAGCTCCATGAAAGGGAACTCTGGTGCCAAAGTAAAATGGCTGTTATCGGATTAGTCCAAGGCCTTGCTTGAAATCTGTACTTAATATTTATAACTTGGTCATGCAATGCCGACCACCTTTGAAGAATAACTTATAGCGACGGCGAAAAAACGTTGGGCGGCAAATACTACTTGTAGTTGGAGCCAACTAAACATTGGCGTGATACCAACTTTAACCAAGCCGGATCTCAATCGCAAGCGATTCCTTTTGGTTGACCTGTGCCCGATTGCTACACCGTGTCGCCCGTTACTGCCTGCTTGCTGGCCCTGCTGACGGTGGGTTCTTGGTGACCGAACACGACGCCTCGTTGCTTCAAGAAGTAGCGGTCGCAGAAGCCCCACGTGGCACCAGTGGTAATTATCGTTAAAAAAACCTTGTAAAAAATTTGCTTAGCATGAAAATTTGTCCTTGGTAAAAACAAGTTTACAGACCAAATTTTCACGTGATCTTTATTGTTTTGGATTGATAATTAGCTGTTTTTTTGCTTAGCATGAAAAACTTGTAGAATTTTGGCTGGTAACCTGTTTTTAATGAGCAAGACGTTTTTTTGCTAAGCAAATTTTTGTGCTTAGCAGCTCTATGAAATTGGTCCCTGGTTACGACCATACCAGCTACGACTGGAAATCGCAAGGAATTGTAGAAAACGTTCTGCCACAAATCTTGGATGGTATTGGGTAACAGTGTTGTAGGTCTCCAGACCTGGTAAGAGACCGTCTCGGCCCCGGTCTCGGCCCCGGTCTCGGCCCCGGTCCCGGTCTCGGCTCCGAAAACCTTCTTCCCCGAAAGCCTTCCTCCTAGTCTCGGCCCCGAAAGCCTTGGTCTTGGTCTTGGTCTCGGTCTCGGACATTAATGTATCGACTACAACACTGTTTGGTGGTACAAGTAGTCAAACGATCAAAATCGGTCGTAGGGAGGTTATTTTTAGTGTTTAACCAGTTCGCGACGGGATTATTTTAACATCACCGAGCCTTTGTCTAATGATCAGATGCACTGCTGGTGATGAGAGGTGTTCGGCTGCCACGAGAGGGGCGTGTCCTCCTGAATGATCCAGTGGGGTGATAGATTCTACCAGAAACTCGGCGAGAATCTACCATGGGCCGAGGCTTAACAGGAGTGCATCAAGATGGGAAGTGTCTCGGTCATGCCACAGTCTCAGGAGGAATTTGAGTTCCTTCTCAAGTACCTGTTCGTCTACTTTTGGATCGACTACAATGATATCGAAGTTGAAGGTAAACAATGCAGTTCCGAGTTTTAAACCTTTAAATATGTGACCAGCACCCGATTTCACTAAACTCTTCGTAACTTCCGATGCATCGCAGCCCCGCGACGCGTCGTATCTCTACGATGCGTCGTATCTCTACGACGCGTTGCGTTACTCTTGTACACATCACTAGATGCGACGCATTACTCTTCGTAACTCGAGTTGCGACGCGTCGCTCTTCGTAACTTGAGTTGCAACGCGTCGCTCTTCGTAACTCGAGTTGCGACGCATCGCAACGTTTAGTGAAATCGGGGGCAGCTCCCACAAAACCAGACATAAGTGTGTTTTTTGAAAAGTGAGATATTGTTATTTCCATTTAGTACACATCTTCAGCTTTCATTTGGTACCAAAACCATCTTTATACCATACATACTTTTATGAGGATTTTAAGACTGCGTGTTTATGCGATTTTTATGGGAATCAAATAATGAGTTAACTAAGCAGCAACGGGGGAATCTGGTTGGAATGATGTACGATTCGAGGGTCTTAACCCCACTATCTGCAAACAATCTGTACCACAACTGCACTTTTAACCAGTTCGCGCCGGATGACGTATATAAACGCAAAGTTTTCCCCCAAATTCAAAACGGATGACGCATAAACACGCCAAGTTCAAGTTCGGAAATGTCTGTCAGCAGCAAGCAAGGCCAGAAATGCGTGGTTGTGCTTCCCGGCACTATCGCCCTGAACCCGCTTCGGATCGAGTTTCATTAGAAATAATCCCGCCCCTCGGCTTGGTGATGTTAAAATAATCCCGGCACGAACTGGTTAAACGACAACCAAAATACTGACTTTTAATAAAGAAGTAAAGCTCACAAATGTATTTATTTTAATTATTTAATACACATTGTAGTACGGCAGATAAAGGTGAGGGGATTAGGCCTTTGGTGATACAAGCATGAGAATTAGCACACAGCTGGAGTCGGAGTAGGCCCATGTCATGAGACAGATATTTGACTATAGGGTCATCGCAGATTTGTCATTAGTTTTTTTTTTTTAGATAGAATAATAAGCAATTGGGTGGCTCAGAGTGGAATGGATGATTATCGCGAGGTAATTCAATCTTGACTTTTACATTTCACGCAGAATCTGCACGTGAATGATAGGACTTGGGGTGTAAAATGCAGGTGGAATCTTCACTGACGAAGGGATAAACACGTTAAAAGTTTAATACACCGAGAAATATATTTACAAAAAATTTACTGTAAATATACTGAAAATATTCATATACAGTTTATGAACGTGAACCATGTCAAACATGAAATATATTTACAAAAAGTAAAAGTAAATATAGATAAAAGTAGGCATGTCAGTAAAAGTACATGTTGGAATTTAGCAATGCTTAGCAATGCTTATTAATAATTATCAGACCATAACACATTAATCTTATGTTTATCAATGGCAATTACTAAAAAAGTCTACAACTTTCTAAAGTTGTTCAAATATGGAAACCAGCTTCAATTTTGTTACCTGAAATAAAATGCGCATTTATTTTTATTATTCATTATTCATTATAAATATGTTTGTCTAAGTTTTATGCATTGCTCATAACATGAATAGAACGCTGTGGTCCTCTTCAATTGTTTGACTATATAATAATACATCATTTAAAAAAACGCTTTACATTACATTAAAATCCTTTACACCGACTGAAAAAATATATATATATTCTTAGAAAAAAATTGATAAAGTCATTATTCATTTAACCAATTAGTTTAACAAAATATTAATTACTTAACAAAATCTTGTTAAGAATAAGGCAAAAACAATAATACATAACAGAAAGTGGAAAAAAACCAAACAAAACCCCAAAATTGTTTGCACCACTGGATACCACCCCTTCCGATGCTAGACATGAGTGGTGTTATCAATATATCCAGCAAGATATGCAACTCCCCCTAATTATTCCCCCATACCTATACGCCCCCTATACGTAAAACAAGTAACTTAAGATGTTGTCCTTTTGGCCGACCATACCCTTTGAATGTTGTCGTGACCCGAGGTCAAAGTGCGTTGCACCATGTATCACAGTGCAGAGGCATTTTCAACTCAAATGACCACGTTTTCCCGCCTTGGCATTGCATGCAGCGGGCCGGCACGTCAACTTTGTTTTCACCGATTTTGACAAGCTTTCGCGTTGCTGTTTTTTGTCAAACATTGTAAATATCTTCGTCTACATGTACGTGCACACGTACTTCGTCTTCATCAACTGTAAATAACTGTTAGTTCTTGTGAACTTTGTGGACGTTATTTCGTGCGGAAATATCCGGACGGTTGTCCCATGGAGAAATAATCTCCATGGTTGTCCGTACGTGCGCTCACGACAGTCGTCCGGTAGCTCGACATCGTCGGAGCATGACTGCCGTCCTTTGCCGTTGCGCCGTTCCGTCCTTGTAACAACTGAATGAGAGGTGAGTCTTCTCATAACCGTTAGAAACGCTAGAACTAAATTATTTTCAGGGTATTGTTTTCGACCTTACAAACTTGTCAAAAATGCGTTGTTTTTTTAACTGGGCCAATGCATATTCAACAAAACAGATAGGGGCGAATCAAAAAGAAAATATAATTATTTCTAGAACAATTTTGGTAAAATAACCCTACACTTTTCCAGTAATTAAAAATAAGTCCGGAGGTAGACTTGTGGACTCGTTAAATGTTTGTCGCGGTGATAGCGTTCAAACTCTCTCCGCGAATCCTAGCGACACGGGCGATGTTCTCGCGGGACTGCTGGCCCCCGCGAGACTACTGCTCTCTGCATGGCTTCGGTCTCATTTAAAGGGAAATTCCAGGCTCAATAATATTTTACTTAGTCAAAAAGAGTATATGGTAACATACTGACTCCGCAGAGAATTTGTTTTGATTTGTTATCAAGAACGACACCACGCGCTTATTATATTCACGATTTCTTTCCATTCAGGAGTACAAGGGCGCAGCCATTATGTTAATTGAAGGGCGGAAGCGGAGGTTCCTCCACTTCCATAAGAGTCGTTTGAATGTCCGTAGTTGGAGTGTCTGTAGTTGTTGGAGATTCCGTAGTCGTTTGAATGTCCGTAGTTGGTGGTGGTGGTGGTGGTGTAGTCGTTTGAATGTCCGTGGTTGTTGGTGATTCTGTAGTCGTTGGAATGTCAGTAGTTGTTGGTGATTCTGTAGTCGTTGGAATATCCGTGGTTGTTGGAGATTCTGTAGTCGTTTGAATGTCCGTGGTTGTTGAAGATTCCTTAGTCGTTTGAATGTCCGTAGTTAATTTGGTGGTGGTGGTGGCGTTGGCGTTGGCGTTGGCGTTGGCGTTGGCGTTGGCGTTGGCGTTGGCGTTGGCGTTGGCGTTGGCGTTGGCGTTGGCGTTGGCGTTGGCGTTGGCGTTGGCGTTGGCGTTGGCGTTGGCGTTGGCGTTGGCGTTGGCGTTGGCGTTGGCGTTGGCGTTGGCGTTGGCGTTGGCGTTGGCGTTGGCGTTGGCGTTGGCGTTGGCGTTGGCGTTGGCGTTGGCGTTGGCGTTGGCGTTGGCGTTGGCGTTGGCGTTGGCGTTGGCGTTGGCGTTGGTGGTGTAGTCGTTTGAATGTCAGTAGTTGTTGGTGATTCTGTAGTCGTTGGAATGTCCGTGGTTGTTGGTGATTCTGTAGTCGTTGGAATGTCCGTGGTTGTTGGTGATTCTGTAGTCGTTGGAATGTCCGTGGTTGTTGGTGATTCTGTAGTCGTTTGAATGTCCGTGGATGTTGGCGACTCCGTAGTCGTGGCTATTCCCGTGGTTGGAACTAAAATAGAAAACGGGCAGGATATTTTAAGAAAAATACACGAGAAACACAATATTCGAGACACGAACGTTTTTGACTCAACTAAAGTATACATTTCTTAAATTTTGTTCTCGATGTCGGTGTTAAAATGTTAAAACATTTGTGCTACATTTCCTGTGATCAAACATGCACTTATTTGCAGTAAGTTGTTTACATGGCTGTTTGAAAAGCGTGGATTCGTAGTTCCGAATCCACACTTTTCTAAAGATTCGTATATAGATACAAATCCACACTTTTTGTCCACAGCGTCGATTCGTACGAATTCCACACTTTTAACAATAGAGTGACGTCTAGTAATGGTTTAAACGTTATGGGAGCAACCGTATAGTTGAAAAATTGAAATAGATGGTAGTTTTCTTTGTTCAACCAGAAACTGTTTAAACAAACTTATACGTGGCTAATTATAACATATGTTTGTTGAATCATGGAAACTCTTACCTTCGCATAACGGCGGTAGGAAACCGACGGGGCAGCTGCAAGCGCACACATCGATTGCTCTGTTCACTGTGCCTCCGTTTGAACAGTACACATTACACACTGAAAACAGAGACAAGGATTTAAAAAGAGAGCAATCCCCACTCTGACCAAGGATAGAGCGATCCTCACTATAACCAATGAGAGAGCAATCCTCACTCGGGCCAAGGAGAGAGCAATCCCCACTCTGACCAAAGAGAGAGCAATCCCCACTCTGACTAAAGAGAGATCAATCCCCACTCTGACCAAAGAGAGAGCAATCCCCACTCTGACCACAGAGAGAGCAATCCCCACTCTGACCACAGAGAGAGCAATCCCCACTCTGACCACAGAGAGAGCAATCCCCACTCTGACCACAGAGAGAGCAATCCCCACTCTGACCACAGAGAGAGCAATCCCCACTCTGACTAAAGAGAGAGCAAACCCAACTCTGACCAAAGAGAGAGCAAACCCCACTCTGACCAAAGAGAGAGCAATCCTCATTATAATCACGGAGAGAGGTTTGCTGTTGCAAGACTTACCATCAAAGATGACGAGAGTGTCCGGTACAAACGTAAATTGGCCGAGGTTGCCGGTTTGCGCCTGTTGCTCCAGTCTCTCTCGGAAGATCTCTTTGAAGGAATTGTCTGCAATGGTTCCTGCCGTGTAAATGCTTTCAAAACGGATCTTGATACTACCCGACCTATTAAAATCACATCGTTATTTTAATATTTTTGTTCTCTGCCCTTAACCAGTTCGCGCCGGATGACGTATATAAACGCAAAAATTTCCCCAAATTCAAAACGGATGACGCATAAATACGCCAAGTTCAAGTTCGGAAATGTATGTCAGCAGCGAGCAAGGCCCGAAATGCATGGGTGTGCTTCCCGGCACTATCAGCCTGAACCCGCTTCGGATCGAGTTTCGTTAAAATAATCCTGGCGCGAACTGGTTAAGAGTAATCGACGTTGGGAAAGAACCAACTTGTGTTAAAGTGCCTACAAATTATGTATGTTTGTTGTACATTTTCGATGAACTGCCTTTTATACCTGATTTGGAGAAAGTAAAGATTGGCAAATACCAATTTTGAACAGTAATCGGACACAGCAGCTTTGTGCAAGATTTGCTTCATACAATAATTATCTTATTCTGGATTCCAGTCAGTGTATAACAATTCCGTTGAGAGTTTGTACGTGAAATGGCTTGGAGTCTTAAATGATTTGAGTTTTAATACTTACGTAATTTGGTGTACGACGGTTTCCAGGTAACCCGGAATGGTAGCATCATTCTTGAAAATATTATCCATCTAAAAACACACACACAAACAAACCGCAGAAGAACAATTATCTAAGCCAACTTGTCCTGTTTGTATCCATAACTTTCAATTCACAAATTGGCGCATGGCCGTAATTAAAGGTAGTATACATCATTTGCAGACATCTAAAAGCAAAACTGCTGAATATGAAATACCTTACTTGACTTCAAATGAATAACAGTCTCAAGCATCGTCGGAAATCACATCACCTGCTTTTGTTTTTAATAAAAGTACAATTTTGTATCGGTTTGCAACGATTGCCGGCCGACATTCGTTGGAAAAACCTGGCTATTTTCAAACACTTTAGATAACGTACCCAAGGGCAGATGTGTATACATGTATAGTATAACTATATAAGTCGCAACAGTTAACTCCCGGGGGCGGAGGAGAAAAAAAATCAGTCACTGTCGGCCGGGGGAAGGGGCCAAGCGCTATATGCGTAAGCTAAGCCCATTTTTATTCCCCCATGGTAAGCCTACGCCAAATTAGCTTAGATTTAAATTAGCTTACCTCCGCAATGAAATTTTGAACCAGGTTCTTGTAAACCGCCGAAGTTGGGTCATTGTAAGCGGGAATGTAGTCGAGGTTAAATGTCACGATGCCGCCGACAAACTCTGTGATAACGTTAAATGTATCAGCGTCAATGATAGTAACTTTGATTGCGCATGTCGCGTAAAATAGTGGAGCAATATTTAAATATAACCGGCTCTTGAAAAATAAAAAGGGGACCTCATTTTACGTTTTCAAAGTAGGTCTTCAAAGTAGGTCAAAATTCGCATGTACATGTACTAGTTACGAACCTTAATACTTAGAACACCAAGATTGCTGAACAAAAACAACAAACTTGCGACTGGAGAGCGGAAACGTGAATTTTGACAAGAATAAGTGACGTCATTATTAAAGATTTGCGAAGTTCCTTCAGAGCAACCATACTAGAACACCGTAACTTCGTCAAAAATAACTTGGTACAATATGAACTATGCAACAACAAAAACGCCCATAATTTTGCGATAAAATGTGCCACATCTCAAAAACCTGAAAATAAATTATAGCTATAAAATGTGTTGCATCACAAATACCTGCAAAGAAATCTGCGATATGTGATGTCTCTTCAGGGCCAACGTACAGTTACAAGGCCCACGTACAGTTGCGCTCTACTGGTCCCCTAAAGCCTGTTTCTTTTCAAAATGTCATAATCGCCCAGCATTGAACCAACAACACCTAGCTTCGTTTTGTAGTTGTTGAATGGGGCGCAGCTCCTGGATGCCAGTCTGAGGGGAAGTTATTAAGTGAAGAACAGCGAGCTGGATTGTCAATTCAATAGGCGCACTAGGGAACTTGTAGCCAATTCAACCTACCAAAGCTCCATGCGGAACAAAATATTTAGTATATACACAAATAAACCACAAGGGAAACTGACTAGGTAAATTTTGCATAAATTTCTCATAAATTTCAAAGTGAACAAAGAAAATGGCAAGGCGGGACTTAAACCTGCGACCCGATAAAAAGTCGTTCCCTCTTTGAGTGATTCCCATAGTGTCGTTTCCCAGGTTGTATCGTAAAATCGGGCGGGATCCCAGGCTACACGGAATTCTGGTGTTTATGACTTCTGACAAGCGCGCTCGAACAAAAATGCCGACAATTTTGGGAGACCTCCAACATTGGGCAAGATAGCTCAGTTGGTCTGGTATACCGGAGGTCGCAGGTTCAAGTCCCGCCTTGCCATTTTATTTGTTCACTTTGAAAAAGATTTAGTTTTGTAAATCAAAATTACTTACCGACTTCGGGTGTCATTGCTGTTTAAAAAAGGAGAGAAAAAAGTATGAAATATTGGTTTGTTTCTTTGAGTTCACTTTCTGACAACAACAACAACAACAACTGTGTTCAGATTTGTATACAGTATCCATTTTCTATACTAATATATGTATGTTGTTGTGCTGTGTAGCCGGATCGAAGTAAACATGGCAGATTTAAAACCAATAAATGTCTTCAATGTCAATAAAGTCTTCGCCCTTTTAAATATCGAAATGCCTACCTGCTTTTTCACGTGCAGTCAGTTGAGCTGTGAGAATGATTGAGAGATAAAAAATAAAATAAAAATAACTATCAAAGTGTTTCTGATAAATACGACCTTTGAATACTGTCTCCGACGTCAAGGTTTAGAAATTAATGAAAGTTTATTGAACACAAAACAGAGTTCCATTGTAATTATTTGTCTTTGTTTCTTGCTAGGTAGAGGGTGGAGGTTTTTATCATAGTGTTGCAAACCCAGAATTTTGCGCGATCATGTGCATGAAGTACATAGCTTTCTTTGGTTTTTCAATTTAAAAAAAAAATAGTTCGCTTATTTTACCATTTCCACATGCATACAAATCAAAAACTCAACTTGGTGTTACTTAACTTGACCTCATTTTGATATCAATGCCCCCTTCCCCTTACCCCCTCCCTTCCCCTCTCCCTTCACTTCTCAATCCTACTACCCGTTTTTCTGTCCAATAATACTTTACGAATCCATAGAGAGAAAGGAGACAAAACAGTCGTCGTGACTTCTAGTCTGGTTTACTAATGACTTTGGTATCTAAACTGATGCTGTCCTGTATGTGTCAATTTAGCACCGCAAAGTTTAATGACTAATGCATTACATCATATTTGATAGTGGAGAGAATACTGTACTTACTACTCAAGAGAATTGCCGGTAATATCATCCCTCCAACCAATATTACCAAAACGATGCTAAGCGCGAAACACAGGATTAGTGTGATATGCTTGTTGGCTCGCTCCTCCGGTGTAATGCCACGCCTATTGTAAGACATGGCTTGTCTTCTTCGCCCATTGGGACCCAAATCATCCATTTGGATTTCGATAACATCTTCCTCCACTCCAAAACGAGGCGCCTGGTGGAACCTGCGGGTTTTCGGCAGGCCTTTGGGGTCGGTGAACCCGTATACAATATCAGCCATCGGGTTGCGCTGCGTGATCAAAAACTATCCATGGTAATAATAAGCCTCATTTTCGTTACTTGAGATAAACCAATGTGTTTGCCACCCTGAGACAGTAACCAATCAAATAAGAACCTTTTCTCAAATCATCTATGGTGACTATTTTGAAGATATTAAAAAATGAGGCCGCTGTTCTGTACATAGGCCTATTTTGTCTTGTCGTAAATGTCTTTGCACAATAAACATCGTTTCGGTGCTTTCTTGTTTCAATCTAACATTCAAAATCAAAATGACGGCAATTTAATATCAAATAGCTGCCGTTCATGAAATGGCTGCCCGCGGTATATTTATTTGAGTGTGCATGTACATGTCGATGTACATGTACAAGTATAAAACGAGATACGTGACGTGTACAATGTAAAGCTGGACTTTGAGGGTAATATAGAAATTAGTGCATGGCAAATGTTGAATAAATTGTCTATAATGAATGTTTAAAAATCGACTGCTGGTCAAAACTACGCCAGTTGATGTTGGTTTTCTTGTCGCCAATATAGCTGACGTATGAATCCGGGTTCCATGGCATCAAAATGACTGACAATATCCTTTCTTTGTATATAACTTATATTCATCGAAGGTTGCTAGCTCCCAGATTACTTTTTATACTCATTTTGTACCCCACCAGAAAGGAGAAAGGACGCAACATTATAGCTACAGCAGCATAATCAATGCCAAACGGTTTAGTTGGAAATTCGGTTACAATGTCCTGTCTCAAATTAATTTAAACATCTGACACCAATCTTAAATCGTAATCATGGCACGTTGGTGCTCATCAGTAGTGCTCGATCTTTTCGATTTACCACAGTGTCGCAATTTTTACATACTCAATTTGGACTTTGTCCCCGTTTGAGTACGATCCATGCAGTCGTCTGCATATCAAACAGTAAAATAAAAGTTTCTTACCACTATCCGCGGCGGTGTATTTCGAAACATGGTGACGATAACACAAATAGTCCAAATTCTGCGTAACTAACGTTGGCGATTCAGGAGCCTCTTTTCTAGTCCAGTACCAAGCAGAAAGCATTAACAACTGAAACGACTCGAGCCCGGTGACGTGGCCCCGGAGTCGATCGACAATTATTATTCATGTGCGTGTGAACACAGTCAAGCACGGTCGAGCACGGTAAATGAACTTCAAACATGAAAACTACATAATAATGAAAATGCCCTAAGAACCACTGCCGGCGACGCCAGTTAAAAACAACCGCCGTTTGTGTTGTATTTTTTGTTATTGCTTTCCTTGGCATCTATGATTGTAAAACTTCGAACAGGTCTGTTAAAGGTAGTATACACCATTTGCAGATGTCGAAAATATTTACTACCGAATTATTAAGAAATATCTTACTCATTTGAAAGTAAATAATGATTCTAGGCTTCCAGCAAAACGATTGCGCTAGATATCCTGTAATTATTCCGAAAAATATAATTTTATACAAAATAATTTGCGATCGCCGTCCGACGATCGCGAAAAAACAAAGATAACATAAGAATAACTGCCCAATGCCGGTTGAAAACAAACGCTCTTTTTCGTGCTTTTCTCGGCATCCATGATTGTAAAACTTCGGACAGGTCAGTTCAATGATATTTACTATGAAATACAACCCCCCCCCCCCCCCCCAATCTACCCATTAATGATAATTCAAGCAATTACCAATGGTGTATCCTACCTTTAAGCAAGTTCAAGTACGCGCTTTATTAAGGAACCAGTAGACCACAACTGGGCCAGGGCCACGTAACTACGTTGGCTCTGAAGGGACATCACATATCGCATATTTTTTGCAGGCATTTCTGATGTCGCACATTTTTATCGCTAATTTCGTTGCAGATGTAATTTCTTCGCAAATCTTCAATGTTGACGTCAATATTCGCTTCAAATTTCACCTCTCGCTCTCGCTCTCTAGTCACATTGTTTTTACGCAATTGTTTTTTCAGCAAGATAGGTGTTATAAGCAGGAGCGAGATTTTTCACTTTAATAATTGTGTATGCAAATACAGTAGCCTAGTCAGTTTCCCTTGCAGTATATTGGTGTAATATAAGATAAAAATACCGTATTCTCATTGAGTGATCCCCATAATATTGCTTCCCACGTTGTATTCGGTGTGATCTCTGGCTTCACAGAATTCTGGTGTTTATGACTTCTGACTAGCGCCCTCGAACAAAGATACTCACAATTTAGGAGACCACCAACATAGGGCAAGATATTGGTAGAGCGCCGGTACGGTGTTCCGGAGGTCGCAGGTTCACATTTTGCCCCTACCAGTTTTCTTTGTTCACTTTAATATGTATTCAAATGTACCCAGTCAGTTTCTCTTGTGGTATATCGATGTGTTTTTATTGTTATTATCATTACCTAACCTCGGGCAACTTCAATTTGCCTGTCTCACGGGAATTAAAGTTGGGTGATTTCAACAATATACCAACAGTTATGAAATGACACTAATAACGAATAATGTCAGTTCGTATATTCACAAATGTTAGTAAATTTGATTAAAAGTTACTTAACTAATTGATTTGTAATCCTGTTTTTGACAAGGAAGAATGATCATGCCAAACAAATCTGTGTGCTTCGCAGCTCCATGAAATTAGCTCCAGGTTGATTCAAGGTCTGCGTTCCATAGAAACAGGAAATAAATACTAGCTACAAAAAACAAAACATATTGCTGACGTTCGTTTCTTTTGTGTAGCGTGCAGAGTCACCATTGGCGTGTCCAGGGGGGGGGGGGGGGGGTTTGGGGGCTGAAGCCCCCCGCACGCACGGATCCCCCAAAAAAAATGAAAGAGAAAAAAGAAGGAAAGGAGGAAAGAAAAAACGAAAGAAAAAACGAAAACAAAAAATATGATTTGATTCAGCCCCCCGCAGGAAAAAATCCTGCACACGCCTCTGGTCACGGTAGACGAATTGCATAAATGAATTCCGACATAATAAATACTATGGTTGTTGTAAGGTCCTCTATCCGGTACGCGTAGCAAAAGGAAGTTAATACTAGCTGGAAAATGCAAGCTCACATTGCCAAAACTGGACAATGTTCTCAGAATACTGGATAGTTAGAAGGTTACGTCTCGTACAAAGGTTCCTGCGCCCTTCCCCCTTTTCTTCCCCTCCCCCTTCCCCCTTTTCTTCCCCTCCCCCTTCCCCCTTTTCTTCCCCTCCCCCTTCCCTTCCCCTCCCCCTCCCCTTCCCCTCCCCCTTCCCTTCCCCTCCCCCTTCCCTTCCCCTCCCAAATAATACAATAATAATAATAATTGTACTAATAACAACCACAATAGGTTGACACTTCCATAGGTTTGTGCAGTACAAAAAAACAAAACCCTCGTCCTAACCTCGTCATAATGAGTTTGGATAATTTCGTCCTAAAAAGGTCTGTCTTCATATTATTACAAAATTAATATAAACAAAACGACCTAACCCAGAAAATATAAATATTATATAGTATTTAAATTAACATACCTCCAAATAGGCACTTGTGGAGACAATCCCGTAGAGATGTACACAAACTTAAAACAATCCTAACTTGTTTACCCTAACCCCTTTCTCTAAGATCTTCGAGATATGCTATTTAGACCAAAATCTGTCGTTCTATGACAAAAATAACTCCCAAATATCGTTTTTTAGGGTAGCTAGGCACTTAGGGAGACACTGAAATGTCTCTCTAAGTGCCACTGTCTCCTTATTACCTAAAAACTTACGCTAATTTGTCTCCCCAAGTGGCTATTAATAATACATTTGTTATTTTTTTAAAGGAAATATATAAGTTTAAAACAAATTAGTATTACAATTTTTGTTTTTACAAAAACAATTATAAGAGGTGTATTGAAAATTCATCTTTTTCAACTTTGTTTCTCCAATAAAACAAAATCTAGCTGAGAATCTGCAAGAATGATTTTAATGCACGGTTACTGCAAATCCGTACAAGTAGTGCAGTGCCCGTTCAACATGTGCCTGTTCAGAATTGCTAAGCATCCGGTATATGTAGCATTGCGTGCCACGGTCTATACCATTACCACCACGTTTGCAGCCGTTTTGAGAACTGCTCTTTCAAAGAACTTCAATCTTGACACTGCACACCATTGGGTTCTGAGCAATGCATCTGGCAACGTTTAACTTCATGCAGTGCCCAGTTCTTGAGAAAATCAAAATACAAACGAGATTCCTAGAATTATAGATTATACACAGTGTTTTTCTTGGCAGACTAAACCACACGAATATACGGAACCGGAGAAGACTGGTGAATCACTCACGGTGAAAAGTCGAAGCCCATTAACAACAGGAAGTGCAGACCAGTTACTTCTAAACAAAACACTCAATTTCCTCTTTGATAAAGTACTATAAATGTAGTAACGTGCATGTTGTTCTCGCATTGGACACTTTGTGTTACTAAAACAAAGGAAGCTAAACGGCAGTTGCTTTTAACCCGACGTTGTTAGAAGGATAGTCTAATTGTCACGGTTCTGATTTTCATCGCAAGTTACAGCGTTATACGTACTGCAGTGATGCTTCGGTGTTGCGTGTGTTTTGTGTTTTTGCTTTTAATTTGGGATGCATCCGCCGAGTACAATTACAGAAGTAAGTATCTTTAAAGCACAGCTGTATTCGAGTCCCTAGAAGTCATTGCACAAGTCCTTTCACAAGTCGTTTCACAAGTCCAGTCACAAGTATAGTCAAAAAGTCAGTCAAGTAACTGGTTGAACAATGACAAAGGAATGCTTTTGTCAAAGCTTGTTTGAATAGCTTGTAATTTGAATTGAAACTGGAAGACTTATGATGGACTTATGATGGACTTATGATGGACTTATGATGGACTTGCGGGGACTTGCGGAGACTTGCGGGGACTTGCGGGGACTTGTGATGGACTGGACTACATCCTTATACTTTAAAGTACGGCGTGTGTGTGTAGCCATTAATATTTGTATTATTTATTTGTCGAGTGCCGTGGCCTCGTCGGTGGTCTGTAGCATTTAATGTGTGGGTAATTGTGTGGGTTGTCGTTCGAGTCCGGCCTGGGACTACATTGCGTGTGCCCATAGGCAAGGCACTTTGTCACTCATTGCTTCTCTCCACCCAGGAGTAAATAGGTACCTGTGAGGGCAGAGATGGTTATTGTGGTTGATTTAGCTGCTTTGCGCCGAAATGGCAGCATCGAGCTGTATACTCCCCAGGGAGCTGAGATGGTATTTGGAATGTTTTATTGGCCCAATGTAGCGCTTTGGGCAACAAATCTAGTGGTTGTGTGCGATTTATAAATGCTGACTATTGTTGACTTGGTATCAATTTGCCCTTTGTGAGTGACTATTTTGAATTGTATACGCGGGTTAATGGTAGTATGGTGATAATCGAAATCACAACTAAAATTTTGGAATATGATTACGTCCACTTCAGGGTGATGCGTTAGGTCATTTGGTAGATTTTTGCATAGGAAGTAGGTACTAGCATGAAAATAACCCCCACCCCGGCCAAAAAAAACCAAAAACTATATGGACTAGATTAATACAAAATCCGTATGATACAAAATCCGACAAAATTGACAACAAAAATTTTTCACCATTCATGTTTATATTAAAGGTAGGATAAACCTTTTGCAGATATCGAAAAACTTTACTACCGAATTATTAGAAAATATCTTACTTATTGAAAGTAAATAATGATTGTAGGCATCCACCAAAAGGACCGCGCTAGATATTCTGTGGTTGTTCCGAAAAATTGAATTTTATAAAATTTAATTCACGATCGCCGGACGGCGATCCCGAAAAAAAAAAGAACACTGAAAACAGTTTATGCTTTTTCTTGCCCACTTAATAGGTTTATTCTCGTGCAGTTTCGAGTCCGAGTGTAGTCTGACACAGGATAAGACCGATGATTTTGACTGGGTGGAAGGTCGGGGGAGAATACGGGATCAGAATTTAAGGTTTGCGCCGTCCGCCGATCATACCTTTGGTGATCCCGAACGTGGTAAGTATTAGTACGCGTGGTTTACGTAAAGCTATAGGCCTAGACTGTCGTGCAAATTGGACATATCTTCACCGTTTTCATGAAGAGGCGAATTTCATGAAAAATCGCTATTTATTTGTTGGATGTAAACGACTACAATATTGCAATATCTAACCTGGTGAAGTTCTACATAAAAAAACCCATTAAAATCCCAATTAACCTAGTTAACGAATGGGCGAATTGATCCTCCAGTGCCGTTTTGCGTTTTCACGAAGAGGCGAACTTAAAATAGCGTTGACTAATTTAGCCAGTTCGCGCCGGGATTATTTTAACATCGCCGAGCCCACGCGCCGGATTATTTTTAACGAAACTCGATCCGAAGCGGGTTCAGGCTGATAGTGCCGGGAAGCACACCCACGCATTTCCGGCCTGGCTCGCTGCTGACATACATTTCCGAACTTGAACTTGGCGTGTTTTTGCGTCATCCGTTTTGAATTTGGGGAAATATTTGCGTTTATATACGTCATCCGGCGCGAACTGGTTAAACCTGTAAACATGTTTACAAACTGATAACGAGAAGGTGTTTAGAAAGGTGTTTACTCGCCGAACACAGTTTTTGCAGTTGTATTAAATTGTTGTTTTGTCTTAGGGGTGTATATGTATACGCCGTCCGATGAAGACAAGAGGGGCCAATCAGCCAAACTGATATTGGATGCGCTACCGGTAACCATCAACTCACTGGTCTCTGTTGACTTCGTGTCTCACATGTACGACAAAGTAGATTTTGACGGGCTTGGAACTCTCAGTGTTTATGTCAACGACGATTTGATATGGAACAAGACTGGCAACCAAGGACCGACGTGGATAAGAAAAATTGTGAACGCGACATGCAAGAGCCGTTCACTTCAGGTAGCCGCTCGCGACTTTCTAGGGTTGCGCACATCTAAATAAAGTCCCATAAAAATAGACAGCAATGATAAATACCCCAACTTCCAAAAATTGGGGAAAATACTCACAACTCTCCAAGGTGACTAAACTATACACCAAAATGAAGCTTATTTCACCATCTTTCATTTTCTTTTCAATTTGTGTGGGGTCATCTGATAACTTTTGGGTGATATTTCCCTCCAAAGGAGAACTCCCCTAAAACTAGTGCTGAAGCCCAATCTGCAGAGCGTCCATTTTGAAAAAATACTCTCTCGCTCAATGCCTTAAGAGCCAAGTAGTGCCAATTCCAGGGCCAGATTCATCCCAAATGCTCAGAATTAGAAGCTCACACTCCTGGACCGAGGTGGTACACTGTATTTTTACAATCCTTCAAATGCATGGCTCTCAAAATGCTCTTTAGAAAATTATTTCCTGGGCATGCAAAATGTGATCTGGTCAGCGCAAGCAATTTTGGGCCTATTTACAACCCTGCACCCCTAGGGAAAAGATAGGCCGGCTCCAAATCTCTTTGGTATTGTCTATAGGTTTGTCTATTAGTTAAATAATCAGTATTCGGTTAAAACAAATTATAGGAAAACCGGATTTTGAAACCTCTGATTTGTTTTCCATGTACCACTAGCCAAGCTTCACCTTTTGCTCTGTCTTCAACAGGTTACGTTTGAAGGTATTTTGGGCAGAAGGCACAGCGATATAGGAATCGACGACATATCAATTGGCATCTATGAGGAAACATTACCAGGTATAATATCTGTGCACACTTGCTGATAAATAAAAGGTATACGGCGCTCTAGAAGTGGCCTTAAAGTTATAAAAAATACATTTGTCCGTTGTGCATTGTTATCGTTCAAGTTCTCAACCTCATCATTTCAACCTCTGCCCAATTCTGTCTCATTTAGCCGGAACCCCTCATAAATTTTGGTCGGTTTCTTTTTGGATAGTGGCACAGCAGGGTATACTATCCCTTTAATACTTGTAGACTGTGACCCTCCCCAATCTCAAATTGGCTCAATTCGGAAAGAAAATATACTATTGGTCCTTGTATAAAGACCAACGTTACATGATTTTAAAGTTGCACACTGATTAAAGTTGTGTTTATTTTGTTCTGAACACAGTTTGTTTGTTTATGCATTATAGGTCCGACACCAACAGCGCAGGTTACTCCCGAACTAGACGTCACGCCGAGGTCAACCGGGCTTATCGAAATAGGTATATCTTTATTCAATAATTTCACCATTCACCGACGTGTATATGTTATTCGGTGTTGTAAAAATATTTACACTAGTCACTGATAAATCCCAATACCATACCGTACAATCATTGGTTTCATGTACCTACTCATTGTCTTCTCTTTACAAGTATAGGCTTGTGAGCTAAGGTGCCTAGGGTGCTTTTGAGGGATCCTTGGTTTCATGTACCTCCTCATTGTCTTCTCTTGACAAGTTTATTCAGGCTTGTGAGCTACAGTGCCTTGGGTGCTTTTGAGGGATCCTTGGTTTCATGTACCTCCTCATTGTCTTCTCTTGACAAGTTTATTCAGGCTTGTGAGCTACAGTGCCTAGGGCGCTTTTGAGAGATCCTTGGTTTCATGTACCTTCTCATATGCCTTCTCTTGACAAGTTTATTTAGGCTTGTGAGCTACAGTGCCTGGAGCTTTTGAGGGATCCTTGTTTTTTGTACCTTCTCATTGTCTTTTCTCTACAGGCTTCTTCAGGCTTGCGAGCTTTAGTGCCTCGGGCGCTTTTGAGAGATCCTTGGTTTCATGTACCTTCTCATTGTCTTCTCTTGACAAGTTTATTCAGGCTTGTGGGCTACAGTGCCTAGGGCGCTTTTGATAGATCCTTGGTTTCATGTACCTTCTCATTGTCTTCTCTCTACAGGTTTCTTCAGGCTTGCAAGCAACAGTGCCTTGGGCGCTTTTGAGGGATCCTTGGTTTTTTGTACCTTCTCATTGTCTTTTCTCTACAGGCTTCTTCAGGCTTGTGAGCTTTAGTGCCTCAGGTGCTTTTGAGAGATCCTTGGTTTCATGTACCTTCTCATATGTCTTCTCTTGACAAGTTTATTCAGGCTTGAGAGCTACAGTGCCTAGAGCGCTGCGCTTTTGAGGGATCCTTGGTATCATGTACCTTCTCATTGTCTTTTCTCTACAGGCTTCTTCAGGCTTGTGAGCTAAGGTGCCTAGGGTGCTTTTGAGGGATCCTTGGTTTCATGTACCTTCTCATTGTCTTCTCTCTTGACAAGTTTATTCAGGCTTGTGAGCTTTAGTGCCCCAGGCGCTTTTGAGAGATCCTTGGTTTCATGTACCTTCTCATTGTCCTCTCTTTACAGGTTTATTCAGGCCTACGAGCCACAGTGCCTAGAGCACTTTTGAGGGAATCTTGGTTTCATGTACCTTCTCATTGTCTTCTCTTGACAAGTTTATTCAGGCTTGTGAGCTACAGTGCATCGGGCGCTTTTGAGGGATTCTTGGTTTTATGTACCTTCTCGTTGTCTTCTTTCTACAGGTTTTCTTCAGGCTTGTGAGCTACAGTGCCTAGAGCGCTGCGCTTCTGAGGAATCCTTGGTTTCATGTACCTTCTCATTGTCTTCTCTCTCAGGTTTATTCAGGCTTGTTAACTATCAGTGCCAATGGCACTTTTGAGGAATCCTTGGCTTCATTACCAGAAATGAAATTCTTTCGCATTATCGTTAGGCCAACCCAATCATGTATGTTTACTAATAACGTCCTACCACAATACTGGAAGTCGTTGAGTCCGATGTTTTCGCTCAGTTTTGTGTAGCCTAAGCGAAGTTGTTGGAGACAGTACCAGTCAAATACACTTTCGTGGGTTATTCCGGCCAATTGCAGAAATAATAAACAATTTATTATGACAATGAGTTAAGATTAGTCATGTTTTATGCATTATTCACAGATAAATGGAAAATTGTTGCCTTCGTGTCGTTAGCGCTCGTTGGGGTCATGGGAATATGTTTGTGTGTCGCTGCTGTGTGCATATTCAGAATATCCAGGTTGGTGAATTTATGATTTTGTTGTTGTATCTGATGTTACTATTATTGCCACAATTGAGTCACAATTTGAGGAAGTCACTATAAAACTAACCAGTGTAGCTGTTCTTGTTGTATTTTTCATGGCGCTTATGTACCCTAACCCAGTTTTCCCTTCGACCTCGTTCTATGATTAAAATAACCCATAAGAACATTTGTCGAAGAAAAACACAAACGTTAACGATAGTCGGATCCGAACCACAAACCTTTCGATCCATAGCTCTACTCTCTACCAACTATGCTATTTGCGAGTTGGTTGAGGAAGCCTTCTTTATTTTTCTTTATAGTTCTTTTAATAACGTATATGAGTTCCATTGCTTTTTTTAATGAATATATATTCACGCACCACCCATCTCCTGAAAAACGTATTGCGAACCGCTACACCGATTAGTATTAAGTGTCTTCCACAATTTGAGGTGCGACCGCAATCGGCAAGCACGTCCTCGTTCACCGTGACACTGATAATCCGATGAATAATAATCTAGCGCCAATACGCGCGTGTGCGGTGTTCCGACAACTTCGCGCACCATTCACGGTTTACAAAATGCCTTTGTTTTTATTAGGTTTTTATTCTTTACTTGAAGAAAACACCGCGTTTATTGTCAGCATTTGAATTGTTGATTGGTTTTCTTTCTTATAGAAAGCAAGTGAGAGACGCACAGTCCAAAGGCGGATGTGGAAGTGCGGTCTCTGCACCAGTTAACGTAAATGTTGTCCCCTCCGAGTATTTACCGTTGAATGCAACCATCGACAAGGCGGTAACTAATCAAGTCGGATCCAATACACAGTCGGATAAGTACGAATATCCCTATCTCCAACCCAGGTCACACAAACTGTCTTGGAATAATAATGATCGCGACCTCACGGAGGATGATCATGCTTACGATGACGTGGAAGTTCAAGCTCCGCACTAGTCCTTGCCAGAGACCACTGTTATTGACACTGCGCACGTTAACGACCGATAGTCCAGCTCCTTCGATCGCACAGCGGTCTTTGCAAACTGCTTACATATACATGGGGATGTGACCTTTTCATGCAAATTCGTTTTCACAGCGTCAGCACAGCGTCTTCACACAGTCAACTACCCGTCTAATTAGCGCTGCTTCACAAAGGAATATCGTGCGTGTGCGTTGTTGATAATAGCTCTTCTGCGATCGCTGAGTAGCTCCCTAGGAAAGCCTGCGGAGAAATAAGAAAAACAGAGAAACCGCTGGGTGCAGTTTGCAAAGACGAGTGAGCTGAGTTAGGGAGCTGGTCTATAATCGTGTCTTTAGCGCAGCGCACGCGCACTTCGTGAAAAGAATACGCTACGTACACCATCAAATATAGAAATTATTCGTCTTTGGCAATGACTACCTTCGCACCAGTTAACGTACTGTGGACCCCTTTCGACTATTTACCTCCTGACGACAGACAAAGCATACTGTCTGAAACGTTGAGTTCTCCCCAGTTCTTTTCAGAACCACACAACTCGCAAAAGAGAACTATTGTCCACAGGGTGCTACAACAAACAACTTAGCTTAAGTTTAAAGTTATTTCCTATATAATCAAAAAACTTACTTTTATAATTAATTTCCAAAATGTTTTAACCATTTTGATATATTGTGCAGAATTTGAAACCTTTCTCCAGTTGTATTACAATACAGGAACAGGCATCAAATATATAGCAATCGTTGTTTGAACAAAATATTATTTTTTTGGCACATATATAATTATGTCAGTTAAAAGAAAACGTTGTTGTTGTTGCTGTTTGTTTGTTGTTTTTGTGTGTGTTTTTTCCTGTTTTTTAGGAAGGGGGGAGCGAATTATTGTCCTTTTTTATTTAAAAGCATTAGTTCCTGTTTTAATATAAGCTACCCCAGTGTTGTACTGATTTCAATTTTATGTTTCAATTTGTTTCAATTTGTTTAATTTCAATTTGATGCAATTTGTAAAGCATTCAGTTTGCCCAACGTAATATGTTTTTCATGACTGCCTGACTACGTAATGCCCCATTTGTTATCTTTACATTAACAATATAATGCGACCTTTTAAGGGTTGGATTATCTGACACTGTTTTTTTGCAGATCTGTTATAAAATTGCAGATTTTTTGGTCAGTCGAACAATTACTTTAGGTATCCAGATAAAATCGCCAAAACAAAGCTATTCCAAGATGCTTAAATTTCAAACTTGATTTTATCTTAGACCACAAATGTCTGCCGAAAATGTATATATCGTCGGGATGAAATTGAATATGTATTGACTATATTAACCATAAAACGGTCATTTTAATTACAATATTTAAAATATAACATTTGAATGAACAAAATATGTTAATTTAGAGAATAAAGACAACAGAAAATGAACAAAACTATGGCTCTAAATAATGGTCGCTTCTTCCGCGAAATAATTCCGTCTGCTTGTTTTTTCACTGTACGACGAACCGACTCGTCCGATGTAAACAAATTAGTTCGGCAAACAATGCTCTATAACTTCTATGCGTAACATTTTTTTCTGTTTAATATGACCATTATTATCAAGCAATTTGAGTTGTTATACCTCTGTCTTGGATACTGTAGGCCTATTTGTATTGGTCTAAAACATCATGTGTCCATTGTATAACAACGCATATCGCACCCCGTGTAAGCTGTGAGGGCGTGCTGTATATCATTGGTACCCGCGCAATTTTTACCTACACACGATAGTAAACTGTAGTGGAGCAGCGAACGAGCAGACGATCAGCTGTTTTGGATCGCGCATGAAGAATCGGTCCTCATATCTGCTGAGCTTCAACACGGAGGTATAACAAAACAATTATTGATATATGACATTTTGAACACCCTCGGGGACGCATAGCACCCTCGGCTTTCACTTTAGAAAGAGTCACGATATTCTGGTGAACTTGTTATTGCAAATCAAACAGAATTTGCTGAGGATCGTTGAATACGCCGCGCCCCTTCTTAGAGCACGTGCTTATCGAGCATTCAGTTACCTGCCTATGGCAAGCCAAAGCGGAATTAATTCATAATCATTTTTTTAGAGCCAACACACATAATATCATGCAAGACTAATTTTGTGTCCGTGCAAGACCCACAATTTCGTGCAAGACCCCAAACAAATCGTTAAAGATGCAAAATGTTTGTGAAAGACTAAAAATCTTCTGCAAGTGCCGGACTAAAAAATTTCCTGCAAGACTAAAAAAAAAATTCCTGCAAGACTAAAATTTACATGCAAGACCAAATTTTTCGTGCAAGAGTAAAACTTTTGTGCAACACCAACAATTTTACATCCAAGACCAACATTGTGTGCAACACCTAAAGTTTCGCGCAAGACCAAAATTGGCATGCAAGACCAAATTTTTCGTGCAAGACTAAAATGTACATGGAACTAGACCAGATTGTCAGACTGATTATGAAATACGGGTTCATTTGTAGTACATGTACATTGTACTGATTTAGTTCCAGTTTGGCTATGCTGTGTTTTTTCCTTTTCCCTTTTGGCGACAGTGACACGCGGTTTCACGGACGGATGTTATCACATCCTGAAAACCCACATACATTAAATCCTGTTAAACACAATGCTCTACATGATGATACACGCAACATTTTCCCCTTGTACACCATTTACAAACGTACAAAAACTACTGAATTATTTTGAAATACCAACTTGACCATGACTTTGAGGTCAATAATAGTCTTAAGCATCCTGTGAAATCACGGCAATGGTCTGTTGTGGTTTTTAAGAAAAGTGGTAGGCCTACTTGTTAGTGAATTTTGTAAAGTTTCAAGGACCTTGTTGTATACAATGTATGTAGTTGTTTAACTGTATGTAAGAGTTTGTTTTATTCTATACTATACTGGTACATACTTGATTGAATTTTGAAACGGATTAAACTTTGAAAGGGTGGGGTACAGCAAAATTTAGATAATGGCCATTATCATCGACACAGCTGACATTACCTAGGCCTAGCAGTTTGTATTTTCAGAACATACAAACTTACCACACTATAGCAGTTTTTAATGGGAATTGTACCGTAATGTGCTGATATACAGTAATTCAGAGTTATGTTTGTGTGATTCTCGCGGTCGGACATCCGGGAACTTCGTTTATCTTTCCATTGTTTATGCACTTAGCGCAAAGGGGAAAATTTGAGGTAAACGCTTGTTGTTATGGACGGCTCGCCCCTTCGTGACGTCATGCCGACCGCGAGAATAGTGTTATATACTACATGGATCACAATACGCAGTAACTGACCAATCAAAACAGATAATTTGTGTTTACAAAAGTCATGTTGAATTGTGGGTGTTTTTTTTATTCCAAAACGCACTTTCTTGACCATAATGAGTAGTTATTCAAACAATTCCTCATTACAATGTAGCCGAAGATTTGCATTACATCTTTTTGTATTTTATATTAAAATTCTTCATGGGAAACTGTGACTTCATCATAACGGGGACTAATGATTATAGAGCTCAATCACACAAGTATAGTTTGTATTAGGTTTTCGTAGTATTTGTAGTTTGTGTATTATAGTGTACATCAATTGCTTTTGCTGGATGGATTTTGGAGTTATAGTACGTTATAGAAAATATTGTTACACTGACTTGTTTCACGTTTTGGTTTCGTAGATACTTGAAAGTTAAGAAGACCAATCATGTTCTTCTAGTCGGGTTCCCAGACTCCATTTAAAGGTATAGGATACACCATTCGCAAATATCGAAAATATTTATTATCAAATTAACCCTAACCCTCCCAAATCCTCCAAAATCAATCTGATTTTGCACACACCCTAGGGAGTTAGGGTTAAGAAATATCTTACTTATTTGAAAGTAAATAATGATTGCAAAATGATTGATCTAGATATCGGGTAATTGTTCCGAATAATTGAATTTTATGAGAAAAAATACGATCGCCAGACACCAAGAATAAAAATAAAAACTGCCCGATGCCCGTTGAAAACAAATGCCGTTTTCTTGCTTTTTTCTCGGCATCCATGATTGTAAAACTTCGGACAAGTCAGTTAAACAATATTTACTATAAAATACAACCACCCCCCCCCCCCCCCCAAAAAAAAAAAAATTCCACTCGTTCAAGATGAAACGGAGCAATTTATAGACGTTAGGGATATGTAAGGTCAGATAATCAGTCTAGTTGACTAGTACAACATGTGTGCAATCAATTGCAAAGAACATGTGTAATAGCTATTTATGAACAATTAGGAGCAGTATTTTTTTTGTCAATGTTGGTCGGCTGACCAGCGTTGGAAATTGATACGAAAGTACTACTTTACTGCTGCCAGTAAAGTACTGAATCTTTTACAGGAATTATTTTAGTGAGGGTAAATTAAACTAGATCGGATAGCATGGGCGTCTATTATTATCTCTGGGGCAATGATCGAAAAGTTGTACGAGCAATATTTTCTGCATCACCCAAGCTTGGTTCCATGACGTCAAGGGGGAAAACCCCGAACCTTGCAATCACGAGTCACGCAACTGAAACAAAAGAATAGTTGCACTTTGAACCGTAGCCAGTGTGCGCGCCATGCAAACACTAAATTTGATCTGCAATGTACAGGGGCGGTTTCAAAAACAAACGGAACCAGGGCCTACATCGTTGTTTAACATTGTAGAAGTTCTCTGTGAAGCAAAATTGTGTTCAAGCACTAAGACTAAGAATACGTATCTTCGCTGAAGGGACAAAACTGAAAAAAATGAATGGGATTGTGAAGCTCGATGTTGGCGGCTGTCTGTACACCACGACACGGTCGACTCTGACTCGCGACCCCGACTCCATGTTAGCCGCCATGTTCAGCGGTGAACTCGACCCGTCTGTTCGCGACGCCAACGGGGCCTACGTCATAGACAGGGACGGGCCCATCTTCCGTCACGTACTCAATTTCCTCAGGCAAGGCAGACTGATTCTACCGAAGGACTTCGAGGAGTGGGACCAGCTGGCATCAGACGCCGATTTCTACCAAGTCGGAGAATTGGTGCATGCGGTGAAGAAAGAAAAGAGTCGGGCCACCAGAGCAGCAGCGGCAGCGGCAGCGGCAGAGGTAGCGGCAGAGGTAGCGGCAGAAGCAGCGGCAGAAGCAGCAGCAGAAGCAGCAGAGGCCAAGAAAAATCCAAAATTCGAATTCATAGAGATTGAGCAAGGTCATGATATGTATACCGTGAAGTACATCGGAAGCAGTGAAACCCTTGCAAATCTCCCTGGTCTTTTGCAGATTCTCAATACTTATATGTCTATCACTAATACTAGCGGGACCAATGTCTTGGATATGGTTAAGGAAGAAGGCATGTACGAAATACGGATGTACGGTTACAATCGGACTAACACTCGTCCACCGAATTGCCTTTTGATTTTCCGGGAGATACTAAACCACGGGTTTGAACTGAAGACAGCGCCCTGTAAAATGGAGGATGATGATGGAATGAAATGGACATTCTTACGCAAGATCTAAACTAACAAAACGCATGCCATGCTTATATCATGTACCAACACATATTAAGATCCCAAAGAACAAGACATTATACTTATGGCAAAGAAACATAGACGCACGTTTGTTGTAAATGTTAGTTTTGTTTGAATTTGATCTGCAGGGTTATGTATGTTGTTGGGGTGTTGTTTTTGTATGTCTGCAAGATTCAGATAATAGTTATCAACTACACAGCAGTTTGTATTTTCTATAATCTACCACTGTAAACTTATTTTACTGTGAAATGTACTATATGCTCATGCTGTATTTAGCCGCCTGAACTGTAATCCGTTGCAAAGACGACAGAGCAATTTGTAGTTATTTGTTAGTTTTTCTATTATGTTATTCCACATAAATCTCATTATGCAGCAACTGACCGATCAGAACAGAGGAAATTTGTGTTAACAAAATATTATGTTGAATTGTGGTTTTTTTGTGTCCAAAATGCACTTTTTTGTTTACCATAATGAGTAGTTATTCAAACAATTCCCCAATAAAATGTTGGGTTTTTTTTTGCACACGAAGGCGAAGATTTGCATTACATCATCCTTTGTATTCATATACATGTAATTACAATATTCATGGTAACCGTCGGTTTAATCATAGTGGCAAAAGATTAATATAAAGTAGTACTATGTGATGCGATCTGTGAAAACCCGCCACATGGTGGCAAAATAAAAAAAATGAGTTCATCCTCTTTCTAATGTCTCTAGGACCTCTACATCAAAAGTTACGTTAAAATGAACGTCGGTTATTGACGATGCGAATTTCTGAGAAAACAGCGTTTAACGATAGGGTACCAGAATAGCAATGAAAAATCAATAAAGGGGTTGCATTGACGTCACGCGCGCTACGCGTACGCGCTAATTGCACTAGCAACCGGGCCGAGCGGCCATTTTTGAGGTCAAACAAAGTGCAGACGGTATATGCCGTGATTACGCAACTAGACCTCATTGGGGGCGCTGTCGTGAAGTGCGACGTGCGTGTGACGTCTGCATGCAACCCCTTTATTAAAAAAAAATATATATATATATATTTTTTTTATATTTTTTAGAGAGTTTTTTATCCTTTTTTGTTTTGCTTTAATGGGACTTGCGACATCCGACGGGTTTCCACAGATCGCATCACCTATGGTTTGTAGCGTTACATTAGGTTATCGTAGTATTTGTAGAGTATGACATAATGTATATTAAGTTACCTACATTTAATCGGGTTTGCAGTAGCATCTATATATATCTCTGGGGCAAAGTGTTGTACGAGCAATATGTTATGCATCACCCAAGCTTGGTTCCATGACGTCAACGGGAAAACCCCGAACCTTGCAATCACGAGTCGCGCAACTGATACAAAGAATAGTTGCACTTTGAACCATAGCGAGTGCGTGCGCAATGTGCAGAAGCGATAAATTCCGAACCAGGGCCTACATCGTTGTTTAACCATAGAGCAAGTTGTTTGTGAAGCAAAATTGTGTTCAAGCACTAAGAATACGTATCTGTACTGAAGGGATAAAACAGGAAAATGTATCGGATTGTGAAGCTCGATGTTGGCGGTTGTCTGTACACCACGACATGGACAACTCTGACTCGCTACCCCGACTCCATGTTAGCCGCCATGTTAAAACCCGGCTTGTTAAAATCCGGCGTGTTCCTTCTCGACGTCAACGGGGCCCATGTCATAGACAGGGACGGGTCCATCTTCCGTCATGTACTCAATTTCATCAGGCAAGGCAGGCTGATTCTACCGGAGGACTTCAAAGAGTGGGACCAGCTGGAATTGGAGGCCGATTTCTACCAAGTCAAAGCATTGGTGAACGCGGTGAAGACGGAAAAATGTCGGGTCATCAGAGCAGCAGCAGCAGCAGCAGATGCCAAGAAAAATCCAAAATCCGAATTGTTAGAGATTGAGCAAGGTCATGATATGTATACCGTGAAGTACATCGGAAGCAGTGAAACCCTGGCAAATATACCTCGTCTTCTGAAGATTCTCAATGATTATCTGCATATCAATTTTGGCGGGGAGGATGTCTTGGATATTGTCAAGAACAAAGGCATTTACGAAACCCGGATGGACTCTAACTCTGTGCCTGCATCTCGTCCACCGAATTGCCTGTTGATTTTCCAGGAGATACTAAACTACGGGTTTGAACTGAAGATGGAGCATGGAACGAAATCGACGTTCATGCGGAAGATATAAACTAACAAAACGCATGTCATGTTCATATCATGTACCAACACATACGTACAGTTAATTCCCCACAGAACAAGACAATATACTTATGGCAAAGAAACGTAGGCCCTAAATGTAAATGTAAATGTTAGTTTTGTTTGAATTTGATCTATGCTACCGTGCATATAACTTTATAGTCCAGGAAAAATAGGTTTTGACCTCAAACAAATTGCAACAAATTGTTTTTCACCACAGTGCACTTCTATAAGGTCCCTAGAATTACATACTAAAAGTCGACAAAAATCCAAGTGGTGGAAATATGACTAATTTGCATAAATCGTTAATCCCTGCCGCGTAATATATTTATTCCCATATTTGGGTATATATATATATTTTTTATTTTTTGAAAAGTTTATTTTGGTGATTCTACTTACATATCCTTACATCAATAACATTTGCTAAATCATAGAAGTGACTGAATAATTATGGGAACATAGTAAATATCAAAAATGACAACTTCGTGACCCTATAAATGTGCGCACATTACACTGTCTCCAGATATCATCATGTAGTCAGTATTGGTGAGCTTCAAATTCACCAAGTTGCTTACTGGCACAGTTATCATATTAAAACCTTATGAAAAATCATAGGAACAATGATAACATTGTGATATTTAGCCCAGCAAACAAAAACTGGAGGAAAATGGTGTGTCCATAAATTGGGCGAAAAAGTAGTTAAGGGGTTGCCTAACATGGGAGACGTGAACAAGTTCAAGGAAATCCCCAAAATACATTTTAACGTAGATAGGATTATTGTAAGCAACAACAATCTTTAATTTGGGAGGTTTCCTTGAACTTGTTCAAGTCTCTCACCTTAGGCAACCCTTCACCTACTTGTTAGCCCAATTTAGGGACACACCATTTTCTCCCAGTTTTTGTTTGCTGGGCTAAATATCACAATGTTAACATTGTTTATGTGATTTTCCATAAGGTTTTAATAGGATAACTGTGCCAGTAAGCAACTTGGTGAATTTGAAGCACGTCAATACTGACTACTTAATGATATCTGGAGACAGTGTAATGTGCGCACATTTATAGGGTCACGAAGTTGTCATTTTTGATATTTACTATGTTCCCATAATTATTCAGTCACTTATATGATTTAGCAAATGTTATTGATGTAAGGATATGTAAGTAGAATCACCAAAATAAACTTTTCAAAAAATAAAAAATATATATATATACCCAAATATGGGAATAAATATATTACGCGGCAGGGATTAACGATTTATGCAAATTAGTCATATTTCCACCACTTGGATTTTTGTCGACTTTTAGTATGTAATTCTAGGGACCTTATAGAAGTGCACTGTGGTCAAAAACAATTTGTTGCAATTTGTTTGAGGTCAACAAAACAAAATTATGTATTTTGCCTGGACTATTAACACAGATCCAACTTTGAAAGGGTCAAGGTTATATATGTTGTCGGGGTGGTTTTGTGTATGTCTGCAGGATTCCGATATTAATAGCCATTATCATCCACAAAGCAGTTTGTATTTTCTATATCTACCACACCGTGTAAACTGATTTTACTGTAAAATTCACTTTTCACTTCACTTCACTTCACTTTATTTTCCACATAAACAATTGAGACAACCAACAAAGGGTTTGTATACATAATATGTGGATGGGGATCCCTAAAAAGCAAAGCTTGTCGAGTAGAGATCCCCATTTACAATTATACAAGAAAGACAGACACACGAAACGACAAATACATGTAACACCAGACATAAATATGGAAATGACATAATTAAGAAAACAGTAGCCTATCCTGTAGCTATATTATGTACTATATTATATGTATAATTATGCTGTATTTAGCCGCCTGAACTGTAAACCGTTGCAAAGACAACAGAGTAATTTGTAGTTATTTTTTAGTTTTTCTATTATGTTATTCTACATGAATCTTATTACGCAGCAATTGACCGATCAGAACAGAGGACATTTGTGTTAACAAAATATTATGTTGAATTGTGTTGTTTTTTTGTCCAAAATGCACCTTTTTTTACCATAATGAGTAGTTATTCAAACAATTCCCCAATAAAATGTTGGGTTTTTTTGCACACGAAGGCGAAGATTTGCATTACATCATCCTTTGTATTCATATACATGTAATTACAATATTCATGGTAACCGTGACTTTAATCATAGGGCCTTTTCGAATCCCTGGCTTCGTCTTCGTCTTTGGCTTAAGGCGATTTTTGACTTCCAACTGCAAGATCTCCAGCCACATTCTGACGCCTGTTGTACTTCAGAAACATTCACTCGATTGATGTGAACCCAAAAGTTAGACTATTTCAATTTTCTTCCATTTCTATTTGCTTCTCAGTATTTCGGAATTCAGAGGCGAAGCCACAGCCAAAGACGAAGCAACGGTTTCGAAAAGGCCCCTAGTGGCAAAAGATTAATATAAATCACGTCAGTACTATGTGATGCGATCTGTGAAAACCTGCCACATGGTGGCAACAAAAAATGAGTTCATCCTCTTTCTAATGTCTCTAGGACCTCTACATCAAAAGTTACGTTAAAATGAACGTCGGTTATTGACGATGCGAATTTCTGAGAAAACGGCGTTTAACGATAGGGTACCAGAATAGCAATGAAAAATCAATTAAAAAAAAAATAAATATATATTTTTATTTTTTATTTTTTAGAGAGATTTTTTTCCCCCTTTTTTGTTTTGCTTTAATGGGACTTGCGACATCCGACGGGTTTTCACAGATCGCATCCACCACCTATGGTTTGTAGCGTTACATTAGGTTATGGTAGTATTTGTAGAGTAGGACATAATGTATATTAAGTTACCTACATTTAATCGGGTTTGCAGTAGCATCTATATATCTCTGGGGCAAAGTGTTGTACGAGCAATATGTTTTGCATCACCCAAGCTTGGTTCCATGACGTCAACGGGAAAACCCCGAACCTTGCGCAATCACGAGTCACGCAACTGATACCAAAGAATAGTTGCACTTTGAACCACAGCGAGTGTGTGCGCCATGTGCAGAAGCGATAAATTCCGAACCAGGGCCTACATCGTTGTTTAACATTGTAGAAGTTGTTTGTGAAGCAAAATTGTGTTCGAGCACTAAGAATACGTATCTGTACTGAAGGGATAAAACGGGAACATGAATGGGATTGTGAACCTCAATGTTGGCGGCTGTCTGTACACCACGACACGGTCGACTCTGACTAGCTACCCCGACTCCATGTTAGCCGCCATGTTTAGCGGTGAACTCGACCCGTCTGTTCGCGACGTCAACGGGGCCTATGTCATAGACAGGGACGGGCCCATCTTCCGTCACGTACTCAATTTCCTCAGGCAGGGCAGACTGGTTCTACCGGAGGACTTCAAGGAGTGGGACCAGCTGGAATTGGAGGCCGATTTCTACCAAGTCGGAGCATTGGTGCATGCGGTGAAGAAAGAAAAGAGTCGGGCCATCATAGCAAAACTACAACATAATAAAGACGCGACGAAAAGTCGAAAATTCGAATTCATAGAGATAGATGAAAGTGGAGGAACGTACATGCATTTTAACGTGAAGTACATCGGAAGCAGTGAAACCCTGTCAAATCTACCTGGTCTTCTGAAGATGATCATTTCTTGTGGCATCTATACTAGCGAGATCGAGGCCATGGATGTTGTCAAGGAAGAAGGCATGGTCGAATTCTACACTTCTCAATTGTCTACTCCACCGAATTGCCTGATGTTGATTTTCCGGGAGATACTAAGCCACGGGTTTGAACTGAAGACAGCGCCCTGTAAAATGAGGGATTATGAGGATGGAATGAAATGGACATTCTTGCGGAAGATCTAAACTAACAAAACAGATGTCATGATGTTCATAATGTTCATATCATGTACCAACACATATTAACAACCCCAAAGAACAAGACAATATACTTATGGCAAAGAAACATAGACGCACGTTAGTTTGTTAGTTTGTTTGGTTTGAATTTGATCTAGGCCTATACTACCGTGCATAACTTTAACACATATCGAACTTTGAAAGGGCCAGGGTTATGTATGTTGTTGGGGTGTTGTTTTTGTATGTCTGCAGGATTCAGATAATAGCCATTATCATCCACAAAGCAGTTTGTATTTTCTATATCTACCACTGTAAACTGATTTTATTGTGAAAAGTACTAGGCCTATATGCTGTATTTAGCCGCATGAACTGTAATCCGTTGCAAAGAGTAATTTGTAGTTATTTTTTAGTTTCCTATTGTTATTCTACATGAATCTTATTACGCAGCAACTGACCAATCAGAACAAAGGAAATTTCAGTTTACAAAAGTCATATTAAATTGTGGTGTTTTTTAAAGTTCAAAACGCACTTTTCTTACCATAATGAGTAGTTATTCAAACAATTCCCCAATAAATTGTATTTGTTGCACATTAGGCGAAGAATTGCATTACATCCTTTTCTATTTATATATTAACATTATGAAAACAATAATAAAGAGCTCAATCACACCAGTAGGCATATATGGTTTGTAATACATTTATTAGGTTTTGTAGTATTTGTAGTTTGTATACAGTGTACATCAATTGCTTTGCTGTAATTTTTGGAAATAGATGAATTTGGGGGTTAGTATTTTATAGTAAATATTGTTACACTGACTTGTTTCACGTTTTGGGTTCGTATATATGTATATCCGGGGCAAAGATAGAAATGTTGTACGAGCAATATTTTCTGCATCACCCAAGCTTGGTTCCATGACGTCAAGGGGGAAAACCCCGAACCTTGCAATAACGAGTCGCGGAACTGAAACAAAAGAATAGTTGCACTTTGAACCGTAGCGAGTGTGTGCGCCATGCAAACACTAAATTTGATCTGCAAAGTGCAGGGGCGGTTTCAAAAACAAACTGAACCAGGGCCTACATCGTTGTTTAACATTGTAGAAGTTCTCTGTGAAGCAAAATTGTGTTCAAGCACTAAGACTAAGAATACGTATCTTCGCTGAAGGGACAAAACTGAAAAAAATGAATGGGATTGTGAAGCTCGATGTTGGCGGCTGTCTGTACACCACGACACGGTCGACTCTGACTAGCTACCCCGACTCCATGTTAGCCGCCATGTTTAGCGGTGAACTCGACCCGTCTGTTCGCGACGTCAACGGGGCCTATGTCATAGACAGGGACGGGCCCATCTTCCGTCACGTACTCAATTTCCTCAGGCAGGGCAGACTGGTTCTACCGGAGGACTTCAAGGAGTGGGACCAGCTGGAATTGGAGGCCGATTTCTACCAAGTCGGAGCATTGGTGCATGCGGTGAAGAAAGAAAAGTGTCAGGTCATCATAACAAAAGATGCCGCGAAAAATCGAAAATTCGAATTCATAGAGATTGAGCAAGATTATGATATGTATATCGTGAAGTACATCGGAAGCAGTGAAACCCTGAAAAATCTACCTGGTCTTCTGCAGATTCTAATTTCTTTTCGTATTCATAGCGGGACCACTATCTTGGATACTGTCGAGGGAAAAAGGCATGTACGAAACCCGGATGCAAAATTACTCCAAGAGTAAGTCTGCGGCTCTTCCACCGAATTGCCTGTTAATTTTCCGAAAAATACTAAACCGCGGGTTTGAACTGAAGATGGAGCATGGAACAAAATGGATGTTCATGCGGAAGATCTAAACTAACGAAACGCATGTCATGTTCATATCATGTACCAACACATACGTACAGTTAAGATCCCCAAAGAACAAGACAATATACTTATGGCAAAGAAACGTAAATGTAAATGTAAATGTTAGTTTTGTTTGAATTTGATCTATACTACCGTGCATATAACTTTAACACAGATCCAACTTTGAAAGGGTCAAGGTTATGTATGATGTCGGGGTGTTTTTTTGTATGTCTGCAGGATTCCGATATTTATAGCCATTATCATCCACAAAGCAGTTTGTATTTTCTATATCTACCACACCGTGTAAACTGATTTTACTGTAAAATGCTCTATATTATATGTATAATTATGCTGTATTTAGCCGCCTGAACTGTAATCCGTTGCAAAGACGACAGAGTAATGTGTAGGTTTTTTTTTAGTTTCCTATTGTTATTCTAAATGAATCTCATTACGCAGCAACTGACCGATCAGAACAGAGGAAATTTTTGTTAACAAAATATTATGTTGAATTGTGGTTTTTTTGTGTCCAAAATGCACTTTTTTGTTTACCATAATGAGTAGTTATTCAAACAATTCCCCAATAAAATGTTGGGGTTTTTTTTGCACACGAAGGCGAAGATTTGCATTACATCATCCTTTGTATTCATATACATGTAATTACAATATTCATGGTAACCGTCGGTTTAATCATAGTGGCAAAAGATTAATATAAAGTAGTACTATGTGATGCGATCTGTGAAAACCCGCCACATGGTGGCAAAATAAAAAAAATGAGTTCATCCTCTTTCTAATGTCTCTAGGACATCTACATCAAAAGTTACGTTAAAATGAACGTCGGTTATTGACGATGCGAATTTCTGAGAAAACAGCGTTTAACGATAGGGTACCTGCACCCGATTTCACTAAACTCTTCTTAACTTACGACGCATCGCAGCCCTGCGACGCGTCGCATCTCTACGACGCGTCGCAGCTGCGACGCGTCGTGAAATCGATTTCACGAAACACAACGTATGTGCGACGCGTCGTAGGTGTATTTATAGCACAAAACAACGACTGTTGTATGTACCTATTCAACTCACAGTAAATAGCCGTCTGGTATTCAGCAAAGAGTCGTCGAATTTCTCCTCGCAAAGCTTCAAAAATGTAAATCAAAATGGCTGACGTACGATACAATTTTAACGAAAAACAAGCTTGCTGTGGACCTCTAGCTAATTTTAAATTTCAAGTGCACTATTCAAGGTTTATTTATATGACTACGATGAATGTTTTATTTACAACTTACAACACATTCTCTGAGTATTCTAGTCTCGTTTGTTTCATTTCTATGGCGAAAACTGGCTATGAAAAGACGCATCTTATTTTACGACGACCCAAATACACTTCGTAACTTACGACGTGTTACTTGCCGTTGTCAAGGTATTTGCGACGCGTTGAACGCATCGTAACTTTAGTGAAATGGATCGTACGACGCATCGCGAGATGCGACGCGTAAAGGCCCAGTCACACCGGGCTTGCGACCAGGTTACGACCTAGCTGCGACCGAAACATGTTGCAATCCTGGGCAAATCGTACAAAGAGCGTGCGACTGGTCGCAGAGGTCGTGGGTCATCGCCACAGCAAAATCAGTCGCAGCAAGGTCGATGGTCATGTTCAAAACTTCTGACCTGCGATTCCAAATCGTAAGAGGTTGCAGACAGGTCTTACATGGTCGTACCACCAATCGTGCATGCCGTCGCACCACCAGTCGTGGATGATCGCGGGTCCCACAGTCGCACGATTAGTCGTGCAACTGGTTGTAGGTATACACGACTGATCGTGCGAGTGGTCGCAGGTATACACGATTGCTCGTACGATCAATGGTGGGTACCTGGGACTAGTCGCACGATTACCTACGACTGATTTTGCGATCAATCTTCTTCAATCGCTTGTGATCGCACGACCAAGCGTGCCACCAATTGTACGTACCAGTCTTAAGAGCAATCACAGCATACGACCGCTATGAAGATCGTCGCAAAACATTGGCGATTGGTCGTACCTCTGCTAAATCGCACCAATCGCACGATCCAGAAATCGTACGATCCGGTGTGACTGGGCCTTTACTCTTCGTAACTCGAGTTGCGACGCGTCGCAAAGTTTAGTGAAATCGGGTGCAGAATAGCAATGAAAAATCAATAAAGGGGTTGCATTGACGTCACGCGCGCTACGCGTACGCGCTAATTGCACTAGCAACCGGGCCGAGCGGCCATTTTTGAGGTCAAACAAAGTGCAGACGGTATATGCCGTGATTACGCAACTAGACCTCATTGGG
Source organism: Crossaster papposus (assembly GCA_037893245.1). NCBI lineage: Eukaryota > Metazoa > Echinodermata > Asteroidea > Velatida > Solasteridae > Crossaster > Crossaster papposus. The sequence continues at coordinate 853,548 of JBAIAA010000193.1, forward strand.
GGCGCTGTCGTGAAGTGCGACGTGCGTGTGACGTCTGCATGCAACCCCTTTATTAAAAAAAAAAATATATATATATATTTTTTTTATATTTTTTAGAGAGTTTTTTTATCCTTTTTTGTTTTGCTTTAATGGGACTTGCGACATCCGACGGGTTTCCACAGATCGCATCACCTATGGTTTGTAGCGTTACATTAGGTTATCGTAGTATTTGTAGAGTATGACATAATGTATATTAAGTTACCTACATTTAATCGGGTTTGCAGTAGCATCTATATATATCTCTGGGGCAAAGTGTTGTACGAGCAATATGTTATGCATCACCCAAGCTTGGTTCCATGACGTCAACGGGAAAACCCCGAACCTTGCGCAATCACGAGTCACGCAACTGATACAAAAGAATAGTTGCACTTTGAACAATAGCGAGTGTGTGCGCAATGTGCAGAAGCGATAAATTCCGAACCAGGGCCTACAACGTTGTTTAACATTGTAGAAGTTGTTTGTGAAGTAAAATTGTGTTCAAGCACTAAGAATACGTATCTGCGCTGAAGAGACAAACAGGAAAATGAATGGGATTGTGAACCTCAATGTTGGCGGCTGTCTGTACACCACGACACGGTCGACTCTGACTAGCTACCCCGACTCCATGTTAGCCGCCATGTTCAGCGGTGAACTCGACCCGTCTATTCGTGACGCCAACGGGGCCTATGTCATAGACAGGGACGGGTCTATCTTCCGTCACGTACTCAATTTCCTCAGGCAGGGCAGGCTGATTCTACCGGAGGACTTCAAGGAGTGGGACCAGCTGGCATCAGACGCCGATTTCTACCAAGTCAAAGCATTGGTGAAAGCGGTGAAGGAGGAACAGAGTCGGACCTTCAATGGCTTCATAGCAAAACTAAAACTTAAAGGCGCCACGAAAAGTCGAAAATTCGAATTCATGGAGATAGATGAAGGTGGATCAATATTCTTTAACGTGAAGTACATCGGAAGCAGTGAAACCCTGGCAAATCTACCTGGTCTTCTGCAGATGATCAATTCTTCTGCCAGTTCTGGCTTTTATAGCGGGGTCGATGCCGTGGATGTTGTCAAGAAAGAAGGCATGGTCAAATTCCAGATTTATTCTAAGTCTCTTTTTTCACCGAATTGCCTGATGTTGATTTTCCGGGAGATACTAAACCACGGGTTTGAACTGAAGACGGAGCATGGAACGAAATGGACATTCTTGCGGAAGATCTAAACTAACGAAACGGATGTCATGTACATGTATTATCATGTACCAACGCATTTTATGATCCCCAAAGAACAAGACAAAAAACTGTTGTCGTTTTTGTTGTGTACAGTACATGTCTAAAAGATTCAGATAATAGCCATTATCATCCCGTGTATTTATTCACACAGCAGTTTGTATTTTCTATATCCGTCTACCACTGTAAACTGATTTTACTGTGAAATGTACGATAATGTATGCTGTATTTGGCCGCATGAACTGTAATCCGAGTAATTTGTAGGTATTTTTTAGTTTCCTATTGTTGTTCTACATGAATCTCATTACGCAGCAACTGACCGATCATAACAGGAAATGTTTATAAAAGTCATGTTGAATTGTGGGTTGTTTTTTATTTAGTCTAAAACGCACTTTCTTGAACATAATGAGTAGTTATTCAAACAATTCCCGAATAAAATTGTGGTGTTTGTTTTTGCACACGAAGGCGAAGATTTGCATTACATCATCCTTCGTATTCATATATTAACTTTTATTTATGGGAAACCGTAACTTCAGCGGTCATCCCCCAACCCGGTCATTACCACGCAGTAATAACCGGGTTCTCGCACTGTTATTACCTACATGTAAGTAATGTCAGGGTCATTCTGATTTTAACTTGAATGTTATTTTGTATTATAACATGTACATATTTGGCTGTATTTTTTACACATGCATATTGTAATGTTTTATCCTCTCCATAGAGGTTTTGTCGAAAAAAAAATTGTTATACTTAATATTATTACTATTATTATTATTAAATATCACACAGTAGTGATGTATTAGTTTAAGCACATTCACTTTTTCAACAGCAGCTTATTTAAGTGTCTGACATTAACGGAATTTCCCATTTAAAGTTTTTACGGACCGTAGACAAAAGGTCCTGATATTTCCACTTTTACAAGATCTTCTTTAGAGGCAAAGATGACAGTTGTACAAGACACAAACTTGAGAGGGATACACAAGCATGGGTTAGGAGGAGAAACACAACAGAGTGATTGAAGGAAGAACAAACCAAAAAAAGATTAAACCAAAAGGGATGAAAAGGAGGCGGAGCAGAAAAGGTGTACTTCAAATTTATGGTAATTTTGCAGCTATCCAAAAGTGACCAACCAAAATACTGTTGAAAAGCTTACTTGTAAAGATATTGATTCTAAACTCCGTGAAATTATTCTGTCTGGCATGCTGTCGTTTTGAAGAAAATACCCCTAGAATGTCGTTTCCAAATGTGCGTCTCAGAGACGCACTTCTGGACATTTCCGCAATAGTGCGCGCAATTGTCCGAACGACGCGCGGCGCGCGCGTTGGCGCTACTATTGGTCTGTTTAGTGCGTAAACATCGAGAAGCTAATACAATTTCTCCTATTTTAGGCTAAAGTTATTTTATAATTTGTCATCTTTGAAACGGATTGCTTTGATTCCAAGAAGAGTCCATATTTTCGAGGGTATACGGTCCGGAAGCACGCCACCAGGTGTCAACTTGGCTCTATTGCCGGCAACGGTCTGTATTCCTTCATGGTCAAATGACCCGAATTTCACCCTGCATCGTCTTCATTGGACCCGACAATAATGGTACATGTACATTATATTTTGATTATTGTAGAACCTTGTGTAATTATTAGCCCTGATATACATTATAGCTAGGTGTTTCGGGGTGATTTTTAAGACCAGATTTGATGACAATTACATTCATGTTTATCCATGTACGTAGGCCTACGCAAGGAAACACGCACACGTGTAATTTTGAGATGCCCTTTGACCTCTGGGAATATTTACTGCGTATTCATGGTATTTGGAGCTTAACAACTTTAATGAAAGTTACAGTAGATATTCAGTCAAGTAATTTAGTTAATGATTATTTTATTGTATTCTTCTTTTGCAGTTCTTGGCCGCGTTGCAGACAGCAACTCAAGCACAATAGCAATTCGACATCCGGGAACTTTTCGGTAAGCCCTTAATTAAAGAGAGCAACCAAAATGACTACCAAAGCCGCACGGCAATGTCGTTTTGATTGTAGTCAAGTCGTACAGTGCATTCTGAACATTTGAGTGTCCCAAAACTTAATACTGAAAATATGCAACACAAGAAAATATACTGACAGTGAACAACTAGTCCGACAGTGTACTGTTCTTTTGACACGGTACGGTTGACTGGCTCAGCATTGAAGCAGTGGCGTAACTCCTATGCGCTCTGGGGGCGAACCCCGGGCACCCAGGCTAGTACGTGTAAACCTTTCCCCACCTGGCATAGGATTACACTTTTGACCATAACTATCAAAATCTTGAGAAGACCTCAAGCTGTCTCATCATAGCTTTTGATATCTTAGTACTGTTATCGAAATATCCGCCTTGGACTGAATGTTCATATTGTAAATAGGTTGAGCGCCCTCGATACACCAAGCCAAAACAGTTAAAGGTAGTATACACTATTTGCAGATAACAAAAAGATTTATTACCGAATTATTAAGAAATATCTTACTCATTTGAAAGTAAATAATGATTCTAGGCATCCTGCAAAATGATTGCGCTAGATATCCTGTAATTATTCCGAAAAATATAATTTTATGAAGAAAAATTCGCCATCGCCAGACGGCGATCGCGAAAAAACAAAGATAACACAAGAATAACTGCCCAACGCCGGTTGAAAACAGACGCTGTTTTTCGTGCTTTTCTCGGCATCCACGATTGTAAAACTTAGGACAGGTCAGTTAAACGATATTTACTATGAAATACAACCCCCAAATCCACCCATTAATGATAATTCAAGCAATTACCAATGGTGTATCCTACCTTTAAACATGGGAGTTATAATATGCGTTCGAACTTTTACCTGGTAACAGGTGTTCAATTCGAGCTGACTTCATAACAAAGAAAAATCTAGCCCTCTGCATTTGTTGAGAGGGCTGCCAACTTTTTCTTGCCCCCGGGCACCCTGAACCAAAGCTACGCCACTGTATTGAAGACGTGTTTTGTGCCGAGCCAGTCAACCGTGTCAAAAGAACCAAGTACAACCATGTACATAAATATTTTTTGCATCACCTAAGCTTGGTCCCATCAAAGGGAAAAGGCCAGGGACGTCAAGGGGAAAACCCCGAACCTTGCAATCACGAGTCACGCAACTGAGTGAAACGAAAGAATAGTTGCACTTTGAACCACAACTAGAAAGTGGGTGCGCCGTGCAAACACTGAATTTGATCGGCAAAGTGCAGAAGCGGTAAATTCCTAACCAGTGCCTACATCGTTGTTTAACATTGTAGAAGTTGTTTGTGAAGCAAAATTGTGTTCAAGCACTAAGACTAAGAATACGTATCTGCGCTGAAGAGACAAAACAGGAAAATGAATAGGATTGTGAAGCTCAATGTTGGCGACTGTCTGTACACCACGACACAGTCGACTCTGACTCGCGACCCCAGCTCCATGTTAGCCACCATTTTCAGCGGTGAACTCGACCCGTCTATTCGCGAAGGCTATTTTAACGGGGCCTATTTCATAGACAGGGACGGGCCCATCTTCCGTCACGTTCTCAATTTCCTCAGGCAGGGCAGGCTGATTCTACCGGAGGACTTCAAGGAGTGGGACCTGCTGGTATCAGACGCCGATTTCTACAAACTCGGAGCATTGGTGCAAGCGGTGAAGGAGGAAAAGTGTCGGGTCATTAAAGCAAAAGATGCCGCGAAAAATCCAAAGTTCGAAATCATAGAGATTGAGCAAGGTGATGATATGTATATCGTGAAGTACATCGGAAGCAGTGAAACCCTGAAAAATCTACCTGGTCTTATGCAGATTCTCAATGCTTTTCACTGTGATGTGGCGTTTGACGGGAAAAAAGTCTTGGATATTGTCAAGAAAGAAGGCGGGTACGAAGCCCAGATGCGTGATTACTCCCGGATCCAGCCAGCGCTTCGTACACCAAATTGCCTGTTTATTTTCCATGAGATACTAAACCACGGGTTTGAACTGAAGACGGAGCCCTGTAAAATGGTGGATAAGAATGAAATGAAATCTACATTCTTGCGAAAGATCTGAACTAACAAAACAGATGTCATGATGTTCATATCATGTACCAACACATATTAAGATCCCCAAAGAACAGGACAATATGCTTATGGCAAAGAAACATAGACGCAAGTTTGTTGTAAATGTTAGTTTTGTTTAAAATTTGATGTTGTTGGGGTGTTGTTGTTGTATGTCTGCAAGATTCAGATAATAGTTACATGTATCAACTACACAGCAGTTTGTATTTTCTATAATCTAGCACTGTAAACTTATTTTACTGTGAAATGTACTATATGCATATGCTGTATTTAGCCGCATGAACTGTAATCCGTTGCAAAGACGACAGAGTAATTTGTAGTTATTTTTTAGTTTCCGTTGGTTATTCTACATGAATCTCATTATAGCAGCAACTGACCGATCAGAACAGAGGAAAAGTCAAAATGAACTTTTTTTTACCATAATGAGTAGTTATCCAAACAATTCCCCAATAAAATGTTGTGGGGTTTTTTTGCAACATGTAGGCGAAGATTAAGATTTGCATTACATTATCTTTCGTATTCATATATTACACTATTCATGGAAACCGTGACTTTAATCATAGTGGCAAAAGATTAATATAAATCAAGTCAGTACTAATGGTTTGTAGCGTTACATTAGGTTATCGTAGTATTGTACAGTATAGGGCATAATGTATATTATGTTACCTACATTTAATCGGGTTTGTAACCTAGTCACTACAGAAGATTACAAAATAGATATTGTTAGTTCACAAAATGCGATTTGTGCATTTTTACACCAATTTGCTGTGGCTGGCAGTATGGGCGCAGTAATTACAATGTACTACAATATTGCCTCTCTCCAACCAGAAATGTAACTGGTTCCCGTGGGAGTTGAGAGTCGGCCTCAATGTAGCCCAGAGCCTGATGAACGGGTCATAACTATAGGCCTATACAGCGTGTTTTTAAACTAATGCAAACAAAATATAATGGAACACGCTATGTACAACTGACATAGATAATATAGAAATGGTTTAAAAGATACACCTTCCACTTTCAAATAAGACAAAAACGTCCAAATCGGATAGTTTTTGACAGAGTTGTGATTAGTTTCTTAAGAGACGTCAAATTGACCATGGGACCAAGTTTTCAATTTTAAGCATTCAGACAAAGGTAGCCTAGCTACCTGCCTCTGTGTGGATAATTGCCTATCCTACACTGCAAAAATTGTCTTTAGCGAGTAAACATAATTCATGTTTGTAAACATGTTTACATACTAAACATGTTTAGCATCAGGATGGATAGTGTTGATCCATTGAACATTGATGTTTAGGAATTGGACACGTGAGTTTAGCTGCTAATCCACATTGCAACACTTGTACCTACAAACAAAATCGAAAAACTTGGTCCCATGGCCAATTTGACCTCTACTGGGAAATTACTCATAACTCTGTCAAACATTATCAGATCTGTTCGCTTTTTTTTAGACTTATCATTGTGGGCATCGATATTGTGAATAAATACACATTACATTATTATTATGTAATGTCAGGGCTCATTCTGATTTTAACTTAAAGGGATCGTATATGTTTGGTAATTGGAACCCACTGTTTGTTTCATTTCTATATAGTTATAGATATATACCATAAAACTAACCTGTACAAATTTCATTTTAAAAGGTGGTAGCGATTTTGAGATATTGCCGAAAACCTGGAGCGGTTATGTCCACGCAGGAAGAATAATCTGCATTGGAATACACAATCTGAGAAACGTCACTGCAGTAACGCTTCTCAGATTCAAATTTATGGGGATAAAAAGTGATATCTTTTTCCATAACCGCAGTACTTCGAAGTGAAAGGTTTCTAAAAATGCATTATACTATCCAAAGCTGCTGTACTTCTTACCAAGTAAGTTTGTATTGCCATTAATGTTTTGAGTAATTACCAAACGTATACGATCCCTTTAAATGTATTTTTGTATTATAACATGTACATATTTGGCTTTATTTCTTACACATGCATATTTGTATACATGTAATGTTTTATCCTCTCCATTTATGGAGGTTTTGTCCAAAAAAAAAAGATATACTTATTATTACTATTATTATTAAATATCACACAATAGTGATGTAGTGTTAGTTTAAGCACATTCACTTTTCCGACAGCAGCTTATTTAGGTGTCTGACATTAACGGAATTTCCCATGTGGAAAGTTTTTACGGACCGTAGACAAAAGGGCCTGATATTTCCACTTTTACAAGATCTTCTTTAGAGGCAAAGATGACAGTGGTACAAGACACAAACTTGAGAGGGATACACAAGCATGATAGGAGGAGAAACACAACAAAGTGATTGAAGAAAGAACCAAAAAAAAAAAAAGATTAAACCAAAAGGGATGAAAAGGAGGCGGACCAGAAAAGGTGAACTTCAAAATTATGGTAATTTTGCAGCTATCAAAAAGTGACCAACCAAAATACTGTTGAAAAGCTTACTTGTAAAGATATTGATTCTAAACTCCGTGAAATTATTCTGTCTGGCATGCTGTCGTTTTGAAGAAAATAACAAAAGAATGTCGTTTACAAATATGTGTCTCAGAGACGCACTTCTGGACATTTCCGCAATAGAGGGCGCGAGTGTCCAAACGACGCGCGGCGCGCGCGTTGGCGCTACTATTGGTCTGTTCAGTGCGTAAACACCAAGAAGCTAATGCAATATATTTCCTATTTTAGGCTAAAGTTTCTACCTGACGACCGCCACACAATAAGGTGTTTCACGGTAATATGCGCCATCTTGTTAACGGGCAAATTTACACGCGTTGCTGTGTACGTACATCTTTGATCGAACACTTTTGCGCTTCCAAGTCGTCATGCGTTCATTCTAAAGTGTGCGCGCGTTTAGCAACGCGTGTTAATTTTGCCCCGTGAACAAGATGGCGCATATTACCGTGAAACACCTTATTATTTTGCTGAATTTGTCATCTTTGAAACAGATCGCTTTGATTCCAAGAATCCATACGTATTTTCGATTTTCGAAAGGTAGATTTGAGGGTTATCGGTCCGAGAGCACGCCACCAGGGCCGGGGTCAACTTGGTTCTAGTATTGCCACCGGTCTGTATATTCCTTCATGGTCAAATTACCCGAATTTCACGCTGCACTTTTTTCGAGTTAAATTATACGATCGTCCATTGGACCCGACAATAATGGTACATGTACATGATATTTGGATTATTGTAGAACCTTGTGTAATTAATAGCCTTGATATACATGTAGGTGTTTGGGGTGATTTCTAAGACCAGATTTGATGACAATTAACAATAACATTCATGTTTATAGATGTACGTAGGCCTACGCGAGGAAACACGGACACGTGTAATTTTGAGATGCCCTTTGACCTCTAGGAATATTATTGCGTATTCATGGTATTTGGAGCATTACTCGAGATATTCAGTCAAGTAATTTACTTAATGATTATTTTATTGTATTCTTCTTTTGCAGTTCTTCCAAGCACTTAGCATGCTTAGCAAGTCGACATCCGGGAACTTCTCGAATCTCGGTAAGCCCTAAACTACTAAACTTCGAGCAACCAAATTGACTACCAAAGCCGCACCGCGGCGGTGTCGTTTTGGTTGTATCATGGAGGATTAAGAGGTTGTATGTAGTCGAGTCGTACAGTGCATTCTGAACATTATGAAATGGTACGAGTGTAATACTGAAAATATGCAACACAAGAAAATATACTGACAGTGAACAACCAGTCCGACAGGGTAGTGTACTGTTCTTTTGACACGGTACGGTTGACTGGCTCAGCATTGAAGCAGTGGCATAACTCCTATGCGCTTTTTTTTTTTGGGGGGGGGGGGAGGGACAGGGACCCCAGCGGCCGATTTCACCAATGTTAGGATCAATCCTAGGAAGAGTAACTCCTCCTAACTTGCAATAGATCCAATGCAAGTTAGGATGAGTTACTCGTCCTAACTCGAGATAGGATTAATCCTAGCGTTTCGTGAAATCGGCCGCTGGGACCCCAGGGCACCCAGGCACCCGGCACCCGGGCTGGTGGAAACCTTTCCCCACCTGGCATATGATTACACTTTTGACCATAACTATCAAAATCTTGAGAAGACATCAAGCTGTCTCATCATAGCTTTTAATATCTTAGTACTGGTATCGAAATATCCGCCCTGGACTGAATGTTCATATTGTAAATAGGTTGAGAGCCCTCAATCCACCAAGCCAAAACAGTTAAAGGTGTATACACCATTTGCAGATATCAAAAATATTTACTACCGAATTATTAAGAAATATCTTACTCATTTGAAAGTAAATAATGATTCTAGGCATCCAGCAAAATGATATCCTAGATATCCTGTGATTATTCCGAAAAATAGAATTTTATGAAGAAAAATTCGCGATCGCCGGAAGGCGATCGCGAAAAAAGAACCAAGTACAACCATGTACATAAATACGTTTGTGTACGGTACCAGTATCGGACCAAAGATAAGAGATCAGTCGGGTCAAACAGCTACTGTAGACAAATAATGCAAGTCTAGTCAAATTGAAACCATGATGCGGCTTTACACTCGGGTGCAAAACGTTGAAGAAAATTCTTAAAAAAATTAATTTAAACTTGGCTGTTGAAATACCGAAGACCTCTTATTTAGCCTCATGAACATTTGGATAATTTTAATTTTATCAGCTAGGGTTCAAGACTCCAAGACTTAAAGGTAGTATACACCATTGGTCATTGCGTGAATTATCACGAATTAGTAGATCTGGGGTTGTATTTTATAGTAAATATCGTTTAACTGAGCTGTCCGAAGTTTTACAATCATTGATGCCGAGAAAAGCACGAAAAACGGCGTTTTTTTTCACCGGCGTCGAGCAGTTATTCTTATGTTATCTTTGTTTTTTCCGCGAGCGAATTTTTCATTATAAAATGATATTTTGCGGAATAATTACAGGATATCTAGCGCAATCATTTTGCTGGATGCCTAGAATCTACATTTACTTTCCAAATGAGTAAGATATTTTTAAAAAAATTGGTAGTAAATATTTTTGATATCTGCAAATGGTGTATCCTACCTTTAATTGTTTGCGATATTTTTGTGCATTTGAAATAGACCAATTAAATACACAATATGGCTCCTGCATGAATTATTGCTTGTTATGTGAATAGAAAAGTGAATACAGTGTCCCAACAAAAATGCAACCAAATATACCACACGTAGAATGTGTATCTAACATCGATAATATAGATATAGTTTCAAAGTCGGCCGACCAGCGTTTGAAATTGATACAAAAGTAACACTTTACATCTGCCAATAAATTACTGTAATTTTTAAAGGACATATTTTAGTGCAAGGTTAATAATGTAACTAGATCGGATAGCATGGGCATCTATATTATATCTGGGGCAAAGATCGAAATGTTGTACGAGCAATATTTTCTGCATCACCCAAGCTTGGTCCCATCAAAGGGAAAATGCCAGGGACGTCAAGGGGAAAATCCAGAACCTTTCAATCACGAGTCACGCAACTGAGTGAAACGAAAGAATAGTTGCACTTTGAACCACAACTAGAAAGTGGGTGCGCCGTGCAAACACTGAATTTGATCGGCAAAGTGCAGAAGCGGTAAATTCCTAACCAGGGCCTACATCGTTGTTTAACATTGTAGAAGTTGTCTGTGAAGCAAAATTGTGTTCAAGCACTAAGACTAAGAATACGTATCTGCGCTGAAGAGACAAAACAGGAAAATAAATGAGATTGTAAAGCTCGATGTTGGCGGCTGTCTGTTCACCACGACAAAGTCGACTCTGAACTACACCGGCTCCATGTTAGCCACCATTTTCAGCGGTAAACTCGACCCGTCTGTTCGCGACGCCAACGGGGCCTATTTCATAGACAGGGACGGGTCCATCTTCCGTCACGTACTCAATTTCCTCAGGCAGGGCAGGCTGATTCTACCGGAGGACTTCAAGGAGTGGGACCAGCTGGCATCAGACGCCGAATTCTACAAAGTCGAAGCATTGTTGGAAGCGGTGAAGGAGGAAAAGTGTCGGGTCATTCGAAAATTCGAATTCATAGAGATAGATCAAGCTGGTACATACTTATCCGTGAAGTACATCGGAAGCAGTGAAACACTAAAAAAAAAACCTGGTCTTCTGCAGATTCTCAATTCTGGTACGTCTGGAACTGGGAACGATGCCAAGCGTGCTAACCCCATGCGTGATGTCGAGACCCAAGGCATGGTCGATGTTAAGATGCAAGAACTTAAGCCTGAACAGAAACGCATGTCGATTTTCCAGGAGATCAACCGTAACGGGTTTAAACTGGAAACGGCGCCCTGTACTAAAATAGAGGGGGAGCATGGATTGAAATGGACCTTCTTGCGGAAGATCTAAACTAACAAAACAGATGTCATGATGTTCATATCATGTACAGTACCAACACATATTAAGATCCCCAAAGAACAAGACAATATACTTATGGCAAAGAAACATAGACGCACGTTTGTTGTAAATGTTAGTTTTGTTTGAATTTGATCGGCAGGGTTATGTATGTTGTTGGGGTGTTGTTTTTGTATGTCTGCAAGATTCAGATAATAGTTATCAACTATACACAGCAGTTTGTATTTTCTATAATCTAGCACTGTAAACTTATTTTACTGTGAAATGTACTATATGCATATGCTGTATTTAGCCGCATGAACTGTAATCCGTTGCAAAGACGACAGAGTAATTTGTAGTTTTTTTTTAGTTTCCTATTGTTATTCCACATAAATCTCATTATGCAGCAACTGACCGATCAGAACAGAGGAAATTTGTGTTAACAAAATATTATGTTGAATTGTGTGTTTTTTTGTGTCCAAAATGCACTTTTTTTTTACCATAATGAGTAGTTATTCAAACAATTCCCCAATAAAATGTTGGGGTTTTTTTTGCACACGAAGGCGAAGATTTGCATTACATCATCCTTTGTATTCATATACATGTAATTACAATATTCATGGTAACCGTGACTTTAATCATAGTGGCAAAAGATTAATATAAATCACGTCAGTACTATGTGACGCGATCTGTGAAAACCCGCCAAATGGTGGCAAAATAAAAAAAATGAGTTCATCCTCTTTCTAATGTCTCTAGGACCTCTACATCAAAAGTTACGTTAAAATGAACGTCGGTTATTGACGATGCGAATTTCTGAGAAAACAGCGTTTAACGATAGGGTACCAGAATAGCAATGAAAAATCAATTAAATAAATAAATAAAAAAGAATATATTTTAGAGATTTTTTCCCTTTTTTGTTCTTGCTTTTATGGGACTTGCGACATCCGACGGGTTTCCACAGATCGCATCACCTATGGTTTGTAGCGTTACATTAGGTTATCGTAGTATTTGTAGAGTAGAACATGATGTATATTAAGTTACCTACATTTAATCGGGTTTGCAGTAGAATCTATATATCTCTGGGGCAAAGTGTTGTACGAGCAATATGTTATAATAATAGATATTTATAATGCGCTTTATGTGAAAAAACAACTCTAAGCGCCTTACAGTTTATAAATAACACAATCTGGACTTATCTAAAAAGCGTGAAATAAAAAATATACGAATAAAAAGACTTGAAATGTACTATAAAACTTACGATAAAAACTGCAACCTATAACTACCACTAAAAAGATCTGATAAAAACATGGCGTACAAGTAATACTTTATAACCAAATGTAAAACGACTAGGCTATGAAACAGAACGAGAAAGGCTCGTCTATATCACTAATAAATGAGTCTTCAGGAGAGACTTGAAAGTGTTCAATGAGTCAGCTTGACGGAGACTGTTGGGCAAGCAGTTCCACAGATGAGCTGCAGCCTGAGAAAATGATCGATCCCCGTAGAACTTGGTGCGGGATCGTGTGCAAGGAGGCTGGAGGCGAAGTTCATTTGAAGATCGTAGTCGCCGAGATGGAGTGTACCGCTCAATCAGGTCAGCTATGTAGCTTGGTGCATGTCCATGAACTGCCTTGTACCGGTACGTGATCAGCAGCATCTTGAAGGTGATCCTTTTCCCCACCGGCAACCAGTGAAGCTCTTGTAGAAGTGGTGAGATATGTGTTCTACGGGTCACACGTAGAACCAGGCGTGCTGCAATATTTTGTACTCGCTGCAACTTCGCAATCTCACAATCTGGCAGGCCGTATAGCAACGCATTGCATGCATCTAGTCGCGATCAGCGTGGCCACTCATCAATTTTGAAAATCCAAAGATGAAGGCAGTAAAATTCCCAAGAATTCCCAAGATGTCATAAGATAGCACGGATGATGCTGTAACGGACCAGAGAACCCGCGAAAAGGCCCAATTTTGTGAATAAATGTACAGTACAGTCAAACGCCTTTATAACAAGGTCCTTTTAACCAATTATCTTGTTGTAACAGATACCTTGTATTATCTCAGTAATGAACAAAAAAAGGACCCAGGACCTATTTTGTCCTCGTTATAAGCATCATGTTGTATTAACAGTGCTCTTATTATCAGGGTTCGACGTACTACAAAAAAATTATCTAAATGTACAGCGCTCAAAGTCGCTGTCCACACTTAAAAAGTTGTTTGCGGTTTAGATGAGTGCCATAAATAGAAAAAATTGTTTGCGGTTAACAAAAATGCCTAAAATGTATATACAAGTTGTTTGCAGTTAACAAAAATGCAAAAATCCCAAGATTTCGTGAAATTTGGATACAAAATCCCAAGATCCCAAGGTCTTGCCCAAATTCCCAAGATCTTGGGAAAAATCCCAAGGAGTGGCCACGCTGGTCGCGATGTAACAAATGCATGCACAAGTCTGATCTAATGGTCGTGCGCTGGTCCAGGTATTTCCGAATCTGCCCTATTTTTCTTATACCAGTCAGTGCAGATTTGCAGACAGAGGTCACATGAGATGTCATGTTATGCATCACCCAAGCTTGGTTCCATGACGTCAACGGGAAAACCCCGAACCTTGCGCAATCACGAGTCACGCAACTGATACAAAAGAATAGTTGCACTTTGAACCACAGCGAGTGTGTGCGCCATGTGCAGAAGCGATAATTTCCGAACCAGGGCCTACATCGTTGTTTAACATTGTAGAAGTTGTTTGTGAAGCACAATTGTGTTCAAGCACTATAAGAATACGTATCTGTACTGAAGGGATAAAACAGGAACATGAATGGGATTGTGAACCTCAATGTTGGCGGCTGTCTGTACACCACGACACGGTCGACTCTGACTCGCTACCCCGACTCCATGTTAGCCACCATGTTCCACGGTGAACTCGACCCGTCTGTTCGCGACGCTAACGGGGCCTATGTCATAGACAGGGACGGGCCCATCTTCCGGCACGTACTCAATTTCCTCAGGCAGGGCAGGCTGATTCTACCGAAGGACTTCGAGGAGTGGGACCAGCTGGAATCAGAGGCCGATTTCTACCAAGTCGGAGCATTGGTGCATGCGGTGAAGAAAGAAATGAGTCAGACCTTCTATGCAAAACTAAAACCTAAAGGCGCGACGAAAAGTCGAAAATTCGAATTCATGGAGATAGATGAAGGTGGATCAATATTCTTTAAAGTACATCGGAAGCAGTGAAACCCTGGCAAATCTACCTGGTCTTCTGCAGATGATCAATTCTTCTGCCAGTTCTGGCTTTTATAGCGGGGTCGATGCCGTGGATGTTGTCAAGAAAGAAGGCATGGTCAAATTCCAGATTTATTCTAAGTCTCTTTTTTCACCGAATTGCCTGATGTTGATTTTCCGGGAGATACTAAACCACGGGTTTGAACTGAAGACGGAGCATGGAACGAAATGGACATTCTTGCGGAAGATCTAAACTAACGAAACGGATGTCATGTACATGTATTATCATGTACCAACGCATTTTATGATCCCCAAAGAACAAGACAAAAAACTGTTGTCGTTTTTGTTGTGTACAGTACATGTCTAAAAGATTCAGATAATAGCCATTATCATCCCGTGTATTTATTCACACAGCAGTTTGTATTTTCTATATCCGTCTACCACTGTAAACTGATTTTACTGTGAAATGTACGATAATGTATGCTGTATTTGGCCGCATGAACTGTAATCCGAGTAATTTGTAGGTATTTTTTAGTTTCCTATTGTTGTTCTACATGAATCTCATTACGCAGCAACTGACCGATCATAACAGGAAATGTTTATGAAAGTCATGTTGAATTGTGGGTTGTTTTTTATTTAGTCTAAAACGCACTTTCTTGAACATAATGAGTAGTTATTCAAACAATTCCCGAATAAAATTGTGGTGTTTGTTTTTGCACACGAAGGCGAAGATTTGCATTACATCATCCTTCGTATTCATATATTAACTTTTATTTATGGGAAACCGTAACTTCAGCGGTCATCCCCCAACCCGGTCATTACCACGCAGTAATAACCGGGTTCTCGCACTGTTATTACCTACATGTAAGTAATGTCAGGGTCATTCTGATTTTAACTTGAATGTTATTTTGTATTATAACATGTACATATTTGGCTGTATTTTTTACACATGCATATTGTAATGTTTTATCCTCTCCATAGAGGTTTTGTCGAAAAAAAAATGTTTATACTTAATATTATTACTATTATTATTATTAAATATCACACAGTAGTGATGTATTAGTTTAAGCACATTCACTTTTTCAACAGCAGCTTATTTAGTGTCTGACATTAACGGAATTTCCCATTTAAAGTTTTTACGGACCGTAGACAAAAGGTCCTGATATTTCCACTTTTACAAGATCTTCTTTAGAGGCAAAGATGACAGTTGTACAAGACACAAACTTGAGAGGGATACACAAGCATGGGTTAGGAGGAGAAACACAACAGAGTGATTGAAGGAAGAACAAACCAAAAAAAGATTAAACCAAAAGGGATGAAAAGGAGGCGGACCAGAAAAGGTGAACTTCAAATTTATGGTAATTTTGCAGCTATCCAAAAGTGACCAATCAAAATAATGTTGAAAAGCTTACTTGAAAAAATATTCATTCTATTAATTATTCTGTCTGGCATGCTGTCGTTTTGAAGAAAATAACAAAAGAATGTCGTTTCCAAATGTGCGTCTCAGAGACGCACTTCTGGACATTCAGTCCGCAATAGTGCGCGCAGGTGTCCGAACGACGCGCGGCACGCGCGTTGGCGCTACTAGAAGTGCGTAAACATCTAGAAGCTAATACAATTTCTCCTATTTAGGATAAAGTTTCTATCTGACGACCGCCACACAATTATTTTATAATTTTTCATCTTTGAAACGGATTGCTTTGATTCCAAGAAGAGTCCATATTTTCGAGGGTATACGGTCCGGAAGCACGCCACCAGGGGTCAACTTGGCTCTATTGCCGGCAACGGTCTGTATTCTTTCATGGTCAAATTACCCGAATTTCACGCTGCATCGTCTATAAATCATTGGACCCGACAATAATGGTACATGTACATAATATTTTGATCATTGTAGAACCTTGTGTAATTATTAGCCCTGATATACATTATAGCTAGGTGTTTGGGGGTGATTTTTAAGACCAGATTTGATGACAATTGACATTCATGTTTATGTAGGCCTACATAGGCCTACGCGAGGAAACACGCACACGTGTAATTTTGAGATGCCCTTTGACCTCTTGGAATATTTACTGCGTATTCATGGTATTTGGAGCTTAACAACTTAATGAAAGTTACTCGAGATATTCAGTCAAGTAATTTACTTAATGATTATTTTATTGTATTCTTCTTTTGCAGTTCTTGGCCGCGTGGCAGACAACAACTCGACATTCGGGAACTTCTCGGTAAGCCCTTAAATTAAACAGAGCAGCCAAAATGACTACCGAAGCCGCACGGCGGTGTCGTTTGTTGTAGTCAAGTCGTACAGTGCATTCTGAACATTTGAGTGTCCCAAAACTTAATACTGAAAATAGGCAACACAAGAAAATATACTGACACTAGTGAACAACCAGTCCGACAGGGTAGTGTACTGTTCTTTTGACACGGTACGGTTGACTGGCTCAGCATTGGCCCAACTCCTATGCGCTCTGGGGGGAGAACCCCGGGCACCCAGGCTAGTGAAAACCTTTCCCCATCTGGCATAGTATTACACTTTTGACCCTAACTATCAAAATCTTGAGAAGACATCAAGCCGTCTGATCATAGCTTTTAATATAGTACTGGTATCGAAATATCAGCCTTGGACTGAATATTCATATTGTAAATAGTTGAGCGCCCTCAATCCACCAAGCCAAAACGGGGGAGTTATAATATGTGACCTGTCGCCACAAAATGAGAGTAAAGTCAGAAAAATTAAAAATTGAGATATTGGTATTTTCAAATTCTTGAGAAAGAGAGCTTTCTAATGGTATATAACACTTAGGGGTTTTGCGATAAATACTGTTTACAGCGCTCTAGAACGTCAAGGTTTCACACAACCTGTTTGTGAGAAAACCTACTTTAAACAAAAAACGCAAAAGATTACAAAACAGAACAAGTAAGGTTAGGTTAAGCATAGCAACGGCTATGTTCTAATCATTGATTTTTCTTGAAATTTTCTACACATACAAACTATTGTGTAAACAACAAAATATCAAAATTTATTAAACGTGGAATACTTACGAGGACCTGATTTGCATATTTAATTAACGTGGTAATGAGACCACTAATGGACTTTAATCCAAACACTAACTACGCAAAATCGCGTAATTTAAGAAGTTTTCGATTATCTGATCTCTCCCAAAGAATGGGAATATGTAGAGGAGGACTTGGGCTTTCCAAATTACTCAAAATCTCAAAATTGACCACCCCTTCATATTTTGACTTTAGATGGCCATATCTCTGAATCACATCGTGCGACTTTACTCTCATTTTGTGGTGACAGGTCACATGCATTCTAACTTCTACCTGGTATGTGTTCAATTCGAGCTGACTTCATAACAAAAGAAAATGTAGGCCCCCATATTTGTTGAGGGGGCACCCAACTTTTTCTTGCCCCCGGGCACCCTAAACCAAAGCAACGCCACTGCATTGAAGACGTGTTTTGTGCCGAGTCAGTCAACCGTGTCAAAAGAACCAAGTACAACCATGTACATAAATACGTTTGTATACGGTACCAGTATGATCAGACCAGTGATGAGAGATCAGTCGGGTCAAACAGCTAGACAAATAATGCATGCATAAGTCTAGTCAAATTGAAACCATGTGCCGTGATGCGGCTTTACACTCGGGTGCAAAATGTTGAAGAAAATTCTTTTAAAAATTGATTTGAGACTTTAAACTTGGCTGGTTAAATACCGAGGACCTCTTATTTAGCCTCATAAAACATTTGGAGAATTTAAATTTTATCAGCTAGGGTTCAAGACTTAATTGTTTGCGGTATTGTTATGCATTTGAAATAGACCAATTAAATACACAATATGGCTTCTGCATGTATTATTGCTTGTTATGTGAATAAAAAAGTGAATACAGTGTCCCAAATATAATGGGATACCACACGTAGAATGTATAACTAACATCGATAATATAGTTATGGTTTCAAAGATACTGGTTTCCACTTTAAAATGAGACCTCAAACGTCCAAATCTTACCATGTTTGACAGAGTTATGAATAATTTTCCAAGAGTGGTCAGATTGACCATGGGACATAGTTTTTCAATTTTGTTGGATACTGTGCAAGTGTAGACTTTAAATCAAGTCGTTAAACACTTTTGTCTTTGTTTGTGCAGGCGCCACCGAAATGAACCACAGCTGACGGCAGTGGGCATGGTGGCTCAGAGCTGGTTCATTTCGGTGGTGACTTGATTTCAAGTCTACACTTGCACAGTGTCCAAACAAAATCGAAAAACTTGGTCCCATAGTCAATTTGACCCCTCTTGGAAAATTATTCATAACTCTGTCAAACATTGTCGGATTTAGACGTTTGATGTCTCATTTTAAAGTGGAAACCAGTTTATTTGAAACCATATCTATGTTATCGATGTTAGTTATACATTCTACATGTGGTATTCCGTTATTTTTTGTTGATAATACATCCTGTACATGTAGACTAGAATCAATGTGAATTGTGAACACAACAATAAATTGAAGCTGTACAGTAAAGTTTTCATTTTATTTCATTTTGTTTTTATTCCAACTTAGAACACGCCTCTTAACCCCGGAGAGGGTTACATTAACATTTTAAACCTGGATCTTGTATAGCAGGAAAAAAAACAAGTCGGCAAAGCTTATCAGACATGATTTCTTTTAAGTTCATAAATAAAATAAATAATAGATTCATCTGTTGAACTCTTAAGAAATGTACATTTTTGACTGTTTGTCAGCAACCGAAAATTATATTTATTTAGTTAAACATTTGTTTCCTAGTAAGAGCACTTTAGAGTGGACAATAAATAAACAGTGAATTCCATATTAACCCTGACTCCCTAGAGTGTGTTCAAAATGGAGGATCAAGGACTGTTGGTGTTAAAACAGAATTTAGAACCGTCTTGGGACAGGATGTCGCACACACAAGATATAAAGCTAGGTGAATCAGCTCCAGTCATCAGCCATGGTATGCTCAGTGGCCAATTTCGTAGAATTGTGTTGGCCCAGGCATTATGATGTGCGACGGTGCGTGAGTCAGGAACATGGTGTTTGTGCCCTTGGGCAAGACACTTGATTACAATTTTCTCACTCCACCCAGGAGTATAAATGGGTACCTTAGACGGGCCGTTTACTGAAGCGGTCACTGAGAATTCACCATACGATGGGCAGTCGTACATTTGAAAGTTGAACGCAAGAGTATTAACCATGATAAAATTACTATGTTCGATCCCCCTACAGCCCCTGCATTGCCAGTATCACGACACTGCTTACAACTGACAAGTAGAGAAATGCCCAAACGAAAGCCTGAAGTCTTCAAAGGCAATGGTGATAAGGCTCGAGAGTCTATCAAGAGACTTCTCACCCTGAACAGTGATAGTGCTTGCTAAAAGGCGGGCATTACTGTGAGTGGGGTAAAAGAAGGTGAAAATAAAGATAGGAGCGATTTGTTATCTGGTCCATTATTTGACCTGAATCTTTTTAATTTTACGATTGTGTATCTCAATTGCACTGACTTGCAATGGCCACATGCCCCCTATAATACCCGCCTGGATTGCAACCCCATAAACCACCGCTAACTCGGGATCAACTTCTACATTGGGAGCCTTGCCAAAGAAATCTGCCACAACCTGGCGAACTCGGGGGATTCGTGTAGACCCACCCACGAGCACAATCTCATCTATGTCGGCGGGGGACATCTCCACCTCGTCTAAGACCGACCGAATCGGTTGAAGCACCTTCTGAAAGATGTCCTCGTTTAAAAGCTCAAATTTCTCTCTGGTGAGCTTCTCCGTGAGTATCACAGCATCTCCGGCGGAAGGTATTGGCAACTGCAGCAACGTGGAATTGTGACTCGTCAAGTTTAGCTTGACGTCTTCGACTGCGAGGCGTAGTCGCTGCATATCTGTTGCACTCAGTACAGGTTTGCCGTACCTCCTAGCAATGATGTCTGAGAAGTACTGCATGAGGTGATAGTTGATGTCTTGTCCTCCCAGGTGATTGTTACCTGCAGGTCAAATAATTAACAATTGTTGACTGCTGTTATGTGACAATTTATTGTTATACAGGGTGGTCTCCAAGATCACCCGATTTGGTCCAGTAATTGTCATTTTAGCGACCTTTCCTGGGACCTAGACAGTGGTGAATTGGACATGCCCTTTTCATTGCTTTTGCGCTTCTGTTGATCAACTGTCCAACTGACCCCCCCCCGAGTTGGTTCCAGAAAAAAGCCACTAGAATGAAACTTGACCGAGCCAGGTTATCTTGGCATCATACCTGCCATGGCTAGTGTCTGGAACATTCCTCCGTGTAGAGTGAGTAAGGAGACATCTAGTGTTCCACCTCCCATATCGACCACTATGATTTCTGATAACTCTTTGTGGTTATGCAGTCCATATGCCATGGCTGCAGCTGTGGGTTCATTGATAATCCGCATGACTTCCAGACCTACACATATATCAGACAAACAGCGTCAATACAACTTCAGTCAGGAATGACTTACGTTTGTTTTCAGTTTCAATCAAAGGAATATGGATGAGGTGCTCTTGAAAACACAACCTGATGACTACATTGGAGTCTCGTATTTGTAATCTGTAGGTAAAGCTACAGGTTGTGGGTTCAAATCCGGCCTGGGACTATGGTGCGTGTGCCCTTGGGCAAGGCACTTTGTCACTCATTGCTTCTCTCCACCCAGGAGTAAATGGGTACCTGTGAGGGTAGTGATGCATTCAACTGTCGGCACTATTGAATAAATGGCCAAGTTCAGGACTGAGCTTATCCTCATTGAGCAATGCCAGAGATGGTTCCTGCTGCATTGTGTGACCACAGACTCTGGGGTAGTTTGGCCTTGAGGTTGTTTTGACCTGATGGATCTTGCTCCACTGGGCAAGCTTGTCATTTGGACAAATGTTGCTGCGTCTGGCAGGGTTTCTAGCTCAAACACCCTGGAGGTCGTGGTTAAAAGCACCAGGACCACTCACCAGCTAGTCGAGCGGCTGCCCTGGTGTAGTTCCGTTGAAGCTCATCAAAGTCTGCTGGCACCGACATGACCACTTTGTCCACTCTGAACCCGAGATGCTGCTCTGCCATTTTCTTCAGATACAGCAAGATGCGCGACCCTATTTCCTCCGGTGCAAGAGCCTGCGAGTTCACCTCAAATTTGGCCATTTCGTTTTCCAGAACAACCTTTATGTAGTAAAAAAAAAAAGGAATATAGGGCATTCCAATTGATAATATTTATACTGTTAATGACTGAAGAGTTTTCTTTTACTGCACTGTGCAGTGTTTCTAAATAGTCTGGTAGACAATATGATGATAAAATAATGACATTTGGCAAAAATCCAAGTATATCATAAGAAAGATATTTGAAACTTTTATGATTGAATATTTACCTTGAAAGGATATCTGGAAGCTTCTTTCTTAAATTCTTCTGGGGTAAATCGTTTACCAATGAACCGTTTGGCATCATATATGGTGTTGACAACATTTTGCTCAGCTTGGCATAAGGCGTCGTACCCAACAAAGTCGGTTCCCTCTGGAGTAATGGCGACCATAGAAGGAATGCTGGTATGCTCGTCTGTACCAATCACCTAAAGTTAAACCAAGAGTACGGAATCAACTTGTTTCAAAGTACCACCAGTTAACTCGGACCTTACCAACTCCATCAACATTTATTGCTACATTTTGGGCAATTGATATAGCCCCTACTGGTTTGACACAATTTTTAATGGAATCTGATGGATTTGGTCCAGCAAGTCTTCAATCTGTATTCCCGCATCCTATGGACATCTTTTGTTTGCATGTTCACAGTAACTATTAGTAACAGGCATGTGAAATCTTGGCTTTTAAGCTGATTTCTGCTTTTTTAGTTTAGATTTTCAGCCATGCTTGCTGGGTACAACCGTATAGGTGAACAATTTTTTTTAGTTTTGTTAGCTGTTCCTTGGAAATTTTCAGGTTTTGATAGTGTGCCCACTCACAACTTTAAAATGCTCGTACATGTACAAGGTTTACCCTTCTCTGAAAAACAGTTTTAGATGCATTGTTCTGTTAGGGTTACATGTATTCGTCACAAAATGAATAACATTAAAGAAAATCATGATAAAAAATTTGGGTTAGAAGAAAGTCTCTTAAAAACATTTTAAAAAAATATTCCTAACCCTCAACCCCTGACCCCTAAAGATTGTTTACACTACATACTGTACCATAAATTTTCAAAAAATGTATAAAGGTGGGTTTTTTTCCGGAACTGTTGTCAAATTAAAGCTCCGTGCTGGTATTCTCACCTGGACCTCACCAGTTACAGCATGATACACCCCTATGCAGGAGTAGGTTGTGCCAAGATCTATGCCGACAATTCTCGGCTTAGGGGGCGGTAGATATTGCTGCCCGAGGTACCCTGCTAACAGTAGGGCTAAAATGGAGGCACCTGTATATCGTTATTAGAAAGAAAAATGCACATATGTGACACGATCAAGACAAATCAGTCGGATGTCGGCGAATCCCCAAAATGCACTGTATTCTTTGTTGGTATTTAAACAAATTTACATAACTCGACAACAAAACATCGTATCAACATGGGGTTTTCAGTTTTTAAAACTTACAGATGCCCTCTTTGAAACTACATGAACACTCATTTTTTTGACCGGGGCCGACATCCGACTGATTTCGCTTGATCGTGTCACATATGGTAATCGTTACAGCAGTTGGCGATCTGATTCCTCGACTTACCCAGCCTGACATTGACAATAACATTTGGATATTGCTCTTGAAACCAGACTATTTGATAGTCGGGTTTCAACAGCAAGGTCCAGAGTATTGTTAATAGCCACTGCGTAATTGTAAATTGTGTTGATTACACAGAATTTACCTTTGGAAACTATCCAAAAAGTAACCATGGTAACTAACTAAATTATTGTAAGTACATATACAGATGATACAGCGGACTCCCTCGGACCTTGCTAGATCATATCCAGATGTTAAAAAAGCGATATAACTTTTATATAAAGTAGGGCCTAACCATGATTCGGGGTGGTTCTTGAACTTCTTCCAGCAGAAATATGTTGCGTTAATTAATGCCGTACAGTAATATTTCTAATGGTAGAAACTGACAAATCATGCGATTAGAGGTAGCTTGAATAATTCTAGATCTAAAGCCCATGACATCATGGGGAGATTCGCCATTTAGGGGTAGTAATTAGATACCGTAACGTAAGCTTAACCATAGCCACTGCGAAAAGCCCAGGTGAAAAGTTAAACAGGATTTTCCTAAACAATTAATTAGGCCTTGGTCTTTAGCATGGAGGAAAAAGCGAACATTTATTTGGTGGTTCTGGTTCTGGTTTTGAACTGCTCAATCTCCTCAGCAGGGATGAACTGTCTATGCAGGCGCAAGGTGACTGAGCAGATATTTACATGAAGTGGCTCCCTTTAATATTAATCTTAATGTACAGATCATCAGATGGTATTATGACACTGGATTGGAGTTACGCAAAATGTAATTTAATACCTAAAACTGAAATTGTTGCACTCATAGTACTGTTTTTTGATGAGCCAACGTCCACTGTCCACTGTTTGTTGATAATCCAACGTCCACTGCTTCTTGATTATCCAACGTCCACTCAACAGCTGTCCCTTTGATCAGTTTTTTTGTCATTCCGTCAAGTGGACTAGACTGCACTTATCCGTATGTTGCGAAATAGGACATAGAAAAAAGTGCGCCCCCAAGCGTTAAATGTAGAATATAGGGCGCCACCTAGCGCTCGCGTGGCCATCTCTTTTTTGCATAGTGCGCCCCCAGCGTTCCCGTTGCTATCACTTTTTGTGCATAGTGCGCCCCCAGCGTTTCCATGGCTGTCTCTTTTTTTGGATAGTGCGCCTCCAAGCGTTGGATAAGTAACGGGTGCGCGGCTGAGTTGCATTACTTATCCTCTAATTCGTGGCCTATAGCACATTATGGGCTGAGTTCGGGCGGTCTGTTCTTGACACGCGAACTCTGTTCTTGCGTTCGAACGGCGGGAACGCGACCCGTGAACATTGCACTCGGAACAAGAACACACACCACCTATCCATCAGGGTTTTGCAAGAACAAGTTACGCGTGTCAAAACAGACCGCCCGAACTCGGCCTATATTATACCGTCCTGACACGCTCTTATTTCCAATGTGTCTGATTTTTTAGCCTTTAAATTCCCTGGCCTCGGAAAAAAATTAAAATAAGCCCTTCAAGTGAAAATCAGGTAATGAACTGCTTTATAATTGTATATATCTGGATGAATTACATGCGAACAAGTTTTAGCGGACCAAATCAATATTGTTACCTACCAGGAATGTGGTGGCGCCCTTTTACACTATGCACTTTTCGTAGCGTCTGCTCTTTTTGAAGGTAAACATAATGATTAGCATATAATGATTAAAAAATATAACTGTAAAACATGTTTTCACATAATTGTTTACAATAAACAATGCCTTTTCAATTTAAAAAGAAAGTTTTAGAATTGTTTTGATACAAATTTATTCAATAGAAAGTGATCATAATCACTTTGACATTACCAGGTATTTCTGTTTTCTGGGCGTTTTTATTTCCTGTACTAGGGGCTAATTATTTTGAATAAAAACAATAAGGATAGAATTAAGTAACTGTATGGTATATCATCAAACGAACATGATTTATCTTAACTGACACCCCCCGCCCTACTAAAAAGTTACAATTTATCAAAAGCTTTAAGGTTTTGCAATTGATTTTTATTTTCAATGAACGTACCAAGTTCAGTTCAATTTTCATTTCTATCTAATGAATGTTTCGGGGAATTTGTTTTTACATGTAGTATTCTGCTGCTACTTGTTTACATATTAATCTCATATTACATATTAAGGTCAGTCGCTGCATAAATGTGGGAGGGAAAACGAATCTGGTACTGAGAAACATTTCCAATTTTGTTACCAATGTTAGAAGGAAAAACGGAAAGAATTCCGTAAACGGACATCAAGCTTTTATTTTCTTCAAGAAATGTTTAATCCCAAAATCCTAAAATCGCCAAAAGTGTCCGTCCTGCCGCTTTCTTTTTCCCCATTTTTTCTCCTAGATTTTCCCTCCTCGTCTTCTTATCGGTTAGACAGTTTAGTTGCTATAGCGAACACTCTTTGGTCTTGTTGGCGCCCGAAGTAGAAATGGTGAATTTATAAACACAGCGGTCTTATCTGCTCGAGTAGGAAGAAAAGGTGATATGGATATTAATACATGGCATTGTCTGAAAGCGTTCAAGTAACTTTGTTTTATTCTTGTAATTTATACATGTGTACAAATGTACCGTGAATTGTACATTTTGGAACTTGTACGCACGCGCATTTTTTTTAGTCTGGATTCCAGACGACTTTCCACGTGTTGGGTACGGGAAAAGGTACTCTGTTTTTTTTAAACAGTTTTCGAAAATGATGGACATGTTGTGGTTGTAGAGTAACATTTTTGCTATTTTCTTCAGTTTTTCGACGGGACTGCGACACCTTTTCAAGTCCGCAGCCCTTCTAAATATTTACTGTTTCACTGTGAGCTTTGGGCTTGTGCTCAGCGATGGATTTCATCTATTTTGGACCGGTTTTTTTCGTGGAACATCGATCGAACCATGGAGGAGGAAAACGAACTTGTTGGAACACGTGGATTTATATATAAACGGTGTTCGCGCGCTGTCCGTAGAATTCTACGTACGGTGGCCTTGGAAAGACATTGCAAATCGGCTCTCAATATGGACTTGGCATCTAATTCTACATGTACCTCCATGGCAACAGTGCGCCGTGCCTGCTGTCACTGTCAGGTGTGGATTCAGAGTCTGGACATAGCCATAGTTGGTAAGTTGTAATAACTTTATACACTTACTTGTTAACAATTATTATTATTATTAATATAGATTATCTACTCCTTATAAAGAGTGTTAAGCTGTTCATGTTTTTATAAGCCCAAATAATTAATGTTTGTGAGTGCGAAAATGGTTTCATGGGGTATGGGTGACGAATGAAGTTCTATGCTGGGAGGAGTGAAATGGCACTGATTGTTTGCTGGGGTGTTTGTGTTTTGTTGTGTTGTGTTTTGTGTTAATTTGTGTTGTTTGGTGTCTAGTTGTTTTGTGTTAGTTAATTTGTTTGTTTTGTGTTTAGTTGTTTTTGTTTGGTGTTTAGTTGTTTTTGTCTTGTTTTGTGTTTAGTTTTGTTTTAATTTGTGTCGTTTGGTGTTAATTTGTGTTGTTTGGTGTCTAGTTGTGTTGTTTGGTGTCTAGTTGTTTGTTTGGTGTCTAGTTGTTTGTTTTGTGTTTAGTTGTTTTTGTTTTGTGTTTAGTTGTTTTTGTTTTGTGTTTAGTTGTTTTTGTTTTGCCATTTTTGTGTTGTATTTGTTTTGTTTTGTGTTAATTTGTTTTGTTTTTTGTTAATTCTTGTTGTGTTTTGTGTTAATTCTTGTTGTGTTGTTTCGCTTTGTGTTGATTTGTTTTCCTTTGTGTTAATTGTGTTTTATTTAAAGTTGTAATTCCTATAAAGTTGTAATATTTATCGAGATTTTATTTGTTTGTATGTTACCATTCGAGTAAGGATTGACAGGCTTTCGAGTCAGTGTTTAATTAAACATTTGTCAATCCTGGCCAGCTTGAATTGGGTGGTTTTTGTTTAACCTAACTCCCTACCCATTTTTACTTACACATAACCTGAATCCTGCAAAATCCTCCAATTCCTAAATTGTTAAAACTCCAAGTAACCTGAATCCTGCAAAATCCTCCAATATTGGTCACTGGTGACCATACAGCCTGTATTCTGCAAAATCCTGCAGTCTTGCCCTGGCTGCAGTCAGTAAAAACCCAAGTAACCTCAATCCTGCAAAATCCTGCGATTCATCAAACTCCAAGTGACCTCAATCCTGCAAAATCCTTGTGTGTCACATTCAGCCTGATAACCTGAATCCTCCATATTCCTGCAGGGGTAAAACCCCAAGTAACCTCAATCCTGCAAAATCCTGCAATGCATCAAACTCCAAGTGACCTCAATCCTGCAAAATCCTGCATTTTGCAATGAGGAATTTGGAGGATTTGGGAGGGTTAGGGTTAATAGTTAAATCTGTTTATTTTGTGGATTGCTTGTTGTATGTTTGCAAATAGGCCGAATAAATAATAACAATAATAATAATTAATCATTTCAGTACTATCATGACTATTCAGTAGTACTACTAGTTGAAGCACCTATAGAATTAGAATTCAGGCCAGTGTTCGATAAATTTGAGAGAGAAATTCTTGAAATCACTTAAATAAAGATGAATTCTACTTTACTTTATTTCCATCATTACATTATGCAAATTATGATTATTGGGTGAGACGAATCTGGTGACATTAAATGGAAAAAAGTTGTAATTTATTGACCTTTGATTACTTGGATTGACCAATGACTAAATTCATTGGAGCATTTGCGTGTTCCAGTGTTCTTCGGAGGAAATTGAAGTTTACTGTTTATGAACTTGAATGAAATTTTTTTGAAATGTCCTTGAAGCCTAGGCCTATTGACATGTACATTGTACCTGTACATTATTTTATAATCAAACAGCAATATTTATCTTGGCACAAATAGTTTTAGTAAGGCAATTAAAACTATAAAGCTAAATAATACCACGCACTCTAATTACAAAGCATGGCTTAATTTGTTTACAATGAGCATGAGCAGTGTGAAAGTACAAAGTAAAAAATAACCTCAATCCTCCAAAATCCTCATTTTGATAAAAAAACAGGATTGCAAAATCTTCTAGCAGTAGTTTTAGGTCTTATGACCTGGATCCTGCATTATCTTCCAGTGGCAAAAACCCTAAACGCCCTTAATCCTGCAAAATACCTGCGATGCATCAACTTCCAAGTGACCGCAATCCCGCAAAATCCTGCATTTTGCAATGAGGAATTTGGAGGATTTGGGATGGTTAGGGTTAGGCCAACATTCTCTTATGTAATCACCCATGTGTCGTATGGCGCTGAGTAGCATTTTTTCTCTAAAAGTGGCACACACTTTATTTTGAGAGCCAGTGGTTAATCAAACTTATCTTTGAATTTACAAAAGCAAATAGTGTATTACAAACGGCATTTGAAAGCTAATTTAATTTAGTTATCTTGAAGCTCATACAAACATCAATAGCAAATGCTGAATAATTAATGAGGTGAACCACTTGCATCATTTTTTTGTGTCGCCCCGTATTTATAAACACACACATTTATAGCTTTGAAATTGTACATTGTACACTCCCAATTACATACTGGGTACCATATTTATAAATAATTGGTTACTCTTGCAATTATAAACACACATTACAAAATTATATACACATTTTTAAGTATCAATGCATTTCCTGCGACTAAACTACTTCATGTACGAAAACAAACACATGTAAAATAAATGGGCAATTCCACGCAAGTGCGGCATGAATGTCAAATTTTTGTAAAGCTTTTTTTCTTAAATATCTTTTGCAAAATTTATTATAATAGTAGGGGGGACAATACAAATTTTAATATTGCTTTTAGGAAGTTATTTGGGACTATTTCTTGAAGGGCTTGGTGAGTAGATTGCAAATCTCTTTCAACTTTCAAAATCGGTCAAAGCGTTGCCAAGTTATGGTCCGATAAACCTTTCAGATTGCGCTTTTTCCTAGACAACAAACGTATTAAGCAACAGTAATTAAAAAGTGTTTTTTGAACCATCTCATTTATTCTATTTACATCTTTCAAGCATTTCAAATCATCTTTTCTAGTATGTATGTTGCTCATATTTTTCATATAAGTCTTTCTTTTTCAGATGATACATTTCATGAGATCTGCAAATTCTCATGTTGTTACTCGTTGTCTAGTGGGTCTGCACGGTGTGTATGACACCCCTAATAATAGGGTATATTCTGAAGTTTCTAGAAATGAACAAAAAATTGTTCTAAACCAATTATTTTGTTACAGCACTCTGAAGTTGATACTATATTTATGCTACCAATCGTAGGTAAAAACACAAAACTTAATTCTTTTGGTATTTTTCATTTAGTCTAATGATATTTAATTCATTTTTGTGTTAAAATAACAACTCTCAGTGAGTGTAAAATTTCCATTATTATTAATGTCAGTCACGGTGGAATTGCCCAAATTTTGCCGCTTATTTCAATAAAATGATCTTATTACAAACATTTGCCTTTTTAGTTCTACAAACAATTTCTTCTGTGATACAAAATATATACACAAGCGTTAAGAATTTCTGAATACATTTCTCCAATACCAATATAGTTTTCTCTGGTGTGTAAGTAAATATCTTCGTAAATTAGTAACATTTGTTTGTCTGAGTAATGATGTTTGTTGTCTAACTTGTTGTGGTCTGCGGGTAGTTCTGCAGGTTTGGGGTTCAATCCCAGCCTAGGCTAAGGCACTTATACGCAGAATATGGGTAGAGGCATTATTTAATACCTACCAGTGAAAAGTGGACTGGGTTACCCACCCCATCCCTATTCATACGTAATGTTAGCCCTTTACAGTGTGCCTTAAATGGATCGTGTACGTTTGGTAATTACTCCAAAAACAAATGGCAATAAAAACTTACTGGGTAAGAAGTACAGCAGCTTTGGATAGTATGCATTTTTAGAAACTTTGCACTTCGAAGTACTGCGGTTATGGAAAAATATATCAGTTTTTATCTCCAAAAATTTGAATCTGAGAAGCGTTACTGCAGTGACATTTCTCAGATTGTGTATTCCAATGCAGATTATTCTTCCGGCGTGGACATCCGCTCCAGCATTTTGGCAATATCTCAAACTCCCTACCACTTTTTGAAATGAAATTTTTACAGGTTAGTTTTATGGTATATATCTATAACTATATAGGATTAAAACAAACAGTGGGTTCAAATTACCAAACGTATACGATCCCTTTAAAGAAGGATTCAAATGCGTATTACTTAGAAAGTATTAGGCTCGATGAACCAATTGGATTGTGGCAAGGGTAAGCTTACAACAGTGTCATCTCTGAATAAATGTAAGATTTAATAAAATATGTTTTATTTTAAATTTACTTTGTTTTTCTTTTTAACCAGTTCGCGCCGGGATTATTTTAACATCGCCGAGCCCACGGGCGGGATTATTTTTATTATTATTTTTAAAACGAAACTCGATCCGAAGCGGGTTCAGGCTGATAGTGCCGGGAAGCACACCCACGCATTTCCTGCCTTGCTCGCTGCTGACATACATTTCCGAACTTGAACTTGGCGTGTTTATGCGTCATCCGTTTTGAATTTGGGAAAATTTCTGCGTTTATATACGTCATCCGGCGCGAACTGGTTAAACATGATGGATACCTTGCAGAAAAGATGAGTCCTATTAATCTGGTGCAAAGTCATTTTTTAAGCCATTCAGTCAAATCATTTTTGTTCGTTCATCCATGACAATAACCTTGATTACATGTACTTGGTGTTAAATGAAAGAGTTCGGGATGACGCAACTGAAGATAGTGGTTACTGCTCCTTCAAACAAATGTACTTTTTTGAGTAATGAGTATTTCCACCTGTGCTGTTGGTAGTAATCCTGGGCAAATGACCATCACTAATTAGTCATTTGTTGTCATATAATTGCCCCTAATTACGTAATTGAAAAAATCCGGACCCGTCTGCGCGGAATCTTTGCTAATACTTATTCAAAATTTGAATGCTGTCAGGCAGCCGGTACATGTACCTGTCCAAAGAGGACAGCGCCCTCAAGTGATATAAAACCTATATCATTAACGTGAATTACTAATTTCTTGTCCTTTAATCGCCCTTTAATCGCCCTTTAATCGCCCTTTAATTGCCCTTAATCACATACGGTTTTGACATGATGTTCTGCTTTCAACAATTTTCTAATAAATGTAGTCGGATGTTCAACAGAATGTTGGGCAACGCCTTCATGATCGCATCGTGATGGAAGACTAGCCAACCAGTCCTTCCGGCGTGTAGTTCTCATAGATGCTACTGGAGTCTAGATACCTTTGGATGACCTCGTAGCACAGAGCATACTGTTGCTGTAACATTTACGTTTCAATGAAAATACAAAATGTTAAAATGCAGATTTGACTATTTAAGGCAATAGGCATTATTATTCCCTTGGATTTCTCTCCTTTTGTTTCACAAATTATCTGCACTTACCTCCGAGTACATCATGTTTTGGTTGACCATACGCAGACGTTGGGCTGCTTGGAATACGTCTATGACCTTCTCAACATTGTACTGTTCCAACAGTGTCATCAACGTGCAGTGCACAGCAGTGGCACCATACCCATCCCTTTAATACACGTTTTGACAAAATCAAGATTAGTTCACTCCTAACTGAAATACGCAGAGTTTTGACTATTTTAACCAGTTCGCGCCGGATGACGTATATAAACGCAAAAATTCCCCCAAATTCAAAACGGATGACGCATAAACACGCCAAGTTCAAGTTCGGAAATGTATGTCAGCAGCGCGCAAGGCCGGAAATGCGTGGGTGTGCTTCCCGGCACTATCAGCCTGAACACGCTTCGGATCGAGTTTCGTTAAAAATAATCCCGCCCGTCGGCTCGGCGATGTTAAAATAATCCCGGCGCGAACTGGTTAAACCCTAACGTAATTATTCTTAAAATTTCACCATTTATTCAAAGTTGCCAAAAATACATCAATCCTTTTGAAGTTGCATGTATTTCGTGACAATTACTCAATATTTTGCCCCGTCTTTTCATAGTCACAGCACAATATTGTTATCAATAGATTGTGTGTGAGTTTGGCTTACATACGCACTGTGGACCTCCGAACAATTGACGTCCACAGGATGCAGAAAGAGATTACGGTTTGTGGACTTGGAATTGCTTGAAAGCACAAAACATTCTTGCTTAGTGACGTATATATTGTTTGTGATTGGTACTTGTAATCAGCTGTTGTGAGCTTAGCATAACAATCGCATGTAATTTTGGCTCTTACCTGATTTATTAAGCAATTGGGTTTTTGTGCTTAATCAGCTCTATAAAATTAGACCCAGATGTACACTTACTTGCAGTGTACCACAATAGGCCCCTCACACTGACTGCTGTCGGTAAACCTCAGGAGGTTGAGTATTCCATCTAATGAGCTTGGTACCTCTTTGTCAGATGGCCAGTCAAGACACTGAAATTGAGTCACTCTTCGCATAGTCTATTTTAAAAAGGGGGTTTGTATACATATTTAGGTTTAGGAGGTGTTTGCTTAAATAGTAAATATTGTGATGCTGACCTGTTTTAAAGTTTTCCTACATTTCCTAGACAAACCAAGAACATGTAGGTTGGTAAACACCGCCAATCGTGGACGGGGCATTGTCCGACCGTCTTCCCTTTTTTTTTTTTACGTTTTCGAATGACCTCCATAGGATTTGTACACGATTTGGAATCGTGGACGTTTTGTCAATCGTGGACGTACCCAATACTTTTGTCTGACAACCACGATTGGCGGTCAATACATATACGCATTCATTTTGTTTTTGTAGTTTGGTTCCTTTACTTCTTTCACATGAAACAGGGCATTTTGTAGATGTCAGGGGTTATCAGGTCAGGAAACCAGACTTGTTTAGTTGGCTGCGATGGGACCATTCACGGTTATGTAACAGTAGCGCATTACAATGTGGACTAACTAAATTTAATAATAATTAATTGGGCGCAGTGTTTGAAAATAGTCAGGTATTTCCAACAATTGCCGGCTGGTAATCAATGGAAATTGATACAAAATTAAATTTTCCTTAAAAACCACAGCACACCAGATGCTTTGATTTCACTTACAGTCAAGTAAGGTATTTCATAATAATTCAGTATTTTTTTTTATGTACCAAACGGCAATCGATGACTTCTTGTGTTTTTTTAAATACCTTTACCTCAAGGTCAGCTTGTTGATTACGTAGGTTGAATGTCCGTCTAGACACACCTTTGAACTCTTTTGTCTCAGTCAATTCGATGGCAAATGGGCCGAATTCCACGTGTCCTGATTCGGGCCAGTAGGCAGCCATTGTCTTATAGGGGGAAAAACCAAACCCACAAGAAATTATTGGATTTCAATACAGATAAAATTTTAAGAAAGA
This sequence comes from Crossaster papposus, assembly GCA_037893245.1. NCBI lineage: Eukaryota > Metazoa > Echinodermata > Asteroidea > Velatida > Solasteridae > Crossaster > Crossaster papposus. The sequence continues at coordinate 887,481 of JBAIAA010000193.1, forward strand.
TTTGGTTTTTTTCGGGTGGGCTTTGTTCTATATTTACAACCTATGCAGTTGAAATGCTTGAAAATTGCTTTTAAGGAGACAGTGGTGATTTTGTGTGGCAAGACAAACGTGACTTTCTTGATAATCCTGTGTTCAATAACTGGCGTCAATGCGAAGGCTTGAACAGCGATTTCAAAATAAGCAATCAAGATCCACGCATACTGGTCCCTGTATTTATGCTCAAACATACACTAACTTTGTCCTTTGGATCGAGGGCATTCAACATCACAATGCTGGTCACTTTGTGGTCGTACACCATGCGCCAAAAATCGACAACGGTGTTCGGCATGGGCATCTGTGTTCCAATGTAGCTGTTCTTCTTATGGTAGCTCTGATAAAAAACAAAAAACGACACGATGACGTAAGAAATGAAGTCTTCTACAGGGTGGTCAAAAAAAAACTATACCCAACTTTGGAGGCCATTTTCTCCTAGATGATAACATATTTTAGTAATTTGGTTTGCATATTATTAAAGCATATATCGTTGAGCATTATTGGTGAAAATAGGGAAGATATTACATTAATATTTTTGGAGATATTCCTATTTTTAGCGAGTATGTGTAAAAATGGCTTTTCCACGGGAGCTGTCAATGCATCAACATGTTTGAATATGATATGACACAATAATGTAATGACGCGATCTAGTCCTTTGACAAATATTTTTGCGAGAGCTTCTTTTATTTACACTAAAATGGATAAATAATACTTTTAAATAATACAATATTGCTCAACGATATATGCTTTAATAATATCCAAACCAAATTACTAAAATATTTTATTATCCAGGAGAAAATGGCCTCCAAAGTTGGGTATAGTTTTTTTTGGACCACCCTGTAGATTGAAAAATACAGTTTGTTTGTGACACTCTTAGAAACATTGACTTGTTTCTTTTGATCTTGAGAATTGGATGACAATTCGTCACGGAAACACACGACTCGTTTTATGGTGCGAACTTTTACTTGGTACTCACAGGAAGGTAGTTAGCATTGATGTAATCGTTATCTTCCTCGTGCACTCGTGTCATCAAAAATGGTCTGGCGCCATCAACTGCAGTGTGGAATATCAATTATTAATTGTCATGTTAGTATAAATAACGTGTGGTTAAAATTATATTGATTACAAATAATGAAAGACAATTGTTTAACCAGTTCGCATCGGATGACATGGATACACACACAGTTTTACGGAATTGAAAACGGATGACAGATATACATACGTGTACAGGTCACGAGCAAGGCCGGATATTACCGGTATCTGTCGGCGACCGGCCCGCAGTGAACAGGGTTATAAATATTGCCACCCACAGATGCCGGCCTGAACCCATCTCGAATCGGGTTCATGAAAAACAATCCCATGCCTGGGTCTGGTCAATGTCAAAAATAATCCCGCCGCAAACTGGTTAAAAACTCTGTCTGATTTTGTTTCTCTCTTGGAATTGCGAGAAAGTCATTTTACACTCTGGGAATTAAAACTTGCTCGTCTGCATTGTCTCTGTTCTTTATCAAGACAAAAAGTTTAGGTAAGATTTACCAGTAGCTAGAGGCATTTATTTATGCCTTACAGCATGACTGCAGTGGACTAGTTACCTATCCTAACCCTATTCATACTGTAAAGAGATTGTTTCAGTGTGAAGGGCTGGTTCTTCCACACTTTCCTCTGTAGCCAACACCTCAAGTTTTCTTGCTGTTAACTATAGTTAACTATACCTCTCATTGCTCTAAATTACATCTCTGTTTATTTAACCATTACACTTTTGTTTTAAAACAGCAAACTGCATCCGGTACTTGTAATTGGAGAAACGTGGCACTCCGTTTGCGAAAGACAGTTACAACTTACTGGGAATGAGGTCATTAAACCGATTCTTGGCGACGTTCTCCGGACGCTGTCCAGCCTTTGGCCTACTGCTTCCACCCGACACACTCAGCTTGCCCAACGTCTGCAGGAACGAACAAACGCATCACGGACATGACCGGTAAGTGTTATTTTATCTGTACCATTTCGGTTCATTTAAACTGTACCAATACGGTACTCATTCGTAGCCTATAGCACGGCCTTGTTTAAACAAAATTGTGTGCAACGGTGTCGACTTTTCAATTCAACAGACAATGTGATCTAGTGACTTATTTGCTTGGTTATCCTTGTTATTTAGTTAATTGTGTTAAGCCGATTTGCCTGTGGAACTGTCGTTATGCGACACTGATTTGCCTTTGTGATTGATGTATCGCCTGTATAAACCCCACTGGTCACACTGTCCGAAGTATGTGTATATCGTGGCTGTGTTGGTCCGTTCACTGGACAACTGTTTGACCAGTAAACCTTGGTCCTCATACAACCATGTAATTTAGACAGGATAAGGCAACTTTCAGTTATTTTTTGTAATAATAAATACTTGAGCACAGAAGTTGCTTTGTTCGATTTCTCAGAAGGGTAATGACTCGAGTCAATGACTCGACTCGGACTCGATGACTCGACTCGGACTCGATCGAGTCATTTTTTTGGCAACTCGACTTGACTCGAAGTGACTCGACTCTAGTCCCGATGGGTAAATGACTCGACTCGAGTCACTGCAGGCAAATGACCTGACCTGACTCGACTCGAGTCCCTCATCAGAATGACTTGACTCGACTCGAGTGATGGCTAATAAGATTTGAGTCCCCAAAATAGAGCAAAACTTTACATAACATATTTGCAATGACGTACCTGTACGCCATTGCCGGTTTATGTTCACGTCGTGTTTATGTTTAGCGATTAATATTGTACATATTATGTACAATATACAATGTACTTGTAGGTATACATTGTACAGCGGCCGTCTGTTTTCCTTCCTAAATGATACAACAAACATACACCGTGTCGATGACTTTCACATTGTGTTTCTGTAACGTGTACATTTATTGTGTAGTATTCAAATATTTGTGACTCAAATTGATTCCAGCTAAATACATGACTCAACTCGATTTGACTCGACCTTCTTTTACCTGATGACTCGACTTGACTCGACTCGACTTGAGTCACTTCTTGAGTCACTCGAGTCCCGTAAATATGCGACTCGTTTACAACTCTTCTTCTGAGTTTCTGTCCGTATTTAGTCCAACTGGATGGTTAGGCAATCCATCACAGTACTCGTATCAATAAGTCATGTGCACCACTTGCGACGCCACTTGAAATGACGTGACCGAATCTATACTCTTTGTGTCGTTGATGCGTTCATCAACATTTCGTTTGACGTACGTAGTTCTTTGGCGTCAACTTCATATCTGTATTGCGGTACATACCTCAAACTGCTTCGTCATCCCAGTCGTCTTAGAATTCTTCTTGATTTTTGTTAGTGCCGATAGCTTCTGGCGAAAGCCATCGGCGCGGTAGGTCGTGTCGCCGGTCAGAGATGATGCCAGGAGAGCTTCAAAGATGAATTTATATTGCTCCTGCAGATAACATTGTAGGGTAAAATTATAACGTTAACATTTGACACACTAATAACTAGGCGGTTACCCATTTAGCGGTTCGTAGGAGACATAGTTGCTGGATGAATTGATTGATTATATGAAAATTGTCCCTTTATCATTGCGAGCCTGTTAACCCTAACCCCCTAGGCCTTACTTTGGGCTAAAGAACTGCATACTACAGAATACTACTTAGTATTTTGTAGCATTGGGTCTTTCTGTGACTGATGATTGGGTGTGTACTGACAGAGTACAGATACTGCCAACTACAAAATACTAATAGTGGCAATACAGGTCAGTAATACTTACCTGGCAAAAAATGCAGTTACTCCAGCCTTGACCCATTGCTGTGTCCCAAGTGACAATTTTTGCTGTAGAGTTTAGAACACCTTACACAGCATACATGGGCCATGCACACTCAGCAAGCAGAGGGACCCAATGCTAAAAAGTACTACGAGTGCAATAAGGGGTGAAGTACCCAATACTAAAAATTACTACAGGCATTGCACACAAGTCAGTGAGAGTACTGCATACTACTTTTTACTACTACCTGTACATGTAGTAGTAAAAAGTAGCATTAGGTAGGGTTAGGGTTAATGTCTGACGATCGTCGTACTTGTACAAATTCCTAGTTACGAATATATAATGCAGTATTGCTGGATTACAGATTTAACCAAAAGGACACAAAAGTTGACTGCAGATATCTTTGATTCTCACCCAATTGACAGTTTTACCAAAGGCCTTCTTTTGACCATCTAATTGTATTGTTACGAACATATTTCCTTGTCTCTATTCTTCCATGTCAAAGTCTTCATAATAATCAAGAGTGATGTTGTTTTGATCAGTATGGTTCCTAGTTTTTTAAGCCGCACCTACTGAAGTGAATTTGGACTTACGGGTGTCTGCACCATCTTGATTCGTTTCTGTCTCATTTGGTAGACGAAGCCCAGAACATCAACTTGTCCGTCCTTGGCCATTTGCTCCCGCATTACATCCAGGGCGATAAATGTCCCAGTGCGTCCTACTCCAGCACTGCAATAGGAAACGAAAACATTTGTGCCCCGCTCCAGAAAAACAATGAACATGTAATGGTAGAGTTATGTACATGGTTGGAAAGTCCAGGACATGAACTTTCATTTGGTACACACATGTATATAGCACAGCTCCATAGCCCCGTTCCGATGATACCTGCAGGACTTGTTTGCATAGCTTCCATAGAATTCAAATTACACAACTGAGAAAACAAGCTTCGGAATCATGCACTCTTAACAGGAATTTTTGTCACTTTAGTTATCAAAATCCAGCTTTGGATATTAAAGATGTCATTTAAGACAAACATGAACATAAAAATGTTGAACAAAATTTAACAAGACATTACACATAAATGCATAGCGCGATTTACTAGTATACATTGCCTTTTCCTTGAGCAGGTCACAAAACCTCTCTAAAATGCTGTCGCAATATCTTTATAACAGTGCGTCGCAAAAAAAATACACACAAAATATAACAAAATGCCTGGTGTAAAATGTGTCACCAACTCGGATAATATAGGAATGGTTTTAAAGATCACTTGTCAATACGACAAATGTTATGTCTGAATGCTGCCTTTCGGCAACAGTTTAGACGAATGTTACCTGTAATGACGAATATTCTCGAGCCGGGGTTCAAAAAGGGTGACTGAACGTTAAAAATGAATGATAAACATGCTAAATTAGTAAATTAGTTTGATAAAAGCCTGTGACATTTTCCTCGAATGAAATTAAATGCAAGAGTTGGTGAATTTGAAAGAAGAAATGTTTTAGAATAGCCAGGAAAATGTATCGCTGAAGATGACAATGGTGTACCTGCAATGTATGACAGTTCGTCCTGAATTCTGGTGTGCGTTGACTACACGCATAAAGTTGAGCAATGGCGCAGGGTATTCGGGTGGCTTCATATCAGGCCAGGTGGTGTAGTGGAACTGTTGCACCAACTTGATATCCTCACTGCCAACCTAGTTCCAAGAGGCGACAATAAGACATTGGTTGACTTTGGTTGAAACATCAAGATTGAAAACCCCTGTTACCATAATTTCTGTTACCGTAACGTCTGTTACCGTAAAGTAACGTCTGGTACCGTAAAGTAACGTCTGGTACCGTAACGTAACGTCTGGTACCGTAACGTATCGTCTGGTACCGTAACGTATCGTCTGGCACCGTAACGTATCGTCTGGCACCGTAACGTATCGTCTGGCACCGTAACGTATCGTCTGGCACCGTAACGTATCGTCTGGCACCGTAACGTATCGTCTGGCACCGTAACGTATCGTCTGGCACCGTAACGTATCGTCTGGCACCGTAACGTATCGTCTGGCACCGTAACGTATCGTCTGTTACCGTAACGTATCGTCTGTTACCGTAACGTATCGTCTGTTACCGTAACGTATCGTCTGGTTACCGTAACGTATCGTCTGGTTACCGTAACGTAACGTCTGGTTACCGTAACGTAACGTCTGGTTACCGTAATGTAACGTTCGGTTACCGTAGCGTCGGTTACCGTAGCGTCGGTTACCGTAGCGTCGGTTACCGTAGCGTCGGTTACCGTAGCGTCGGTTACCGTAGCGTCGGTTACCGTAGCGTCGGTTACCGTAGCGTCGGTTACCGTAGCGTCGGTTACCGTAGCGTCGGTTACCGTAGCGTCGGTTACCGTAGCGTCGGTTACCGTAGCGTCGGTTACCGTAGCGTCGGTTACCGTAGCGTCGGTTACCGTAGCGTCGGTTACCGTAGCGTCGGTTACCGTAGCGTCGGTTACCGTAACCGTAGCTTTTGGCACATTAATTTTTTTATTTTTATTGTTGTATGGCGTCTATGTGTAAATTAGTGATTTCAGAATTCATTCACAAGTTGAAGGAGAATAGGAGTTTATATACATTGCCATGTCCTTTTTGTATAACGTCAGTTACTGATGTTGTATTGAATTATCTGTGCTAGGTTTGCATATCATCAGACCCACTTATGTAATACCTAACAAATATAAAGCTAGACTTAGACTTAATAGCCAGCAGATTAAACTTTATAAGTAACATCAGTTACCGTGGACTTGCCCCTTACCTGGTGAATGCTGAAATGTCGAATGGTGTAATCCAGGAACACCTCCACTTCGTCTGTAGTCACAACGATGTCTGAGATGGTGGTAGGCCCGGTATCTGCCCAGTACTGTACACACTTCAGCTGTAAGAAGATTATTAAATTAGAAATAGCTTTGATAGGCTAGAAAGTCTGGTAGAACAAAATTATATAACGAACAAAGATCTACTGTAGTAAATTTTTGGGAGACCGCCAACATAGGGCAAGATAGCTCAGTTGGTAGAGCGCCGGTCCAGTGTTCCGGCGGTCGCAGGTTCGAGTCCCGCGTTGCCAATTTCGTTGTTCACTTTGAAAATTATCTGCACATTAGCAACAATTTCATTCATGAAAACTGCCTTATTTGGCGAGTACGATGACGTCATTAATTGAGGTGGTTGTGTCACCCTCTCGCGGCCGCTCTGTGCTAATTAGTACTTGGTCATTTTTTGCTCGCTGTGGTACATTGATGTGATTTGTTAACTCAAAAGACATTAGCATTACCTTGCCGTTTTCCACTGGATTGGTGAGCATGACAATCTTATCAATGCCCAATTGCCAGATCATTCTCCAGAAGTCTTTGATGGATGTCTTGTTGGGTCCTGTAAATATTTAAACATTAATGAGTTGGCCAAAATGACGTTTCATTCACTGATTGGACGATCTTGATTTGATAAAACGTACATGTAACTGCTAACTTTACTCACCTTGACTAGCAATGTACCTGTTTTCCTGCTCGTGTCCCTAGGGAGTAAAAAATATCAATACAAGTTTTTTAATCCTAACTATTACTACTCCAAACCCATCAAACTCCAACTGCAGGTTTTGCTAGGTCTTGGCAGGTTTGGTACCAAACATTAGCAACTTGTTGTTGGACTTTGTTTGACTCGGTACGAAAGGCCCAGGGAGACCCTGTTGAATTATGTGAGGTTCATGGCAAAAAGGCATGAGACTTGTAAAAATGTTGGAGTTTGGGGGAGTGCAGAGGCATTTATTCGTGGGTGACTCACGGCTGGTCACGGCACAGTTCCTGGTCAACTGTAAGTGTATTATGTACACCCTGTACCAAGTCAATGCAATGCATTGACCCATCTGTACCAAGTCAATCAAACTTCAGCTGTTGAAGTTTGGCAGGTTTAGTACTGTTAGGTTTAGTATAGTTAGGGTTGAAGGAATTCAAGTACATGTATCTGGCAGCATACATTGTACATGGGAAGATAAACCGATAAATTGAGACCCGATGCCAGAAAGCAAATAACCATCGCATTTCCGCTAGGCCCCCTACTGTCCCACCCGGCTGTACCCATGAATGCCAAAAGAACGATCGTCGATGCATATTCACTCTAATCATGTGCTACCAATCACAAACATGGGGATATAAATATGAAGATGGAAAGACAAATCACAACATGTGAAAAGAAAATGCCTCAAAAAAGCTGCCAATAAAACAAGATGTGAGTGACAAAATCAGAAAAGGAAGTCAACAGATGTCAAATTGGCACCAAACCAATTCTTGGGAAGATAGAAAACCAACACGTTAAGAGGTTTAAGCACCTAAAGCGTATGCCTCTAAAATTGCCAGCTCTCCGGGCCTACTACAGCCAACTATCCAGTTCAGGAAGACCCGGAAAAAGATGGTTTGAGGAAGTCAAGAAAGATGACCAATCATCTTCATAAACACTGAAAGCTGAACTGAGGCAACTTACATCGATGTAGCAAGCGTTGATGTAATCGGAGTGAGGATCTCCTGGCAACGCCTCAAGAACAATGCGGGAGTAGTCATCTAGAGAAACAAAGACCAGAGGGTGTTATTTAACAGGCAAATTCACCAACATGAAAGAATGTTGTCAAGGATCACTGTATAAGAAAGCAAGAGCATAACTACTACAGTTGTTGTCTCTGAGATGGTAGGCCTATACTATGTAGGTCTAACATCTCGAAGACAAAATCAGCATTTGCGATCATTTGTTTCGTCACTTATGCCCAAAGATGAAAGTGGAACTTTTGAAATATGCTCAACAAGTACGTGAAAGTCTCTGTCAAAAGTGGGTTTTCTAATTTGTACACCACCCTGTAGAATCCTTTAATTTAATTTAATTTAATTTAACCCTAACCCTCCAGGGTATTTTGGCTAGAATTAGAAACCCTGCCAGATGCATCAGATTGCATACTTTGTCACATTGACTTGTGTGCAGAGTGCAGCAAGGTCAAGCAGTCACCACAGATGCACTGTGCTGGGCATGGCAGGGTTGGGGTTAGCTAATACATGTAGTGAAACCAGGCTTTGGTTACCCAAAAGATGTATCAGCCTCCGGACAGTGTAGAGTGTGAATGTGAATGTGAATGTGTTTGAGGGATACATGTATGAAGCCGACATAAGGCGTTTTCACACTATCTCAATTTCGAACCGTGTTGAAACCAACCCGGTTCCAACCCGGTTCAGCATGGGTTGTTTTCGACACGGTTCACGGGGACGCAACGTTCACACTGTTCATGCCGCGAGCCAGCCGCTAGTGAACCGTGTAACGTTCAATCCGGCTAGAGCCGCCGTGCATTCACACTACACATTTCTCAACACGGATTGCATTCAAAAAGGCGTGCTGTGATGATTTTCCCGATCCCACAATGCTTATAATCCCGCCTCAAATTTGTTAATTTATGTGGCACTGGCTGGGCGTTTTGTCGTGGATTCCCTGACCTTCGAGATCCTCAAACATTTTCGTGAACACCTTATTTCTTGTCGTACGTGCCCGCCGTCCAGTTAAGTTGCGACTAAACCGCATCGTCCGACCAAATCGTCAACATGGCCTTTACTTCTTATTCCACGTTTGTCTTTCAGCTTTATTGTCGGTCTTTTTGGGACCCATTTTTTTCGAACAAAAATTGAAGAAAAATGCCTGGATGCGTGTTGTTGCTGTTGTGTTGGGGTTCGGTGAAGAAAAGTACTTGTGTGCTATCGCTAGCGCATAATGCACAACATGCGTGACGTGCATGTACATGTACAGTCATGTACACCCCCTGCATTTACTGTACACGTGTACATGCATGTACATACGTGTCACGTCGATCGCATGTATTGACCTTTGTACCGCGCGTCCGATTTCCGTAGGATTTCGCGCCACAACTCAACACGGATCGGCGGTAAGCGAACTCAACTCAGGGCGGTTCACACTATCATTTTCGACACGGTTCACGCCGAAAAAGGCGATTTCAATCCGGATTGAGATTTTCAACCCTGGTCCCTACCAGGGTTGATTTCGATCCGGCTAGAGCCTGCTACCCGGGTTGGAACCGGGTTGAAATTTTAGTAGTGTGAAAAGGGTTGAAAAAAATCTCGGGGTTGGAACCGGTTCCAACCCCGAGATTTTGGACAGTGTGAAAGCGCCTATACTTACAAGCAATCACGTTCACATAGCGATTCTTCTTTCGGTTTTCTGGTTTGGCGGCAACTGTCCAAGGATGTAGCTGCTCATTCGGAAGAGTCTAGAAGACATTTCAACGTAAAAAGTACATATTTAATGACACTGATAATGTTAATTATTCACACAATCATTTGGTAATTATTTGCATCTTCGGTAGCCAGGCCATTTTAGTATTTATCTTGTATAAAATTTGTCTCTACCGTACTTGAAATTGTTAATGTGACTCCAAGCCACATTTGCTATTTGTGCTTAATTTGTTCCAAATCTACAGACCTCTTGTGCATTGATCGTTACAAATAACTACACCTGGGTTCTAGTCCCACCCAAGATTTGTTTTCTAATCTTCTTTCATATGAACTCCGGACCAGGGTGAACATCAGAGCTGAGGTTGGTAATTTGCTTCCTTTAACCCTAACCCCCCAGGGTATCTTGACTAGACAGCCTGCTACACTCAGCAAAGTGCAGCAGCTGTCCAAATGACTTGGTAGCGCAGTGCAGCAAGATACACCAGGTCAAAAATCTCAAGGTCAAACTGCCTCAGAGTCACTGGTCACCCAAAGCAGGAGGATTCATTTCTGGCAATGCTCAATGACTAGCTCTCAATAGTCTTAGACTGTGGTGTTAAAGCACAGGTGTTGACAGCAAAATGCATCAAAATGCATCAAAGTGCACCATACTTGTGTTCTTGATAAACTGTGCTGCGTGTATCAGGGTTAAGCCATTTGAGGGTGTCTTCGTCGAGGTCTAGGAGTCCTTGCTCATCGTTTGGTCGTCTGAAGTCGGGGCAGTCATGAATTATGAGGCTGATGGTTTAGGGTCTGTCCCACTGACACAAATTTGAGCTGGTGGCTCCAATGCTGTGGAGAACTGAGGCACTACGGCCACAAACAGTTCTGAGTTGACTGAGTTGGACCTAGGCCTCACGGGGAATTAGATCCCAGTATGTGAGTCTGAAGGATGGAGTGTGGATGAAGTCACGGAGTCTTGTTGATGATGTTGATCAGACTTACTTCCTTCTACTGATTCTAATAATCTCTGCGGACAACACTGGTATACGGTGTTCGTGAAGTTATGCTGGCAAAACCAATATTAAATTTACCTGATAGTCAGCCTCGAATCCTTTGTCACCTGCCGACTCTTTCATTGTTATGTAACCCTCTAGGTCTTCCAAGCGTACGGGAGGCAGCGGAGTGAACGATACCTCGGCTTTGTCTGGCGGTTGAGTTGGTTGGAGGGGTTTATTCTCTTGCGGTTGTGGCTTGGGCGGGGGCAGAGGCTTTCTCGTGGATGGTGAGTGGCATGTCCCACCTACTTCTGCCGTGTGGATGCGGCTGTTGTTGGAGGAAGGTACTGGGGGATCTTGGGGCCCGTCTGAGGGCGAGTCACTCTGTTGCTGCCTTGGTTTGGGTAGAGGCTTAGGCTTTCTTAGGGATGGTGAGTCGCTTGTTGCGATCGCTGAACCGGCGTTGATGTAAGTGTTGGTAGACGATGACTGAGGTTCTACCGGGGGCACTACAGCTAAAATAAAATAAATAGGTTTCCCATGTTAATTTACATGTAAGACATTGTTCATTCAAATTCACCAACTCTCACATTCAATTTCGTCTGAGAAAACAAAATTCACACGCTTTTATCAAACTAATTTAGTCATTTACCATTAAAATTTTGGTCACTTTTTTGAAACACTGTCTCGGGAATATTCGTCGTTACAGATCAAATTTGTCTAAAGCTGGGTCACGATGACCACGATCTGCATGATTGAAAAAAAACGTGGAGCTCCACGATATTTTGCATTACTTTTTTTTTTCCTACGCTTTCAGACGCTTTCCTATACTCTCTCAGTACGTTTGAAATTGAATGAGAGAGTTGTTGAATTTGAATGATTTTTTTTTGATAGCCTATGAAAACCTATGAAGATCAACCTCAATTGTACAAGTTGGGGGACAAAATGAAATACCTTACCTTCGTAATCACCGATAGACTGCCGTTTTAGCTCAGTGTCTGGTTGCTTGTTGGCACGTTTTGTAGATCGCCTCCTAAAAGTAAAGAGATTCATCCGCAATGCAGTGATTGATTTTGGTTTTAGAGTGGCATGCACATGTAATGTTTTTATCAAAACTAGTAAAATAGTGTTTGTGAATATGGCTCACAACTTCTTAGAATTGTAATTTGCATTTTGCATTTACAAAAAGAAAGTTAATATGCAAAGGTTCTAATCCTGATAAATGTCAACTTGTGCAAATACATGTAGGCCATAGTTGTATTCGAGTTCCTGCAAATCCATCACAGGTCAAGTCACTGGGACTAGACTTGGGACTAGACTTGAGACTAGACTTGGGACTAGACTTGGGACTAGACTTGGGACTAGACTTGGGACTAGACTTGGGACTAGACTTGGGACTAGACTTGGGACTGGACTTGGGACTGGACTTGGGACTGGACTCGGGACTGGACTCGGGACTGGACTCGGGACTGGACTCGGGACTGGACTCGGGACTGGACTCGGGACTGGACTCGGGACTGGACTAGCGACTGGACTAGCGACTGGACTTGCGACTGGACTCGCGACTGGACTCGCGACTGGACTCGCGGCTGGACTCGCGGCTGGACTCGCGGCTGGACTCGCGGCTGGACTCGCGGCTGGACTCGCGGCTGGGCTCGCGACTGGGCTCGCGACTGGACTCGCGACTGGGCTCGCGACTGGGCTCGCGACTGGGCTCGCGACTGGGCTCGCGACTGGGCTCGCGACTGGGCTCGCGACTGGGCTCGCGACTGGGCTCGCGACTGGGCTCGCGACTGGGCTCGCGACTGGGCTCGCGACTGGGCTCGCGACTGGGCTCGCGACTGGGCTCGCGACTGGGCTCGCGACTGGGCTCGCGACTGGGCTCGCGACTGGGCTCGCGACTGGGCTCGCGACTGGGCTCGCGACTGGGCTCGCGACTGGGCTCGCGACTGGACTCGCGACTGGACTCGCGACTGGACTCGCGACTGGACTCGCGACTGGACTCGCGACTGGACTCGCGACTGGACTCGCGACTGGACTCGCGACTGAACTCGCGACTGGACTCGCGACTGGACTCGCGACTGGACTCGCGACTGGACTCGCGACTGGACTCGCGACTGGACTCGCGACTGGACTCGCGACTGGACTCGCGACTGGACTCGCGACTGGACTCGCGACTGGACTCGCGACTGGACTCGCGACTGGACTCGCAGTGACTAACTTATTTACCTTATAACCACCACGATTATGATAAGGACTAAAGCGACAATGACAATGACCGGCACCACAGCTGAAAGGACCGCCGGGTTGGACTGGCCCTGCGTCGGCGACAGAGGAGCCTGGTATTGATTCACTGTGAAAAGAAAAACACATGTTGACATATTAAACAACATAACGTCCTCGATGCGCGTATTTGGGCTACAAAACAAGTTTTGAACGAAATGATGTTAATCAAAACCAGCATTTAAAAGCATGGTATGATATAAACTTCCACACAACTATCCAATAAAACTACACATGTATCGTACATTGAATAAAAAACGACAGAAAAAACGTATGCATGCGTACTGTGTCGTGTCCGATGTAAACAAACAGGTTTTTTTATTTTCCGTTTTTTCACAGGAGCGGTACTTGAAGAAGGTTGATTTCCTTTTAATTAACCAGATGTTTGAAATAAGATAAATAAACAATCTAAAACCATGAAATTGTGGCTGATGTCAGTGATCAATGCCCCTTTAAAAGTGACTTTATGCCAAATCTGGCGTCGTTTATCACAATAAGAGCCATACCGTACTACCCCGTAGATTTCAATTAAACATTTTTGATTGAGACACGTATCCATACATTGTGACAAGTCAGTACTGTTGGTTGTTAACGTTATTCCTGAAAGATTGTCAACATCTTTTCTTCAACACGATTTGGATAGTTTTGTTGCAAGTAAAATAGCGAATTTGATAATTTAATATATCAAATTTACCTTTGACACGTATCGGCTCTGAATATGTCACAACGATCTCCTGCATGCCAAAAAAACAATGCCTCATATCATAAGACGTTATTAATGTAAAATAACAGATTTGTTATGTTTTTATTTATTAAAAAGCCAAGAAGAAACTCATTTCAAGCCGCTGATTTATGTACGATCAGTCGCTGATTGCCACCACTAGTCGCATTAATCGATTACGTACGATTGGTTTTGCTATCACTTCTCTCTCTCACTTCAAAACCAAAACAAATAACTGAAGTAAAATAGCAACTCAGCGCCTACTTGTACCTCATCATTTCCCCTGCTGACAGACCCCACACTAATGTCGTAATTAACCCCCGTTTGCAGGGGTGCGTTCCAGTACAACTCGTAGGTTTCGTTGTCCCCGACGACAAACTTCTCTGTCAGCTCTTGTTTGGCCACTTCGGCTGCTATGTAGTCATTGGTGGAAACCTTGTAATGTTGGGCAGCAAACGCATCCCTCTTAGACTTGCTCATATTCCTCTTGACATGCACAACGTATGAGCTGTGGGGACAAGTTACAGGGACAAGTTATGGTTGAACACATCGATAGATCACTGCTACAATTGTTGATGCAAAGTATTTTTATAACTACTTGGCTCACAAGCAGTTTCATTCGTAATGACTCGCATTGCTTGTAATCTGACACATGAGCAAACCTCTTTGTATCTCTAGCAGGAATTACGGTGCCCAGTGAAGACATGAACACAATGGAGATAATGGGAATGAATACGTCTCCACAGGGTTATTTATATAGGTGTAATGGTCTCCACAAGGTTTTTCACGAAATAGAAATAGATTTATGAAAATTACTCAAAAACTAGGGTTAGGGCGTTTGTTTTTGATTGAAATAGGGGACGTATGACAAAGGGAACAATGGGGTTCCCTATTCCGCAAAGGTCCCCGATTCAGACTCGTGTGCAAATCCTATGGAGATCATCCGAAAACGTTAGAGTACAAACAAAAGAGGGAAGACGGTCGGACAATGCCCCGTCCCCTATTGACGGCATTTACCCACTTGCGTGTGTGGGTTAGTGTTTGGGTTTGGCTATAACATACATGTAGGGTATATTGGGTCAAAATTTCAACCCAGGAAATTAATTGTGGTTAATAGGAGCATTTTTGAATTTGTTTAAACTTAAGCCAGTCCATGCTTACCTGATATATTTATCGACGGAAACGATGTTTGGCAGACCAATTGTAACTGTGGAATTCGTTGCTTCTTCGGGGTATGTTTTGGGTTGAGGCGGGGCAGCTGGGTCTGTAACAGAAGGAAACGCGATTGTATGGGCATGTAGTACATGAGTAAATTAATTATCTGCCCAATTAATCCACAAAAAAGAAGAAAACAAAGCTGTATTATACGAAATCCGTATTACACTCATCAGTCGGTGCTAAATATGAATGACTTGTTTAGCTCTTATAAGTTATTATATTTAGCACTTTAATACACTTTAGCGTGTAATACAGACTTTGTATAATACGGATTTTGTATAATACGGACTTTGTATAATACGGACTTTGTATAATACGGATAATACGGATTTTGTATAATAAGGATAATACGGACTTTGTATAATACGGATTTTGTATAATACGGACTTTGTATAATACGGACTTTGTATAATACGGATAATACGGATTTTGTATAATAAGGATAATACGGACTTTGTATAATACGGATTTTGTATAATACGGACTTTGTATAATACGGACTTTGTATAATACAGACTTTGTATAATACGGACTTTGTATAATACGGACTTTGTATAATACGGACTTTGTATAATACGGACTTTGTATAATACGGACTTTGTATAATACGGACTTTGTATAATACGGACTTTGTATAATACGGATAATACGGATTTTTATACAGATTTTGTATAATACGGATAATACGGACTTTGTATAATACGGACTTTGTATAATACAGACTTTGTATAATACGGACTTTGTATAATACGGACTTTGTATAATACGGACTTTGTATAATACAGACTTTGTATAATACGGACTTTGTATAATACGGACTTTGTATAATACGGACTTTGTATAATACGGACTTTGTATAATACGGACTTTGTATAATACGGACTTTGTATAATACGGACTTTGTATAATACGGACTTTGTATAATACAGACTTTGTATAATACGGACTTTGTATAATACAGACTTTGTATAATACGGACTTTGTATAATACGGACTTTGTATAATACGGACTTTGTATAATACAGACTTTGTATAATACAGACTTTGTATAATACGGACTTTGTATAATACGGACTTTGTATAATACGGACTTTGTATAATACGGACTTTGTATAATACGGACTTTGTATAATACGGACTTTGTATAATACGGACTTTGTATAATACGGATAATACGGATTTTTATACAGATTTTGTATAATACGGATAATACGGACTTTGTATAATACGGATAATACGGACTTTGTATAATACGGATAATACGGATTTTGTATAATACGGACTTTGTATAATACGGATAATACGGACTTTGTATAATAAGGATAATACGGACTTTGTATAATACGGATTTTGTATAATACGGACTTTGTATAATACGGACTTTGTATAATACAGACTTTGTATAATACGGATAATACGGATTTTGTATAATACGGATAATACGGACTTTGTATAATACGGATAATACGGACTTTGTATAATACGGATAATACGGACTTTGTATAATACGGATAATACGGACTTTGTATAATACGGATAATACGGACTTTGTATAATACGGATAATACAGACTTTGTATAATAAGGATAATACGGACTTTGTATAATACGGATTTTGTATAATACGGACTTTGTATAATACGGACTTTGTATAATACGGACTTTGTATAATACGGACTTTGTATAATACGGACTTTGTATAATACGGATAATACGGATTTTGTATAATACAGATTTTGTATAATACGGATAATACGGACTTTGTATAATACGGATAATACGGACTTTGTATAATACGGATAATACGGATTTTGTATAATACGGACTTTGTATAATACGGATAATACGGACTTTGTATAATAAGGATAATACGGACTTTGTATAATACGGATTTTGTATAATACGGATTTTGTATAATACGGACTTTGTATAATACGGACTTTGTATAATACGGATAATACGGATTTTGTATAATAAGGATAATACGGACTTTGTATAATACGGATTTTGTATAATACGGACTTTGTATAATACGGACTTTGTATAATACGGACTTTGTATAATACGGACTTTGTATAATACGGATAATACGGACTTTGTATAATAAGGATAATACGGACTTTGTATAATACGGATTTTGTATAATACGGATTTTGTATAATACGGACTTTGTATAATACGGACTTTGTATAATACGGATAATACGGATTTTGTATAATAAGGATAATACGGACTTTGTATAATACGGATTTTGTATAATACGGACTTTGTATAATACGGACTTTGTATAATACGGACTTTGTATAATACGGACTTTGTATAATACGGACTTTGTATAATACGGATAATACGGATTTTGTATAATACAGATTTTGTATAATACGGATAATACGGACTTTGTATAATACGGATAATACGGACTTTGTATAATACGGATAATACGGATTTTGTATAATACGGATAATACGGACTTTGTATAATACGGATAATACGGACTTTGTATAATACGGATAATACGGACTTTGTATAATACGGATAATACGGACTTTGTATAATACGGATAATACGGACTTTGTATAATACGGATAATACGGATTTTGTATAATACGGACTTTGTATAATACGGATAATACAGACTTTTTATAATATGGATTTTGTATAATACGGACTTTGTATAATACGGATTTTGTATAATACGGACTTTGTATAATACGGATAATACGAATTTTGTGTAATACGGATAATACAGACTTTTTATAATACGGATTTTGTATAATACGGATTTTGTATAATACGGACTTTGTATAATACGGACTTTGTATAATACGGATAATACGGATTTTGTATAATACGGACTTTGTATAATACGGATAATACGGATTTTGTATAATACAGATTTTGTATAATACGGATAATACGGATTTTGTATAATACGGACTTTGTATAATACAGATAATACGGATTTTGTATAATACGGACTTTGTATAATACGGATAATACGGATTTTGTATAATAAGGATAATACGGACTTTGTATAATACGGATTTTGTATAATACGGACTTTGTATAATACGGATAATACGGATTTTGTATAATACAGATTTTGTATAATACGGATAATACGGATTTTGTATAATACGGACTTTGTATAATACGGATAATACGGATTTTGTATAATACGGACTTTGTATAATACGGATAATACGGATTTTGTATAATACGGACTTTGTATAATACGGATAATACAGATTTTGTATAATACGGATTTTGTATAATACGGATATTACGGACTTTGTATAATACGGATTTTGTATAATACGGACTTTGTATAATACGGATAATACGGATTTTGTATAATACGGACTTTGTATAATACGGACTTTGTATAATACGGATAATACGGATTTTGTATAAATACGGATAATACGGATTATAATACAGATTTCGTATTGCTTGTTGTTGAAGCAGGTCTTTATATCACATTTCATTACACCCCCATGTGACAGTATCAACCAATCAGAAGCTTAACATACCTGACTTGGGCCTGGTATAAACCTCTATCACTTTGCCTTGGGTATCGTTGAACTGTTCATTCTTTGCCAAAACCCGCAACTCGTATTTGGTACCAGGTTCCAGATTAGCTAGCAGGAAGGGGGTTATCTGAGCTTCATAGCGTTCGTACATGTACGTGTCCACTGCTGTGTAATCTGGTTGATAAGGCCTATGTAGGACACGATACTCTACCTGCCAAACAAAAGTCAGACTACAGTTAAAGAGCTTTTGTATCTTGTAATGACATCTTTTTGGTATGTTGTTGGACCTGACGGGAAAACCTATTGATGGTACCTTATAGGGTGTCGGCAGGTAATACGTAAAACGTCCATCAGTCCTGAGAAAGTACATCGTGATCTTGGATGTCAACCCCAAACCCGCAAGTTTATTTCGCTCCGATGATAAGACTCCGTATTATGTAAGGAATCGTATTAGTGTAGCAGTTCTTCCCTCGCCTTCCACCGCTGTGACCCGGGCTCGATTCCCGACCTAGGCCAACATGTGGATTGGGGGTTCACTCCCTTCTTGATTCCGTGGGTTTTCCCTAGGATATTTTTCTGGGGTTTTCCTCCCACCTGTAATAGACTGTACCTTCTTTTCATTGTCTTCTCTCTACATGTTTCTTTAGGCTTACAAGCTACAGTGCCTACAGAGCACTTTTGAGAGATCCTTGTTTTCATTACCAGAAATAATGTACCGGTATATCTCAGTTGGTAAAGCGGAGGTCGCAGGTTCTAGTCCTACCTTGCCAATTTCTTTGTTCATTTTGAAATTTAATAGAAATAGTACACTCTGAAAGGTACACGGCCAGAACTGAGTCGAAATCCAGACACTTTTCTGGGTTAAAGCGATACTTCTTTGACTCCTTATTTATTTTGACCCGAATGACATGAGCACGTACAGTATAACCAGTAATGCTTCCTCCTGGTTGCAGGGGTGGGTCCCAGGTCAAAGTGATCGAAGTCTCGGTCCTCTCTGTGATGGTAAGATTCCTAACAGGTCCAGGAACTAAAGGAAAGACAATGAAATTGACAATGATCAATTGATCACAATGATGTTTTTGGACACTGTGACCAAGTTCCTTGTCTTAATCAATTTTAGTGCTGCATTATGTTGTGAACAAAAGTTGAAATGGTTTGGGATTAGGATAATTTGCCCTCGAGCATTAAACTGAGGTTTTGCCCTGATGACTTATGAGGCAAATGATTCCAATCCCGGCCGCAGCCCGCAGCCCTTTTCACAAGATGCAGGATTTTTAACAGCTCATACAATACAGCACTGCAATTTATTTAGCAAGGAACTTGGTCATAAGTGTCCAAAAGAGTTGTTGCGATCAATTGACAATTGTGTAGTGATGCACTACTGTAATTAAATGAAACTCATAGGGAATTAGGCCAAGGATATGGAATATCTGCACAATCAAACAGTTTTGAAATTGACCTCATAGTTTGGTGGTTATTTTAGAAATAGTTAGATTGACACTTTTGGGGACATGTTGTAGAGTAGCGTGAAAAACATGTATTTGTTACAAATGCCATAGGCTAGCTTCTATGTTAGTGTGTACCTCCGGTTTGTGTGGTTGCATTGATAGGTTCGCTCCAAGGACCTGGGCCAGGAAACGTCTTAGCTCGCACCTAGAGACATTTGAATAAAAAAAACAAAAATTCTACTACAGGATCAAATTATCAGACTTTATTTTATTGTTATGCTATTTGTGACACGCTCTGAGAAAAGGTGACATAAGTCGCGCTATGCATTTATGTGTAATGGCCTGTTAAAGTCAATTTTGTTTTAATAGGGTCAAAATCTGATTTTCATTTTTTGTCTTAAACGACATCTTTAATATTCAAAGTTTCAGATTTAATTAGCAAAAAGCTGGAATTAGATAAATAAAGTGAAACGAAACCTTTTAAGAGTGCATGGTTCCAATGTATTGTTTTAGTTTTGTTGTGTTTCGAAGCCTGTTTTCTCAGTTGTGTATTTTGAATTCCATGCAACCATTAATATGCAAAAACGTCATATCACCGGAACGGGAGGGGCTATGGAGCTGTACTATGTACCAAATGAAAGCTTATATCCTGGACTTTTTAATCGTGTATAAAACTCTATTTTTTGTTTTTGCGACTTATGTCACCTTTTCTCAGAGCGGGTCATATTTTTGCATGTATTATATTTGACTGATTGTACCAATACGTTGTTAAATAGACATCATCAATGGAAGTATGGGAAGGGTATTAGTTTCTTTCAAGAGAATGGTGATTTAAACAAGTGAATACATACCTGAAATGTGTATGTTGCACCAACGTCAAGACCCGTGACAAGATGCGTCCTCCCCGTCACATCGTCAGTTTGTGTAGAAGTCATATCTTCACCCCTCCAAAACTGGACATTGTAGCCAGTGATTCGTCCATTGGGTGGGACGGGTTCACTCCAACTTATACTGACGGACGAGTTATCCACGGGCTGGACAACAACATCTAAGGGAACGGTTGGCGCTGTTGAAATACAAACCACGATAATATCAGATTGTGTATGCATTTACTCTAAAGCCATGTACTAGGATGGCATTGGTGGCTTGTGTGTAAAAGCGCTCGCTTCTCACCAATGTGGCCAGGGTTCGATTCCTGGCTCGAACCATATGTGAGTAGAGGTGCGTTGGTTCTCTCCTGTGCCACACAAGGAGTCCTCCGGTTTTGCTCCCTCTGGAAAAAAATCCAATTGTCAAAAATCCCTAACCCAATTGTCCCTAGTCCATTTTGTACACCCAAAAATGTGTAAATGCTGGCAATCGTGGACCCATTATTGTCCCTCAATCTATTTGTCCTATTGTCCCCCCTAGGCCTTACTTTGGGCTAAAGAACTGCGTACTATGATACTACTTAGTATTTTGTAGCACTAGGTCTCTCCATGACTGATGATTGTGTGTACTGACAGAGTACAGATATACTGCCAATACTACACAATACTAACAGTGGTAATGCAGGTCAGCTACTGGATACTACCAAATACTAATAGGGTGTAGTAGTTTTTAGTATTTGGTACTTCAACCCCAATTGTATTGGTAGTATTTTTTAGCTCTGGGTACTTCAACCCCAAATTATATTGGTAGTATTTTTTAGCATTGTTTTTTTTTTGCTTGTTGAGTGTGTCGAGTTCATATACATTATGTATGCTAATGGGTAGGGTGTTCTGGGGTAGGGCAAGGTCAAGGTGGCACCACCACTGGTCCACATGGGACACATGCAGTAATGGGTTTGGGTGATTGATTTATTTCAATATGTAGCCTACATGTACTACATACAGGGCTACATATTACTACGTACACTATTTGGGGTGAAGTACCTAATACTAAAAATTACTACAGGCATTGCACACAAGTCAATGAGAGTACTGCATACTACTTTTTACTACTAGTAGTAAAAAGTAGCATTAGGTAGGGTTAGGGTTAACATCATCTATTGAATGCAAAAACAAACTTGCACAACACAAAACAACAAACGTTATTTAGTTACTTTACCAGCTTCCAATGTTGTCTCTTCGATTTGTCCACTCCAGGGGCCGGCACCGGCAGATGTCTCAGCTTGCACCTGTAAAAACGATTGTCGAAACCATAGTGTAATACTACGACGCTGTGTTAAAGACAAAATATCTCTCCCTTACGTTCGACTAATATCTTGTACGTACGACATTGATCTTGTACGTACGACATTGATCTTGTACGTACGACTTATAACAGAACTACGTCTCAAGTTAGTCCGCTATTTTTTTACAGATTCAGGATATCTTGCTGGCATAACAAATATCTTCAAAATCCGTCACCTTAAAATCAGTTTTGCAGTACTACACAATACTGCAGTAGTCTTAACATCCTGAATCCATCAGATTCCACCAGTTTGTTCAATATGGAGGTATATTGAATAGGGAATAGATTTTGATGGGTTCAGGGACGTTAGGAGTAATACAATAATTAAAGACCTGAAATTGGTATGTTACAAATGCTGCAAGGCCCGTAACATGATGCGTCAGCCCCATCAGATTAGATGCAAGTACGGACCCTCTACTCCTCCAATACTGGACATTGTAGTGCGTGATGCGTCCATTAGTGGGATAAGGTTCAATCCACCCCAAAGTGACAGAAGTGGCATCTTTCAACTGGATGTGAACATTACGAGGAACCGTGGGCGCTGTTAAAAGTACACAAGATAATATGACATTTATAAATGGAGAATTCCTACTTTTCTTGTCTCCAAAGGTCTGCCAAAAACATTCTGTAAAGTGTAACCTTCTAAGTTATTTATAAAGAAAAAAGTAGACACCCTATGATTCAGAATAAGACAATCCGTGAAACTAGGGGATTTGGTGACTGTATTGTGTCCATGCAAGTAAAATCAGCGTGACAGGCGGGACGAAAAATGACACTTGATTTTTGTAACACTTGTGGACATATATGAAATTTAACTGTTAACTAAGCATTCTTTCGTCATTGTTTAACTATAATATTGAATTGCGACTGGCTTTGTGAAAGGACTTTAGACAGCACTTTATGACTAGACTTTTAGACTTTCTGTCTTTGAATACCTGAACGTTTCTAATGTTTGGATTTTGTTTTGTCGGGGTGTTAGGATGTTTGTTTGTTTGGTTTGTTTGTGTGTTTGTTTGTTTGTTCTCACTCCTCTGGTTTCTCCAGTCCTCTACACCCCTTTCTTGTAATACTGTTGCCCACTCTTTTTCAACCCCCCCCCCCCCCCCCCAACAAAATCCTTTTATCTTAACCCTGGTCCCTTTTCTTGTGGTTTCACCCTTCTACCTCCTTTGTCTGTCTTTGTTCCTACCCACTTTGACCTCTTTGATTCCTTGGCCTAATCCTCCCCTTTTGTTGGTTCTTTTACCCCACCTCCTATATCGCTCTTTTGTGTTTCTTCCCCCCCCCCCCAACCATACTATGCATCATGCTTGTTGTATGCCCCCTTTATACTTTGTTTCATCATGTACATGGCTATTTTGCCTCTAAAGAAAAACTTGTTAAGATTGAAATATTAGGCCCTCTTAAAAATTTTGAAAAATAGTTTGTTGGAAAAGAAGTTTGGTGTGGTGCACAAGGGACTAAACTACACACTCACGCAAAACCAAAACACTAATTTACCAGCTTGCAGTGTTCTTGCTGTGATTGGGTCACTCCAAAAGCCGTTATAAGCGGCCGTCACAGCTCGCACCTGACCAACAAAAAAAAGATTTTATGAAAATTCCCTTTTTTTTGCAATTCTAATTTTCCACACGAAAATAATGCCATAGGTGAAATGTGTAACGAACATCTAGATATGATTTGATATACACCTTTCCACTTAAAAACAAACGTCTAAATTTGATACCTTTTGACAGAGTTAATAGTAATTTCCCAAGAGAGATCTAATCGATTTTGTTTAAATGGGCAAGTGTTGCAATGTGGATGAACTGTTTATTATTAGCAGCTAAACGCACGTGTCCAATTCCTAATAAACATCAATGTTCAATAGCTAAACACTGTCCATCCTCATGCTAAACATGTTAAGTAACTGACAGAGGCATATAGGCTACCTAGCTTTGTCACAATGCCTAAAACTAAAAACTTGGTCCCATGGTCAATTTGACGTCTCTTGGAAAATTACCTATTATTTCCGGTAACTCTTCCAAAAATGTTGACGTTTGATATCTCATTTTAAAGTAGAAAGGTGTACATGTATGTTTCTTTCCAACCATATACCTATGTTATCTATCCTGGTTTGCGTATGCTACATATAAGTGTGACATTCCGTTAATGTTTTGAGACAAACTGTATGTAGTACATGTACTAACTAGTATCATGAAATAACTAGTACCATCAACGAAACTGTTACTATGGAGAAGATGTATATTGCTAGTTTACTACAATAAGAGAGAGAAAAATAAAAGAACAAATAAAGACCTGAAATGTGTATGTTACAAAGGATGCAAGGCCCGTGACATGATACATGTACATCAGCCCCATCGTATTTGAGACACTCAGTGCACCTCCGCTCGTCCAATATTCGATATTGTAGTGCGTGATGACTCCATTCGGTGGATCTGGTTGACTCCAACTCAGACTGACAGAAGTGGCATCTGTCTGCTGGACTTGGACATTAAGGGGAGCTGTGGGCTCTGTTAAAATTGAAAATAAATATTTGATTTGATATAAAATATCCGTACCCTGTGCGTTACATTTTTTAGTCCATTGTTATTTCATTGTACAGGAATACAACTTCCAGGGTTAACCTCAACGTCACCTAATTTACACTACAAAACACTGCTTGAATAACTTGGTGTAGTACGCAGTCCATGTACATGGCCTATGAGAATTGTGTAGTATTTTTGTAAGTGTTGTGCCCCAAATGAATGCTTAGGATAGGGTTGCCTTTCCTTCTTATTCCTCCATGCTCTACCATATTGTTTTTTTTTTTCTTTTCCTTTTTTAGTTTAGGTTGATTTTTGTGTACGGAATGCTTAAATTAACCCCGAAAGATGGACCCAACCATAAAATGACTCCAAGGGGTGACTCCAGGGAGACTCCAGAAGGCAGATTCTATTACGTGTAAATATCTCTGTTTGGTGGACACAATCCTTTCTCTAATGGTCTGGTTGGAAACAGCTCTTGTTTACGTTCTGTCACAGGGCCAGCAGTTAGAATGATTGGTAGCTGCCATTAAATTAGGCAGGCTGGCTAGATGGATATACATGTAGGACTTATACTTTATAAATTTGTACACAAATGAATAAGGCTTGGCTATATTTAGGCCCAGGTTTCTCACGGTCGGCCTGACTGGTAACTGAACAAGCTGACTATAACTGGGGGATCTAATGAAGGGGGATCTAAATAGTTTGAGCGCAACTGGCACAAAGGTTATTAAAAACAGTGATTATAAAATTAAAAAATGGCCTTCTGGAATTAGCTTCCTTTGGCTGCACGGCGGGTTCGACTGGAAGACAACTGCATCCGAATCAAATCGGCATAACAAGTTGGAGATATAAAATGTCTTTGAGGAAGAAGAGCTGAAAACTTAGATTACCCGCTTCTTGTGTACTTGATGGTACAGCTGTACTGTACGGTCCAATCCCGGCACTTGTCCATGCAGCAACTTTGAAACTATAAGAGGTGTAGGGAGTAAGTCCATATATTGTAACTGCTCCACCCGAGGAGCTAGCTGTAGTCTGACCGGTAATTGCTGCAGCGCCACTTGTACTAAGGCTATAGTCGTATCCTGTGATGAAACCGCCTCGGTCGCCACACGCTGGATGGCTCCAGTAGAAACTGAGGCTCTGTTGCCCTCGAGACCCGAGTGTCACAGCAGTGGGTGGTCCACTCGGTGCTGTGAGAGAAAATTAATTACCGAAATGTAGATATATTTTGTCATTTGTGCGAGAACAGTAAACAACATCTTTCTGCAATTGTTTCAATTTGTGAGGCGTTGTGGTCCAATGATTACGATGTTCGACTCGTGTGCGATGATGGTACACGGGTTCAAATCCCGACGGGAACATGGTGCTCGTGTTCTTAGGAAAGACACTTTACTGCAATTGCCTCCCTCCACCCCTTTGAAGGTAGAGACCAAATTGCGCTGATCTCGCTTCTGCGAAATGGTAGCTCGTTGATAGGGATAATAATCAATGTATCTCTGACCGTGCTCTGTGGTCAGATGGAAGTTGTTTGCATGCCATCGACTCGACCATGTTGTAGCCGCGTCCTTCGCAATTCAGCTTCTCAGATGTAAGAATGATTAGCCCCCCTCCCCCTCCCCCCTTATTAATTTGGTTTCAAGTTGTTTAAGTTACATGCATAAATGCAAACACCTTAAGACTGAAATCTAAAACCTAAAGTGACATACCTGTTGATGCGGTTGTGAACGTTTCTGAATATGTTGGTCCGTACGCGCCATATACATAAGCCCTGACTAGTACAGTGTACTGAGAGAATGCTAACAGACCGGATATGGTGGCCGGGCTTGCCGTACACATATTGCAGACACCATACATTGGTCGATCGATGCTATCACAGTTATCTCTTTTGGTCAGGGCATATACCACGTTGTAATGATCAGCACAGGGCACTGTAGACCAGCTGAAAGTTAGACTAGTGGAACTCGCAGATGTTTGCATAACTATGGAAACAATGAATGTGAATATTAATTAGGCCTACTCTTGTTTAACCCCCTCAACGCCAGTATTAATTCCTCACTGCACCGTAGTATACATGTACGCATGACAGCACAGCAGCCTTTGTCAAGTAGCTGCACTCCACAATGGACCCGAGCGTGCAACTGTGACACAGGCCGTGTTCTGCGACTTGGCACACCTGACAACAGCATTGTGGATGATTTTTTAGGTCGCTGACCATGCAAACATGATGGCTACAATTTGTGACTATTGAGACATTAGATTATGTGGTTTGTTTCGTACAAGCGTGAATGATTCGTGAATGGAAAGCTAATGACATTTTGAAGTCTACATAATTTTAGTTTTGTCTTACCGCTTGCGATAACATTTTCTGTGCTAATCCTAACTTCAGCCAGGTTAAGGCAGGTGTCAGTCGTCAATTTCACACTGACATATCGAGCGCGGATTGCCCAGTTCGGTGTGAAATCAATGACTGCTCCGTTAGTTGCTTGAGACTGTGTGACTGCATCTCCTATCTGTGTGTTCTCGGAGTTAACTAAACTCGAACCAGCCCGCACTACAGCACCTCGCAGTCGATCACCTACAAAAGTGCAGGCACAATAAAAAAACATTTGGCATTGACCGGAGCAGATTTAACAAGACTGTTGTGATGTTGGTAAAGACGCATAGAAACAGCGTTTATTCTGTTTGTAGAATGTACACCTAACTATACATTTACTGAACGGAACCTGTTATTTCATTGTTTAGTTATACAAAACACAGAAACTGAACGTTGAACTTTCACGTATTTAACTCACCACTGAACAATGGACTTAAATCATCTCGTACTTCTTGACTATGGGTGTAAAAGGGACAAACGACTAACTCCTGACTTTAAGAGTACTTTACATCTGCTACTTTTGGTTTTCTACAAAGATCCCAACTGCAAAGTCACAGCGTAGAGGCAGAGCCTCTTTAGGCACCTGACCATGCGCGCCTTCCGCCGACCACGACCACCTATAACCACAACCTAATGACTTTCAAGACCTTCTGACTTTCAAGACCTTCTGACTTTCAAGACCTCCTGACTTTCAAGACCTCCTAACGTCCAAGACCTCCTAACGTCCGTCGCACGACTGCATTTTATTACCCATCACTCTCGATTGTTTTGAACAGTTAATAGTCGGCAACACCTCGACCAAGTTCACCGACATCTCAGGACCTTACTAGACCAACCTCGGCCCTTCCCTGCCCTTCCTTGACCTCCCCTGCCATTCCCTGACCTCCCTTGCCCTTTCTTGAATTCTCCTGCCCTTCCCTGACTTCTTTTGCCCTTCCTTGACCTCCCCCGCCCTTCTCTGACCTCCCCGCCCTTCCCTTCCCTTCCCTTCCCCGCCCTTCCTTGACCTCCCGCCCTTCCTTGACCTCCCGCCCTTCTCTGACCTCCCCGCCCTTCTCTGACCTCCCCGCCCTTCCTTGACCTCTTCCGCCCTTCCCGGACCTCTTCCGGCCTTTCCTGACCTCTTCCGGCCTTCCCTGACCTCTTCCGGCCTTCCCTGACCTCTTCCGGCCTTTCCTGACCTCTTCCGCCTTTCCCTGACCTCTTCCGCCTTTCCCTGACCTCTTCCGCCCTTCCCTGATCCCCCCCCGCCCTTTCCTGACCTCCCCGCCCTTTCCTGACCTCCCCGCCCTTCTCTGACCTCCCCGCCCTTCCCTGACCTCTTCCGCCCTTCCCTGACCTCTTCCGCCCTTCCCTGACCTCTTCCGCCCTTCCCTGACCTCTTCCGCCCTTCCCTGACCTCTTCCGCCCTTTCCTGACCTCTTCCGCCCTTTCCTGACCTCTTCCGCCCTTTCCTGACCTCTTCCGCCCTTTCCTGACCTCTTCCGCCCTCCCTAACCCTGACCCTGACCCTAACTCTAACCCCTAAACTTAACCCCTAGAATGAAAACTCACTTACCGTACCACACGGGTCCGTTCCCGGGATCCGTATACTGTGACCAGAAGAGGGGGTCCTATTTCCTTCGGCGGAGATATGACTCTTCTGGTCACTTACAGTCCCTTGGTGAACATAGACTTACACTAGTAACACCATTGCCAAGATATATAGGGCAATATATTACTACATTAGAAGTATTCTAATGATCTTTTTTACCTATACGGTAAAGCAGAGGTAAAATAGGTCGCAGCCGGCCCATTGTATAAAGTTGGTCACACAGTTATTGTCTATGACAGGTCTACATTCCCACAACATTAACACCTACTGATATCAATATACTTACCATGACTACCTTCTCTGTTGACTATAGTGATTTTTGTCAAGCAATATGCAGATCCAAGATCAAGTCTCCACCATTGATTGCCACTACACTCTAGAGAAAATAGAATTCAACAAAGCAAAGAATACTAATCTAAATAATAACCCTCCGTGAAAATTTTTTTTTTACGCAGCCTCACGAATGGAGACTTGCGGGGAAGAATTGTTACCCTTTTCTGTTTTCTTTTGTACTTTTGTAATATTTAACGCTATGGCGTTTCCACTATGGGGTAAATAGATTTCTAAGGATTTTTGCTCTGGGGTAAATTTATCCTATTGTTCTATTGTGTTACCTTCCCAATAGGGCTGCGTGTATACAAGCACACAGTGTGTAAAGACCTTCGATCATGGATGGGGCATTGTCCCTCTTTTGTTTATACTGTAACGTTTTCGAATGATCTCTATAGGATTTGCGCACGAGTCGAGATTGTGGACCTTGTGTTAATCGTGGACAGCATTGTTTCCCAAAAAATTCCTTTTTCCTCCGTCCACGATCGACGGTGTTTACACAAGCAGGTATACGCCTCTAATCAAGGACCTCCTTTTATCCCTCTTTGGTTTGTACTCGTTTGTACTCGTTTTCGGAAGGCCTCCCATAGGTTTTGTACACGAATCGGAACCGTGGACCTTTGCGAAATAGGGGACCCTATTGTCCTCTATTGTTATACGTCCCCTATTTCAATCAAAAACAAACATATCAAGTCTGGCATCTCTGCTGCCATCACTTTTAATGTAAATTAACACTTAATTTTACAGTGTATTGGGGAATCAAATTGCAAAGATTTTGGAAAAATAGTTACCGGTGTGCGAAATTGTTGCGGTATCTCCGTCTATTGCTAGGTCTGCAGTACCACTATAGTAGGTGGTTCTCTGTGTAGCCGTCTTGTCTCCTAGATTCAGATTGATGGAAGAACCTACAATAAAAAAGAACAAAACACGACTGGAAAATTATATAATAGGGAGATGAAAAGATATACTCCTGACAATAATAACAGGTTTTTCGGACTATTTTAAAACATTTTTCATTCAAATTTACCAACTCTTACATTCAATTTCGTCCGAGAAAGAATTCACACGCTTTTACCAAAAGCCGGGAAAACCTATTCATAGGTTTTGTATTTCTGAAACATAAACTATTAGGTGCTATGTGAGTTTAGCATGAGAAAGTCATGTTTTATTTTTTAATGTAGGCCTGGCCAACATTGTTACTAGGCCGAATACATACAAACTACATGTATAATATAGCAAGTTCCATGCAAACAGGAAAATGGCCTCTAAAAACCAAATTCATTCCTGACTTTCTGTTTCATTTTTAAGTTATTGCTATTATAAGATGTAAGGACCAGGGGCCAATTTCACGGAGCTGCTAAGCACAAACATTTGCTTAGCATGAAAATTTGTCCTTGTTAAATACAACGTTACAGACCAAATTTTCACGTGATCTTTATTGTTTTTGATTAATAATAACCTGTTTTTTTTGCTTAGCATGAAAAACACGTAGAATTTTAGCTGATAACTTGTTTTTAATGAGCAAGACTTTTTTGTGCTAAGCAAATTTTTGTGCTTAGCAGCTCCGTGAAATTGGCCCCAGGATATAAGCTTGTTTAGTCAAATCTTTATCGTTTTCTATAAAATATGTCACGTTTCTTCCTTGTTATGTTTGGCTTAAAAAATGAAATACTATTAGTTGCACTTTCATTTGTTTGAATGTTTTTCTTAGAAAAAGGATATAATGTAATTATAGTAGTATGACTTTATAATTTAAACCTAACATTTTCACATAACCTTTCTATATGAACAGTCTAAATCTACCCATGTAAACATTTAACTGTTGAAAGTCAATTTTGGTGAAATAATTGAATTGAATTGACTTTATTTCCATCCCATCAAAGAACTAAATACATAATCAATCACTTTTCACAGCATAATACAAGTTAACATTAATGAAATACTATCGTGAAGATAATAAATATAAATCACGGATGGAGGGGACCCACAAGAAGCAAAGCTTGTCGAGTGCGAGTCCCCTGTGTACGAATAACACATAACACAATTTTAAATAAATACACAAAAAAACTAAACAAAACAAACAAAAAAAGACAAATAAAGAGATGAACCGAGGGGGATTAAAACAAAATAATAAATTTACATTGATGATAAGCTGGGTTATTTGAAGAAAATAGGTAATAATACTTGAATAATATGAAGGATATGTGCACGTCTACATAAAAACACACACACACATAAAACAAAAATCTAAAGATTATCTTGTACCAATTGTATATCATAAGTGTTGGGAGAAAAACCAAATACGTAATTCAATTAAAATATAGCTTTTTTAAAAAGAAAATCTATGAACATTCCTTGTATTTCTTAAGAAATAACTGTTTGTATTTACTTTTAAAAACTGACGCAGACAATAAATCTTGTAGAGATTTATGTAACGAATTCCATAATTTTGTCCCCTGAAATTTAATATTTTTACTGGCAAGGTTAGTCCTAACAATTGGTAAGTGAAAATGTGCAGATTGACGGGTTAAATGAGTATGAATTTTGCTATTTCGGGTAAACATTGAGATAAGACAGGCTGGTAAGTCATTTTTAGTTACCTGAAACATAAAAATTCCAAGCTGGAAGTAATATATGTCACTAACCTTTAGAGTCTCGTGTTTAAGAAAAAGTGAATCAGTGTGAGCTAGGTAACTTGTAAAATTTATAATACGTAAAGCTTTTTTCTGAAGAAGTAAAATTCGATTTAGCAAACTCTGTACCGAATTTCCCCAAGCTAGGATCCCATAATTAATGTAAGGCAGAATTAAGGTATTGTATAAGTTGAGTAAAATATTTTTTGGGAAATAAAATTTTAGCCTATTAATAATGCCTATGTTTTTGGAGACAATTTTACATAAGTAATCAATATGATTCTTCCATGATAATTTATTATCAATGTATAATCCAAGGAATTTGGTAGAATCTGTTGCTATAACTTCATTGTTATCAATATAAATGGTCTTTGGTAAGGAATTTAGAGAATTACTAAACATCATGCAGGTAGTTTTTTTAATATTTAAAGAAAGTTTGTTTGCTTTAATCCAATCAGAGATCCTAACAAGATCTGTATTAATGGTGTCAATTAAAGTGTTAATGTCTTTATGACTGTAAAATAAATTTGAGTCATCTGCAAATAAAATACAGGACAAACGTTGGGCGGCATTTGTAAAGTCGTTAATATAAATGAGAAAGAGCAAAGGTCCGAGGATGGATCCTTGAGGAACCCCACATGTTAAATATTGTAAGGTGGATTGACAGCCATTTATTGAGACGTATTGTTTTCTTTTAGTGAGATAACTTTCAAACCATGCTAGGGGGACTCCTCTAATACCATAGTGATTTAGTTTATGTAAAAGTACATTGTGGTCCAGTGTATCAAAAGCTTTAGAAAAGTCAAGAAAAACCCCTATAGTATGTTCAAATGATTCCAAACCAGATACAACCTTGTTAATGAGATGGAGTACGGCATGGGTAGTAGAGTGCTTCGCACGAAAGCCAAACTGGGAATTTGTCAATATATTAAATTTAGTTAAGAAACTAAGGGTCCGGACATAAACAATTCTTTCCAGGATTTTTGAAAAACAAGGCAAGATTGAGATTGGTCTGTAATTGTTTACTTTATCAGTGTCTGAACTTTTGTGAATTGGAATGACTTTTGCTATCTTTAAGTTATCTGGCACAACACCTGTTGACAGAGAAATGTTAATTACATACGTAAGAGGTTCTGAAATGTTAGAGAGTGTCTTTTTCAGTACATAGGCAGTAATCGAGTCGATGCCACTGCTTGCTTTATTTAGCAATTTCTTGACAACGTCACTGACCTCCTTTTTAGTGGCGGGTTCGAAAAATATAGAATTTGAGTTTGCATTTGGAAGATAGTCACAAAAGGTAGTTTGGCATTGTGGAATATTTCTTGCCAAATTTGGTCCAATATTGGCAAAATAGCTGTTAAAATGTTCAGCCATCACTTGTGAGTTCACGATCAGGTTTCCGTTAGCTTTAAGACCATTAATTTTATGAGAATGTGGATTTCTGTTTGTAGCATGATTAATAATTTTCCACGTGTTCTTGATGTTATTTTTATGTTTTTTAAACTGAGCACAATAATAGTTTTGTTTAGCTGTTCTTAAGACAGTAGTTAAAATATTCTTATATTTAATATAATTGATATGATTAGTTTCATTACGTTTCGCCAGGAATTTATGATACAGTTTATTTTTTAATTTTATCGATTTAAGAAGGGATGACGTAACCCAAGGTGACTTTGGTTGAGATTTAGGTTTTTTATTTCTCAATGGTACATTGATATCGTGGTGATGATTAAATATATTCATAAAATTGTCAAAGCCGAGATTTGCGTCATCAGAATTATATACAGGAGACCAGTCAGCGGAGTTCAGGTCGTGGTTAAGTTTGTCAAGATTTTCATCAGTGTAATAACGAAAACTACTATTGTGAACGATTTTCGGATGAGAATCGAATGTTGGAATTGAAGTATATACAGGGAAAAATGATCGGTAATATCAGAAATTAAGATTATAGAATTTGGGATTGGTAACATATTAGTAAAAATATTATCAATTAAGGTTGCTGAGTTACGGGATACTCTTGTTGGTTTGTCTATAAGGGGAACAAAAGAATGCGATACCATGGTGTCAAGAAAGCCTTGTACATTAATGTTATCATCATATTCCAGAAGGTTGATATTAAAATCTCCAGAGATAATACATTTTTTATTTTCAGATGATAACGAAGACGTAATATCCTCGAACTGGGACATGAAATCATTGTGCGAAATTTGTGGTGGTTTATAGATTACTCCAATAATCATTTTCTTACAAGATGCATTTCCTATTTCAATGAATAACGATTCAAGAGAATCGTTAGAATAGTTGAGATCATGTCGGATATTATATTGAATGTCAGTACTAACATAGAGAGCAACACCACCGCCCTGTCTATTGGTTCTATTATTTGTAATTAATTGATACCCGGCTAAAAAAAAAAAGAGGGGGACTATCATCATTAAGCCAGGTTTCGGATAAGGCAATAACTGAAAATTCACCTAGAGACCTGAGTAACAAACTTAACTTCTCGAAGTTTTTCGAGAGGCTTCGTATGTTAAAATGAATAAATTTAAGGCTATGATTTGAAACAGGATCTGTTCTTATGTTGTTAAAACTTTCTTCAGTTGAATAGTTACATTTGTTTGTAGTTGACTCTGTATTTTCAGGAACCGAGATGTTTATATTGTTAAACTCGGGTAAATCGGAGAATATAGGGTTTGAGGTTGTGCTATTAAATGGGGGGTCATAAAGGCTAGAAATATTAGTGTCATCTTGAATTAAGCCCTGTAATTCATCATGGCCTAAAGAATTGAAGGGTAATATATTGGCCAGACATAGATGACAACACCAATTCATGATCCCGCTGCTAAGGTTGTGACTTAATTCAAATAGTACATGTATGGACGAACACAAATCATATCATTTAAGGAATCTACATGTAGTATGAGACCGCAGAAACAATAGAGATAGTGCCTTTGCGGCTGTGAAATTACAGTACATTTGGAAATATTTCAGAAAATACCCTTTTCCCCCCATTGTAATTAGTATTAGGAGCATACGTTTATTATGAGCACAAGTTTATAAAAGTTGTTTTAAAAAACTTATCAAAGACTTGATACAAATTGTGGAGGAAAAGCTTCATTTTGTTAAAAACTTCATGAACGGACAAACTGAAATGCGAGTGACTGAAATGCAAGTTGTGGTCCTTTTCCTCTCTAAACTTAAATAAAGTTAGTTGTGGTATAATTTTTTGTGACCCTCATTTATACTTTAGTATAGGTACAAAGTATCTACATATAGTACATGTACATATAACTATTTGGTTGTGGTACAATGGTTTGAGGAAACCTTTCAATTAAAACCATGACAATTGTGGTATTTCCATTTCACGAAATGCAAGTGACCGTTTTCCCTAAGTGTCGTGCTACTACATGTATTTAGTATAATTTAATTGTCTTAATACCATAGGGTTAATGCCCTATATATTGAGCATTTCCATACACAAAATGAAAGAGTAAATCCCTACATTGTAAAAACTACACCACTACACCACTATTATCCTATTTTTTTAGGCTTTTGTTTACATTGTTATGTCACAAAAATAGGATGTAAAAGTAAAGTAAAAGTGGATGTAGAAGTAGGATACACCATTGGCAATTGCTTGAATTATCAGGAATGGGTAGATTTGGGGGGTTGTATTTTATAGAAAATATATCGTTTACTGACCTGTCCGAAGATTACAATCATGTTTTTTAAAAATAAAATTCAATTTTTCGGAACAATTACAGGATATGTAATCATTTTGCTGGATGCCTAGAATCATTATATACTTTCAAATAAGTAAGATATTTCTTAAGAATTTGGCCGTAGTAGAATTTTTCGATATCTGCAAATGGTGTAAGCAATTTAAGCAAAGCTTTTGCTTCTGCTTAATGAAGCTTTTGCTCGGTGCTTATGCTTATAAGCTATTGCTAGTTTTGATGTATTCGGCTTAATGACTCTCCACAAATTTACAACAGATTGGTAGCAGTTTTCTTTAAAAAATGTTCATCCAAAAAAGGGGAATTGATTGTAAAAATACAGTATTTATTGACAATTGTCAATGTTATAACCTCAATCAAAGGCTCCATTTTTCAGAGGCGAGTTTTAAGCACAATTTGAAAATAACACTAACAACACAACTGGTTTTATATGTGATCTGTCACAATTATATCATAAAATTATAACATACAATTATAACATACAATTATATGCAGAAACACCGAGCAAAAGCAAAAGCTCATCAAGCAATTGCTTAAAACATAGACATAGCCGTTTTCTTTGACTAACAGCTTTTTCTCGCGCTTGCCTGGCAAATGCTTCTGGTTTTGCCTTCTGAGCAATAAATTATTAAACAAAATCAAAAGCTTGTTTTTATGTATACATTTTTAAGCAATTGCTAATCCGAGAAGCCTTTGCTTCCAAGTAACAAGTAACAAGCATTTGCTTGCTAGCAATTTTGTATTTGTATGTATAAAAACGTAAACAAAAACCTAGAAAAAGCAATTGCTAGTTTGTATGTATTCGGCCAAATGTTCACCTCATCCACAATAGGACTGGTGGAATATTTTTTCAAATGTTTTTTAACATAATTTTAAGCCACTTAATTATTTAGGTGGTTAAGGTACATAATGTTCTATATGAATACAAACTAGAAAATGCTAAATGAAGTACAAGCAAAAAGTAAAAGCATTTACTTCGGAGTAATTGAGAAAAAGAAAAGCATTAAGGACAAGCAAATGCTTCAATTTGTATGAATAAAATAAAGTTTAGAATTTACTGGCTGAAATTTTGCAGAATAGTATTAGCTTCTCTTATTTCAAGGTAGCCCCGACCCAACCTTGAAAAATGACGATTAAATACTGCAAATCTGAAGCATTTACTCATTTGTGTTCATACCAAATGGAGCAAATACTAATATTCCATCAAATGCTGGAAAGTAAAAAGTAAATACTTTGTCTTTAGCAAACACTTTCTAGTAAAACCTTTTGCTTTATTTTTGTTCATTGAGATGCTAGTAAAAGCTGAAAATTTGCAGTAAAATCAAATGCTAGATTTTATTCATACGGCCCAATGTTTGAATTAAGTTAAAATTGTTATTTCGTGTATACAAACATGTACGCACGACGTTTGTTTATGGTGTAAATCGAGGAGTGTTACTCTAACTTTTTCCGACGGCTCTCATTGGTTTTGTACACGAATCTCAATCGAGGTCGTCCTCGATTCTAACCCTAACCCCAATTCACCTTCGTGTCGCCAGGCATGTGTCCTCCATTTACACCATAAACAAACGCACACATACATTAGTACATATACATGTCTATACATACAAACATTGTACACTTATTTTTATTAATTTTTTTTCATTTCCGGGTTGTAATTTTATAAATATATTAAGCCTACGCTGTACTTTTACCTTTATGGAGAATGGTAAAAACCCACAAAAACATTGGGATCAGGAGACGACATTTCAACTGAGACGAAGCCATGTTGTCTTTCGATCAAATGAAATGAAGGCTAATGTTGTAACTGAATCACAAATCGAAACGCAAAAGTCGCCATGTCGAAAAAGTCGCCTTAACAAATAATGCCTCCCTCACAGACGAAATACGTGCGCAGTTGTGAGCGAGCCAAGCCTATATGGAGTTCACAGGCTAGGCGGACGGAACTAAGTTGTAGCGAGAACACAATGAAAATGAATTGAGTTCATTTTTAAGTCAATAATGTCTAGTGGAGCTGAATGCCAAACCATAATATGTATATATATATACAAATACACTTCCTTGTAAAAACAAAGTCGCGTATTATTAACAATCCTCGTGCAGTCTGGGTTTTATTTCCTGGTATAGAGAGGAAATATAAACTTTAAATATACATAATGGGCAACCAAAATAAACGGAACAGCATACTTACACTACACTGAGGCCTAAACTACCTATACCAATGGATGGATAATCTTTCTAGAAGGAAAGTGACGCCAAGCTATCTTGATTTCGTCAGTATAGTTTTTGCATCAGACCCTATTTTGTGAAGCAATTTTAGCTCAGAGGTCCTTTTGCACCGAGAAATAGCTAAACAGCGCCCGCGAATTTAACATGATTGGTTTGGGTAATTCTAAGTGCGAATCGAATCTACCTCTCTCGTGCTTCACAATGGGTCACTCGGGGGGGCTAGTTGTACTAAACCTCTCGAATCATTCAATATATTTACGGACAGAGTGTAACTTGTTAATATCTACATATCTATGCAATGTATGTATAGAAGTAGAATTATAACGCAGTTGAAGATAGTCATTACATTTACCGCCGCGCGCTATCGAGTACAACTGATAAAGAGTTGAGGAATGTCCTGAAATAATATTCCTGTTCTATCGGATTGTTGGTTTGGAGAACATGTTTATTGTACATTTTATATGCTTGTGATATACTTTTGTTAGTGTGTGTCAGTACGAAACGTCATGCGCTTAGGCCTATGCTTTATGTTGGATACGTTATCATCAAAACATGAGATTGAAAGAGACATTACACGGCACCCACACAAAATCAAACAAATTTCATGTTCGGGATTGTTTGCTTATCCTAGTTCACACATGTGGTTGAAAGGAAACCAACCTAATGTCTTACGGTTCTCGAGAAAAGGCGGGAAAACCCCGATTGTTTATATCAGACACGGCAGAGTAAGCATACGTGGTTTTTTTTCTAGTCGTTTCCATTAAATGCACGATACATGTTGTGTCTGTCACATACATTTACGTGCAGCACCAGTGCGGTTTCTTGCACGTCCACAGAAGGTAACAACTTTACGGCTGGAATTTAACTAGCACTAAACAGCCTGGTGAACCCTGAAACGGTTGACCCCGAAACGGTTGACCCCAAAAACGACCAGTTTTAAAAGGATAGTTATCCGGATGTTAATTATATATGATTTTTTTAAATGCTCTTTTCAGTTAACATTTTGTTTAAATCGAAAGCTGTAGCCCAACGGGGTGCTTTCCGGAACGTACGTGTCCCTTATCGTAACCCTAACCCTCTAGGTTGTTTTGGCTAGAAACCCTGAGATTGCATCAGATTGTATCGTTTGTCAAAGTGACTTGGCTGCAGAGTGCAGCTAGATTCATCAGGTGAGGAATCTCAAGTTCAAACTGGTTCAGAGTGTGTAGTCACAGAACGCAGCAGGATCCATCTCTGTCATTCTTCTATCGTTTGATGGTGAGCAGCTTAACGTGTTACTGCATACATCGGTTTGATGACATTGGTGGAAACAGGGTGGACCGCGATATATGTCATTGTTCGATGGGGATTAGCTCTAATAGTCTTAGACTCTGGTTGAAAACGCACTCATAAGGAAAAGATACAATCCGTTGAATGTTTCAACAACTTAGCTGTTAAATACAAAAAGAGAAATATATTTTAAAGAAAACGTTATATAGGTATGCAGTAATACAAAATACTTTGTGCATTAAACAATAAGAACTAAGACAAAGGGCAAAACATATAAGCTACATTATACATGGAAATGAGGTGGTATATAAGATGACTAATTACATACATCAACAATATAGACAGATTTATAGATACGCTTATAAGTTGGGAGATTTGTACATTTGTTCTTAATGAGTCACTTAATGAATCACTTAATAGTTTAGGTCGCTCTGAGCTTAGCTGAGGTGGACTGAGCTAGCTATCCAGACATAATGTTGACGATTCCCCCAAATTAGTCAATTTCTTTATTCAGGGGGCGCTATTCAGAAGTCACAAACCGTAATTGCCAGTCATGATACTAGCTGCAGCAATACATAGCAATGTTGCATTGACCTGGGTTTGTTTTTCGATAGATTTCAAATGAACCCAAAGGGCAACTGACTAGGTGCAGTAAAAACCAGAAGACATTGGTGCTGACGAGCGCCCCGAACAAATGTCTTGAATAATGTGGAGAATCGCCAACATAGGGCTGGATAGTTCAGTTCGGCCATCCGGAGGTCGCTGGTTCAAGCTCTGATCCAGTTAATGTCTTTGTTCAATTTTCGCACAATTATTAACTGCACTTAGTCAGTTTGCCCGGTTGTTCATTTGAAGTGGTCATTAGATTCTGTTTATTTTCTCGTGTTTACATAACTGGGGTCGGTTTCGACGGATTCGTAAGTCTCATTTTCGTGCCACCCGTCTTCCTCCTCCTTGTTGATTGGCTGCTCTTGTTCCCTAGACAGCCTGTCTCGATTGTTGATTGGCTGCTCTTGTTGCCTAGACCGCCTGTCTCGCTCCTGATTGGCCAACGGGCTGACAATGATGGTACCTAGGATCTCTTCCTTTTCGTCTACCTGGTATCAACAGAAATATTTTGATATATTTTTTTACAGGTATATGAAGAAATCTTGTCTGGTCTGCTCTACTTAAATTGTGAAACTGGTAAATTGAATTCTTGTTCTGGTCGCGCATGGAATGAAACTTCTTTTCATGCGTGTGAGCGAGTCCAACGATACAATTTATTTTGATTGATTTTAATCATTGGTTGAATATACATGTATGTGATTATCTA
This sequence comes from Crossaster papposus, assembly GCA_037893245.1. Lineage (NCBI taxonomy): Eukaryota > Metazoa > Echinodermata > Asteroidea > Velatida > Solasteridae > Crossaster > Crossaster papposus. Next base: position 927,914 of record JBAIAA010000193.1, read on the forward strand.
TCTATCTCTCTACCTTGGTTCGGGGGTGCTCCGAGTGCTTGGACCGGGGCCTCTTCGGCCCTTCGTCCATCTCGAAGCCCGAGTTGGTACGCGGAGGTTTCTGGGATCTACGCTTCGTGTCCTTGTCGGCGGTGGGGTATTCGGGGAGGTCCTGAAGGGTGATTGCGCGGTCTGAGCCCGGCACGCTGACCGTGGATTTACGGTCGCCACCGCCGTTTATAGTGTCCAGGGAGTCGGCCGTAGTATAACCAGGATCAGGAGATGGTGGAGGGGAATTATTCGTTTGTCTGTATTTGTTTTTTAGAAGAAAGAAAAGATAGCCGGTCAATGATTTTTTTAATTGCCGCCGCCTTCCTTTTTGTTTAGTTTATATGTGTTTCAGAACCTTTCGACGGGTTATTCTGTGAACACCAACGTGCATCGTGCTACAAACTTTAGTGCGTGTGAATACTGTCACAATTTCCAATGTCCAATGTTGTTTTCCTTTGATCATGAAATTCGGCCAGTGGGAAATTGAAATGTCCACTTTTAGGGTGTCAATAGAGTCGCCCAAGCCAAACAAATTGCAATTCTTCTCGTAGAAAAAAAACTTTAAAAAACACCCCGGATATCAATGACTTCTAAAGACCCAAACAAACATGTGCAGAAACAGGAAACAATTGGGCTTTCGTAGGAACAAGACTACTACAATGTACATTTAAACCATTTTTCCTCATAATAATAAAAATGAAAACCGCTAATAATTATAACGGCCCATTATTCTATCTGAATCTTAATAGGTTCAAAGCAATTTTTGTTTTTGACTTTACCTTATGAAATAGCAGTAGAGTCCGATCAAGATAGCAATAATAATCATAAATAGGATGACTGTGTTCAGGATGCTTAGGATCAATGCAGCAGCATCTAATGGGACCAAGATAGAAAAAGTCTTAATAATGCGGTTTGCATAGGATAAGCAAGCTGTCAAACATACATGCGTACACTTGCCAAAAAAGAGAAAAATCTATTAACAATAGCATATATTATTATTTCTATTATTAACAGATATCTCTATTAATAATAGATCTACCTCTATTAACTATTAGAAACATAAATAACTATAGATATATCTTTATTAATAACAGATGTCTGTTAGAAATATCTCTTTTATTAACCAGTTCGCGCCGGGATTTTTTTAACATCGCCGAGCCCAGGGGCGGGATTATTTTTAACGAAACTCGATCCGAAGTGGGTTTAGGATGATAGTGCCGGGAAGCACACCCACGCATTTCTGGCCTTGCTCGCTGCTGACATACATTTCCGAACTTGAACTTGACGTGTTTATGCGTCATCCGTTTTGAATTTGCGTTTATATACGTCATCCGACGCGAACTGGTTAATAGAGATATCTCAATAATAGAGATACAGTCAATTAGAGATATCTCTATTAACTATTAAAAACAGGTATAACTTAATAACAGAGATATCTCTATATATATTATTAAATATAGTTAATAAATAAATTAATAAATAATAAATCTCTATCGAGATATCAATAGTATAGAGATATCTATTAGAAATAGAGATATATATTAGAAATAGATATATCTCTATTAGTAATATACATTTCTAATAATAATAGACAGGATTAATGCCAAGTATGCACGCCATTGAGAGTCAGGGTCGTGTCATGCAAACTATAATTCGAGCGATTCACAATACCTAGAAGCTGCCGTTGGAGGCGCAAATCCTGCTATACTCGCAGTGCATCTTGGGAAAAAGTCGGCATCAGTTTGAAAAACTGTATTCATTTAGCATGAACTCATCAGTTTTTACGTCTTTTTGGACGCGCACGATTAAAGCTCCAATTTTTTTCTGCAAATAACAATGTTTTAATCAACGACGCTTCCGGATACATTTATGTTTGTGTTGTACCTCGCGTGAACAATGAAGAATAGATATTTCACTACAGTATGATATACGGAAGAAGTCGACCGTAAAGTTTAAAAGTGGCTCTTTTGAGTCAAACGCTTGGTGGCGCACTGCATTGTGAATCGCCCGAATTGTTAGTGCTGAGTCCATTGATTGTCATGATTCATTTGTGTCGTCAGTGGCTACCTAACCTACAGTTAAGACGTCTGGGCATAAAACAAATGCCAGGTCCAGACTACTTAACGTACCTGATCCATCCCCGCCTTGTAGTAGCGTTGTTCCCGTCTCTGCAGTCGCAGTGGCTAAGGTTAAATATACAGCAATATGCCGATTTGGTTGAAACAATACCCGAAAAATCATTCCATTGTGATATTGTACCTTTCAATTGCATTATCTGAAAGGTTTAAACTATAGTAAGCGAGTTGATTGTCCTGTCGGTTTAGGATTCTTTAGCCCATTGACGCCGGAGAGCGGCTATGGCCATGGCCCGCTTGTCAGCTGTGCTACGCCGTAAAACACGGCCTGTGTGACGGGCGTACGCTAGGGTTCATATTGCAGTGCAGCTGCTGGACAGGCCGTTGTGCGGTCATGTGTATCATCCGTTGAGTGAGGAATTAATAATAGGGTTTAGAGCGATACTCGAATTTATTTTGAATTGTTGTGGGATAATTCACCTTAAAATGATTTGGGTTGACGAGTTTATAGTAGTAAGGTGTAGTTTTAATGATGCGTATATGCACAATTTGGTGTTGAGGATTTGAAGTTTTTTTGTTCAAATAAAAGCTCACCGATGCATTCTGGTACACTGTTGCTCCACGTGACTTGCGCAGGATCAGAACTCAAGACGCATTGCGCAGAAAGCGCCCCCTGTAGGGCAAACCCGGGGTTGCAAGAGAAGTCCACGACTGTTCCGAAATAGAAATAATCTGGTATCGACGGCTGAACAGCTCGCTTGCCGTTAGGCAATTCTGGGTCGGTACAGAAGCCATATTTGACTGAAGAAGAAAACAAATATATAAATAACTTATGTATTAAAGAATGTTTATAAGTGCAATAGTAAGAATAATTGTTTTCGGGTTTGTGTACAATGGTTTATAGAATATTCCATCTTCCGCCGGATGAAATACCGGCTTTCAAATGCGCCGTATTTTTGGCCACATGAGGGCGCTGTAAGACGCCATTTTCTGGGTACCCAACACAGGCAAAATCGCGTTTATTGAAGTAGTTTTAGTAACTTTACTTTTATCTAAAAATTGAATATTAGAAAAAATAAAATATTTTTGAGCTGTAAGAATATTTAAACTGACGTGAATTATCTCCTAATCACTTTTAATTATACTCCCAAAGACCGTGAGCACAGCGCCCTCTACGTTCAATAATACGGCCTATTGAACGATTGTGAAACATTAATTACTTTTACTTTATTGCAACCCCCAACTCCAATTTAACTAGATCTGCCACCGGTAACTTACCACTGTAGACGGAAATAAGATTATTTCCTCCGCATCGCTGATTTGAATTGCCCTTGCAGACTGTGTCACACATAGAGCCGTTGACTTCAGGGAGGTCGGTGATATATTGTGGGTTTCGCCATACCGAGCACACGTTGCCTTGCATGGCCGCGCACGTGGGTGCATCGTCTCGAAGTGTTTTACTTTTAGCATATTGAAGGCATTTCTCCACGGTGTTCTCTGGGATGACTGTTATGGCTACAAGAATGTCGCTGTTGCTGTCAATTTCCATCTTGCAACCTTTATATCCAGGAGCTGTTATAATAATAACAATATTAATAATAATAATGATAATAATGATAATTGGGAGGCTATTGTAATCTTTACTCGCATATGGGGTGCTGATTTGCGAAGGACGGGGCTACAACGTGGTCAAGCCGCTGGCACGTATAAAGGCGCCCCTGGCAGCCGGCCACACCGACTCTCATAGCGGTGGTCACATCTTACGGTCATGAACGTAGTTGAACCTAGTTGAACCTAGTTCATTTGACCGTATTAGACCGTAGTTGACCGTACTTCAACCGTAGTTAACTACGTATATACTAGGCTCACAGTACGGTACAGGCATTCAAAGTGACCGTAGAAATATTTTCAACATGTTGAAAACTGTTGGGCTAACTACGGCCAAATCATGGCTTTCCTCAAGGTCTAAGTACGTTTAGAACTACGGTCCTCTACGTTTAACTAAGTTTAACTACGTTTAACTACGGTCTACTACGGTCAACTTCGGTCACATCATACTACGTTCAACTACGTTCATGACCGTTCATGACCGTAAGATGTGGCCACCGCTTTAAGCACAGCCAGAGATTGAAAGTGTTTTTCCCGGGGAAGAAAAACGAAAGGCCCGGAAAAAAACCCTCGTGGCATATGAAAGAACTAACGCACAACTCTACTCTCATTATGATCCCGTCCGGGAAGCGATAATTTTGTGGGTTGGTACATTAGCCAATCAGAACCCAGATGGTGTTGACGTCATCGATGATGTTAGAGTTGTCTGGGACAACCCTAACCCTAACCCTAAGTCAGATTGCAGACAACTCTAACATCATCGATGACGTCAACACCAGCTGTGTTCTGATTGGCTAATAAATGTACACTATGTACAAACCTACCTGCAGAAACAATTATCGCAGCCGGGCATCGAACCCGGGCATCGAACCCGGGCATATTGTTGAGGCGAGCGCTTATAATACGCACAAGCAAACAAACACCCCAACAAACAAACACAAACGTCAGCTTCAACAAAGATAGCACTATCGGTGACAATGACAGTGACCCCGACGATAACATCAGTAAAATGTTTCACCTTTAAATAGTTTTCACGAGAGACGAGAAACAAATTACTGCCTGAACTATTAGGCCCCGCCCACCCACTGCACACTCCTCGATACTCAAGCTTGTCAAGGAAGTCAGATCCAGACCATTCCACTCGAGAGCAGGGTTTCGAATTGTGTCCAATGCGGAAAGTGTACGCATGTCGGACTTGATCATCCCAGGAGGTGATTGGTGAATACACAATGGGCGTGGTTTAGTGGGTTACCTGCGCACACGACTCCGGCCGTGTGGTCGTTACCGCATGGCCCGTCGTTTGGATCACTACTCGTGCAGTTTAGCAAATACTCTTCCCCTAACGAGAGATAAAAACAAGGCGGTAATATTCATAGAAACACGATATTAACTACTGGCAACGAAATGAGAAATTAAGCGATCTCTCAGAATGTTATTTGTTTGCAAGGTGGCGCAAATGTGGCGTAACGTGCATTCCTGTAGTGTGAATTACCTAGAACGATATTATTACAAAACATAATTCAATAATGCCTCTTTATACACCTATAGTAAGCTTAAAGCTAACTGGGAAACAACCTAGAAATTATTAAGACTTAAAATATTCAGAAAGTTTTCCTGTATATCTTGTATATCTTAACGGGACACCATGTCCTGGAAGCGCCCAAGTGGGCTACAAAACGCGTTTTAAACGGAATGATCTTAATCGGAAATTTGAGCATTTAGGATATAAATATCCACACAAATATTCTTTGAAAACTTGGCATTTGGGTGTTATTCTTGTGTAGAACGAGTTTCGTGGTCAACATTTGCGACTACATAAACTCGAGTTGTTTGGGTATAGTCGTGACTACAACCGTAAAGTGTTTGCCTTTTGCGGACGTGTAAGAAACCACATTTGTGCATTGGCGCTGTGAAACACATAACGTGTATCGTAGGTTTAATGAAAACGACAGGAAACACGTATGCGTAGGTGTGTCGACCTATACGACTGAGGACATGGGACAATGGGGGATTAGTGATAACAAAAACACCGAGGACCTGAACCCCAGTCCTCGGGCTTTGCTGTGTACCAACCTTATTGGAGCTGTTGAACAAAATAGTATAAACAAAGGAAAACAAAAAAGGGAGACTTTAAACCATGCAACTGGTTTAAATAATAATGACGTTATCTTTTAAATACAAATGGCAGAGGCATTTTACGTTGGAAATTTACCTCCAGTGCAATTGAAGCCACCAATTGAACCCCCTGATTGCCTGGCTCCATACTCGGATTCAGTTTTCCATAGAACAATCCCAGGAAAACCAAGTTCCTTGCAGACTATTTCACCATCAATTAAGTTCCAGTGGTTCGCGCACACGGCCAGCCACTCGGAGGTATTCGGATATCGGACTTCAACCCTGCCGGCATTTGGGGCAGTGGTCGGACAATCTACGAGGCGGACCTCTGAAGACACGAGAAACAAACATGAATTTTGTAACAAAGTTAACTTGAATTATTTGTTTTGGCACATATTATACCCCATACATTGTTAATAGGGCCTACGTGTTCTTTGGTATAAATATCACTCCTTGTCATTGGACTTTGTTAATTTTGGAATAAACCATTATTGTTCAGTATTCCGGCCGACGATGATCTCACGAAGTGACAAATATCTCTAAATCTGGAAAATATTCATCTCGATATAATCGCATTTGAAGTTGGTCCTTTTTTCACAAGGCATTTTCGATTATTTTGCAGTAACAAAATTCAAAATTGTTTGCATTGATCAAAACTAAATACTTTGCTCTATGATAACTCATACTCGTTTGCTAAAAACGTCTGTTAATTAAACAAAAAATGTTAATACAACTGTTTTTGCACTTCGTGAGAACATGAAACGCGGAGCCTTCACTCATTACTCGTGCGTTTGTATACTGTTGTATGCACTTCGTGAGATTGCCGTTCTGTGTAAAATTGTTACATTTTACTTGTGAGCGCGCGCGCGTATGTTCTATTTCAACATCGTACACGTGGTTGTGCACGTGTATGCTCCCATTGTAGACGCGAGCAAAACAAGAAATGATCGCCAGTCCCTGCTAACGAGGTAACTGTTTGTTCACTTCGTGAGATCATTTTGAAGTCTTCTGCACTTCGTGAGAACAAAAAACATGTAGTTCGGCATTTTTGTCAAATTTGTGTTTACGCTAATTAAAAAAGTAAACAAGATTTTGCTTTGAAACATGGTCAAGTTGTTCCTTGAAACAAATGTGACAAAAAGGCTAGTAAAACTCAACATCGACAAATATTTGATTTTGGAGGTTTTCTGCACTTCGTGAGATCATCGTCTGTTGTAGTAAATGGAACAGTCCAAAGCCGCGTTCGCATTGGACTTAATATTGTCGAAAGTTACGGTACGCGATTGTCAAAGTTTACGGTGTTAAATCCTCCGCTAGAAGCTTGGGCCTGTAGATCTTACTGTTGCGGAGGGTAAAATGGACAATTTGACAATGTTACCGCCTGTCCGCATTGGATTTAATTGGTTAAAGTTGACAACAGTCTCCGTAGGTTTTACCAAAAAAAGTCCAATGCGAACGCGGCTTATGTCAGTGTAATGGTACTACATAGTACGTTTACTCAAGTATTATTTTGTAGTATTACGTGATATGTAATACTCATTCGCAGTTTTATAAACAAAACAATACAATGAGGCTGTGTCCGAAACGAGTGTTTAGAGCTACGGGCTACAGCTACGTCTACGTAGGCGCTAAGGCAAATGGAATTCGGACGTGGCTACGGTAGAGCCTACGGCAAGTTATTGCGCCCCCAAGCGATGCTTGAATTAGTGTTTGTGAAATTACGACGTAAGAATTTACAACAATTTTCGTCTGCTAGATGTTACGCAATGTTTGTTTACAGCCAGTCGAAATACCTGCTGATATTGACGTATTTGTCGTATTTGTCGTTTCAATTCAATTCACTATCATTGAAAAATAAACGAAAATTTGCTCCAAAATTAACGTTAGTGCTGCCGCCATTTTGTTTTGCCTGAGCTAGACAACTTCTTTTACGCCTAGATTTGTGTGACGTTGTAGCCGTAGCTGTAGCTCTAGACGGCATTTCGGACAGCGCTACAAAATGGCCGACGCAGACAATAGCCGTAGCTGTAGCTCTAGACACCCGTTTCGGACACGGCCTGACATGATTTCTCGTTAACAAATTAGATATTCTGAAGAGTTTATAAACCATAGGTCATAAAACATACTTACCACAAGCAACATGCAAGATTCCTGCGAATGTCAAAACGATCACGGCTGCGACCGACGGATAAAGAAACATCTTGGGAGATTTGGACAAATATCTGAAAACAAAAATCTTCCGAAAATATAGGTTTTCCCAGCTATTTTAAAACAGTTTTCATTCAAATTCACCCGGCCATCTCTCGCATTCAATTTCATCAGAGAAAAAAAACCACACGCGCTTTTACCAAACCAATTTAGTCATTTACCGTTTATTTTTAACGTTATAGGTCACTCTATTTTTAAAACATTGTTTCGGGAATGTACGCCATTACTGATCCCGTTCGTTATGTAAGCTGTCATTATTATTGTGGTATCGAAACAGAACCAATAAAAACTGATGAAAGGGACCCGAAAGAGGAACATGGCCAGTTTAGACAAGGAAATATTAATGTAAACGTAAAGTCGCCCTTCGCAACAAGGAATAGAGAGTGTAAGTTGACCTCGATATTTTACAAGAATACACCACATCCGAGCATTGTTTTGCATTTTTTTGATTTTTTTTTTCCATTTTATTTCCATCATGATTTGGCCCATCCGATTAAGGGCATTCCAATTTACAACATATTGAAAATACTGCAAATTTATTACTATTTTGACAATTTTGTGTCGGTTTTTCCCCGACTTTTTGGGGGTCGGGTCGGGTTGGAGAGTTTAGATCGGTTGCGGTTCGGATTATAATTTAAATGTTTCGTGTCGGTTTGGCCTATAGCTATAGTCAACCCAATCCGACGCACATGATGCTAGGACACGTTCATATAGTCGACCACACAATACGCAAGGCCGGCTTAAAGGGATCGTATATACGTTTGGTAATTACTCCCAAAATTATCGGCAATAAAAACTTACTTGGTAAAAAGTACAGCAGCTTTGGATAGTATAATGCATTTTTAGAAACTTTTCACTTCGAAGTACTGCAGTTATGGACAAAGATATAACTGTTTATCCCCAACAATTTGAATCTGAGAAACGTTACTGTAGTGACGTTTCTCAGATTGTGTATTCCAATGCAGATTATTCTTCTTGCGTGGACATAACCGCTCCAGATTTTCGGCAATATCTCAAAATCGCTACCACCTTTTGAAATGAGATTTGTACAGGTTAGTTTTATGGTGTATATCTATAACTATATAGGATTGAAACAAACAGTGGGTTCCAATTACCAAACGTATACGATCCCTTTAAGCGTTTCGTTAGACAGGCGATCTGACCTGCGACGTCACTCTTTAAGCAAATTTTATTTTAAACACGATGTGTGCGCATACTGCCGGGCACTATTGAATATAGTGGTAAACACGTGACGTCAGAGGGCACATCGTCTATAGTGAGGCGTTTTGGCAAAATGAGATCGAACTGGGCACAGCCCATAATGCACAGTGGAATACAAGGCAAACTAGTGAATGGGGTGATTTTCTTTTCCTCAAATTTTCAGATTTGTTGATATTTGTAATCTTTGTTATGCCTACTAACCATGAAATAGTAGGAAAGTAGTGCAGAAAAATTGTATTTTTTAGGAAACACAATTGGCCTTTTTCCTAATCACAATGTGCAAAGCTTAACGACAAGTCGATAAATGCAAATTTTAAACATAACTTAGTAACAACATGTCCGATTGAAACACAGTACACAGTATCGTAAGGAGAATTGTATTTTTTGTCCTTAAACTTATACACCATATAGTATACACCATTTGCTGTTGCTGTAGTTTTCGAAAATGGATGGTTTAGGAGATTCATATTTTATAGTAAATATTGTAACACTGACATGTTTAAAGTTTTGTGTTCTTAAAGTCTGATTTCCTGGACTTTCTTCAGACGAACTCAATAAGTTGGGGACAGTGTTTGGAAATAGATTTTTCAGAACGATAGCCGGCCGGCAATTGTTTTAAATTGATACAAAATTTCAATTTTGCATTAAATGGAGAAAATTCCCGACTAGCACGATTCAAATTGAATTCTTAAAAAACCCAGGCTTGTTTCTATGGCTGGAAAAATCGTTTAAGGCCGAAGCTATTCTAGCCGAGAGCCGAGACCCGCCCTTCTGAGACCCGCCATAGGCAGCATCACGGCCACGGGACTGACCCGACGATCGCGTCGTAATTGCCCACGGATCGGACCTAAGAAATGCGGTTAAACAAATACGCTTCACCGTGAAATCGGTCGCACCCCGGCATGATTGTTGTGATGTTGGTGGCAACTCAAAACTTTCAGGATCACAACTTTTAACGAATTACATTTACTTGAAGAAGAAACAAATGACGACTTACCGGTGGAGTTTGAAGTGTTCTGTTCGAAGTGGAGTTTAAAAAATGACGTTAAACGTGTTTTTTTTTCAACAAAACTAGGCACACGCAAATGGTACTACGTACACGATGTGTTGTATGAAACAGAACACCGCATATAATATCAGATCCGCGAAATGGCGCAACCTCCCACCGCACACCATTGTTCTCGTTTTATAATAGTGCTTCAATCCAAAACTGATGGCGAAAATACTCACAAGTAGATCGACACCGATTAGGTTTTTGAGGTCAGGCCCTGCTTTCACTGCAGACGTGCCATGTCAATGACTTTGGCGCCTATACGCTGTTCCATTTTCCATAAAGATTTTTATTTCAATTGACTAGCAGGAATTTTGTTCTCCAATTCCATCAGGTCATACATCAATGCCAGGGGCACAAACCTCACATCACAAAAGTAGTGGATAGCTCTAGTCCCGAAGTATTCATAAAGTGCACGCGAATAGAATTAATTTGCCGCTATCAATCGCAAAATATTCCGACTGTCATCAATACTAAACATCATCAAGATTTTAGCGCCAAAGGCGAACGTTTCAAAGGTAGGAGAAAAGAATACACCATTGGTAGTTGCTGGAATTATTAGGAATGGGTGGATTTGGGGGTTGTATTTTCTCGTAAATATCGTTTAACTGACCTGTCCAAAGTTTACAATCGTGGAATGTAAAACAGAAATACGGCGTTTGTTTTCAACCGGCGTCGGGCAGTGGTTTTTATGTTGTTCTTGGTTTATTCGCGATCGCCATCCGCTGATCGAGATTTTTGTCAAATAAAATTCCATTTCTCTGAACAATTATAGGATATCTAGCGCAATCCTTTTGCTGGATGCCTACAATAATTGTTTATTTTTAAATAAGTAAGATATTTCTTAATAATTCGGTTATACACCATTTTCGATATTTGCAAATGGTGTATCCCACTTTTAAGAGCAGGCCCAACGGACAAGAGCCCTTGTAAGTCTCACCAGTTTACGTGAGTGTCTCGGTACCAAACACAGACTAGTCTAGTCACAGACTCCCGTGTTTAAATTTACCCAAATGTTACTTTCTGCGTGATCGATTGAACGGAATTTGCGGTAATTTTGTAATAGTCATAAATTTGTAGTATTTTTAATATGTTGTAAATGGAAATGCTCTATTTATTGATAGACACATTGTAGATCCTATATGTGGATGTGATGTATTATCGTAAAATCTCGCGATATTTTGAGGTTAACTTACACGTTCTGTACACCGAGCAAGTAGGCCACGCCCACCATAGCAACTACCTGGTACAATGTAGTACATGTGACGCTTGCCTGACCAATCACTTGTACATGTACATACAGTGCATTACAACCTATTACATACAGGTATGTACACCGTTGGCTTTGGGATGGCAAAAAATTACCTTTCTATTCATTAAACTGTACTTGGAAGTACAACAACACCCCTTAACCATGACTACGATTAAAAACCCAGGCTGGTAATTGAATTGGGGCGTACGAGTGAAACAAAAGGTAGTACATTTATCAAAGTGTGCAGTAAACTATGCTAAAGTGAAGAATGTTTGTTTAACAAGATTATGATTGGTCGATATTTAGGGATATACCCGTAAAAGCTAGTCTCATAAGCCGTGTTCGCACTGGATAAACATTTTGGGTAATTTGACCATGACGCCGGGTAACATTCCGATGGGTTGATATTCCCACCGTCCGGACTTGGATTTAATTGACGCGGGTAGAATTGCCGAGACGATGGGTAAACTAATCAAGCTGGCTCCAAAACAATAAAGAGGGCGCCCTGCGTGACCTATGACCGCGACTTGACGACCGGATCGTCTGTTCCCGACGCTAGCTCTCAACATTATTGTCTTACATAATGGGTGATGGAAGATTTAACCGAGACGTCGCGTCCGCACTGAATTTTCTGGCTCGGTTAAATCTTCCTGGTCAATCTTCCTGGGCACCTTTGGCTCGGTTAAACATTCCTTGCTCTATGGTTAAACTACCAACGCGGCGTGGGTAAGTCACCTGAAATGGGCAAGTTACCCATTGGCTCGGTTAGTTTGCCCAAATTAAGTCCAGTGCGGACAGGGCTTTAGTTAACCCTAAATCCCTAGGGTGTGTGCAAAATCATATTGATTTTGGAGGATATATATATCGTTGTTGTACCATACATGGTTCCAGCGAGACTTTCCGATTAAACCCTAGTGTTGCCTATGTAAATTCCAGATTTTCCCCCCAAGATTTGATACGATAGCTTCTACTATAAGCGTCTTTCAGGTGCACTGTGTCTGCTGGACACTATTGAACCATGGAACCAACCTCCCATCACAGAGTAGCCTAATGGTTGCCCTCGGTCAAATAATAAACTACATGTATGACCCATATATCATGCTTTCTTGTATTCAATAATACCTGTACCACTGAATTGTGTGTGCATATAAACATGTTCCATCAACCGTGTACTTGTTTTGCTCTGATGGCAACATATATACGGTTACCCTAAAAGCTGTACAGAAAATAATTGCAAGGTCACTTTGATCATAGAAAACCCCCGGCATTGTTCACCTAAAGTCGGGGAAAGTCACGGCCGGGGTTATACCAAGCAACATATTGGACCGAGCGACTCCCCCTTAGTCCCCCATACCTATACACTACCTAGACTATAGTTACCTAACGCACCTACCAAAAATTGGTATTGTTACCTACCAAAAATATTGGTAGAACAACAACATTTATAAATTGGCTACCATTGCATATGTTATACTACATGTACCAATATATTTTTTCAAATGACAAATCTGTGATTGCCTTATAGCTAAAGATCTTTCTAATGATATACTTCGACTGTGTGCCAAATATCATGCTTGTATCGTAAAAAGAGCAATTTCACCTTGCCCTCGCGAGATATTGGTCAAGAAATTCGGACGTAGTTTCAAAAGCTAAATTGCGATTGGAAATAAGAAACACCGCGCCAATAAAATGCAAGTACCCCCTCACCGGCGAGAAATGGAGAGTTGGAGGACACTTCGGGAAGGCAGACATTGTTGGACAACTCTATTTGTATATACCGCCCTCAATTTGCCAAATTTAGTTAGTCTCCATTTTGTAAGCCATTTATATCACTGACCTCTATACATGGACAGATCATCATTGTTTCATTTTGAAGTCGGCATGCGGAGAAGTGCAACATGGCGGACCCACGACGTCACTCTGTGAGCCAATGAAATGTCCAGGTGTTGGTACGATATGTATTACGTAATGTTTATAAATACAAAATGTACAGAATAAATCCGCTGACCTCCACACCTGGACATTTCATTGGCTCACAGCAGTGACGTCTAGGGTCCGCCATGTTGCACTTCCAGTTCGCGCCGACTTCAAGTGTTAGCACAGCAGAATATGGACAATGGTCCGTCCAGGTGTAGAGGTCAGTGGGTTATACCCAGCAACATATTGGACCGATCGACTCCCCCTTAGTCCCCCATACCTATACACTACCTAGACTATAGTTACCTAACGCACCTACCAAAAATTGGTATTGTTACCTACCAAAAATATTAGTAGAACAACAACATTTCTAAATTGGCTACCATTGCTTGTTATACTACATGTACCAATATATTTTTTCAAATGACAAATCTGTGATTGCCTTATAGCTAAAGATATTTCTAATAATATACTCCGACTGTGTGCCAAATATCATGCTTGTATCATAAAAAGAGCAATTTCACCTTGCCCTCGCGAGATATTAGTCAAGAAATTCGGACGTAGTCTCAAAAGATAAATTGCGATTAGAAATAAGAACTACTACGCCAATAAAATGCAAGTACCCCCTCACCGGCGAGAAATGGAGAGTTGGGGACACATCCGGAAGGCGGACATTATGTTGGACAACTCTATTTTTATATACCGCCCCCAATTTACCAAATTTAGTTAGTCTCCATTTTGTTTGCAATTGGTGTAAGCCATGTATATGCACTCTGGTTCTCTGACCCAACAATTTCCCGACGTCTATACGAATAACTCAGTTGCGTCTGTTGTAGTCAGGGAACCAGACCACAAGAGCAGAATTTGTTCATAGTTTTTCCAGCTTATGTGATTACACAAAACTTTAAACAGATAAACAATCTGTGCTATAAAATACTATAACTCCCACCTCCATTTCTTTCTGAAAACTACAACAAATTAACCATGCTTACCCGTACTGATAAAGATACATATATTTTCCATACTGTTTTTTAATATACATGTACATGCTTAGCACATAGTCTTGCTGAGTAAATAAAGGTTACCACCCAAAACTCCATAGCAAAAACCATCAGAATACCAGTCACAAACAGTATAGGCCTACATCACCTAAAAAGTTGGTTTGAAACTCTGTCTTTGCAAAGGAAGAGTGTTCATGCTAAGCAACATTGTGTGCTTAGCAGCTCCATAAAATTGGTCTCTGGTGGCAATCGGATATCCCAAACTGCAACAACAATTAAAGGTAGAATACACCATTTGCAGCTATCGAAAATATTTACTACCGAATTATTAAGATTTTATTTTTTTTACAACATCCAGGATTTTACACGGCTTCAGAGACAACACAGCACTGAAATTTATTAAAGACAAAGAACTTGGTCACAATGTCAAACAAAATGTTGCGATCGATTGACCATTGTGCAGTAATGCATGGCTGAAATTAATTGAAACTTATTGTGATTTACCTCCAAATAGGTACTTGGGGAGATAATCCCATAGAGATGTACACAAACTTAAAACAGTCCTAACTTGTTTACCCTAACCCTTTTCTCTATAATCTTCGAGATTTATGCTATTTAGACCAAAATCTGTCGTTCTATGACAAAATATAACTCCCAAATATCGTGTTTTAGGGTAGCTACACACTTAGGGAGACATTTCAGTGTCTCCCTAAGTGCCACTGTCTCCTTATTACCTAAAAACTTACGCTAATTTGTCTCCCCAAGTGCCTATTTGGAAGAATAGAGAGTATACACTCATAACATTTCAAAATCGACTTCATGGATTTGTAGATATTTTTTTAAAACAGCCACACTTTTTGGAAGCACTGTACAATACATACGATTGTATAAACAACTTATGAACTTTAAAGATGTATACACCAATTGCTTTTAATTTTTGAAAATGGACGAGTTAGGGTTAATATTTATAGAAAATATTGTAAAGCTGACCTATTGTAAGGTTTTGTGTTTATAGATGCTAGAAAAACCAAGAAATTAATTTTTTTTGTAGTCTGGTTCCTTGACTTCCTTCAGACGAAACCGAGCAATTTATAGATGTCAGAGAATTATCAGGTTAGGAAACCAGACTAGTAGGCTGGCACCCATTCACAGATGTGTAACACTATTGCAAATAAAATGTGGACTAACTAAATTTAATACATTGGGGACAGTGTTTGAGAATAGTTGGGTTTTTCCAACGATTTCCGGCCGGAAATCGTTGGAAACTGTTACCAAATTCCACTTTTCCAGGACACCAGATGCTTTTATTTCACAGGATGCTTGAGACTGTTATTTACTTACAGTCAAGGTATTTTATAATATTTTAGTAGTTTTGTTTGTTGAGGTTTGTAAATGGTTTTTAAATACAGAACGATCTTAACCGCACCAGCCTCTGCTCATCAATCAATGACGGCTGCTACTGAGTCTAAATTATAGCCGCACTCTCTCATCACCGCTAATTGACTTGTATTTGATTTCTAAATCACATAGGTGTCAACGTATGGGGAGGGGGTGGTGCGGGTAAAACCACAGCGGGTATGCGTGTACCTGTTGACTGACATATCATTTACGGCTGAAACAAGACCACGGTGTCGAAAGCCAGCTATATACAATACAGGGTGGCCGGCCAAAAAACGGACAACCACATGTCCGCCACCCTGGGGCCAATTTCATAGAGCTGCTAAGCACAAACAAAATGCTTAGCATGACAATTTGTTCTTGGCAAAAACAAGGTTACAGACCAAATTTTCACCTGATCTTTATTGTGCTGGATTGATAATCGGCTGTTTTTTGCTTAGCATGAAAAACATGTATAATTTTGGCTGGTAATTTTTTTTTGATGAGCAAGACTTTGTTGTGCTAAGCAATTTTTTTTGCTAAGCAGCTCTATGAAATTGGCCCCTGGGGTCAAAACTACCTATACCAATGAATGGAGAATCTTTCTAGAATCAATATGATACCAGGATATCTCGATTTGGGCCAGCGGTTTAAGATCTAGTCCCGATTTTTGTGAAGCCAAGTCCGAGTCCCTTCGCACCGAGAAATAACTGAACCATGTCGTGTTGAATTCGCGGGCGCGGTGCCGCGGTTCTCGGTGCAAAAAGGACCTCTGACTGTGCTTCACAAAATAGGGGCTGGAACTCAAACTTCCGGCCCAAATCGAGACATATTTGTGTCATTTTTCTTCTAGAAAGACTCTCAATGCATTGGTTTAGGTAGTTTTGGTCTTATGGGATAGTGGAAATATGGTTGTCCGGTTTGTGGGCCATCCTGATACAGGATACTCGCGTGACGTAACATACATAATCGCCGACTCATTGGTCAAGTTTTCGTTACGTCACGTTAAACAGCTTACATCTGCGAACTGAAGGGGTCTTATACGATTTACGACTTGAACAGCGTGTGTCATATGAAGCAAGATAGGAGACAGAGAGCCACCCCCCTTCTTCACCCCCCCCCCCCCCCCCCGTTTTCACCCCCCCCCCCCTTCTTCACCCTCTTCTTCACCCTCCCCTTCTCCACCCCCCTTCTCCACCCCCTTCTCCACCCCCTTCTCCACCCCCTTCTCCACCCCCCTTCCCCCCTTCTCCACCCCCTTCTCCCCCCCTTCTCCACCCCCTTCTCCACCCCCTTCTCCCCCCCTTCTCCACCCCCTTCTCCCCCCCCTTCTCCCCCCCCCCCCCTTCTCCCCCCCTTCTCCCCCCCTTCTCCCCCCCTTCTCCCCCCCTTCTCCCCCCCTTCTCCCCCCCTTCTCCCCCCCTTCTCCCCCCCTTCTCCCCCCCTTCTCCCCCCCTTCTCCCCCCCTTCTCCCCCCCTCCCCCCCCCCCCTCCCCCCCTTCTCCCCCCCTTCTCCCCCCCTTCTCCCCCCCCTTTGTTCTCCCCCCTTCTCCACCCCCTTCTCCCCCCCCCCTGTTCCCCCCTTGTTTCCCCCCCTTTGTTCTCCCCCTTTCTTTGTGGCGATCATTGTGCTTGCGGAATGTTGTGGTTTTTCAAAAAATATTGTTAGGTGTGTGGAGTGGTTTTTGTTGGGTGTTTCTTTCTTCTTCTTTTTCCTTTTTTTTTTGGGGGGGGGTGCGTTAGGTAACTAATAGTCTAGAGAGTGTATGGGGGAGTAAGGGGAAGGGGGAGTCCCTCGGTCTCATATCGTGCTGGGTATAGCGTGCGTCTCTTCCTCTGGCTAAAATGTTCCGCGTATAACTTCACTTTCGATTTTATTTTCCACAGTTGTTTGCATAGTTATGGTTTTCACATAAATGATTACAAATTGTCGCCTGATTCACTTGTTCGCGATGAAGCGCTTGGAGTAATGTGCTAGCTATGTATAACACTCGTGCAGATAACTCCTTGGTTTGCAGTGACGTGCGTAAATGTTGCCCGTTCGTCCTGAATGGCACTTTACACAGTTTATTATCTCGATATTGGCTCTGACAATAAATTCCTTGGGGTTTTTACTTCCCGATTCCCTCCCCGAAAAAAGTACACATACTGACGGGTGAACCCCGGCTGTACTTTTGGGGTCCCGTTGCGCGTGTTGCAAGCAGGCAGGCTTACAATGTGGAGACAGTTAAACAACACTACACACGGCGCCGACTAACTCAGGTGAGTCGGCCCAGAACTAATTGGAGACTCCCAGTGAAAAGGCTCCGGCGAACTCCTCTTGTGACCAAGGACAATGATATAACATGGTTACACTTCTTTTGCCGCGAAGTATTTTGTGACGCAAGAAGCGTTAAACTTTGTTCAAGCTTTTTAAAAGTTTGGTACTGAATGCACCTTTTATAATCACCTGTGTAGGAAAAAAAGCAGACAATTATATTCTTTGTGCACCACCCTGAGTTTAGGGACAGGGCACAATAATGCCATTGCTATGCAGATTCCGAGAAGGCTGTACCTAGTAGTCAGTATAGGAGATATCTTCTAAAAGTTTGTAGACAAGGTCATACCTCTGACGTTCCATAGATTGAGAATGAGCCTTGTTGAAGAAGGTAATAATTGTCTTCAGAATTTCACTATTAATCAGATGCTTATTATTTCCAGTAATTTAAGGTCCGATAATTAACTACCGTAAACAATCGACTCTCTATCGTTTCACAAATTAAGAATCTAATGTTCTGTTGTATTTTATAAACGCTGGCTCTGTGACAATATACAGGTCATATTTATACTCTAGTTCGGCCTTTAAGACGACAGACGCTCTGGGCGAAAATCAAACTTGTTTTTGTTTTGAAGTACTGAATAGTTCATGGAATTGTGCCGGCGTGTGAAGTCACAGAAAAAAAACCTGAGTGGATAATATACGAGACGGGATAATCTACATGTGAATCTAAGTATTCTTATTATCGTTAAGCTATCAGAGTGCAGTGACTCTTGTGGTTCCGGTATGTCGAGGCGTTGGAAGGGGTAGGTTTGCTCGCTCGCTCGGGGCCGGGGCCGGGGCCGGGGCCGGCCCGGGACGCATACATGACATGAACAACAAGCCGCACTATCTCATCGCAAAGGGGCAGGGTTTGGTGGTGATAATAGCAACCCTTATATACAAGAAGGGGATACGTGTACTGTAAGGCCCCCAAAAGTGCAACGTGGGTTCACTGTACTTTATTCGGGGTTCGGTGGGAATCGGTTGCGTACGTGGTGGGTTGAAAATAGGCCGGGCGGGCTGCTAGCGCGTGGTCGGACCAACTTGAGCTAAATTAACCAAGACATGTGCAGCAATTTGCGCGCATTAAAGGTCTCAAACCGCCGCTTGACATACCGACATTATGCCCTTTCTTTCTTTCAATAGACTGATCATACATATTGGAATGAATACAAAATGGTCTGTTTTTACATGCAGTACGTCAATCAAAGCTTGTAGGTGGCCACAGAGGTTGAGTGGAACAGTTGCGTTTGAAATGAATTTGATTTTGGAAATAAAATGCACTGCAAAAACTGCGGTGTTAAATGTACACCATTAGTATTTATACGACCCGAATGTGTTAAAATGACACCATGGCATAGTCTTGGAAAGGGTGGGTGTCGCACTAACAAATTCCGTGTCAGACTGACCCGGAATCTGGGTTATTCTGGGCCGGACACTTTTTCCGGGACAGACTGTAGGACACTTTTTCCCGAGTTAATGGCATTTCTTTTGTAATTTTGACCCGGAAAAGTGTTATTCTGACCCGGGAAAGTGTCAGGCCCCACGGAACCCGGAATTCGGTTGAGGTCCTACCTGGGACATACAACAAATATCACCACGAATTATTGCAGAGTGCGAAAGAGAGAAATAGAAAACCGATTGACTTACAAACAAAGAAACCAACAAACAAACAGAACTCATCAAGATCGTCAATTTAGATATCAAAAATATTTATAAATCTTCAAAAGTGTGTCTCAAAGACGCATTTTTGGAAAATGTCATTGTCACGTGACCGGTCACTCTCCTCATTATCATGATCATCAATTACGACCAATGAGTCCATATTTAAAAGTCTAAAATTCATGCTACACCGACATGAATTCGTCTCGGATCGAGAATCGTGAAAAACAATCTCGCGCCTGGGCCCAGTCAATGTCAAATATTCCCGGTGCAAACTGGTTACTGTTAACAAAAACCTTTGTTTGACAGTTTTCACTTTTCAAAATCATGTCATAATTATGTGACCGTGTTCCAATACGGCATTTATACACAAAACAATGGATTTGTTTTTCTTCATCAATTAATTTGATACGATAATTGGTTTGTGGCGCGGTTAAAACTTATCGATCGCCAATGAATAATTATTGATTGGTATCTGTAACAATAGGCCAAGTTGTGGAATTAACCAAGGCCAAAATTAATTGATAAAGCATTATGTATGTGAGTAAAAATGGATAATACAATTTGTATACGGATTAGCGGCTGTTTGGATAATGTTCTATTCGTTTAGCTTCCACGTGTATGCAAATGTTACACATACTGTTCGATTAGCTTTTACGTGATTATCGTGTCTGCCCCAGGGTCAGCCAACACTGCCCCAGCTCACGAACAGGGCCCAATTTCTTGGCTCTGCTTACCGTCAGCGAAAAATCCTGCTTACGGTAAGCATATTTCACGCGTTAGCGAGGAATTTTGGCTTTTGCGCATGCGTACACGGTACATCCCGTAACTAAGGATTATGTGCTTACAGGGTTAGCACATTATGTTTTTGCTCGCGCGGTTAGCACCGAATGGTGGTTGTAAGCGCGGAATTCTGTGGTTAGCAGAGCCAAGAAATTGGGCCCCGGTCTCTGTTGGATGCCAGGGTGTAATTAAGCCAACGGGACAATTTCGTTGACAGAAAGATTAAAAATTGAGGGAAATCAGATATAAAACGAGTACAATGAACATGTTTATGGCACAAAATAAGCACTGCCAATTACTAATGTTGTTCAAGTCTATGGACATATTTTTGAGCATTATTTCGAGAATTTAGAGCATACACTCTTACGTACGTTTACGTACACAATTCATCTGTTTCCACCAATTAACTTTGACTTGAGTTAGAATTCGAAGGGGCAGGGGATTTATTTGTGTGCATAAACGGGAAAAACATCACCTGCCGTGAATAAGCACTTCCAACTTATTCCTTGGCAGAACATGTTCATAATTACTGCAGCTTCCGTAGCCCTGGGCTTCATACGAACTTCTTGCCGGTACCGTACCGTTGAAATCAGCGTATTCACCCGCTGCTGTGTAGCACCGAAGTGGTCCAAATTCGACCTAAGATGGTTGTTTTTCTTAAAGGTAGTATACACCGTATACTGAACCTCAATCTCCCACAAATGGTTCTCTGGGACTTGCCTGCTAAATCCAACAGATTCCAACTGTGACTTATGTGACTTTACTGCTCATTGCTTAATCCAACACAGTCCAACTCACCAAGTTGCTAGGGACCTGAACATATCAAATGACTTGCCTGCTAAATCCAACAGGATCCAACTGTCTTTTTTTCTCATTTTTTTGCTGTTGAATTAACAGAGTCCATTTTGTCGTTATTTACCAGTAACCCAGCATATTGAGATTCTGAATGCGTACCGGGATATATTATATGACTTGCCTGCTAAATCCATCAGGTTCGAACAGAAATGTCACCTGATTGGATCCTGTTGGATTCAGCAGAGGTAGTGTATTATTGTATATCTTAGGAATTTAGTAATGCACTATTTCATATTCAAGGATAAATGCAGTGCGTTTTTTTATATTTTGTTTATGGGGTGTCATATCGTTGTTTGCGAAGGCCGTTTGTTGTTCGTCTGTCGGCCGTTTGTCAGCCCAACAACACCACACCCCTCACTCAACACAACTTCAAAATGCCCCAGTTATAAGTTCGCCTATATCCTTGGCATGATAGGGAAATTCTTTGGTGTCTCGCCCGTCAGGGGTAAAGCAAACTTTGTCCCGATTGTCTCCATATATTTTGAGTCGTGTATTCATAATTTGGAGCGCATGGATTGAATTTCATTGTATATGGGAAGGAAAAACAGAATCACAACCCCTCACTTTCGTAAACAGCTGTGTTTGTAGTTGAAGTATATGCAAGAGCACGCCGAAATCATATTTCAAAAGGCTGTTTTCTCAATTTTTTTCTAAACAAAAAAACGTTTGTGAAACAGTTAAATATTTGTGCAGCCAAATCAAACAGGCTTTTCTGTGTTTGGTATAAAATGGTCCGGATGTGTGCAGAAGACTGCCAAACTTAGCCAAAAGGCTTCGGTTAGACACGTTTGTTTTTGCTTCGATTCGCAGTTCTTTTCAAGTTCACGATCGCTTATATTTATAGAAAGTTAGTTCTCTGGGTGTATATTTTTCCGAGACGATAGTACGACGGACCCAGGTTGTGCGCTGGGAAAGTCAATAGCGCGGCGCCGACTCGGCTGGGACGCGCACCATGCCTGACAATGAACTCACGCCATCGCGATACTGTACGACACAGCAAGACCCGATCTATCGTCGTTTTATCCAAATAATGAATTCACACAACACACAAATTTACGACGAGCTCATCTATGAAAATGAACTGTGAATGACATTCAAATTATCGATTTTCCCCTTGCTTAGGCAGCGTACTGTTCTCATTGTGTGTGGCTATTTGTTTATCGTTGTGGGTCAATATCGCAGACGACGTAAGTCTTTTCATTGGCATTGTTTCATGGCCGGACGATCCAAGCGAAACAAATATATAACGATCGGCAGCTGGATAAAAAAACAAAAAACAACTTCCAACATGATATTTTGAGGAATACGTTCTGTACTTATCGTACAATGTATACGAGTAAAACCAATAACTCAACTGGTGTTAGAGATTCGGCAGACCACGTAGGAACGTCGCTTTGTGTATATTGGGCAAATTTTTTTACCGAAGGTTGAATTAATCTCTAAAAAAACACGATAGCTTCAAGACGGTCTTACCATGGCCAGTTTAAAGTTGTTATAACTCGAGTCAATGCCTCGACTCGAATCCAACTCGAGTCACAATTGTTGGCGACTCTACTCGACTTGAGTCCCGATGGGTAAATGAATCGAGTTGACTGCAGACGTAATGACTCGACAGTCGACTTTCTCACCAGAATGACTCGACTCGACTCGAATAAAGGCTAATAAGACTCGTATATTTGTGTTATTTGACGAAATCGTCGTTGATTTACCTCCGCCCGCCATTTTGAAAATAGTTTTGTCCGACTTTCCGCGAAATCGTGCGGCAACGTTAACACATTTGTCATGGGTAAACTAGCAATTTTTTTACTTCAATCACAAAACTGTGACGCTTTGATCAAGCTTAATAAGTTGAGCAATAACGGGCTAAACGCCGGTTTTGCTACACCACAATTTACGTCACCTAAATTGATTGCGCAAGTTATGCCATAATTTGTTGCGTAAGCCGCGGACTTTTTTACACACTGTCAAACTTTCGTGAAACTGTCGTAAACGAAATGTTGCGCAGCCAAAAATGTTGCGCAAGCGGGCTTACACGCACAGTTTTCCCCAGATTCAAAACGGTTGACGCATAAACACGTCACGAACAAGGCCGAAAATATCTGTCGGCAGCGAGCAAGGCCGAGCAAATGCGTGGGTGTGCTTGCCGGTACCATGGACCTGAACCCCCTTTTGACCGAGTTTCGTTAAAAATAATCCCGCGCCTCGGCTCAGTGATGTTAAAATAATCCCGGCGCGCACTAGTTCCCCGATGAAGAAGGTAGTTTCAAGTTAGATATTACTGTGTGTAACTGCTCTATCTTGGACACTGACAAATTTGACATGTAGTGTTTGAAACTCCAATGCAGTGTTTTGAGAAGGACGCGTCTAATGGCTTTCAGAAAACCAACGAATTAATCTGTGTTTAATTTGTGTAAAAATTGTCAGGGCGAGGTTAGCTTATTAATCCACATAAACCCTGTCATCAATTGTACTGATCTATGAAGTTTAGCAGTGTCGGTTGTGAAGAATAGAAAACGGTACCGACGACATACATGTACATCTTTAATACTCTATGATGTACATAATCGATTATGTTGACGTGCGGTACCAACAATTATTTAATAGTGGCTGGGATTCCGGGCGCGCACAACACGCCCGAAGCGATCGACCTCGTTCGTTTGTTGACATTGTTTGTTTGTGAATACTGCACCGTGTTTGTTTCTGTGAAAACGAAGCTGCACGCTCGCTATAATCCGCAGTCCAAGGACCGCCCCACAGTTTCGTTAACACTTGACTGCGGTTGCTGCACTATTATTTCAGTGAGTTGAAACTGTGTCGTGATTTAGATT
Organism: Crossaster papposus; assembly: GCA_037893245.1. NCBI lineage: Eukaryota > Metazoa > Echinodermata > Asteroidea > Velatida > Solasteridae > Crossaster > Crossaster papposus. Next base: position 952,196 of record JBAIAA010000193.1, read on the forward strand.
CAGGCCTCGGTACGTGTGCAGTGCACGCCCTAAAAAAAAACCGGTTTCCTCCCGGTACCCGGGAGGTTTCGAAGTCTGTGTGCCCACTAGAGTTAGGGCGCATGTGTCATGTCCGTTCGCTCCTACCTTGTACTTTTTGCGTGTTATTGGCCCCCTCCTATAGGTCGCCATAACAAAAGGTGTGTCTAAAAAAATACAACAAAATCTGCGGGGGCTATTAATTTCTTATTAGATTCCTTTTTTGTATTACTTTCTTCTTCAGAAGTGCACGGTCATACAGGTTTGATGGATTGAGGAAATTGATACGTGAACTAGCGGAAAAGAGGGAAAGGTAAGGGAAACTAGATAAGATTCCAACAATATCTTGCAAGTATTTGCAATTACTGAAGAAATGTCACAAATTAAAACAGGGATTTTGTTTTAGAGCTAGGAAAGAAACGAACACCAATATCCTCCAAGCGCGGCAATTTTTCAACGATAGTGTACACCATTTGCAAACCTTTAAAAAAATCTACTGAATTATCATGAAATACTTCGTGAATAACTGTCTCACGCATCCTGTGAAATCGCACTAAGCATCTGGGGCCAATTTCATAGAGCTGCTAAGCACAAAAATTTGCTTAGCATGACAATTTGTCCTTGGCAAAAACAAGGTTACAGACCAAAATTTCACCTGATCTTTATTGTTCTGGATTGATAATCAGCTTTTTTTTTTGCTTAGCATGAAAAACACGTATAATTTTGGCTGGTAACCCGTTTTCAATGAGCAATACTTTTTTGTGCTAAGCAAATTTTGTTGCTTAGCAGCTCTATGAAATTGGCCCCTGGTGTGCTGCGGTTTTCAAGAAAAGTGGAATTGTGGATTAATTTCCAACGATTGCCAGCCGGCAATCGTTGGAGGGGAAAAACCGACTATTTTCAAACACTGTCCCCAATTTATTAAACTTTTTTTATTTGCGAAAATACTTGAACGACTGCCAGCCAACTAGTCTGGTTTCATAATCTGATAATTCCCCGGATACTCCGTTTCGTCTAAAGGAAGTCAAGAAACCAAACTACAACCAAAAACGGCATTCAATTTCTTGGTTTTCTATCATTGATCTGTGACCACAAAACTTGAAGATGACAAAATAGGTCAACGTCGCAATATTGCTATAAATATGGACCCCCTAACCCATCAAACTTTTAAAATTACAGAAAAAAAGCAAATAGTGTATGTAGTACCTTCAAGTCATCGTTTATTTATTGCATTTCTTACCTTAGTGTTATTTCGACAAGGTTTAATCTCTGTATACGTCATGCCGCCCCCTTGCGAGACAAACAGAAATAAGTTCACACAACCTTTTGACTGTCGAAGTTTGGTCCCAAATTTAGCATTAAAGAGCAAGTTCGGTTGGGGGACTAGATCGACTATAGACTTAACCATTAGTTAATCTAGTTGTTACTCGAACGCTGTGTGGTTTGACTAGCTAGTTCAACTGGACCAATCTGGCCCCGGACCATGAATACTCTAGTCACTCGCGAGTTACGTCACGTTTTCAAGATGGAGAACAAGTAAACTAGGGCAAGCTTTGCAAAAGTTTACGATAAATTGTTCCAATAATGATAACTCTTTGCATTAATATAATTATTTACTGCACTAAATTATAATTGGAGAAAATAATAGAAATAAATGATTACAAAAATACAAATTACGCGCCAACAGTCTGTCGTCTGCTCACAAACTAGGTTTGACGTCATCGATCGACTATAGACGCGTTCGAGTGAAAAACAGACCACGCATGCGTGAAGTTGAATCGGGAATCGACAAAAGGGACTAGATCAGCGGCACCCGAACTTGCTCAAAGGTAAAGTACATGTAGACACCATTTGCTATTGTTGTAATTTTCTAAATTTAGTGGAATAGGTGGTTATTATTTGTCCTGTATAGCAAATATTGTTTCAATCGCCAGTTAAAGTTTTTTTGTATAGATGCTGGCAAAGCAGACAAATTTTTTTCTCACGTAGTCTGGTTCCCTGAGCCCATTTATTTTAGACATTGGAAGTTTATACTATAGGGTAAGAAACCAGACTAGCTGGCTTGTACCATTCACGGATGTGTACCCATTGCAAATAAAATATTGACCAACAGTACACCGTACTTCAAAATACTACACAATTCTCTGAGGCCAGTGTAGTAAAAGTACTGCATGCAACAGTTTATTCAAGTAGTCTTTTGCAGTTTTAGGTGACTTAACCCTAACTCCCTAGTGTAATTTACTTGGAACCATACCCATCCTGACAAATGCCAACACCATAATGGCAAACTGTACACACAAACTGTTGGACTCTGATTCTAGAGGTATGCCTAACCCAGTGTAACAGACCATCAGTTTAGGGGTCCAGTACCTATCCTGACAGATTCCAACAAAACCTGGTGTTTGGAGTTTGACTGGATGGGGATTGTTAGGGTGGCGTCAATTGAAATGTCACCGTTTTGGGGTTTAGATTTGTATAGAATTTGTGTCTGGTGTGACTTGATTATGCATATTCAACCTCAACTCGAATAGTGACATAATATAGTCGGGGTGTTGAAGTACACGCCCAAGCAACTCCGGGCCGATCCTTTGAAGGTGATCTCGATAAGTTGTAGCCAATCAATTACGAAATACGCAGACACCCCGCCCGGCCGGGACCAGAAATCAGACACGTTGCGCCGTTAATTAGCCAAATGATTATCGCGAGGCAGTTTGAACCTGCGCCGCCTTGTAGGTCAACTGATTACAGAGGGGACCGTAGCTGCACTTTGCAGTCAGTGCGCAGAAGTCTGGAGGTGATTTTAATTGGCGGCCAGCGGGTCCTTAAAGCGTGCTCCGGGGACCCAGGCCAGATTTCCTGCCTTTCCTCGGAGAAACACGGGGTCCTTGCTGATGAACCACCGTCTAAATGCCATTCCTGTGGCAAGATTCAAGGGAACGTAGGACAGGATTTAAACAAATTAAAGTTTGGAAGATTAACAACCAACTAGTGTCCGGTACATTGGGGCAGATAGTGGATATATTTGGGGAATTGTGACTTTTGGATGATACAAACATGAAATTTGGCACACAGGGCCATCCCAGATTTGACCTTTGACCAGCAATGGCAGCCATGTTGAAAAATGGATGGCCCTATATCCAGATATCTTTCTCTTGACATACTCTGACTGTGGCCAAGTTCTATGCTTGTATCATCAAAAGCACCTATCTGCCGGAATTGGTTTTGAGTTTTTTTGCATCAAAAGTTTTTCCTGCACCACCACCCCCCCAAAAGGTTAAAATTAAATAAATTAAATAAATGGCGAATCCTAGTCATTTTAACATCGACACTTTTCACCCAATCGTATTATTCTTCGCTTTTGCAGTCTTTCGGAGCGTAGTTTGCTATATTATTCTGGCCAAAATGTCGATACACATACACAAACAAACAAAAAGCCCTCGTCCTTTTTTTTCCTAACAAAATCGAACGAGAAACTATTCTTTTTCTTTGTGGCCTTATTGAAGAGAGTTGTCAGCCCACACCTGCATACTTAGAAACTATGCCGTTAGACTTTTCGGAAACAAAGAAATAAATCATCGTTATTAGTCTGTCATGGAAATGCCCTGTGGATTGTTTAATCTTTCCGAGGTTGCGATGACTCAAATCTTGAAAGAAGAAAAAAAGTTCATTTGTGTAGCTCACAATAGTCTCAACAAGTGGTCGTTTGGGGTTTTATTTTCTATTTACAAAAGAAGAAGAAAGGACGAAAGCGGGAAAAGAAAGGTAGAAAGTGCTCGCCTCTTTAGGCCTGACGGGGGTGCCAAGGTACTTAAATAGTATTACCTTATTGACCGAGCATCTATAGTGCGTACGGTGCCAGTGTGGTGGGTAACTAATAGTGCAGTTCGGGGTGCGCGATAGTATAGTTTGGCAAGAGTGCAGTTAGGGGTGAGTGTACTATCCTTGGTGTTTGCACGGTTTGTGAGACGATATGAAGGCCACGTACCTGCGTGTCGCAACTGTGCGGCTCATGCGCGTGTACACACACGCTCTGGTCTACGCAGTGATCCCCGAGTCACTACCAACACAAGAAAGCTTGTGCGCACTGACCCACCTCAGGTGCGCTGGCCGTGCCCTGATTGGTCACCTTGGTAGCTGATTTGCATAAGCCATTGTTCCAATAGGCTACTCATAAGCCAATCATGTGCAAGGACAGCAAAAGACAGTCATTGGTAATAACAGCATGCTGCTGCTACTACTACAATCCACGTTAGCATCTATGAGTCTCCGCCGGTATAAAAACTCCTGAAATGTTCGGAATTACCAGAAACTGGTCCAAATCAGCAATAAATTGTCAGCAATATTTGTTGGGGGTGGTTAAATATCGCCAAGATTAATTTGGTTAGTTGACAAATTCGCCAGAAGCCGAAATCTCAAAGGGCACTGTACCTACCGCGTAGCTCAACATTTATCGCTCGCTTCGGATCAGCCGTTTTGACGAGTGGCCCCGAGGTTGATTCCTATCGAGCTACACGCGCATATATTGCAACGCTAACCGACTGGCACAAATTCCGTGTTTATCATACTATAGAAACCAGTTCTGTTCATACGCAAACATGGTGCTGGTCGATCTCCTCGTTTTTCTGGTAGTCCTCCTCGCAACTTACAACTTCATTTGCTGGCGAGCGAGGCGGCATCTTCGGCTGCCACCTGGCCCCTTTTCCATCCCGCTTCTCGGCAACTTCAACGTTTTCATGACGAACCGGCCGATCTACAAAGTCCTGAAAGAGCTGGCCGATAAGTACGGGAGCATCTTCTCACTGAAGCTGCCCATGGGTCGGTTTGTCGTCCTCTCCGAGGTGGACGTCATTCGCGAGGCCTTCTTGCATCGCTCGGAAGATTTCTCCGGTCGCCCGTACGTGTACTCGGTCAGCCTCATGACTCGTAATAACTGCGGCATCGCGTTCAGCGACTACAGCCCCTCCTGGCGCATGCACCGGCGCACGGCGGCGCTTGCCATCCGCCGAAACATGAAGGGCTACAACTGCATACCGTGCTCCGCTCGTATCGAGGAAGAGGTCGTGCAGCTGAACAATTTACTGGCTAAGAAAGACGGCATGTACACCGACATTAACGGCGAGTTGAATCTGAGCGTTCTGAACGTCATTTGCGAGATGACGTTTGGGCAGCGCTACGAGATCACAGACACTGATTACCAGCAGATGTTGGACAGCAACAATAAATTTGCTGCAGTTTTGGAGCCGGGAGATCCTATCGACATCATACCTGCCCTCAAGGTAACCATTTTATAATTCTTGAAATTCTAATTTCAATTATGTAATCATATTTATAATGTTTAAGCAACCTATGGAAATCTTGAGCCTACCCTTCTCGAGCCTAAGCCCCTTCACTCGTATTCACCTACTGTCTTGAACTACCAACGTGAAGATTCACTCCTCATTCGAGTCGACGTACTTTTATTGTCTGGGAGGTGAATCTTCACGCCGGTGGTAGTTCAAGACGGGGAGGTGAATAAGAGTGAAGGCTTGAGGGTAGGTTTAAGATTTATATCGATGGCTGCATAAATCTTTCTGTATGGCATTGTATCTGAATCCGTTTAACGTGATTACATTAAACTCTCTAGTTATACGATTAAAACAATTACAATTTAATTGTTGCCCATGTCAACCCCTGGAAGAGTTCGATGAGAACACTTTCTAGTTTCTAGTGAAAGATATTCAAAGCTTGTACTATATGCTATAAATTGTGTTCTTTAACTGGAATTTATAGCAAGAGAATGAAATATCACTCACCGGATCGGTGAACAATGCGATATGAAAGCCCCTGGTTCTATTATACGCGGTAATATGTCACAGAATACAGAGCGTGTGACAGCTTCGATTGTGCAGCGTGTGTGTGAAAAATGATGTTGTACCATGGTTGTTGTATCGATAGCACAATGGATACCCATAAAAGGCACACTGTAACCAGTCGCTTCACAAAGTGGGAACAATACCCTACACTCGCGGCGCTCAAACACCTGACAATATTAAAAGTGCAGAGGATCTCACTTCATCACCTGTCCACTATTGACGGCCAACAATGCAAATTGTGTTAGAAACAGGCTTTGATAGATTTTTTTTTTTTGCCCAGGACAAAATAGGGAACGTTTGCTTGTATAGTCGTCATTTTGGAATGATGGCCTGCATTAAATCGATATGATTTTTCAATTTACTCAGGAGACCCTGTCATGCCATATAGCCTAAAGACCAACTCAGAATTCTATACTGTGTCATAGTCTGGGAACAAGCTCCTGAAATCTGTCGTTTTATTTCACCCCTAAAGAGGAAAGAATTTGGCACTTGTTATAGGGAGCGTCTCTGGAGTATTTTAAGACCGCGGGTGTAAGCATCCAAAGTGGCAGCAAGGTACTTTAATTTAATTCACCAATTCCTCAAGGTACCCCCTTGCTACTCACATCCCCCAAATTTCTATTTTGTAAGAACAAAGTAAAGGCTGATTAAAAAAATACATCGAAGTCAATCTTAGAAATATACTAAGTGTGCTCCAAATGTCCGGCTATTTTGAATAGACCATTCAAATTCCATTAACGTGGAGCTAAACATTGCGATTTTGTAAGCACCTGTTTATTGTTTCTTCGAATCATTACCATTCTAAATCCTGTTCTGATAGCCGAGAGAAAGTCAACGTGTGGATTGATTGGTCTGATAGGAAACACCATCTTTAGACCAATGCTTTTCAATTGAAACATAATTGGTGTGTACACATTTGTAATTTACTTGTTCCTAGAAAATATATTTGGTCTTAGAGTACTCCAGAGACACTCCTTCCATGTACAAGTGCCAAACCTTTTTACCCCTTTAGGGGTGAAACAAACTTTAAAAAATAGGCTTATTTTCGAACTTGGCTCTTAGACCCTAATCTTGGACCGACCCTAATATTTTAGTTAGTCCTCCAAGCCTTTTCTTTAGCACAGGGAACTCTCAACTCTAGGCTTTAGAATCGTAGAAGTGCATTATCTCAAAGGACTACATGTCCCTTGATTGGGTATCGTACACCTAGAAAAACGTACCCCCTTGAACTTTACCCTTGACTTTTCATGGCCAATATTGACTATGACACCAAAATCTCTTCAAAAGCCGGTCGCGCACTTGATTTTCTGAAAAGCCGGTTTTCAGACGAGTGTGTAGGTCAACTTGTCGACTGGAGATAGCTGGTTATTCTGATAGCTTAGCACTTACAGTTTGCCTACCAAAGCTCTCTAAGTCGTGCCAATGCGAGTAGGCCTAGACGTAATTCGTTTTTTTTTTCACGGCTGGGTTTGTGTATAGGTAAGCCAACTTGAAACGGTGGCATTCATCGAGTCAACTTACATTTGCTCAGGTGTTGCCGGTAATATGCCACCTTTCATTTACCGTGGGAAAAGTCCTGGGAAGAATGTAGTATTAGAAACGCTATTCCAGCGGTTGTGTACCAAGTCCGAGTCGAGAACATGTCCCAACAGACTTGGTTGGAAATGTTTCTCAGTCCAGATTCATGTCTTTCTAACATGTTTTCACCGATTGACCTTCATTAAGATGATTATGAAGAAGGCAAAAACAGCATCAGGGGAGTTTCAATATTCTTTCCAAAGTTTCTTCGTAACTTAACTAGCGATGCAAAACAATGAAATTCATAATTTGTTTAATTCAAGTAAAAGCATCGGGATTTTCTTTAAAGAAACAAACAAATCATGCTTTACGCTATCACCAAAACAAAATAGATTCGGTGTCCCCTCCAAAACAAAACCTTTACCAAAACCCACACCAAAATATAGGCTGACAAAACCACGATAGAACAGTTTGTTGTCTATTCCGAGCGAGGCTAAAATTCAACCTGAAAGTTCGTGTTTACATTTTGTTTGGTTTTTGGCTTTGGTGGTTTTTGGATGTACAATTATGGTCGCTTCACCAAGGCAGTAATTCCTTTGTCGTGGATCCCAAACATTTTTATTTCCTCGAATCTCGCAAAAATAACAGTTTTTATTAACTGTCTATAAGTTACTTACACAATAATAGTTTTTCCAACTTTTTTTATTTCATATTGCATTATATATCTTTTTAATGCGTTCTGCACAAGTTCAACGACATTGAGTCCATTCATCTAATGACGGCTCCAATCTGAAATCGCTACAGTCAAGAATAGCGCCACCGTCAAAAGAAACATTTAGGATTAGCCTCGACCCACATAACAACAATAAGGGCTTAGAGCATGATCGCGGGCAAATCCGCATAGTCGACTGGCTTTTTATTTGTGATTGTGCAAAGTGCAAGTGGGGCTAATCCCTTTACAGAGCTGGGGTTCGAAGGAGGGCATGATATATGGCAAAGAATTAAGCAATGCCTTGCTTGTGTTGGACAAACCATTGAGATATATCGAGAAATAAATATAGGAAAGTCCTTGATAGTGGTAGGCCTACTGTAGTTGATTCACACATACATAATAACGGTTGAATGTAACTAGGGCCCTATAACATTTGTTTTTAAATTGGGTCTAAGTATACGACTGACCTAAGTCAAGATTCGAAAAAAGAGTTATAGGGCCCCAGTTGCTAGTCTAGCGGTTAAACTATAGGTTTGCTAAATGTGTATACCGAAACTAGGGCTTTTAAATTTCCACCAATGAGTTTATGATTGGATCCTTAAGTTGTTTGAATCAGTTCGGTATTTTAACTGCGCATGTGTACAATGATAGGAATCAGGGGTCGTTCGGGATAACCAACGCGCGCGTATGAACGCACCAGTGCGTAGATGTTCTGTATCTATGGCCAGGTGGTCGCACGACGCGCAAGTGTACAATTAGAATACACGATCACGTGACGTCAGCGGTTTTATCTCGAATAACCTTTGACCGTGGCTACTTCATCGAGATACCGAATTGGCTTATAAATTACAATTACCAAATACACAACATTGTACAGTACAGGGTAGTCAGTATGTCTTGGTAAATGCAACATTTTCCCCGTTTATTAAACTTGTTCAATAATTTTACGATGTTCTAAACAACCATTATTAGAACAAACGCAAATATTAACGATTTGGACCTTTCTTCATTTTTATCTGCTCAACTAGTGGATTTCCTTTGCCACATATCGTGCTTCATATAACTCTCAATTATGATGGCGATTTAAATACGGATTGTTATTGGATTGTCATCATTTCCTAATTTTACTTGGCAGATCTTCCCAAGCAAGAAACTCCGCATGGTTCAGGAGATTATCCAGACGCGTGACAACGTACTGCAGACGAAGTACGACGAGCACTTCCGGACCTTTGACCCCAACAACATCCGGGACCTGACCGACGCCTTCATAGCCACCATGCTGGAGAGTCACGAAGACGGGGAAAGTGGAGTGCTGACCGAGGACCACGTTGTCATGGCAATGTGGGAGCTGTTTGTTGGAGGCTACGAAGCCACGTATAAATCGCTCGTGTGGTCGTTAATCTACGTACTAAACAACCCAGAGGTAAATAGAATTCCGCAGTTTTTCTACAGGTTAGGCCGATTACATAAAACTAGCAATTATTTTAACATCACCGAAACGAAATTTGGTCCGAGGCGGGTTCAAGCCGATAGTACCGGGAAGCACACCCCACACATTGTTGGCTTTGCTTGCTGCTGACAGACATTTCCGGCCTTGCTCGTGACGTGTTTATGCGTTTTGAATCTGTGGACAACTTTGCGTGTATATACGTCCTCCGGCGCGAACTAGTTAAACCTTTTAGATATTCGCAATGCATCATGGGAAAGGATGTCAAAGTAGCAATGACGTTTATGCATATGTGTGTGTTGGTATGGGAACAGTCAATCTTTGAAGTATTTTTTATTTTTTTCAATGCTATGCAACAATGCGTGAACAGATAATTAATTGAATTCTTGAAGTACAATGAGAAATCCAATATTGTAACAGTTATCACTGCTCATTAGACCCACGAATTATTCCAAATACCATCTCAGCTCCCTGGGAAGAATACAGCTCGCTCGATGCTGCCGTTTCGGCGCAAAGCAGCAAATAGCAACCATCTCCGCCCTCACCGTACCCATTTTACTCCTGGGTGGGAAGAAGCAATGAGTGACAGAGTGTCTTGCCCAAGGGCACGCACACCATAGCCCCAAGCTGGACTGGAACCCACAGCTTAACCCACAGCTTTACCCACATACCACAAATGCAATGTTCCAAACCACGAGGCCACGGCACTCGTATACCTTGAGAAAAAAACCGGCATAATTTACTGGCTCCAAAGTTGAACGCACTGAACTCTTTAGTGGGATGGAGTCGTTAATCTTTCTTTTTGTCGATAACACCATAAGCATCTCTGGTATCCAACTAATGCCGGTGCTGCCACATGGTTGTCATCGGATTTATAGCAGAAATAGCTGATGTCAAAAAGATGTAGAAAAATCTCTTGTGAGTCGAGTGGCCGCGTCTTAGCTAAGCGATTGACGGAAGATATTACTGATATCAGTTCGTTCAACATTCCAAGGCGTAATCTAAACTCGTTTAGTCTGGATATTCTATTGATGGATGCGGTGCGTTGAAAATCTTTCCCCAAAGTTCCAATGTTATCTCAAACTTATGTTTTAAAGGTAATATACAACATTTGCAAAGGTCATTAAAAAAAATATAAAAAAACTACCGTAAAACGGGTATTCCTTGGGCGCCCTTGGTAGCTTTGACAACTTGTTTTCAATAATGATTATTCTATGGTTTTACTTGTAATGTTTTTTGTATCTATTATGATCAAGAAAGAGTTGAACAATAATCAAACTAGATTTTTGAGAGATTTTTTAAAGTGCACAAAGATTTACTCCTTTAAACAATTTGCCAAAGTTGCCCCGGTTGACGGTACTGATTTACTATAAAACACCTTATTTGGCTGTGAGTGAATTTGTCAAGCATCCTGACAAATTATGGCACTAGTGGTACTTGTGTATCAACTTCAAAACAATCTGACTTTTTTTCTCAAATACTGCTTCCAAAATTCTGTTTAGTCCATAATTTGTTTGCATTCGCACACGTACACACACACAGCTTTACCTTACATACGCACTGTGGACATTCCTTTGTATTCGTGTAGTTAACAAACTTTGACTAAATACTCATTTTTCTCGCTTCCCCAAAACAAATTTACCCTCAAATTAGGATTATGGGCCTCTCAGCTGTCCCTTCTATCTTTTCTATATATAACCCTAACCCGTTTTCCCTCTAGCGCTCTTTTTCGGAAACTGAAAAACGGATTGTGGACGTGTGCAAGTCCACACACCGTAACCTCTTCCCGCATCGTGTGGACCTATATTGTTCGGAGGTCCACAGTGCGTATGCAAGACTAACTCACACAAATGAGCGCATGCCAATTTAGTCTGGTTCCATATAATTCCCCGACGTCTATAAACTGCTCTGTTTCGTATAAAGTGAGGTCAGGAACCCCACAAGACAACACATTGTTCTTGGTTTTCCAGCAACTACGAACACAATACTCAAAACGGGTTAGTTTGACAATAATACCTTAAAATGCAAACCTTCAAAATCCATCAATTTCTGACAATTACAACCAAAGCAGATGTATATTATAATTAACGAAATCCCCTTCCGGTCATTATTATCAGGTACAAGATAAGATCCAACAAGAATTAGCAGACAAGATAGGATCTCGATTGCCTCGGTGGGAAGACCGTTCAGAGCTACCGTACCTGGAAGCAACGATTATGGAGACACTTCGCCGTAGCTCGTTCTCATCCATGAATGGCCCAAGACGCACCCGGTGCGACACCAAGTAAGTCCAGTCACTTTCAGTTGCGTGTCTTGTCAGTCACGATCAGCCTGTCTATTAAAAAAGTCAAATGCCAGGGGCAAAATAACACAACCTTCTGACATGGGCTAGAAGGGACAGACGTCTTTGGGAGGATACAGTGCCGTAGAGGTTTCAACCCCATTTGTTTGTGTCGCCTAAACCATGTTTTGGTGCACTATGTTTTGTAGTCCTAAAGTCTGTATGTCCGTATGTATGTTTCAGGTCGTTTGTGAAAAACATGTATAACTTCTACAAGCTTTCATCGATTTTGATGAAACTTGGATGCATTGGCCCTTAGGTTGGAAGTCACAGTTCTTCATTGGATTGCCTGGGTCAAAGGTCATGATGGGTCATTGGAGGTCATTGTTCGATGTTCAAGTTTCATGATCATGATTCCGAAATTCATGCCACACCGGCATACAACTACAGTCTCCATTCTGATATTATTCTCTCTATATAAATTACGATTATATTCATGTATATCATAAAAAATGTGCAGTTTTACAATCGTTTTTGGTACCTACACCTTTAAAACCTACATTCAACAGTTCATGTGGTGCATTAGTGGGATCACATAATTCAGTAAGTAGGGACATTATTTGTAGCGATTATCCTGTGATCTATATATTGACCATCGTTTTAATTTATGACACAGGGTGCAGGGTTATGACATACCGAAGGACACAACGGTTTTCTGCAATCTGTGGTGGGTCCATCACAACCCTAAATACTGGAAAGACCCATTCAGCTTCAGGCCAGGTGAGTCTAGCTTAATTTCTTGGGGGAACATTTGTACAGGCCATCGATAATTTTCAGACACTTGCCGTGGTATATACGATACTCTGATCCAGTAGGTAGACAACCCAATCAACCTGTGTTGGCCCAGGTGGGATTCAATCTCTGATCACAGCGGTTGAAGGCGAGGAAGAACCCATTCACCAACTGGGTGTTCGGGGGACTGGGGAACATAGGGACCGAGGAACATAGGGACTGGGGAACATAGGGACTAGGGAACATAGGGACCGAGAAACATATATGGACCGAGGAACATATTATGGGCCGAGGAACATATATGGGCCGAGGAACATATATGGGCCGAGGAACATATATGGACCGAGGAACATAGGATGGGTCCCGTTTTATTCCTGCCAACTATCTTTAACCCAAGAGTTTCCTAACAGCTTATATCTTTTCGTCTTCCTTCCAGAGAGATTCCTGGACAAAGACGGCAAAGTCTTCACTCCCAAGAGCTTCATGGCCTTCTCCGTCGGCCGGCGGGTTTGCCTCGGCGTGAATCTGGCCAAGATGGAGCTGTTAATGTTCCTGGGGGGAATCTTGCAGCGATTCTCTCTGAAAACACCCCCTGGGGAGAAACTCCCCAGCACGGAGCCCCAGCCGGATATGATGAGGTCGCCCGACTTCTTCCGAGTTCAGATCGTTAGCCGTTGAAGAATGAACTATATGTATTCAATCAATACCATGACTGATGAGTTTAAGGCCGGGTCCGAATCTCTTGGCTATTGCTATTGTAAAGTGTCTGAAAAAATACAAACAAATTATAATGGAATTCTACACATAAAATATGCAACTAACATAGATAATATAGGTGTGGTTTGAAAGATACACCTTTCCACTTTAAAATAAGATATCAAACGTCTAAATCTGATAACTGTTGACTAAGTTATGAGTAATTTCTCAAGAGACGTCAAATTGACCATGGGACCAAGTTTTCAGTTTTAGGCATTGTGACAAATGTAGCCTACTAGCCTCTGTGTGGATAATTGCCTGACCTACACTGAACAAACTGTCTTTACTGAGTAAACATAATTGATGTTTGTTAACATGTTTACATGCTAACCATGTTTAGCATCGGGATGGATCGTGCTTAGCCGTTGAACATTGCTGTTTAAGAATTTGTCACGTGCGTTTAGCTGCTAATCACCAACAGCTCAACCACATTGCAACACTCGCACATCCGAACAAAATCGAAAAACCTGGCCAATTTGACCTCCCTTAGGAAGTTACTCATAACTCTGTCAAACATTGTCAGATTGGTATACGTTTGATGTCTCACTTTAAAGTGGAAGGTGTATGTTAAACGTACACGTGTGGCATTTCGTTATATTTTGTTGGAATTTTGTTGACGCATAGTTCGCCTATTACAACTATGGGTGAACAGGCTGATAGCCATAGCTCTAGAAGCCCGTTTTGAACACGGCCTAAAAGCGATAAGGCTATAGCCAGTCTACTATTCAAAGTATTATGAACAGGAGAACCACATCGTACTTTTGTCATGGCAAACAAAGCGATATAAGCAAAATGTATTAGGGTCGGTCAATGGGCCAGTGTACATTTTGAAGTGTCCCGGTTATACCTGATCTGTGTGATCCCCAATAAAAGTGTAATTGAAATTATTTCTTACTTTTGTATTTGTTTTGGAAGTACTTTTTGTACTCACTTTTGGAGATGAAAGGCATTAAAGAATGCGTTCTGAATTGTTATTTAAATCAAAATGTCACATGTAACAGAGACACGAAAAATGAACTATTATAATGGACTGGCCTATTATTATATGATGTGTGTAGGCCGGAAGTGGATATTGCGAAAGAGTTTGAAGACGTTTAGCAATAACATGCACGAATAACAACTTAGAAAAATTTGTATAAACCTGAAAATGAGTTTTGCACGTCGTTTTGTTTAGTGATTCAAACGAATCACAGTTTAATTCAGACATTGCAATATATACTCGTATTATTTAAATGTATACAGCACCTGAATAAATCCCTGTCCTCTGATTGGTTGATCGTTCATCACGTGTGTTCTAATTCTGTCCCAATGCACGGCGCGGCCGCGCCACAATTTCCAATCAACCGTGAATAAACTTTCATTGTACATTCACACCATTGGTCGCACTCTGACCAATCAGATGGCGAAGATTTATGCAGATTTATTCAGTGACAGATGGAATGTTCCATTCCTCTCAGCTTTGCCACGTGGAATGGAACATTCCACCTATCACCTCATGAAATTAGTCTTACCATTGCACTCGCAAACATTCACACGTATAACAACACACTTTCTTAACCAACACTAATATTTTATACTCTTATTTTATACCCCTTCATATTAAATAACCTACTTGATTCAAAATAAATTGAATAATTTAACGGAAAATAAATAATTATATTTTAAGTTTTTTGATTTTTTTTTTTTTTTTTTTCATTTTTGCTAATAGACTAAAAGTATTTCTTTTTTTTGTAAAAAACAACAAATGTAGATTGCATTTATTCAGGTATAATATTTTTATAAAGTATGTAAATGAAAGCGTGTAAAATATTTATGTGATTGTTAATAGTTAAATTTAAGTAGAGAGGTGCGAGAGGTGGAAACAAATGTCAAACAAGGCGACATTATCTTTCGCAATAATCGAACATGGGCAATAATATAAACATACTTTTCCATCAGAATATTGAATATTCTCTTAATTATTCATGGATTTTAACCAACATTTGTTAAATCAAGACCTTATATAAATATTCGTTCTAATAAACAATCGTTGGGAGTAAATAATACAGGCGCAAATTAAGACACACTTAATTAAAAAACATCCGTAAGATTTGCGGTAGAATGTCGTGCAGCGAGATGCGGTTATTTGACCGTATTACAGTACAAGTAATCTGCATGTACACTTTCTGTACATTTACACCGATGAATTTGTAACATTTTTGTATATTGTAATTCATAAGTGAGGATAACAATCGAGAATAAATACAATGTGATAAGCTTGGCTGAATTTGTACTTGTTCTGTCGATTGTTTCGAAACTGCTGAAAAAAAGTGTCGGAAAGCCTAATGTGTATTACTAGTCTCTGGCTAAGTCGTACTTTATACAAAAACAAAACGGTGACGTCATAAAATGCTATAGCGCGTTCTAGCGACAGGCTGAAACATATTTTAAATGAATAATCAGTTGATGTGTGTGGCGAAGTTTACTGAAATCAATTTATAGTTGATATATATAATCAGCTCATGCTAGAAACAAGTTGATGAGGAGAAAAATTGATGACGTCACCAAACCAGAAGTTAGAATAAAAAGACCTTCAAACCTTGAAAAAAAATCTTAAAAATCAACCTGAAAAATACACTTGGGTATTAATTTACAGAAACACTGTATATATAGTCGATTTTAGTCATAATAACAATTCTCCCCCCCCCCCTTTTTAAAACAAAACAAACAATCGCAAATAAATAGCTGTCAATGGAATAAGTGTCTTTGATCATATAATTTCAAATTAAATTTGGAACCAAACAAATG
The DNA here is from genome assembly GCA_037893245.1 of Crossaster papposus. Taxonomy (NCBI): domain Eukaryota; kingdom Metazoa; phylum Echinodermata; class Asteroidea; order Velatida; family Solasteridae; genus Crossaster; species Crossaster papposus. The sequence goes on from JBAIAA010000193.1 coordinate 968,359, forward strand.
CAGTAGCTTCATTTGCAATTCATGGGCCAAATTCACTGATACCATGGCTGATACTAAATACATTGAAAGAGAAGCTGTACATTTGAATGGATGAAAAAAAACCAGCTTATAGTGAATGCCCGCGTGTAACCCTTTTGCAGCATAGCCTAAGACGTTAGACGACCTCTTCATAATAGAGGTTGACCTAACGGTACAGATGTGTTGGGGATCCCTGCGGTACCCGCATCGCTTGACTAACACAGTCTCCAACCCGCTTTCTTGCCCCATTATCGTATGCCCCAATTCTATAGAATAAGCTTATGGTTTGTCCCCCCTGTGTGTGCAAGCCCTGTGCGAAGCGCGCGAGTCGCGGCAAGACTATGGCGCGCATACTTGGCATTTAGTCCAAAATCGAGATATCTCTATAAGTAATAGAGTTATCTCTGTTATTAATAGAGTTATCTCTGTTATTAATATATATATATCTATTAGTAATATATATATATCTCTGTTATTAATAGATATATCCCTGTTAGTAATATAGATATCCCTGTTAGTAATATAGATATCCCTGTTAGTATTAGAGATATCTGTATTTAAATAGCGATATATGTTAAAACAAATAGAGATATCTTTGTTAATAATACATAAATTTCTGTTATAATAATAGGGATATATATATATTACAGTCCAAAACAGAGATATCTGTATTTTATTTTTGAATAAATATCAAATATGCACGCAATACTCTGCTAATAATAGCGATATATGTACTAATATAATAGCTACATGTACATGTATATATGTCTGTTTTATGTAGAGGTATATCTGTTAGCAATAGAGATACCTCTGTTAGCAATATGGATATGTTTATTAGCAATAGAGATATGTTTATTAGCAATAGAGATATATCTGTTAGTAATATAGATATCTGTATTTAAAAGCGATATTACTGTTACAAAAATAAATATATATTTATATTAATAATAAAGATATCTCTGTTAGTAATAGAGATATCTCTGTTACAGGAATTAAAACTTTGTACGTCCAAAACAGAGATATCTCTATCATTAATAGAGATATCTATATTGGGATTAAATATCAATATACATTTTTCTATAGATATCTCTATTAATAATAGTGATATCTCTGTTAGAAATAGAGATATCTCTAATAATATATCTCTATTAATAACAGAGATATCTCTATCAAATGAATACAATTTTAACGAATATATCTCTATTACTAATAGAGATATCTGTGTTTTAGATTAAATGTCAAGTGTGCACGCCATACAAGACTCTTGTTTTATTTTGCTTGCATTCTCGTGGCTGTTTCTTCGAGTTATTGAGGTGGAGCGTGTGGCTGGGCAAGCGGGACCTGGGGGCCCGTCTTCGCGGGTGTTGACCCCGCATTCACTGTCACACCTGTACTATGTGGAGCAGTGTGTTACTCTCGTTCAGGGGGTGAACGTTCGTGCAAAGAGAGTCGAGTGCCGAAATAACTGATCGATTTGAAAAACACATTGAATAAAAAAACACCAAGATATGCATAAGTGGTTGGATTTGACATAGTTTCATTACATTTACAGCACATTGACTCGCGTCTTACGTCGCCGACTATAATTTGAAATGAGTTGACAAAATGGCAACTTAAAGGTAGTATACATGGAGGATATTGCTCCATGGTATACCTATCCGTTCATAATTTGCCAACATAAAAAAACTACTAAATTATTACTACAGTACTTGACATCTGTTGAAATCCTAGCATCTGTTGTAATATGGTTTTCAAAAAAAGAAAAAATTTGTATAGATTTCCAACGATTGCAATATATTTTCAAGCAAACGTTTACACCTAGATATTGTTAATTTACGAATTTAGTTTAAATGTAATATACAACATTATGAATTATTATGTAATACTTAACTTGGCTGTGAGCGATCGTAGCATCAAGCATCATGCGATGGTCATGATTCCTGGGTGTAATTTTCAAGAAATGTGGGTTTGTTTAATGATCAATTTCCAACGATGGCCGACCGACTATCGTTGGAAAAACCTGACTATTTACAAACACAGCCCCTAATTCATCAATTTTTGAATTGTTTACAATTGTTTGCAATTAGTTTCATATCAAATGCGAATGGGTACAAGTGTGGCTCCCTAAACTGGCGTATATACATTGCTCTGTTTAAGGGAAAGGAACCAGACTACAAGAACATGTTTGTTTGTTTGTATGTTTGGGTATTCCTCCAGTATTAAAACAAAAAACAGGTCAATACAACCGTATTTTCGAAAAAAATACTAATCATAGTAATACCCTATTACATCCATTTTGTCAAATTTACAGCAAAAGTCAAATTAGTGTATAACAAAAACCTATAATATTTTTTATCTGTGAAGTACGCCGTCCATCTGGAATCATTTATAATAATTAAATTTGTCCCCCCCCCCCAAAAAAAAAAAAAAAATATATAAAAAATAACAACAAAAAACACGTTTAATTCTGGCTAGACTCCATGTTTTTTTATAAAAGTTTCCGATTTTCGGAAAATCACACTCCCTTGGGTTCCTACATTTCTTGTCTTGCACCACAAATTATGATGAAAACACCTCCTTTTTCAGTTACGTGGCGAATCGAGGATACAAGCTTGATAAGCGAAGCCGAGAGACCTACGCGCCCCAGTGGAACTGTAAGTACTTCAACACTGACAAACAATCTTTGGAATTTTACCTTGGCATCGTGCACGTGTCACGGACGCATAAAAACACCATTAAAAAACACATACCATAATCATTTACGAGCTTGAAACGAGACTAAAGGTCGTCAGGCACTTATCGTTTGGAACGTTAAAAGGCTGTTAAACCACAGAACTAGATTGATTTATGGTGGTATTTGTATATCGACAACTGCAGTAATCGCTTACCAGGGTTATTTGTAAAGAAACGTCGGTTAGGAGGCTGAACCATTATTATTTCCTACACCAGGATATGATGACAAACAATGACAAACAAATGTACTTGTTTGTATACATTTAGAGCCAAAATAAGTGAATTAAAAGTAAAGAACGAAAATGTTTTATGAGGTACAAACCGTACATATACCTCGTACACAAATTGACCGCTACTGTATAATTAACCGACTGATAGTGTAGAAAAACGTACAACACTATTGGAAATGTAACATTAACCCCAATAGTCCTGAATCCACCATTTTAATATGAATTTGTACACACCCTAGGGAGTTTGAGGTGAAGGTAGGATACACCATTTGCAGATATCGAAAATGCATCTTACTTATTTGAAAGTAAATAATGATTTTATACTTATAGGCATCCAGCAAAATGATTGTGCTAGATACCCAGTAATTGTTCCCAAAAATCGAATTAAAAAAACACTCGGCGATCGCGTTAAAAATGAAACGCCGCTTTTCTTGCTTTTTTTCAGCATCCATGATTGTAAAACTTCGAACAGGTCAGTTAAACTATAAAATACAACCCCCAAAATCCACCCATTCCTGATAATTCAAGCAATTACAAATGGTGTATCCTACCTTTACATCCACCCATTCCTGATAATTCAAGCAATTACCAATGGTGTATATCCTACCTTTACATCCACCCATTCATGATAATTCAAGCAATTATCAATGGTGTATCCTACCTTTACATCCACCCATTCCTGATAATTCAAGCAATTACCAATGGTGTATCCTACCTTTGCATCCACCCATTCCTGATAATTCAAGCAATTACCAATGGTGTATCCTACCTTTACATCCACCCATTCCTGATAATTCAAGCAATTACCAATGGTGTATCCTACCTTTACATCCACCCATTCCTGATAATTCAAGCAATTCCCAATGGTGTATCCTACCTTTACATCCACCCATTCCTGATAATTCAAGCAATTACCAATGGTGTATCCTACCTTTACATCCACCCATTCATGATAATTCAAGCAATTACCAATGATGTATCCTACCTTTACATCCACCCATTCATGATAATTCAAGCAATTACCAATGGTGTATCCTACCTTTACATCCACCCATTCCTGATAATTCAAGCAATTACCAATGGTGTATCCTACCTTTACATCCACCCATTCATGATAATTCAAGCAATTACCAATGGTGTATCCTACCTTTAAATCCACCCATTCATGATAATTCAAGCAATTACCAATGGTGTATCCTACCTTTACATCCACCCATTCCTAATAATTCAAGCAATTACCAATGGTGTATCCTACCTTTACATCCACCCATTCATGATAATTCAAGCAATTACCAATGGTGTATCCTTCCTTTACATCCACCCATTCCTGATAATTCAAGCAATTCCCAATGGTGTATCCGACCTTTACATCCACCCATTCCTGATAATTCAAGCAATTACTAATGGTGTATCCTACCTTTACATCCACCCATTTCTGATAATTCAAGCAATTCCCAATGGTGTATCCTACCTTTACATCCACCCATTCATGACAATTCAAGCAATTACCAATGGTGTATCCTACCTTAACATCCACCCATTCCTGATAATTCAAGCTATTACCAATGGTGTATCCTACCTTTACATCCACCCATTCCTGATAATTCAAGCTATTACCAATGGTGTATCCTACCTTTACATCCACCCATTCATGACAATTCAAGCAATTACCAATGGTGTATCCTACCTTTACATCCACCCATTCCTGATAATTCAAGCTATTACCAATGGTGTATCCTACCTTTACATCCACCCATTCCTGATAATTCAAGCTATTACCAATGGTGTATCCTACCTTTACATCCACCCATTCATGATAATTCAAGCAATTACCAATGGTGTATCCAGCCTTTAATTGACTGAGAGTTTAATACAAGTTACTACACTATCGGTCATTTGTTGTTACATTATCGGTTAGTGATACATTATCCGTTGGTTACTATACATTACTAGTTGTAACAAGCTGTGAACAAAATATGTCCACAGGATGCAGATACTGGGTACGGTTGTGGACTCGCACGCGTCCAATTGGCGTTTTTTCCTTCTGAATAAAAAGAGCGTATCGGTTTAGGGTTATGCGTAGGAAAAAAAAGTTGGCGCCAGGATTATGTTGAAATTGACCGGGCTCAGGCGCGGGATGGTTGTGGCTAACCGATGACTTTTAGGAGGAATTTCCATTAAGATGATCACCCAAAAAAAATAGTCCTGTGGCTATCGCCATCTTGAAAATGGACGCTTCCGCTTCATGGCAAAATAGAGCACTTTTGAGGCAGAATTTCTTCCGACTTCAACACTAACGCCAGCTTGCAGTCGTGTGCACAGCTCCCGCCCTCCTTTTGTTACAAATTCTCAAGTTCACGCTTTTCAAAATGCGCAAATAACAGAGAATTTGAGGTCGCGCAAATCTTGATTTGGCTCGCGTAGGCATTTATCAACCGGTTTAGATGTCTGCATCCTTAGCAGGCCGATTGCCTGGCTAGCTAGCTCACAACACACAGGCCACACATTGACTGCAATAGTGTGATTAAGACGATAAGGCCAAATATAAATAGCGAACGAGGCACTTTTCCCCCCACAAGGCTTGACGCATAATTGTGTATAGACGTCATCGCAAAATTATACAGTATCGCGTCATATGATATAATAATTAGACTCCACTCCGGCCGGCGAACTCAGTACCCTCCGGAAGACTACAAAAGAAAACAATTATTACGATGAGGAGAACAGTGCCGATGGAAATATGACTCGAATTTTCGTCTTTGTTTTTAAACCGAAAAATTTGTGTTAATGATTTCAAACAAGATGTGGACTAACTATATTTTTCCAATTTTCCAACCATAGTCAGCCGACCATCGTCAATGACACCATTCGCCATTAGTATTTGCAGAAATCGAAAAACAATTATTATAGAATTATTAAGAAATATCTTACCTATTTGAAAGTAAATAATGATTGTAGATATCCTGTAACTGTTACGAAAAAGAAAGGATTATTTAGAAACAAAATCACAATCGCCGGACGGCGATCGCGAAAAAAAAAAGAACAACATATTAGAACAACATAAGAACAACTACCCAAAGCCGGTTCAAAACAAACGCCGTTTTTCTTGCTTTTCTCAGCATCCATGATTATTGTAAAACTTAAGACAGGTCAGTTATTAAACGATATTTACTATAAAATACAACCCCTCAAATCCACCCATTCATGATAATTCAAGCAATCACAATGGTGTATCCTACCTTTAAGACTTTTAATCAATTACGATTACATGTACTATTTTTCACTTAATGAAGGTATTTCATAATAAGTATATTTGATGTGTGTCTGCACTTTGAAAATGCTGTTAAATACCTTAATAACACTATAATATGCGTTCAAAAAAATATATTCCTCATTTTTGTGTAATGGAAACCACTGAAATCTGTGGAATTGGCTGGCAAATGTAATCGCATATACAGCATAGTACATGCTGCCACAGCGCCAAGCGCGTGTGTGCACGGCGACATTAGATACTGGGCCACCGTATCACCGGTGATAACTGCTACCGTTATACCGAGCGCTGAGATATTGATAGGATAATGGACCATTAGCCCACATAGCGCCGAGTTCAGTCAACTGCCGTATGTACGGACCAGTTATGTGATCGGTGCCAGCCACCGTACTGGGTGATTGTACTATTTTGTCTTCGCAGACTACTGCACTGTTTTTCACTGATTTAGGGTATTTTTATGACCGACTTCTGACCCCTCATTTGCAATTTCATAAACACACGGCCGGTCGTGATGAAAACTCAATCGCATCTTGAGCATCGCGACTCTGCCGTACGGCTGTTTATTGTTAAGTGAGTCCCAGACGTACATAAAACAGGTGTCGTATGAATATCAGATTCTTATAAGCTGACTTATAAGCCACAATTTTCAAAATGTTAGGAAAGGGTGCTTGACAAATAACCTGATGAAGTTGTATAGATTTTCTTAATTAAGTTCGTTAGTAAAACATTCAAATTCGTTTTAAATTGGCGTTTTTGGTCGTGGTACTAATTATGGGGTTCACTTTCAGCGCGTTCAGTTTCGTTTTTAAGAGACATTTAAATTAGTTTGACATTCGAATTCGTTTGACATTCGAATTCGTTTGTAAATTCTAATTCGTTTGTAAATTCGAATACTGTTTGAGTGCATGAGTTGTTAAAGGGATCGTATACGTTTGGTAATTGGAACCCACTGTTTGTTTCAATCCTATATAGTTATAGATATATACCGTAAAACTAACCTGTGAAAATTTCATTTCAAAAGGTGGTAGCGATTTGGTAGAGATATTGCCGAAAATCTGGAGCGGTTATGTCTAAGCAGAAAGAATAATCTGCATTGGAATACACAATCTAAGAAACGTCACTGCAGTAACGCTTCTCAGATTCAAATTTTTGGGGATAAAAAGTGATATATTTTTCCATAACTGCAGTACTTCGAAGTGAAATGTTTCTAAAATGCATTATAGGCCTACTATCCAAAGCTGCTGTACTTCTTACCAAGTAAGTTTTTATTGCCATAACTTTTTGGAGTAATTACCAAACGTATACGATCCCTTTAAATTGAATGGTTATTTTGTTTTAATCGCATGACGTAAAAGTAACTTGTTCGTACTCAGAAAACGAAATTGAATGATGATTTGGAACAGCATTCAAATTCCGGCCCGAAACCGAACGGGATACGGTGATCAAATTGGACGCTTATTTGCCGAAATTGACCGAGAAAACCTTTATCTTAGCGACTCTGTAAATGCATATTCCGAGAAAGCAATAATTATTCCAAATATTAAATATTGAATTGCGGTTATCGTTATCATCTTATTGGTTACTTTGTTCTTCATCACCGGCTCGGTTGTTGTATTAAAAACAATAATTAGAAGAAAAGTACTTTGTACTTTGTACTTCAAGTCACGGGGCGCGTTCGAGCCTGTTACCTCTCAGATACTATCGTCATTAAAATAAAACCTATAGATATGACATGCGTTTTTAAAACTGCTCTTCAAAATTGTTACCACCGTTGTTTGTTCAAAAGTTTTCTTCTGAAAAAACCCCTCCAATTTGGTAATTGATTTAAAGTGGATGCGCGCGTATGTTAAAAATACATACAGTTTGTAATGTATAGCATTGATCGTATAGTGCTGCGTAGCGCGCCGTGCGCAGTAACATTTCGTGCACATGCAGTGAACGTCCGATTTAGTTATGTATTGTTCTGATATCTATTTTGGGGTTCGGGCGGTCTGTTCTTATAATACGCGAACACACTGTTTTTGCGCTCGAACGCGTTCGAACGGCGGGAACGCGACCCACGAACATTGCACTCGGAACAGGAACACATGCCACCTATGGGTACACCCGGTAAATATGCCCAAAATCCATTCGCCAATCTTATGACAATTTTTTTTCATACACTTTTAATTGAGTAATTAGTAATTAGAGTTTCGAGTACTTTTTATTGTTGAAGTATACTGTATAGGCATTTAAAGGTAGTATACACCATTGGTAATTTGTTGAATTATCAGGAATGGGTGGATTTGGGGGGTTGTATTTTATAGTAAATATCGTTTAACTGACCTGTCCGAATTTTTACATTCATGGATGCCGAGAAAAGCATGAAAAACAGCGTTTGTTTTCCACCGGAGTCGAGCAGTTATTCTTATGTTATCTTTGTTTTTTCGCGCTCGCCGGACGGCGAGAATGAATTTTGGTTTATACAATTCAATTTTTTGGAACAATTACAGGATATCTATAGGCCCCTTATTTTGCTGGATGCCTACAATCATTATTTACTTTTAAATAAGTAAGATATTTCTTAATAATTCGGTAGTAAATTTTTTCGATATCTGCAAATGGTGTATACTATACCTTTAATCACTGGTGTGTGTCGGACTTGTTATACAGGGATGCACCCACGTGCTTGTTTGCGGCAGGTCAGGTGACATTGAAATGACGTCAAGACGGGCTCTTTATCATGCAAGTTGCTCGTGGAGTTGCCTCCCCCCAATAAGGAGGAAGGTTTTCTCAGTTTTTAGTTTCATTGCGATTGTGAAATCCATCGATTCATTGAGAGGCAATACAGTCGGTATCTTTAAGCTATATCGTTCGTTACTTATTTTCCAGGTCTTTTTGTCGCTGGTCGTTGTTTCAGCCATTGTTTACCGTCTTTCCAATAGACGGTCTTTGTAGTAGTCTTTGTTGTTATTCGTTTGTACTCGGCAGTTCAAATTGATCCAACAGTTTTCTTCGAAGTTTCCAGCCCAATTCGATGCTCCCACAAATGCACTCCTTTAACACTTATTTCGGGCGACGGCGCATACAATTTTGGCTCCATTCATTAACTCCGCATATATAAACGGGTTTCAATACATCATGAATTATTCAGTAGGGCACTTAACGTAGATCTATCGGGGTTTTGCAAGCTTAGAACACGTTTCGCGTGTCAAGAACAGACCGCCCGAACCCAGCCGAGGATCCTGAAAATTGATCCGACTCTAGAATGAGGGACGCCTTCCGCGAATGCTCATAATGGGCGTGGCGCGCACACAAGAGGGCGCATGATCCGTCGTGCGCATTACGCGCGTTGTGACGCCGAATGGCGTTTCGTGAATTGCGTAAAATATAATTCAGGCCGTTTGTGTTTTGTGCATAGATATCAGTAGAAGAAATAAATCAAAAAAGTTAAGAGGGCCTAATATTTCGATCTTAACAAGATCTTCTTCAGAAGAATAAATAACTAGATCGGAACTTGTGAATGCACAGAACATATTTTCGAATGTTTACTTAAGTACATGTTTATACGGCAAAATATATTCTTACGGGCCTTACAGAAGCCATAAAAGAAAGATAAACAGTAATATTACACTGAAAACGATTTGGAAAATTCACTTTCAGGTTTGCCTTTCCGCCATCTCGAATCACTCTCAGGTGATTTCAAGCACGATTCGTCTGGCTTGGAAGAGAATACTCCCGTTCTGGCCGAAGGTAGACGCTTGTTAATCCGTAGGTCGTACTCCTGTCGTTCGTGAGCTCAGGGTATACTCGTGTGTAACACGAGTAACACGCTCGAACTCGACCATGGTTTTTCTTGTTTCTTTGAATCGACTGATTCGTGGAACTGACTTCAGTTGTTTGCCAGTGTATTTGGTCATAGGTTCAGTGTACTTCCGGTTAGTCGGTGCGTTCGTGTGACCTTTAAATTGTATCTTCCAATTTGTGATGTTTAAACTCTGTGGTTGGTCGTTGTCAGTTGTAGGGATGTCGTCACCTCCGCCAAGGAGTGTTTGCCGGCGTTTGTTTGTTTGTTTGTTTGTCTGTTTGTCAGCAGGATTACAGAAAACCTACTGAAGGAATTTTTACCAAACTTGTTGGATATCACTATAGCTTATGGGTCAAGGATAATTCCATTAAATGTTCAGATTGATCTGGATCTAGATCACTCGGAATTTGGATCACTTTTGGGTATGACTTGTTAAAGCCTTGAGAGATTATAGGGGGTTGGGGCGCATTGTTGCGGTTAGGGCGAGGTCTGCGCACTTCTGAGTGTTCTCTTTCTAATAACCGGTATCGAATAATGTAATAGCGAATGTATTTGATTATTCGAAAATGAACCTGATCGATTATTCGCTAAGTTTTAAACGCACTTGCTGCCGCCTGGCTTTCTCGCTGGTCAGAAGTTGCTGAGAATTCGCGCCAGTTAAAAATGCAGCCACGCATACTATAACTTAATGTTGCTTATGCTTTGATATGTACTGCTTTCAACATTTTACGTAAAACACATACCACCGGCACATTTGAATATAGATGTAAACAGCGGGCATATCATATTATTATAAACATTAGTTCATATTCAATTAGTGTTTGCACTCAAGCAATGAACCTAGTCACGTAGACAGCGCGTGGTGTTGAGTGAATGACCAATGGCATATTTACGGTATAATGGCTTTGAGGAGCAGGCGTGTCCAGGGCAAACGATAAAGTACATATCGCGTCTCCTATGTCTCGTTAAACCGGTATCATCATCCGCCGGACCATATCACATGACACACCACAAGTCGATATAGCAGCGGAGTTATTGAAAATCAAAGCCGAAGTATTTCCACAACAATCCATGCTACGCAAAGACTGTCAGAATGTGAATACTCCGGCGTTGTGCTGTAAATAGCCTTCTTAGGTCAGCCAACTTTCTTTGGATATTCCAAACCTCTAGTGAGCCGGTTATATTCGGCCGAAGGAAGGGCTCATCGATCATCCTTTTGTCATAAGTAATCAGTGCCAGCTGGAACATAGTAATCGAAGTACGTAGGGGATTCGAAGCCGGCCGCTCACAAGTGTGATTGGAAAACTAGTTCGTTAGTTTTATGAAATTGTCGGACAACAATGGCTCGAAAGGCTTCATTGAACAAGAAGTTTTGGATTCAACTGGTTTTTATAAGCTGATGATGCATCGTAGTAGGGCGCAGATAGGAAATATTTGGGGGAATTGTGCGTTTGATGAAGCAAGTTTGGCACACTGTCTGAGTATTCCATGTTATAGATATTTGGTTATAAACCATCGCATATTTGCCATTTGAAACAAATATATATAGATATGGAATAACAAGCATGGAAGCCCTTTAAACCGACATTAATAATTGCTTGTGTTATTCTACCTATGTTTTCAAAGGACAATCTTTGATTGGCTCTATGTCCAAATATATTGTTCACGATATGTTCGATGATCATTAAAGGTATGCCCTACATGTACAACCAATCACCTATCTGCTGTACTAACCATAGGTGGTTTTTGTTTTTCATATCGAGTTCTTCCGGCCTTTATCGGGTGGGCGTGCCCCAGCCAGCGTAGTCTGTATCCCTGACCTGACGATTCCCTGACGTCTAAATTGTTTGTCAGGTAGCCGCCAGCGACAAAAATAGATCATGACGCACTGTAGGCAGCGCTGCTATTTTTAGATGCAGCAATGTTTTAAAAATCAGACTTTTTTTCCTTATATTGGGCAGTTCGTCTGATCACGGCATGTTTATATTTGCCAATACGAGCGTCGATTTTAGTGAAACAAACAACTTCCTGGAAACGCTGGACCATCTCGAACGTTAAAGGTAGATGTACTACCTTATAAAAAGTTTCCAATTTCGAAAATGGATGGGGTATGGGATTAAAACAAAATTACAGTAAATATTATGAAGCTAAACTAAAAAAAAATTAAGTTTGGTTTTATAGATGCTTTAAAAAAAAATTAAAAAAAAATTCTTATAGTCTGGTTCATTGACGTCCTTCAGACAAAACAGAGCAATTTGTAGACCGGGAATTATCAGGTCAGGAAACCAGACTAGTCGGCCTGCACCAATTCAAGGATGTGTAACCGGATTGGAAATAAAATGTGGACCAACTAAATTTGTTTATTTATTTATTTTAGTGTAGTTGAAGAAATTGGGGCAGTGTTTTGGAAAAAAAAGTCAGGCTTTTCCAACAACGATTGCCGGCTGCCATATAGAAATTGATCCTGAAATCCCGCTTTTTTGGGACACACCACAGCACACCAGGTACCGTGATTTCACAGGAATGATGCTTGGGACTAGTTCACTTGCACTTTGAAAAGTTAAGATTCGGAGTTCCGACTCCACATTTTATTGTTAAGGTTTGTGGAAAGGAATCCACACTTTTGTTGTCCAAGCTGTAGATACGAATCTACACTTTTAACAATATAGTTGCGCCATTGCAATGGTTTAGAGTTTAGGATGCACTATGCAAAAGTTTGTCTTTATTTAAAACATATAAATCAAAAACTGCTCGTCCTATATATCCGAACAAGGGAGCGTAGGCCTACATACAGTGTATATGGGCCAAGTTGTTATGCATTGTGTACATGTACAACCAAGGCGCAGCTAAAGTACACTCACCCCCGTGAATGTATACACACAAACCGCAACTAGCCTCGACACAGGTCGTTCCCCTGTTATTCACTCCGAGGCATTCCCTTGAGCTAACACTGTTTCTTTTGCTTGCTTTGCTAATCGTTTATCAATGCCAACATACTTAACAAGAGGGGGGAAAAGAAACCGTCAATAACCAACACTGCCGTACCTGGAATCGGCCCAGAAGTACAATCACCCAAAAAAAAAAAAAAAAAAAGTTATGAAGTATAATAGTGTACTTTTGGGTATTGGCTAGTTAGTGCACACTATAGGGTACACACACAAATTAACCCTATGTACCCCCAGGTTTGTTTATGGTGTAAATGGAGGACACACCCCTGACGCCCCTTCGGTGAATCGGGGTCAGGTGTGCAACCGAGGACGTCCTTGATTGAGATTCGTGTACAAAACCAATGAGAGTCGTCAGAAAAAGTACAAACAAAGGAAATCATCGAGAGGAACAAAAGAAATCCTCGATTTACACCATAAACAAACGTAATTGGATGTGTGGAACTTTATTTGTAAACGGTGGGTCCAGCACTAGGGTTAACTAATGGACGAAAATATTGTATAAGTTTGCCAGAGTTGTTGTCAGGTACTATTTGAGTACCAGTTTAAGTGCCAGATATGGTAGAGACATAAAACAGCCACTGGACAGTAAATACTTTGCTTAAGAAATAAAAAACTTTGGACAATCAGAATTTAGAATGAATTAAGCTTTTAAGACAGAAGTATTCGATAAGTACTCGGTCGAACACTTCTGGTATCATGTTATTAAAGAGAAAATATGCAGTTTTTGCAAACATCATAAAACAAAATTACAAAATTATTATGAAATACTATTCAAAACTGCTGGTGAATGACAGTTTAAAACTTCTGTAAAAATATGGCACCTTGTGTGCCGTAATTTTCTTTTATTAAAAAAAAAGGGGTATTTTTATATAATGGTCAGCTGATCAGCGTTGGAAAAAAAATGGTTTTTTTCTTCGAATAAAACCCTAAAATTACCATATTTAGTTAGTCCGCATTTTGTAAGCAATCGATGTGAGCAGGTAAAAGCCAATTAGACTGGTTCCCTGGTCGTACAATTCCCCAACGTTTATAAATTACTCCGTTTTATCTTTAGTGGGGTCATGGAACCAGACTTGTGAACACTATTGATTTTTTTGTTTTTTCTCAGCATCTTTACGAACACAAGCTTTTAAAAACGACAGTCAGTGTATAACAATATTTAATATACAATAAACCCCCAAATCCATCAACTTCTTAAAATTAAAGCAAAAGAAAATGTTGTATATTCCCTTTAATGTCCCTATCGGGTGGTACAGGTTACTCAGAAATGTAAGAGGGTCTACTCTATAAGTTACTTCTAAGACTTTAAATTGGAACACTATAAAGAGTCCAATGAACAGATTTGAAGGAAATTGTTACTGGTCTCCATCTATCGAAAATACAGCAATGACTACGTTGTAATTGGGCTATGATCATTCATCGCCCTTGCATTTTCTTGATATTTTGTTGGTCGGTCATCGACCAATGTACTTTAGTTAGGTTCACGTACTTATATCACGTGTACAGTCAGACTCTTTTTGGTTCATTTTGGGGGATAGCGCTTGCCGCAGGGCTTACCTATACACAAGTCTAGGTCCCACACAGCGTGAGTGCGAGATCATGGCACAAAAGTATGCCCCTTTGTATTCAAAAATAGAAAACCCTCGCTCATTGCTTCGGGGTTGCATCCTTTTGTTTTTCTCCTGTCGGCGATGGAAGGGCAAACTCTCGCATTGTGACAAGGTCTTTGATTGTATCCTTTTCAAATTAATATACCTGTGGCTGTTTTGTGAGTGATTTTTTTTTTAAATTTTTATAAGGTCTATTTTCTCGGGCAAAATCTGGAACAGCCGATAACTGTTTTGTTGAAAAGGTGATTGATGGAAGGGTGGGGAAGGACAATGGGGCTAATAACAATTTGAGCTAACTAAAGTGAATGGACGAGTGAGTTTTACCCACACGTGTTCTGTGAATGGCAGTCCGAGGCCATTGCCCTAGAATTCTCGTGCGTGATTTTTGCGCGGCGTGCTACCACCTCTGTAGGTGTCTCAAGAAATGCAAACTACACGTAGAATGTGCAACCAACAAAGATAATATAGGTATGGCTTGAAAGATATATTTGTTCACTTTACAATAAGCCATCAAACGTCCAAATCTGATAATGTTTGACAGAGTTATGAGTAGTTTTCAAAGAGACGTCAAATTGACCATGGGACCAAGTTTTCGATGTTAGGCATTGGGACAAAGGTAGTCTACCTGCTGTGTGGAGAATTTCCTGGCCTACACTGCAAAAACTGTCTTTAGCGATTAAACAAAATTGTCTGTAAACATTTTTACATGCTTAACGTGTTTAGCATCAAGGTAGTGATTAGCCATCGAACATCGATGTTTTAGGAATTTGACACGTGCGTTTAGCTGCTAAACCTATACAGTCACAACGCGCGCGAATTTGAGCGTACGCCAAGCGCACCAACCATGACCTTTGCTGCGTCCCGCAATGTACTATACTCCAACTCCAGTCCTCAATAGAAAAGTACAGGTACATCTATCAAGTGCCCTATCATAATAGCTCGCGTCACGGCTTTGTTTCAGACTACAACAGGTTTTTCTTCGGTTTAACAATGCAAGCAAACACTTTGGGCTAAAATGCAGTCAATACAGCGGCAATGAATAAAAGATCAGTTCTGGTCTATATGTGTTGGACTTTTTAGCTGAACAATCTGGATGTTTGAAGGGTCTTTGATGCAGCGGTTTTGCACGGGTGGCTACGATAGAATACGAGCTGTTAGCCTGGGGGGAGTTTTACGGCCCGTTCTCTGTACCTGTCTATACGCTGTCATTAATTCGGTTTAAAGTGTAGATCGCATTTTCAATGCACCTGCGGTCTCGTACGGCTTTCCAACGTTAGGGATTTGAAGATGGATTTGTGGCCCAGGTTGACAGGATCCCAGTAGGTTACCAATGCAGTGATTCACTGGAGGGTCAGGGTGCTAGGTTTGATGACGAAGAAATACATTGTAGCAACTTCTTGAGATTTATTTTAAAACGAAATCGAATTGAGCAATATGTCATCGCAAGAATATTCACTGCCTTGTCGATAACGGCCATCGTAAATTTTGCATTTTTTATTCAGCACAAGATATTCAAGTTCTTCGTCAGTCAATGACGAAAATCTGGTGACATTACTAAGACTGGTTCCGTAAAGATTACATGCCACAGACTACATGTCTACGAGGCGGGTTCCAGAGGGAAGTTTTGGTGCTTCCAGAAAAGAATACCGCACAGCCTAGCAGCGAGTGGATAATCACCGGGATGACGTCACATGACGTGATCCCGGACGCGCGGCGGAATCGGCCAATGACGCGCTCCAGTTTGCTCATGAATATTTATGAGGTGTACTAATTTAAGTTTATACACTATCGGTCATTTGTTGTTGCATTATCGGTCGGTGATACAGTTTCGGTCAATTTTGTTTGATATTATTGATTGGTGATACATTATTTGTTGTTACAACATTAAAAACCCTTCTTTGTTTTTCCAACTGTTTACTAACATTCTCGGAAAGTTGGTGCCCTTTATCGTTCCCTTCTACTCCCCCTAGCCAGTCAGTCTGGTCATAGCCCAACGGTACCCACGGATTACAAGGAACTTATTTACACAAATCACAAGTTAACAGTTAGTGTACAAAGAAAAAGTACGACTCAACTTCAGAGTTCATTATCTCAACCCTTGAAAAGTACCACACCAATAAAATGATAAGAACATTTGCTTGTCTTTTCTTTTTTTGGCTAACAGGGATTGTGTTTACCCGGACCGTGGTTCCGCTGTTCAACTCTTATCTTCTTTCAAGAGGTACGTACTTTCTGACCTACTATCCATATCGTGTTAATGTATATAGGCCCTTCAAGTACCATGTGACCCGCTCGAATTGAGTCAATTGATACGTAACACGTGTCGGTCTCTAACACGCGTCCTTTCTTGTCAAATCAGCAGCATATTCTGGGGCCAATTTCATAGAGCTGCTAAGCACAAACATTTGCTTAGCATGAAAATTTGTCCTTGGCAAAAACAAGGTTACAGACCAAATTTTCACGCGATCTTTATTGTTTTTGATTGATAATCAGCTGGTTTTTTGCTTAGCATGAAAAACCCGTAGAATTTTGGCTGGTAACCTGGGGCCAATTTCACGGAGCTGCTAAGCACAAACATTTGCTTAGCATGAAAATTTGTCCTTGGCAAAAACAAGGTTACAGACCAAATTTTCACGTGATCTTTATTGTTTTTGATTGATAATCAGCTGTTTTTTTGCTTAGCGTGAAAAACACGTAGAATTTTGGCTGATAACTTGTTTTTAATGAGCAAGACCTTTTTGTGCTAAGCAAATTTGTGTGCTTAGCAGCTCCGTGAAATTGGCCCCTGTTATTATTGAGCAAGACTGTTTGGTGTTAAGCAAATTTTTGTGCTTAGCAGCTCTATGAAATTGGCCCCCGGCTTTTAGGCAGACCAAGCAGAGAAAAGTACATTTTTAATTATAAAATCTGAATAAAAGTAGGGGTTTTGCAGACATTCAGCAGTAGTTTTTGTTGATACTCGCCCATGTCCGCCACATCATGAGCCTCATTTTGGCATGTTCTGTACACTTGCGCTCCATCCTCAACTCTTAAAGTAAAAACAAAAGTGAGTCCTCTATATATAAAAAGGAGTTTTTCAGAGCAAAAACTACTACAAGAGTAAAAAGAGCAACCACGATAACAGAGAACAACTCTAGAAAAAAAGAGCTGTCTTTAACAATATGACTCCTCAAAAGGGTGAAACTTTGGTTTTTTGAAGTGGTTTGCAATGGGGAAACTCAATTTCACTCTTTTTTTGAGTGGTTTTATAAAAGACTCGCTCTTTTTTCAAGTAGGCCTATACGTTTTTTGCTCATTTACATTTAGCTCTTGAAAGTACAGTTGCAGCACTCCTGCGCCCATGACCTTCACTGTGTGATTTTCATAATTGTATTTGTTGTAGTTGTGGGACAAAAAAAATGAAAACAGTAGGAAGTAGTATCAATGTTTTAAAAAAGGTTATATTTGACTGCCGGATATTGTATACGGCTATTTTTTTTGGCCGTTTTCTAAACCCCAGCTTAGGTCCGGCTCTGGCTTTATTGCCAAACTGCATGAACGCGGAATCCAAACACGGAGACGAAGCTGGAATTTGGAAAATGGCATTAGACGGCAACAAAACATATTTCCAAAAGATGTCGATAGGAAAACTGATGGAAATTATCTCTGCGAAGTAAACTAATAACGACATATCTCATATGAAAGTGCATGTTGTGACCTCTTGAAAAGAGTTTAGCAGTTCGGTGGCTAGCCTTGCGGTCAAGGCGTTCGACTGTGAACACTGACAGCGCTGTGTGTACACTCACGTGTATTACTACTATTAGTACTGTGCACGAAGCGCGAACAGCGACCTCATGCGGTAGGCTACAAAATGCAAATTAATTGAATCCAATCTCACGCGCGCCTTGGAACAACCGGCGGCTATTGCTTTTACTGTGACAGTTGTGGACCACCGTACTTGGCACTACCACTGGAATAGTTATGACAAGATACCACCGTCGACTCCCGCTATTACGAAATCGGGTATAACGAAATTCCGGTTGAATATTATTACAAAATTTTCCTGACAAAAACTGTGCACGTTTCTATAGGGGAAAAAAATCGCTTATAACGAAATCAGATCGTACGATGATTTAAGTTACAACGAAATGTTTTGGTGACCCCGTACGTCCAAAAAAGGCATTGTTGTAGCCCTTACCAAATTGCGTCTCGATGCTACTTTTCAATGCTTTTCTGATAAAATCTTCTACATTCTAAAACATAAACCAAACCTTAGGCTGTACAATTTTATTTCCTCCAAATTAAATACTGTTGCAATTAAAGTTAACAGAAAACACAAGTCGGAGTTCAGCGGTCATTCACCTTCAAGGCTTGTTTGTTTTTCTTTGTTGTAAGTATATGCTTGCAAGATGCTCTCTTGGGAAAACTTGTTGCAAAAAACACACACCAATATTTGCTTAGCTGAATGAAGCGTGGTTACAGTGGTGAACGAATGAGGGGTCATTCACCCGCTGTGAAACTACTCTTGTGACGTCACTCTGTTCATAAAAGTTTTGACCATTTAACAAAAAATTACAGTTAACAGTACATTTTGAATCTGCCGCTTTAGTATAAATCCTCATTGGAGTATAAATCATCATTAGTGTTTAAATCTTCATCGGATAGGTCTCACAATATTGGTTTGGATCGCCATCGAAATAAATTGGCGAGTCAGTTTCTGAGGGCCAACTCGTACTTGGGGCAACTCGTACTTGGGGCACTACTTTGGGCAACTCGTACTTGGGGCACTACTTTGGGCAACTCGTACTGTGTGGAGGGAGTGTTGTGGCCGAGCAGTTAAGAACCCGGTTTTCTGTTCCGCAGAGCGTGGGTTCGAATCTCGGTCTCGACACCTGTGTCCTTAAGCAAGGCACTGAAATCACTATTGCTTCGTCTTTCGGATGGGACGTAAAGCCATAGGTCCCGTGTATTGTATAATAATCATTATAATGCACGTAAAAGAACCCAGTAACACTTATCGCTAAGAGAAGGGGTTTGCCCTGGTGTTTCTGGCTGTGCTCCTGCACATCCCAGTATAGTTGCCTACAACTGCAAAAGGGATTAATCTACCAAGAACCAAGAAGCAACTCGTACTTGGGGCAACTCGTACTTGGGGCAACTCGTACTTGGGGCAGCTTGTACTCTGGGCAACTCGTGTCCGAGTCCACTCGTATCTGAGCCGACTCGTATCTGAGCCGACTCGTATCTGAGCCGACTCTTGTCCGAGTCGACTCTATCCTTGGGGATTTGCTCCTTATACGCATACATTATTCCACTCATAGACTAAATAATTATACACAGACACCGCTATTTTATGTTTTTTTTTACGCTTTAGGCTTATTTCTATTTACTATGGAATAAATAAATACTTTTTTGACATAATGATTATATTTGAAACGAATAATTAATTACATTTCTTTATGCTTTGTTGTTTGGCGTTTTCAATACATACATTGTATTTAAAAGTAGAATACACCATTGGAAATTGCTTGAATTATCAGGAATGTGGGTGGGTTTGGGGGTTGTATTTTATAGTAAATATCGTTTAACTGACCTGTCTGAAGTTTTACAATCATGGATGCCAAAAAAACCAAAAAAAACGGCGTTCGTTTTCAACCGGCGTCGGGCAGTTGTTCTTGTTGTTATTGTTTTTTTGTGATCGCCGTCCGCGATAGTGATTTTTTTTTTATAAAATTCATTTTTACGAAATTCATTTTTACGAAATTCATTTTTACGAAATTCATTTTTACGAAATTCATTTTTACGAAATTCATTTTTACGAAATTCATTTTTACGAAACTACAAGATATCTTGCGAAATCATTTTGCTGGATGTCTGGAATCGTTATTTACTTAACGGAGGATATTTCTTACTTAATTCGATAGTAATTTGTTGTCTCGATATCTGCAAATGGTGTATCCTACCTTTAATTGCACTGTATAGAGACATAAAGTTAAAAATAAAAAATACTTTGGAAAGCAACAGATAATTAGTTAAACATGTCGAGATATTCAGATTATAAAGACTTGGTCATTCTAATATCCTACATCAAAATAGATTTGACAGAAACTTACAAGAATTTTTTTAATAATTTTAAAGGATTTGCAAATGTTAAAGCTCTAACTAAAACACAAACACTTTCATTTGAAAACTTTTTCTATCATAATATGCCAACAAATTAATTATACTTATTGTCAATGATAATAATCAGTAATTAGACATACATATATTATTTTAATATATATTTAAATCTACGTTTATTAAATTTGTATAATATTCACACCTTCGATTAAATGAGAAATCTTCCTTTGAAACAAAACAGTATTCCAAACTAGATATTCAGGTGATGTTAGCATAACAAGCTAATGGAGTTTTGGGTGGTAACCGGGTTTTTTTACCGAGCAAAACTTCTTGTGGTAAGTAAATTTGTGTGCTTACATGTTTTATGAAATTGGGCCCTTTGTTATGTAGTGAACACGGACGCAGAACATGTGAACAAGAACACTTTATTCGTCAACAATCCAACATGGCGCACTCCTTCCCAACCCCGCAAGAGGGCGCTATACAGACACAATATCTCCCCCATTTCAACTGGATTCATACCTTTAAAACTACAGTATACATTTGTAAAGTGTGAACCACCTTTTCACTAAACCCGTTAGTTATGTCTTTTTTATTTTGTTTTTGTTGTTGAACAAGAACACTTTATTCGTCAACCATCTAACATGGCGCACTCCTTACCAACCCCCGCAAGAGGGCGCTATACAGACACAACACCCTTGGACTATAATATCGAGGTACATGGTTAATGGGTACGTGTTTCTTGGCTCACACGCAGGGGGGGGCGGAGGGGGGGCCCAACAAAGTGCGCCATCAACGTTGAAATGTATCTCATTCGTTCTTCCACGCTCATGAGCCACACATCTCACACAGTAAATACGTATGATCGCTACCGCGAAGCGCACCGTTGAAACACGTACAAATTTGCTCCGCGCTCGCTCTCCGAATTCAGTGATTCATACAACGTCCGCAAAGCCAGGTACACAGGCACGATCTACACGAATTTGTTTTGGGGCGATGTCATTTTCTGCCATTTTCGTTCGAAAACAACACGATAAAACGCAAGGGGTTCACAGGCAGATTTTTTTTAAAATTCAGTATATCACTGCTACATCCTTTTTAAACGTATCCATGGAAAAAAGTGAGTGGGTTCGAAGCACGATTTTTCACAATTTATCGATTATTATTGCCCTTTTTAGGGGAGGTATTTGTCAACGTCGTTTTAGTATTTGTGCACAATCTCTACGTGCATCAACGGTAC
The DNA here is from genome assembly GCA_037893245.1 of Crossaster papposus. Taxonomy (NCBI): domain Eukaryota; kingdom Metazoa; phylum Echinodermata; class Asteroidea; order Velatida; family Solasteridae; genus Crossaster; species Crossaster papposus. Next base: position 990,295 of record JBAIAA010000193.1, read on the forward strand.
GTCAACGCTTAATTTTTTCGACTGCTTTTTTTAATTTTCAATACAATTTTTGTCATTGGATGATAAAAATTAAGGTAAATAACAACCTTTTACAACTACAAAAGACAAGATGTTAAGATTGGATGCCAAAAACTCTTTATTTTTCGCGTGAGAAAATTGTTCCCCCCTATTTTGAGAATGGACGGTACGTCAGCGTTGCGCAATCACAGTCTCGAAGGGCCCCCCCTCCGCCCCCCCCTGCTCACACGGATGGTTCCGGGGGATTGTTGCCTGTCGACCGGCCAGACTGGGGTTGGTATAATTTGATACGATCTTTGGCCCCTCCACGCATCATAGCAGCGGCTTTCACCACTTGACCGAAATCCACTCTGACGAGAAAAACAAAATGTACAAGTAAAATGTAATCCTACAGTGTCACACAAAAATGCAAACAAAACATAATGGAATGCCACACGTAAAATGTGTAGCCAACATAGATAATATAGAAATGTTTAAAAGATACACATATCCACTTTACAATGAGACATCAAACGCCCAAAATCTGATAATATTTGACAGAGTTAAGAGTATTTTTTTAAGAAAGGTCAAATTGATCGTAGGACCAAGTTGTTCATTTTAGGCATTGGGACAAACGATTTTGTTGGGATGTGCAAGAGTTGCAAGGAACAGTTGTTGTTTAGCTTAGCAACTAAACATTAATGTTCAATGGCTAAACACTACCCATCTTCATGCTAAACATGTTTAGCAACATGTTTACAAACTTAAAGCAAAAGTACTTAGAATGTTGTTTACTGGCTGAACAGTGTAGGCCACACAGAGGTATAAGCTAGCTGCCTTTTTCCAACACTTGCGCTCACTATATTCGCCAATCACAAACCAGCTATACTAAAACCGAACTTTCCAAACATGTGTCTCTGAGGCCCATCTTTGCAAATGACTATTTTCTTCTTCAAAATGCCAGAAAAAATAAGTTTACAGGAATGTTAGTGTCATTATTATCTTAACAAGTAAGTTTTTCAAGAGTATTTACTTTGGTTACTTTTTGGATAGCTTGGGGGACAATACAATGTAGTACAAAATACTACACAACTCTCATAGGCCAGTGTAGCAAGGGTACTGCATACTAGAAACTCGAGTAGTATTTTGTAGTAGTTTGTAGTAGTTTGTAGTAGTTTGTAGTAGTTTGTAGTAGTTTGTAGTAGTTTGTAGTAGTTTGTAGTAGTTTGTAGTAGTTTGTAGTAGTTTGTAGTAGTTTGTAGTAGTTTGTAGTAGTTTGTAGTAGTTTGTAGTAGTTTGTAGTATTTTGTAGTATAGTTAAGGCGCGTTTACGTTGGACTCCACCTTAAATGCAAACTTCCGGAAATGCACTGGGCAGTGAAATGGGGGAGCTATCTGTAACCTGTCTTGAGATATATTTCAGAAATAGTCAGAATTGTTTGGTCTGGTAACCAGACTCTCAACCCCTAAGCTCACTTGAGTCGTCCACAATCCTCAGGGGGCGATATGCCCTCGTCTTGTTTATCTGCCTCGGAACATATCTCCATCTTCTGCACAATAAGACGCAAGAGGTCGTGTTGCTTGTCCATTTGGCTTGAGAGAGACTTCAACCTTTTAGTGACGGGAAAATAATAGGATAAATTACTCAAAAATACCTCCAAATAGGCACTTGGGGAGACAATCCCATAGAGATGTACACAAACTTAAAACAGTCCTAACTTGTTTACCCTAACCCTTTTCTCTAAGATCTTCTAGATTTATGCTATTTAGACCAAAATCTGACAAAAATAACTCCCAAATATCGTTTTTTAGGGTAGCTAGACACTTAGGGAGACACTGAAATGTCTCCCTAAGTGCCACTGTCTCCTTATTACCTAAAAACATACGCTAATTTGTCTCCCCAAGTGCCTATTTGGAAGAATTGGAGCAAATCGCTTTTCATGTGAGGTGTATGAGAAACACACCATTCAAACAAGGATTTTATGTCAGGGTACCAGACACCAGGTTCCAATAAGGTTACCACTGAGGACGAGGGTTCCACAACTTTCCTTCATTTTAATAAGCTTTAAAAAAGCTGTTTACATTTAGCGCTCATTACTGAAGAACTCGGTCCTACTTTTTCTTCACGGAGTTAATCTCTGAGCTTTCCTCTTTCTCACGAGGGCCGTTTATTAGCCCACAACTCTTCATGATCAACTCCACCTTCTCCAGATCGTTTTCCCCGTATATCATCGTCTTAAATTTCCTCCAAAGTTTGTTCCCCTGTAGATAATCAAAAGCATATTACAAAATGTAGCAGTGGTCAAACTTTCTAAATACAATGACCCACAAAAAAGGACAAGCATAACTCTACTACTGCAAGGACAAAACTACCTTTACCAATGGATGGAGAATCGTTTCAGAATAAAAGAAAATACCAAGATATTTCGACTTGGGATGTTTAAGAGATGTCATTACATCGGACTGAAATATAATCAGATTGATTTGAGTGCCGAAAGTGCTAGGCACGATAAAAACGTGTACAAATGCTATGGGCCATGGACAAAAAAAAATCTTCACGAAAACAAAGGCCGTTTCGGCAAAATGCCGAAACAGCCAATTTAAAAAAAAAATGATAAATGATAATAAAATTGGTTGTCGCCCAAAACCTGATATAATACCTAAACATCACATTTGTAACGTTCTGTCATAATACGATTTGCCTCCTATGGATGACTGGTATCATAACAAAAAAACACGATTGCAACAGATACCAACAACGTTCCTCTATTTCTCATTAGAATTAAATACAAGCACTTGATACTCAAATTAACGTGTGGTTAACAATAGCAGTACAAGCTAACCCCTTGCACCAAATATCCAGCCACATACAGTCGAGTAATTCGTGGCCGGCCGGTTCTAAATTTGATGTTTGCAGTGCCCCTCTATGTTTAGTGCGCCCTCTCTGAACAGCGCGCTCTTTTGAACAGCGCGCCCTCTTCTGAACAATACATTACGCCTGTACAATACGCCCTCTATGGTTCCACTACACTAATTACGGCGCTCATTGTAACCAACACAACAATTGAAAGAAAGAGCGCCGCCTCGTGACGCTCATGAGTAGAGTGGCCATATTTTTTTGACTAGAAATCAAAGATTAAGACTCCTAAAACAATTTTCTTTTCAAATTTATGGGGGTTGACCGAATGAATTTTTTGTATACTCCCCTCCACACAAACCACCCCTAAACTGGTTGCCCAGCTCTGGGCCCAGGTATCAATGTAGCCCCCCGCCTCTATGCCAAATAGACCCACGTATTGGTCTTTTTTGTGAACGGAATCCCCCGAGTTGGAAGCCACGGGTCACCAATTCTTGATTTCCACAATTATTTCTACAATCAGTCCAATGTATAGGCCCCAGGGACCTCTTATTCAAAATTACCGGAGGGATCACAAAATATTACTGAGCTCGCGCGCAGTCATTTTCACTGATTTAGTCACATGCACCCCTATGGACAGAAAATGACCTACGTGGAGTTCCCGTTGGCAAGATTTCCTGTTGGGAAAGAAGATGACGAAATCCATTTCCACCCAATCCAGAATTTTGGCGGGAATCTTTTGCTCCATCTCTGTGTATATCTCCACCTGCATAGCGAGGCGCTGAAGTTTAGCGTCCTGTTGAACCTTAGCGATGTCGCCAACAGCAAGACCGATCTGAGTTTGGGATCAATGCGATGAATTAGTTACTTTGTCTCACCTGAACGGAGTTCAGAAATATACTATACGATCACGTTTTATGTATACCTAGTCTGACTGTCTGTAAATCTACGTAGTCTATCCACGTGTATGTGTTGGTTAAAGTTGGTCTTATATGCAAAGTTAAAGTCGAATTCCAATCCAATTTGGGTCATGGATGTAATAAAATAGTAACCATCGTATCATGTTTGTGTTAACCATTTCGCGCTGGGATTATTTTAACATCACCGAGCCGAGGCGCGGGATTATTTTTAACGAAACTCGGTCCGAGGCGGGTTCAGGCCGATGGTGCCGGGACGCAAAAAATATTTCCCAAACGACATCGCCATAGAACTGTTTTTTAGCGCATCTAATTGGTTGTTTAACACCTACGTCATCCATTCATCATCAATGTGTCGCATTACATGACGTGTACTAGGGTCAAAAAAGCCCAGAGTCCTAGGGTCAACAATGGTTAAGGTTAGAGGGCAAAAGTGTAACAATTGATTGAGTGCCAAGTAACAATGGATTTTCCTAGTTGTAGTGTACAGTAATTCTTTTGTTAGATGTCCATAGTGATATCCTTCACCTTCTAATGCTTACCAAGAGATTCATGAGAATGATGGGTAGGAATAAGATGAGCAATACCAGGAATGTAAACGCCAGGTACCCGAGAGGCATCGTTTTTTCATGCTCGTCCGTAGAGGGCGCCACAAAGGAGTTGATGTAATCGATCTCAGCCATCATCATCGTGTACACGCGGAGAATGGCGAATGGTATGGTCTTAAATGCATTGTTCGTCTGGGTGAAGACAGGAAATAGGACAGAAAGTTGTAGGTAGGAAAAACATTTGAGGGAGTGCTTGAATGCGTCGTTCGTCTGGGTGACGAAAGGAAATAGGACAGAAAGTTGTAAGTAGGGGCAATATAAGTAACGGCACTGTAGTTAGATTTACAACTAACATAACACCACTTAACCACGACAATGGTTACAACCAGGCTAGTAATAGAACTATGGCGTATAAGTGAACGACGTTAAATCAACAGAAAGTGTTTGCTTAAAGTGTAAAGTAAATATTTGTTGTCGGACAAAATGGCGACAATTTTCGACACCTTAAAACCACGCACTGTGATTGGTCAATTTTTCGAGAAGCGGGGCATCCTGGATCGGTGTATTGCGCCTTGGAGCAAGTTCGGGCGCGAACTATAGTTAACCATAGTTCGACTAACGTCGCTCAAACGCAGAATGGTTGGACTATTTAGTCGACTATTTGGAACCAGACCCCGGAGCATGGTTGCCGCTGGTTGACAGTAGCCTCTTTGCATAGGAAAACATGGAGAGAACCAGTGACGTAGAAAAAGGTGATGTCAGTATTCGGACGGAGCATGGAGGAATGGACGGAGGGAAAGGCAGTAACGTTAAGTGAAAATCTGGCGGGCCTAATGTAATTTTTATCTTGTTTTTGGACCAACATGACTAACGTTATGGCTTATCCTACTTATATGCGTGGAAGAATAAGGGCAAAACCCATTTCATTCATGTCGCAAATGTAAACAAAGCGGTTGCCATCTTTTCAACAATAGTTCGACTAGAGCCATTCGAGCGAACTGCATTTGAGCATGCGCATTGGTAAAGCAGAGACTGACTAATGGTTAACTATAGTTCGCGCCCGAACTTGCTCTTTGATGACACACGCATGAAATGAGAAAGATAGTTGGTTATATATAAGGTCATAACAGATTTGTTTTGACTTGAAATAATAGGTATAATAACAAGTCTGGTTACTTTTTTGGATAGATATACTGCCCCTTTTTTTGAACTTAAGTCTGATCTTATAAATTTAAGGTGAGATTCATTCCACTCTTTATAACAATGAAGGTTACCATACCTCCAAATGGGCACTTTGGGAGACAATCCCATAGAGTCGTGCACAATCTTTATTGTAACCTAACCCGTTTTTACCTGGAGCTTTTTCCACGAAATTTCATATTTATGCTATTTAGACCCAAATCTGTCTTCTCCGAGCAAAAATAACTCCCAAATATCGTTTTGTGGGGTAGCTAGACACTTAGGGAGACACTGAAATGTCTCCCTAAGTGCCACTGTCTCCCAAGTGAATCAAAACTATCGCTAATTTGTCTCCCAAAGTGCCTATTTGGAAGAATTTAAAATACTGCAATCCATTATTTGTATTTCACATACCTCGTTATTCATGAGCATAAACAAAGACATGCTGAAGGCCACGATGAGGGTAACGAAGACCACTAAGACATGAACCAATGTCTTTAAAATCACCTGAAACATCACTACGTAGATACCGATTGCATTAATCCTATTAGACAAATAACAGGGGTATGTGGTGAACGATTAAACATCAAAAAGATGGTAAACAAAAGACAGGTGGACAATCAACATACAACGTGTAAATAGTCATATTAATCGCCGGAAGGGATGTATAATTTTAATGTCACTTTTAGAGGAAGAATGCTTGTAACCATGGTTGATTGTGTAGAAAATGTAGACAAAACCAAACCAGATGAAAATAATGTGAATTATCTAAAAGCAAAATTTGTAGTCTTTCTGACTGTAGTTTTGTTAAAGCAATTTTCATAACTTTATGATTAAAACGATGCATCAATTTTTTTGAATTTTTTTTTTGGGGGGACCAGACTTTATTAGTTATTACCTTCGCTGATATAGAAGAAGAAGGAACCAAGACAGAAACGCCGCCACGGCACCACACTGCCATTGGACGTCGCATATCAAATTATTGGCGCATTTGGTGATGCCAATTAGGAATGGAATAATGAAGATCAAGTTGCAGACGTATAGCGCCCACTCCAACAGATTGGTGTAGTCGCAGAAATACTTCTTGGGCTTCAGGTTTAAGAGAAAAGAAAATATAACTAGAAAAATGCCTTTCAATATAGCACAGGGCTTGTTTTGACGAACGTTACCAGAAACATGTTTGTGACAATTAAGCCCTGTTCGCACTGGACTTAATTTGGGCAAACTAACCGAGCCAATGGGTAACTTACCCATTTCAAGTCCAGTGCGAACAGCCTGGGTAACTTTCCTCATAGGTAACTTACCCACGCCGCGTGGGTAGTTTAACCGAGCCAAAGGTGCCCAGGAAGATTGACCAGGTCAGTTTAACCGAGTCAGAAAATCCAGTGCGGACGCGACGTCTCGGTTAAATCTTCCATCACCCGGTCGAATGGCCACAGGTCACATCAGCCAGTGACCTTTCACGGTTAGTTTACCCATGGTCTCGGCAATTTTACCCGCGTCAATTAAATCCAAGTGCGGACGGTGGGAAGATTAACCCATCGGAATGTTACCCGGCGTCATGGTAAAGTTACCCAAAGTGTTTATCCAGTGCGAACACGGCTTTAGAAACATGTTTTGTTCGGAACAGGTAGCGTTTCCTTGTCACGAAGTGACTGCGAATATTTGTATTCACCCCTCCTTGGATGCGATGCCAATCCACAGCAGGTTACCTCCCAGCTACATGTAATACCAGTACCCATTTATACTCCTGGGTGGAGAGAGACAAGTGAGGGTAAAGTGGCTTGCCCATGGACACAGCATATGGCCAGCAGCTGGATGTGAACCCCTGGGCCCAATTCCATAAAAGCATTCTAACTTAGTATATTACTAGGTTTTAGCAAGATTCCAAATGCCTAGTTGGTTGCTTGCTAGCAATCAACTAAATCGCATTCCATAACACCATTCTATGAAACATTCTTACTAGTTGCTTGCTTGCAGCTTGCTAGAATGGTGTGGGGTTTGCATAATCGCCAAAGTACATGGTCAGTTTGAGTTAACAATAGGGAAAGAGTTCAAATCAGGTCATGCTGTGGGTTGTATTGCCAATACATTCCTCTGTACCCTATTTAGGGTATGTACATTTGTATCGGCCTAAGCACATGTTTCAGAAATGGCTAATTCAGAGAGTGTTTCAAATCAAAAAAGAGGAAAGAAGCCTTATAATTACTCGACTCAGGAAAATCTGTCCTTGACTCTGCGCATAAGGATGTCAATACAAATTCCCAAAAGATGAAAGATTGAAAGTGACTTAGAATGGTGCTAAGGATTTAGACATACCCCAAACCTAATCTAATTTTAGCAAGCAACTAGGAACCTTGCTAAGCGTATAATGGTTTTATGGAATATATTTAGCAAGTAACTAGAGATAGAAAGGAAGTTAGCAACCAACTAGGCTTAGAATGCTTTTATGGAATTGGCTCCTGATCATTAGTCCTATAAACCCTCACTCTTTTCAAGAGACAAGAGACGAATGAGAGTTATATCACGCCAGTTCCGGACAGTATAGACGAAAACTTCGCACCTTTATCTGCGACTTGCCGTTTAAATTACACGAATAAAATGACATACCTGTTGGTATATTTGTGTCATCTCTTTTATGATGTTACCAATCGAGTATACAGCCATGAACCATAGGATGATATGTATCTCCTGCAATAAAACAAAAGAAAATGCTCAAACGGCAAACTGTTCAAATAATTATACCAGTCATGTTGTTGTAATTTACACTCAGCAACACTATACAATAAGCACTGTAGTGTAAAAATAAATGTCGGTAAAAGTTACGGTTAAAAGTCGTGCAGCCAGATGCCAACATTCGACTGTATTTGTTTACGGTTGGACCGTATCTATATTTACTGAAAAGCCGTATTTTGTACGGTAAAAAGTGTGTAAACGACAGTAGCAGAATTTACATGGTCTGGGAACTATTTTGTCTGGAAACCAGACTACTATATTTTCACTTATATTAGTTCGTATACTGAATTTCAGTCTGAATTTCACTCTACATTGGCTCATTAACTGTTGTGGCAAAGTTCTACTTAGCTGTACGTACTGTGGTGAGCCATTTCTCGTTGTCTTTGAATTCAGCCGCGGCGGTGGAGTTAGCTTCGCTGAAGTTAGTGGCTGGGTTTGTTTGGCGATTATACTTGTCGTAATAACCCGAAGACTTCTCGATAATTATCGTCATGCAAACCACGGATAAAACGTGAAGCGCAATGGCAAAAGAGTGTACCAAAAAGCCGTAAGATCGCCTGGTGAAAATAACCAAAAAAATTCAATACAGCCATTTTTACGTTCCATAACTACCGTGGAGATTCCTCAAATTACACAAATTGAAATTGAATGTTAAATGACGATGGTTTGGTAAAACCGTTTGCGGTTTTTTCTCGGACAAAATGGAATGTAGGAGATGGTGAATTTGAATTATAAATGTTTTAAAAAAACCCGGAAAAACCTATACTTAACACCTGACGTTTTTCAGGTTCGAAATGACACTTTCATGGTCAAAAGTCAAGTGTAGGCCTATAAAAAATGTAAATGTGATCAATGGACACAATCCCACTACTCTTTACCATTTCATGTGGAGGTACTCCACGCAGATCGGATGCGACAGTAAATCCATGTGATTATTATCAACCATGAGCTGTAGATAAGTACATAAAACAGCCGTTGAGGCGATTATTAACATTCAAGAGTGACAACAAAATATCAACACGCAACAATTGGTATGATGAATATAACAGTTTTAACGACATCTTACAGTTTTCTTAGATGAGGACCATACAGGGATAACACATTTTTCGAAGGTTCCTTGATCTGCTAAGTAAAAAGCCCATAAGCACAAATTGTGTGTTATCAACAATGTTCAGGCCTATGGGCCTGTTTTAAAGGGATCGTACACGTTTGGTAATTCGAACCCATTATTTGTTTTAATCCTATATAGTTATAGAGATATACCATAAAACTAACCTGTAAAAAATTCATTTCAAAAGGTGGTAGCGATTTCGAGATATTGCCGAAAATCTGGAGCAGTTATGTCCACGCAGAAAGAATAATCTGCATTGGAATACACACTCTGAGAAACGTCACTGCAGTAACGCTTCTCAGATTTAAATTTTGGGGGATAAAAAGTGATATTTTTTTCCATAACCGCAGTACTTCGAAGTGAAAAGTTTCTAAAATGCATTATACTATCCAAAGCTGCTGTACTTCTTACCAAGTAAGTTTTTATTGCCATTAATTGTTGGAGTAATTACCAAACGTATACGATCCCTTTAAACATACTTGTTTAATACCGGCCAACCCCATTTTATACCCATTCATAAATACATTTGGGTCAAAAAGTCAAACAATTACAATTGTCCCAACGATTGTGTTCAACAATTATTGTACCTCGTGTAATGGTACGTGCTTCGCACATACACATTCCCTTATTATGTAGATCAACGCGCGCGTTCCATTGACGCAATTGGCGGAGATAGTGATGAAGATTGACGTAGCATGGATAGGAAGCCATTTTGGTCGCGTTCCCTAATTGTAATCTATACATTGTGAACTGTTGAATCAGATGGTGCCAGACTATTTTTGCATTCTAGCCTCACTTTAAATACTTTTAGTTTTCATGTGGCTTAAAACATTTAGGTATGTTTAATTGCAAATTTTAAATTATTTATCAGAGAAGACTGGTATTAATTTGTAATTAACTTTACGTAATTTCTATCCGCAAGTTCAAAAAATGAAGATTTTACATCGATTTTATTTCAATATGGCCGACTCATGAATATAGCCCATATGAACTAATTGGTTGTATCGCGCATGTCGTGTGAGGTTTTATTCAATGAACCAAATCCAAAACCAAAGCTATAATGCTATGTTTTATCGGTCGTTTGCATACACACGTGTCGGTCTCTCAACCAATAGGAATGTCTAAACTACCTTGAGGTATTTATGAATAAGGGATATGAACATTTTGAAACAATTTCTAGTTTTGTACATGTACTATGAAGGGATAGGTTGATGATTGCACTTACGTTGAGCGTATGCAGAGGCGGGAAAGGTGATCCCTGATTCCTTTTCTCAATTCGTTCTTCCAGCATTGGCTGTAAGTAGCTGAAGTCATGCTTCACCTAAAGAGTCAACATTTGCAAAGTGTAATTTAGCTCCAAAAGTAGGATACAATATTAGTAGTTGCTTGAATTATCAGGAATGGGTGTATGTAAAGGTAGGATACACCATTGGTAATTGCTTGAATTATCAGGAGTGGGTGGATGTAAAGGTAGGATACACCGTTAGTAATTGCTTGAATTATCAGGAATGGGTGGATGTAAAAGGTAGGATACACCATTAGTAATTGCTTGAATTATCAGGAATGGGTGGATGTAAAGGTAGGATACACCATTGACAATTTCTTGAATTATCAGGAGTGGGTGGATGTAAAGGTAGTAGGATACACCATTGGTAATTGCTTGAATTATCACGAATGGGTGGATGTAAAGGTAGGATACACCATTGGTAATTGCTTGAATTATCACGAATGGGTGGATGTAAAGGTAGGATACACCATTGGTAATTGCTTGAATTATCACGAATGGGTGGATGTAAAGGTAGGATACACCATTAGTAATTGCTTGAATTATCAGGAATGGGTGGATGTAAAGGTGGGATACACCATTAGTAATTGCTTGAATTATCAGGAATGGGTGGATGTAAAGGTAGGATACACCATTGGTTATTGCTCGAATTATCAGGAATTAAACACGGAAAAATCACTTTTCTTTGAACGCACGAAGAATAAATTGGCTGCTCATTAATTACAGATTTGGTTTTATCGTTGTTTATATTTGAAAATTATCGTTGATATAATTTGTCTTTTCGCGGAGGAATATTTACCCAGAAGTCCGGGCTAACCGAGGGCTCGGCTGATTTCGTAACGCAGCGATCTAGGACGTTCTGTTGAATGTAAAACAAGGGAGAAAATTAATCGCAAAAATACCGACTGTCAAAGTGCCAAATGACACCAAAAGATAAGTTTTCAAAGCTTTCTATTTGAATTCCGTCTGTTAGCTATTAACAAAACAACTTATCAAGAGGACACCCCCATTAAGGTGGTGCACCCAAAGAAGTAGGTAGAAGTACTTGGTACACTTCCGGCATTTTGCTGATGAGTACTTCAGCTCCGCCGTCCGGCGCCTCGGCGAAGTACGAATCCAGAACGTCCTGCCATCTGTAATTAATTCAAACGAAATTGTTAAACGCGTGGTAACAATGCGTTATCTCATACGAATAATAGGGTTCAGGTTCAGGTTCAGGTTTAGGCCGGCATCTGTTGGTAGCACACCCTGATATTTCCGGCCTTGTTTGCTGCGAGCCGGTTGCTGACAAGATATTTGTTCAGCCTTGCTTTAGACGTGTTTATCCGTCATCCGTTTTGAATTCAGGAAAGCCGTTGCGTGACGTATACACGGCATCCGACGCTGGTTTTAATTAAAAGTTGGCATTTCAAACATTAAACTGATGAAATCTACATGTGGAGTGATGAATTTATAAGTTTTATGTATGGAAGCCCAACTTTTAAAAAGTAGTCAGAGACCGCACATCAATGTGGATTAAACACTGTAGTAAACGTGTATGACACTAGTCTGATATCAACTCGAAGTAATCACCTATCGTGAGCCACGATCGCCTGGGCCACTTCTACTCTGTTAGCTGCTAGCGTAGCCGCCAGTAAGCCGTGCTTGTCGTTGTTGGTAAGCAGAGAGGCCTGGGCGCTAAGCAGGAAAGACACGGAAGTAGGCTTACCCTCCTTAGCAGCTAGCAGTAAAGCAGTATCCTGGAAAACCAAGATTCAAAATTGTATCAATGTACATGTATTTCCCTATGAACCTTATTCCCGAGGACGCCATCTTGGTCGTGTTCCCTGTTTGTATTTTATAAATTGTGAACTGTTGAATAGGCCTATAGGATGGTGCCAGACGGTTTTTGCATTCTAGCCTCACTTTCAATATATATATTGTTTAATGTGGCTTAAAACTTGAAGGTATGTTTATTCACACATTTTTAAGTATTCGTCAGATAAGACTGGTATTAATAATTTGTAATTAACTTTAGGTTATTTCTATTCAAGTTTTTACCTCAGATTTTACCTCAGATTTTACCTCGCTTTCAATTTATTATGGCCGACTCGTAAATATAAACTCATTGTGTTTGATTCGGACAAGGGTACGTGGTTAAGTAGATGTGTGAATGATATATTGCACAGGCTGCATGTGTTTAGTGAGAACTATTAGACCATTTGGAAAACAAATGTACAAGTTATTCAATTATACTAAAATCACTGTTTAAATATTGAAAAAATATAGTATAGATGGATCCCTAGGGAGTCTTATTGATGGTTATTTGACATAAAAGTGCCCAGTAGTTTTATATTTAGACTGAAAGGTACAAGGGAAAATATTTGTGATGGGTGTATATAGCACAGTGGTAGTCGAGTATTTTCCGAGTACTTTGTAACTACAAAATATTGAGCTGTTTGTTGCAATCAAAGTGAGACAAATATTGACAGTAGACAAAAAATAAAGAGAAAAAATTACTTCGGATTTGGATGCACTTTTTAATCAAAGTTTTGGGACAGAAATTCTTGGAAAGTAATCGGTTGAGTACTTATTGAATGCTTTTGTCTTTAAAGCTTAATCCATCTTGTATAAGATGTCCCCCAACGGCTGTTCTATGAATAAATAGTTGTACTTACTCGATTGTCATCGGCTTGGTCTAGTAGGTAACTATGCGTGGTGAGCAGCGTCTTCATGCTGTCAATATATCCTGCCATGGCTGCCAGATGAAGGGGTGTACGCCCTTTATAATCCCTGAAATTGGAAGGAATGTTCACATTTGTGACCGATCGACCCACCAGGCCAAAACCAGGCGGAAGTCGGCAAAAGCCATTTCGAGATATGGCATTGTACACACAAAAATGTGTTGCCGGTCGATTGGGTTTTTTCTTCATAAATCGTTAGTTAAAACTCTAATTTATAGGCTGTTCATGTTTTAAACCTTTTTAAAAATCCCCGAAAGTGATAATATCGGCCTTCTCCTGATTTTTGTTGTCGTTGCTATTACTCAAATTGAGCAAACTTGTTGCCGCGAATGGCGACAAAATGTCACTTTTTGAAGCGTCGTTACTTTTCATTCCATATCGGTACTGGTGCATGTGATGTATCATTTTAAAGCTTAAAACGCTAGCAATCCAATGGTATAAAAATCTCTCATATGAACAATTTCGACTTTAGTCTGGTTTTGGGGTGGTGGGTCACATTTGTACATTTGCCCAGTAAATGAAACGGCAGGTGATAATTTTCAGGACTCAAAGAAGACTTAATCCAGTTTCACTTTAAATGTAGTTTTGCAAACAATTTTTATTTTTTGTACTGAATTATCATGAAATAACTTACTTGACTGTAAGTGAATAACAGTCGGAAGCATCCTAAGAAATCACAACTGTGGTTTCCATGAGAAGTGGAGTTGTGTATCAATTTCTAACGATTGCCGGCTGGCAATCGTTGGGAAAAAAACCTGACTATAATCTAACAGTGTCCCTAATTTATTCAATTTAAATAGTCTCCATTTTATTTGCAATACACAACCGTCAATCATATGAAGCACGATATGTGGCAGAGAAAACCCCCCCTCTTTTGTGTTGACCATTGTGTTCCCAGAATCTCAGGAATTCCTTTTAGGTTTCAAGGGGGGATGGGTTAGGTTACAATAGTGTTGAGTGCGTATAAAGTATAGGGATAAGAGGGGGGTACCCCTCTGCCACATATCGTGCTGGGTATACCGTCAATGGGTGCAAACCAACTAGTCTGGTTTCCTGATAATTCCCCCTGACGTCTATAAATTGCCTCGTTTCATCTAAAAGAAGTCAAGGAATCAGACTACAAAAATAGCATTGAATTTAATGTTATATTATATGACAAAGCTTTAGAAAAAGTGTCACAATATTTACTATAAATTTGACCTTCCCCTTCTTTTCCGAAGACAAATGGGACAAATCCTGGAGAAATTGAAAAAAAAATACTTTTTGGACCCCTTGTACATGTTTAATAGGCCGATGTTGCTTCTTGCCATCAGGCCTATATATGCGCATGCGTGCATACATTTACATGTATTAGGAAACTGGTACCTGTGAAGCAACGCCCCTCGCACTAGCAGAAGGTGGATGACCTTAGCGTGGCCGCTGAATGCAGCGATATGCAGGGCGGTCATTCCTTCTTCATCAGTGTCATTGATGATGTTGGGTCCGATAGAACTATCCAACAAACGCTTGCAGGTATTGTACCGACCATACCTGGTTGGTTACAAATGGAAAATGGGTCGAAAAGTTGTATAATGTGAAAGGGGGAACATTAGGGCTGCAAGTTTGCGGTTATCAAATTATCAGTATAACCGTATGTTTTGCTGTTCGGTTAACGGTTAAAGGTAGTATATACCATTTGCAGATATCGAAAATATTTACTACCGAATTATTAAGAAATATCTTACTCATTTGAAAGTAAATAATGATTCTAGGCATCCAGCAAAATGATTGCGCTAGATATCCTGTAATTATTCCGAAAAATATAATTTTATAAAGAAAAATTCGCGATAGCCGGACGGCGATCGCGAAAAAACCCAAAGATAACATAAGAATAACTGCCCAACGCCGGTTGAAAACAGACGCTGTTTTTTGTGCTTTTCTCGGCATCCATGATTGTAAAACTTCGGACAGGTCAGTTAAACGATATTTACTATGAAATACAACCCCAAATCTACCCATTAATGATAATTCAATCAATTACCAATGGTGTATCCTACCTTTAACCGTAACCAACGTAAAAAAAACCAAAAAAGTTAACCGAACAGGAAAAATGTAACCGTTTGCACGGTCGGTTAATCGTGTAACCGTTTAACCCGAATGTCAGGAATCTCAGGAATTCTTTTTCGATATCTATAGGATTTGTGTTAGGTATAGTCTGAATTGTGATTTATTATTTAAGTACCATTTTTATTAGAAGAAAATATTTAAAAGCGCTGTACAATATAAACATTATTAGAAAAAGATTAGGTAGATATAACAAATTACAACATTAACAATTATAAAACATTACCCAGATACAAGAATTACACAAAAGACTCGGAAATCATCTGGATTATTTAAATTTTCGTTGATACAAAAGAACAATATTTATTTAATAATTACAATCGCCAAACCTGTGTTCAAACTAGTTTTAGTCGGTGTTGAGCATTTTGGCATTCATCTTTTTTGGCATTCATTACTTTGTAAGTTTGACAGAAGCAATTACGACACAATATCCTGCTCAAGAACACAATTTCAAGATTGCTGTCAATTCAAGTAATGGCTGTCATTTTTAAGTAAAGTGGTATTTTGGTATCAATTTCGAACGACAATTTCCAATTCCCCAACGACTACAAATTGCTCCGTTTCATCTTAAGCTAGGTTAGGGTACCTGACTACAAGAACATGCTTGGTTTTCTGGTATTTTTTTAGGAATCTACGAACCCAAAACGTCAAATAAGTCAGTGTAACAATATCTGCCTAATATACCCCCCCCCCCCCCCCCCCTAATCCATCAATTCTGGAAATTACAGAAAAAGCAAGTGATGTACATTCCTCGACTTAATGGCATATTTGACCACTTTATACCCGACTTACTTGGCGGCAAAGTGTAGCGGTGATTGTTTGTGGAAGTCCTTCAGATTAACAGTCGCTCCTAGTTCGATCAGGCTTTGCACGGATTTAAGGCAACCGTCCCGTGTTGCGTAGTGGATAGGAGTACAACCACAATCATCCACGTCGTTCAGGAGAACTTTCAAATCAAACTGTTGAAATAAACAGGGTAGACTGTTTTGTTTGGTGTGATTTTTTTAATTTTTTTTAGTTGAACAACAATATTTTTTTTTAGGTGGCGGTCAAAATATACATTGAAGCGATAAACTGGACTGTTTGGGAAACGAAGAATTCTTAACTATAGTAGACAAGGCCTACCATTAAACAATACCATTGTTACCAATAAACAAGTGAATCGTTAATAAGAGGCCAAAATTGCTGAGAAATAAGAAAACCATAAACGGATCTGAAATGGTAGCTAATTTCTTGGCAACAGTGGGGGTTATTTGACCATTGAGGGCGCTGTACAAAGATGTGTTCACGCTAGTGTTTCTATGTAGATGTACGTATGTGTACATGGACATACGCAATTACGCAAGTTTTTCATGATATTTTTATAATATTTGTTGTGATAACGATGCTGAACAAGCAATATTTTCCAGATGTGAAATTCGTTTGGGAAAAATAATGTAAACGTTCCTAAAGATTGTTTTGTGTGAACAATAATCTATGTAAGGTGCCCTACTAAATAATTCATGATATATTGAAACCTGTAAAATTGTATGCGTTGTCGCCCGAAATTCGTGGTGAAAGAGTGCATTTGTCGGAGCACGAATTGGGTTGGTAACTTTGAAGAAAGTTGCTGGGTCAATCTGATCTGCCGAGTATGGACGGATAAGATCAAAGACTCCTATGACCGTCTATTGAAAAAACGGCAAACTACGGCCTGAAACAACGACCAGCGACAAAAACACCCGGCGAATATCACGAACGATAGGAAAGATACCGACTGTATTGCCTCCCAGTGCAATTTCGATGGATTCTAATTCGCAATGACACTCAAAACTGAGAAAACCTTCCTCCTTATTGGGGGGAGGCAACTCCACGAGCTAATTTGCATGAGAAAAGAGCTTCCCTGTCTCCCAACTTAATTTCAATGTCACCTGACCTGCCGCAAACAAGCACGGGGGTACTCCCCTTTATAAAGGCACGGAACCAGCACACAGAGCGCTATGATCATACGTGCCAACAAAACCAACAACAACAACTATTTTTTTTTCAGCACGAGTTGATCGTAGGGTGGCCCCCCAAAAAATGGCAGAGCGTGCTTTCGCTGCACTAAGGCCAAATTGTTATAACGGATTGAGTCTTTATGGAAGAAAAAGATACCAAGCTAGGGTCTGGACTCTGGAGTTAAAACTACCGGACCAATTCAGGATTTCCTTGTATCATTTTTCTTCTAGAAGGATTATCCATCCATTGGTACAGTAGTTTAGGCTTTGGGTCGTGGGCTTGTCCGGTTTTTTTTATGGGCCACCCCGTATAGACGATACCAACCTTCACATTTGTCAGTCCGTAGATGGAGACACCTTTGCCGCTCAAGACGGCCATGTGAAGAATGTTTCGGTTGCGTGAGTCCCGCAGACAGCAGTCCGCCCCTTTATGAGTGAGCTGCGTAGCCGAGCGGAAGCTCCCCCGGGAAACGGCGCGGAACAACGGGCTGCAGCCGTGCTTGTCGATAACGTCCATGTCGGCGCCCTGGAGAATGAGAAATGACAAATAACCTGTGATCTGTGACAATTTCGTCACCGTTTTCACGAAGAGGCGAATTTCATGAAAAATCGTCTATTTATCGAAAAAAAAAATTTTGATGAAAACGATTAAATATTGCAATTTCTACAACCTGGTGAAGTTATACATCCACAAAATCATTAAAATCACAATTAACCTAATTAACTAATGGGCGAATTGGTCCTCAAGTGCCCTTTTGCGTTTTCACGAAGAGGCAAATTCGAAATAGCGTTGACTTCAACGTGTTTACGAAGGGCACTTTGGTGCGCGTAGTCACTTTAGCGTTTTCACGAAGAGGCGAATTGGGCGAATTGGTCGCGAAGTGGCTTTTAGCGTTTTCACGAAGAGGCAAATTCGAAATAGCGTTGACTTCAACGTGTTTATGAAGGGCACTTTGGTGCGCTTAGTCACTTTAGCGTTTTCACGAAGAGGCGAATTGGGCGAATTGGTCGCGAAGTGGCTTTTATCGTTTTCACGAAGAGACAAATTGGGGGCGCAATGGGGAAATGTATACATTCTGACTCTCACAGCCACGGGCGAATTTGCTAATGTATCGTTTTTTTCGTTTTCACGAAGAGGCAATTCTATTAATTGATTAATTCTGCAAAACTAATCACCTATTTTTCTTAACGTTTGCTATATTTAAGAAGATTGAAATCTCTTCTTTCCCATGATACCTTAATCTTGTATATTCTATGAATATTTATGTTTCAAACTGCCAAACGAAAAAAGGACAAACTTTACAAGCGATTATCTCGAAAGTTTGTTCAGACCGTGAAAGGCTCAATTTGCCTCTTCGTGAAAACGGTGACGATTTGTCTCATTTATTTGTACGATTTCGGTTACAAATCGTTTGGGCTAGGGGTGTACATCAGAACCGGGTACTCGAGTACCCGACTGTTTATGTCATGCACCTGAAACCGGTTCCTTTAATCGAGTACCCGTATTAAACCAAATTTACAAACTAGAAAAAGAGCATTCAAATAGAGCGCAGATTTCCGCCCCAACCGCCCCAAAATTACAATTTCCTCTGCCGCCCAACAGCAAAGACGCCCTAATAAATTAAAAGTGATCCAGATTTCTATCCTGGATCCAGATAAATCTAAACAATGTTCCTGATTCATCCTCGACCCATAAGCCATCTACCCACAAAGTTGTGTTAAAATCCGTAGTCCTGTTCGAGGTTTGGTTTCTTTGACGGGTACCCAGGTAGTAACCGTATTGTTTTTATTTTCAATCGGGTACCCGGTTCCCGTAGTACCCGTACATTCACACCCCTAGTTTTGGCCGATTGTCCGTATTTTAAGGAGATTCTATTTAAAGTCTGTTTCTATTTAATGGTGTAAGACAAGATGAAATAATCCGAGGTTCCAGTCGATTGGAATAAGCCAGGTTTTAGAAACCTGAGCTGGCTTATCAAAGGAAGATTGATGTTGTTTGAATTTAGAATGGGGAATACTTGTATTTACCTGCGCTATCAGGAAGTCGACCACATCAACGTGATCAAACATTGCTGCCCTGCAAAATTAAAAAGAAGTCGTGTTTAAACATAAGATAGGAGAGATGATGAACCAAATTGGACAATATAGTACCGACGTCAATACGTCATCTGTTGTATGTTGCATAGGTAATTGGCTGCACACACAAAAATTACTCAACTATTTAAATAACCTGTGCTTTTACAATGGACGTTTCAAGGGACTAGTCAATGTGTGGGGTCATTAGATGACAACTGACGTCACACTTCATGATATACCATTTTTTACCACGAGTTGCATTGTAAAACCGATAATTTCATCTAGTACTAGTGATCTGTGAGACGCGGGGTTTAGACGAAGGAGTCGTCTGCGTGCTAAAGTTACGTCAAAAAGATCCTTAAAAAAACGAAGCTACATGTTCGTACCTGTTGTGCTTCAGAAACATTCAATCGGTTTATATAAACACCAAAAGGTTCGAATATTTAAATTTGCTTCCATTTCTCATTGCTTTTCAGTAATTCGGATGTCGGAGGCGAAACCGAATACGAAGCAAAGGTTTCGAAAACCTCCTAAAAAGTCCTGGATAGCGAAGGTAAGAGGGGGTTAACAACGCTTGGGGGCGCTGTTTAAATCGGAATCCGCACATTCCCAACACATTATAGCGTGGTACGGTGCCTATACCTTTTTGAAAGATAAGGCCGTTGTGGAAACAGGTGTTTCGTTGTAGGGAGGTCACGTGCCATAAACCATGTACGTTTTTTTTTTATTTGCACACATGTAAGTGTTAACTCCATGTTGCATTGATTGGATTGAACACTATTGAACACTAGGTGGCGCTGTATGGACACGACCATGTTGTACAAGGAAGTCATCTCGATCCCTGTCGCAGATATTCATGTATAAAGTCTGGATAAATCATTGTTCTAAGCCCCAACTAATCCTGTTGTACACAATAATTAACAGTTTACACATTCCAGCAGCTTAATATTAAGTGTTTTTTATTTTAATGTTGAATTTTCGGATTAAAGTAAAACACGGTATTTTGCTATTGCTGCTACTCAGAAAATGGCGTCGTTTAATACAGCGCCCTCATTCGACAAGAAATAGGGCGTATTATCTTCCGCACTATTTGTATGGTGGGCGTACCTGTGTAGCGGCGTCATCATTTCCACGTCGCACATTTTCATCGTTATCTCGCTTCCCGGTGAACCAAGGAGCAACTTAACGATGGGTAGGGAACCCTGGGACGCCGCTAGATGTAGAGGGGTGGAATCGTCCTCCTATTTATAAAGAAGGGAAGGCATGATAGCAAGTTATCACATAGTGTTAACAATGGCCAAGTTCGATCAAGGAACTATAGTTAACTAGTGGTTAGTTCGTGATGTCATTAGGGCATGCGCACTGAAGTTGAAGTACGAACGGCTCTTGTCGAACTATTGACCATTAACTGCCAAACTGGTCCTCTCTGTACTGTGCTATTAAAGCGGCTATTGGTTACCATCGATGCGACCAACCGCGGTAGGCTGGTCGTGAATAGTTGACTAGACTAGTCCAACCATCGTCGACTAGCCTGAGTTCGATCAAAGTTAGTCAAACTATAGTTAACTATAGTCTTTGATCGAACTTGGCCATAACTAGGGGAGCAGATTTTGCGTAGTACACGTACTATAATAATAATACTGGATTTGTATATAGCGCACGAATTTACCAGGACTGGTACTCAATGCGCTGTGTCATTATTATTCCTGCTCATTGGGCCCATGAAACAATCAAATACCATCTCAGCTCCCTTGGGAGTATACAGCTCAATGCTGCCATTTCGGCGCAAAGCAGCTAATAAAATAATGTCTGCCCTCACAGGTACCCATTTACTCCTGGTTGGAGAGAAGCAATGAGTGACAAAGTGCCTTTGGTGGCATGTTCCCGGACCCCCTAGTGAAAATATCCCTCTTTCAAATGAAAAGCCATGGTCGGTGGGTAGATGGGACAACCTTTTACTATGCTACAACCTAATGCTACAACCCAATTTTTTTCCCAAACGACATCGCCATAGAACTGGTTTTTAGCGCATCTGATTGGCTATCTGTTACGTCATGGTGGTAAATTTTACTCTCAATTTATTGACCCTATAGGATTCTCAACTTATTGACCCTAGGACTCTGGGTTTTATTGACCCTAGGACTCTCAAATTATTGACCCTAACCCTAACCCTTTTGGACCCTAGGACTCTGGGCTTTTTTGACCCTAGGACTCTGGGCTTTTTTGACCCTAGGACTCTGGGCTTTTTTGACCCTAGGACTCTGGGCTTTTTTGACCCTAGGACTCTGTGCTTTTTTGACCCTAGGACTCTGTGCTTTTTTGACCCTAGGACTCTGGGCTTTTTTGACTCTAGGACTCTGTGCTTTTTTGACCCTAGTACACGCCATGCAATGCGACACATCGATGAATGGATGACGTAGATGTTAAACAACCAATCAGATGCGCTAAAAAAAACAGTTCTATGGCGATGTCGTTTGGGGGAAAAAATCGACAAAAACATCGACACCTGCTCAAGACATATCCGATACCTGACGCGCGTCTAACGGGGAGCCGAATTCGATGCAGACTCGTACAGCTTCCTCGCTGCCGCTGTTGACGGCGGAGTGTAGCGCCGTGTTGCTCTCCTTGTCTTTCTGGCTCAACAGGTAGGCTCTGGTGTAACCCGCTTCCACGACTGCGCCAGAAACAAAATAAACATCCGGAGTTTAATTAAAATCCGGCCATGACAGCCCGTTTGTCCTCGAGGGAGACGGATTGGTTTTTGGGCGGCACTGTGTTTATTTGACCCATCACCGCTTTGTAATTATTACTACCATCTAATGAGCTGTCTTCTCGCTTCCGATTGAGCTGCGGTAAACTTTGTTTTATGAAGCCGAGTGTCATGGTAAACGTATTGTATTTATGATGGTGCTCCTTTAAACGACTGTTACGTGTATGGGCGTTATTCACGAGTCGGCAATAGTAATTTTAAAATGAGGTAAAATCTTCATTTTTTGAACTTGCAATTAGAAATGAAAGTAATGACCTAAAGTTAATAACAAATTAATATTAGTGTTCTCTGAAGAATAATTTAAAATTTGTGATCAAACATACCTTAATGTTTTAAGCTACATTAAAATACAATTGAAAGTAGCTAGAATGTCAAAATAGTCTGGCACCATTCTATTCAATAGTTCACACTTATAAAATACATTCAGGGAACACGACCAAAATGGCTTCCTCGTAATATGGTTCAGAGGAGCCAAAGACTATTTTCCAAAGTTGAGGATTTTGGAGTGAGATGAACAGAAAAGAGCAAGAAATAAGTAAAACGAGCAAGAATTGGGAAAAACAAGCAAGAAATGAGTCAAACGATCAAAAAAGAGCAACAGAAAGAGTAAAATGAGCAATTAGGTGCAATAAATGAGTGAGCTCATGTATTCGCGTTTTTGTATCACTGTGGAGACATGGCTTTGTTCTCGTGTACAAAATGGTTAGAAAGTCGAGCACGTTTTTCAAAATGCTCCCATTTCAACCACAATTATTTCCCTGGGTTGAAATTTCGACCCTATATTATACCCTAACCCAAACACTAACCCTAACCCACATTCTAACCCTAGTTTTTGAGTAATTTAAGTGCAATCCAAAAATCTAATTCGTGAAATTCCTAATGGAGACCTATTCATCTATTGAAATTACCCTTTGGAGACCTTTTCACTCCCATTGTCCCCATTGTGTTCAAGTCTCCAGAGGGAACCGTATTTCGCACCGTAATTACACATCCACACCTTCTCGTTTATTCTCCTTAGCTTATGCAAACTTAGCCTATGAAATATCCTGACCCACAAAAAACTAGAACAACAAAGGCTGTGAACACAAATGAGTACATACAGGGGCTACAGTGTATTATATGCACTGCCAGCGTGGCTTAATGACGGCACCGCATAATGCCGCAGTGTGAACTATAGAGTTCATTCTCTGACCTAATTCTATTCCATTTTGTTATTTTGATTGACCGTATACTGTTGTTGGTTTACTTTATAATAGGACATCAATTGTGTTCAAATTCCTTGTTTTGGAAACGGCGAGTTTTTGCGTTTGTAATGAAGAGTTGTTATATTGGAATAGGCGTAGATTTCTGGGTAGAAGGGATGTAATTCACAAAAATCGATGGTACTATTTATATTGGGGCAGCTTGTATAGTTTCTGGTTGAGATTATTGATTAACTAGATCGCACTATTTGACTTGATATGACCACGGAACATGTTGAATGTACTGACAAAGTTGATGATGGATAGGTTGGCTAGTCAATGTTTACGCTACTGGCAGACGTGATTGGATTTACGTTATTAATGGTGAATGTTTCTTAGTCATTTTGTACTACATTTTCTTAAGTTTCCGGTTGAGATCGTTAATTTGACTCGCATTCGACAAGACAAGCGGGACATGATAAATACACCGATAAAAGTAATGATCGAAGTCTATAGCTTAGCTTGGAACCATTGCTATGACGTCATCACTCTATTGTTAAAAGTGTGGATTCGTATTTACAAATCAACGCTTTGGACAACAAGTGTGGATTCGTATCTACGAATTTATAGTAAAGTGTGGATTCGGAACGGTTTTTATCTTGCCTACATTTTTAACAATTACGAATCCACAGTTATTTATTTCCTCACCCTAATCCATAGCTTGATTACGTAAGAGCCTCGAGAACCCCCTTTAGGACAAATATGAAAACAAAACATGTTTAGCGTCATGCCCTTTTTTTAGAAGGAAAGAAGGAGGCCCTTCCCCCCCCCCCCTCTTTTTCAAAATGGCCGCTTGACACATTTTAATGTAGGTCATGTAGTGAACATGTCACACCCTATCTTCCAATTTGAAAACATGGCTCACCCACGATTACAAATACAAATGTACAAATTCATCAGGTGGGTCGATCATGTATGCACCATACACGTCACACCATAGCCTTCTCATTAGACAACAATATATTTCCAGAGCATGTACACAGTGATGCTAAAGTCTAAAATGCGATCTTAAAATGTTATTATCTTTTTTAATTATTATTATTTTTATTTTTTTATTTTTTTTCTCAAAAATTTAAAAAAATTGATAATTTTTTTTTTAAAGAATTTAAAAAGAAAAAGAAGGCGGCCACTAAAAAGAAAGCGGGCGGTGACGCTAAACATGTTTTTTTTTTTATTTGGCCTTGTGTAAATTAATTATATGGCCACGATACATGCATGCCTTTTCATCTCCACTAAACTAGGTAGTTAATAACAATACTTCTTTTGACGCGTCTCGTGAATTCGTAATTACGAATCCCCACTTTTCGTGTAATATACATAATCGTCTTGGCGAACCACATTGTCGTATTCAGCGCCTATTCAGTTTTTTCCCATTAACATGTCAGTCTACGTCGTTTCAAACGAGTTATAATTCATGTGAACATTAATGTACGTCCACACGATAGTGCACATTGCCCCAAAACGGGAAAACCAAAATCTCATGAGTCACAGTTAGAATCTGGGGCCAATTTCATAGAGCTGCTAACCACAAAAAATTGCTTAGCACCAAAAAGTCTTGCTTATTAAAAACAGGTTACCAGCCAACATTTTACATGTTTTTCATGCTAAGCAGAAAACCAGCGGTTTATTAAACTAAAACGATAAAGATCACGTGAACATTTGCCAAGGACATATTTTCATGCTAAGCAAATTTGTGTGTTTAGCAGCTCTATGAAATTAGCCCCAGTTGGTTTCAGCGGGCAAGTTCCGAGGAACCATTAGGGGTTAGGGGTAATTATGTTATTTGTGCAGATTGTTTTCTGTGTGTATAATTTTTCTCTTAAAAAGATTTTTTTTGTAATCCTTTTTACAATTACGGCCTAATGGACCAACTGAATCTGAGTAGAACGGAACTGCATTGTTCCTTCCATGACATTAACTTATGCACTTATCGCCTGAAATGTATAGCGTTCATTATTAACGATGACTACAGAAAGAGGACAGGGTTGGGTTGCCCGTAATGGGCAATTATTTAATTTAACCAGTTACCGAGCTTGTTACTACGAGTGTATAATATAACAAAAGGCTGGGATATTTAGAAGTGCAGTCGTGAGACGAACATGATGCTTTTAGTTTTATAGTAGCATTAATCTCTTACAAAAAAAGCAACATGTTATCTCCGCTTTCATCGTTTATCATTATGCATAGGTCATTCCCATTACACGTCATTCCATTATACAGTTCTGCGGTTATTCCACGAAATTGATTCGCGAAACGGGGCAACTTTAGTCGATGTTCAGAACATTTTCAATGTAATTTCTGCATGTTAAACAATAAGGGGATGTGATGCAGGGTTGTAGTCGAGTCCCTGCAAGTCCTTTCACAAGTCCTTTCGTGAAGCCAGTCACAAGTCCCTTCATAAAGGCAGTCACAAGTAACTAGATGAACAATGACAAAGGAATGCCTTTGTCAAAGCTGATTTGAATAGCTTGTGATTTGAATTGGAACTGAATGACTTGTGATGGACTTGCAGGGACTTGCAGGGACTTGCAGGGACTTGCAGTGACTTGTGATGGACTCGACTACATCCCTGATGTGATGTGACGCAGAACACAGCGCGACCGTTGCAGTGTGAATTTAAGACTACGAAATACGGACTTGTTGGTAGTTTTGCGCATGCGGTGTAAGAGTTGAACCACTGAAAGGGAGAAAGGGACCAGATTTTAGGAGTCAAAATATTATGCGACACCAGAAAGTGTTTGGTGTTGTTTTATTGGTCGTTTAAAACCACTCATATGGCGGGTTCCACCAATAGGAATGGCTAAACTGTCGGAGGCATTTATTGAATACACAAATAAACCACAGGTAAATTTTAAAAACATTTCAAAGTGAACAAAGAAATCGGCAAGGCGGGACTAGGACCTCCTTCCAGATGTCGCGGGTTCAAGTCCCGCTTTGCCGATTTCTTTGTTCACTTTGAAATGTATGTATTAAATGTATTTTATATGCTACATAACTTTTCTTTATACGGTTTCATGCGAACCTTCAAATCACATCTACAGTCATTGCATTGTTATACTTATATTGTGTGCATGCAGCGTTTTTTTTGTTAGGGTTCTGGGTATACATATTTTCTGAAGCTATTTGAATATTGACATAATGTGACCTGTCATCACAAAATGAGAGTAAAGTCGGAAATATTGAAAATTAGGATATTGGTATTTTCAAATTCTTCAGAAAGAGAGCTTTCCAATGATACATAACACTTGGGGGTTTTGCGATAAATACTTTTCACAGCGCTCTAGAATGTCATGGGTTTCACAAAACGAGTTTGTGAGAAAACTTACTTTAAACATCTTAAACAAAAACATGCAAAAGATTACAAAACAGGACAAGTGAGGTTCGGTTGAGCATAGCAACGGCTATGTTCTAATCATTATTTCTTCTCGAAATTTTCCACACATACAAACTATTGTATAAACAACAAAATTTCGAAAACGTGGGATACTTCCGAGGACCTGATTTGCATATTTCATTACCGTGTTAATTAGACCACTAATGGACTCTAATCCAAACAAGTAACTACGCAAAATCGCGTAATTTAAGAGGTTTTCGATCATCTGATCTCACCAAAAAAATAGGAATATGTAGAGGAGGACTTGGGCTTTCCAAATTACGCAAATCTAAAAATTGACCACCCCTTCATATTTTGACTTTGAATGGCCATATCTCTGAATCACATTGTGCGACTTTATTGTCATTTTGTGGTGACAGGTCACATATATAATTGAGTTTACCTTCTTCCAGTAGCATATTCAACACGTCTCTTGAGGCGTGTGTGGCGGCGCAGTGGATAACGTAGACACCGTTATCGTCTCGTTGACAATAGCGTGGTTTATAAACCGTCTGCATGTTACAAATACAAATTATAATAACAATCTCTCGGGACAATTAGTAATTACGCTGAGAAAACAGTGCTTGAAAGGTAGGATACGCCATTGGTAATTGCTTGAATTACCATGAATGGGTGGATTTAGGGTTGCAGTTTATAGTATATATCGATCGTTTAACTGACCTGTCTGAAGTTTTACAATCATGAATGCTGGGGAAAGCAAGAAAAAAAGCGTTCGTTTTCAACCGGCGTCGGGCAGTGGTTCTTATGTTCTTGTTTTTTTATCGCGATCGCCGTCTGGCGATCAAATTTTGTTTTTATAAAATGTGTTGGAACAATAATTTACAGGATTTCTATAGCACAATCATTTTTCTTTCAAATAAGTAAGATATTTCTTAATAATTCACAAGTAGAAATGTTTGATATCTGCAAATGGTGTATCCTACTTTTAAACATACCATTTTCTGATAACATTTTATTAGTGGCATAGAAAAGAGGGAAACACAAATATTTCAATTTTGGTTACTTGCTTGCCAAGTCCTTTGATATTAAAAAAATTATTTAAAAAATGCCGAGGACACTTATATTAAATATTTACGTGGATCCACTCATAACATGTTTAGATTACGCTTGAATACATACAAGCTTCTGGGCCGCGTCCAAGGCGTTTTTGACGGCGCAGTAGTGCAATGGCGTTTGTCCGTATTCCCCCGGTAAATTGACGTCTATACCTTGATGATGACACAGGGCCTACATAGAAAAAACACGAATATTCGGGGTTAGATAAAGGCCAAATAAAAACTACACACTCACTGCACTGTTTTTTCAGTGTCTTTTCGGTATAATTGAAATTGTCACGAAGATAAATTGGACTAAGAAAATTGAGTGATGGTAGATTCGAACCAGGGACATTTTGATCGATTGCTCTCCCCACCATAGACAATCGCGGCAGTTCGATTATTAAAATCCTTGCATGTATACTATAACAAAAGAATAACAATGCTATGATGTCACTGTATTTTTCTAAAGCCCGTATAGACGATGTGCCCTCTGACGTCACGTGTTTACATATGTATTCAAATGTGCCCGGCAGTATGCGCACACATCGTGTTTTACATAAAATTTGCTTAAAGACTGACGTCGCAGATCAGATCGCCTTTGAATTATGTGACCTCTGATGTCATCTCTTAACCAAATTTATGTAAAACACGATGCGTGCGCATACTGCCGGGCACATTTGAATACAGATGTAAACAGAGGGCATATCGTCTGTAGTCTACTGTTAAGAGCGTATAAAGCCGTGTTCGCACTGGATAAACATTTTGGGTAACTTTACCACGACGCCGGGTAACATTCCAATGGGTTAGCTTCCCACCGTCCGCACTTGGATTTAATTGACGCGGGTAGAATTGCCGAGACCATGGGTAAACTAACCGTGAAAGGTCACTGGCTGATGTGACCTGTGGCCATTCGACCGGGTGATGGAAGATTTAACCGAGACGTCGCGTCCGCACTGGATTTTTCTGGCTCGGTTAAACTGACCTGGTCAATCTTCCTGGGCATCTTTGGCTCGGTTAAACTACCCACGCGGCGTGGGTAAGTTACCTGTGAGGAAAGTTACCCAGGCTGTTCGCACTGGACTTGAAATGGGTAAGTTACCCATTGGCTCGGTTAGTTTGCCCAAATTAAGTCCAGTGCGAACAGGGCTTAAGGCACTATTTCTCGGAGAAACCCTTCGATGCGGTGTACAACGAAAATTCGCGCACGGTGTCCATAGTCTTGACCTATAGACAGTAACCTACCTCTACCATATCCGGCATATTCAAGTCACAGGCAACGTGAAGTGGTGCCATTCTAGCAACGTCGAGCGCGGTCAGGTCTGCCCCAGCATACACAAGACTGTGGACTGTATCTGGGGAATTCCCTCTCACAGCATAATGTAGGGGAGTATTCTCCCTCATGTCCTTGGCGTTCACATCTAGTAAGAAAATGTCGCAAAAATAGGGGAAATAATATAGTTAGGTCAAAATTAGTACACACCATTTGCACTACTGAACTGTTGTGAAATATCTTACTTGACTGTAAGTGAATAAAAGTCTCCCAAGCATCCTGTGAAATCACGGCATCTGATGTGATATGGTTTTCAACAAAATACTCGGAACCAGACTTAAAACGCCTTTTCCGAGTTCGGGCGATTTCGTATTTTAAAAGCTCAACAGGTGACTTTCTCTTTTGTGTTTGTTTATAATTCTCAAATTATCTCGAATTGACTAGAACCAAATATTAATTTCGACTCGACTCGACTCGATTATCAAATATAGTGTACAAATATTTGTGACTCGAATTGATTCAAACTAAATATGGTCAGTTTGAACTCTCTTGGGAAATTACTCATAAATCTGTCAATTTATGTCAGATTTGGACGTTTGATTTCTCATTTTAAAGTGAAAAAGTGTATCTTTCGAACCATACCTATGTTATCGATGTTGGTGGCACATTCTATGTGTAGAATCCCATTATTATTTTGAGACACGATGTATACCAATCTTCTTCGTGTTTTCTCAAGGGCGCTTTTCAAACAATCCTTGCGTGCTTCAAAGTCTTATTCCTCGTTCACCGTAACAGCTAAGTCCATTCTAAATCGATCCAGAATAATTAAAACCAATATGAGCGCCACTTTGATTCTTCGTATAATAATTGTTAGCAGGTCTCCATGTTTACGTTCTGTGACGCGGTGCCGCAATTTGCTTTTGACTGACGGTACTATATGCCTTGAGGCAATTCAGTTTGTAATCGACCATGTGAAAGCTTTTAGGGCTAGAAAGCCCTGTATAGTTACAGTATCTATCTGTTAGATTTGGCAAATAAAGCATTCAGCGGAAATGCCATGGCCTAGTAATAGTATGAAGCATTGAATTCGTGTTCTGCAAGTTCTTCTGCAGGTTGGGAGTTAAAGTCAAGCCTGGGCTATGACGCTTCTATGCCTAATGTGGGTAGATGCATTTGTAATGGGATAAAATTGCTAAAATTGCAGGGGCCCCCCCTTTGTTTTTGTTTTGTTTTGGTTTTTTTTGTTGTTTTTTTGTTTTTGTTCTTCTTTTTTTTTGTTTTTTTGTTCTTCATTCCATTACACATTGTTATACCTTGTAATTGACAAGTTACCCATCCTAACATATTCATACTGTGAAGAGATCAGATTGTCTAGTTTCAGTGTGAGGACAAGGGCTGGTTCTTCCACACTTTCCTCGGTAGCCCACACCTCGAGTGGCCTTTGACCTTGTGATGAGCGATTTGCATAACAGAAAATGATCAAATATAATCACCGGGTCATTCGGCTTCGCGCGGCGTTTCTCTTCAATCAACCCGCCATATAATTTCGTGTGATGAGTAGGCAGTACGCTCTTGTCATTCGATTTAAACCCCAACAAAAAATCAAATTAAAACTAGACATGTGTTTGTGGACAAACACAGAGCTGTTTCGATTGTCTAACATTACTTTCAATATGTGTGTGTGGTGGTCTGTGTGTGCCAAGTTTGAAGTCGATTGGTTTTACAAGTGCCAAAGATATATTAGTTGAAAAAACGTGTACAAATCCTATGGGGAAAACTACACCTTTAATGTGACGTAACATGACCCACGATGATGTCATTATGACAATTTTTCCCTTGGCCCTCCTGGGAGTGGTGGTCGAGATGTGTGCTAAGTCTCAAGTCGATCAAATGTACGAAAGTGTCAAAGTCAATAGTCTAAAAAAAAACCGTGTACAAAACCTATGGGAGAACAATTTAACCTTTAACGTGACGTCACGTGACCTTGAATTACGCAATTGAATTACGCATTTTTTTTGAAGAACATCTGGGGGTGGTATTCTAAGTGTATGCCAAGTTTCAAGTTGGTCGGATTTACTCAAGTGTCAAAGTCAACAGTCTGAAGAAAAACGTGTACAAAACCTATGGCGAAAATTTCACCTTTAACGTGAAGATACGTGACCTTGAATGACGTAATCGCGACAAATTTCTTCTAGGACCATCTGTGGGTGGTGTCTAAGTCTATGCCAAGTCTCAAGTCGATCGGGTTTACCAAAGTGCCAAAGTGAATTGGCAGAACAAACGTGTGTAAATCCTATGGGTAAAAACACTGAAAGTAAAAAAAAAAAAAAAAAAACAAACTTTAACGAAAACAAAAGCTGTTTAGGGAAAATCAAATATAATCACCGCGTCATTCGGCTTCGCGCGGCGTTTCTCTTCAATCAACCTGCCATTCAATTTCGTGTGATGAGTAGGCAGTACGCTCTTGTCATTCGATTTAAACCCCAACAAAAAATCAAATTAAAACTAGACATGTGTTTGTAGACAAACACAGAGCTGTTTCGATTGTCTAACATTACTTTCAATATGTGTGTGTGGTGGTCTGTGTGTGCCAAGTTTGAAGTCGATTGGTT
The DNA here is from genome assembly GCA_037893245.1 of Crossaster papposus. Taxonomy (NCBI): domain Eukaryota; kingdom Metazoa; phylum Echinodermata; class Asteroidea; order Velatida; family Solasteridae; genus Crossaster; species Crossaster papposus. The sequence continues at coordinate 1,022,130 of JBAIAA010000193.1, forward strand.
TTACACAAGTGCCAAAGATATATTAGTTGAAAAAACGTGTACAAATCCTATGGGGAAAACTACACCTTTAATGTGACGTAACATGACCCACGATGATGTCATTATGACAATTTTTCCCTTGGCCCTCCTGGGAGTGGTGGTCGAGATGTGTGCTAAGTCTCAAGTCGATCAAATGTACGAAAGTGTCAAAGTCAATAGTCTAAAGAAAAACGTGTACAAAACCTATGGGAGAAAAATTTAACCTTTAACGTGACGTCACGTGACCTTGAATTACGCAATTGAATTACGCAATTTTTTTGAAGAACATCTGGGGGGTGGTATTCTAAGTGTATGCCAAGTTTCAAGTTGGTCGGATTTACTCAAGTGTCAAAGTCAACAGTCTGAAGAAAAACGTGTACAAAACCTATGGCGAAAATTTCACCTTTAACCAGTTCGCGCCGGGATTATTTTTACATCACCGAGCCGAGGGGCGGGATTAATTTTAACGAAACTCGATCCGAAGCGGGTTCTGGCCGATAGTGCCGGGAAGCACACCCGCGCATTTCTGGCCTTGCTCGCTGCTGACAAACATTTCCGAACTTGAACTTGGCGTGTTTATGCGTCATCCGTTTTAAATTTGGAAAAAACTTTGCGTTTATATACGTCATCCGGCGCGAACTGGTTAACGTGAAGATACGTGACCTTGAATGACGTAATCGCGACAAATTTCTTCTAGGACCATCTGTGGGTGGTGTCTAAGTCTATGCCAAGTCTCAAGTCGATCGGGTTTACCAAAGTGCCAAAGTGAATTGGCAGAACAAACGTGTGTAAATCATATGGGTAAAAACACTGAAAGTAAAAAAAAAAAAAAAAAAAAACATTTAACGAAAACAAAAGCTGTTTAGGGAAAATCAAATATAATCACCGCGTCATTCGGCTTCGCGCGGCGTTTCTCTTCAATCAACCTGCCATTCAATTTCGTGTGATGAGTAGGCAGTACGCTCTTGTCATTCGATTTAAACCCCAACAAAAAATCAAATTAAAACTAGACATGTGTTTGTAGACAAACACAGAGCTGTTTCGATTGTCTAACATTACTTTCAATATGTGTGTGTGGTGGTCTGTGTGTGCCAAGTTTGAAGTCGATTGGTTTTACACAAGTGCCAAAGATATATTAGTTGAAAAAACGTGTACAAATCCTATGGGGAAAACTACACCTTTAATGTGACGTAACATGACCCACGATGATGTCATTATGACAATTTTTCCCTTGGCCCTCCTGGGAGTGGTGGTCGAGATGTGTGCTAAGTCTCAAGTCGATCAAATGTACGAAAGTGTCAAAGTCAATAGTCTAAAGAAAAACGTGTACAAAACCTATGGGAGAAAAATTTAACCTTTAACGTGACGTCACGTGACCTTGAATTACGCAATTGAATTACGCAATTTTTTTGAAGAACATCTGGGGGTGGTATTCTAAGTGTATGCCAAGTTTCAAGTTGGTCGGATTTACTCAAGTGTCAAAGTCAACAGTCTGAAGAAAAACGTGTACAAAACCTATGGCGAACATTTCACCTTTAACGTGAAGATACGTGACCTTGAATGACGTAATCGCGACAAATTTCTTCTAGGACCATCTGTGGGTGGTGTCTAAGTCTATGCCAAGTCTCAAGTCGATCGGGTTTACCAAAGTGCCAAAGTGAATTGGCAGAACAAACGTGTGTAAATCCTATGGGTAAAAACACTGAAAGTAAAAAAAAAAAAAAAAAAAAAACTTTAACGAAAACAAAAGCTGTTTAGGGAAAATCAAATATAATCACCGCGTCATTCGGCTTCGCGCGGCATTTCTCTTCAATCAACCCGTCATTCAATTTCGTGTGATGAGTAGGCAGTACGCTCTTGTCATTCGATTTAAACCCAACAAAAAATCAAATTAAAACTAGACATGTGTTTGTAGACAAACACAGAGCTGTTTCGATTGTCTAACATTACTTTCAATATGTGTGTGTGGTGGTCTGTGTGTGCCAAGTTTGAAGTCGATTGGTTTTACACAAGTGCCAAAGATATATTAGTTGAAAAAACGTGTACAAATCCTATGGGGAAAACTACACCTTTAATGTGACGTAACATGACCCACGATGATGTCATTATGACAATTTTTCCCTTGGCCCTCCTGTGAGTGGTGGTCGAGATGTGTGCTAAGTCTCAAGTCGATCAAATGTACGAAAGTGTCAAAGTCAATAGTCTAAAGAAAAACGTGTACAAATCCTATGGGGAAAACTACACCTTTAATGTGACGTAACTTTAGCGAAAACAAAAGCTGTTTCGGTGAAAAACCGAAACAGCTAAAAACCTACTCGAACAGCCATCAAATTTGCAGGATTGTTTTTGCAACATGTAGGCCTACTTGGTCATTCAAATTCTTTATCGAGCCGTCATTAATTTTAAATAATTTTATATAAATTTTAAGTCACTAAACCACGTGAATGAACAATAGGAACCCATTGTAAAACCATAGACACACTCAAACAAGCGATATACACATATCCGTGAATGGTACCAGCCAACTGGTCTGGTTCCCTAACCTGATAATTCCCCGATGTATACAAATACTGTTTCGTTTGAAGTAGGGTCAGGGATCCAGACTATACAACAGCATTTTATTACTTAGTTTTTCCAGCGAAATACGAACACAACAAAACATTTATAAAAAAATAAATACTAACCTCAAATCTAATCATTTCTAAAATTTATAGTAACAAGCAAATGTTGTCTACCTTTAAGATAAGAAAAAATGAAGTTGCAGGCGTATATATGGCTAAATTAAAATGATGCTTCGTACATTTTTACTCTTGTCTTGTTCATTGTCATGGGCTTAATATTATAATGTTTATGCGCAAAATCACATGGCTAACTTCAGCAACGCGTATTTAACGTGTGTTACCAGGTAGCAAACTAATGTTTTAGCTAGTGACAACCATGACGTAACAGTAAAGGTGAAATATACACACTTCTGATGTGACACTTATACGCATCTCGAGATTGGTTTTGTTCACGTACTTATTTTTACCCCCAAGTCCCATATCATAGGACGTGCGATGTTTTAATGAGTTTGGAGAGTTGTGCGGCGATTTCCCCTGTAAAGTACATTTGAAATAGGCATTTTTTTACGAACGTTGTATGTTGTATTATTCGCATTTTTCTCAAAATTTTCAGTGCCAAAAATTGACTTTTCTCAAAACGACTTTAATATTATCTTTGATGCAGGAGGAACATCAATCAATAAAAACGAAGCTAAAATTCAAAGATTTTATTTTTTTTTTATTTTATTTTATTTTTATTTTTTTTGGGGGGGGTATATTTTTGATGGATTTTTTTCTTCAAATTTTTGACCCAATTTTTGTTCACGTGAAATCCGCCTAAATTCGATGGCAATGGAATAACCTCTATGGTCTTGTAAGCATCTTCTAAAAGAAGTTTGAAAACGTATAAACCTAACAATTTCTCGGGCATAATCCTGACTGTTCCTATTGTTTCAGACGGTTTTTGATTTTTTGCTAATTTTAAATAACGGAATTTAACTCGTCATAATATATTTTTGTTTTTAGGTTGCACCGGTTCGTTGTTTGTGGAGTTCAGGTACATGACTTGTATATGCAATCAATAGTGACGGGCTAATTCGTGCACCAATCCATTTATTTGCATAATTGTAATGGCCTAATTGGCGCCACGAACCGGTTGATATGGAAAACACTGTAAAACGTCTACACGCATTAGACGTGTTTGAACGCGCTGATATCTCGTGTGTAATGATGTACGTTGGTAATGCCGCTGTTATCCTCCAATGCATTCAAAGGCATCGTAAACATGGCCTGCCGTTTTCAATTAAGCACTTTAATAATTATTAATCCTTTTAGGGAAACGAGGTTCTACGCAGAACAGCCAAAGTGGCAAAATAAGTCGGGGCACGTAATGAGATTTCTGTATCAACCGACTCATCACTATATAAAACAAAGCCTGTCACTTTATTAAAATAGTTTTTAATGAAAATAATAGGATAACCGTTTATCTCCTAGTCTTGGTTGCAAGACGTCCTTATCGCGATTATGTGAGTTAACCAAGACGACCTATTCCAAGGTCATGGCGCGCGTGGTCTACGGCGTACGTTAGAAGGCGCCTGCATCGGCGGCTGCGCGCTGCATACCGCGATTAGGACGCCGTGTTCCCATTGGACTTTTTCTTCCGCGGCCACGCGGAAACCGCGGCATTCCTTAGCGTGAATCTACCGCGCGTTCCCACCTGGACTTATATTCCGCGACGGAACGGTTCATTCGCTGTTCGAGACTGGCAGAATGTCACACATTGCGGGCGCTGTGCACAGTCACCTTTGACCTATGCGGGATATGACGTGCCTGTGACGTATTTTTCGCGCGCTGGATTCGTTGGCCACGTAAACTGCAGCAACTGGACGAGATTGAAAAAAGCGCTGACCGTATTGCATCATACACACGGTAATTCCTACACACGCTGCGTACGGTACATACCACACCGCCATCAATGCAAACGAGACAGGGAACCATACTACCATTTTCGCGCGAGTTCTGTGTATAGTTGTGACGTATACAGGAAGTGTTGTTGTTTGCATAGCGTTTTACAGCGGTAGGTTTACAGCGCGGAGCGTTCCCATTGGACTTTTTAGCGGCCCTGATAATTTACCGTGGCTGCGCGGAAGTCTTCCGCGACCTCTTTCGGCCTGTTAATTTTACATCACGGTCGCGGTAAATAGACAGGGAGGTCAGTCTACCGTGCGTCCCCATTGGATTTAATTTTGTCATTCTAAAGAAAAGTCGCGGTACTCTAACAAAATTAAGTCCAATGGGAACATGCCTTTAGACTATTCTCCAAGCTACTAGAATTAATACTGTTCCCTAAAGGTTTTTATGACATCTTCACTTTCAATATTCTTTATTTTAAGCTACAATAAAATGCAAAATTTCTTACTCGCAGTTTTAAAACACAATCGTTACTCGCTTTTCCAAAGAGTTACAAATAACTCGTTAAGAGAAATTTGTGTGATGAAAGTGTTTAAATAACTGGAGAAATACTTATACTTAGTCTACTAAACCTAGACTAACCTATACTAACCTAACTAAACCTATACTAAAGGTGGAATAAAAAAATTGTAGTTGATATACAAAAGGTAACCAGCCAAAACACTGTTAAAAAGCTTAGTTGTTGTAAAGATATTATTGAAAATAACTTGAAAAGATCGTTACATGTATTTCAAAAGATGCGTTTTAGAGACGCACTTTTGAAAATGTCCGCAAATATTGCTTGCGCAAGCGTTTGAACGGCGCACGAGTGACACGCGAATAGCTGCAAATCCGGCAGAGGACGCGCCCTGAACGCAGATTGTGGACGCAATTCAAATAATTGTGACTCAGACAATTATAAATTGAAATCGACATTTTGTAATATTGTTTCCTCGGAATATGCAGCATTCGCAGAGCTAAAACTTCATCCGGTTTTAGTTGCAAAGCATCTTACTTTATATTTTAAGCATTGTTGCTCCTTCAAACGATAACAATTTTAGGATAAGAACGAAAAACTACGCAAGACAAAAAAGGATGACAAAATTACGACGGGGCAATAATTTCAGACCTACCTCCACCGCAGTTCAAGGCGTGTTCGACCAGGTCCGTGCGGCCCAAGTTGGCCGCGTAGTGCAGCACTGTCGCCCCTTTGTGGTCGGTCTCATAAAGAATAGCCGCGTTATCTCGTACTGCCTGAATGAATTCCTCTAAAGTCAACGTAGCCATGTCCTAGATAGAATAAAAACCATGTTTTCTCCTAAAATGTATACATTTGTATATTTAGGTGTCTCAACAAAAAAATTACAACGCACCTTTAGTAAGTGTCGGAATAGAATAATTAAAACGACAGAATAAAGTCAAATTAGTTGGCTATAATTTTAAGAAAACCGCGCTTGATTCGGTTCAGTAATTACGGAGAAATGAACGATTACGTAACAGTAGTCAAAGAACACTTCCATCTAAGTTTGTGTATTACACAGATTTTCTTTTGTGCAGGTGGTTACTTACTCTTTTCTCTTTTCAATTAGCCAGCACTGTTTAAAGGTAGTATACACCATTTACAGATATCGAAAATATTTACTACCGAATTATTAAGAAATATCTTACTCATCTGAAAGTAAATAATGATTCTAGGCATCCAGCAAAGTGATTGCGCTAGATATCCTGTAATTATTCTGGAAAATAAAATTTTATAAAGAAACATTCGCGATCACGACTGTTATCTTTAAAAGAAGTATTTGTTAATTTCTTGTCTGTGCTGTCTAAATCACTCAATATGAGCAAACTTAGATGGAAGTGTTCTTTTACTACTTTTACGTAATCGCTCATTTCTCCGTGATTACTGAACCGAATTAAACGCGGTTTTCCTTACATCATAGCCAACTAATTTGACTTTATTTTGGCGTTTGAATTGTTAGATTCCAACACTTATTTAGGAAGTTATGATCACCCAAAGTAGCGTTGTAATTTGTTTGGAGACACCCTGTATGTTCATACCGGTTATTTCAACTCTAGCCCTGCTGATCAAACAGGGTCTAACCAGTTGATATTTCCGTTGGAACCTGTTGGATTTAGCTGGTTTAGTAGCAATAATTCCGCTTCCACAATGATCAATTATCCCGTCAGGGGACTTACCGAGGATGCCGAGTTGCTGCCGTAGTTGCACCAGCTAACGCTGCTCCCCATCTCGCGTCCGTTCCGCTTGCCTTCGCCCCCGTTCCGCTTGCCTTCGCCCCCGTTCCACTTGCCTTCGCCCGGGAACATCGACGTCTTCACGGCCGTCGTCGACAGCACCGACCCCGCCGACGACCCCTTGTCCTGGAGCGAGATACGCTCCTGGTCGCGGCTGATGTTCGCCACTTTGATCCAGCGCTCCGTGAATTTACGGGTCCCCCTCATTGCCCGAACTCGCCGATCGGCTAGTTTTAGTCCAGCACCGTACCACCACTGTACCGTTATCGAGGAAAGTAATTCGCTCCGGTGTTGTTCCGTTTCTTAATAAGAATGTAGTCCAACAGTTACTCGAGTATCAATCTTCGAAATGGTCCTTTAGCAATAATGTTTAATGCTACCATGCGATTTCTTGGCAACTGAATTCTGAAGCGCGCTTGATGCTTCGCCTCTTTATATATGAGCTTATGTTGGATGCGCTAATCCAGTTACGCATATACTTAATAAACATGGCCAAAGTAATTCAAATACTCGTTACCATATTAAAGGTATAACACTATTTTGTTTGCCCTTCGACGAGTGATTCTTTTGAAAACAATCCTTGACTTCAAATTGTGACTCGGCAAATTGTGAATTGAAAGAGAGATTCTAGAATATTGTTTTCTCCACATTATACAGCATTGACAGAGATACAACGTTTTCAGTTTAGTTGTAAATCACCTTTCTTAAGATTTCGAGTATAACAGTCACAAATGTGGGTTGAAAGAATTGTAATGGTGTGAGGAAAATTGTGACCCAGCACGAGTAAATGAGACACTTTGAGGCAAAAATGAAAATTAAGATTTTGATTTCATCATTTAAAGCTTGTTTAGCTTTAAATGATAAAATCAAAATCTCAATTTTCATTTTTGCCTCAAAGTGTCTCATTTACTCGTGCTGGGTCACAATTAGTATTTTGGTGAAATTTGGTCCAGGATTCTTAACTACGTCAATTTAAAGGAATGTCCACACAAGGTATGTAATGTTTGACTGTGTGTATGCATCTGATATTTTGGGTAAAGTTCAAATCGGTCTTCCAATTACACTTGGGTTATAGATGCAATAGTGTAACCTTCATAATGGTTTCGTCAAATGTCATTTGAGGTCGAGTTGTAACATAGGCTTGAATTATTGTACAATGTGTCTTATTCGAAAACTTTAGGTCTAGTTGCAATCACACTTGGGTCATATGTGCAATATTGTAACCTTTACTGAGGTCAAAGGTCAAATATTTATTTATTTATTTTCTGATCTTTTATCAGGGTAGCTCGTTCACATATAATGTGGTCTTCCACGGGGCCCTGAACATAAATTATAAATTAAAAAATCGAACAATTTAAAGGATTAAAAGTGTGTACAATTATCAAAACAAATAAGAAATAGATAGGAAATAAGATCATACAAATTTGTAACCTTTAAGTTATAATCATTAAATAAAAGAGACATGGACGGGTTTACAATAATAAACAATATAAATGTGTATCTAAAAACGACAATAGACAAAAGTGCTGATTAAGAAGTTAAATTTAAGAATAAGATCACAAAATGAGTCCTAAATGCAAATATATACACTTAACGTGCTAAGAAAACGTACAATTAAAACAATAATTTGGAAGTAACTTAAACGGTTAAAAAGTTAAGTTTCATTGTTGACTTAAAAGACCCAATTGAGGCTGCTGATCGTGTTACTTTATTTAAACTATTCCAGACAGTAGCCCCAGCAACAAAAGGACTATGCTTTAAGCAGTCTGATTTATATTTAGGAATGAACACGGTGTCCTCAGTTGCTTGTCTTGTAGAGTGATGGTGCATGTCAGATATTTTAATGAAATCTTCTGTCAGGTAGGTAGGGGCAAGATTGTTGGTACATTTGTACATGAGTACTGCTCGCAAGTAGCATAATCGTTTTGGTAACGGCATCCAGCCTAGTGTATTAAATAGTGCACTTGATGGAGTATCATATCCTTTACCTAGAATTAATCTGGCAGCACGTTTTTGGAGTTTATACAGCTTGTCTGTGTGCATGTTGAATCTCTCTGACCAGATTTGCGAAAAGTAATCAAAATGGGGTAAGATAAACGCATTATAAAGTAATTTGACAGAGTCAGCCGGAATATATGGTTTTACCCGGCGAATAATACCCAGTTTTGCTTGTACAGTACTCACAACTGAGGTACTGAGGTCAAAGGTCAAAGCAGGCGAGACGAGTGGTTTTAGAACTATCCTTGTTTATAGCATTGTAACTCAAATCAATAACTGGTCTACAATCCATTTGGTGGAACTACCACAACAAAACTTATTAAAATGTAAAATGTATTCTTTCTCGATCTTTAGACGCAATCAAGGATCCCTAGAAATATTCCTAGACGTTAATATTGCGGCTCGCAAGCCAGAAGAAACCTATAGCATGTTTTTTTATTTAGTCTAGCCAAGGAAATGTCCAATCACAGAGCGCGGTTCAGACGGGCGAGATTGTTTATTTGCTCAACGAAAAAACAGCGTTGTCATGCCGTTGCGTCGCGTTATGTATAGCGAGCTACCTGTAGATTATATTCCCCTGCGGCCACTAATGGTGCGCGTAAAGAATTGACAATTTAAATACGTCAATTTGTGTGCGGTTGACGAGTGACGCACGTCTACGTACAGTAAAAATTGTAACCTCTTCTTTTCTCTAATGGGTTTCGTCCAATAATGATTTTCATTACGGTTGATCACACACTAATTACAGATCAAGGATTATGAACGGCTACAAGACAGATAGACTGGTACCCTGGCCGTACAATTCCCGACGTTTATACATTGCTCCGTTAGTGGGGTCTGGGAACCACACAAGAACAATTTTTTTTTTAGATTTTTTCAGCTTCTACGAACAAAAACCATTAAACAAATCAGTGTAATAATATTTGCTATACAAAACTAACTCCGGCTATCCGAGATTCCGATTAAAGCTAAGCTGATGTATACGAAGTAAGCATTTCAGTTACGATGATTAATGGTATATCTTATTACATGTTCAGTTAATTAAAAGTGGTTAGAGATATTTTTTTGCAAGTCACAGTAACTAGGACGGAAGTAATTGACGAATTCAAGTCTAAATTTAAGCTGACGGACGAATAATGTAAACAGTTCGGAAACGCTGATTCATTGTATGTCTAAGAAAATTGTTAATTGAAAAGTGATTTCGAATTTTGTTTTGGCAAGTCGTAGCAGGCCGGAAGTACCGTACTAACGGGGTAACTTTGGCAATTTGGAGTGGTAAATGTTTGGTCAGATCGTATCAGGGTAAATGTTTGGGAAATTTATACAATATCACATAAAATTCAGTTTGATATTATTTTTCAACTCTTTCTTGATCATTTACTATAAATACACCCCCCTCCCAAATCCATCCATTCATGGTGTATTCAAGTATTTCATACAAATTTAGTAGTTTTTTATGTTTGTGAATGGTGTATACTACCTTTAATTTTCCCTTACTTTTCCCGACAACTGAGGGCGCTGTTAATAGGCCGTATTATTGAACGTAGAGGGCGCTGTGCTCACGGTATTTGTGGGTGCGATTAGGAGATAATTCACGTCAGTTTAAATATTCTTACAGCTCCCAAATAATATTCAATTTTTTGAAAAAAGTAAAGTTACTCAAACCATGCTCAAACTACTTCAATAAACGCCTGTGTTGGGTACCCAGAAAATGGCGTCTTACAGCGCCCTCATGCGGCAAAAATACGGCGCATTGCAGAATTCCCTTTTTGTTTCAACAAGTTTAAAGTTGGGATACATATATTTATTTTTAATTTTTAAACCCTTACCATATAAATCCTCAAATGCAAATTGCAGGATTTTGCAGGATTGAGGACATTTGGGGTTTTGCAACTGGATACAGGTCATAAGGCCTGAACTATAATTTTGCAGGATTGAGGTTATTTGTACACTGCTCATGCTCTATGCACATTCTCCATAGAGCTTCGGTCAAGGATAGGAAACGTTTGCCGACCAATGGTCATGTGTGCAGACCCTTGTTGCAATAGGGCACTTAGCAGCTGTTTGTTCCATGTTTGGCTGCTTTATAGCTCATTGGTAAACCCACTGCAGGATTCAGGCAGTGGTCACTAGTAATAAACTAGAAATGTTCCCAACATGTTCACCTTTTGCCCCTCCCCTTAATTTGTTTTTATTATATTCGTGGCCTTCCAATGCACTCCAGAGAATGCCAAAGGAAACCCAGGGCCAACTTGGTCATGTTGTGAGTACAAAGTGTATTACACTGATAAGCAAAGCCACATGCCCATTTAATTTCTTTAATGATAAACAGTAGCCCCCCCCCCCCCCCCCATGGAATCCAGTTGGAGCTTTGAAAATAAGTTGTCTGGTAATGCAAAGAGTCCTCCAATGTACCTCAACTGAAGTGCATTGGCACTACTAACTGTCTGTCTTGCAGTAAACGACTCCCATAGAGCAAGAGCTGAGGTTTGTTTAGATAATACCCCCCATGACCACAAATCCTCGCGACTTCCCTGTAGCCACATCAACATCTTGCATTGCCTGGAACAAATCTTCAGTCTTCAACCACAGTTTGGGCTTGGAAACATTGGTGTCAAGCATCAGGAAGCGGTCGGAGGCTCTGTGATACGCACAGATGGGGCTGTGATGCCCGAACTGGGAAGCCTTCCCGAGTTGGCCCAGGAGGTACCGCTGGAAATTCACGATCACTCCGTTGCTTGAATCTTCTCGGCTCAGAGCTTCATTGACTCGACTGCGGAATTCGTCTACGGAGGACTCTTGACCAAAGTAGACAGTAGCTTGGTGCTTGTGGTTGCGTAGTAACTGAGCTACGTCTATCAACGTGGTGCCTGTTGTCTTGATGACGTCGTGGGTGATGACCTCTTCCGTCTCCTTAAAGGCAAACATGGCAAAGCCGTGGTACTGCTCCTTGATGTCCTTGCAGTGACGGAACTCGCAGTACCCCGCTTTGCGGCAGGCTTTACCACACTCGGAGGACGCGAGGAGGAGGGCGGTGCTCTGAATGCCGCAGTGAGAGTAATGCTGTTGGAAGTCGAACATGTCCATCAGGATGTCCTGACGATTCTCGGCTTCCTCTAGAAGCTGTTGGCCTTCCTTGGATTCCAACGCAATCGGGTCGCCGACTTTAACGTTTCTCTCCATATCTGCCTCAGTACCTGATATGGAATCAATTGAGAAAAGCAACATTTCAAGTGCGGTATGCTGGAGGAAAACCGACAGTACCTGCTAAAACTGTAGCATCCTAAGAAGAACCTTTAGAGCTTGAAATTTCAAGCTAATAACCTAGCCCCATAAATGTTGCTCAAATACTGGACTTCCAATGAACCTTATTCACGAGGAAGCCATTTTGGTCGTGTTCCCACTTTCCAGAATCATATTTCATAAATGGTTAACTGGTGAATTGTTCCAGACTATTTCTGCATTCTACCCCAACTTTAATTTTTTGTTTTTAATGTGGCTCAAATATTAAGGTTAAGGGTAAACATTGGCCTATGTTCAATCGCATATTTAAAATTATTCATCAGAGAAAATTGGTATTAATTTAATTAGCATAGTGGCTACCCAAACTCGCATCAACATCAATTTTTGGATATCGCTCTTGGAACCAGATTGGTTTATACTACATGTAGTACTAGTCAGGTTCCAAGAGTGAAAGGTCTAGTCCGAGTAACTTGGACCCAAAAATCACCTTTTTCAACATTTGGACATGGTCTGGTGATTAGGATATAATATCACCAGACCATGTCCAAATGTTAAAAAAGGTGATTTTTGGGTCCAAGTTACTCGGACTAGGTCATTGCTCTCATTTCTATCCATATTTCTATCCAAAACTTTCAATAATAATGGCAGACTCGACCTACCCATGGAGGAATAAGAGCAGACCTACCTGATACTTTCAGCTTTAAGTTGCTAGCTGAGTAGCCCAGTCTTCGTTTGTGTCAATCCTAGATTCATGAGACATGAATCAACAAATGCAAAGTTGTTGCGTAAATATATTATTATATACAATTCTCCTACTCAATTACGTGACACAGCATTTTTGTAAATCAGTAATCCAGTGCCAGTACTATTAACAACACTAATCTTTGGTCTTATTTATCACAAAGATTGTATTATAACACGGGTCATTAGGACACTAGATTATTTTTGTACAGCTTACGATCGATAAAATGGCATGACATCATTAAATTGGCCACCAGAAAGGGCGCCCCTAGCGTTGGATAGGTAAGTGCGTTTGCTGGGACGCACGAGGGCGCTCTTTCTATGCATTTTTCTTGTCGCATACCAACTATGGAAATCACGTTTTTTAAGCCTCCCGGCTTATTTATGCGCATGCGTGCATGAATTTGAAAATATTAGAAACTGGTGTATATTGTAATCATGCATATTCATTACACCCGACATTCAAGCGTAAACATTATTAAGGGCGATTCCTAAGACAAATGTGATTTTTTTTGACGATATTTAGTTTTTTGTGAACGATTTTTTAAAAAGATTCTTGACAGAATTCTTTCCAGATTGTAATGTATTAAGACTTTGATAGCAAAAAGGTAGCACATATTGAAGTTAAAATGAAATGTCATATTGCACACTGTGAGTGTTAGTGCACACTGGGATGACGGGGTCTAGCCTGGATGATGGTTAAAAGTAATGAGGCTTCCAACAACTATACCTCATGCTGGCCACGTTACCCAACTCTGCATTTATTTGCCTTCTGGAAACTTTCTTCCCGCGTGGGAAAGGATCCTTGAGGCATCTATTTGTGGAGTAACCTGTTGTTGGAAGCCTCATCCACCTTACCCTCCCTATTACTAATAAGGGGTTTCCACTGACCTCATCTACATTGCACAGCGTTATTTGCCTCCTGGAAACCTTTATACCCGGGAAAGGAGCCTTGAGGCATCTGTTTGTAGAGTAATCAGTTGGAAGCCCCACCTCACCTCCACTCACTCACCCTCCACCCACTCACCCTCCACTCACCCTCCACTCACTGACTTACCCTCCACTCACTGACTTACCCTCCACTCACCCTTCCTAAAATACTAACACGGGGTGGGAGATGACAACCTTCACGCGGTCCACCCTGTTTCCACTGATGTCATCAAACTGATGTATGCAGTAACACGTTTGGCTGCTCACCATACGAAAGAAGAATACTAAATTACCCGAAAAAGACCCATGTCGCGACGCGAAAGACAATTTAAAAAAAACGCATCAAGTTAATAATAATTTTGAATAAAACATTCGTATTAAAGTATAAACCATTGCTCATGCCATAATTAATAAAATCATTAATAATTTATTATTCATTATTCCAATGTTGGCCAAAAAAATATAACAAAAACTACGCGAGAGACTCGTGTCGTGACGTGGAGACAATTTTTGATTAACTAATGCTGGACTTACACTGGGCCACGATTCCAACGATCGCCATGATTTGAGAGAATTGTGACTAGCCAGATGCCACGCTTCGCGCGGCACCCGCTAGCTGGGTGGAGTCGTAACTTATAAATAAACCTTGTTGACGCCCTGAAAACATAATGGGATTGTATGACAAACAAACCGCGAAACTTACTGACCAGCTAAATGTGTCTATAAACTTGTTTGTTTGTCATCCCACAACTCTTTTCAAATGTGTTGAAAAGGTTTGTTTCATGTTTCAAAAAGTTGTACATAGATCAGACAGTTTTTAATTAAAAAGTAACTTGCTCAAATGAAAACCTTGCTATTTTCTTTAAATATACCATGGGCCACTGCATATCGTGCCAAGTTATGCCGACAGGCAGCCTCCGGCCGGGAGACCTTTCCATTTATTAGGCTGTCTCACTTTAACCTTTACATAATTTATACATTATGTACATACATGTACATGCACATGTACATCTATTTCTAACCATTGAGGGGTGAACTTTGCACTGTGGTTACTTTCCTCGCCTTGTGTGGCAGCTGCGGTCTGATCATCCCACCTTGTTGGTTCACATGTATCTTACTGGTTCAGTCCTACTTGGATTTTGTAGGTTTTCTCCAGAATATTGGTTTGGTTGTTCATGATTATCGCACGCTTGAGAACTACTCGGTTTACAAATGTACACCAATATTTCAATAGATGCATGAAAAAACGTTTGGTAAAACAAAATGTTACCAGTCGCGAAGGCATTAATGTAAAATCTATAGTTTTAAAATATGTAGTTCCCCGACGACGCAGTTGTAAATGGGATCTGAAATTCAATAGTGCTATCAGGTAGAAAATAATACCAGTATTCATAACAGCTAAAGAAAGGATACAACTGGGACATTCCAAATTGAAAACATTAAATGTTGTGAAAGGTATCTTTATTAAAAAAATAAAAATAAAAAGAGTTGGATAAATATTATGAAAGGATATAACTGGTACATTCCAAATTGAAAACATTAAATGTTGTGGAAGATATCTTGAATATCAAAGATTCACCAAATGCACAGCAGTGCAGTGCATTGGCATGTTTTGCTGACTTGCAATAAACAACTCCCATAGAGCAAGAGCTGAAGTATGTTTAGATATTAAATATCCCCCATGATCACAAATCCCCGCGACTTCCCTGTAGCCGCATCAACATCTTGCATTGCCTGGAACAAATCTTCAGTCTTCAACCACACTATGGGCCTGGTAGCATTGGTGTCAAGCATCAGGAAGCGGTCGGAGGCTCTGTGATACGCACAGATGGGGCTGTGATGCCCGAACTTGGAAGCCTTCCCGAGTTGGCCCAAGAAGTACCGACGGTAATTCACGATCGCTCCGGTGCTTGAATCTTCTCGGCTCAGGGCTTCATTGACTCGACTGCGGAATTCGTCTACGGAGGACTCTTGACCAAAGTAGACAGTAGCTTGATGCTTGTGGTTGCGTAGTAACTGAGCTACGTCTATCATCGTGATGCCTTTTGTCTGGATGACGTCGTGGGTGAGGACCTCTTCTGTTTCCTTAAAGGCGAACATGGCAAAGCCGTGGTACTGCTCCTTGATGTCCTTGCAGCGACGTAACTCGCAGTACCCAGCTTCGCGGCAAGCTTTACCACACTCGGAGGACGCGAGGAGGAGGGCGGTGCTCTGAATGCCGCAGTGAGTGTAATGCTGTTGGAAGTCGAACATGTCCATCAAGATGTCCTGACGATTGTCGGCTTCCTCTAGGAGCCGTTGGCCTTCCTCGGATTCCAACGCAATCAGATCGCCGACTTTAACGGTTTTCCCCATATCTGCCTCAGTACCTGACATGGAAGCAAGACAAACAACATTTCAAGTGCGGTATATTGGAGAAAAACAGACAGTACCTGCTAAAACTGTAGCATCCCAAGAAGAACCTAGCTCGAAATCCCACCTCTAAACCTCATGACATGGTACGATTCGCCATGTAATGAGCTTTATAGCTTGAGATTTTAAGCTATAAACCTAGCCCCATAAATGTTGCTCAATAACTGGACTCCCAATGGACCATATTCCCGAGGAAGCCATTTTGGTCGTGTTCCCAGAATCATATTTCATAAATGGTTAACTGATGCATAGAATGGTACCACTTTAATTTTGTGAATAAGATTAATACTGCTGCAAACTGCTTACTGGCTGGAATGACCTGAAATATACAAATCAAATAAGTTAAGAGGGCCTAATATTTCGATCTTAACAAGATCTTCTTCAGAGACTAAAACAAGATCTTCTTCAGAGACTAAAAACTTTAATTTTGTGTTTTTAATGTGGCTTAAACATTAAGGTTAAGGTAAACATTGGCCTATGTTCAATCGCAGATTTAGTTCATCAGAGAAGATTGGTAATAATTTATAATTACACAGTGGCTACCCAAACTCGCATCAACATCCATTTTTGAATATCGCTCTTGGAACCATAATAATAATAATAATAATAATAATATTGAATATTTATAGTGCGCCGGCATCCGTCAATAATTACGCCCATGGCGCATAACAATACAAAACAGAACACTTAGGACAAACAACAGTTAAACATGTGTGTTTTTAGTGCAATTTTAAAGTCAGAGAGACTAGGTTGTAAGTTAACGGATGGCCTGGGGAATGTTTGTCCCACAGAAATGGACCAGCATGTGAAAAATCTCCCCAAGTGTTGGTGGTACGTGGGACTATCATCTGGCAAGCACTGTAAGTTGAAGGTAACGAATGCCATGTTGCTTCAATTGTTTTACAATTGCTGTTGTATGCTGGTGAAATGCATGTAGAATATGAAATATTGTCAGAAGAAGTTTCAACTCACTTCGTTGTAGAACAGGGAGCCAATGAAGCGAATGTAGAATAGGTGTAATAAGAGTTTGACGTGGATAGCGAGTTACAGCAGAAGCTGCACAGTTTTGTTAATTTCTGAAGACGTGAAATTTGAGATGAAGGTAAATCATCATCATCATCATCATCATCATCATCATCATCATCATCATCATCATCATCATCATCATCATCATCATCATCATCATACTATCATCATACTATAATTCGAGCAACGTTTGTCTGTTTGTTTCGCTACTCCTCCCAAGTCCTTGGTCCGATCTCGCCCAAACTTGGTGGGTGGATGTAAGTTCACCCCAGAATTGCCCTTGAGGGGTTCATTTTTGGAAAGGTCAAGGTCACTGGGGTCAAAGGTCAAATGTTCGTTTTTCGCTACTCCTCCCAAGTCCTTGGTCCGATCTCGCCCAAACTTGGTGGGTGGATGTAAGTTCACCCCAGAATTGCCCTTGAGGGGTTCATTTTTGGAAAGGTCAAGGTCACTGGGGTCAAAGGTCAAATGTTCGTTTTTCGCTACTCCTCCCAAGTCCTTGGTCCGATCTCGCCCAAACTTACGGGTACGGGTACGTCACCCCATCCCCAACTTCCCTTCTTCCGGTCATATGTCAAGGTCACTGGGGTCAAAGGTCAAATGTTCGTTTTTCGCTACTCCTCCCAAGTCCTTGGTCCGATCTCGCCCAAACTTACGGGTACGGGTACGTCACCCCATCCCCAACTTCCCTTCTTCCGGTCATATGTCAAGGTCACTGGGGTCAAAGGTCAAATGTTCGTTTTTCGCTACTCCTCCCAAGTCCTTGGTCCGATCTCGCCCAAACTTACGGGTACGGGTACGTCACCCCATCCCCAACTTCCCTTCTTCCGGTCATATGTCAAGGTCACTGGGGTCAAAGGTCAAATGTTCGTTTTTCGCTACTCCTCCCAAGTCCTTGGTCCGATCTCGCCCAAACTTACGGGTACGGGTACGTCACCCCATCCCCAACTTCCCTTCTTCCGGTCATATGTCAAGGTCACTGCGGTCAAAGGTCAAATGTTCGTTTTTCGCTACTCCTCCCAAGTCCTTGGTCCGATCTCGCCCAAACTTACGGGTACGGGTACGTCACCCCATCCCCAACTTCCCTTCTTCCGGTCATATATTACACCCACGGGTACTTTTGACTAGTGATACAAAAGAGAGTTAGACAAATCCAGGCGAGATGATATAAGGGCATGAACGAGTTTTTCTGTGGCCGATCGTGTCAAGTACTTACGGATCAAACCAAGGTTTATTGAAATAAGCCCTTGCTTAAATCAAGTATGCCCAGAAAGGTGACAATTGCGATTATGAAGTAAAAACACGAATTTTCCAAAACATGTGCGGTACATTTTGTTTTAAGACGTTTTACTGAAAACATGAAATACCGCATTTTCCAGATGTTTTTGGAAACGTTACTTTTTTTAAAGGCCACTTGGAACGGAACGGTTTATTGGAATATGCCCTTGCTGAAATTAAGTGTGCCTGAAAAGGTGACAATTAGAATTATGAAGAAAAAAAACAAAAGTAGTACACAACATGTGCGGTACACTTTGTTTCATACAGACGACATTTTTTTTATTGATTCGAAAGTAATATGTTGCGAGAAACGCTTTAAAACTATTATGGAAATTTTGTTTGACAAAAATAATGTTAGGAATACTATTAATAGTCTTGCTGGTAGTTATTGTTAAAGTTAATCTATAATTAGTGAATAATTTCCGCACGATTTTCGAAAATTCGTTGAATAAATTTGTAAATATAAATTCAAATCAGTACCTCCCTTTATCGCATGGATATTCCTATCAGCGGGATTGCGGGCTGAATCGCCGGCTAGGTCCTGGCAGGTGCCACACCCTATTAACTTAGATCATTGCTTTCATTTCTATCCACATTTCTATCCAAAACTTTCAATTTAACTCGACCTACCTGCAAGAACGCAGCCAGAGGGAGAGCAGGGGGAGCAAGTGTCCCCCCCCCCCCTTTTTCAATGTCGAAAAATGATATTTGTACAAATGATATTTGTATGTGTCATGTCTCGCTAGCTACGTTGCCGTGACCTGTAGGCCCAACTTTCACTGGTATTACTGGGCCACATGCACACACTGCACAAACTTAATGTCTGTCCAGTCTGTCCTACACATGGAGGGGACAGGAGGGGGATACCCCCCCCCCCCCTTAGACTCCTTCCATTATTAATCACCTGCTTACCTGTCATTTTCAGCTTTAAATTTGCTGGCTCAGTCTTTGTTTGTGTCAATCCTAGTAGGGAGTCATGAATCAACAATTGAAAGTTGCAAATGTAATGCATATAATTTACATAACACATTTATATACAATTCCCCTACTCAATTACATGACACCACATTTTTAAAATTGAATCAGTAATTAAATGCCAGTATTTTTATCAACGGATCCCATCTAATATTTGGTCTTATTTATAATATTATAATCACAAAGATCGTATTATAATATAACAAGGGACACTAGATATTGAACAGCTTGCGATGAAATTCTATGACGTCATTAAATTGGCCACCAGAAAGGGCGCCCCTAGTTAAGTTGTAAATGAGTTTGCTCGGACGCACGAGGGCGCTGTTTCTAACGCTTTTTCTAGTCGGGTACCAACTATCAAAATCACTTTTTTTTTATTTAAATAGCTTTTGTTCCAACAAACGCCTGAAAGATTACTTACAAAATTGGGTGTAAAATGAGAGCGGGATTTAATTGAAGGGGGGGGGGGGGGGGATGAAGAGATACAATTGTCAAGGAATAAATTAATGAACAAAAATAGTGACAATCATGTTGATGAGCTGAGATTTAGAGATATTTATAAATGAGAGAATTGGACGTTGCAATACAACAACATTAGGGACCGAAAGGACGGTGTCCACATGTGAAAAAACAGATTCGGTGGAAATAGTTGTTTCATGTTTTATCCCAACCTTTAATGTGCGCGCAAATTGAAAGTGATGGGTTCAGCTTTGTTATTTATAGGTTAACATCATTTCTTTTAGCTGTAGTTTCCCTCGACCTCGTGTGCGCGGGACAAAAACATTAAATTTTTATTTTTGGTTCCCTTAAAAACCCACTTTGACCAGAAAGTGACGATTTGCCTTCCGGCCTTTTTAGGCGCATGCGTGCATGAATATAAATATATTAGGAAACTGGAAAATATTTTCTCTCGATTTCTCCAGAATTATTCTATTTGTCTTCGGAAATGTCCCCGAAATCATCATGCTGCAGAAAAAGGGGAAATGACAAATCTCTTTTTTTTCAATGGGGGATTTCGCTTCTTGCCTCCCGGTTTATTTATGCGCATGCGTGCATGAATTTGAAAATATTAGGAACTGGTGTACATTGTATATTGTAATCATGCATATTCATTACACCCGACATTCAAGGGTAAACATTATTAAGGGCGATTCCTAAAACAAATGTGATTTTGTTTGAACGATATTGAGTCTTTTGTGAACAATGTTATTTTTTAGATTCTTGACGGAATTCTGTCCAGATTGTAATGTATTTAGACTTTGATAGCAAAAATGTAGCACATATTGAAGTTAAAATGAAATGTCGTATTGCACACTGTGAGTGTTAGTGCACACTGGGATGACGGGGTCTAGTCTGGATGACGGTTAAAAGTAATGAGGCTTCCAACAACTAACCTCATGCCGGCTACGTTACCCAACTCTGCATTTATTTGCCTTCTGGAAACTTTCTTCCCGCGTGGGAAAGGATCCTTGAGGCATATATTTGTGGAGTAACCTGTTGTTGGAAGCCTCATTCACCTTACCCTCCCTATTACTAAGGGGTTTCCACTGACCTCATCTACATTGCACAGCGTTATTTGCCTCCTGGAAACCTCCTTTATACCCGGGAAAGGAGCCTTGAGGCATCTGTTTGTAGAGTAATTCGTTGGAAGCCCCATCCTCACACCCTCACTCACCCCTCACTCACCCCTCACTCACTCACCCCTCACTCACCCCTCACTCACCCCTCACTCACCCCTCACTCACCCCTCACTCACCCCTCACTCACCCCTCACTCACCCTCCCTAATAATACTAACATGGGGTGGGAGATGACAACCTTCACGCGGTCCACCCTGTTTCCACTGATGTCATCAAACTGATGTGTGCAGTAACACGTTAAACTGCTCATCATCATACGAAAGAAGGAAAGTCCGCGAAAAAAGTCCGTGTCGCGACGCGAAAGACAATTTAAAAAAAATGCATCATGTTAATAATAATTTTGAATAAAACATTTATATTAAAGTATAAACCATTGCTCATATCATAAATAATAAAGTCGTTAATAAAAATTGTAACAATTAGTGTAACAATTATTTCGAACTTTTAAATTTATATCAAGTTTCAAGTTTATTTACACCAATGTTGGCAAACAAAATTATTACAAAAACTACGCGAAAGACTCGGGTCGTGACGTTTTTTTAATAACTAAACAAAAGTAAGGTCACATAATGCCTAAAATAACCAGACTGTGGGTAAAGTGAAACAGGAATTACTTGTTCAGAGGTCACGATGGGGAATAGTCCATAGTCTGACCTACAATTTAGACGTGGGCATAAAAACCACTCGAACAGTCACGTGATCATGGCACAACCGAGGTCGCTAAAACGCTCGACCAATGACCATTCACGAACGGTAACTGTTCTTGGTTTACGTCCGCCAAAACGCATCCTATTGGTCGCAAGTTTTGTGATGGCGACCTTTAGTAACCACGCCCTGTTTCACTATTTTCAGCAGACTGACCGCCTAGCGAGAACAACGCATGGTGGCGCTATCACTCATAACACCATGTCATTGACCTGCAGACGATGGCGGAGGTCGGCAGGCGGAGATACCAAAAAAGTGCCAAAAGAAGATCCGATGCGATACATTTTCTAGCGAATATTTCGCTTGACGGTAGTTTTTCCCAGCCAGAAGACAGTCCAGTCAAGGCAGAAGGGAAAAATGAATCTCGTGAGGAGAAGGGAACGGCGAGAATTGTCGCGGACAAACAGGAGAAACAGACGTCGGACTCGGTTTTGTACGTTCAAAAAAGCCGGGTACGGGACACGACCGAGACGGAGGCATCGACCAGCGAGTTTCTGTTGAACACCGCCGGGGCGACCGAGAGCTTTTCCCCCGTCGGGGCCCGCGGCCGCACGCGCTCGGCTGTCAAGCCTGCTTTCGGAGTTTCCTCTGCTGGTTTGCGTGTCAAGTCGTTCTCCAGTGATAAAGGGTCGCCGCTTTTTCCAAGTAAACTCGATGGATCAAGACCAAGGCAAGTAGGCTATAATCGGCGTTGTTTTACTTTTATTTCGTGACTTTAGAGTAATATTACTAGTACTTGAACAGGTTCTTGTGGTAAAAAGTGCAATTTACAGGTTGGTGCCATGCAAATCAAGACATTTTTCATGTTAGTTGTGCATACACAGTGCATGCCATCTCTCTTTTTGTGTAAAGTTAGTCATTTTCACCATCATACCCCAAAATTTTCCTACAATTTTTTTTACTGAAATCTACCGAGGACAATTTTTTTCTACCGAGGACAATAACTTATTTGTTTAGTTGGTAATTTCGCTAACTAAATGTAGTTTAGTAAGTTCAATAACCTAAGTCACTTTCAGCTGTTTTCATTTTCCTTTGATTTAATTGATATACTGCTTTTAACAAAGATATGTAGTTAGATTGGAAACAGGTCAACTCGTACGCGAACCAACTCGTACGCAGGCCAACTCGTACGCAGATTGGTCAACTCGTACTCGGGACAACTCGTACGCCAACCAACTCGTACGCCAGCCAACTCGTACGCGGCCAACTCGTACGCGGTTTGAAATTGTGGTTCACGGGTACAGATGGCTTTGATCAATTAAAAAGGCAGATACTCTCGGGCATCCAAGGCCAATCTGCACGATTGTTGGCATTATTAACCTTTTTGGCATTATTAACCTTTTTGGCATTATTAACCATTATTAAGCCTTGTAAACATTTTCGTATACAATTTAATTCCATTAAATGTAACGATGTACAAGTTACATGAGATTCAGTTTGTACAGTCTCATTTCTTTCGGTTTTTAAGAATTTTATAAGCTTAACTTAGACTTTTCTTTTTACAAAGGCATTCGTGTAAGATTTTACTATTGTTTATTTATATCGTAAACATCGTTTGACATAACTTTTTTCAATAATAGATTTTTTTAGACTAATGTTTTCATTTGATTAGTATTTTTAAGATAACAAAAAAGTATTTGGCACGCGTACGAGTTGGTCCGCGTACGAGTTGTCTCGTGTATGAGTTTGTTGCGTACGAGTTTGCTCGCGTACGAGTTGACCTGTATTCGTTAGATTAAGCCCTTTTCACACTAGAGGATAGAAAACATGCAACGTTTCACACTTGAAAGTTTCAACCCCTCTCCAACCCTGTGTCAACCCCGAGATTGAATTTGTACCGGGTTTAACTCGACCCTGCTCCGGACCAGGGTTGAGATTTTCAACCCAGGTTGAAACTCTTACTACTGCAAATTGTGAGTAATTGAGCAAAATAAGCTCAGTTTGCATGAAGCAAGTTTGAAAACCAACACAGGGTTGGGTGTTGAACCTGGATTGAGACTGTGGTTTGAAAAGGGCTCATTGTACAGTACATATAGGCCTATGTCAAGAAGGGGTATGTTTTTAATGAACCTCTTTTTTTAATCAAGACAAATGAGCTTACCTTATCCACCCATTCTGAGAACTTTGATGCAAATTCTATCAATTGGGGGGAGGGGTACTCAAAGTAGGCATGTACATATTTATTTATAAACTAATGCCTTGTAGATATTTCTTGCTTATTAACCCTAACCTCCTAGGCCATCTTGCTAGGCAGTTGTAGATCATGATAAACATTCAATCAGAACCACACAGCCTAGTTTATTTTGCCTCCCAGAGCTCAAACACAGATCGCCTCCGCGACCGAGCAGATAAAACGCTGCCCTCTTCACCACGCGGGGCTGGCCGTTGATTGTGCAGTGGTTGAGGGCGCTGTTGCTCTCAAGCTGGCACCCTACTATCACCATCACCACCATCATGCTCCATATGGCGTGTCGAGCGCTCAGACCCTCGACACTGACGCCTCGCAGCTTGTCGGTGCTTTGAAAGAAAGGCCGGCGTGCACTGGTGTCGTGCATGTTACGCAGACGTTGCCGCAACATTGGCAAAGACCATGCAGGTATTGCTACTCACAGCAGCTATCTTCCTCCTGCACTTTTGCACGTGACTGGCTTGCTGTACACTGTCACTTTCTGTTTTGCATTACAGTCAAACACACACACAGCTTTTACCTTCCACTGTGCACATTTCTTTGTCTTTGTGTAGTTGGCTAAATACTCATTTTTTCGCTTTCCCCAAAAAAAATGTAATCTCAAATTTTGATTCTGGGTCTCGCAGCTGTTCCTCTTACCTTTTCTATATATAACCCTAACCCATTTGTCCTCTAAAGCTCTTTTTTTTTAGACAGGGCAAAACGGGCTGTGGACTGTCCATGTACAAAACCGTAACCTCTTCTCGCATCCTGTGGACGCAATTGTTCGGAGGTCCACAGTGCGTATAAAATACTAACTCTGGGTTGTCTTGTTTTACCATAACGACTGAGGATACCCTATTGTGTTTTTTATTTGTTCCTGAACTATAACCTAACCCTCTAGACTTAGAGTACACTTCAACGCTGAAGACAAAATTCAACAAAAGACGAACGCCGAGCACTGGAAGGATCTATTGTACGCCTATTGTACGCCTATTGTACGCCTATTGTACGCCTATTGTACGCCTATTGTACGCCTATTGTACGCCTATTGTACGCCTATTGTACGCCTATTGTACGCCTGTTGTGTCCTCGGGTTACATTGTATGTATGTATGTGCAAGGCGAGTAGTGGATTTCGCAACTCGATCGCGCAAGTGTAAATTCTGCGCGATCGAGTGATACTACAGATTCGCCAATCGTGACCAACATATCAAATTTGAGCTATTATACTGTACATCAGTGATGGAGGTTTCGAGACCTGGTCTCGGTCTCGATACTCTCTCGAGACCTTTTTTGAGGTCTTGGTTTCGGTCTCGTCCAAGTAAAGTCTCGGGTCACAGAGGGCAGGTCTCGGTCTCGGATGCCCGTCGAGACCACAGCCAGATACGGTGCTCCACACAAATTACGTTGCACCACAAAAATCTAGTCTTCTTTCCGAACATAAACGAGGCTGTACAACACAGCGTCGAGAGAAAGAGAGGTCAAGTTTTGTGAATTATAAACTCAAAACTGTTCTATCTCCCTTGATGTTTGTTTTTATGAAGTCGGCCTGTTACACTATATGTCGGCCATAGACTGGTTCCGGTATTTAGATTTGGTAATGACTTAAACACAATACATTTTGATTCATTTTTGGTTGTGGTCTCGGAAGTGTTGGTCCCGGTCTAGGAAGTATTGGTCTCGGCCTCAAAAGCCATGGTCTCGATCTCGGTCTGGAAAGTCATGGTCTCGGTCTCGAAAGCCTTGGTCTCGGTCTCAAAAGCCTTGGTCTCGAAAGCCCTGGTCTCGGTCTCGACTTTAAGACCTTGGTCTCGGTCGTGGTCTCGAAAGCCTTGGTCT
The DNA here is from genome assembly GCA_037893245.1 of Crossaster papposus. Classification (NCBI taxonomy): domain Eukaryota; kingdom Metazoa; phylum Echinodermata; class Asteroidea; order Velatida; family Solasteridae; genus Crossaster; species Crossaster papposus. Next base: position 1,047,846 of record JBAIAA010000193.1, read on the forward strand.
CGATCTCGGTCTGGAAAGCCATGGTCTCGGTCTCAGTCGAGTCTCGAAAGCCTTGGTCTCGGTCTCGGTTTCGAAAGCCTCGGTCTCTGTTTCGAAAGCCTCGGTCTCGGTCTCGAAAGCCTCTGTGTCGGTCTCGAAAGCCTCGGTCTCGGTCTCAAAAGCCTTGGTCTCAGTCTTGGACATAAGGGTCTCGACTGCAACACTGGGACACATACAGTACATGTAGCTGTGTGCAAACATGTATGAGTAAGAAGCTTTGCACTGTTACTCTATTAACATTGTTTGGCACTGACGTGACTTCCATACCATTTGCTGTTTTGCATGCGTGTTTCACTTTTTTCTTCGTGTTTTGCAACTTGTGTGTGAAGTACAATGTATCATTCACATCTGAGTGCTGTTTGAAATCGTTTTCAAAAAATAAAAATCCACTTATGATAAAAATGAATGTTTAGACACGATTTCACACGACGTCACAAACATTCACTGTGAAATTTGCTGGAGTTGAAATGTGTTCAACTTTTTGTTGGTTATTTTTTGCATGAAAATGTGTAGCTGCAGTGACCAATGTTCCTATTGACTGAAGTATGTTTGTCATACATGTAAGTATCCATAAATTCTCAGGGTATATTGGCTCACCCTTCCAGACTCGGCAACATGCACTATTTGTCAAAGTTACAGCCCTGCCCAGTGCAGCAAGATCCATCACGTCAAAATTCTCAAAGGCCAATCTGCCTCAGAGTCTGTGGTCACCCACCATGGCTGGTTATCAATAGCAACAAAAAAATTATCGCATTGGATAGTGGGGACCAACTATCAACTAAAAACAATTGGCAGACAACGAAAACTTTGGCGTTCAAAATGGCATATTTTGTGATATTAGTTGGTAATTCTGTCACTTTTGTCACCTCTGTCAATAACAACGGCGGTTTCGATAAGATATTCTAAACTACGCAATCACTATTATATGTAAGTAAACATACAATGCTTTAGTGCCACACAAGTTGTTCGCACCGCAACTTTATGGCGCATGTGATAGATACGCCACAAACCAACCACTAGGAAACCGTTGGTCCTTGATCGAACTTGTCCCAAGATAATGGGCGTCAATTCATGGGGTCTCTACTTTGTGCTGCTCTTAAAGATGCTATGGTACATGGATTCCTGTACATCGAGTTTTAACCTCTTGTGAACTTGTATGTTTTTATCCCCTGTAGAGTTCTCTTGGTGTCGACACGCAAGGTCCCCTTCTCCCTGTACTCAGTCCTGCCCTACAGCCGACGTAGTCAACACGGGTTACTCAGGTAAGCATAATCCCACTCATTAGATACTCATTAGTGTCGACACGCAAGGTTCCCTTCTCCCTGTACTCAGTCCTGCCCTACAGCCGACGTAGTCAACACGGGTTACTCAGGTAAGCATAATCCCACTCATTGGATACTCATTAGTGTCGGCACGCAAGGTTCCCTTCTCCCTGTACTCAGTCCTGCCCTACAGCCAACGTAGTCAACACGGGTTACTCCGGTAAGCATAATCCCACTCATTAGATACTCATTAGTGTCGGCACGCAAGGTTCCCTTCTCTCTGTACTCAGTCCTGCCCTACAGCCGACGTAGTCAACACGGGTTACTCAGGTAAGCATAATCCCACTCATTAGATACTCATTAGTGTCGGCACGCAAGGTTCCCTTCTCCCTGTACTCAGTCCTGCCCTACAGCCGACGTAGCCAACACTGGTTACTCAGGTAAGCATAATCCCCTGTTCTCGGTAGAGAAGTAGGTTTACAGGTATGATCTCGATAATCTCGATGTCCACTTTTCTCAAAACCACAGCTCATGAGGCACTGCGATTTCAAAGGATGCTTGAGACTTACAGTCAAGTAAGGTATCTCACAATAATTGGGGACTTAATTTCTTGTTTTTGGTTCTCTTTTTAGGAATGACTCTGATATTATCGCCGCTGGTCGCATCAGGAAGAGCTCAGGGACTAGAGGAACACCGAGCGATACGTTGTCCAGTCTTGCTGGCATTGAGCTTGGTGATGGAGGGAAGGTACGCAGACAGCGACGATCAGTAAAAGTATCAGAAAAAGGGGTTTCAGAAACTGAATTTGTAGCTGGATACTTACCAGTTTTTGTTTGTGTCGTCTAAACAAAGTTTTGAGGGCACTCACCGCTCTTAAATTCTGTATGACCTTACCTGTGTCTCCATTTTACCAAATTTGTCACTTTATGTTAAAATGTATAACTTTTGCTGCTTTTATGAATTTTGATGAAACTTGGATGCAGTGACCCTTAGGCCGTGTCCGAAACGGGTGTCTAGAGCTACAGCTACGACTATAGGTCGGCCATTTTGTAGCGCTGTCCGAAATGCCGTCTAGAGCTACAGCTACGGCTACAACGTCACAAAAATCTAGCTGTAAAAGAAGTTGTCTGGCTCAGGCAAAACAAAATGGCGGCAGCACTAACGTTAATTTTGGAGCAAATTTTCGTTAATTTTTTAATAATAGTGCATTGAATTGAAACCAACAGACCGACAAATACGTCAATATCATCAGGTATTTCGACCGGCTGTAAATAAACATTGCGTAACATCTAGCAGACGATAATTGTTGTAAATTCTTACATCGTAATTTTGCAAACACTAATTCCAGCATCGCTTGGGGGCGCAATAACTAGCCGTAGGCTCTATCGTAGCCACGTCCGAATTCTATTTACCTTAGCGCCTACGTAGACGTAGCTGTAGCTGTAGACGTAGACCGTAGCTCTAGACACTCGTTTCGGACACGGCCTTAGGTGGGAAGACACAATTCGTCATTGGGTTACTGAGGTTAAAGGTCATCAAAGGGGTCATTTGAGGTCATTTACACAAAATTTGACACTTTTTGGGGGGCAAAACATACAGGGATCGATCGTAATAAAAGGTGACACTTGCAATCTAGGATTACTTGTTATTTGCTTCGCAGTGATTCGGAAGTCCTAGGCGAAGACGAAGCTACAAAACATAAAAAATGTGCTGCAAGAAAAAGTTTCTCCAAATAAACAGCTTCCTAGTATTGATGAGTCCACAGTATCTCAAAGTAGCCGATCGTTTTACCATTCAATATTTATTTTTCAAATAGGAAATTTCGTACCGTCACCTTCTTGTTCCAACCAAGGACCAAGTTGTCTACCGCAGACAGCACAATCTAGACCTTCTTAGTTCGCCACATTCCCCAGCTGTGAGGAAGATTCCAGGACATCCGCTGTCCATACAGTGGGACAGAGGTAATTATTGGGTGTCTTCTTAGCTTTGACCAAGGCTGTTAAGCTTGTTCATTGAGCGAGCGAGCGTCCGCTTCTGTGCATACAGCTGATTTGTCTGATCCGTCTCTGTACGGCAAACAGCGCCCGGCTAGCACGCTAGCCTCAACAGCCTACAGGCACGCACACAGTCGTGAACCACATAACGACCAAGGATCCCCTATTGTGTTTTCCTTTATTCCTGTACTGTAACCCCATTACCTAGCGCTTACCCGAACGATCGAGGACCGAATTCGGACAAAGAAACCGTCCTTCAAGGATTCTTTGTTCCCTTTGTTCTCTTTTGTGCTTCGATCCTCGATCGTAATATGATACAAGAGCACGCACGCACGTACACACGCACGCACGTATCCACGTACCCATACGCCCAACACGTACGTCTGTAAACAGTTTACGTCATGTTTAGCCGAGTGATAGCCTTGACTCAACGGTTTATTCCAGGTTTTGCGGTTATGTTGATGAACGAGTTGTTTTTGATCCTGCGTTTATCTGATTGGCCCACGAGTGGACGATGCGTCGCAACGCTGTTCAAAAACACGAACCTCGTCACCCACACACCTACACACGCTGGCATTGTATTACCAAACAACCACTTGTTATCGGTGATGTTAAAATGTTGATGGGTGAATGCACAGGCATTTATTCGTGGGTGAGCTCACAGCTGGTCAAGGCACAGTTCCTGGTCAACCGTACGTGTACACGTGTACACCCTGTGTGTCCCCACTCCAACACAGTCCAGCATACAGAACCAATGGCCAGTTATAACAGCCCTGAATTTTGAACAATGCATAGACCCATCTGTACCAAGTCCATCAAACTTAAACGAGTTGGAGTTTGGCAGGTTTAGTACTGTTAGGTTCACTACCAATAATTACTGAACCTGTGTGCAGTTGTTGAAGTTTGTTAGGTTTGGTACGCTTTCTAGTACGAGAGCCTAGGGAGTTAGTTAACGATTAACCGTGGTCTTTTGTAAACGGGTATCCGTTTCCCAAACTACCCGTAAGTGCACAGCCCTAATCACAAAACGTGGAACAGGCAACATCTCGACACAAAATAAAATGCAATAATGCTCACGTCACCCCCACGATTCACTTCCACCGGACGAGTGATATAACAAAAGTCTAATTGATTATCTGGAGTTTTACATAAAACTTACTTTGCTTACTATTTTGCTTACTATGTTTGACAGGGGATTCTGAGAAGTCACTTCTGGAGCTCACCACAAACATCTTGCCCTATGACCCCATGGAGATAGACGACCCGGGATTGCATGCTGGGAAACACAGCAAGGTCATGACCTTTACGTCATATATGGTAAGCACTGATCTATAGCTAACGTGTTCAGAAACATGAATTGACTCGGTTTCTACATTCTTAGAAAAATATTTGTCCCCTAATGGAATACTATTTCCACATATGGGCTATTCCCACATATGCCCAGTTTTTTTAAGAATGGTTGTGTGGATGTTTATATCCTACTTTTTAATGCACTTTCCAATTAACGTAATTTAATACAAAACGTGTTTTGTAGCCCAATTGGACACTTCCAGGACATGGAGTCCCTTTAACGTAAATACAGTTAAAACATACTATTTCAATAGAAAATTAGTGGAAAATTTACTCTTTTCCGAACTACTGCTTCACAAAATGTTTGAACCAAACCCTAGATGAATTAATGTAATAATAAAGTAAATGTATAGTGTCGTTAACAATTTACAATTTTTTCTTTTTTTTTGCAAGGTCTCGATTTTAGATTATACCAAACCCTCGGAGCTCAAGAAAGACACCAACCAGAAGTTTAAAGACAAGTTTCCTCACATAGACTTATCCCTCAGCAAGCTAAGAAGGTAGGCCTTGATGACTAGGGAGATACAATTACTCATTGTACCACAAAACAGTTATTGCAAGACGAGATGAGATTCTTTCGACTTTTGGCAGAGTTCCGACTTTCGTATTTTGAATCTCAATAAATGTTGTGATGGTGCTCCTAAAATTTTTAAGTTATGATTTTTGTTTAAAGATCGTTTTCTCATATGTATAAAAATGCTCTTTAGAGCCTTTACATAACTAGGATTATTAATGTTGTTGTGCTGTGCAGTATCAAGCGAGAAATGAAGAAAATTGCGGTTGATGCAGACACAATAGAGATGATGACCCTTGCTCATGCCTACGTGTACTTTGAGAAGTTGGTGCTGTACGGCAAAATACACAAAGAGAACAGAAAACTTTGTGCTGGTGAGTGACAAAAGTTATTATGACGGTAGAACATGTTATGCACTTCATGTGACCAATAAGGTTATCAGAACGCAGGCGGCATGCACACGTGCGTGACACCGCCGCAAAAATGGCTTCTAAATTTGTTCTGCGAATTACACTGTCTAGGAATCAGTAAACAGTCTCAGGTATTTATGAATTATTACATCAATACATTTTCGTAATTTTTTTTTTATATTTTTTTTTATTTCCTGATTTTTTTTGACAGGCGCGTGTTTGACTTTGGCCGCCAAACTGAGCGACACAAAAGGTGCAGATTTGCAGAACCTAATTAAGGTATGATCGAGATGAACACACATTATATGAAAACCAACATTTGCCAATTTCACTAAACTTTACGCAATGGCGTATTAGTTCCCTTGCACCACAATTTATTTCGTAAGTTATTTCAGTTATATTTCAGTTATGACAATTTCCCGAAAGTTTTGTAGCGGATAAGTCCGCAACAAATTTTGGCGTAACTTGCGCAAAGAATTTAGGTGTCGCAAGTTATGCGACTGAAAATGATCTATATTCCCAGCAAATTGTGATTGTCATGGGCTGGGTTCGGGCGGTCTGTTCTTAACACGAAACTCGTTCTTGTGCTCGAACGGCAGGAACGCGATCCAAGAACATTGCACAGAGAACAGGATCACGAACCACCTATCCATCAAGGTTCTGCACGAACGAGTTTCGCGTGTCAAGAACAGACTGCCTGAACCCAGCCGTAATATTAGTATAATCCACTCATCCATATAAATTCTTTTTTATACAGAGTGGTCCCCAAAAAACGGCCTATTTCAAGTACCCTCCAACCAGAAAAACTAGTTTGGATAGACGGGAAATCTTTCTAGATGTGAAATGAAATCGAGATCACACGATTTGCTACAATAATTTTAGGGACCTTTTCTGGAACCAAGTCGGTGGTGAATTGGACAGGCCTTTTCATTGCTTTCGCCCTTCTGTTGATCAACTGTTCCCCGACTTTGTTCCAGGAAAAAAGCTGGGCATTTGTGAGGGTTACACCTTTTTTTTGTTTTCCCAATGATGTCTTCCTTCTAGGAGATTGAAGACACATTCCGAGAGAATCGTAAGGAGTTTCTGCAGTTGGAGTTTCCCATCTTAGTGGCCCTAGAGTTCAGCCTACAACTACCAGAGACTGTGGTGTTGCCTCACTACAGACGCATTGCCCAGCTGACGTGACCCAGGCCAAGGAAGGCCAAGGAACGCCCAACAAGAGCTTAAATTCTGCCATTTAAAGTCCAACTGGGAGATGCAACTTGCCACTAGGCTGAGACTGAAAATCGCAGTCAATCTTAACCAGTTCGCGCCGGATGCCGAATATAAAAGCAAAGTTTTCCCCAGATTCAAAACGGATGATGCATAAAAACGACACGAGCAAGGCCGGAAATATCTGTCAGTAGCAAGCAAGGCCGGAAATGCGTGGGTGTGCTTCCTGGTACTGGCAGCCTGAACCTGCTTCGGAATCGAGTTTCGTTAAAAATAATCCGGCGCGTCGGCTCGGTGATGTTAAAATAGTCCCGCGCGAACTGGTTAAACAAGTTGCAAATGTTGTATATTTACTTTAATCCTTGCCCTATTATGAAACTTGACCCCTTACTGCTTACCAAAGGCAACTTTAGTCGATCTGGGGCCAATTTCATAAAGCTGCTAAGCACACAAAATTGAACTTTCTCTTTTCCCGAATGTTTGTAATATTTGACATTTCATTAAGCATTCTCTTGTTATGTCTGTGTGTGCCATTCGTCGACAACCTGCTATGTTTACAAAAGTCACTGCCAAAAATATGTCAAAATTTATATATATGCTGAAAGTATGTAAAATATGTATTTAAAAAAAAAATTGATTTTGTATATAATCATGAGGAACAGTATTACAATGCATAAGATTGTAACATATACTCCTCTTTAATATCTTGCGTTACTTTTAAAAGCTCTTTCTTGGCATTTATTGTACATTGTATGTACCTATAGCATTATTGCTCGACAACTCGATATAATCACGCGCGCCGTCGCAAACTGGCTAGGCTGCGAAGCTTAGCGTGGAACAGAAAGCATATCAGAATCAAAATACTAGAATAAATAGAAATGAAATTAAGAAAAAGGTAGTTTGCATAATATCTGCTTATTAGCATGCGACCTTAGACGCTTTGTACATTTGACCTGAGTATTGATTTGCATATGAAGCGCGTCGCAAAGCATTATGGGGCCATCTTACTTTATTATGTGGAAGAGACGCAGTGAAACTGATTTGTACATGTATACATTCGGAAACCCTCTGATCTATCGATCTAAGCTGATAAACTGGCTATTTAAGAATCCATTTAAAGATCCAGAACATATTTGAAGAGCTGTTGTGTTATTAAAAGAAGTAACAGTTATTGAAACTGACTGTTGAGATTGTTAATTGACGAAACTGAACTCTTTGAACACCGTAAGCCGGATCGAGTCGAGCATTAATATCGACTGTCATGACTGAAAACTTAACTTAATTTCATTAGAACGTTTCGTATGAAGTCTTGAAGTGGAACTAGGGTTTGAATAATTGTGAACAGAATCTCGGAATCTTCCGCATGAGACACCATCGTGGCAACCTTTTTGCTTGCGCATGTCAACAGAGGGTATCACAGCTAGACCAGCATAACAACATTAACAATATGCCTTTTTAGTTTGGAAATGAACAAATCCTTTGTTTTATGGGTGTTGCTCTTCAGGTGGGAATATCTGAAAAAAAATCAATGGTCAATTAACCCACAATTTGTTTTATATAGAAAATGAAAGATGAGATGTTGATCATCATTTTTCGAACACCTTTCAAAAATATTTGAGTAATCGAGTTTTGAGTATTTTTAAAAGAACTATGAAGTATGGGCATTTATCACTAGTGCCTAGTTTGAGACTTTTTGTATACAGGGGTGTACCCACGCGCTTGTGACGTTTGCGGCAGGTCAGGTGACATTTAAATAAGTAGAGATACGGGGATTGCTCTTTATTATGCAAATTTGTCCTTGAGTTGCCTCCCCTCGAAAAGGAGGAAGGTTTTCCCAGTTTTTTGTGTGATTGCGAATGTGGAATCCATCGATATTTAAATGAGAGGCAACGCAGTCGGTATCTTGGCTACATCATGATTTATTATCCAGGTTTTGTTTGTTCACTGTTCGTTTTAGTCTATTGTTTGCGGTCTTTCTAATTGACAGTCATTAGAATTAAGTCTTTGTGTTTTTGTTGTCCTTATCGTCAGATCAAGTTGACCCAGCAAGTTTCTTCAAAGTTTTCAGCCCAATTTGATGCTCCGACAAACGCACTCTTTCGGACCACGCATTTCGGGCGACGGTACATACAATTTTGGCTCCACCCATACTCTGCATATAGTCTTGCAGCCATCGTCCATATTATGGATTCCGTGGGAAACGCGTGAACATTTTGTTTTGAACATTGAAACTTGATCTTTGGACTCTAATGAGTTGATCTAGATTTGGTGCCATTTTTTCGGACACTGTTAACGCCTATTTTTATGCAAATTAGTTATGACGTCATAAAACGTCATAAAATTGACTGTTTCACTCATTAAAAGACATATTTTACCATTATCACACAAACAAAACATACTTTAAAGGCATTTGTAACATTAATGTTGTTGTTAAGATTTAATATTTTCTTATGTTAGGTGTATAAAGTATAACACATGTTTTGTTTATGCATAAATTTACTTATTTTATGCAAATTAAGGATATTACATCAAATTAAATACCTCTGACGTGAAATAACATGTGGAATTGGCATGAAACAAATGCCTTTTGATCACATTTAAAACATCTTACTTTTTTATTTTTAATCTTGCTTAACATCTGATAATTAAATTGCATAATGTCCTTGTTTATGCAAATTAGGAATGATGGTGTGAAGTTAAATATTAAAAACATAAAGTGACATGACAAGTCAGCATGTTAAAAATGCATACGAAAAATGCATACCATAATTCTATACAGATTATAGCAATGGGCATATAAAACATTAAGAGCAACATTGATAGGATGCCAGAATAATAAACCATTTTGACCTGTTTACAAAACTGTACGTATATACCCCAGAGAATATCAACCAAACCATCAAATGTCCAAGATTTCAAAACTCAGCAAAAGCAAATCCAGCAAGAGCAAAAGCAAATCCAGCAAGAGCAAGAGCAAGTCCAGCCAGCCACCGTCTCCGTCTCCATCCAGTTCGTCTTCAAGCATACCCTGCGGGCAACGTTCACCACTTGGCAGCGATGATGAATCTCTACCTCTATCCCTAGAATTAGACGATCAACCCGGCCCATCCAATTCTAGCAACACACCACCGGTCTCCGGCTCCCACCGTCTACCAGAGACAAAATTCAAAGAGGTGAAAGCCTTAGCAGTAACGATCAACATTTTGACTTCTGCTAAGGATTACCATAATCGACAGATACAATCTTTGTCCAAACATGTAAAGATCGCCACACCACCTCCATACCTGGAAACCAGGGTAAAGCCACCAAGACCACACCGATCGGTGCAACTCCAAAAATCGGTGCAACTCCAAAATTGCAGAGCCGTAAATCGCCGCTTTTTACAAAAGTCGCACTTGAAGAGTACGAACACCAACTCAACCTGGCGGAGTCGAAATACACCGACACAAGACGAGCTGCTCAGGAAAAGCTTGCTGAATACCAAGGCCAAGACCACCAAACAGCACAACAGTTGCTGGGTTTCTTCACAAGGCCCCGACGATCAAGAGGCATCAAAAGGAAACATCCCTACTAAGAATCTCTTCAACCACAATAAACCAAACGGTCTTTTTCAAGACTACCACAACTTCTCAAAAGAGATAAACCGTTTTTCTTGTTTACATTGTGCCCCATTTAATTTCCACACAGGAAAGCAATGGCAAGAAGAAACCTAAATAAAGAAAGAAAGAGATTCCTTAGCCAACAAAAATCAAACCTTTTCTCTGGCAAATGCAAAAGCAAAAAAGCCAAATCCAATCAACAACAACAACAATTATTAGCAGAACAATGCGAATCATTTATAACCAACCTATCCAAAGCAACATTATCGCATACCGAGAAAATTGCTTTAGGAAAAGGCCTCAACTTCGTTCCCACTCCTGCTAAACCACAACGAACATCACTCGTGAGTGAAACACTCTCCGATACGCTAGAAACACCACCAACAAGGATGATTACAAAAACAAAGTCAAATCTTTCTTAGAGAAACTAGCCACCAGAGGTTACAACCTCACGGAAATTGAAAAAGCAACAACCAAAGTATCGCATTCCGATAGAACCAGATTGATACACGGAACCGTAGTGAAAGACAAATCCAAACAAATTCCACTTGTCTTCTCCACTACATACAACCCAGCCATCAACCACCGTGACTTGCATCAAGCAGTTAACAAACATTGGAACTTGATCCAAGGAAATTAAATACTCTCGGAAATATTTCCTAAACCCCCGTTCATTGCCTTCCGAAAAGCCAAAAACATCCGGGAAAAACTAATACGAGCCAAGTTACCACAACCACTCCCACCCAACTCCGGCTTTGAAGAACTTATTGAACATGATCAAACCCTCAACATACTGCTCTCTTTACTAGAGGAACAACACGGAACCAACTAAAAGTACATGGCTTTGTTCCAAACACTTCCAATTCACGATCACTGATTGGACCACACCCAACCCACACACCCTGCGAGTTAAAACCGATTCCTTACCATGGAATCAACTACCTGCAACTGACGAGTGTCATAACAGTAAAGACACGAAAGCATGCTATTGCTAACACAAGAGAATTTGCGATTACAATTCTCCCCTCGCACCCCCAAATAAAATCACATTTGATTTATCTTATACCAACAACGGTCATCTAGTCTTTCGTGTTCGCCCACTCCATTTATTTCGGACATAACGGGCCTAGACTAATTCATGCTTAATTAAGCCATACAAGTCACAGAGAGAGAAATGTCACTGGATGGGAAAGCGCCATCATTCTTTTAACCAAAGAAGGAAACAAAAATATTAAAGTGTCAGGTTATATGAACATATACCAGAAACATATTTCTCAACCAGGAACACAAAACAAAAGAGATTATTTAGCCATATCGTATAGCAAATAGCTCTCCAACATATCCAATATGTTTTTTTAGAAACAGTGAATTTAAATGTTTTTATCAATGTCATGAACAAAATCAAATAGGGTTGGTATTTTACAGTCCCCCTGTAGCGTGTAAAGAGAACATATTGAAAACCCTCATGTAAAATATAGCAATTTATGACATCATACTTAATTTGCACAGTACCGTACACTTATAAGTGGTCCCAGAAAATGGCACCATGACTCAAATTTCATCTATGGCTATAAGCTTTGTATTCCTGCATAGAAAACAAAATGTTCATGAATTGGGTTAGTATTTTACAGTCCAACTGTAGCGTGCAAAAAGAATATATTGAAAACCCTATGTAAAATAAAGCAATTTATGACGTCATACTTAATTTGCATAAAAGTACACTTATTAGTGCTCCGAAAAAATGGCACCATGACTCAAATTTCATCTACGGCTATAAGCTTTGTATTCCTGCAAAGAAAACAACATGTTCATGAATAGGGTTAGTATTTTACAGTCGAGCTGTAGCGTGCAAAGAGAACACATTGAAAACCCTATGTAAAATATAGCAATTTATGACGTCATACTTAATTTGCATAAAAGTACACTTATATGTGCTCCTAAAAAATGGCACCAAGACTCAAATTGTATCTATGGCTATAAGCTTTGTATTCCTGCAAAGAAAACAAAATGTTCATGAATTTCCCACGGGATGACAATGGCTGCAAGACTAATATGTAATATCAGTTTTAATAAATCATGAATTATTCAGTAGGCCCACCGGTCGAGTTGGCCCACCGGTCGAGTTGGCCCACCGGTCGAGTTGTATCACCGGTCGAGTTGGCCCACCGGTCGAGTTGGCCCACCGGTCGAGTTGGCGCACCGGTCGAGTTGGCGCACCGGTCGAGTTGTATCACCGGTCGAGTTGTATCACCGGTCGAGTTGTATCACCGGTCGAGTTGTATCACCGGTCGAGTTGGCCCGACGGTCGAGTTGGCCCGACGGTCGAGTTGGCCCGACGGTCGAGTTGGCCCGACGGTCGAGTTGTCCCACCGGTCGAGTTGTCCCACCGGTCGAGTTGACGTGTACAGCCGGCAATGCAACGTCTGGCCCCCGACGCATAAGTGGGCGCGGTCATCCTAGCCACGTTGGACGTCGATTCTACTTCATTGCAGTTGAGTTACGTTACTAATATAAAGTTACATTCACTCCAACGAGGTAATTAATATAGGGTGACAAACAAACTAAATAATTGTAACTTTAGTGGGAAGTTCAGTGGTTTTACTTTTCGCAACCGTAACAAAATTGGTAACAAACAATCATTGGAAAGAGCATAGATTATTATAGAGCATTATTCAAAACCAGGGATAATTCGACTTCGGGCATAATTAACTTCATCCTCATTATGTTTTTCACAAGTGGTATTTTGTAAATACCAGTCATGTAATTGTTATCTGTACTCTAAGGATTTTATCATTGTTTTAAAGAAAAATAACCAAAAACTTGTACAAATGATCACTGTAAGTTTAACTGTAACTGTCGTTAACTGATAGCATTATGGGAGAGCCACCAGATAGTGATTAGGTTCGCTTTTTGGCAATCCTTCAGGGATGTTATTAGTCTCGTTCTGTACTCTATGACTGTATTGTATTTTGTTACTTATACCTTGTATTTTGTCATGTTCTTGTTCACCTGAGAAATAATAAATGAAAAATGAAAAATAGATGATAAACGATAGAAACGTAAAACGAACCAACGGTGTACAGTATCATATTAAATTTTCGATAGGCCTACACTCACTTCTCACTAGACCGTATTAAACCCGCCATAGACCTGTACAGTACATGTACATGTACAGTCATGACAGTACAGTACAGTGACTCATTAAATTTTCTGTTTTTGCTTTCTATACAGCTTGCAGAATCACTGTACGAGAGGACATCAAAATGGCTGGAAAAGGGTAAATAAAGCTTGTAGTTGTACACAGTTTAGAATGTTACTTGTTAACGTTTGGCCTACATTTATTCAGTTTTATGTAAGACATCGTACCAATTATTGCCATGGGCCGATTTAATGAAACGCGAAGAAACTCTTAGGCAAACTTATAGTATTGTGTTCAGTGTATCTTTCTTAACCTTAACCCCCTAGGCTCTCGCACTAGAAAGCATACCAAACCTAACAAACTTTAACAGCTGCACACAGGTTCAGTAAATAACCCTAGCCTTCCCCTCCCCATTATTAATATTATTCAAGATGTGCCCCAACTTTTATGACTCTGGTTTAATTTCTTTGTACGTCGAGTAGTCAGGCCCCTTTCCGACCCGACCGTGAAGTCTCAGAGATTTGCCAAAAGCTATGGAACAGCGATGTGAATTGTCTGATGCCCGGAGTACATTACAAGCTGGATCCCCAAGGGTATACCTTCTATAGCAACAAGGGCAAACAAGACCGAGCCAAGAAACCGCTCTTTGAGTGGGTGGAAAAGGATGCGCTGGAGCGACCAACTTACAAAAGTAGGTTGCTCTCAGTTTCGTGTTTTCTTGTAGACAATTTGTAAGCAAACGTGTAGTTATAGTGATTTTCGTGGTTTTTTTTACCTGGTGGCCATCATGGAATCCAATATGGCCGCCATTCCAGCTTTACAGAAGTTGTACCATTGGACTCGTAGGTTTTGCTCTCAGAACCGAGGTGAATTTCTGTTCCAAAATGGCAGCCATTTTGGAAGTCCAATATGGCGGCCATGGAGGAGTTTGGACAATTTGGCACCACTGTTTTCTGTGTTACTTTTAGTACCCTAAATAACTAATAAAAACAATAAAATTACTTTCGGCAAGTAAAATCTCACGGATGATGTTTTTTGTATATATCATTCTCAGACAGGGCCTAACTTAAAGTAATGAAAATCATGCAAAATATAAATTCACTTAGTTAAACTTTACTCACTTTTTAGCTGGAACAAACAGTTGCTTAGTGCTATATATAACAACAAAGGTCTGCAGTCAGACCACCTTTGAATTCTCTGACCTCTGAATTATGTGACCTCTGGCCTCTAAACCAAATTTATGTAAAACACGATGCTTGCGCATACCGCCGGGCACATTTGAATATAGATGTAAACGGAGGGCACATGGTCTATTGACTAATTTTGGGGTCCTCCAACATAGGGCTGGATAGCTCATTTGGTCGAACCCTGGAACGGCAATCCAGTGCTGGCTCAAGCCCAAACCCTAATCAATTTGTTTGATCAATTCTGAAAAATATTTTAATTTTTTTTATGAAAGGTTTTATAGCTCTTCTTGACAACTACACGTCAGAAACTGGAAAATCGGAGGATGTGACTCCGGAGGAAGTCAAAGAGAATGAATTTTTCCTGAATGAGATCATGAAAACAAAAGTAAGATTTATAAAATGTGTTATCGCACATGAACAAATTGGGCACAGTATAAAAGTGGAAAATTCACGCTAAAATACTGACTTCTTCGGTATTCTGGTTGCAGACTATGGAGAGAGGTATATAAATGATGACCGGTACCAGATGTTTCAGTTGACACGGTTGACTGACCGGTACTAAAATATCTGTCGCAGCGATCGAGGTGTGCTACCCACAGATGCTGGCCTGAACACGTCTCAGATCGAGGTTTGTTAAAAACAATCCTGGGCCTGGACAATGTCAAAATAATCCTGGTGTGAGCTGGTTAATTTTAGGACTCTAATACACAGTATTGAAAGTCTAAAATTAACGACAGTAGTAACTTGAATATTTGAATCATAGAAATAAGCAACAACTAGAACAAACAAAAACCAACAAATGAATGTATTTTTTATTTGTTGGTTT
This sequence comes from Crossaster papposus, assembly GCA_037893245.1. NCBI lineage: Eukaryota > Metazoa > Echinodermata > Asteroidea > Velatida > Solasteridae > Crossaster > Crossaster papposus. The sequence goes on from JBAIAA010000193.1 coordinate 1,063,378, forward strand.
TAACCAGTTCGCGCCGGGATTATTTTAACATCACCGAGCCGACGCACGGTATTATTTTAAACGAAACTCGATCCGAAGCGGGTTCAGGCCGATAATTCCCGGGAAGCACACCCACGCATTTCCGGCCTTGCTCGCTGCTGACAGACATTTCCGGCCTTGGTCATGACGTGTTTATGCGTAGTCTGTTTTGAATCTGGGGAAAACTTTGCGTTTATATTTGTCATCCGGCGCGAACTGGTTAATAAGCAAGAAACAAATAGATGTATAATTTGGCACACTAACATTATTATTTTTATCATTAAAAAAAAATAGGTAATGAAGGAAGCTCACCAATACCTCATCAAAAAGTTCCCCTCCAAAATACCGACAGACGTTCCCGCTTTCAAGGAACTGTTGTACAAACTGTGGTTTAATCTGTACCCTAGAACCAGGGGAATGGGGGGCAAGTAAGTGGAACAGGCTGAATTTTGAAGTAGTTTTTGTCTCTTGTGAACAAAGTTTATGTACGTATTCTGTATGGGTGTCATTTTAGAATTTTTTTTTGTTAAAAACAAATTGTCTTATATGCAAAATTGTAGCCTTTATATTGAGTGGGGAGACTGAGGGTGTGCCCTGACAGTTGTAGGTCACCCACGAATAAATGCCTGTGCAATCCCCCAAAACTCCAACATTTGTAAAAGTCCCATGCCTTTCTGCCCTGAACCTCACAGAATTCAACAGGGTCACCCTGGGCCTTTGGTACTAAACCTGCCAAAACCTGCAGTTGGAGTTTGATGGGTTTGGTGTAGTTACAGTTAATGTTGTCATTTGACAGAAAAGTCGAGGTAGATTATACCCAACAAAGTTTAATGGGCAAACGGCTATTGTGATCTATCCCCAGACCCGGCGACTCGTCCGGTTTTGAGCACGTCTTTGTCGGTGAGAGCAAGGATGGAGAGGTGTCTGGCTTCCATAACTGGATTCAGTTCTATCTGCAGGAGAAAGCAGGCCACGTGGACTACAAGGGTTGGATACCCCCCAGAGGAAAGGTACGTCCCCGAAGCAAAAACTACAGTACAGTGCAACTGAAAGTTAACACTGCAAATGGGAATCTGAAATGTTGTAAAAAAGTGTGAAAATTTATTCCCCACGTGTTTGACAAGGTGTACAAATCGTGTGAAAATCAGTTACCCTTATAGTGTGAAAAGTTATAGTGTGAAAAGGTATGAAAATAGTGTGAAAAAGTGTGAAAAACAGTTTTCCACAGTTAGAGTTAACTTCCAATTGCCCTGCACCTATACCTATACCTATACCTGTACTGCACCTATACCAATGGATAGAATTTTTCAAGAAAAAAAATAAAACCAAGATATCATAGGTCCATTTGCACCCAGAAATAACTAAACTGCACTTTAACCAGTTCGCGCTGGAGGACGTATACAGGCAAAGTTTTCCCCAGATTCAAAGCAGGACGTTAAACATGTCACGAGCAAGGCCGGAAATGTCTGTCAGTAGCGAGCAAGGCCGGAAATGCGTGGGTGTGCTTACCGGTACCATCGGCCTGAACCCGCTGCGGATTGAGTTTTGTTACAAATAATCTCTCGGCACGGTGATGTTTAAATAATCCTGGCGCGACTTCGTTAACATGACACGGGATAGTTAGTTAGTAGCCTCTGACTACATTGTATTCCACCTTTAAAGGGAAAGTATACATTTTGCAGCTATCCTAAAAGCAGGGTTGTAGTCGAGTCCCTGCAAGTCCTTTCACAAGTCCGTTCGTGAAGCTAGTCACAAGTCCCTTCATAAAGGCAGTCATAAGTAACTGGATGAACATTATGACAAAGGAATGCTTTTGTTAAAGCTGATTTGAATAGCTTGTGATTTGAATTGGAACTTAAGGACTTGTGATGGACTTGCAGGGACTTGTCTTGCAGGGACTTGCAGGGACTTGCAGGGACTTGTGATGGACTCGACTACATCCCTGCCTAAAAGTAACAAACCATTGTATTGTTGAATGCTAACCTAAGTTTCACTTCTCCTTTAAGGTTTTTTGTGTGTCTTTTCTTGATTTCATTGCCAGAGGGTAAAGAGGGGAGAGTCTCAGGAGAACAACCGTTTGATGAGTCTGCAGTTTACATGGAAAGGCGACATCAAGCCTGTAGGTAGCTCCTTCATTGGCACAAGCCCCGAGTTTGAGGTAAGGCTTCTGAAAATACAAAGATCACTTTATTTGTTTGTATCATTCGTCAATTAATGTGGCCCGGGTTCGATTCCCGGCTCGGACCATATGTGACCTGTCACCACAATATGCGAGTAAAGTCGCGCGATGTGATTCGGAGATATGGCCATCTTAAGTCAAAATATTAGGTGTGGTCAATTTTGAGATTTTGTGTAATTTGGAAAGCCCAAGTCCTCCTCTACATATTCTCATTTTTTTGGTGAGATCAGATGATCGAAAACCTTCTAAATTACGCGATTTTGGGTAGAGTTTGCGTAGTTAGTGTTTGGATTAAATTCCATTAGTGGTTCATTAACACGGTAATTAAATATGCAAATCAGGGTTCGTAAGTATCTTACGTTTTAGACATTTTGATATTTTGTTGTTTATACAATAGTTTGTATGTGTGAAAAATTTCAAGAATAAATAATGATTAGAACATAGCTGTTGCTATGCTCAACCGAACCTTACTTGTCCTGTTTTGTAATCTTGTGCGTGTTTTGTTTAAGATGTTTAAAGTAAGTTTTCTCACAAACACGTGACATTCGAGAGCACTGTAAAAAGTATTTATCGCAAAACCCCCAAGTGTTATGTACCATTCGAAAGCTCTCTTTTTGAGGAATTTGAAAATACCAATATCTCAATTTTCAATATTTCCGACTTTACTCATATTTTGTGGTGACAGGTGTTTATTCTCAAGTGCTTTGCCATTCGTCATTTTGATGATCTGTTGTTGATTTTCCATCTGATTCCCGCACACAGGTGGCTCTGTACACTGTCCTGTATTTCATAGGAAATAAAACCAACATGATTGAGCTTGATGAGTACGACCTAGAGATGACCGTTTATACCTTTGACCGGAAACCCATGAACATCCTGAGCAGTTCATATCCGACGTTGGTGAATACCGATTAAATATTGACATCGGTCTGGCGTGATAGGTATATTTCCATTTTACAAAACCTTTTGAAGACTACGATTAGACAGAGTTGTATTCGAGTCCGGAAGCCCATCTCGAGTCATTCAGTCTCAAATGAAGTCACTAGCTATTCAAATAAACTGTTAACAAAAGTATTCCTTTGTCATTGTTTAACCAGTATTTGCGACTTGCTTTGTGAAAAGGACTTGAACACAACTCCGCAATTAATTAGACCATCACATGATCGCGATTTTTTTCTCAAATCGTGGAGCTCATTTTGTACCACACAACATTTACAAATTCAAACATTTCACATTTAAAAACGTAATACTGTATCCAGGGTACATTAAACATGCTACATTCAAATCTTATTCGTTGTGGTAATTTAACTGTAGTGTACTTTTTAATATTTCAAAAATTGATTACTTTTGTACAAAAGTAATATATTTTTGTAATTGGTCAGAAAATATCTATAAAAGGTCAGAAAATATCTATAAAAGTGTCATACAACAATTTTTACTGCTAAACAAGAATTTTTGTGTATTTTTCATTGTACAAGGGTATTTTGGGACGATAATTGTGAATCATGCCCAGTGTGTGTTGATGTTTTAGTTGGGAGAATTTAGTTTGATCTTGATTTTGGAATTTCAATGCTGATTTGGCATAGGCGGGTTAACAATGTTTTAGGCACGCTATAAATTGTAAAATGTGCCTTTCAGATTTTGATGGGTAAAATAATGTGTAAATGTATGACTAATGTATTACTTAAAAGTGCATTTATAGTGTAGCTGCTTGTCTGATAAGATTCCATTTAATGTCTGCGCTTAACATTTTAATTTGGTAAGACCCGTGGACAACTATGTTCCTGTTATATACAACATGAAAACAAAAATGGCTGAATGTTCAGATAACATTTATTACTGCAGTATGGATTAATATGGAAGCGACAAAATGGACCAACGTTTTCAGGGGTACAAAACAGGATATTCATCATTTCATAATTTCCCGTGCTTTGGTTGGGATGCAGACAAGTTCCAGATTTCTTGAGTTTGTAATTATTTTGCTTTTTGGCCGAGGGGCGGATTGCCAAGCGGTACTCGCGAAAAACAAGAATTGTCAAATGGAATCGATATAGATCTTGTCAATGAATTTTTGTCAACTTGTATTCAGAATCGTCTTCGAGTCGTCAAATGCCGAGTTCCTAGTTACACCCTCCTTAATGAATGCTAGACTCACAATATATTTTGGTTATGGGATAATTTTGAAATGGACTTTAAAGGGATCGTATGCGTTTAGTAATTACTCTAAAAATTAATGGCAAAAAAAAATAACTTGGTAAGAAGTACAGCAGCTTTGGATAGTATAATGCATTTTTAGAAACTTTTCACTTCGAAGTACTGCGGTTATGGAAAAAAATATGACTTTTTATCACCAAAAATCAATCTGAGAAGCGTTACTGCAGTGACGTTTCTCAGATTGTGTATTCCAGTGCAGATTATTCTTCCTGCGTGGACATAACTGCTCCAGATTTTTGGCAATATCTCAAAATCGCTACTATCTTTTGAAATGAAATTTGAACAGGTTAGTTTTATGGTATACTCTAGAACTATATAGGATTGAAACAAACAGTGGGTTCCAATTACCAAATGTATACGATCCCTTTAACTGTTTTATGTACTATTTGGTTATGGAATTATGTAATCTGTGTTTTATATGAATATATACTTGTGGGTTTAGGGATATTTTGCCAATAAAATTGAAGTTATCACTTTTTCTAATTGATTTGTTTAGCCTCTAATTCTTTCATAATGGATATATTTTTGATACGATATATTTGCATGGGTTGGTCCATAAATAAGGTCGTTTTTCATGTCGCTTTCAAATCTGACGTTATTTTAATTTTAATTCAGAACACATTTTTTGATGACATAATTCCAAGGGACTTGCATTAAATCTGCCAAACAAAAAAGTTGGGTTATTTATAAAAAAAAAAAATTTAATGGATGGATTTCATAACATATCTTATTTTTCACCGTTATTTATTTACCTGAACGGAAATAACAGTGTTAAAATGGTGAAATCGTGCAATTTTGTTGGCAAAGTATTCAACATACTGTATGGAACATTCTCATTTTTTTACCAGGATACAAACAAATGGAAAACAGGCCTTGGTTTTGTTTGTTTGTTTGGTATTATTTGTTCCTTTGCCTAAAATTTTAAAGCAATGCCAAAATTTGTAAACGTAGCCCGCCCCCTTCCGGCCGGACGTTGCAGTGCGGGGTTCACGAATGTGAAATGTATGCATCACCAATTATTTTTGCTTCCAAACGCGCAGTTGATGACAATACGTTTTGATTAATAAATTGGCGCAAATTAACTCTGTTTATGAATTAGACAGAAAGAAAATAAGTTATTAAAAAAAACTAAATCATATTTAAAAACAATGCGAAGCTCTTCAAAATAGCATTTATGATAATATTAATATTAATATTAATGTAATGTAATGTACGAACTACAAGTTAAATAGATGAAAATCCGTTAGGTGGATAAAGTTCTGTGGGCAATACATTTTGCAACACCAATTGTTAATGTCAGAGGCCGTCCACGAACGCGTGGAGAGTGAAAGTTTCATCACGGAAATCCCTCAAAAATGGACAGAAAGGGGGAATTTTTGTGAAATTTCGACACTTTCCTGGGCACCCTAACAATCTCTGGCAGTATTTTGCACGTCATATGGCAACAATGGACATCAGGCCCGGTCGCAACAGCAACGTGAGGGTGAGCATGATGGAGGGTGTCGGAGCGAGAGTCGTCCGTGGACCCGACTGGAAATGGGGCAAACAAGACGGGGGCGAAGGGCACGTAGGCACGGTGCGAAGCTTCGAGTCCCCGGAGGAGGTTGTGGTTGTGTGGGACAACGGAACGGCAGCCAACTACCGCTGTGCTGGGTCGTATGATCTGAGGATTATCGACAGTGCCCCCACAGGTTTGGACAAAATATATATATGCTTAACTTAGCTTGAGTACTAACTCCAGCTCTAAATAAAATGACATTACTCATTAGCTTGATTCTTAAAACTCTGTAGTACAGACGTTTTCCTAGTTCCGGATCGCAAAAACAATGGTGATAGTTTACCATGGGTTAATGCAAAGATTAAGCGTCTCATTAGGGCAAAGAATCGCATCCATAAGAAAGCTAAACAATCTGGGGAACCAATCATCTGGGAAAAATTCAGAGTTGCAAGAAAAATTGTGAAGCAGGAACTTAGAAATGCTCACCAGAGATTTGTGCATGATGCTGTCGAGAACCTAAAAGAAAATCCTCGTGGTTTGTGGAAATACATAAGAAGTAAGCGTATGGAGAACCAGGGCATACCAACGCTGAGAACACAGGATATCCAGCATGTGACCGACAAAGACAAAGCACAAGGACTTGCTGATCAATTCAAATCTGTATTTACCAAGGAGGATCTTGACAAGATTCCATTCACTCCTACTAATTTACCCACTGTTGAGGACATTCATGTGACGACTTATGGAGTACTAAAATTGCTCAAGGACTTGAATATTAATAAGGCAAGTGGACCTGATGACATCTGTCCCAGAATTCTCAAAGAAACAGCTGAAGAGATTGCGCCGATCCTGAGAGATATTTTCCAGCAGTCATTGGATTGTGGGGACTTACCGAAGGACTGGTTGTCAGCAAACATCACTGCACTTTATAAGAAAGGGGATAAAGCTCTTCCGTCAAATTATAGACCTGTCTCGTTGACTTCTGTATGTAGCAAGTTGTTAGAGCATATTGTTCACTCTCATATTAGTCGTCATTTGGAGAAATTCAACATACTCACGCCAAAACAACATGGCTTCAGGAAGCACCATTCTTGTGTCACCCAACTGATCATGGCTTCAGATGATTGGGCAAAAGCTGTCGATGCTGGTCACCAGGTAGACATTGCAATACTTGACTTCTCTAAAGCATTTGACACAGTCCCCCATGAACGGTTGAAAGCCAAGCTTCATATGTATGGTATTCGTGGCAAACTTCTCAATTGGATTATTGCTTTTCTTACACAACGGAAACAGAGAGTCGTCGTCAATGGTGCTACATCCGAATGGGACAACGTAGACTCGGGAGTTCCACAGGGGACAGTTTTGGGTCCTTTATTGTTCTTGTTGTACATAAATGACATCACGGATAATCTGCATTCGGAGATACGACTCTTTGCGGACGATTGTATTGTATACAATATTGTCAACAATTCTACTGACTGTAAAACACTGCAAGACGACATCGACAGACTTGATGATTGGGGAAATAAGTGGCAGATGCAGTTTAATGCCAAGAAGTGTTACGTCATGCACATGGGGAGAAAACGGCAGAAGCTGGGATACAATTATAATTATAATCTTCATGGCCAGACTCTCCAAATTGTCGACCATCATCAATACCTGGGGGTATTTTTATCACATAAATTCAAATGGGACTACCAGTATAACCATATGACCAAAAAGGCTAATCGAATCCTTGGAATGCTTAAACGCAATCTCAAGAGTTGCTCAAAGTCTATCAAGAATACTGCTTATTTAGCGCTCGTCCGACCACATCTGGAGTATGCCTCGGTTGTCTGTGATCCCTATGAGATCAAGTATATCAATCAATTGGAAATGGTCCAGAGACGTGCGGCAAGATTTGTGAATAATAACTACGAGCGTCATGCAAGTGTTACCAATATGATTAAAGAACTTAAATGGGACACCTTGAAAAATAGGCGCGAGGCTGCACGACTTGTGGTTATGAAGCAGGTCCAACTGGGGAATTCAGTTATACCCAAGTCACTCACTCCACCTGCCCCAAGCAGATCTCGTCGTTCAACTATTAGCAACAGTCAACCTTTGGACCAACCCTACTGTAGGACTGACGCACGCAAGTTTTCTTTCATACCAAGGACATGTTCAGACTGGAATAAACTACCGGACAACATCATCATCGCGGACTCGGTTATCAGTTTTAAAAACCAGATTATCGACTTCATCCGTCTTAGGCCCCAACCAAGCAAAGAGTAGACCACTCATCCCTCTCCCGTGGCTCTACATGGACATCTCTTTTGTCCGTTGCCATGTAACGATCAAGATCAAGATCAAGATCAGGCTGTTTTCGGCAAGTCTAATCCTCGAAATTCAAACGAAATAGGTTTATTAGTTTACCTTAAGTATTGAAGAAACTACAGTTTTTGTTTCGATATTTATGCTCCTCTTAATTTGAAAATACGACGTCAAATATACCGACATCGCTTTTCCTAGTTGCGGATCGGTTAAACCAATTCCGGATCGGGTGAAAAACTGCTTCGTACATGAAAAATAATCGCGCTAGAACCAACCCGAATCAAGCCTTTATTTCTGATAAAGTATTCATTAGTTTATATAAATACAGTTTAAAATACATTTCAAATACTTCCACTTCCAATAAAGTTCAAAAAGAAGACTTGCAAGGACATTTTTTTAAATGTTTTGTCCGTGTTTATACGGTGTAGCGTGCACGACCGGTACGTGTGTGGCGCGGCAACGAGCCGATAAACGTTGACCGATCACATCGCAGAACACGTCATATGAAAACGCTTGCGCGCGTGTAGTTGATGCATGTATTTTACGCGCGATCCGGAACTAGGAAAAGATATACGTTCGATCTTTGGCAGATTTTTTAATTCTGGAGACTTTTAGACTTATTTTTACTCAACAAATAATCGATGCATGAGTTTTATACAACTGTGGACTAAAAAATGGCATAAATGAAATCAAACGTTTTGAGTGACATGTCGCAGAATATTTGTTCGTGGTTTTGCGGCTCCCGTGATTTCTACAAACCGTCCAAACACGTCAAAGTACGAGTCGAAAATCTAGCCAAAATTCCTTTTCTGGATATTTTATTGAAAAGATATTTATGTATCAAGAAGCTTGTATGTTTCTTTTCAAAATGCACTTCATCTAAAAAAATAGTATTGGAGACCAAGCCATAAGAGGTAGGTTTTTATTTGAAACGATCCGGAACTAGGAAAAATCCGGAACTAGGAAAACAACTGTACTAGTTTGAACATTCCATCCCCATTTTCTAATTTGCTCAAACGGAATTGCCGATATTCCTTTTGGTCGTTCCTAAATTAAATTACCCTTTTTGTGAACTTTAAAGCAAACATACGGGTGTAGAAATCGATCCTATACACTCGAAGACCCTTTAAAAATATAAAAATATCAAGTTGAAGCAGATAAAAAGACATTTTTCTTCCGAATTTCTGGGGTCTTACAGCTGTGCATTGGTACAGTCAACTGACGTGTGTAAAACAATGGCAGTCAAGTTCAACGCGCTTCCAAGTTCCAGACCAAAATAGACAGCACCTGACTAAACTAAAGATTGTTCAGGGTACCAAATTTAAGGAGGGGTAAATTTATTGAGGTAATTTAATATTACTATTTTTTTTTTAATCAGACCTCGTCAACAACTTTGTTTAATAATGCACCCTCCTTTTTATAATACTCGGCGAACAATTAAAATTGTAATATTGTAAAACAATTAATTTGTATTGCCTTAAGAACGTAAAAAGCTGTTTTAATATAGATTCAGAGCATTGCATTCTTTAGTTAGTTTGACTGAGAATATGAATTAATCTTGAAATTACGAAAAGTAATGTGATGTGGTTTTCAAGAAAAGTGAAATTGTGTGTCCATTTTGAAAGATTGTCGGCCGTCATTCATTGTTAAAACCTGACTATTTAAAAACACTGCCCCCAATTTATTGAATTTGTCTGGAGAAGTCAAGGAACCAGACTGCAAGAACAGCATTTTTTTCTTGGCAGCTTTTATGAACACAAAACTTTAAACAGGTCACCGTCACAATATTTACTATAAAATATGAATCCAGGGGATTATCCCCTGACCAATTAATTTTCGAAAATTACAGCTACAGCAAATGGTGTATACTACCGACAAAATTGCCCAGGTTTACCTGCCTCAAATACTTCAAACATCCAGTAATGACACCATCATTTTAACGTGCACAAACACTCTTTATTTGTTGATCTGAAATTGTCACAGGAGTGAAGCATGATGGTACCATGTGCGATACTTGCCGCATGCAGCCTATCTACGGCATACGCTGGAAGTGTGCAGAGTGCCCCAACTATGACCTGTGCACTGCCTGTTACCACGGTGATAAGCATCATCTCCGTCATCGTTTCTTCCGCTTCAATGTGGCTTCAAGCGAGAGGTCAGTATGAGCTCCGTGCGCCAACAAAAGAGGGCGCCCTTTTGTCGTTTTAGTGGTAGGGGAATTTGTATTAACCAGTTCGCGCCGGATGACGTATATAAACGCAAATATTTCCCCAGATTCAAAACGGATGACGCATAAACACGCCAAGTTCAAGTTCGGAAATGTATGTCATCAGCGGGCAAGGCCGGAAATGCGTGGGTGTGCTTCCCGGCACTATCAGCCTGAACACGCTTCGGATTGAGTTTCGTTAAAAATAATCCCGCCCGTGGGCTCGGCGATGTTAAAATAATCCCGGCGCGAACTGGTTAAGCAGCAGTCCACAAAGTCAAAGAATGTAGTATCCTGACGCTACTTTAGCAGTTGTTCACAAAGTCTAAGGAGGGTCCAGAGAAGTTTCCCAAGTATTTCCTGCCCGCAATGTCGTAGATAGTACCCGGAAAAAGTCAACTTTGACTTGTGTGGAAAGCAGCCCTGCTAAATATAAAACGTAATAGCTTTGGCAATTTCAGGGACTTTTCACAAGACAAATGGGACAAATCCTGGAGAAATTGAAAGAAAATGACTAAGCTTTTTGGACCCTGTACATCCAGCCAATTTCTGTGCACATGTGTACATTAACCCTTCTATGGTTTAGCAGCACAAATATGGACAAATGTCCCGAGTCCACCCTTTTGCATGTGTTCTTATGGGGAACGTAATTTCTGCCCACAGCTTAAAGGTAGGATACACCATTGGTAATTGCTTGAATTATCATGACTTTACCTGTCCGAAGTTAACAATCATGGATGCCGAGAAAAGACGAAAAACAGCGTTTGTTTTTAACCATTGTCTGGCAGTTATTTTTTTTGGTTTTCACGATTGCCGTCTGGCGATCGCAATTTTTTTTTTTTATACAGTTAAATTTTTCAGAATAATTACAGGATATCTAGCGCAATCATTTTGCTGGATGCCTAGAATCATTATTAACTTTCAAATAAGTAAATATTTCTTAATAATTCGGTTGTAATTATTTTTGATATCTGCAAATGGTGTATCCTACCTGTACAATCTCTATACACAAAACGACACAGTCTGTGCATTTTTGTGCTGCTGAACAACTGACCCAAAAATGACTTCCATTTAGGAGGGGTAATGTCAATTTATTACAAAACTGGTCTATTTCATCCCTGGCAATATTTTTGCAATACATGTGATCTGCAAATTCTGAAATAAATAATAATCTATTTTGTTTCTTTTTTTGTCTTTTTCTTTTTTGAAGAGTTGGTTTGGAGCCCCGACGCAAGAGCAAGAAGATCATGGCCCGGGGGATCTTCCCCGGAGCCCGGGTAGTCCGAGGGGTTGACTGGGAGTGGGAGGAACAAGACGGGGGCAGCAGTCGTCGGGGGAAGGTGACCGAGATACAGGACTGGAGCTCCACGAGCCCACGCAGTGCGGCCTACGTCCTGTGGGACAACGGAGCTAAGAACCTGTACCGTGTTGGATACGAGGGCATGGTGAGATTTACTAACCCGTACCCTGTAGCTGCTTAGCACAAACATTTGCTTAGCATGTAAAATCTTCCTTGGTAAAAACGGGGTTCCCAACCAAGAGTCATAGAGCTGTTTAACCCTAACCCTCCAGGGTATTTTGGCTAGAAACCCTGCCAGATGCAACAGATTGCATACTTTGTCACATTGACTTGTGTGCAGAGTCCAGCAAGGTCAAGCAGTAACCACAGATGCACTGTGCTGGATCTGGCAGGGTTAGGGTTAATTAAGGCCCTTTCTTACCGGGCCTGGGAACAGGTTCGACCTTCCGGTAGCTGCGAATGAAAATTGTGGGAATCTAAGACCAACTGTAGAAAGAGCAAGCGACTGATCGCAAAGGTCGTGGGTGATCACCAGAGCAAAATCAGTCGCAGCAAGGTCGGTATTTATGTTCAAAACTTCTGAGCACATGGAGTTTTGGTTAGTAAGCTGTCTTTTATCAAGCAAGACTTTGTTGTGCTAAGCAAATGTTTGTGCTTAGCAGCTCAATGAAATTGGCCCATGGTCACACTGTCACGACCTTGAAGACGCGCGGCCACGATTCACAAAATCTAGGTGATTCAGTGAACATACTCGCAGCGGCATCTACGGTGAATCCTGCATGAATCTTGACGAGTCGTGATGAATCTTGTTCAAAACTGTCAGGGCGGTGCTACGATTTGTTTCAAACTGTAGGGCAATCACTGTGCGATCGTAACTCAATCACGCACAGTCGTAGTGCCATTTTGTTGGTATTCTGGCCTACAGTGGCCTTCTGTGGCCAATCGTGGTTTATTTTTATTACGGATCATGCGAAATCACTGCGACTGTTCTACGATGTTCTACATCGTCGTTAATCTGGGCGCAATCGTCTGTAATTGGCTGTAATCGTTGAGTAGTCCTGACGCTATCGTACTAGAACCGTAGTACACCGTAATAGAACGTAGCAGGTCTCGACTACATCCCTGGGTCTTGATGAATCGGCTACAAAATCATACAGACGTCATCGACAATTGTACAGAGGTCGTCGATATTTGTAGCGTCATCGTTGAAGGACCGTGAGTGTCCGTAAGAGGGTGCAAGCGGGGCGCTTTCTCCTGATTCACCCTAATTACAACTGCCCCGACTAATCGGGGGGCTGTGGTTGCAAAAATCATGACAGTGTGACCTACCCTTTACCTGTTTGCGCCTGGACTATTTTGGCATTGACTGGGCCCAGGCATCGGATTGTTTTTTACCAGTTTGCGCCGGAAGACGTATATATACACGCAAAGTTTTTTCTAGAGTCAAAACTGATGACGCAGAAACACGTCACGAGCAAGGCCGGAAATGTCTGTCAGCAGCGAGCAAGGCTGGAAATGCGTGGTTGTGCTTCCTGATACCATCGGCCTAAACACGCCTCGGATCGAGTTTCGTTAAAAACAATCTCTCGCCTCGGCTCAGTGATGTTAAAATAATCCCGGTGCGAACTGGTTAATGAACGTTGATCTGACACAGGTTCAGTCCAGCATCTGTGTGTAGCATACCTGATATTTTCCGGCCTCGCTCGCTGCGAGCCGGTTGCTGACAGATATTATTCGACCTTGCTCGCACAAGTCATACGTTTTGAATCTGGGAAAAACTGTGCGTGTATACGCGGCATCCGATGCTTAATATAGGACATCAACAATATACCAATATTTTTAGTTGAATACACTCGTAAAGTTTAATTTTTGTGCTGTTTAATGTTTCCAGTCTGACTTGAAGGTTGTCAGCGATGCGAAAGGAGGGACATTCTATCGTGATCATTTGCCGTGCTTAGGTAAGTCATAGTGCCATAGGATGTCAAGTTAAAGGTAGGATACACCATTTGCAGATATCGAAAATATTTACTACCGAATTATTAAGAAATGTCTTACTCATTTGAAAGTAAATAATGATTCTAGGCATCCAGCAAAATTATTGCGCTAGATATTTTGTAATTATTCCGAAAAGTAGAATAAAAAAAAAAAATCGTGATCGCCTTGCGAAAAAAAAAAAATAACATAAGGTTAACTGCTCGGTTAACAAACGCCGTTTTGCGTGCTTTTCTCGGCATCAATGACTGTTAAATTTTGGACAGGTCAGTTAAACGGTATTTACTATAAAAAAAACAACCCCCCAAATCCACCCATTCATGATATTTCAAGCAATTACCAATGGTGTATCCTACCTTTTTGGTAAATCCTCCGTATACTGTGGTCAACTTAACCAAATTAAATCTAGTGCGGACAGCCGGTGAACTTGCTAAATTATCAAGTGTCGATCGCCTTAGCGTTTAGCGATAGAATTATGTTTTACGTCGCTGAAAAGTCCAGTGCGAACAGCCACGTAATGTAAAACCTACATTTTGATCACATGCTTTTCGTCTAAAGGTTAATTTTGTTTCTTCTTTAGGTGAGCAAGGGCCCGGTAGTCGTGGGGTGCACGGCCTGTATGCCCTAGGGGATCAGGTCAATGTGGACTTAGACCTGGAAATAGTACAGAGCCTTCAACATGGGCATGGTGGCTGGACGGACGGAATGTTTGAGGTAATGCTCCCATGAATTGCTTCCCCTGCCCCTAAATTTATTTGAACTCTTCTCGTTATACTGTAACTGTGCTACGCGTGACCGGCTCTACAAAAAGGTGTCTTATGTCGCGAAAAAAAGAAGTTGAGTTATATACATGGAAAGAAAGCCCACAACGTAAGCTTTCATTTAGTATATAATAAAGATCCGTAGCCCCTCCCATTTTAGAGGGACGACGTGTTTACATAATGATTACTGTTTCGGAGTTCAAATTACACAACTGAGAAAACAGGCTTTGAAATAGCCGGCTCTGTTTTACTACAACAGAACATTGCACACAAAATGGAATTTTTTCCCACTTTATTCATCAAAATCAACATTTCTTTTAATGAAACCTTGAACTGTATGTATTAAAGATTTCATTCATGACAACAAATAAAAAACACATTTTGATGAAATGTTTACCCTCTCAACGTTGAGCGGGCCATTACATGATAGTGCATAGCGCGACTTAATACACCTTTTTGTAGAGCCGGTCACATTTGTTATCATATAGGCCAATAGATTTGTTGACATTTTTACTTACATCCAATATGCTTCACCATGTTTTATCTAAGTTTGTAAAACCCATCCAAGTTGTTGATATCAAAGGAATGTCCATTAATCAGTTTGCGCCAGGATTATTTTCACATCACTGAGCAGAGGCACGGGATTATTTTTAAC
The DNA here is from genome assembly GCA_037893245.1 of Crossaster papposus. NCBI lineage: Eukaryota > Metazoa > Echinodermata > Asteroidea > Velatida > Solasteridae > Crossaster > Crossaster papposus. Next base: position 1,078,514 of record JBAIAA010000193.1, read on the forward strand.
GAAACTCGATCCGAGACAAGTTCAGGCAAATGGTATCGCGAAGCACACCCACGCATTTCCGGCCTTGCTCGCTGCTGACAGACATTTCCGGCCTTGCTCGTGACATGTTTATGTGTCATCCGTTTTGAATCTGAAGAAAACCTTGCGTGTATATACGTCCTCTGGCGATGTAGGCCTATTGTGAAAAGCCTGTAAGGTGTCCTGGGTTATTGTAAGTTTTGAAATGATTAATTTTATTTCCTTCTTTCTTCGTTTGTATCTAGACTCTTGGTGCGACTGGCACAGTCGTTGGGATCGATGAAGATCACGATGTGGTCGTCTCTTACCCAAGTGGGAACAGGTACTTGATAACTCTTCCAAAAAAAAGTGGTTGGCCGGTATTAAACAAGTTTGATTACAACCAACTCATAGGCCTGAACATTAACACCAATGGGCCAATTTCATAGAGCTGCTAAGCACAACAATTTGCTTAGCATGAAAATTTGTCCTTGGCAAAAACAGGTTACAGACCAAATTTCCACATGGTCTTTATTGTTTTTGATTGATAATCAACTGTTTTTTTGCTTAGCATAAAAAACACGTAGAATTTTGGCTGGTAACCTGGGCCCAATTCCATAAAAGCATTCTAACTTAGTATATTACTAGGTTTTAGCAAGATTCCAAATGCCTAGTTGGTTGCTTGCTAGCAATCAACTAAATCGCATTCCATAACACCATTCTATGAAATATTCTTACTAGTTGCTTGCTTGCAGCTTGCTAGAATGGTGTGGGGTTTGCATAATCGCCAAAGTACATGGTCAGTTTGAGTTAACAATAGGGAAAGAGTTCAAATCAGGTGGGTTGTATTGTCAATGCATTCCTCTGTACCCTATTTAGGGGTATGTAAATTTGAATCGGCCTAAGCACATGTTTCAGAAATGGCTAATTCAGAGAGTGTTTCAAATCAAAAAAGAGGAAAGAAGCCTTATAATTACTTGACTCAGGAAAATCTGTCCGTGACTCTGCGCATAAGGATGTCAATACAAATTTCCAAAGATGAAAGATTGAAAATGACTTAGAATGGTGCTTAGGATCTATTCTAATTTTAGCAAGCAACTAGGAACCTTGCTAAGCGTATAATGGTTTTATGGAATATATTTAGCAAGTAACTAGAGATAGAAAGGAAGTTAGCAACCAACTAGGCTTAGAATGCTTTTATGGAATTGGCTCCTGTTTTTTAATAAGCAAGACTTTTTTGTGCTAAGCAAATGTTTGTGCTTAGCAGCTCCATGAAATTGGCCCCAGGCCCATGTTTAAAACCGGCCAACCAAATTTGTATTCCTTTAGTTAAACCCAACCCTACAGAATAATTTTGCTAGAAACCCTGCCAAACGCATCAGATTGCAGCGTTTGTCAAAGTGTCTTGGCTGCAGAGTGCAGCGACATCCATCAGGGTGAAAATCTCAATGTCAAACTGCTTCAGAGTCTGCGGTCACCCAACGCAGCAGATTCCATCTCTGGCATTGTTCAATGGGGATTAGCTCCCAATAGTCTTAGACTGTGGTTGTTCATGCACTAGTGTTGATAGCTGAATGCATCAAAGTGCACCAGATTTTTTTACCTGATGCACTGCGCTGTGTTTAGGATAAGGTTAGGGTTAGACAAGCTGTGGCCTTCCGAGTTTTACGATTATTGGAAATGATATCGGAAGATAACTAGGACAATAAAGAAAACAGTTTTAAGTCTTGTGACGATCTTTAATCACTCCTGTTTGCCCGTAAGGTGGACTTTTAATCCCGCCGTCCTGACCAAGGTCAACACCGCGACCTCCGTGCCGGGCTCGACTAGCGGAGACACGCCCACGGCCTCCCAGTTCCAAGTAAGCGACCTGGTGCAGATTTGCAGCGATCTGGAGCGCATCAAAGCTCTGCAGCGTGGACACGGGGAGTGGGCCGAAGCCATGCTACCGGTGAGTAAACAAAGGGGGGGGATACTAATCACGAATGTTTGCCCAATGCTTTACTCAGGCAGATTTGTGTGAACATTGTTCATTCCAATATTAAAAGCATCAGTTTGGTACACAGTCAGAGTATGTTATGAGAAATATATTTGGATATACAGCCATCGCAAAAATATATGACCTGGCACCACAAAATAAGCAGAAAGTCGCACATGGCCAAAACGAGTTATTGGCCGAAACGTCAATTTTTCAAGTGGGAGGTCGGTTTCTAGTTGTTAACGTTTTTACATACAAAAAAACACATTTTTATCATATCCCGAAATTGTATAACTCAATTAAAACTCTAAAGTGTGTTTTTTGTGGCTGAATTGCACTGATTGGTAGTATAGTTGGCACGGTTCATGGACTTTGAACTCCGTTTTCTCAAAACAAGGGAGCATGACTTTAGCAATTTCAAAAGAGTATCGCAGCGGCTAGGAATAAGCTACAGCAACACACAATACATCATTTGAAAGCTTAGGACTTCCTCTTTCTAGAAATGTAATAATGTCAACTTTGTTATTTTGAGACTTTCCACCCATTTTGTGGTGCCATGTCACATATTCTAACTTTATTCTAAAAATTCCTAAATGGCTGATAGTGCTTTGTTATTCTACCTTCATATCTTCAACTCTTTGATGCACAGATTATTTCTATTGTTTTAAATGTAAAATAACAGGAATAATGGAATATATTAAAAAATGACCAGGCCTAGGGCGCCCTCAATAGATTTTGAGAGAACATGTCTCTCTAGGCTAGGACTTTCCGCAAGCCATGTAATTCAAGTGTGGACGCTCGGAAGAATAACCACCGTGGAATATTGACAATCACGTACGGTAACTTTTAACAATAGTTAGTCCAATGCGAATGCAGCTTTACTTTAGTCAAACTATGGTTAATAACTATAGTCCTTGATGGAACTTGCTCACTAGTTTTGTTGCAGCCTTATGCTGCATAAGCTAGGTACGTCACAAATTGACCACAGGTGAACTATTTGTTCTTAATCGAACTTGCTCTAAATTGCCAAATCTTCTTTATTGTTACTAATATCTCGCTTCCTTTTCTCAATGTTCACCGACAGACGTTGGGTAAGATTGGCCGTGTACAGCAGATTTACCACGACAACGACCTCAAGGTGGAAGTCTGCGGAACCTCCTGGACCTACAATCCTGTAGCCATCACCAAAGTGGCGTCTGATAGTGGAGGATTGAGCAACTCATCAGGTACGAAGCTCTGGCGTCGGTCGTGGAAACTTGGCTCGATTTGGGCTGAGCTCTCCGAGAGGAGATGCGCTCAAGCAAAATAAGTCTCAAGTTGACCCTGGTAACTGCTAAGTTTTTCATTTGAAGAGCACCTTAACCCCAACCCTCCTCAGATTGAGGATGAATGGCAAAAAAATGGCAGCTGATTTTGGAGGATGCAATGGGTCGAAGTCGTAGGCCGTACCCAGGAATCTTTATGTTCAGACATGCAAACATTGGTCATGGGTGCGTGCAGCATGCATGGCTATTCCTTATACTCTCCATGGTTTGTGTCATCAGGTGTGAGTGAAATAGGGCCGTACAATTTTTGTTTAAAAGTTGTTTGAAGAAAACTCACGAAAACTTAGAAAAGATAATAGATATCTCGTGAAGAATACGGAACCTGGGCGATCAGAACAGTTGCAGTGTACGGTTTTGTCGCCAAGTTGCGCCGGTCGCAGGATTTATAATGATTTATTTTTTCTGAGTAAGTTTCCTACGAACATTGACAAAAGACTGCTGGACTTTTGTGATGATTTATGAAGTTTTTGCATTGTTAAGGCATGAATTATTGCCTATTTTTCTGACACAAATGCAAAAAATAAATGGATCAACAGAACGAGGGATCCATGCGTGTGACGTGCCCTGCCATGCTGCTTGCTGCGCCCGCCATTTGGGGGTCGATGCCCATCGGTATCGGTTCCTGACATCCTGGAATCGGTTCCTGGCTTCCTGGAATCGGTTCCTGGCTTCCTGGAATCGGTTCCTGGCATCCTGGAATCGGTTCCTGGCTTCCTGGAATCGGTTCCTGGCTTCCTGGAATTGGTTCCTGGCATCCTGGAATCGGTTCCTGGCTTCCTGGAATCGGTTCCTGGCTTCCTGGAATCGGTTCCTGGTTTCCTGGAATCGGTTCCTGGCTTCCTGGAATCGGTTCCTGACTTCCTGGAATCGGTTCCTGACATCCTGGAATCGGTTTCTGACATCAAAGATCAAGTACTCCAGTACCCTGTTTCGATGCACAGCCCTAGTGTGTACATTCAGTTGTAATTCAGACGCTATCTCATATTATTTTTCTAGAGCGATTATCTGCACTTCTCAAGAAGCTGTTTGAGACGCACATCACCGGCGACATCAATGAGGAACTGGTCAAAGCAGCGGCTAACGGGGACGCCATCAAAAGCGAAGAGATTCTAGTACGGCCAGACGCCAATGTAAGAATACCATCTGGTTTTTTTTGTCTCGTCTGAACCAAGTTCAGAAATACACGATGCAATCAATATTTCTGTACGTAGTTCGTCCGTAGTGCGTATATATCCTTAGTGCGTATATATCCTTAGTGCGTATATGTACGTAGTCCATATGTATACGTAGTATGTATATGTTTGCGTAGTTCGTATATGTTTGCGTCGTTTTGGTTAAAGTTTCAAAACGTTGTTGAATTGTTGAAAAAGTCTATTTGCGATCAAACTTGGGTTGTAGATGCAGTATTGTAACCTTCATATCATGATCGTGTTAAAAGTACTGAGGTCAAGTGTTATTTGTGGTCAAAGGTCATTTGAGGTCAAGTTGTAAAAAAGGGTATTCGCTAAAGTAGGAAAGAAAACCGCCCAGGTCATTCTGGTCATTCTGGCTGGTGATTCCAGCCAGTAAGCAGTTTGCAGCAGTTTTAATCTTATTCATATTTTTGTTATTGTTTCTATTAGTACCAACCCTTGTACATTATGTATGTCAAAATGTTCATGTTCAACATTTTTGACAAATTCTATCGCATAGCGCCCTCGCACTAAATAGTATACACATGTGGCATGTACTTTCAAGGCTACCGTAGTTAGAAACCACAAACCCGTATTTTCCATTCGGCCAGGGATCACGCCCAAAGTCGCGATACTAGCAACGTTGCATTGACCTTAGAAATAGTAAACAAGATCACTCAAAGAGGGTACTTTTTTTGTTCAATACAACATTTCAAATGATGTTGGTTTTTTTCGTTAGCAAGTGCTATCCCAGACCCCAAGATGCCATACATCACTTTGGGAAAGGGGGGGTCTGTGATTTCCGGTCTGGTTCCGGTCAGTCTGTTAATAAGGAACCCAATTAGGTCCAACTCGCTACCGGATGCATTCCGTTGGCCCCAGACGATACTAAGTATCTACCAAGTGATCGCGTTTTTGATTCCAATTATTTCAAGTGGGTGATGAGTGACGAATCTGTGCTTTTATTATTTCTAATGGCTGTGGTCTTGTTAGGCTCAAATGCAATATTTGATTTGACCTAATTTATGGAGTGTTTGTTTGGAGAGGGTAAATGTTTGGGTTTAGGTTGAGTGTCCGAACTGAATTGTGGTTGACTTTGATTTATTGAACTTTACTGGCCGCTAGTTCATATTTCATACAAATCTGATGCAAAATTGACAGGAGTTAAAAACGTGAAAATTGAAAATTGCTCTCTAAGCTGGGCTACTGTGAAAAACGAAAAAGAGGTTTAGCAGCATGTTTTCCGCGTATGTCAACATGTAATTGTAGATTGACCGGCCCATACTAGCTGCGCTAAAATGCCTTGTTCGCTTGCGTTGACTCGCGACTGGACTCGCGACTGGACTCGCGACTGGACACGGGACTGGACACGGGACTGGACTCGGGACTGGACTCGGGACTGGACTCGGGACTGGACTCGGGACTGGACTCGGGACTGGACTCGCGACTGGACTCGCGACTGGACTCGCGACTGGACTCGCGACTGGACTCGCGACTGGACTCGCGACTGGACTCGCGACTGGACTCGCGACTGGACTCGCGACTGGACTCGCGACTGGACTCGCGACTGGACTCGCGACTGGACTCGCGACTGGACTCGCGACTGGACTCGCGACTGGACTCGCGACTGGACTCGCGACTGGACTCGCGACTGGACTCGCGACTGGACTCGCGACTGGACTCGCGACTGGACTCGCGACTGGACTCGCGACTGGACTCGCGACTGGACTCGCGACGGGACTCGCGACGGGACTCGCGACGGGACTCGCGACGGGACTCGCGACGGGACTCGCGACGGGACTCGCGACGGGACTCGCGACCGGACTCGCGACCGGACTCGCGACCGGACTCGCGACCGGACTCGCGACCGGACTCGCGACCGGACTCGCGACCGGACTCGCGACCGGACTCGCGACCGGACTCGCGACCGGACTCGCGACCGGACTCGCGACCGGACTCGCGACCGGACTCGCGACCGGACTCGCGACCGGACTCGCGACCGGACTCGCGACCGGACTCGCGACCGGACTCGCGACCGGACTCGCGACCGGACTCGCGACCGGACTCGCGACCGGACCCGCGACCGGACCCGCGACCGGACCCGCGACCGGACCCGCGACCGGACCCGCGACCGGACCCGCGACCGGACCCGCGACCGGACCCGCGACCGGACCCGCGACCGGACCCGCGACCGGACCCGCGACCGGACTCTAGAAAGGACTCTAGAAAGGACTCTAGAAAGGACCCTCGAAAGGACCCTCGAAAGGACTCGCAAAAGAACTCGAATAAGGACTCGAATAAGGACTTGAATAAGGACTTGAATACGGACTTGAATACAACTCTGTCTTTAACTTGCCCTGTAGTTTTACAGATCTGAAGAGTGTTTGTTTGCTGTCAGTCGTCTCGGCCCACACCTTTAAGGAGTAAACCCTAATGCTGTCAATGCACTCTGTCTGGTTCCATTAACAGGTCAATGTACAGTTTGCTGGACACACAGCCTTACAAGCAGCCAGCCAGAATGGCCACGTTGACATCATCAAAGTACTCATTAGACACAATGTGGATGTGGAGATGGAGGTCAGTTAAAAAGCAAAAACTATCACAGAGGCTAATTTCATTGAACTGCTAAGCCCCAACAAAATTGCTAATCCCCCCAAAATTGCTAAGCCCCCCCAAAATGGCTAAGCACAAACAAATTGCTAAGCACAAACAAATTGCTAAGCACAAACAAATTGCTAAGCACAAACAAATTGCTAAGCCCCCAAATATAGCAACAAAACCATACCTAGCATGAAAATTCTTCCCTGGCAAAAACAGGGTTACACAAACCAAATTTTTAGGGGATGTGTATTGTCTATAACTGGTATCAAGCTGATTCTTTGCTTATCATGAAAAGCACATTGAATTTTGGCTGGTAAGCTGTTTTTACCAAGCAAGACTTGTTTTGTGCTGAGCACATTTTTGTGCTAATCAAATTTGTGTGCTTAGCAACTCTATGAAATTGGCCGCAGGACACGATTTCATAGTGCTGTTTAACCAGTTCGCGCAGGGATTATTTTAACATTGACCGGACTCGGGCGCTGCATCATTTTTCACGTACCTTGATCTAAGAAGGGTTCAGGCCGGCATCTGTGGGTAGCACACCCTGATAGGTTGCTGACAGATATTTCTGACCTTGCTCGTAACGTGTTTATCCAACTTCCGTTTAGAATCCTAGAAAAAATTTGCATGTATACACGTCCTCTGATCTGAACTGTAAACTCTGATCGTAAACCATTTGTCGTTTGTGAATTTGATAATTTGAAGCAGCAAAAGTGCTCAGAATATAAAGAAAGCTGCGTCACAAATACCCTGGTGAAGTTTTAGCTCTGTTAATGATGCGTGTTCCCAAAAAACAATATTTGTTTGTATAAAACCTAACTACTACAGGACAAAGATGGCGACCGCGCAATCCACCATGCAGCGTTCGGTGACGAGCCAGTCGTGATTGAACTGCTCCATCGCGACAACGCGGACCTGAACGCCCGCAACAAACGCCGTCAGACCGCCATACACATCGGGGTCAACAAAGGTCACTACGGTGTGGTCAAGATGCTACTGGAACTTGGCTGCCATCCAAGTTTGCAGGTAATGTACTCATTGTGCAATTGTTTTAAAGGGGCATTACCTCTTGAAAGCACACAATGGGCTTTTATTCACGAATCGGCCATAGTAAATTGAAAGTGAGGTAAAATCTTCATGTGTGGTAAAATCTTCATGTGTGGAACTTGCGGGTAGAAATGAAAGTAATTAATTACAAATTAATACCAGTCTTCTCTGGTGAATATTTTCTTTTAATTGTGAATAAACATATCTTAATGTTGTAAGCCACATTAAAAATATAAATTGAAAGTGAGGCCGTGTCCGAAACGGGTGTCTAGAGCTACAGCTACGGCTATTGTCTGCGTCGGCCATTTTGTAGCGCTGGCCATTTTGTAGCGCTGTCCGAAATGCCGTCTAGAGCTACAGCTACGGCTACAACGTCACAAAAATCTAGCCGTAAAAGAAGTTGTCTAGCTCAGGCAAAACAAAATGGCGGCAGCACTAACGTTAATTTTGGAGCAAATTTTCGTTCATTTTTTTTAATGATAGTGCATTGAATTGAAACAAACAGATCGACAAATACGTCAATATCATCAGGTATTTTGACTGGCTGTAAACAAACATTGCGTAACATCTAGCAGACGATTGTTGTAAATTCTTACATCGTAATTTTGCAAACACCAATTCAAGCATCGCTTGGGGGCGCAATAACTAGCCGTAGGCTCTACCGTAGCCACGTCCGAATTACATTTGCCTAGCGCCTACGTAGACGTAGCTGTAGCTGTAGACGAAGACCGTAGCTCTAGACACTCGTTTCGGACACCGCCTACGTCTAGAATGCAAAAATAGTCTGGCACCATTCCATTCAACAGTTCACAATTTATAAAATACATTCAGGGAACACAACCCAAATGGTTTTCTCGTGAATAACGTGCATTGGGCTACAAAACACGTTTTCAACGAAAGAGCATTTAAAAGTTGAATAGGATCTTTCACAGGACAACGACAGTCGCGCAAGAATGAATTTCCGGGGGTCCAAATTGTGACTCTGACAAATTGAGCTGTTTGCTTTCTTTTTGTGATTTCAGGCACATATTCACCGGTGCAATGCATTCTGTGGACATTGGAGGTACATTTGTACAATGGTGTTCTTTGAACATAAACATTTACCTCAAAATTGAATCTGCACCACTGGAAACGTATACATATGTGCAGGTTACACAATTTCTGCCACGTAACACGTAAAAAAAAATTAAAAAAAATTCTTTTTCTTTTCTCAGAAACAATAAGACGTTAGGTTGATTTTTTTCAACCAGGCCTTCGAAATAGGATAAGTAAATATTCAAAAACATGACATTTAGGAGGAAATTCGGGGCGAAATAATCCTTTGACAACTGAAATAAGGAACTTTTTGCATCTGGGTGCGCGAGATGTTGTCGTGAATAAGCATGTACTGGAGATATATCTATTTTGTGGAAAAACTTTTGGCGACCTTTACACCTATAGAAATTACCTTGTGGAGACGTATTCATTCCCATTGTCCCCATTGTGTTCACGTCTCCGCAGGGTACAATATTTCCCTTCACTATGGGCCGTGTGTCCGCACACACGATAAGCGTGAAGCTGGTTACTTTGATTCAACCAAGATATTTATTCAAGCTTTTTTAATTGGCGATTAAAGAAAACCGTTGTAGCGCGATAGACATAGTTTCCCAGTAGGAGCCCGTCTGGAAAGTTTTGACGAGTTGCAGCCTTTAAAATTCTGTAAGATACGTCATGTCGGTAGCCATTTGTCAATAACCTTATCAATTTTAATGTTGTTTTGACAAATGATTGAAAATGAGTTAAGTATCGGTATGTCGTGTTTCAACTGAGGTTACGGCTGTCCCAAATATTGTTTGAATCTGTCAGGTTTGGGTGAAAAAAAATTGTGTTGTATTTAAACGGAATACCCTTAATGACACTTTAATTCCCTTTGAAAGTACTCCTTCTGACGTAAAAACAATTTTCATTTCCAAAGATGTGTAGAGACACATTTTTGGAAGTTTCTGTTAGTAGTTAGTTTGTAATCTGTGCACGGTGCGCGCAAGCGTTGGTGCGACGCACACGCACGTGTAGCTGTTATTATTCGTCGGTTCATTGCGCGACGTCGCTTAGTTGCAATCGGCTGAAAGAGAACACGCCCTTAGTGTCGATTTCGGCCGCAATTCAAAATGTGATTCTGCAACTTTTGAATTAAAATTGAGTTTCTAGAATCTTGTTTTCTCGGAATATACATCATTCACAGAGATAAAACTTCATTAGTTTAGTTGTTAAGCCCCTGTCTTTAGATAATAGTGAGCACTTTTGCTGCTTTGAACGAGAACAAAATTCACAAATAACCAATGGCCGACTCTATCTTGAAATCTTTACTGTTTTTCCAAAAAGCAGATCAAATTATCATTAACACATAGACAATTCGTTCCAAGGTTGTCAGTCCAAGATATTACCTCTGATGGGCGTAGTGACTATGTGACGACATTGTGTGAAATGCAGCGATGAGATTGGAGTTTATAACGTGTAGATGATGTTTGTACACTTCAGGTGTTTTTTTTCACAGCTGTTTGAAAATTGTAATTGGTTTTTGGAGAAAACAAACGAAGTGTACTAACATGATCTACACGTTTTAAACTCCAATCTTATCGCTGCGACGTCACTATGCCCATAAGAGGTTATCGCCCGGACTGCTTTGCGTACACAATAGCAGCAGGCATGTTTTCCTTAATTAGGTCATATAATTTACTGCTAATCTACGACGTAAACAAAAACGTCGCCAGTTGGCCTATGCCCGTCAAGCGTGACATTTCACCTGATGGCAACCAGACAATGTGTACTCTTCAACTTTCCTTTGTCTTAAAGGTTAATAAAGAGATTTTAATTTGCAATTAGAGACAATTTCTGATTAGAAAAAAAATTAATTACTTCACCCAGTGGGTGGTTGGGTGCGTGTGCATGTCACCTGTGCAAAGTCAAGATTAAACAAATATTTTTTTAATTTTCTTTCCAGAACTTTAATCTTATCAGCATTAATTAATGTAATAGCCACAGTGCGTGTACGTCTAATTTGCATGTCTAGACTTGTCGGACTCGCCGGATAAAAAAAAATATACTGTTTACTGTGCCTTTTTAAAGAAAATTGTCTCTCTAATTTTGAAACCAACTATTCTGTGTGAATCCGAACAAATTATATATTTTCTTTCAGCTATTAAAGTTAAAAGTCACGATACACCACAGTTAAAACCTGAATATACACATTTTATCCCCAAAATCTGTTTGTGTATCTGTGAGACAATACACAGAATGGGCCCATACAAGCTTTAAGTCAGTTACGTAAACAATTTAACATGGGGCACCTTAGTGTGACATTTGTTACATCTGAACATGTTTTTCAACATATCCCTTATAATTTATCGACAATAGCCTTATAAAAAAATGTGACCCGCTCCATCGAAATCAGGAATAAGTCTCGATATGACTTTTTGAGATATGCACATGGTGAGAAAGGGAATTTCATAAGCTTTCTAATGATACCCATCACAAGTGTGTATCTGTTTAGGTTAACGAGTTATGGCCTGATGAAGATGACAGGTGTATATTTATTTGCCGAATCCACATTCCGAGAAAAACAGCTTTGAAATAAACAAAATTGACCAAAATCATACGGACAGCGCACACAAATCCTCTTCATTTTCATCTTTATTGATCGTTTTAACATACAAGACATTAATGACAATAATCTGTGATAACTACACTTCCTAAAAATACAATGTTCAGAAAAAGGACTTGGTCACGATTTTCACCCCTGCGTTCACTTCAACGACCGATTGCGTAAAACAGCCTAGGCAACTTATTCCTAATTACGATGGAGCGGGTCACAAATATGTTTGGTTCCATTTTGTGGTCAGTTTGTAGTTCGCAGAGAAGGTTTGTACAATTAATCTTGCAACATGTAAAAGAGACACGGAAAACTAAATTTCTCATGAAATGTCAGATTCCTCAGGAAACTAAAGTTTGAATGGTACAAAACTTCCCAATTCTGTCCAACATCCAAGACAAATATCAGTGACAAATATTTAAATAATTTATTTGATAGATAGCATGTAACTAGAAATGTACCAAAATATCACACTTTGTGTCCCAACCTTAGGGAATAACCCAGCTACAGGAATAGATAGGGTTAATGCATTCACATACTGTTGAACAAGTTTTAACAAGTCGTAAAATGGATTGTGCAACTTTCATTCCCTAATGGTGGAAGTAACAAGTTCTGAGTAACAAGTACCCATCTCTAATGTCAGGGACCAAGATCTTCAATGTTCTGCCAACTAATAATTGCTTCAAATACCCACTCTATGTAATCTCCAGTGTTCGTTATTTGCCCGGGTTGTATGTCTGACCAGGTGCGTGATAAATCTTGGCTCGGGGACAAAAGAACCGTGCCGTGTTTGAGAAAAAAAAGAAAAAACACAAACATGAAAAAACGTGTACGGACTTGTTCTGAGCCTCGGCAGCAGTTGTCGACGCTGATTGAATTTTTGTTAGGAAGAGTTCAGCATGTTTCAGGTTTGCTTCCGTCAATTCCCGATTGTTTCTTCTGACGATTAAGGTATTCTGTCACTTCGGCACGTTGCCAACTCGGCACTTCTGCCAACTCGGCACCTCTGCCAACTCGGCACCTCTGCCAACTACATGTAGGTAACTTGTCAACTCGGCACCTTGTCAACCACAATTCTAAACATAATTACAAACTCGCCGAGTATTTTTTAATTTGTGTTACTGTCATATGTCAATCACACAATGATGGGCTTGGGTGCAGGAGTACTGCAACTGTACTTCCAAGAGCTTAGTTGAAGATGGAGCATGAGTGTTGTGAGTACAGAACATGCCAAATGAGGCTTATGATGCTGTGGACATAAGTAACAAAAACTATTCTTGAAAGTCTGCCAAAGTCCTACTTTTGTCCCGATTTTGTCCTCCAAAGTCTTACTTTTGTCCCGCTTTTTTGAAGATTTGGATCCTATTTCTCCTACTGTACAATGTATGTTTGAGAGCCTAACATGTAAAAAGCCTGCCGTTCAATACACAGTGAGTACTGAATAAAAACAGAAGAGAAACCGAAATTAATTGTGGCCTCGGGGAACAATTGGAAATAGTTTTAAAAATAATAACTTGTAACACTATCAAAAGTACATTCATAATCATAGGCAATGTAAGAGTATCGTGGATATAAAAATATGTAGATAATTCACTGCTTCATTTGTTTGGTGATGAATCCATATAATACGATAAGCAAAGAATGTCTCGCCATTTAATGTGTAACAACTCGGCAATGAAGTTGATGGTTAGGCTCGATATCATCCTGTTCATATCTGCTTTCGAACTTTACGCTCATTTACTGTGCCAAGTCCCAAACAAACGAGGTATACAAAACATTTTGTTGTTTGAAGAGACGAAAGAAAGGAAAAAAGTATAAGTGGATGATTTGGCCAGGATGTTTGGACTGAAATATGAGCTGATTTCATAAAAGTTGTGACACTTTACACGGGGCAGCGCAATGCCAATGTGGTATGCAGTGAATCTGTCCCCCGGAATAGAGCCAGCGACCAATTTCAGGAGCTTCTCAGCACAAACATTTGCTAAGCACAAAAAAGTCTTGCTCACTGGTTACCAGCCAAAACTCCATGTTTTTTAATGCTAAAAAAAATCGGCTGATTACCAGTCGCATACAAATTTTGTTTGTAACAAGAATTTTCATGCTAAGCATTTATGAAGGGGGCTTTAAACATCAATTTGATTCTATTATTAGGATGACCTACATGTATTGGTTGTTCGTCAAAATGGTGTCCCAGTTGTGTTTTTTTGGCTGCCTAATAGGTTACTGATGGGCTGGTGCTAGCCTACTTGCGTCAATAAGAATATATATGATGTTTTTGTGTACGCAGTGAAACAGTTATGGAGCAAAGATACAAAAGGTTGAACCATCCTGACATTGGGCTGTTTGGTTTTCGTTAGTTTAGTTGAAAACAACTGGAATAAATCTACTGAAATGTGAATAACAGTCTCAAGCATCCTGTGAAATCCTTGGATTTTGTATAAATTTCTAATGATTGGCAGCTGACAATCGTTGGAAAACCCTGACTATTTTCAAACACCACATTTTATTTCCAATCCGGTTACACATCCGTGAATGGGTGCAAGCCAGTCTGGTTTCCTAACCTGATAATTGCTCTGTTTCAACTAAAGGAAGTCAATGAACCAGATTGCAAGAATAGCATATTTTTTCTTGTTTTTTTTAATGATCTATTAACACAACTCTAAACTGCTTAGTGTCACAATATTTACTATAAAATATGAATTGCTGAACCCATCCATTTTCTAAAATTACAACAAAATCAACTATCTTAAACTGATTTATCTGCAGCGATAAGGTGTCACATTCTTAAATGAAACAATGATAAATTTATCTTTTTTAATCACTCTAAAAACAAAACAACAACGTTAACCTCAAGCTTTCGTGGATGTAATTTTTATAACCCGAAACATTCTAGCGTGATTTGTTTGACAAACTTAATAGTCGGTCTGTAAATTAAACAATATGCTCTCGAGAAACTCCGCAAAGGAATGCGCAATCCGTCTGCCCCGTTGCGTCGGGATGTTTAAGATTTACAGCCCGGTAGCATTACCATGTTTTCTCTCGAGTCTTGGAGGCCTCTGCGCGACCTCTGCGTGACCTTTTCCCGTCTGGGTCGCGGCCCGTCCTAACATCCCAGGCCTCGCGTTGTATCAGCTGGTATCATCGCAACTGTAAGCCAAAAATACAATATATTTTTCGCCCCCTCTTGTCGTAACGCATCACGTCTCGTTAGCCCGTGGGCCCCCTGACACTTTGGTATGACGGGCGCTACATGATGATATCGAACAGGCAGCAGAGAATTCCAAGCATATCAGATATATATTTCTGGCCGGAGCTGTGAATGTACTCACCGAGCTCAAGCCAATTTCACTTGATTCTCTTCTCAAAATGCCGACGCTAAGCTAAGACATTCTTGCTTAACAGCTTAGCTGGCTTGAACATTTCAGCTCTAAAGCTTATGACATGGGGATTTGCTATTTCAGAGCTGGAAACAAGGCCATGACACTA
Source organism: Crossaster papposus (assembly GCA_037893245.1). Taxonomy (NCBI): domain Eukaryota; kingdom Metazoa; phylum Echinodermata; class Asteroidea; order Velatida; family Solasteridae; genus Crossaster; species Crossaster papposus. The sequence goes on from JBAIAA010000193.1 coordinate 1,093,748, forward strand.
GGAATGGGCATAGTGTGAATTTGCATTCAAAGCGAACACGGCCAGTAGCAGGATGTGCTTTCTAAAATCACATCCTCAGTTGACACTTTTCAATAATTCACTTCGAAAATACGTCAAACAAAAAAGAAAAAAGTTTGAACGAGAAACTATTTATTTTTAATTTGGCCTAATTTGTTTGCACTTACAGAACTATCGAACATTGGCCCTTAAAGTTGGCCCCTGTGTGACAGGTTAAATGCAGTTTGTTTAAGCTGTGATTTAGGATAGTGGTGCCATGATTTCACAAGATGCTTGGTCACTTGCAGTCAAGGTATTTCATAATAATTTAATAGTTTTGTGTTTTGATGTTTGCAAATAGAGCATACTGCCTTTAATGGTCGTCTGCTGGCCTATTTTTGTCTAAGCAGAAAATTCTTTGCACTTAACAGGACTGTTGAAAATTGGCCCTTAATACGCTTAGTCTGGAATCTTGCTTAGCTTGACACCCGCCGCCTTTCACCTTGTAGCGTCCTGATCTTAAGTTCCTTCGGGTTTTTCAATTCGGCCTGGTCTCCGGTTGCTATTACTTGCTGTGGGCCCCCTAGTCTTGCCCAGACAGGAATAGTTCTTAGGCAGATCGGTGGAAAAGGTCAGGATATTGGCGCGGCGGTGCGAGGTTTGACGTCAGGCATGTACTGGGGTTGGTCTGGGGCCAAGAAGTCATGGGGGAGGAGAAAGGGGAGGGCGGAGTCTGATTTGTTGGTGGGCGGAAAACTTAACTCTTCAAACCCCAGCTGTGGATGTTTTAAAAGTGGCCATCACAGAGAACTAAGTCCTAAACAAGGTTTGGATGTCCTCATATTTAATCCTAACATCCTAGGCCTTACTTTAGGCTAAAAAGAAACCGAGTACGACAGAATACTACTAAGTATTTTGTAATACTGGGTCTCTCTGTGACTGATGTTTGGGTGTGTTATGACAGCAGTACATTGATACATTTTTTGCAGTTGTGTCAGAGGTCTTTAACTGAGCCTAACCTGTGATACCGGTAGTTACTCTTCCCCACTTATAACATTTGTAACCAGTTCGTACTAGATTATTTTAACATTGACCAGTCCCAGGAGTGGGATTGTTTTGCATGAACCTCAATCCTAAACGGGTTCAGGCCGGCATCTGTAGGTAGCGCACCCTAATATTTCCGGCTTCCCTTGCTGCGAGCCCTTGCTGGCTGATCTTTCCGGCTTTGCTCGTGACCTGTTTATCCGTCATCCGTTTTAAATTCTGGAAAAACTGCGTGTATACACGTTATCGGACACGAACTGGCTAAAAAGTACTCCCTCATGATTTGATGAAACTTGATTTTGTTCATGAAATTCCAAGGATTCTTATTTCTATCTATTTCGCCTGACATGTTGACATTATTCAGAATAACATATGAAGAAAAGGGTGGAATTTGAAGATAAAAATGACGTGTGCCACTACCTAAGGTCTGTTGTGTACAGGTACGGTACATGTAGTTTGAATTCAGAATGACCTTTACGTGTCTTCTTAAACCAAACATATTTCAGTTTCTCTCATCAACTTTGGAAACATGCCCTGTTGTCCTTTTCAATTTGGATTCTTGAACTTCAACTTAAAGATCAATTTGTTCACCGTTTGGTAACATCATTGGCTAGTTTTCTTTGACGTGCAGTTAGTAATGTCACTTTAATAGTCTGTGGTAATAGCATCATCTGTCATCATCAACAGTAAATTTAAATTCCAGTTGAATCTTAAAGCTATTGACTACAAATATTAAATGCTTCGAGTGGTGTTGTAAAACCAGCCCTCCGAGGTGATCTATGAAGCATTCTGTTTTTCTGATAGTCAACTTTAACTGGAATTTCAATTTACTGTTGATGATGCCAGATGATGCAATTACCACAGACTATTAAAAGTGACATTAATATACGGCACGCCAAAAGAAATTAGCCAACGATGTTACCAAACGGAGAACAAATTGGTCTTCAAGTTGAAGTTGAAGTTTAAGAATCATCATCCCGGTGGGATCGCGGTGGGTTCCTAGTTGAGGTGGACTGGGGCCAATTTCATAGAGCTGCTAAGCACGAACATTTGATTAGCACAAAAAAGTCTTGCTCATTAAAAAACAGGTTACCAGCCAAAATTCTACGGGTTTTTCATTCTAAGCTAAAAACCAGCTGATTATCAATCAAAAACAATAAAGATCACGTGAAAATTTGGTCTGTAACCTTGTTTTTGCCAATGACAAATTTTCATGCTAAGCAAATTATTGTGCTTAGCAGCTCTATGAAATTGGCCCCAGTTGTCAGGTGGGATCCCAGTGAATGTAAAAAGGTGGGTTCCCAGTTGAGGTAAGAAGGAGGATCCCAGTTGAGATTAAAATCACACTTGAAACTGGGATTCCACTTGGGACTGGGATTGCAGTTGTCCAATCACCACTGATCACATTTTGAGTAAATTTAAGTTTTATACTGGCACATTTTACTGCAGCAGCTGTAACTTTATCTTTCTTTTTTCATAAATATTTTAACAAGTTTAAAATAGTGGAATTAGAATTCTTATAGCAACTAATTTCCATATAATTCAAGTTTAGTGAAAGAGCCTACAAACCAGTCTCCATGCAAAAGTAATGTTTTTATACATGTAGTTCATGAATATTATGGTTATTAAGTTAAAAAAAACCAGGCATTTGTTTATTTACTTATTTTTTGTCAATATCAAATAAAAGTTTTTTGGGGATTGTATAATCTTCAATGAAGTTTTAATTAATTGTCAGAAAAAAAGTAAAAGTTGACACGAACTACGTGTTTACTGAACTTTGCCACTGCCTGCCCTGATTCAACATGTGAACAGTTGTCATTATTTGTATCCAATGTTTAACTTATTAATTCTTAATTTCATACTTGGAGCTTGGCATAGCAACTTATCTCACTTTAACAGCAAATTATTATAGATTTGTTTAGTGACACTTGGAGGAACTTTGGAGGCTCTGAAAAGAGTGAATTTTGGAGGTAAAAATTTGGTATGAAAAAGAGAATATAGCCAAATAAAAAAAAAACATGTAGTGTCACCGCCCACTTTTTTTTTTGAAGCCGCCTCCTTTTTTTTCTTTTTTTTTCTTTTTTTATAAATTAGATAAATGTTATTATCTTTTTAAATAAAAAATAAATAAAAAATCAACAATTTTATCGATCGTATTTTAGACTTTAGCATCACTGTGTACATGCGGTGGGAATATAATGTTTTATAATGGGAAAGCTAGGGTGTGACGTGTATGGTGCATACATGATCGACCCACATGAAATTTTTATTTTTAATCGTGGGTGAGCTATGTTTTAATTTCAAATAAGAAGATAGGGTGTGACATGTTCACAACATAAGGTCTATTGCTGATCGCGATAGCGCAAAGCATGATGGGTAGAAAAGGGAGCAGTTTTGCACTAAACCAAGCTTTTCGGCCCGGTATGCCTTCTCAGCAAGCTCTTTGTTATTTTCATTATTTACTACAACACCTCTGCCCCTCAAATACGATGAGAGTTGGTCTTCTTTTTAGATTTAGGAATTTTGTGACGACATATTTTCGAGTGGTTCGCCGTGCGCGCGATGCTCCCTTTCTTGCGTAGCGCAGGGCGCCACCTGTTGAAATCAACCGATCAACAATAGACCTTATGACTCGCAATAAAATGTCTCGGCCGGCCATTTTTTAATTGTTTTTAAATTTAATTTTTTTTTTTTATTTTAATCCTGACGCTAAACATGTTTTTGTTTTTTATTTGGCCTAATGCATGTCCATGTGCAGTATTTATGTGATTTTGATTATTTAATGTAGACCTATACTTGAGTATACTTTTTTATTTTTAATCAACTAACCAGAGATGTCAACTTTGAAGAGTTTTGTGTGAAGATTGTAGATGATTTTGAGCTTTTTTAGGTCGGTAATTGCTGCGTTGCTTCGGTCGGTGCTCAAGGATTAGTACACATATTTTATTTAGTAGGTCCTAATTATAGTGAAAATATTTGGAAATGATATTCTTTTTAGAATCCATCCCCTATGCAGGGCTCCAAAGTATATTGTAGCGATTACACAATATCATTTGGCCACAAATATACTACGAGGCCACTTTATGAATCGAGATGGGTCTTTTGGTCTTGTACCTGCAAATAGACATTTCCCAAAATGCGTCGCTGATGAAACCCATCCCAGGAAATAAAATTCTTTACTTATTTTCTTCAAATCGACAGCATGCCAGAAGGAATAATTTCACACGGAGATTAATATCTATACATCAATTAAGCTTTTCAACAGTATTTTGATTGGTAACTTTTTGGATAGCTATAAAGGATATACGACTAATTTGTTTTATGGTTGGTAACATCATCACTGGCGAAATTCTTTAGGCTTGCAGTTAATTTCACGTCGCTTTTATTAGTCTATGGAAAATTACTTTGTCCATCATCAGCAGTTTGTAATTCCAGTTGATTCTTAATCGACTGGGTTTTTATCCGGTCTGTGCATTCGAGAAATATATCTGTAAACCTTGTGTTATTGTGCTGACAGATGGTTCTTTTGAGAACAAAAATTCGAGGAGAATGTCTCGGGTATTTGACTTTTAATTGCTTTTCCATTAGGAATTACTTGCCTGTTCATCGACTTTGGATCAGAAACCGTTATCATGGGTTTATTGAGCAACCGTTTCCATAGTGTTGGTTAACAAAATGTGGAAGGTGGTGTCAGTTTGATGTGATTTCGTTTTTGTCACTCCAGAACGAGGTTTATAACGAGATGATGCAATCACTATTTCTGTACGTACAATGTAGTCCGTCCGTACGTAATTTGGATGCGTATTTAAAGTTAAAGTTTGGAAAAATTGGTCTTATGTGTGTGGGAAAATTTGGTTTTGGCAACCGGAACTATGTCTACTGTTAAATTGTTTAACCAGTTCGCGCCGGGATTATTTTAACATCGCCGAGCCCACGGGCGGGATTATTTTTAACGAAACTCAATCCGAAGCGTGTTCAGGCTGATAGTGCCGGGAAGCACACCCACGCATTTCCGGCCTTGCCCGCTGCTGACATACATTTCCGAACTTGAACTTGACGTGTTTATGCGTCATCCGTTTTGAATCTGGGGAAATATTTGCGTTTATATACGTCATCCGGCGCGAACTGGTTAAGAAGGAAAATATTAGGCTATGTGTTATGTTGTCTGTTATTCCGCGTAGTGCGGCAAACTGCCCTGGTTAGGTAGCAACAGCAACATTTAACCACCGTTGTCCAAGATTGAACATGGCGCTTAGGCAAGCTCTGAAGACACAGCATCCCTCAGTTCAGTTGTAAGTTCAATGGCGGATTAATCACCGTAAGTGGTTAATTGATGGTTGACATTTATCTGAAGCAGGTTTGGAGAAATATTGTAGAGGTCTAAGGAGTGGCATCTTGGGTTTGAAAGAAATAAGTCTTGTATAATTTGAGAATCTGTAAAAGGACGCATGTGGCCACTCATCCGTTGGGGAGTCAGGGTATCACCCACAGTGACAGAATTACACATTAATGTGGAAAACAATGCCAGTTTGCATGGTAAAGTTTTGTTGTCTAACAATTTTGGGTTGATAGTTGGTCCCCGCAAAGTTATGCAAAGACGACCGTGTGAGTTCGGGAGCTGGTCTATAATCGTGTCGTTAACGCGGCGTGCGCGCGCACTGCGTGAAAAGATTACGCAACATGCACAATCAAACATCGTATACAGTCGTCTTTGAAAAAGACTGTGATGACTCGGGTAAGGATTAGCGATCATTTTAGACTTTTATGACTGATTTTGCAGATGTTTCTTTTTGATTGGCTTGACAAAAGTTTAGTTTAACTGGAGTTAACCGTGCGGGCAAGTGAATATCCTATCCTCTTGTAGGAATGAAATTTAACTTCAAGATAATCGAAGATTTGAGTCTTCTGAATTTGAGTTATCGCAAGTTTACTGTAGTTGACTAGAGTGGCCCAACTATGTTGCATTTAAGAAATGGTCCTAGTTCCAACTTGCTCGACCTTGGGATCTCTTGTTCCAAATTTCATATTCTGCATCGCGAACATAATTAACAAGGCCTCGGCGAAGCCTTTACCAGAGATGAATCCAGGGGTTTCGAAAATTCCGAAAAATATGATGCAAGAACAACGTTTCATTCGAGATCAGGTGATCCAGCACCGTGCAAAAAACAACCAGAACCACCCTCGCACATCAAATCCTTTATGCCCGACGAATGTTGTCTGCTCAATAGATTTGGTAGACAGAAAGGCTGTTTTATGTTGAAGCTATCTATAATTTCCAAAACAAGTAAACCGATCGTACTATTTTTAAATTAGGAAAATACATTCATTCATTCCGTTTGTTTTATACCCTAATTCATGTAATCCAGTGCCATTCGAAGACAAACTGAACCACTCATGTGCGTCAAATACAAACACAAGACAAATGTTATCAGATTCGAATTTCATAGGCAGACAGGCTATTTGTGAGATTTATAAGCTCTCTGAAATGTCCATGAAAAATAAATCAGTCGTACTATATTTAATCGTGAAAAAAATGTTCTAAAAAGAATCATTTAGAAATGCTTCATGCTGCAAATCATTGAAGATAGTCGAATTATTCTTTCTGTCTGTCGTGGGCGTCGCCATCTTGGATCTTGCAAGCCCACTTCGCGAGCATGACCCTCGTTAAAACGCAATTCAGATCTGCGATCAACGCTCTAGTCCTTCTGTTTTGAGGCGTGCGATCACACCCCCACACTATCGCACGCCTAAAAGCTTCCTGAGATGTGAAATAATCGCAAGCCTAAATCCCACTGTACCGTACATTTACGGCATACATTTACGGCATAATTGTACTAAATAATTTGTGAAAAAAAGTATGTCATTAAAGAGAAAATGTCTTTACTGTAAACTAACCAAGATAAATATTATTTTTAAAATGCCAAGTATTGTTTAGTCTCAGGTTGGACCAAAGAATTACACGTCTTGAAAAGTCCAGGTGTGCCTTTTTCAACACGCCTGTGATTTTCAAATCAGAAGGACTGATGATTGCTCCTAATCTGAACGACACTGTTGGGAAAAAACGTCACTCGCAATTTGTGAAATGAACAAAAATTGTCATGGTTTTAATTGAAAAGTTTTCTCAAACCAAATGCACCACAACCAAATAGTAACTAACTGTATTTAGGTTTAGAGGGAAAAAGGACCATCACTTGCATTTCCGTCAATCGCATTTCAGTTTGTCTGTTCATCAAGGGTATCAGTCACAAATGTGGGTTGAAAGAGTTTTCATGGTGTGAGGAAAACTTGTATTTTGGTCAAATTTGGTCCAGGATTCTTATGAATTCAAAGGAATGTCCACACAAAGTATGTAATGTTTGACTGGGTTTGTTCATGGTGTAAATGGAGGACACATCCCTGACGCCACGTCGGTGAATCGGGGTTAGGTGTGCGATCGAGGACGTCCTCGATTGAGATTCGTGTACAAAACCAATGAGAGCCGTCGGAAAAAGTTAGTACAAACAAAGGAAATCATTGAAGGAACAAAATATATCCTTGGTTTACACCATAAACAAACATGCGTTTGTATTGACCGGCAATCGTGGTTGTTGGACAAAAGAATTGAGAGGCAAACAATGGGTCCACGATTGACACAACGTCCACGATCTCAACTCGTGTACAAATCCTATGGCGATCATCCGAAAACGTTACAGTACAAACAAAAGAGGTAAGACGGTCGGACAATGCCCCGTCCACGATTGCCGGTCTATACATGACTGTGTGTGTGGGTGTGTGTGTCCCCTTCAGTAAGGTAGATTTTTTGCCATCTCTGCAGGATTCGGAAGGAGACACGGCTTTACACGATGCCATCAGCAAGAAACGGGACGATATCCTGTCGCTACTGCTGGAGAACAATGCGGACATTTGTGTGACTAACAACAATGGTTTCAATGCCTTGCACCATGCGGCTCTACGCGGGAATCCAAGGTAAGTCAATCAATGATTTCAATGCCTTGCACCATGCGAAGCTGCGAGGGAACCCAAGGTTAGTGAATCTTTCCGCAGTTTTTTCCACAAGGAGTTTGTGCAAGCAGCTAGGCAATTCCATGCCGGAATCTATTCCAAACTAGGAATCATGATTTCACTTTTTGTTTAGGAATCGATCCTCCGTTGTAGTAAATTCCAGTTCATCAAGCATCGATTCCTGTCTTTGCGCAACAATTTTGAAGCCCGCTAACTCCAACATGCCTTCAAAGAACGCCCAATTCTTTAACCATTACTTTAAGGAATTACTTTGGCTTAAAGATAGGATACACCATTTGCAGATATCGGAAAAAATTTACTGCCGAATTATTAAGAAATATTTACTCATCTGAAAGTAAATAAGGATTCTAGGCAGCCAGCAAAATGATTGCGCTAGATATCCTGTAATTATTCTAAAAAATAGAATTTTATAAAGAAAAATTAGCGATCGCCGTCCAAAACCACAAATAACATAAGAATAACTGCTCAACACCTGTTGAAAACAAACGCTGTTTTTCGTGCTTTTCTTGGCATCCATGATTCTAAAACTTCGGACAGATCAGTTAAACAATATTTACTATAAATTACAACCCCCAGAATCTATCTATTCATGATAATTCAAGCAATTACCAATGGTGTATCCTACCTTCAAAGAACCGAATACTACTTACGTGTAGTATTTTGTACAACAGTATACATAAAGATACTGACTACTTTACAAAATACTACTTGGACACATGCTTGTATGTAATCGCGAAATATAATTTTGAGTCTGCACTGGGAGATAGTGGGTACCAGTCAACTTAAATTTTGTTACAAAACAAAAACCTTTATTCAGTTTTGTTGACCCAGCTTGATAGACCTTCAGATGATGTGTTGAATGAGAAATCCCAACTCCGTAGTCAATTTACACCTTGTTTCGTAGTCAATTTACACCTTGTTTCATTGTAACCACTGCTTTTGTATCATCGCTGTATTTCTGTTCCCGTAATCATACCGTTATTAGTAACATTTATACAGTCCTTCCTTGTCAAATCACCCAATGGGTTACACCCCACCCTCTTCATATTGTTTGTGAAAAATTTCCAACATTTCAAGTTTTAGCAACATTCGACTAGCATTTTTTGCCACATGTACAGTCTGCTATTTTTTTGTTGATTTGAATTGTGGTGTGAATCACATCATTTTGTGCCAGCACAAGCTGTGATTCGCCTCGTGGCTAAACTTTTTGAGGCGATTTCGCTTCATGCCTCTTCGCCTGTGGATGCGTACGAGCCTCCACCTAGTTGTGGGGACAGGCTCTTTTGTTTGGGGAAAAAACAGATTGAGTAGTGGGGACATTTTCGAGTCCCCATAGCACGTTGGGTCTTCAGTAAAGGTAGAACAAGGTAAAATTGGGTTAGGGTATAATGAAAGAAAATGTAGAAGAAGACAAATTAGGGTGATGTTGAAAATTTTAGAATTTTAGAGTGTTCTGAGTTTGAGATTAGAGAGATTTCACTTATCACACAAACCCTATGGATTGTCCCCATAACGCAATGTACCGTACCAAAAGAATTGATGCATGTGTGCATGAATTAGAATTCATTAGGACACTGGTATATTGTACCAGTAGTTAGGCAGATTTGGTATTTACAAACTTACAAAACAAGACCTCGAGATTCTGTCCAATCAGCAGGCGCCTTCTATTGGTCTTTGGTAACCTGTTGGTGTTTCACAAAAAATCATGTCAGCCAAGTGCAAGTTTGGGTGCTGTTTTTGCTAAGGACCTACATTCATGTCGTCTCTTTTGTCAATTCGCAATGGTCTGTTTTTCACCCAAACACGTCTTGTCGATCGACACTGTCAGTCGCCTCAAATCTAGTGTGAGCAGACAGCGGGTTAATACAATATTAACGATGCAAATTGTTGGAACATCATTTATATTTTCCATTATTTGTTTCTATTATTTCCTCTACTTAACTTCAGTGCAATCAATATTTAATGTTTTTATTGCAAGGGGTTTACCATCATCGGACAAAACTGTTGATAAACTTACCTCAGTTTACCTTTCATCCATCTTGAAACCGTGACGTACATGTACTTGAACTCACGAGTGACTCAGGAAACATTGCTTCGGGGCTAGGTTGATCCAGTTGGACTTGCTAAGTTAAACTAGTTATTAAACTAGTTGGACTAGTCAAACCACGCAGCGTTCGAGTAACAACTAGATTGACCATGGCTAAGTCTAGTTAGCTGTAGTTGCTCAACCGAACTTTCTCCAAATTGACCAATCGACAGCTCAAATAGTCACAAAATCTTGTTCACGGTCTTTTATGCCGAGAATGAACTTGCCTTTAGACTAGTAGCGTAGAGTTATGTTCTTTGATTGGCTTAAACATTTTTTTCTCTCTTTTTTTTCGGAATTTGTCTTTTTGGTAACGGATACAAATAACTGTAAAAGAGAAGAGCTTCTGAAAAATAATTTAGCATAGAAAAATATTTTAAAAATCCTGGGATTTTGTAGAATAGTTGAGATTGTTTGTTTTTTGGAGATTGTAGGCTGAAAGGAAAACTAGATTTCGCAATGACTTTAATAAAACCGTCAAAATTGGCGCTAACTTGGATTAATTGTTGGGGTAAACTATAAACTAGGTCGTCACACCAACTTTTATTTAGGACGTTCTCGAAATATCAAGATGATCACCATTAGAGTGGGTAAAACCCATGATTGCAAGTTCTAGGTACACTTTTAACAACACATTTGTGACCTGTCACCACAAAATGAGAGTAAAGTCGGAAATATTGAAAATTGAGATATTGGTATTTTTAAATTCTTGGGAAAGAGAGCTTTCCAATGGTATATAACACTTGGGGGTTTTGCGATAAATACTTTTTACAGCGCTCTAGAAAGTCATGGGTTTCACAAAACGTGTTTGTTAGAAAACTTACTTTAAACATCTTAAACACAAACACGCTAAAGATTACAAAACAGGACAAGTAGGTTTGGTTGAGTATAGCAACGGCTATGTTCTAATCATTATTTCTTCTTGAAAATTTCCACACAAACAAACTATTGTATAAACAACAAAATATCAAAATTTCAAAAACGTGGGATACTTACGAGGACCTGATTTGCATATTTAATTACCGTGTTAATTAGACCACTAATAGACTTGAATCCAAACACTAACTACCCAAACACTATGCAAAATCGCGTACATGTTGTGCGACTTTACTCTCATTTTGTGGTGACAGGTCACATTTGTTCGAATTTGTATCCTTTAAGAGACATAACATTGTTTGGCTGCTTGACGAAGTAGACTTGTTTTTTGATGAAGGCCAGACTTTCCTGTTTTAGTTCTTTCCTTTTTTCCAATTCGATTTGCACAGAGTTGTTCAGACAACACACTTAAAAAAAATCAGTTTGACTTGAGACTTTTCAGGGCTTTCTGGGGACCATCTACATGTACATCCACAGCGCCCGTAATGTGTGACATTCTGCCAGTCTCGCACGGCGAATGAAACGTTAAGTTTTGGTATAAAAGTCCAAGTGGGAACGCACGGTAGAATTACACAAAGGAATGCTGGGGTAAGTTAGCTCGAGAACACGGGAGAAAAAGTCCAATGGGAACACGGCTTAAGCTACTGCAATGTGTTTTATTATCAAGACACGGACAAATTTAAATATCTTGTATTTGGAAGTTTAAATTATTATATACAGTAAGTAAAATTATTAAGAAATATCTTACTTACATATTTGAAAATATATAATTTGTCTAGGCATCCAGCAAAATGATTGCGCTACATATCCTCTAATTATTACGATTTACAGGACTGTATGGGTTTATAAATAACTTTAAAAAGTTCATACATAAATTCATAAAATATTAACCTTTCTCTCTGGAACAACAAAAAGTACAAAAACGTTTGCATTTTGTGTTTCAAAACAAGATGGCAAAAACCTACCGGGTATAATTTGTAACAATTTGTAAAAATTTGCAAAAAAAATAAAACCTAAAACTTATAATTTTAACTAAAAATAACAATAATATTAATTAGCAATACTATAGAGCAGACGTACCGTTATCTATCAGGAGTGGTACTCAAGGCGCTGTGTCGTTATTACCCCTGCTCATTGGGCTGCTGTACAATAACGATTTCGTCTTTAGCCGATGGCCGGAGGCGTTCCCGGTGCAAGAATGCTGTGCTACGGCTGGTTGAAGGGGACCAAATCCTCACAAGGCCACGATTTGGTTCCCGTTTACCAGCTAAAGCGCAGTAAAACAATGAAAACTCACGACGTCAGTAGTAGTCTATAGTCTTGGCTCCGTTAAGCGATGCCACCAGTTCCACGGTCCTTGCATCTCAGTAACTCACTTGATCTCTTCTTGAAGTCATTCTCTATCTTGCCCGGCACTCGTGTACGGTAGCTCCCAATAAGCATGCCGATCTCACCAGCTTAAGCCATCAGCCTTGGTCTAAAAGTTAAGCCACCAGTATCAAATGATCCAGAGGAGTAATGCTCATACTAGCGATTTTTGGCAAGGTACCGGTATGCACATCTATGTTTGGACAATGTGTGATAGAATTGCAGCATGAGTGGTGGCAGCTTTTTGGGCGTTATCACTTTCTTTTTTCAAAATGGCCGCATTTATGCTTGTTAACGGATTAATTTGATAACAAGCATATAAAAAAACAAAATGGTGATAACTGCTGCCACTGCTGCAATGCTTTCGCATATTTTTCGCATAATCACCATGAGCATTATTCCCCCATTTGATACCAACCAATCCCAAAGGCCAATGGCCTAACTTGCTGCATGTGTAACACGCATACTTTAGTACGTTTTTGTAAGTTTGTTGTAACATTGAACTTGCATTGCATTGTATACCAAAAGTCATCATATACTGCACTAATGCTCATAATCATGCCGTATTAATTTTTAACAAGAGTTTAGGAACGATACAAAAAAAAAATACATTTGTTAAACTCATTAGGGATATTATACTGTTGGCTGTTTTTAGTTGGGTAAACACAGCGGTCGTAAACTTTTAGTGGTTGTTTTTATTTTATTCCCTTTTATGTGAAATTTATAGGTTTATACAACATTAACTTTTTCTGTATTTTTCAAAAGAAATTGATGAATAAAGGGATTTGTATTTTATAGCAAATATTGTTACAAGCAAAGATTCGTGTTTATAAATGCAAGGGACAAAAACAACTAATGTCTGGTTCCCTGACCCTACTTCAGACAAAATTGAACAATTTATATGTCATGGAATTACAGGTAGGAACCAGACTACATGAACGTGTAGCTGGCTTGCACGCAATCACAGATGTGTGACTGTTATATAAATACAAATTGTGGACTAACTTAATTTGGTAAGTTTAAACAGAACTGTGAGTAGGTTTTTCCAGTGATCGACCCACTTTTCTTGAAAATGACAACTCCCCAGGTGCCATGATTTTATATGGTTTTGAGACTGTTATTGAAGTTTACAGCTAAGCAAGCGGGTATTTTATAATATTTCAGTAGTTTGCAAAAGTTTCCTTTTTTTGAAAATTTAGGTACCGTAAATTGATCAACAGCACATGACAGATAAATGAAATTTGACTCCTCTACTTTAATTGCGTACATTAGTTGGTATATCATGTATTGAAAACAGCACTTTAAACAGGTGTCCTTGTTTCACCTATTTATATATGACCCATATTCTATCTATTGTACATGTACATGTAGATCAACCCAGTATGCATATTGGCAGTTTCAAGTACACATTGTGACACTTTTAGAGAATTTTAAATTTAAAGTGCAAATAACACGTACAAATATATTGTTTTGAACACATTTTTTTAAAATCTACTACTAGGGTAACAATCATTAAATAAAACAAAAGAAACATCTAAGTTTTTTTAATTTTTAAATTATGAATATAACAACTGTACATTATAAGGTGTCAACCTCAGTGATACACCAAAATGAAGAGCAAATAATGTGCTTTTAAATGCATGTGAAAAACTAAAAACTAGTCCTTATTAAAAGAACCTTATAACTTTTGTTTAAATAAAGTAATTATACTTTAGGTATTAAGCTTTAACATCACAGTAAACAATTAAACAATTTTCATAGTTAAAAGAAATAAGTGGTTGTATTGAGATGACACACAGTAACAGTGTGACCTCTGGATAACACACAAAACCTATAGAAAATCAGCATAGATACTGAAGGCAAATTTTTCTTCAAAATGGACACGAAGTACCGGTATAGTGGAGTTTTAGAAAGTCTCTAAACACAAACAACTCACAATAACACTCGTATTTTGCATGTTATAACGAAAACTCACAATATCACTCATATTTTGCATGTTAAAATGAGGTGCCAAAAATCCACAATTTTAGCCAAACGACAAATTTTGGTTTTTTTGGCAAACAAAAAACTACTTTTAGCTACGTTCCATCTCATAGGCACACCACCCGAATGAAAGATCTTTCTGTCCTCTTCAAATTGACACCACATTTGCTGTTGTGAAGCTTAAAGTTTTGGAAGATGTCATACATTTTCCACTTTCAAAATTGAACAGCAAAACTGAAGGGACTCTTACCTTGTCATGTTGATTCATTGTTCAGATCGATACTATCGCAGATACAACTTGAACAATTTCTCGCCCAACTTCATTTCGCTATACTTGTACTGTAGAAAATAAATAAAAATGAACTCAAGTTTAGCAATGGGGCATCAAAGTTTGAATTCCCCTCTCCCAAAATAAAAATGTAAAAGTGCATCGAAGATGAAATCGCAAAGAGCTGTTTGCGTTTTCAGATCAATTTTTGTTTCTATTTCAAGCATTGGTAGCGTACTCCTCTTGATAACTACAGTACCACAGCTGTTGAGTTTGGTTACCAGTTAGAAGGAGGGTACAGGTTTAATGGCGCAGCGAACTAAGCGCACAGAGCTCAGAATTTCATCTGGGAAAATGCAGGGAGCCGATCTAGGTATCGTGATGTTTTCAGTTTGTGTGACCAACTCTCTGACGAATTTGGGTTTTGTTGCATATGGATTTCCCATTCTCTCTGGCAGCTGTAGAGCGACATCGCATCGGGTTATTGAGGTTATGTAGTTGTACGTCTGTTTGGATTGCATACTCTGATTGAATTGACCTGTGCCGGCTATTTTTGAAACAAGAATGTCAGTGTAAGAGACGTACATGTACTGGCGAAATTGTGGTGGCGAAAAAAAATGAAGATCTAGATGAAAACGGGTTTAGGCTTTGGATATTTTAAACAGTTTGCGTCGGATCTCTGCCTTGTGTACATGCCCATTTACGAGCAAGGCTGGAAAAATTAGGGTGTGCTACCCACAGATGCCTGCCTAAATCCGTCTTGAATTGCTGTTGGTGAAAAACATTCCTGCGCTGGGGTTCGGTCAATGTAAACAAAAAACTGGTGTGAGCTGGTTAACAATCAAATTTATAAGTTATAATGTCATAATTACGATGTATGGTACATATACATGTACATGTATTCAAAACTAGTTGCCATTTATTTTATGTTTTAACTTTACTACGTAATTAACTGTAATCTTATACATGTAATGGTTCCTTAGGACTTCCCTGCTAAATCCAACACAGTCCAACTCACAAAGTTGTTGGGTACCTGTACATCAAATGAATTTTCTGCTAAATCCAACAGGATTTCACTGTGTCTTATTTGTTGTTTGCTGTTGGATTCAACAGAGTCCATCTTGGCGTTATTTACCAGCAACCCAATAAAATGCGATTCTTAATGCGTTCCCAGAATTTGTCAAGGTAAATTTATTTCCCTAATCCAACAGGATGTAAAACAGTTGGATCCAATTGGATAGCAGGGTTGGGTCAAAAGATTGAACAACATGATCGCATCATTTTGACTGCCCACTGCTTTTTCAAAATGTAAAATATCAATCATTGAAATGTTAAACTGTCATCAAACTTCCAACTAAGTATACGTAATGACAATTTCTAAAACAAAAATCTTCAAACTTATAAATGTTTAAATGTTACTTTTAAAAGGATGTGTTATTTTGCAATGAAGATTCCTAAATTGTTGAGAGTGGTTTGGATGATTTGGCCGCACTGAGCCAGGGACGTCAGTAAAATTCTAAAACTGTATCAAAGTAGAATCCTTGTGTGAGAAAAAAACCCGACACTTCCACTCTTCATCAGTAACCTCAAGTAACCTTTTTTTTTTAATTTTGCGACGTAGCCAGCCGCCGTTGACGTCATTTGTTTGTAAATTAACCAGGAAACAGCATCAGCCTGCTTGATCAGAGCAGCGTACTTATTGGCATCGTCTGGGATTGTTATGAATTTATACCATGACGTGGTTAGAACATGTCATTCAAACGTCTTAATTCTGCACTTTGAGAGTTTGAGTCCTAAAAAAAAAAATTGAAAAAGTGTATCGAAGGACAACAACAATAAGACATCGCATAGCATGGTCAATGAACCAGACATAGGTTAGTCTACAAATAAGAGGTCCAAAAGTGTAGTGTTACGCCCGACTTGTGTAATTACCCACATTTCCCATACAATTTTTTATTTTATTTTTTTATATTTTTTTTTTTAAGGCAAATTGTTTTATGTAAAAAAATAATAATTTATGTCAAACGTAACCAGGACATAAAAAAATTGACCGCTTATTTATTTAGAACCACCCAACTCACAAATAAACAAAAACCCATGGAGCTACCACAAACAACGTATTTGCCTTTAAACCAACAAAAGAAAGAAAAGAAACAAATATCATTTTAATTTTTAAAAAATTTAAAGTTGATGTGTTTGTGCTTAATAGCAGGGCCCAATTTCACGGCGCTGCTTAACAGTTAGCGGAAAAGTTGTGCTAACTTTAGCAGAAAAATTTGCTAACCTTAAGCGCTATTTCACGGCTTTTTTGTGCTAACGTTTGCGCGCGCATGGAGATTCTATTGTTACGTCACTGATTTAAGCAAATTTTCCCGCTAGGTTAAGCGTGCCTTTTGCTGTGCTTACTGCTTACGGTCTCCATGAAATAGACGGAGGCTAGGTTAGCAGAAAATCGTGTGCTTAGCAGCGCCGTGAAATTGATTTTCAAATTGAATTGATAATTTACTAGCATTGTAATTGTTATGAGCTTTCGAATAAGACATCCCACAAAAAAAATTGGCGAGTAATTTAATTAAATAATTTTAAATTTTTGAATTAGGAGATGTCCTGTAAAATTTCATATTAAAGTTAAAAGGCGTTCATATAAAATACACCCCCCCCCCCCCCCCAATCCACTCATTCCTGATAATTCAAACACTTATA
Source organism: Crossaster papposus (assembly GCA_037893245.1). Classification (NCBI taxonomy): domain Eukaryota; kingdom Metazoa; phylum Echinodermata; class Asteroidea; order Velatida; family Solasteridae; genus Crossaster; species Crossaster papposus. Next base: position 1,111,096 of record JBAIAA010000193.1, read on the forward strand.
AATGGTGTATACGACCTTTAAGACAATAAAGAGTACCTCATTTGAAGCTTGACGAATGGCAGCAACTTTTGTTGTTCTCCGTTGAATCAAAACTCAAGATGTCTTTAGCAGTTCACATTCTCTTGAAAAAGCTCTGAGTTTCAATCAAAGAGGTTTTTTCTTCCACGGTTAAAAGTAAACAGTCTGTTTGTTGACCACTGGCATGACTGTCTTGAGCACAAAAGTTATTTCAGGGAAACGATACGCTAACATCGTCTGCTCCACTTTGTGAACTTGGGCGTTGAACTATGGATCCTCCCAAAACACAGATGGTGCAGCAATAACCTTGTAAAGTAGGACGTCCGTCATGCCAACTTCTTGCGATGGATTTCATCGTTGGATTCTCTCTTATTATCTAGGATATTATTAGAGTGCTGATCCTCTCCAGCCTTTTTCATCATCCCAGTCGTTCAGGTTTTTTTCTCTTGCGTTGTGTCATCGTGGCTGAATCAGTTTCCCTAAAAGGAGAGTCATTTTGATATCATTCCCCTCTTGCCAGCAGCGTTTAGGCCAGTCAGCTAGGCCGGCTAGCTCGGTGAGCTGGCTGGCTGGCTGGCTCGGTGACAATCTACGTCTTTACTTCAAGCCCCTCTCCCAGAATGAGCTAGAGTGGTCCCCTCGTCTTCAGTTTTAAATAGTCCCGGCAGTCGCTGAGTGTCACTGTAGCCGCGATCGACGACCGAGCTTCCGCACAATACGGCGTGGGTATTCAGCCCGTCTAAAGATCTTGTCTGTACCCGCTGAATTCGATAGCTTTCCCCCCGCTGTACTCCCCGTATGTTATCGAGGGACTATTGTGTACCGACACTGCAGTGTGTGGGCAGATGACATTTCTATAAAAACCGTCTAAGATCACACACATGTATACAAAAGCCGCTCCATGCCGACGGCCCAAACAATTCCGGAACCGGAGCCTTATACCCAGAAAACCTTACTCGTGAATTGCTCAACTGGGTACTTTAAATGTCTGAATGACTCCAAGCACAATCAGTTGACCTTAAATTCACAAAACATGGGTACTTTTTCAAACAAAAATGTAATAAAGGGGAGCTAAAAATGATCGTGCCCCCAATAAATTGAATATCATGATCTTTTTTAGTGTGGCCAATTTTGGCGCTGACATTATCTGCTGGTCCGTGGATGTTCGGGTTCAATCTAGCTTCACGAATTGAGAAGAATAGCATGGTTTTATGTTGCCATCTGAACTTTTAGGTTAGTATACATTGTACATACAAAAGTATGTATATCGTGACACCTTTGGGTTTTGTTTTTTAAGAGATTGTTTGTCTATGGAATCACTGCCTGGGAGAATTCACCTTGTTCAATGTTAAGCTAACACAAAATTGTAAGAAAATAAATTTAAAAAAAAATGTAAGAATATAAATTTAAAAAAGAAAAAAAACCAAACAATTTGGCTAAAAATGTATTACAAAGTGTGCGAATACAGTGGATTTGCTTCAGTAATCAGTATATAAGGTTAAAAAATAATTGATCGCCCAAGAATTTTAATTACTGTTGGGTACAATTTGAGGCTCATGAAACATGTATAATGTGTAATATGTATAAACTTAATCCCCTCTTAAAAACATCATGTTTAAATATGCAAGCATGTATAATTTAAAGAAAAATTATTTGTCATTTGTTTGAGGGGGGGGATTTGTTTGACCTATAAGGGTAAAAAATGCCTGCTCTTAAGATGAAATCAGATCTTCTAAAACATCTGCAGAAGTAGTTAAATTCTTGGAGAACGAAAAAAAAAGCTTGTTACTAAAATAAATTGTTGAAATACATGCATACATGTATCCCCGGCACCCGTACAATAACAATTCTAAATTTGGTTGACAACTAACCTGACAAAGATTTAGCTCAGTGAATGCTGTACATGTATATTCTTCTGCTGTAAAACAAATTTGTCTTAGAAACACAGTTTGGGACTTCTTTTATTAAAAGACCTGCATAAATACAACAACAATTTGGTTGATTACTTTTTGTATACAAATTGCAAAAGATACACTGTCCCTTTAATAAGTGGTCGTCATTTCAAGTTTTTCAACGACGTGCTGCAAAAAGAAATAACACTACAGGTTTCCCCGACGCACCGCGTCTGGGCTAAACAGTCCGTGGGGGGAGCCCGCACCATTGAACCCACGGACTGTCCGTGCGTGCTCCGCTCGGTGCCGTTGATCATCGGATGACAGTACCAGGCCCACACATACAAATTGTTTGATGTGACGTACGTGCGCCTACAGAGTATGTTATTGAAATGCTTATATTACCTTGTAAATCAGAGTGACATTACCGATACATGCAGGGAACGAACACGCCACATTTTACCTCATTGTATAATACGTACATACATACTTTCTTTCTTGAAATTCCTTGAAATTGTATTTGTCCCACAACTGTGAAAGAAATGAAATCTCGTTGAATATTGTTTCATAACGGTGTAATGCACTGTCGATCCTGTACATGTATGTAAATCACACAATGAAGGGCGTGGGTGCAGGAGTACTGCAACTGTACTTTCAAGAGTTTAGTTGTGGATGGAGCACGAGTGTTGTGAGTACAAAACGTCCCAAATGAGACTTATGATGCTGTGGACATACTGACGACTATTATTGTGGAGTTTGAGAATCCCCCTAAACACAAACAAACTCACAATAACACTCGCAAAAGATGCTAAAATGACTACCAAAAATGCATGAATCACAACATTTGTTATGGCCCAGCCCAAACGTAAAATGTAGTCCGACTGCCATTCCTCAATTACACGTACCCCGATTAGTCAAAATCCGTTTGCACAGAAGAATTGGCGCTAGGACTTTCCGTAAGCACCGCTGGTATTCCGAGCATGTTTGTCATATTAAAACAACTTCGGTCCCGAGTCCCGCACTTAGCAGCATGTCGTCGCGGTCACAAAGATGAACTTACACTTGAATGCAAAATTAACACTGTCTGGACTTATTTATATAAAAGGAAACTTGCTGAGACACTATTTAGACTGGATAAGACAAATAAACAACTCACTGGCAAGCTATACATGTTTGATGACTGGACGTTGTGAAGTTTGATTATTGTGTGTGCGCTGGTCGCTTTGCTACATCAAATGTACTTATTACATCACAAGTACACACGCATCCACACATTGGTATTCTTGTGGAGACATCTCTTTGTTCTAGTGTACAAAATGGTTAGAAGGTCGAGCATGTTTTAAAAAAATGCGCCTATTTCAACCACAACTAAATTCCTGGGTAGAATTTCGACTCAATATACCCTATATTATACCCTAACCAAAACACTAACCCTAAACCACATCCTAACCCTAGTTTTTAGTAATTTGAGTAAAATCCGAAAATCTATTTTGTGAAATTCTTAGTGGGAATCTATTCATCAATAGAAAATACCCTTTGGAGACATTTTGACTCCCATTGTCCCCATTGTGTTCAGGTCTTAACAGGGTACCGAATTTGGAAACAAGCGCGTGCTATTTTTGGTTTGTGTCATACAAAGTTCAATTCAGTTCAATTGATGTGTATTACCTCTGCCAAAGAAGTTAGTCTATCTGTGCTTGTTGGAGTGTTTGTGGTTTTGGGGGGAGAGTTTCTTTGCTTGTTTGTGCCGAAACAAAATTATCTGAGGGCTTGACACTCGAACCAAAATTGTTCTATAGACCCTTACTTTAAAATTAGTAGTAAAAACGAAAATGTTTTTGTTGAAATGACTTGGAGTCTGGTTACCCTACTAAATACAAACTGACTTACTGACATGAACTAGTACAAATCAGTACATGAATACCTTTTTAAAAGTATGCACCAGAGAACATGTTTTTTTTGTAACGAGAAAAAGTATTATAGAGGAAAAAACCTTCCTTACTTGCTCACATGCATTGTGAATTTAGCGACGTCATGCTTTGGACATGTTTGGTCTAAGAGCAAAGAAGGTTTGTGGCCAAACAGCTAGTAACGCTAACCACAAAACAGTGTATTCACATGAGCACTTGCTAATGATCATTAATTAATCAATGTAATCATAAGGTTACAACAAACACAGTATTCACTGGAAAAGTACATTTTGGAAGAATGGGTTACACGCATTGTCACTTATATACACCCACGTACCTTGGCGTAATGTCACCGTCTCGTGTTTTCGATAAATCAAGTTAGAGACACGCGTGTCCCCTTCCCCTGCACCGTGTGACGTCGGACAAGACGGAATTACACTTGATTTGCCCTTTTCGCTGGTCTCCCTTTCCTGATTTTGACTTGAGGATACGAGAAGAAGTTTTATCGTTTTGTTGCTGTTGGCTCAATCTCTGTCCAGTTCCCGAATGCCTACTTGTATCACCTGGGTTTTGGTTATGACATCAGCAAATGTTTTGGGTGAATTCGGCATGTCCGGCTTTGTAGATGTTTGGTTGGCGAGTGGTTTAAAATAAATGCGTGGGCGGCGGCTAGCTACGCAGCAAAGTCCATGCACACAGGCATTGAGTAATCACCCAAACCCAATTTGTTTTTTTGTTCCTCCGTTTTACCTCATCTGTGTTCTTCATTGTGGTTCATCTTCGTTGTTTTCCACATCTGGGCTTGTGGTTTTTCTCCAGAAATTCTTTTTCTCTCGTTCTGACCAAACATCTTTGTGGTAGTCGGGAGAAAACAAAGCAGTGTTTAACTGATTTTCGTTCTTGTGATGACATCGATTCTCGTCATATTGGCTGGAAAATGTTCGGGATGTCGGAGTTTGGTCGTTACCTCGTCTTTGAAATCGACATCAGGGAAGAGACTCGCCGAAAAGAGGTGGGAAGATTTCTATTTTTTTTGTGGGGTTCCTTTCCATTGCAGTCTGTCAGTCTTCAAACAAAATGGCCGCAACTAGTGTTTGTGACTGCAGGTTTTGTTTGTGCCCAGCGGTGATGTCGATCCGAGTCGATGCGCAGAGAAAGACGACAAGTTTGTTGGTGTGTGTATGTGTGGCAGAAACTAGCTGCATGTCTAAATCTAGTGATGGTCACTGGACACGGTGGGTTAGCTAGTCTTCGTCTGGTTGTCTTGTAGCTGACTGGCCCAACTCCCGACTGCTACAACCTCGGCTGGACCGATGCCTATTAAACCAGCCGGGCTGTGTACATGTACATGTACATGTACGACAGGGTCCTGTCTCTGTGCTATTTTAGCACGTGCCTGCTGGCCAACCACGTTGTCGTTCTCTTTCGAGTGAGTCGGCTCCAGATATTCCTCCGCCCACACTGTCTCAAGATTTACGCAAGGGCCAGCGTCCTCCTGATGATAATGATGATGCCGTGATAAAGTCTGTGTCACAAGGACTGGTTACTCATTCGTCACATGATCCAAAACCCCCCTCTTCCACCCCCTCCCCCTGAGTCAACTTCAAAGTTTATCCGTTGCAATGTGTAATTCGACAAAACATCATCTCCGAGAACTTATCACACCAACGTAAGTTAAGACTTTGGCAAGAAATAACTTGTACAACAAACTTTGAAATTCTGTGAAAATTAATTGGATTAAAAATAGACCTCGAATAAATTCATTGTTTTGTTTATAATTTCCTTACAAACATATGAAAAACATGGCATTAATTTGTGTGATGCAGAGTGAAATATGTGGTAAATTTTAATTTGGTCTTATTAAAAGGGACTGTTTACCTTTTGCAACTATCCAAAAAGTAACCAGCCACATTATAGTTCAAAAACTTACTTGATTTAAAAGATTTAAATGACACTTAACTCCAGGTAAAATTATTCCTTCTAGCATACTGTAATTTTGAAGATAATAATTAAAGAAGTCCAAAGATGAGTCTCGGAGACACATTTTTGGAAATTTCACATGAGTAGTTTATTCAAAATCTTAATCTTAGAATATTGTTTTTTCTCAGGATATGCAGCCTTCTCAGTACTATTCTTTAGATTCTGAGAAGTTTGCTGCTTTAAACGATACAATTGACAACTGACAACTGACAATTGGTCTACTGCAACTTTAAACAGTTGGGTGTTTTCAGAAGATAATTTTTTGGGAGAAAATATGATATTTAGGCTTCAAACATAACCCAATTTTGTTCTCTTTTCTTCTTTTACATTTGGTTTATTTTTTTACACGGTGATTTGACCAACTTCCTAATTTGGATCAAAATGAACCAAAACTCCACTTGTATTTTAAACTAGGAAGTTTGTTACTACAAAAACCTGCCAATAAGGGGAAATCTTTAACAACATGCAAAATGAATATGCAGGAATACACCACAAGGTAAAGTTCACTGTAAACACATCTATCTTGCTGTATTAACCAGTTTGCGCCGGAGGACGTATATACACGCCAAGTTTTCCCTAGATTCAAAACGGATGACGCATAAATGTCACGAGTAAGGCCGGCAATGTTCGTCAGCAGCGAGCAAGGCCGGAAATGTCTGTCCACAGCGAGCAAGGCCGGAAATGCGTGGGTGTGCTTCTAGGCACAATCCGCCTGTACCCGCCTTGGATCAAATTTTGCGCCTCGGCTCAGTGATGTTAAAATAATCCCGGCGCGAACTGGTTAACTCAATGAACAAGCTGAAAAGGAACTTCTGAGATATACATTTTGGTGTAGAGTTCCTTTAACGGTTACTCGGGTAACTGTTTTTTTTGTAATCGGGTACCTGGTTCTCAAACTACTCGTAAATACACACCCCTAGTAGAAATTGATTTTTACTTGTATCAAATAAAAATACAGGACTGCGAAACTTGGGCTTTGTGATGAGAACAGGTAAAAGTCTTGTTCAAAACATTGAACGAGAGGGCTTTTGGGCTTGATTTCAAATCAAGATACGGTATGTTTGGTGTCTGGGGCTGTAACGGTATTAAAATTAGTTTTGCTGTTATTTTAATTTTTTTGAAAATGGATGGGTCCAGGGGTTCTTATTTATAAAAAATATTGTGGCGCTGACCTATTTTCAGAGCTTTGTGCTGATAGATGCTGGAAAAACCAAGAAATTTTATGCTGTCTGGTTCCTTGACTTCCTTCAGACGAAACAGAGCAATTTATAGACATCAGGTTATCCCCAACGATTGCCAGCCGGCAATTGTTGGAAATTGATACAAAATTCCACTTTTCTTAAAAACCACAGCATACCCATACCGTGATTTCACAGGATGCTTGAGACTGTTATCCACTTACAGTCATGCGTGGTATTTCATAATAATTTAGTAGTTTTGTTGTTGGATGTTTGCAAATGGTCTATACTACCTTTAAGGCAGAGAGTAAGATTTCAAAGCCTTAAAATGGAACAGCTAACAAATTGGCCCAAATTCCAGCCTAAATACCACCAGCTAGGATGAAGGGTCACCCAGAGGTCAGCGATATTAGCCAGTTATGTTCCTGTGGTTTCCCTGTGGGCGTGCATCCGGGGCCCCATCCCCGAATAACCCTCTTTTTTTCAAGAATGATGCCACTGTAATTAGGTTTTCTTATTGCTGCCGCGAATGAACGTAACAGGGCTCGGTTGCCGCAAATATGCCCCGGTTGCCGCAAATATGCCCCGAATTCCGTCCCAGAATTTGTGGCAGTTATCGAGACGGGGGCATCCAAAGGACATCAGAAATTTGATTTTGTGTTCTGGTTGGGGAATTACACGGTCCGTGTCGCAGCTGGTATTAGCACCGGAGACACAGAACACCGTCTTAACTGGTACTCAGAGCTTCCCCGCCGATTGGTACCCCGCCGGGCCACGGGTGGAGCGGTAGTACGTCGCGTGTCGCTCAGAGTGGGGGCGGCCACGCGACTTTGATAGCTTTGGACATCGCGGTATGTCGCTCCAGCTTTGGGTCTTACACCGATATATCTCGTCTTGATCTTTTGGCGCGATACATGCACGTCGGTTTTGTGAGAAGGGCCCTCGGGTTAGGCCCAGCGTGGCATTGCAGAGTTGCACTTTGGGTGATCAAAACTATAAAACAGCTGGTTATGTTTTCATTTTGGGGCCTGTTTTTGTAAGGTAACTCTCCTCATTTCAACAGACTGGCAAAACTGCGTCAGCAGATATTTATAGGTGAAGAACTTGTGGATTGGATTTAATCGATTCTTTAACCTGTTTTGTTACCTCTGCCCATCTCAGATGGCGGACGTTATGTATTCACCCCAGTCTGTCTGTCTGTCTGTCTGTCTGTCTGTTAGGGTGTGTGTCTGTCTGTTTGTATGTTAGCAGGATTACGGACGAAAAAAACTGGAAAGACTAGTATCTTGATGCTACTTCAGCAGTTGTGTACAAAGTTTACAGAGAGTATTTCCTAACAAAATTTGAAATGTTTCTTAAATTAGGCATTTTTGCATTTTTTGGCAGATTTGTTTTGGGGGTGGGGGGGGGGGGGGTAAGCATTCTCAAGATTTTTGCAAATGGAAAGTTATGCTGGGCTGAAATTTTGAACTAGAAAATGTTATTCTTAAAAGATATGTAACCTTTAAGTCTAGAAAGTGCGGCCTAGGGCCACGCAGCCGGCAAGAAGATTAAGGGTTGAAAGGGTTGGAGTGAGTGTAGGTAACCACAATCAGCTGTGGGTACCAGTTTAGCAGGGCGCCAATTACTTCGCTCGTCCAATGCTGGTCACTGTCGGACCTGGGCCGGCGATACGGGTTAGCTCCCTACCCTTTACATGTACATAGCACAGCTACCCGATCTGTTTAAGATGTGCGTACATTTTTTGTTTGTCTGTGATCGGCCTTTGACAGTTTGGCCTGTGCCATCTGAATTGCTCTTTTGGTAGCGGTCTGCTTGACCCGTTTATTTTTTTTCCCTCCAACCTGTCGTTACTTAAACCGCCACCGTGTTAAGTGGATAATTTTCAATTTAGAAGTTGTTCAAACAGCTGCCTTGTTGTGATGAAAAATCAGATCAGGTTAAAGAGGTTTATACTGGTTGGATTAAAATTTGTCAATGGATTGAAGTTTCTCTTTGAATATTTCGAAGAAAGTAAAAAAAAATTGTGGATACATTTTCGAATTTTGTTAGGAAATACTTAGAAAATGTTCTCGACTCTCTGTAGACTATTTATACAACCGCTGAAGTAGCGTCAGGATACTACATTATTTCCATAAGCTTTCCAACACTATTGCTTGGTTACTTTTTAAATAGTTGCAAAAGATATACTGCACCTTTAAGTTGCCATTTAAAAAATGTTTAGGGGAAAATATGTAATGCAAATAGTTTGTTTGAGGAAAAAAAAAAACTGGTCTGCCCATCATCGAGAAAAACAACAACAGAAATCGGATTAAATATCTGCCCCAGTTCCACGCTTTAGTAGTATGCTTGCTTTAACGTACCGCTACAGATACCTGCTTTGCAAAATACCATATCTGTGTCCGTCAACGCGCGAGCGCAATCTCCTTGTTTCTGCAGGGCTGTAACAACAGTCCTTTCACGTGTGTCGGTGTTAATTGCGATTAAAAGATAGCCGCGAAAACAATTGACCGTTGACTGGAGCAAGCTCGGGAACCGGTCACTGACGGATACCGGCCAATAATGGTTTCGGCATGGTTTACCGGAATCTGGTTGTTCCGGTGTTCTGTCAAAGTTACGGTAGAATCTTGAGATAATCAACACCTATTACATGTACTAGGAGATCAGCATTAAGACAATTTATTATGTACTGTTTATAAGAAGTTTGACGGATACATATGGATCGAAAGCACACAAATTAAACAAAATTCTGCTTAATGGGGAAATTCCACGCAAGGCTGAATTTTTTTACAAAGTTGAAGATTTACAAAATACTTAATACTTTTTAAACTCCACAATACTTTAGATAATTTTGGCTTTTTGAAACCAAATATTTGAAACCAACCTAAAAAAAATTAAGACTATATTTGTTGGTTGCACAGCTGAATGAAAACAACTGCAACATCCTCCAAGGTGCTGTGGTCTCTGATTGTAACTGCATTCACTTTATACTAGTGGTTTCTTTAGCCTGCCCATTTGACTTATTAGAGAGTTCCCATCATTTTTCCCCCACGTTACAGCTCGGGAGTGTTTTTGTAATAACCCAGTGATCACTGAATCCTTCATACTATACTAGGAATTGAAATAAAATCTGTATGCAGCATTTACAGAGCTAACAACTTTATCGAGTTGTTTGTCAAGCACCTTTCTCTGCTTCAAATGATACAAATACACAACCAACAAATGGTATAATGCCTCTTTAAGCTGGCTGTCCTCATCTGGTCTACTGGTGGATAGACTGTAAACCTTCTGCCGTAAATCTTGTAGGAATCCCTTCTTGTCGACAGATTCAATTGGTTACTGCCTCTGTGAGGTGACAATCTCCTCCAATCATCATCCCCAATAGCCACTGCTGAAAACATTACCAACAATTTGGTTTCTTTCAACATATGAGAGGGAATTTATAAAAACTTAGAGGAATTCCACGCCAAACGAGACATTTTACTAGAGTATTTCACATTACAAGTGCAAATAAGTAGTGGTTTGAGAAATTGTAAAGGTACGGTTTTGCGGTACATCATTTGGTTTTGCTGTAATTTTTGAAAATGGATGGTTTAGGGGGTTTATATTGATGGTATTTTGATGCTGACCTATTTTAATGTTTGGGGTTTAGTTTGTAATTGGTGAATGGTGCGTGCATGCCATGTAATTGCTATTGTTCGCCAGATTGCGTAGCTGAATAGGACAATTACAAATGCTGATTTCAGGCACAATTCAAAATGTGATTCAGTGACTGAAACCGAACAGTTCACTGTGGAAGCCCTGGGTGAACAGTTCACGAAGAGTCCAAAGCTGAAGCCTAGAAATTCTCCTGCCACAGTTCGGCAGAGCCCCTGAACCAAAAAAGAGAGTAGGGCAGAGGCAAGTGAATTTCTGCCGATGGGCACAAACATTTGCTGTAGCTTCTCTGTCAACCAGTCACCCCAGATTCCACAAAAGGTGTCCCTTTGACGTCATTATACCTTCCAGGTTTTAAAAAAAGTTGAGAGGAAACTGGCATCATCACCATTAACATCAATCGAAGGTACACTTTTGAGATACCCAGCGCCCAGAAACATAGTTTTGCTGACCGCATTGGCACCCACTCAGCACTGCGTGGTGCACCTGGGATACATTATAATATGTGCCTAATTGTCGGTGGCACATCTGCCCGATCAAATTAGGGCTGGGGTTGTGAAACAGTCTGTCCTAAATAGGTAACATAGTTCAGGGTTTTGAAAAAATGGGGTCGCGGATATAGCACAGCTAGCTCTGCACATACTGGAAGTCGGTTTGGTCTCGGTGAATCGTATTAAGTTCGGTATGCTCGACGACAGTTGTATGTGGGTGACATTCAGTGGCCCAGTAAGCTCAATCTAGACCATGGGATGATTGTAACAATGAATTTCGTGATGCCCACTAGTGCACTGCATGAATTTGGCCATATATAGAAGGTTTGAAGGGTGTAGGTTCTAAATATGAATTCAAAACTGCACTTTTTATAATAATGATGGAAAACAGTAGGTGGTGACTAGCTGCAGGGCTAGTCTTGTATTTTAGGCGATGTTGTTCATTAAAGATTCTGATTCCCGCATGATTTTTATTGGTAAATTCCGGGCTGAATGACGACGTGTTGTACATTTTCCCTAACATTTATATCGTGAAATGTTTGTCATTTTTGTTAGAAATTTTAACAAATTTTAGTTAACAGTGTGTGTGGTGCAAAATGGGCAACACGATTTTGAACAATTATAGCGATCATCCTACGGTTTAATCACAGACCAGATTGTGAACGCTTTTTTTGGACAAATGGTCAAATTGACAAATGGTCCACTGCAGCATTTAACTGGAGGACGTATACACATAAAGTTTTCCCCAGATTCAAAACGGATGACGCATGAACACGTCACGACCAAGGCCGGAAATGTCTGTCAGCAGCGAGCAAGGCCGGAAGGGCATGGGTGTGCTTCCCGGTACAACCGGCCTGAACCCGCCTTGGATCGAGTTTCGTTAAAAATAATTCCGCGCCTCGGCTCGGTGATGTTAAAATAATCACGGCGCGAACTGGTTAGAAGAATATAGTGCTGGAAATAGTGAAAGTAGAGGTGGGAGTGATAAACATTTGAATAGTTTATTACCGTACTTAGTTTTTAGTGTCTTGCAGAACATTGATGTAATTCCGTAATCTTAAAGTGTGGTGATGAATAACATCACTGCAAACTTTCTATATACATGTATGATCCATGACATGCTGATGTAATGTGTCATGCATGTATGCATTACTTGTCATCAGGACGGTTTACTGATAGTCACAACTTCCACATTTCATGACTCGGCCGCACGTGTGTGTGGGCCATTGGCGTCCCGGTTTCATGTATGTATTTGGTGTTAACAAAGTAATGAACGGCAGTTTTGGAATTGCTATGGTACCGGTATGTCGCAGCATCTTAGATAGTTATACCAAAAATGCCTGGTACATTATATTTACTGAATGACTAGCATCTATAATCTTGAGAGTAAATCTTAAAGGGACTAAAATATTCAATGTTTGACAGATTGTCAAGCATGGAGTGCTAGAGGGCGCCATACAAGGCTAGCCTTCAAAACAGTGTCGATACAATTGCTCACGCAGCACGTAAATGTGCCTAAGTTGGGTTCATGTACATCATGTTGAGGAGAGATCATGTTTGCGTTGTGGGGAGCTTACACAATGCCATGGAGATTTCATGTAATGCACACTGTTCTAATTGATACACATACTGTACCTATTTATTGCAATGCATAATTAGTTCAGGCAGCTGTAGGCCTACAATGTACAGTACACATAGAAGAATATGTGACTGGTGACATATTTTTTTTAATCTAAAAGTCGGGGTGCACACTCTGATGGAGTGCACAGTACGAAAAAGAGAAATAGGAGATTGATTGTACAAGGTAAATAAACAATAGAAATTTGTATTATTTTAGTAACATTTTCTTAATTAATATTTTTATCAAATTTCTCATACCCCAAAAGAGGGTTGAAACTCAGCAATTTTAGTAAGAAAATGGCTCCCAATTTTTTGGCTCCCAACCATTTTGTATTGAATTCCTCATACCCGAAATCATTCAAAGTGATCCAGATTGATGATCTGGATCCAGATCAATCTGAATCGTTTAAAGGAATCATCCTTGACCCATAAACTATCTACCCTTCAAGTTTCGTTAATAAATTTCCCTTCAGTAGTTTTTCCCAATCCTGCTAACAGACAGACAAACAAAACCTCAAACGAGCAAAACAAACAAACACTGGCAAAAGCATAGCTCTTGTTGGAGGTAACAAATTGTAATACTGAGGGCCACACTTGTGGCGAAGCGCACATTATTTGGTTATACTCTGGCTGAGATAACTGGGTTGTTGTGGATTCCTAAGATAGCCCGGTGCTGCCTTAGGTGACCAATAGGTGACCACCCACACAAAAGGAGGGGGGGGGGTTTAGGTATACCACAAATAATTTAACAAACAAACACTAGTCCAAATGCCAGTGTGACATGGCCTTTCACAATATACCAGACATTGAAAGAACCCAGAATGTCATTGGGTATAAAAGTCCACATGTCGCCCATTGATAACCCAGATATATGGGTGCCTTGGCACTTGGCCAAACAATCTTTCAAATGTCAACTGGGTACAGCCCCATATTAGTGTATTCTTGGCATTCGGTACACATAGGCAAGTGAATTCATATCATTCCAAATGCCATCCTCGGTTTATTATTTAAGAACCCAGTACCCATCCTAACAAGGGGAGCTAGTTTAAACTTGGGCTATAAACCCGTAAATGCCATGTGGCTAGAGTTCACGCCTAAAGTCACGATACTACGGTACTACGTGTACATTTATAACGTGCAACATTAGCAATGTTGCAAACTTGGGAAATACCAAACGGGGATCCTACCCAGGAGTATAAATGGGTACCTGTGAGGGTCGAGGCCGATTGAGCTCCTATAAACGGGTGCCGCGCGGTCCAGTGGCTGATGAACAGGGTAATTATTGTAATTTAGCGCTTTGAGATCGTTGATACAATTGAAAGTGCTATATCGGCACAATTATTGTTATTATTATGATGTGGCGTAACATTTTATCCCCTTTTCGAATATACATGTTCCTGAAAACCCTCATTTCAACCTCTGCCTAGTTCTGTCTAATTTTGCCAAAACCCCTAACCAGTGTGATTAGCTGGAACTCCAGTACTTTGATGTATTGGTAGCCGTAAATCATTTATAATCCTTGAGCAGTTTTTTTCCATCATAAATTCAATGTTCATATTGTCTGCCCAACTACAGTAATCTCAGAATTTCTCCTTGGACAAATGTGCCAACTTCAATTCAGTGTGACCCTGGTCGAAATTTACTCCAATTGCTGACAATTTCTGGTATTTTAAATTGCCGCCTTAATTAATTTTTGTTTGGCAGACAAGGGTGACATTTATGACAGATTGTTAATATGCAGGTGCACATCATGTGAAAATCACGCCAAGGCTGACCCACTAAACAAACATTTGACTCGCTTTATAAAAATACCCATCTTGTCAATTTGGACCTCAAAAGAACAAACTTTGTTCTAAATAGACTGACCCAGTAGGCCGCACCCCTCGAAAATTTACTAATCGCAGCATAGTTTACCGCATACTTTTTGTTGATTTACCTTTTGTTTTACTTGTACGCCCTAATTCCATTACCAGCATGGTTTTAATTATAGTCATGGTTGAGTGGTGTTATGTTAATTGTAAATCCAACTTCCAGTACATGTACCATTAACAACAGGGAAAGTGAATGTTTGTCTATAGCCCTGTTCGCACTGGACTTAATTTAGGCAAACTAACCGAGCCAATGGGTAACTTTCCCATTTCAAGTCCAGTGCGAACAGCCTGGGTAACTTTCCTCACAGGTAACTTACCCACGTCGCGTGGGTAGTTTAACCGAGCCAAAGGTGCCCAGGAAGATTGAACAAGTCAGTTTAACCGAGCCAGAAAATCCAGTGTGGACGCGACGTCTCGGTATGTTGAGAGCTAGCGTCGGGAACAGACGATCCGGTCGTCAAGTCGCGGTCATAGGTCACGCAGGGCGCTCTCTTTATTGTTTTGGAGCGAGCTCGGTTAGTTTACCCATGGTCTCGGCAATTCTACCCGCGTCAATTAAATCCAAGTGCGGACGGTGGGAAGATTAACCCATCGGAATGTTACCCGGCGTCATGGTAAAGTTACCCAAAATGTTTATCCAGTGCGAACACGGCTTGTTTCTTAAACCAAAGTTTTAAAACTTGTATGTAATTACACTAGGTTGTAATGCACTGTGCAAGTGATCAGCCAGGATTCAGGTTATGTGTAAGAAAAATGGGGTACGGAGTTAAACAGTCCGATTGATGTGCAACAAAAAGCATTGAAAGGATAATTTGTATCCTCTTTCTAAAATACTGAGAACCCTCATTTCAACCTCTTCCCAGTTCTGTCTCATTTTGCCAGAACCCTCTTTAATTTAATAAAATATAGTTTTACATGTACACATTAGCGCAATTAGTATCTGAATACATCTCATTACAGGTTGCGGTTAAACAAAAATCCCGCCGGAAACCACACACAAAAGTTCAATGACTGAGGCGCAATTGTCCTATCAATGTGTCTAAAAATTTGTGAACAGATTTGGGCAGGAAATAGCTATATTTAGGCATCGTCAATCACAATGACTTCAAAATTTGGCCTATTTTAAGGCACACTTACGGTAGTACGCTCGCCAATAACCCAAAGGGCAGGTAAAAAATTAGGATGTGAACCCTAGTCGTGCCCGAGGACAGGCTTTTCGTAGTATTTAAGAATATTTAGCTCTTGCGCCGGTATTTATAAACCCTGCCCACGTCTGTGCCAAGATAAAGTTAATATTTTGCCATCGGCCAGGAAAAATACTCCTGTGTATTCCCTGAATTGCTGCCAACTTCGGCTGTGAATATCAAGCAATCGTTAAAAACAATATACGGTTTACGCCACCGATCGCTAAATTAGTTCGGCAGATAGGTGATGGAATTTGTGCCTTTGATGATACAAGCATGGAATTAGGCAAGCAGTCGGACTATGTCACGAGGAAGATATTTAGATGTTGTTTGACAGGTTGTACAACGAATTCAGAATTAAAACAGCTTAGATTTTGGTGGACTTCAGTAGGTGTAATGACTTTACAACTTTGAAGTAGGGTTTTGTGGACAAAACTAGGTTTTGACAACTTTAGTTTATATATTTGTGTTAAAAGGAACAGTATAACTATCCAACAAATTTGCAACCAATGCTTTCTTGAAGTAAAGATATTAATGACTCTAAACTCCCTGTGAAATTATTCTTCCGGCGTGCTGTCATTTTGAAAAGAAATAAAAAGAAGTCCAAAAATGTGTCTCAGAGAACACATTTTTTGAAATTTTCATTAGTAGTTCGTTTGATATTTGAAATTTTTGAATATTGTTTTCTTCGTCGGAATATACAGCATTTACAGAGTTAAACTTAAGGTTTAGTTATCAAAAAACATTCCTTTTCTGCTTTAAAGCGATAAAGGTGCTTAACTTACAAATGATATACTATAACTTTAAGTGGTGTTCAAAAAAAGTACTGATTGCTGTCAGCAACAAAATCCATAAATTTGATTTGCTCTTCCCCACTCATTAAAATCTCTGAGGGCTTTTTTTCTCTGCAAATTTGAGAAGAAGTCTGCCATCCACCCACCCACAGTAACCTTGGACTGGCCACCTGCTAATCTCTCAAGGTAGTTATAAGCCATGGCTGGGTTCTCCCCCTCTCCTGAACCCACTGCCCAAGATCGCCTGATAAAATGTCCCTTGTTGATATTTATCCCAAGATAAAGAGGAAGTCTTGTTTTATTAGCTGAAATGCCGCGGGATTTGGCACAGCGTTCCCTGTTCCATGGGTTTGTGGGTGGTGTGTGATTGTGTGGGTGGTTTGTGACGGTGTGGGTATATACAAACCTTCAGGCATGTCCCTTTACATACCGTCACAGTTTTGACAAAGTGACGCATCATGTCCTCTGAGTAATTACCAATTTTCGAGACATAACGTTTTACCATTTGTTAACCCCGGCTCTTGTTTACATTCCAATGCACATTTCAATTGTCGCCAACAAAATAGTAGGATTAAATATGTTTTTATAATAAGACTTTGGAGGACCCTTGCGGGCTTTCATGGGTAGTTTTCGTTGATAGTAACCCATGTCCACAGCATCATAAGCCTCATTTGACATGTTCTGTACTCACAACACTTGTGCTCCATCTTGGAAGTACGGTTGCAGTACTCCTGCACCCAAAGCCCTTCATTGTGAGATTTACATATGACATATGTAACACTCTTACTCAATTCTCAACTATTACACATGTAGCTCTTGGAAGAACATTTGCCAATATGATTCGACTACCACATAGTTCATCTACTTTATATTTCCTTCTAAAAATTATCCCCCACCCAAAATGATTTGTACACTTCATGTTTCCTTCTAAAAGCTCTTCATTGTATGATTTACATCGTTGAAAATTGATACAAATTTCAACTTTCCTTGAAAACCACATCACATCAGATGATTTCACAGGATGCTTGAGACCGTTATTCATTTACAGTCAAGTAAGGTATTTTATAATAATCCAGTTTTTTTAAAAGATTTGCGAGAGTTAACCTTCAAAAGACTGTTTTGTGCACAACCATTACTCTACAAGTGCAGTGTAAAGAATAAACAAAGTTTTGAAAAAACCCACATTTCTCTACAACTTTAAGTAAAACGATTTCAAAAATAAATGTCAGGCTTACCGGTTACAGATTGCTGAGATGATCCAGCAAACGACTACATACATTGAGCGTTTCTACAAAATCTTCACTTACGACTAAAAGTGAAGATGTTTTCCCAGCATATTGCGTGTCTTTTTGAAGGGAAACTGTTGACTTGTCCGTTCGTAGCGCATGATGAGAACCGAGTTTGATGAGATGATGGCAGCCTATTTGAATGATGCGGTCGTCAAGTTGTCTTGTCATCTTCTCGCACTGTTTTTTAACCGTCCCGCCACTTGCCCAAGAACTCCTCATCCACGTGAATTACGGCACCGTCCGCGACCTTTATCAGCTGTGAACTTATTGCTCTCAGCGTGTTGTCCTCCGGTAACCAGTGAAAGATAAAAGTACCTGGCTTCTGACTCGTGCCTGTTGTCAGATCTCACCACTGGCACGTGCCAACCAGCAAGGGTTCAGACATTCCATGTAAGGTGACCTTCCATTGGCCGGGCTGGCAGCCTGGAGGTTTCTTAAGTGACACGTGATTGGTTGGCAGTGAGTTTATCCTTGGGAGACAAGGGTTGAGGATGTTTCATCTTTGTTGTCATGACGTCATCACTGGGCCCCCTAGCATTCTGGAAATAAAGTTTGCAACCGTAGCAAAATGTAGTTACCACCGTAGTTGGTGGTGTGCATGTACCTGTAGTAGCCAAACCTCTTTCTTGACAAAATTTTAATTAATTTAATTAACTACTTATACTTTAACTTAATAATGCTTGCTATTGAACTTTCGTGAACAATTTCAGTGTCGTGCTTTACATTTTTTTTAACCTGATCATTGGGCCCACGAAACATTCCCAATACCATCTCGGCTCGTCAACTCGCGCACGAGTTTGATGTCCCAAGCTGGACATGAAGAAATGGCAGCACATGTTATGTTAATCAGCATTTTCACAAGCTCCAGAAATTGTAATAATGTTCGTGCTTATATAGCGCTTTACATCGTATCAACGATCTCAAAGCGCTTTACAATTATTACCCCGTTCATCAGGCCCTGGACCACGCGGCAGCCGTTTATAGGCGCTCAATCGGCCTCGACCCTCACAGGTACCCATTTATACTCCTGGGTGGAGAGGATTGAGGATTGTAATGCAACTGAATATATATAAGGGGATGAAGGAATCTATTAATTTAATTAAATACTTATACTTTTACCTAATGATGTAGGTAGTCGATTTTAGCTTACCTTATTATTAGTAGTCGACAAACTACTGTAGTTCCCTCGGCTTTGCCCCGGGAACTACCGGTAGTTTGTCAACTTCCAATACCTTTGAGCTAATATCAACTATCCACCCACAAACCAAGTTATACTATTCCCCTAATTCATCGATTTTTTTTTAATTATAACAAAAGCATATTGTATTAAGCTGAAATGTTGAAATTATATTCTTAGTTTTTTTGCAACTACCAATCACAAAAAATAAATAGGTATTGCAAAAGGAGATTAGAAGCTGGCCGAAATGCCAGGAAGCTAGTTGGTCTATCTGAGCTGTGCAAGTATGCCAAGCAGTCCAGCAATGCTTGGTATGTGGTTTAGGCAGTGGATGCATGTTTGTAATTCTCGCACCCAGCATGCTCAATTTTTGTTTAACCCTTACTGTGTTCTGAGATGCATGTGTTTCCATGATAATGCCTAAGGCATGCCTTCCTAGATTCTTGTTGTTTTGGTCATTGACCAAAGTAGCTTTTTTACCTCCCTTTCTTGGCATTTAGCTCAGGAACCGGATTCCTGTAAGAATTATCACAGCAAGTACAAGTTGAATGGAATATACAACATTTGCAAACATCAAATAAATAAATGGCAAAATTATCACAAAATCCTTTACTGGAATGTTAGGGAATTGCAGTTTGAAGCATTCTGTAAAATCATGGCTTTTGGAGTGCTGACGTTTTCAAGTAAAGTGGTATTTTTGTGTCAATTTCCAATGCTGGTCAGCCGACCAGCATTGGACAAAAATGACATTTTACAAAGACTGCACCAAACCTTTCATATTTAGGTATTTCACATTTTCTTTGCAATAGATTACACACCTGTGAATGCGTACAACTGATTCCCTGACTCTGACCTGACTTGACGTCTATAAATTGCTATGTTTCATGTTAAGTGGGGTCAGGGTACCTGACTACAAGAACATGATTGGTTGTCTTGATTTTTCCAGCATCTACGAACCCCCAAAAAGTCAAATATGTAAATTGAGTAGTATTTTGTTGTAATGTACACAATGTACATTGTACCTAAAATAAACACCTAGAATGTTAAAGTTCATAAATCATGCGTCTTTAAAATTTGCATTTATTGACATGTCACAAGGAAAACATGTTAAGGATAAAGAACCATAAAGTTTTGAGTTTTGCACATGTGATAAGATAAAAGGCCAATTGGGTTTTTTGGGGTTCTTTGGAAATACACCTTTACTCCACTACACTGGCCTATAAGAATTGATTAGTAATTTGTAGTGCAGTGTAGGGTTCCCAAATAAATGCCTATAGACATAAGTGTTAATGTTTTGTGAGTTTTTAACGGAAGTTTGATTCAGCTCATTGATAAGGAATCAAATCCATCATCTTTGTTCATAGGGGAAGGCAGGGGGATCAGTGAAATTCTAAAAATATTTTCCCGACCACAAAAATCGCAAACATCACAAAGATGTCTTTCTCTTTTGCAATATTGTAACCGAGTCATCACTGCTTGACGAAAACGTTAGCCTGCGCGGTTTGCCAATACCATTTAATCCTGAAGCAACTGTCTGACATTGTGCGCAACATGAAGATAATTAAATTGGTGTAAGGAGAGCCGAAGCCAGTAACAATTGGTTGGATACACAGAGGGGAGAGTAAATTTAAGTCCATACCAACTATTCAAAGTACGGCACCTTTCACTTTCATTTTCAAAATCTGATTTCCGTAGTCAAATATGGTTTCTCAATAAACACAGATGTTAGGTTTGAAGAAAGAAGATTGTATTTGACAAAAGAATTTGTTGAATAGTAAGAAAATTGCTGTTTTGGTTTTTTTGTGCTACATAAAAAGTCTTTCACAACTGACATTTTTCCACAGTATTCACTTGTTAACAACTATTATCTTAACCCTAACCCCCTAGGCCTTACTTTGGGCTAAAGAACTGCGTACTACAGAATACTACTTAGTATTTTGTAGCATTGGGTCTCTCCTTGACTGATGATTGGGTGTGTACTGACAGAGTACAGATACTGCCAACTACAAAATACTAATAGTGGCAATACAGGTCAGTAATACTTATCTGGCAGTAGTCCAGCCTTGACCCATTGCTGTGTTTCAAGTGACAATTTTTGCTGTAGAGTTTAGAACACCTTACACAACATACATGTACATGGGCCATGCACACTCAGCAAGCAGATGGACCCAATGCTAAAAAGTACTACGAGTGCAATAAGGGGTGAAGTACCAAATACTAAAAATTACTACAGGCATTGCACACAAGTCAGTGAGAGTACTGCATACTACTTTTTACTACTAGTAGTAAAAAGTAGCATTAGGTAGGGTTAGGGTTAACTTAAAAGAGCTTGAACTAAAAAACTGCGTGACGGAAGCTCGGTTTCCAAGCTGAGATACGAACGATCAGCTGAATGAACGAAGCAACGGACGAGCAACAGGGTGCAGTGTTGCTGGGAGGGGTAGCGTATATCGTCAGCTGTTTCTCCCCTGTTGGCCCGAGTAATATTCCCCTCGTGTTTTTGCAGCCATAGATGAACGATCACCCTGTCTTTACTTAGCAATACGAGCACCTCTCGCTAATTTTTCAATGAGTTGAGATCTCAGACTAGTTTGAGGTCTGATAAATCAAGCTTATCTGAGGGTAGTAAAGTTGTTTTAGGTGTGAATTTCAGTTCACTGTACAATTAAATAATTGTTCAAGCATTGTGTTCCAGAGTTGTAGTCAGGTTCTCTCCGAGTACCAGCTTAACTATCAGTACCAGATATTAAGATGGTTTACTCAGGAAATTTGAGTGCTCAATTCTCTTTAAACTAAATTACCCCAAAATGTCAATTAAATGTCATCCCGAATACAACAAATAAATAACAAATAATTTATTATTTATTCAATGCAGATTTTATGTACTGTATAATGATAGCAATCAGAATAATACTAAAGGAATAAAAATGTGCTGGCTGATGGACGTGATAATGTCAGAGCCGAAATCGATGGTCATTATTCGTGTTAACATTTTATTCATTTTCATGGTGATGTACCTGATTATTATTTTAAGTAAAAATCTTACAATGGGCAAATACCAGAGGCAAACTTGTTTGTTAACAGTTTTCTGTAATTTATTGTTACTGTAATTATTTGTATGTTGTAGCACGCACTTTAGATTTGTTTGCCTTGGATTTAGTGTTAGGCAAGTTGTTTTATTTCTCGTCACTTTAGCTGCAGGCTAAAATTAGTTAGGCGCTAGTTGGGAGACCAGCAGGCTCATATGGTTAGGCATGAATAAATATCTCTCCATGGAGTCTACGAACAGTTGTTCCTTAGCAACGGCAGAATTCCGCGGAATTCTGCAGATAGTCTGCATAGTTTTTATTGAAAAGAACGCAGAGCTAGGTATATTTTTGGCCGGAAGCCTCTTAATCCGTCGTGCCGTGTCCTTGAACTTCCTGCCGATTGGTCGGGCATTGCCATAGCAATGCTTGGTTCTCAGAATCTGGGCTTCGGGACTCGCCAGTGGCTGCCCCTTGAGCCTGTGTCGCGGCGCGTCGAGTCGCCGCGGCACGAAGAGCGCCGATGTAGACTACGTCACTGCTTGCCCTCTCAGGTCATTAACGGAGTGGGGCAATGTCGTCAGATTCGAGGAAAGCCACAACGTATTGAGGCCTCTTTCTGAGATGCCCAAGTCATTCCAAACGGAGGGCAAATTGCGGGAGTCGCGGTAAGATCAGATACGATTGAAAGTCCGCGGAGTACAGGTGAAGGACCCTTCAGTCTGAGGGCTGAGCTACAAAGATTGAGTCTTCGGCCCGACAGGATGGCCTCCGTTAGAATGCTCAGAAGTCAGGATATCCGTTTAGTGGATTTCACTGTTTTAGGGCCGTATCTTCTCCTAAGAAGCTCATTGAAACAGATAAATGTTTTATCCTTTGTAATTGTTAGCCAGCTGTTATTGTGCAAGATAGTCTTCAATTTTTTTTCTTTTCTTCAACCCCCCTCAACTGAGAAGAAGCGTATAGCTGATGTTATTTTCTTGTTGCTATTCTGAATTAGGGAATAACAGTGTGAGGACCCGGTCTTCACTGCGTGATAATGACTGGATTGGGGGATGGCCGCTGTTAACGGACCGAGCCGAAGGGAGATTAGGTTGACTTGCGGAGTTGATCCGCTATGTGTCGAATTGATCCGCAGTTATCCTGGCTGCTCAGTTATCCTGGTTGCTATCCTTTGCCTGACCTCATGCCCATTAAAGATGCCTCATCACAAAGTCGCCTCAAGACAACAGCATGAATTTTGTTTTGCTCGTGGAAGAAGGGCAGGGACGCACGTCTACTCAGCGTGCGGTCTGTTACCCACGCTTGTACCCAATTAGTACCTCGCCAGGGTCACCCCCGGGCCAATTTAGTTGGTGATTTACATCGGCAGGCAGACAGTTTCGTCCCTGTCTGTCAGAATTTCAGCCTGCTTGATCCACTGGTGGCCTGGGTTTCAGAGACGAAGACGGAAGGGCGACCCCTGCGTGACCTTAGCGCAGCTATGTCACACGCGGGGATCTATGTTGGTGTAAAACAATCACGTGCATGCTCCATTCAAACAGTGAGGGGTGGTGTTGGTGTTGCGTGTGTTGACCGTTTGTGTCAAAGTCCAGCCGTGAATAATGAAATCTGAGGAGTTAATTAACACTAGAGTGACCAGTTGGTAGTTTTGGATGCTGACTCGCCCAGCGAGAATCTGTCCAAATGGCATTTTACAAGGACGATTCGGAAGCTTGCGGCGATAATAGGAGACTTCAGCATGCCTCTGTGTTGGACTTAATAACCAAAAAATTACCTGGCCTTCTGAAATCAATTAAAGCGATTCCTTTATGGAATGTGAACTCCAATTGTTCATGTCTGTCTGTTGTACGTCATACAGGGTTGGACGTAGTGATACTGACAGGGATGTGTTACACTAATCACACATGTGTCATCAAGATCTTGCAGTTGATAGGGCTTTTGAAGGGAAAATATGTGAGATGTTCTGGCAAAATGAGACGGAACTATGCACAGGGCATAGTGGAGAAAACTGCAAAATTATAAATAATAGATGATATTTTTTTAATTTTTCAGATTTATGAATATTAATAATCTTTGGTATGCCTACTAGCTATATTTTGTAAAGAAAAAGTATGAAAGTAATGGAATAAAATTGTTTTTAAGGAAAAACAATTTTTGTGCATATGATGTACAAAACTCAAAACTTCAAAGGCCTTTTTCTTTACATTTCACTTTTGCAACATAAACTGATTAATGGAATGTTCGATTGAAGTGCAACAAACGGCATTGTAAGGATTTTAGAAATTGTCCATGGATCTGTATAGGTCACTGTTGTAGTCGAGACCCTTATATCCGAGACCAAAACTGACACCAAGGCTTTCAAGACCGAGACCAATACTTCTAAGACCAAGACTTTTGCAGTCCGAGACCGAGACGAAACCACAACTTCTGATACCTAGACCAAGGCTTTCGAGACCGAGACCAAGGCTTTCGAGACCGAGACCAACACTTTTGCAGGCCGAGACCGAAACCACAACTTCTGAGACCGAGACCAAAAATGAATACAAATGTATGATGTTTAAGTTATAACCAAATCTAAATACCGGAACCAGTCTATGGCCGACATATAGTGTAACAGGCCGACTTCATAAAAACAAACATCGATGGCGATAGAACGTTTTGAGTTTATAATTCACAAAAATTGACCTCTCTTTCTCTCGATGCTGTGTCGTACAGCATCGTTTATGTTCGGAAAGAAGACTAGATTTTTGTGGTGCAACGTAATTTGTATGGCGCAATGTATTTTGCTGTGGTCTCCTTGGGTCTCGAGGGTATAAAACCAGAGATTGGGCATCTGAGACCGAGCCCCACACATTAGAGACCAAGACCAGCCCTTCGAGACCCAAGACTTTGCTTGGACGAGACCGAGACCTCAAAAAAGGTCTTGAAACGGTCTCGAGACCAGGTCCCGGGACCAGGTCCTGAGACCTCCGTCACTGTAGGCTGTAGTTTTCACTGGCTTTCTACAGAGTTTATCTGCAATATTTCCCGAAGGTCAGCGAGTGAAATATTGTGGTTAAAATGCATCTTGACAGCTTTCCAAATGGCGTGTCACATTCTTGCGGCATACTTGTGGGGACCAATCATAGCTGATAATTTTGGTCACAGTTGTGATACAAACGGTGCATGTATGGTACATTGTGATTGTGCTGACAACCAACATTTGTTTGCTGCGTGGTTGACAGTGAGTGAGCCCTCTTGTGGTGGAATACTGGCTAGGAAGATTTGAGACTTAAAGATATTGTACCACATTTGAATATATTCCCAACATATTCCCTGGTTTTTGCCACATCCATAAACCAAAAAAAAAAAAAAAAAATTCAAACAAGTCAGTTTTAACAGAAGTTAGTGAGATGAAATAACAGTTTTCGAGGTGGAAGGACTAAAACCACAGAAGAATATTCTGTGTGGAATCCTTCAGAATCAGGCAGGGATTTTAAACCCAATCCACATATTAACCCAGGCGGGATTCGTACCCGGGTCACAGCGGTGAAAGACCAGGAAAAAAAACTACAGGTAAATGCTTGTATCAAAACTAATTTTCTAAAACAGGTAGATAAAATAGTCAAAAGGGCAGCGGTAGTTAGAAACACGGTACGTGGTGGAAAAAAGGTTTCCTTTTATAAAGACATTCAACTTAATGGATAAATCTAAGGATACATTTCTCAATAGTTTTAATACCTCATCATTCATTGTTTAGATTCAACTTTTATTTAGACCTTTTTTTTAGGCAGCTGCAAGCAGTCAATCTCTCTTCATTTTATGACCATTCTTAAAAATAGCAACTACTCAAAACCTAAAAGGTTATAATGTATAATTTATCGTAATTTTTTAACTTGTATGTGTGGGAGTTCTAGGCAAAAACAAATGACTGACACATTCATTCATAAACAAAAATTATCTCTTGATATTTTGATTGAAAATTTTATGAATCATTTGGAACTACTGTACAAGTATCACGACTTCAAATGTAGTATCAAATGTATTTTTTTTTAAATAGGGGGGAGGGGGCATCAAAAATGAGACTGGTTTGGGGCTAACTTTAGGCCAATTTTTTTTATATTAGTTTCTCATTTAGGGGTGTTGCGTTTACGGGTAGTTTTGGAACCGGGTACCCGATTACAGAGAACACAGGTATCCGTTTATGCGTCAAAGAACAGCATGAAAACAGTATTTCAGGAAAACTACTAGCACATTGAAGCTCCTATTTGTTGTGGCCGGAAGTTCAGTTTCTTGTAAAGTATCTTTCGTTCTCGAGATCCGTTTAAGGGTCCAGTGCCCATCCTAACAGATTCCAACAAAAAGCTGTTGTTGGAGTTTGACTGGATAGAGATTGTAAGGGTTAAGACCACAAACCTTGGTTTCAAATGTTTTCATTTTTTTACACTCGTCATGTGCACTTTAATAGCACAGCGACCTACATGTATGTGAACCCCTCTTTGTGGATTTCATACAATCACAATCGTGAACTTTATAACGATTGAAGTAACTTTCTACCTTTTCAAGTTGTTGTTGAAAGACTCGGTTGTTGATTGGTTTTAAGGTCTGTTCTTATGTTCCCAAAGTCTTGTCGTTTGAACGAAACAAGATGATAGAATGAAATGAAAACGTAACCAAAGTTTGGGACACGTTCTCTGCTTTGTGGGTAAAATCTCCTGTGGGGTGTTTGTTACTGAAGGCACTGTTTATTTGCCCTACGGTAATTACTCAATCTTCAACCCAACTTTGCTTTTCTTCGCGATTGTGGTATTCAGGGACGCATAAAAAACAACACTGTTTAGCCCGTAACATCTTTTGCGAAGAAAAGAAGGTGCTAGCATGAATAGCAGGGATCTTAGCTGGCTTTTCATAGCCGATTCTGTTATCGTTTGGGACTGAAAAATCTTGTTTTTTCCCCGGAGTGAAAGAGTTTTGCCTTTAGTTTGACCTTTTCCAGGCATGTTAAGATCGTTCTGAAAACATTTGTACGCCCTCTTCTGGGGATTTCTGTTAGTTCATAGCAGCGAAAATAAAAAGTAAATTGTAAAGTAAAAGTAGACCATTTGTCAGTTGTGCATTTTTATCGTTCAAAGCAGCAAAAGTTCTCAAAATCTAAAGAATGGTGCGTGACAACTATTAAACATGACAAACTTTTAGCTAGTGAATGCTATATATTGCAAGATTTCAATTTTGAACCAACTACGTCTTTTTATGGAAATTTCCAAGCATGCGTCTTTGTGACGCAACTTTTGATTTGTATTATTTTCTTTAAAATTACGGCATGAAATTCTTTTTGTTGGCATGATTGCGAGCTGGATTAGAACTTCCGGTGACGACAAATAATAATTATTGACCAGTTTGAAAAAAACAAAAATAACCGGATTTTGAAATCTCTGATTTCTCCAACCACTAGTTATGAAAAGCCTTGTCCCCGATTAACATAATTTATAGCTTTACTGTATTCTTAGAATAGCAAAAAATAGTATAATTTGATGGCAAATGTCTGAATATTTCTTCCGAATGGATACAGGTAGTATTAGTCCACAGTCTATGCATATATTTTGTACATGGTACATTTGTATTTATAATAATATGGCTTCTTAAAGACTTTTTGTTTTCCCCCCAAACGTGCTTCTCTCACTGGGAGTCTGCACGGCGACGTCGCTATGCACAGACTGAGAGGCATGTAGAAACCATCTCCTCCTAATGCCAATTGACGTCATAGCAACCAAAAGTGCATTGACCCCGTAGAGCACGAGCCATGCTCGTGGATAAGGGGGGGGGGGGGGGTGAATGACGTGATTATGGCTAGCTCTCCACTTGCAATCATAATGGTAGTCTGGCGCTCAACCGTGAATGTTAATGAATTCCCTATCACGTCGGTTCTGTGGGTGTAGTCAGGGGGGCATGCAGCGAGCAGCAATGTCTATGATGCTGAATTATAGACAGACTGTATTACAAAACACCATTGCATGAAGCACAGGAATTAATTGAAAAGGGGGCATGAAATGGGCAGCTCCACGCAAACGGCGGGACACTCTAGAAAGAGAATTTATAAAGTATGGGTAACATACACAAGTTTATTGTTTCGACCAAATTTTGGTTACAGGTCTCCTACGAATGTAACAAATTTTAAATATAACGAAAAAAAATAAAAAATGAAAGTGCTTACATTTTAAAAATATGAATATTAATGAGCATGGTAACGTGACGTCCAAAGAAGACATAGATACTTGTTTATGAACTGCTAATTAACCCTGCGAATGGACCTTATTCACGAGGAAGCCATTTTGGTCATGTTCCCTGAATGTATTATATAAATTGTCAACAGTTGAACGAGATGGTGACAGACTATTTTTTGCATCCTAGCCTCGCTTTTAATTTATTTATTTGTTAATGTGGCTTCGAACATTACCTGCAAGAAGTTTAATCACAAATTTTTAATTATTTATCAGAGATGAATAGTACATGTATTCATTTGTAATTGACTTTAGGTCATTGCTTTAATTTCTATCCGCAAGTTCCCACAATAAAGATTTCACCTTACTTGAGTTTTGACTGGTAACCTGTTTTTACTGAGCAAGATATTTTGTGCTAAGCAAAATTTTGTGCTTAGCAGCTTCATGAAATTGGCCCCTGCTGAAGACTTAGCAGAATTTGGCTCGCTTATCTCGTTAGTCAGATTGGATATGTAACACTAGTTGCGGTTGTTCTTGTTGTTGCTTTGTTATTGGCATTTATCAATACCCTGGATCCCCCATTCAACAAATCATGTCAGGCAATCCAACAGGACTATCAACACAGAGATATAATGCTCTACCTCATCGGAACGACCGTGGCCTTTCACTTCCCAGCCAGTCCACGTGTCGTGTTTTCTCCCCGCAAAATGTCAGAGTGCGTGTCGCCATTCATGGGCCAGCAAGATTACACGTGTGTGTATGTGTGTGTATTGTGGCTCCGGCATTCGCATCGGGCACAATACGAACCGTCAGGGGAAGAAAAAAACCGATGACAATGGCCGCTTGGCTGGCGCAAAGATCACCCTGCCCTCTGCCCACTTCACCCTTGCCCGTTCCGTCTGAAAATACAACGTGGTGCGCTGACATTTTTTTGACATTATGTGGGACAAATACTGGCCGCGACGTGGCCTAAGTTGTTCCTATGAGCTGGGTGTTTGTCTCAAACTCCTTGTAGGGCAGCTTTTGTTCCCGATACAAGGGAGGCAAGTGGTGAGCAAGGAGGCTTAAACATTGGCCTTTCCCTGGGCCTAACTTGGCTACCCACTCTAAAAACACACAGCTTAATAGAAAAATGGAAAAACAAAAAATGAAATAGTAGCAGGGAGGTCAGCTATGGAAAAGTACACTTCATTCTGTGTTAAAGTTTGAAGAGAACACAATCCTAAGGCTATTTGCTGTATAATCTTGGAGACTTTGTACGGAGACGGTAGGTTGGAATTGGTTTTTCGCGCTCTTGGCAAGTTTGCATCTTAGAAAGTTATAAAGGTTGGAGGCTTCGTCTTCTAAGAGTTTTGGTGTTTTTTTTCTCTTAAAAACGTTGACTTTGAGTTGTTGTTGGTGTCTTGCAGTAAAAGTTCTTACTTTTTGTTGTTGGACTAGTTCACGCTGGGATTATTAAGTTGGTTTAAAAACCTCGATCAGAGGCAGGTTCAGGCCGGCATCTGTGGGTTGCCCACCCTGATATTTCCGGTCTCGCCCGCTGCGAGCCTGTCGCTAACAGATCTTGCTCGGGTGAGACTCGAAACCCACGCCTCCTACTTTTTAGTACAGACATCTTGCCACTCGACCACCGAGTTAGCCGGGGTGGCCTGGCTGGTTCAAATCTGGCTAGCAGCGGGTACTGCAACCGAATGATGATGATGATGATGATGATGATGATGATGATCATGCATTTGTAAAGCGCCATCTATCTAGTTGCCTATTCCGAGGCGCTGCCAGGAACACCGGGGCGAACCCCTTCTCTTAGCGAAGAGTGTTACTGGGTTCTTTTACGTGCATTACACAACGCACGGGACCTACAGCTTTACGTCCCATCTGAAGGACGAAGCAATAGTGGTTTAATTGCCTTGCTTAAGGACACACGTGTCGACACCGGGACTCGAACTCACGCTCTGCGGAACAGAAATCCGAGTTCTTAACCGCCCGGCCACGACACTCCATAAGCCTGGTGTTGCTAAAGGTTACGATAAAATTGCACAACTAAAAAATGGTATACTGTACAATGTACAGGTACCGGTAGATTAAAGGGATTATATATCAACAAAAATAAATGACAAAATCATTACAAAATACTTAACATACCTCCAAATGGGCACTTTGGGAGACAATCCCATAGAGTCGTGCACAATCTTTATTGTAACCTAACCCGTTTTTACCTGGAGCTTTTTCCACGAAATTTCATATTTATGCTATTTAGACCCAAATCTGTCTTCTCCGAGCAAAAATAACTCCCAAATATCGTTTTGTGGGGTAGCTAGACACTTAGGGAGACACTGAAATGTCTCCCTAAGTGCCACTGTCTCCCAAGTGAATCAAAACTATCGCTAATTTGTCTCCCAAAGTGCCTATTTGGAAGAATTTAATGGACTGTTAGGGAATGGCATTCTGAAGCATCTTGTAAAATCATGGCTCCTAGTGTGCTGACATTATGTGGTATTTTTGTATCAATTTCCAACGCTGGCCGACTGACAAGCGTTGGAAAAACATATTTTGTTATAAATACTGCTGCTAATTTTTCATATGTATTTATTCCACTTTTTCTTTGCAATTGATTACACATCGATCCGAGGTGGGTTCAGGCCGATGGTGCCGGGAAGCACACCCACGCATTTCGGGCCTTGCTCGCTGCTGACAGACATTTCCGGCCTTGCTCGTGGCGTGTTTATGCGTCATCTGTTTTGAATCTGGGGAAAACTTTGCGTTTATATACGTCATCCGGCGTGAACTGGTTAAGCACGTGCTAGTCATTAATTTGGGTACATTACACAGTACTAACAAATATTACACAATTCTCTTAGGCCAGTGCCGTAAGAGTACTGCATACTACAGTTTACTCAAGTAGTATTTTGTAGTATTTTGCAACGTTGGGGTTAATGAGATGGTAGCTACATCTAGGGGGTATCACTCCCAAAAGAAGTACATCTAAACTTGAAGAGAACATTTGAGTTTGTTTTTACACGATCGACATATCTCATGGGAACCGCACGTTATTTGTCGTCTCTGAATCGAGCGCGTCATTGTTTATCAAACGGATGCGTCAGGACTACTTAGTCTTGAATTAAAAAATAGGTTTGACGTCAGAAAGATATAACAACTGCGGCATTGGTCTAAAACCGTCCCGCGGACCCCGATTTTCAAATTTGTTTACGTGACGTTCTTTGGGCGCCACTTTTCCTAATACTTCCTAAAAAACAAAACTCAAATGGAGCATGTAGGTAAATCTTAAATCATTCAAAGAGTAATGTTGTTTGCACAAAACGTATCCTTATCAGCAAAATTGAAATGACCTCACGATAATGTAGACTATTTCTTTGAGTGCCCCCCCCCCCCCCTCCCCTACACTCACATACACCACATACATGAGTCACGCACACACACAATCTCAACATCATCAACTTCACACTTTTTGTTCATCAGATCCCCGATCCCCCCCCCCCCCCCTCAATTTCCTAAGCCACCCACTGACGAGAGTATACCCGCGTGACGGCCTGTGAACGAATGACGCAATCCCGGTCGTCATAGTAATGACCATATGGAGAGATTAGCGGGCATGATGTACATAAATGCTCATTCAGTGCGGTGTGTGCGCCTGACGGTCTGGCAATATATGGGCATGCACGGGTGTTCAATGGTGTGCAATGGGTCTTCACATGGTACCACATGTTATATCCTGACCCTATCGTTAAGAACAAGTCTCTTGCACATGTATGCGTGGGCGTCGGTGGTTTTTTGTTTTACTCGATAGCTGACCTGTAAAATCTACCTCCATTTTATTTTGTTTCCCTTTTAACTTTGCTGTGGAATCGCGCGAATCTTTCACGTAATTGTGCCAGGGATATCTCAATGGTAATGATGACAGAAAACTCCTACCCCTAACCCTAATTTATGGAGTTATGTAATAGCGGCCATATCGCGGGCCAAAATCTTGAACAAAATTGCAAACAATTCAAATCAGTTTTAAATTATTTTTAATTTTTTAAAATTTATTTTCATCTCGTTTACAGGTAGTATATTATATACACCATTTTTTTTTGCTGCAGTTTTTGAAAATGGATGGTTAAGGGATTCATATTTTATAGTAAATATTGTGATGCTGACCTTTTTTAAAATTGTTATGTTCGTAAACACTGGAAAAAACGAAGAATAATGATGTCCTTGCAGTCTGGTTCCTTGACTTCCTTTAGATGAAACAAACAGGTCTACTGCATGTACTACTGTATAAACCTTTAAATACAACAAAGGAAAAACAATACAAATCCTTCTTTATTTTTAATATATGAATATTAATGAGATCTCACGTTAACAGCGCGACGGAAAAAGGCACAATTTTTTTTTGGTAAAAAATTTCAACATTTTTAGCCATGTCGAATTTGCGTGTACATTTTAGTTTCCCATAACAACATTCAACATAGATTCTCGGAAAAGAAATATTGACACTATATTTATTCTTTGTTTGGTTTAGAGTTTGCAAGACATTAATGTTCCGAGTTATTTTATTTTTTTCAGTAGACACTGTTTGTGAGAATAAGATGAAAGTTAAAAATCAAGTCTTTATATGGCATTCTTGCTACAAATGGCAAAAAAGGCACTTATTTTAAATTTAAAAAAAATATCTTTTTTTAAATGGAAATTGAAATGGAACCTAAGTGCCAGGATTTGGATATAAAAATAAATCAAAATCCGGTTTTGCCCTGTTTAAGTTAAGAATCGGCAATTTTGTTGTAATCTTGGTTATCAAATTGTCTAAGGCTGCTTGGCCTAAGGAGAAAGAAGAAAACTCCTGGAAATGATATTAAATCGGTTGGCTATTGGCGTCTGATAACGCGACAAGGAACCAACCCTGGTACATGTAAGTGGGAGGCTAAGGGTCCCATGTTGAAAGCACGCCCGTAGAGTTTCCAGCTATGACGTCATCTGAAGTCTCACTTCAGGAAGTCTAAACTCTTACAACTCTGAAGAGGTTAAAATATCATAATCTAATTCATTCTTTTTTTTAATACACAAAAAAAATGTCCTTTTTGGTCATTGATGGGAAGATATTCTAATTGTAGTAATATGTTTTCGCAGAATGGATCCGGTATATCCGGCGTTCACAAGGAAATGAATTATTCATTATTATGCTACATACATCCTCATAATTTTTTAGTATGAATATATACAAGGCGTTCTGGCCAAATGAGACGGAACTGGGCATATGGTATAGTGGGGAAAACTGCCAAAATTACGATTTATTGATATTTGTAATCTTTGGTATGCCTACTAACTATAGTTTGTTAAGAAATACTATGGAAGTAGTGGAATGAAATTGTTTTAAGGACAAACAGTTGACAATATTCCTTATCACATGCTCAAAACTTAAAATTCCAAAGGCCTTTTTCTCAACATTTTACTTTTGCGACATGTTAATGAATGTACACAGTCATTTAGTCTCTGAAGAAGATCTTGTTAAGATCGAAATATTAGGCCCTCTTAACTTATTTTATTTGTATATTTCAGGTCATTCCAGCCAGTAAGCAGTTTGCAGCAGTATTAATCTTATTCAATGTTAATTTTAAACGGCCAGAACTTGTTAATGGAATGTCTGATTGAAGCGCAACAAACAGCATTGCAAGGATAATTGTAACCACCTTTCTAGTAATACTCTAAGAACCCTCATTTCAACCTCTGCCCAGTTCCGTCTCATTTTTTCCAGAACTCCTTACTTTTGTGCTGAAGCATACCCTAGAGTAATCACAGGTAACCATCGGAGGACCGCACTCTGACGTACTTCTGTCATCTCCACAGGGTACCTACCAAATATTGTTTCCAATATGACGGAAGTGTGGTTAACAAAGCCTCAGGTTTTCTTGTCGTTATCTTATCTTTTTTTTCTATAGTTTTTGTCTCAAGTGGTGATGTTGAACCCTGCTTTGCGAGGACGGCAAAAATCTGGCACTATTCTTTTTAAGAAATAGTCTGAACTGTATATGTAGCTAGTTAGTACTGAGGCTAGTCGTAAACCCTTTTAAAGGTCGTGTACAACACTTGGGTCATTCCATAAAGCTGAGATACACGTGTGACATTTTGGTGTATTTCTAGTTGCATGTCATCTATCAACCAAATTATTTGAAGATTTATTCCTGATATTTGTCTTGGATTTCGGACAGATTTAGGCAAATTTGGTACCATTCAAACAATAGTTTTCTTATAAATGTTGGCACGGATGTAACAAGGACATCGCGTCTCTTTTACATCTTTTTGTCATGTTGCAAGATTTATTGCACAAACATCTGTGATTAATATTTACCGGCCACTATTTACAGAACCATGTTTTTATAAGATTATTGCAGATAAATTACAAGGGATATGTTAAAAAATATGTTCCAACAAAACAAATGTCACAGTAGGGTACACCATGTTGAATTGTTTATAGCTACTTGTTAGTTTGTATGGGGTCTATTCTGTGTGGTTTACTTCAACATGCATTGAAAAAAAGCAGTGTAGGGATATGCAGAAATACTGAAATTACATTTTGTATACACACGAAGAAAAGGCTCTTTAGGGACTTGTAACCGAAATGTCACTAAATTGCACTCTTGGAAACAACGAACGTCGAGAGTCACTGCATCGTGTCATGCAGGTATTGTAAATAAAAATATGCCAAGTTTGTCACGCAAAAATTGCTGGTGTCCTGAATCCATCAAAAATCCACTAGCAAAAGTATGATGGATTCTGACGGATTCAGGATACCATGCTGGTATAAAAATAGTTTGTAGTATTTTTCTCCATAGTGTTAAAAATCCATCTCCTCAAATTCCAATTTTGCAGTTATGCAAGGCTTACAATCCTTGATCTATTAAAGTCCCCCGTTTGTTCAATATGGAGGTATCCTGAATCTGCCTATCTCCTCCAAAACAGGGAATAGATTTTGATGGATTCTCGGGAAGGTTGGGGTTAAAAAAAATAAAGTAGATCCAAAAATATCCATGGAATATCTATGGAATAGACTGTATATTGCAGGAGAACAATTCCCCAGTGTGTGGCGAGTGTATTAACTGTTGGCGCGCATAACAGCGAGTTTTATAAGTCTAGATATCAGGGGAAGGCCTCCGATGCACGGGGCAGTTTCCAGGAAACTCGAACGGGACCTGGGGAAACTTGGCTCGATGTCTCGGGGAGTCTCTGCTAGAATTTGTACATCGGAAACAAAATGTGTGTTGGGGGTGGGAATGATTAGGATTTTGAAAACCATTTAGACCCCTTCCCAGAAATGCAATGTGTGATTGCTCAAATCTGTGAATGTGTGTCGGGCATAATTGAGCATGGTTGATAGTTTGTATGTAGAACAACATGTAGTTTGTTTCATGTTAGAAATTGAAGGAAAATGACCTTTCAGAGGGGACAATAGGACAGGTAGTGTGCGCCATTTGCAAACATTAAAACTTCTGAATTATTATGAACTAACTTACTTGACTCTATGTGAATAACAGTCTCAAGCATCCTGTGAAATCACGGCACTTGGGGCCAATTTCATGGAGCTGCTAAGCACAAAAACATGCTTAGCATGAAAGAAATTTCTTGGCAAAAACAGGGTTACAAACCAAATATTCAGGTGATGTACACGTATATTGTTTGTGAACAGTATTTTGCTTAGCGTGAAAAGCACAAAGAGTTTTTAGCTGCTAACCTGATTTATTTACTGAGCAAGACTTGTTTTGTGCTTAGCAAATGTTTGAGATTTTGGACCCTGCTGTTGTGCTGTGGTTTTCAAGAAAGTTTTAAACCTGACTATTTTCAAACACTGCCCCCAATTTATTAAATCTAGTTCTTCCACATTTTATTGGCAATCAATTGCACATCCCTGAATAGGTGCAAGCCAACTAGTCTGGTTTCCTGACCTGATAATTCCCCGACATCTATTAATTGCTTTGTTTTGTCTGAAGGAAGTCATGGAACAAGACTACGAGAACATACATTTTTCCTTGGTTTCTCCAGAAAACCTAAAAACAGGTCGGCAATATTTACTATCAACTGTGAATTTTCTAACCCATTTTCGAAAAAATTACAGCAAAAGCAAAGTTGATATTCAATTTTATCATTTTCCAGATAAACATTGGAAAAAGTGCTCACTCGAATCTGGACAAATGTTTTATTTGTCTGTGTATAAATTCACTTCATTGTACATTTGTTGACAAACTTTTGATGAAAATTGTATTATTTAGTTCGTTTCTGTGGTTTGATATCGACGATGACAGTGATGTACATGTATTTTTTCATTTTATGCTTTTCCATGCTTCGGTGAACTTAGTACAGAATTGATTGATATATGCAACCAGCGATTGAGGCCTGTGTGTATAACGTGTATACGTGCAGCCGGCGTATTAGGCAGATATGCTGCCTCAATCTCTGTGTAATGAAACACCAGTTACTCGGCCAATAAATTATGAAAAGACAATTAACCTTTAGAAAGACGGAGTCGTGAATAGGCCAGCTCCAAACCGTGCATTAAGACAATAGCGAGTGGCTAGTCGCCGCCCGGTTTGTACAATCATAGAATCAACTTGTTGCTGTGTGTAGCCGTTAGAATGTGAATTTCTACAGCGTTTTATTTTGTTTAAGCAACTGAATTTATTCATTTATAAAAAATAAAAAAAATTAGTTTTAGGTTTTTTCGAGCAAGTTCGTACGAAAATTGTGTATGTTTTTGTATGTATTCCAGCGATTTTGGTCACGGTGTCGATTCTGTTGTTTTTATTCACTTTTAAGAGACGTTCAAATTCGTTGGCCGTTCAAAATTTGGTTTGCAAATTTGAATGTTTGAGTGCATGGATTGTTCAATTGGATGGTTATTTTGTTTAGATCACATGATGCAAGAGTATTTGTTGTTTGCGTTCTCGGAAAATGAAATTGAATGATGATTTAAAGCAGCGTTCAAATTTGCACGAATGACGCGGTGATTAAATTGGACGCTTATTTGCCAAAATTGACCGGGTTTTATTTTATAGTAAAAATTGTTTAAACTGACCTCTCTGGAGTTTTACAACCATTGATGTCAAAAAAAAAGCAAGAAAAACAGCGTTTGTTTTTTAACCGGCGTCGGGAGTTGTTCGTGTATTCTTTTCGATCACCAATCCGGCAATCGTGAATTTTTTTATATACTATTAATTTTTTTCAGAACAATTACTATCATTGGGCTGGATGCCTATAATCATTATTTATTTTCAAATAAGGAAGATATTTCTAAGTGATTCGATAGTAAAGAAAAACACTGCGTCAAATACAGATATTTATGGTATTTTTTTCTCAATAACTTCACAATTTTGGGCGATGATCGAGGTCAGATAGGGGTGAAAAATTCCTTTTTTTTACCTGTTCTCTTTTGAATTTCGGATTTTGAATTTCTGACCTTTTTCTTGGTTTTCCTAGCTTCTATGAAAACTAAACTTTAAACAGGTTAGCGTCACAATATTTCTTATAAAATCCAATAACTCATCAATTTTTAAGAATCACAGCAAAAGGAAAATGTTGTGTAACCTTTAAATATACTTAAAACTTATCCTTTGCCCATATCTCACTGTGTACTTGGATGGGGGAGGGGAGGGGGCTTATAAACATGTAAGGGGGCGTTATCTGGGTGTAGGAGGTTCAGCCAGTAATTGATGTTCATGTGTCGACCACACCTATCATGTTGTTTGTGACATCTTGCGCAATGCAATGCGTATGTAGCCTACGTTTCACATTTATTTCACGGTTGACAATAGTGGGCGGTCAAACTTATACACATGTCTACCAGCATGTTCCGCCCACACAAACATATGGAGGGCTAATAGGCATTTAAAGTAGACTTTTATTGAGTTTGGTTTTATTTTAAGGGTATTTTTACCATATTATGACGACTGCAAGGGTGAAATAAGAATAATTATCGTTGATGACAATGTTTATGCAAAAAACATGCAGGCATAAGATTTGTCAAACACTGTCTGAAATCAAAATTTTTGAATCTCAGAGAAAGAGTTTGTACAAAAAGATTTAGACATTTCATCAATTCTTTGACTATTTTTGAAATTTGCTAATCTCATCTCTGAATGTTTCGGCCATTTCATGAGGTTGGGACAAAGTGGGATTTTTTGATCTATTTCTAGTTGATTTTGTGTACATTTATCGGTTAAAAGGCCTGATGTTATTTTGCATTCAAAGCAGACGCAATCCTTAGCAGGATGTGATTTCAACAAAAGATTTCAAAAATCACATCCAAATGCTCCAAATTCCCATTATATCTTCTTTGAAATTCCCACCCTGGGTTAAGCCATTAAAAACCAAATTGGATGTGAATTGGATATTAACAAAGATCGCTGTGAAAACCTTAGAAGTAAACAATATTCCCCATTATCACGTTTTTTAGTATGTGAAAAAGAGACCCATTGTACTTTTAACTTTTTTTCGTTCAAGCAAAAGTTTCCTGCGAAATATGACAATTCATGGCAAATTTAGGACTCCGATGTAACAGGGGGTATGCCAGCCGTGTCGTCACTTTTACATCTTCTTGTGTTGCAAGATTTATTGTACCGTAAGAACCGTCTCTGCGCACTACTGACTGACTACAAAATGGGACCAGGTATTTTTATAAGGTTTCTGTAGATGCTGTAAATTACAAGGGATATGTTGAAAATATTTTCTGACAAACATGTTTCTGACCTAACAATTGTCACACTAGGGTACACCATGTTAAATTGTTTATTTCAGGTATTAGTAACTAACTTGAAGCTTGTATGGCTGGCGTCGATTATGTGTGTTAGTAAAACTGTGTAGTGATAGTAGAAGTACTGAAATGGCCCCACAACAGGTTCCGGATGTAACAGGGACGCCGTGTTCACCTTGGTGAAATGACCAATATGCGAAGAGCATTCACGCATTCCCCTTGTTTATCATGCGTAATTACTGAATATATTTCACACTCGTTGACAAAATTGTCTAAATTACAACAAGGATCTGTTTGAAAACTAGGCCCGGCAATTTTGTTATATATTTCTGATGATGTTTTGATGGCATTTGGCGTACGTACCGGTAATCGGTCAGTCCTTAATTAAGTAACAGACACGTAATTTATGCACCGACCCAAATTATGAACTATACACATACAGTAGATGTATTAGTGTTTCTAAATTCAGTACCCTGTGGAGACCTGAACACAATGTGGACAATGAGAGTCAAAAGGTCTCCACAGGGTAATTTCTATAGATGAATAGGTCTTCAGAAGAAATTTCACGAAATAGATGTTTGGATTATACTAAAATTACTCAAAAATTGAGTTAGGGTTAGGGTATAATAGGCAATTAATTGTGGTTGAAATAGGAGCATTTTGAAAAACGTGCTTGACTTTCTAACCATTTTGTGCACGAGGAGATGTCTCTACAAGGATACAAATTTGTGGATACGTGCCCCACATTGGAGCAAGGGTCATGTACCGTAGACCATGTTTATTGAAACTAAATTGTACACAACGCGAGCGTGGAACTCACATTTTGAATCAATTTTGAAATGTTAAGTAATTTTGCAATTTCTTAACCGATTTTAACCGAATTGTAACAGAAAATGACCGATAGTGTAGTTAAAGTTATTACACTATTTGTAAATGTTGTTGTTAGATTATTAGTTATTAATACAGTATCGTTCAATTTATGTAACATTCTCGGTCAGTGATACATTATCCTATCGTTACTACATTATCCTATCGTTACTACATTATAAGTTGTACTGTATAACAATACCCACAGCTCATATCAAAACCGAAAACGCCAACAAATTAGATCACGCCAACAAATTAGATCACTATATTTCTTAATTAACCAGTTCTCTTACACCTTCTTTGCACATTTTTCTAGATGTGGAAGGGGAAAATAGTTTAATTGAGCTGAATAACTGAGGGAAAGAACATTTTAAAGATCGGATCATGGTAAAATATGCAGGGTCATGACGCAAGTGGGCCACACATATTTTTCTTTTTTAAAGGCTTGATGTACCGGCAGTCTGGCATTCTCTAATTGCTTTTGAATAAAACGAACAAGTGTTCATCCTATTTTTCTAACACAATTCCAACAGTTTTGTAGTGTTGGGTAGTATATTATTGAAGAATATAGCCCAGACTAACAGGAAGAAATCTAACGGTTTGCAAATTTGGTTTGTGGTGTTGTTGCTAGAAACATTTGTTCTGACATCATTGTATGCGGCGTATACATCGCTACGGCGATTGTGTTGGCAACCCTATCGTTCGTTGGACTAAGCTAACTCGCGGGGCACTGCATGAGAGGTGTGCATATGGCAGGGGATATCAAGGCATTATGCAGATCGGTACTACAGACCGTACATATAACTTTAGCCTCAACACAATATAGTTATCAGTTAGTTGTATGGACTGGTCTCCATTACATGTAATCGAGTCTAGAGTGCTCTGTATAATAAGTAATTAAACACATTTTATTTGCGTACATGTACATACTGTTGGAGTGCAGGGGATACAAAATTTAAAAAACACCAACTATTTTGGCCATACCTTAGTTCCGGGGCGCTGTGATGTTTGGCACCATTGGTGACAAATTGTCCATGCTGTTTCATCCATGGAACAGGTACGGTAGGACGAAGCCTGGATTTCTATGATCTAGCTCGTAGTTGAAGCGTGCTTGTGCGCGGCACCCGAAGTCGTCGCGTTACCCGACAAAATGTAGAATGCGTGCAGGACGACCGGTCATCATTTAGAAAAGAAGAGCACGCTCATGTGGATGGATAAGGACCGACACACACTATCCAACTTTCCCGACGAACTCTCTAGACTCCAACTGACGAGACAGCATGAGTATGCTGTATCTATGGCCCGCCACAGGATTAACGTATATACAGAAACAACTAAAATACGAGTGGGCGTAGTGAGTAGAGAGGTGAAATCGACAACGTTGGTGACCCACTTGCTTGAAGCAACCACCACTACTAACGTATAATCATTTTTATTAAGAGAGATATACAAGAGACGTAAATTTGTGGGGGCGGCAATTTTGTATTTTTTTTCTCTTCAAAAAAATATAAAATGATATAAAAATCTTCCCGAAGATCACCAAATTCCTTAAAAGGAGAGGGTGAAAAACACGGTGGTAAAATGGCAGGGTGCGATGTATGTAGCCAGCGTACTACTCCTCTCAGGTGCAGGAAGTAATATGGAGAAACGCCAGCTCTACCTGCTTATAGTGTCCCCTCTATAACCGGCCGTCATCCGCCCACTCACTTTCTAGCCACTGGCTGCCTGGTTTGGCGGGGACTGCAAAAAAAATCTCTCTCTCATATCTGTGTGTAGATATGTGTAGAGCCATTTCTACTACTCAACACAGATCAAATGCTTTCCAGCTTCTAGTCACGAGACTTTTAAAGGAAATTCTTTTCTTGTTTTCATTTCATCATTCTGTGTTTTACATCTCAGTAAACAGCAAAGTTGCACTGGGGATTTTTCCTCTCCTTTTCCCACTTGTTTGTGGTTGTGGTTGTGGATGGGGCGATGTCATGTGGTTATCATTACTGCGTAGATTGTGTTTTTATCCTGAAGAAATATCAGGAACTTGGATGGATACGTCAATGTGGGTGGATTGTCTTGGTTCGACAGATGACAATGATGTCATCGCAAACATACTTTGTGAAAGGGATTTTTATTGGTTCGTCCCATTGATAGAAACAAGTAGATCCGTGTTTGTTATACATTGTTGTTCATGTGCCATGTACTTCATGTTTCATCGTACGACATGAATTCTATTTCCCCAATTTATATTTGGAAGAATGACTGAATATAGTCCGGTTGATTGGGGCACGTGTGAATTGTTCACTTGATGATAAAAGCAGGAAATTCCTGAGTATGTCACGAGAAAGATATTTGGATATCGGACCATCGCAGATTTGATTGACCAATTTGATTACCAATCTGCCTACAACTTAAATTGTGGTTAAATCTTGAAAATCAATATTGTCTTTTAGTGGACAGAAAATGTAGAAGACATTGTAGCATGAATTATTTAGAAGGAAAATTATGACATTGAAATAATATTTGGTTTGTCAAGTGAAACAACACAGCCTTATTAGAAAATGTCAAGTGTACGTGCATGTGCATTTTGGCTGCTGACTGCTGTTACGTCAACGCACATGTAATTTGGTTTCATTCATAAATACTATCTGCACCGGTACATATGTTTGTGCATGTATACACGTGTATAGCTACGTGTACACATCGTCCTATATACGTTTAAAGGTAGGATACACCATTGGTAATTGCTTAAATTATCAGAAATGTGTAGGTATAAGGGAGGTGAATTTTATAGTAAATATCATTTAGCTGACCTGTCCAAAGTTTTCTAATCATGGATTCCGAGAAAAACAAGGTGAAACAGCATCCGTTTTCAATGGGTGTCGGGCAGTTGTTCT
This sequence comes from Crossaster papposus, assembly GCA_037893245.1. Taxonomy (NCBI): domain Eukaryota; kingdom Metazoa; phylum Echinodermata; class Asteroidea; order Velatida; family Solasteridae; genus Crossaster; species Crossaster papposus. The sequence continues at coordinate 1,153,876 of JBAIAA010000193.1, forward strand.
TGTTTTTATTTTATTTTTGATAAAATTCATTTATTAAACAAAAATTCGGGAAAATGACAGGATATCTAGTGCATTCATTTTGCTGGTTGCCTACAATCATTATTGACTTTCAATAAGTAAGATATTTCTTAATAATTCGGTAGTAAACATTTTTGATATCTGCAAATTGTGAATCCTACCTTTAATTCATCCAAATGTCATGCCGTGAAAGCATGGAAACCATGCCAGCTTGTTCAGTTTCACTGGGACACCGGTTAACTATAGTATCGCATAAATTGTCCACAGGCAAAAAAGAAATTGTATAAAGGAAGAAAAACGTCGGGAAACTGTACAAAGTACTGTACATTTTTTCAGTGAGTGCTAGTGTTACCCTATTTGGTTTTTCTTCTATACAACCATATGGTACAAACACTATGGATAGTAAGGGGCATACAGTGTTGCACACGCATTTCGGACAATTCAACAGCGTGCATATACATGTAATTGAAGTTATATTCATCAAGTGGTATTATTTTGTTGTCTGAAAATATAATATTCAATTACTACAGTGGTTTAAATGTTGGAAAATAACCATATTTCAATAAAATACAGATAATAAGATTAAAAATAATAAACACGTTTTGGGGGTAGTATTTGGATAATTTTTAAATATATTTTGGCGTATAATTTGGGGGAAATGCTCAAAGGGGAAAATGGCAGAGAATTGTACATTTTGTACCATCGTCTACTGATGTTTACCAAACAGTGGTTATTTGAGGGATTGATGAATTCTTGTCAAGGAAGTACCGTATGTCATACTCTTTGATGAGTTGTAGGTGTTAATATTTCTAGCTTGTTCAGTGAATCCATTCTCTTTAGGGTTGAGGAGTATGGTGTGTGTGACCTCTAAAATGAAAGCTTATAAATTTAAATTGTTTCTACTTGTAAGCCATTGCAGGGGAATGGATAGAGTAGAAATAGATAAATTAGGCCATTTTCGTAATAAACAGATTTTTGGGGGTTGAAAAATTGCATAAGTCAGCGCTTTCGGAATTTTGCAGAAACCCTAGTCTATGGAACATATGTGGGGAGATTTGGTGATAAATGCTTCGGTGATCAAGAGTTCGTTCATTCAGTGGGCGCTTTCCATCGCGATATCGCGTCTTCCGTTACCCGTTATGTTACAAATAAAACACGGCAGTCAAATTGACCAATCGCCAGCTCTAGTCCAGATTTCTGTTCGAAATGACATCAGTCGCGACTGCAATTGGCTAGCGGACAGGTCGCATAAAATTAACATGTCTAGATCAGACAAATTATCTTGAACGTGTATGTCTGATACTCCAACCACAAAAACCTATGTGTACAGAGTTGTACACAAAACGGCTTGTTGGACTTTATACCACTACACCACGTGTGTCCGGGTGTACGTGTACATGTGTCCGGGTACGTGTACATATGTGTAAAAGCCCACCTACCACTTCCGCCTTCGATCAATAAAATATTTATTAATAGCAGCACGCCACTACCAGCTCCATTCATAAGGACACCAACCCGTGGGTTTTCATTCAACAACAACCCCCGAAAAAGCGCAAAATTTCATTCATAAAAATTAGAAGGCACCAGCTGCTGCGAGTAGTTGAGTAGTGTCATTAACGGGGTACTGTCGGGCACCATTAAAGGGACATGCACTCCCTGCATAACCCTAACGCTCCTCAATCCTCAAAAATCCTCATTGCATTTTTTGAGGATTTTTGAGGATTGAGGCTGTATGGGGTTTTAAAAAAAATGAGGATTTTTGAGGATTGAGGCACAATGTTGTTTCACAATGTTTCAAGTGTGGAGGATTTTTGAGGATTGAGGCACAATGGGGTTTTCAAAAAATGAGGATTTTGGAGGAATGAGGCTGTGGGGTTTTCCAAAAATCATAATGAGGATTTTGGAGGATTGACTTTTTTCAATCCCCAGATTCTTCATTGCAGTTTTGGAGGATTACAAAAAATGAGGATTTTGGAGAATTGAGGATGGTTTCTAGCAAAAAGGCCTAGGGTGTTAGGGTTAAGAGCATAACCCTATATGTTTGCCGCACAAGTACACCTTGTTGCTTAACCCTAACCCTGCCAGATCCAGCACAGTGCATCTGTGGTGACTGCTTGACCTTGCTGGACTCTGCACACAAGTCAATGTGACAAAGTATGCAATCTGTTTGCGTCTGGCAGGGTTTCTAGCCAAAATACCCTGGAGGGTAATGTCTTCAAATACAGTGCAACTAATTCACATTTTGAAACATGAAAATCTGTAAGCGACGTCCATATGAGAGAGGTTTATGCTGCATGGTGCATTTAAAGTATTTTAAAACTTGTAGTGACAGGTACCCGTAGTACAATTTGTGTACATATACAAAATGTATGGTAATTTGTGAAAAAAAAATTATAATAATTCCCAAAACATAGGTACTGTCATCTAAATGCTTATCCGCATAAAAAAAAGTATATGCGCACAAAAAAGTATTTTAATGTTTTTTAGAGAAAAAGAAGAAATCATGCCCTGCCCTAGCGATTGAGCAGTTTCTTGTCATGATGTCAGCTAGGGTTTAGGATCATGTGATGGCCGTCTATTCCCCCATGGATCACCAACCCTAGCAAACCTGACGCAGACCACTCAAGCACACTGACCTGCCAAGACAAGCGACATGTTACCTACGTCATCCCCCCCCCCCCCCCCCCCCCCCCCCCCCCCACAGCTACAATCATTCGATTAACCTTCCGATGGGCCCCTGTACCCAGTCTATAGTTACTGTGCTCTACATCTAACACCTCGCATCTGCCTTCGGCACACAAGACCCATTTTTTTTTTTTTTGCCATAGGAACAACAATACTTTTTGTTCTGTTTCGGACGGCCATTATTCATAATGATGTACTTTTAGCCCCTAAGCTAAATAACCATTTTCCGTATGCTACTACATGTATACTCAAACATTAACATTTCTATTTTATGTTATGCTAGTTTTATTTTATTTTTTATTTTTTAAATTTTTATTTATATAATTTATATGTATATTTATATTATTTGTTTATTACACTTTTCCACTGGTAAACAAAAAACAAAACATTACTGGATATACAGCATCAGTAAAAAAATTATTAAATCAAAATACAATTTACAAATTTAATTTCTGAAAAAGATTAACCCTAACTACCCCATGCCTATCAAACTCCTACTGCAGGTTTTGCTAGGTTTGGTACCAAACATTAACAACTTGTTGTTGGACTTTTTTTGACTCGGTACAAAAGGCGAAGGAGACCCTGTTTATTGTTGTAAAACCAGAAATTTGACCCCTAGCCAAGCATCAAGTACGAGGTAATAATTCTTATTACAAATTTATTAAGCAGTAATGGAAATCTTGAAGAAAATACAATAAAAAAAACACATCCTTGTTTGCTTCACGAAACATGAAAAACATGACAACAGTTTCACACAAAAAACTGTTTACCGGAAATGCAGCTTGCCGTTTTCTAATTCTTATAGCCAAATGCATTGACAAAAACAAACGACTTTGCATTCAAAGATAGCCTAATGTCCTTTTTACTGACAACACTTTGTTTTGTTAGGAATTGTTCCCCGAAAAAACCACACATCTAAACATCCGAGTTTGACGTGGCAAATCTTGTTTTGTTGGTTCCCTAATCCTTTGTTTACCTGCGTTAAATCCTTTTCTATGTTTACCTACATGTAAGTATAAGAGTGTTTATGTCCCTATTACGTTAGGTCTACCCTTTAGATTTTAGTTTTGAAATCTAACCTTTTAAATTTGCACTGCTAAATCGTGGTTGAGAACAACAACAACAACTTTGTTGTTTTATCCATGAAATACCTTTTTTTTTCAGTCTGATCCTTTGCCCAAATCTTTCCCATTTGACACCCAAAAAAACAGCCCAAAACACCCTATATTGTTTCTGTTGCATTGCCCATTTCACCATTGTCCCATACATGTAACTGGCAGTAAAATGAAAGGGAAAACTGAGCTAGCAGAATACAAGATTTGACGTCGTGAAATTACTTCCTCGCAACCGAAAGCAGGCCTCCGTTTGACGTAACGTGATGTCATAATGCGAGGGCATGACATCACAGCGCTGGGCCTGTATAAATTTACATAAAAGGAGATTGCAGAGGTTGAAGCACGTGGCTGAGTGTGTACGTAGCGAGATATGGGTTATGGTAATGCGTAGGGGCTCTGAAAATGAATGGGAATTGTGTGCATAGTAATATGGCTGCTTGGCTTACGGCCGATTTATTAGCGTTTCCAGAATGCAGGTTCGTTTCCCAATAATGAATTGTCCAGATGTTATTTAATGAGGATTTTTACAAAGGAAATTCCATGAAAAATGTGAATTTTATTTCTTGCCTGAATGGACAAAATGCAGTCCTCAAGATATTCTATGAGGTTGGGGGACGAAGTGAATGTTGCTTTATTTCTAGTTAGAGGTACCTGCCATGTATCCACAAAATCATTTGAATATATCATTCCTGGTATTTGTATTACCGGTGGATGTTGGACAGAATTAGGCAAGTTTTGTTCCATTCGAACTTGGTTACCTGGGAAATTTGGCATTTCATAAACAATTTAGAACTCCGAGGGGACACCGTGTCTCTTTTACATCTTTCTGTCGTGTTGCAAGATTGGAACTATACAAATTTTGTATAAAGGTTATTGTAAATAAATTACAAGGGTTATGTTTTAACATAGTAATTATCACACTACCGGTAGGTACACATGTTAAATTGTAAAATACATGTACATTGTACATGTAGAGCTACATGTACATACCTGTAATATACTGATTCACTTGTATTTCATGTAAGAGTGACTAACATGTTAAGACAGCAAAATTGTGTTGCGATATAGCCTCACAACAGGTTCTGGATATAATAATTATTGAAACCATGTTTCAACTTTAGTGGAATGACCAACATGTTCATACAATTATACACTTTCCCCACCAAATTAAAAAAATTTATCAACACAATTCATTTTTGAAAAAACATAGACATACATTTATTTACACATGAAATAATATTTCAACAACGTATACAGTACTAGATATGGTATTTTTTATTTTATTTTTTGTGAAAAAAACAAATCCTCCGCAAATTGTCTTTTATCGGCATTATTTTTTTTATCGGTATTATTCACACCGGAAACGGATGTACTGGTACTTTGAACATGTGTACCGGCCCAGCTGTTGTTATGTTTTTTGCTTGTTTATGCTTCGTCACCTCAAATGCATGTGTCAGTATGTTATTTCATAATATGCACTCATAAAGGTAGGATACACCATTGGTAATTGCTTGAATTATCAGGAATGGGTGGTTTTAGGGGGGTTGTATTTTATAGTAAAATATTGTTTAACTGACTGTTTAAAGTTTTACAGTCATGGTTGCCGAGAAAAAAGCAAGAAAAACAGCGTTGGTTTTTAACTGGCGTCGGGCAGTTGTTTTTGTTCTTGTATTTTGTCGCGATAATAACAAAATAAATATCAATAAGTCTGAAGAAAACACTGTGCCCAGTTCCATCTTATTTTGCAAGAACGCCTCACATATTGTACGTACACGGGCAGGAACAACACCCAACAACCCTGTTTATCTGCAGAGCCCAGGCGTGGGTGCCCAGTGCAAGGAAGGATAGGCACGTTCATGTAGCGTGCCCACGCACTCCCTCTATATTTGTTTTAGGGGCATGCTAAATTAACCACAACCTGCTCTCGGTTTTCAGTGGGAATTTAATTTCAGGGTTGCGTTAAGCATTTTTCATAGAGGTATAGTGACTGGCCTACATTATTGACGAGTTTAAATGCTGGGTAACTTCACGCAAAGGCAGGGGTGCGGATCCTAGAATTTTTACGGGGGTGGGGACATTTTTTATTAGTTTTTCCTGAGGGGAGGGGTTGGAATCAACCACCTTCCCCCTCCTCCCCAAAAATTTCTTTACAATTATATCATTTCCCAATGTTCTGAACACGTTCATTTCTTGTAGACTTGATATTGAAAAGATTGTGTTCTTGTGCAAGACACTTGACTACAATTACCATCTACAAGTACCAGTATGAAAAGGAGCGTCGTACATTTAGTTTTCAATAATTGACAAATTTATATGAATTGATAAGTAAGGCTGTTCATTTTTTAATAATTTAGAAATTAAATATTCGAAAATGAACCTGACTGAATATTCAAATATTTGAAAAACTATTTGATAACACTGTGAAACATGTGAAAACAAGATACCAAAATGATCTGAAACTGTAATTTTAGCCCCTAAACTGGGGTGATTTTTAAACATTCTATCTTACTGTGATTTGATATTACCTGTACATGTAGTTCTGATGATTTCATATATTTCCCACTTTTCAGCCATGTACATGTCCACTTTTGCGAGAAATCGCTCTTAATATAAAACTTTTGATTTCGTATTTTATTCTCTAATTAGTTTTGAAATGATTTGATTTTTTTAAATAATTTGTTTGGCAAAAGGAATTCAGCTGATTCCTAGCCAACTTGCTTAATTTTATGAAGCTGCTAAGCATACAAGTTTGCTTAGCATGAACATTCTTTCGTTGGGGACTTGCAAGGTCAGAGAATCAGTTGTACCCCTACACAGCTGTGTAATCAATTGCAAAGAAAATGTGAAATAACTGAAATATGAAAAATGTGTGTTGGAAATTGATACAAAAATACCACTTTAAGTGGAAATGTCAGCACACCACTGAGGAGCCATGATTAACCCTAACACCCTAGGCCCTTTTTGCTAGAAACCATCCTCAATCCTCCAAAATCCTCATTTTTTTAAAAACCTCATTTTTTAAAAACCCCATCTAGCCTCAATCCTCAAAAATCCTCCACACTTGAAACAACATCATGTGCCTCAATTCTCCAAAATCCTCATTTTTTTTAATCCTCCAAAACTGCAATGAGGAATCTGGGGATTGAAAAAAGTGACAGTCCTCCAAAATCCTCATTATGATTTTTGGAAAACCCCACAGCCTCATTTTTTGAAAACTCCATTGTGCCTCAATCCTCAAAAATCCTCATTTTTTTAAAACCCCATACAGCCTCAATCCTCAAAAATCCTCCAAAACTGCAATGAGGATTTTTGAGGATTGAGGAGCGTTAGGGTTAATACAGAATACTTCAGACGGCCATTGTCTAACAGTCCAGTAAAGTATTTTGTGATAATTTGTTTTTGTGGTGTTTGCAAATGTTGTATATTCCCTTTAAACACGCAACCTGCATGCACACTGAGGTGTTATTCACACACGTTGCCCATTGCCCAATCTACGTCATCCGTGGCGCGGATCTTGTGTACAGATAAACAGGGATCCCACTGTACCGTATGTTACGCCTAGCTCCGTATTGTGGCTGCGGTGTAATGAATACAGTGCATATCCCACTAAACATGACGACAACTCGGCCTCCATTCACACTGAAGCTATTCATCAACCGCAGAGCGTTGTGCACACACAACGTCATTCACTCGTGCGTGGGCTTTTCCAAAACATTGGCGGGGGGCGGCCACACGAGGGCTCTGTTCGAGCAGATCACCACACAAACTTGCGAATAAAACAGCCAACCTGAGATTATGTATTAAAAAATGCTAGGGCACGAAAACAAGTCTTGCTCAGTAAAAGCAGTTTACCAGCCAAACCTCCATGTTCTTTTCATGCTATAAAGCAAAAACCAGCTAAACAGTTACAAACAATAAAATCACCTGAAAATGTGTTTTTAACCCTGTTTTTGACGAGGAAGAATTTTCATGCTAAGCCATTTTTAGCGCTTACATGTTTTATGAAATTGGTCCTTGTTGTTTATTCTTCATCACTGTATTTTGTTTAAAATTTATTGGCAGGGATTATTTTACTTTGTTTATTAAGTGTCAGTTGTGCATTTTTATCGTTTGAAGCAGAAAAAGTGCTCAAAATGTAAAGAATGAATGGTGCTTGACAACTATCATGGCAAAGTTTTAGCTCTGTAAATGCTGTATTCCGGGGAAAACAATATTCTAAGATTTCAATTTCAATTCAAAATTTGATAAGTCACAATTGGAATTGCTTCCCAAATCAGCATTCTGGGCACGTTCTCAATGTCCACAATTTGGAGAATCATGCATTACATTATAGCTGGTTTATTAACTGCATTTTTAGCCAACAGAGGGCTCACTCCACATCTGTTTTGATCGAAATGTACATGTACATGCCCGTATGTTGTTTTTCTTGCAAAGCTATCTTGCAGATTTGTTGTCCAATAGAACCACGCTAGACTTTTTTTTTTTTGTCAGAAGAGTTTGTTTTTATGATCTTTGGTCATATTTAGAAACGTCATGATCAAATTCAAGTAGTTTTGGTAAGCTATTGGTGTTGCATATTATGGTAATCAATATGTGCATCTCACTCAGAGCAATGCTTTTAAATGGGCACTATATGTCCTGATATCACCCCAAAATATAATGTTTTGGATTATTTACTATATCCTAATTTAAACATATGGTTGGAAGGAGTTTGGGCTGGTAACCTATTTTACTGAGCAATACTTTTTTTGTGCTAAGCAAATTTGTGTGCTTAGCAGCTAAATTTAGCCCCTGGAGTCAATGAAGCTTTTGAAGATCGTATTCCCCAGATCAGTACACTTACGGCATGATTGCTTAAAGGTAATACATTGTTTGCTATTGCTGTCATTTTCAAAACAATAGTGGATTAGGGGATAATTGTATTTTATAGCAAATATGGCTACACTGACCTGCTTAACATTTTGCGTTCATAGATGCTGGAAAACTAAGAAAAAAACCTGTTCTTGTAGTCTGGTTCCCCGACCACACTTCCGACAAAACAGAGCAATTTATAGACATTGGGGAATTATTATAGGGAACCATACTTACTAGCTTGCACCCATTTGTGAATCCGATTTGTCAACAAAATGTGGACCAATCAAAATGTGTAAATTAGGGATAATATTTTTCAACGATGCTCGGCTGGCCATTGTTGGAAAGATTGTATTCGTAAATTCTTGAAAATAACAGCACACCAGGTGCTGTGATTTCACAGGATGCTTGAGACTGTTATTCACTTACAGTCAAGTAAGGTATTTCATAATAATGCGGTAGGTAATATTTTCTTCTTTTTTTGCGGGGGAAGGGGGGGGGGTTGTGTATTACCATCAACCTCTGGTTTCCTTTTTTGTTGTTGTCAGAACGTACCAGCATCGCGTGACTTTTTTTGTAAACCGTTGGCCGTCAGTTTAGGAGGAACACTCCTAACGTGACCTAGCAGTGCATTCACACATTACAGACTGTGTTGTACCGCAAACCACATGTTCAATCGCACGGTAGTACAAACGCAATAATGACACAGCGAATAACGTCACCTACTAATACTACAAAATACTTCTTGAGTATAATATATGCAGTACTTTTACTACACTAGCCAATGAGAAATTGTGTAGTATTTGGTAGTACGATGTTCTGTTCCTCCAAATGAATTCCTAGGATGTTAGGATTAATGTTTATTATTTTTAATTTTTGAAATATTTTTTGGGGGCGGGGAGAATTTGGTTTATTTTAGTTTTTTTCACAAGATGGCTAAACCGACCCTACCCAAAATCGCAGTGTAAAAATCGAAATCGGCCCGACCCGACTGTAATGATTGAAAAACAAACTTGACCCGAAATCAATTTGGATCGGGTTGGGTCGGGTCGGGTCGGGTCGGGTCGGGTCGGGTCGGGTCGGGTCGGGTCAAGTCGATTTGGTTTTGGTGTTGAGTCGGGTTTGCACAACATTTGTGGTAATCATTGTAGCAGTTCCATGTACTGATGCGTGCTTGATACTTGTTTTCTTTGTTGACATTGACTTGCATGGAGTAGTACCAGTAGGTGTAGGTGTAGGTGTAGTTGATGTAATGGCCCCAATAACAATACATACTTCTTTACATTCCATAAGGCTATAGAGGATAACTATGGAATAGTAAGGAAGCATGTCTTGTCAAAGAGGCGTCCCTCGATCGAGGTAGTATCCACAGTGTTGCCAGTATCTTGATCCGTGTGTCTTGTTGGAAATATCCCCTGATTGGGATAGCCTGCAAAACGAACAAAACTCAATGATTTAATTCAGGTTTTAATGCACCTTGATTGGAAAATATTGCCATTGTTTTTGTAGCTCACTGGTGTTTTTTTGCAGTATACATACAAACCACTTTGTGGCGTGTTTAGCATTTCTGAAAATGAAAATAAAAACTAGACCCTACTTCTTCTTTCGTATGATGAGCAGCCTAACGTGTTACTGCATACATCGGTTTGATGACATTAGTGGAAACAGGGTTGACCGCGTGAAGGTTGTCATCTCCCACCCCAGAGACCATACTCATTCTAACCATGTTTAGATTGTCTTAAAAATATCATGCGTCCATCAAATTGATAGCTGTGAAGTGATATATATTACATTTACATAGTTATTATTATAATATTTCTTGTACTAAAACCAAGGAATCCTCAAAAGTGAAATCCTCGATATGATTTTGCACACCCTAGGGAGTTAGGGTTAGGAAACTTGTAGAGAAGACAATGAGAAGAAATTACAGTTTAAGAGAATATCCTGGGGGGAACGTACGGAATCAGACAGGGACTGAAATGAAAACCCAATCCACATGTGGACCAGGCCAGTAAATCGAACCCAGGTCACAGCGGTGGAAGGCAAGGAAAGTAGCCACTGCACCAGCCTGATTCCTGAACAGTTCGAACAGTTTGAACAGTTTTAAACACTTTATGATTAATCCAAAGAATGTGGGGAAGACATTCTAACCCCAAATGTGGAAACGTCCCAGTGAATAAGGGTTTAATCACTCACCTTCAAGCTAGCAGCTTCCACTCTGACACCAATTAAGTCACTCCCAAGAGTATATTACTCCGATCAATTGACTCTCCTCAACACTCGGCGTCCAGTTGTCAGCTTGCCCTCTCCCTAAATGAGTCTCCGCTTAACGCCCGAGGTCTGTTCATTAGGACAACCACCCTTGACATCCCTCTACCTTCTCTGCGTTCTACTTTTAACCCTTTCCCGCTCCACCCATCCTGCAAGCCAACAAACCCCCGGTTCCCCCCTTCCCCTTCCCCTTGGTTCACCGTCCTAGCTCACCGCCCCCCACACCTTGGCATTTTCACCCTCTTGTCTCTGTCTCCACCCAGCCATCTGGCTCCACCGTCTGTCAGAAGCTCTAAACGGAGAAGAGAAATTGGCAACGAGGAAGCGACAATGAGAGGTTGTTGGTTATTGGGCCTTCCCATTAACAACTGTCTACGAGCGAATCACTTCCTTGTCCCGGCCTTTGTGGCGGGTAGAAGGAAGGGATCGTCTGAGGAAAGTTCACAAAGTTCAATAAGTAAGTCATTTTATTTAATTTGGAGTGCCAAGACTTTTTGTTTTAATCAGATTTCACCTTACCAAAGTTTTGGGGGCACTAACCAATCCTAAATTGCGTAGACATGCCCGTATGTTTTGATATCTCTGTATGACCAAATGTGTGTTTCAGGTTTCTTTTGGAGTAAAAAATATAATGTCTACATGCTTTATAGTTTTTTAATGAAACTTGGGAAGACCCAATTCTTCATCAGATTACTGAGGTCAAAGGTCGTGTAGGGGTCATTACAGGTTCAAATGCGTTTTTGTTTATAGAATTTGATGGATTTTCATGGTAACTTGGATGGAGTGATTCTTGGGTGAGGGTTTATCACAACTCCTTTGAAATAGACCAAACAATCATCTTGGGGTCATCGTTTAAGAATGCACAGAATTTAACATTCGAGAATTTGAGGATTGCTTCTTGGGACTCCTGTTTTTAAATAGTCTGGTGTCCAGATGTAGATTATCATGACTATTTTAGATTTCTGTAGATTTCTGTAATTTGATAGCATCGGAACAAATTAATTGATTAAGAATTTGAAAAAAATATGTAATACCTTTTGGTTTTCGTCATGAAATATAAAATGGCTTCGACTGCAGCGGTCTTGTACATGTAACTATGCAGCCTGCTTTTTTATGCTGCATTGCAGTGTCACAGTTTGTGATTCCCATAGCGAGCGGTCGTATCAATATGTCCGTTTTTGACAGTCTGGGGTCGTGCATGACTGCACAAGGCTACATGTACGACTCATCTTGTAACCTGCAAAACCATAATTAAATAGGCTATCAGAATGTAACATTTTTGTCGGCGGTTCCGATTGGACTTGTTCTCAACTTTTTTTATTTTTCTTCAGATACTGTCGGCCTAACCTATTGGTAAACAAATCGTCAAAACATTGTTGTTATGTAAGTTAACCCTTGAACTACCCCAAACCTATCAAACTTCAACTGTACGATTTGGCAGGTTTTGGTACCAAACATTAGCAACTTGTAGTTGGGACTTTATTTGACCCGGTACTAAAACTAAACTGACAAATAATAGAGCGCATACCAACGCTAGTGTGCGCACCATTTACGGATTACAAACCAACCCTAACGGAAATTTCCGAAAATGCGTCTCTGAGACACATTTTTGGAAATGACTTTTTTTTAATGTTGTCTTCAATATGACAGCATGTAAGAAAGAATATTTTCACTGGGAGCTTAGTGTAATTGATATCTTTACAGCAAGTAAGCTTTTCAATGATATTTTGGTGGGTTACTTTTTGGATATCTGCAAAAGGTGGATACTCCCTTTAATTTGCAGTCCTAGAGAACCTGCATACAAAACCTAGTCATAATAAGGAATTTGTTACTGCACACAATCATATACTAGCTAATGGTAGTTTTGATAAGAAAAGGTACCCAGTGATGACCCATGTGTGACTTGCTATAGAAGTAATGCCGTCACTACCATGTGGAGACCTGAACACAAAAGGGAGTGACAAGGTCTCCACAGGGTGAATAGCTCTCCACAAGGTTTTCACAATATACATGTATAGATCTGGATTTTTGTTTTGTTTTATTGGAACCAGATGCCTGGGCTAGTCATAGCCAATCCCTAATTATCTCCTAATTGGCAAACGAAACCAAGGTTTAACAGGTTTCCCCAGGACTAACGTCATGTCATGTCTGCTGTAGTAGGGCTCTCCCCACCATTGCTATCAAGACCGAGACTTCCTCGAGACTTGTACCTTGCCCATTACTGCTCGTTAGCCACTAATATCCCCACCTAACCCAGCCCCGGGGAAACACTGGGGATGTTGGATAATTGTTAAAATAAAAAAAGCCTCAAATGATCTGCAACAAGGTGCAGCAAAGAAAGGGTGTTTGGGTTATCTCGAGTTGTCGCAGACCGGTTTGGCTTAGCAAGCTTTCCTGCAGACAGGTTTGAGAGATTATTTGGACAATGATCCGCCTCAGAAGACCTCAATCTGTAGCTGAAATTGTGAGGTTATTTTCAGGGCCAGCAGCCAGAAACAGAGTACATAGCTTCATGTTTAGGAGTACGCAACAAATTGGCCGTGTAGCTGCCCAGAAAAATTATCATCGATTTCACAAAACGTGGCGTAACTGCGCAACGTTTAAAAAAGCATTAACATCTTGGACGAGGACAAAAAGGGCATTTACGATGGCTGTGTATAATTGTGTTCTATCACTTTTGTTGAATCACCTCTGCGCACCGTTTTGAAAAAAAGTTTTGTCTGACTTTCTGCGGAATTGTGCGGCAACTCTAAAAATTCTACCACAAGTAAAATAGAAATTCATTTAAGTCTTTTAACACAAAGCTGTAAAAAAAATTCAAGCTTGATAAGTTGAGCAATGACCGGCTCCACAAAAGTCAAGATTTGTCGGTAAAATATAAATGTAGGTCATTTTCGGTCGCTACGCCACAACTTACACCACCTACATTGATTGCACACTATCACACTTTAGTGAAACTGTAATAACTGAAATGTTGCGCAATTTACACAATAAATTGTGGTGCAATGGGGACTTGCCCCATTGCATAAAGTTTTCATGAATCGGGTTACACTACACATTTAGCTTTCAGAAAATAGGGGTGGGGTGATGTAAAGGGTGTTGGTCTAAGAATAATTATTGATAGTTTGTCCTGCATTATAAAGCAATTAAATTTACATAACATAACATATTTTTGTCTACTCCCTAGTAGTTAGAGTTTGATTTTCAAAAAAGCTCACCAGAACTACTAAATTGTTTAGGAGCCACAAAATTATAGTAGGGAGAATTAGGACGATATTTTTTTTTAAGGAACAATGGTTCTTTACCTCATTTTTGTCACACTCTGTCTTAACTTTGTTCTGTGATGCAGCGAAATAGGCAGGAGCTTGTTGAAGATCTGCACAAGTTTATCCAAATGGATGTCAGTAACGGTGGAAATATTTCTGTTGATATCTGCAAGAAAACATGACAAAATTGTCAGAATACAGAATTCTACCTAATGTGCTTGCTTACAATTGCTTGCCTAAAGCCGTGCTGCGATTGGACTTTATCATCCGTGTCCACGCGAAAACTTTACTGCGATGTTCCTTCAAGTAAATATACCGCGCATTCCCATTTGGACTTTTTGAACACCGGCGGAAAGTTTATGAAGTGACTGGTGAATTGCCATATTTTGCAAACGTGCCCAATACCCTTACCATCTCAGTTAACATTCCTTGGCAGGGTGAAACTTTCCTCAACTACGCGGAATCTTTCAGAACGATAGTTGTACAAACATACATCATCATTTTTTTCTACAGAAAAGTTATGGTAAATTGACCAAAAGAAGTCTGTGGGAACCCTGCTTTATATGTACAACTACTGAATTTAAAGAAATGATTAACGGAACTACCTTTTTGGACAGAAAAGTTGCCTCATGGTAGAATTGTGCTCGCTGGTAGTTGGCCTAACATTAGGTCAATGCAGTCATCCATACATGTAAGCCCAGCTTGACGTGTGTACAATTCCAAGACCGAATATTACAGCATAGAGATTACCAGCAGACTGTCGGGCTTGTGGAACACACACAACCAGGGGTCGTATGAGAGATACTGCTCCCATATTACTGGCATTATGGCCAGGCCCCAGCGCACATTCCAAAGCTGAGAAACATGGACATATTGGGTAGTGTGGTGTTCCCCAAGACAAGCTACTACCAGCGCTGGCATACCAGGGTTGGTTTTGTTGTGTGAACATGTACAATGTACATTGCACATCTCTTGAGACTCTGTGCTCCAGCATGTATGGAATGAAGCTTGACATTATAGGAGGTTTATTTTTGTAGTCGTAATCTCGCAGATGCCACAAATAGAAAATAGCAGTTCTGAAAACTGGGACATGTTTTTTTTTACACCACCGATTTGTTTGAGCCGAGAACCTTTGAAGCTAAAGTATACATGTACCTTTTGAAGCTATCCCCCCAAAAATATTTGTATGGCAAAGATTATTGGTTTGGTCCATTTTGTTTTTTACATTAGAAGCTTGCAAAGTAAACAGGCTCGTACATTTATTTGCACGGGTTTTACTTTTAATCATGGTTATACGGGATTATCAAGATTTTTTGCCCTTTTTCGGTAAGGGTTAAATAGCTGTAGTTAACCTTAATTGGCTCCTAATTTACAAATGAAACTAGAGTTGCGATACACATGTGTTTGTTCATTCAGCAACGAGGACTATTGGAATGTGGTGTAAACATGCTTGTATCATTGCGCAATGCCTTGCAGTTTTACCATTTTAACTATTACCCATGGCATTTCTCATATTAGATTTGTTTGCAGAATACTTTCTTCAAACTTAAGATCGAAACCCAAAGTTTATTCATTGGTAGTATTTCTCTGACTTGACGGATAGCAAAGATGCAATTTGTTATAATTTTTCACCTTTTCATTTTTTAAGGTGTATTAATATACCTTTTGCAGCTATTCGAAAAGTAATCAAGCAAAATATTGTTGAAAAGCATACTCGTTGTAAAGATATTAATAACACAACACTGTCTGTCAAATTATTCCATCTGGCATGCTGTCATTTTGAAGAAATTAACGAATCCGAATAATACAGTTTCTACAATGACTATTTTGCCCACAATACTTTATACTTACGACACAAAGAAAAGCCAAGCGCACATTAGCTGCATTGCAACACAGTCCGCCTTGGATGGA
The DNA here is from genome assembly GCA_037893245.1 of Crossaster papposus. Taxonomy (NCBI): domain Eukaryota; kingdom Metazoa; phylum Echinodermata; class Asteroidea; order Velatida; family Solasteridae; genus Crossaster; species Crossaster papposus. The sequence goes on from JBAIAA010000193.1 coordinate 1,169,993, forward strand.
TCCTGGTGGTAAAAAACGAAAGCAGTAGCTATCCATAGTTGCACCAGTGAATGAATGGAACAACTGTGGTTCCCACACCGTCGTAAGACTGGGAAAGTTTCACTTTCTACTACTAGATGTTGCTGGTCTGCGTGACTGGGCTATGTGTACATGTACTGTAAGCCGGCACTATACATACATGTACATGTGTATGCTTGGGCTGGAAGCTGGTCTTGGCTCACAAGGCTGGCAAGGGAGATGTTCCTAGTAGTGTCACCTGCAGCAAGACACGATGAAAACTGACCAATAATCCACAACACCATGTGCTCTTAAAGTAAACCCCAATTTGTACCCCTGCACCCCACTCTGCCCGCCCCTACCATCCAATTGCCCTTTTTTAGAGCAGTAACCAAAAACTGCCTCTTCGAAAAAAACCGAAAAAAAAAACCAGAGGAGTCTCAGACAAGGGATATTTCCCCTGGAATGTGGCCTTACAAAGCGCCTGGCAAAATATCTGGTGTGGGGGAGCCTGTGGTAGGGTCAAGCCCTGATTGGCAGAAAGAACACCATGTTATGTGTAGAATTCCAGCGTTTGGGTTGTTGAAGGAAGCCAGTGATGTTGATGCTGGTGATGATGTCACAAGTATGGAATTCCTGAGACCCCTGACCCTGAACGTACTAGTATACCCCAGCCCCATTCACAGTTGTCACTGAAGACTTATATGGAATATGTGAGGCGTTCTGACAAAATGAGACAGAATCAGGCACAGTCTAAAGTGAAGAAAACTGCCAATTAATTTTTTACAAAACAAGATAACCAGTCGTGTTCCTGAAGTCAGGTACCCTGACCCCACTTAAAATGAAACAGAACAATTTATAGATGTTTGGGAAATTGTAAGGTTAGAGAATTAGTTGTACCCCTTCACAGGGGTACAATTGCAAAGAAAATGTGGAATAACGAAATATGAAAAATTAGGAGCAGTATTTGACAAAAGTAAGTTTTTTCCAACACTGGTTGCCCGACCAACGTTGGAAATTGATACAAAAATACGACTTTGCCATAATTTTACAGGATGCTTCAGACTGCCATTCCCTAACACTACAGTCTAGTGAAGTATTTTGTGATAATTAGGTCATGTCTTTGTTTGATTTTGGTTGTATATTCCCTTTAATAGGTGATTTTTTTCGAGCCGCATAAGTATCTCGGACGTGTATCAAATCTAATGGTTCGAATTATTTGTCGGTCGAGTGCAAGAATTCAGCAAAAAATTTGAATTGAAACTGAGATCTTTAAATTTTGTTTCCCCAGAACTAAGGGTTAGGATAGTTGTCAAGCACTCGTCTTTAGATTTTGTTGCTTCAAACTTTTTTTAAATGCACAAATCCTCTACTCTACTTTTCAATTTGAAGCTTTCTCCCAGTTCATCATATATGGAGATTTTTGGGGCAAGACTTGGTCAGTATATGTGTCCGATTCTGTGTAATGCACATAGGAAAGGCCATGCGTTAAGCTCAGGTGTAGGGCCTAGCCATATATGGTGCCCACTGGGCCAAGCATACTCGCTAGCTAGGCCAGTACAGACTCTAAGATCAGAACAGAGAGACCTTCAGGGTTAGCTCTATAAATGTGCAATTCGGAATGTGGCTGTTCAGAAGTTGTACATATAATCAGTAAATTCAAATAAGGAATTGAACCTTTAAAGGTAATCTTTTAGTTTTTGCAAACATCTAAAAAACAAAACTACTTAATTATTATGAAACGTTTTCAATATCTGCAAATGGTGTGTCCTACATTTGCAGATTTTGATAAATTTTACTACCGAAATATTAAGAAATATCTTACTTATTTAAAAGGAAATAATGATTCTAGGCATCCAGCAAAATCGTTGCTCTAGATATCCTGTAGTTGTTCTGAAAAATGAATTTTATAACAACAAATTCGCGATCGCCGAACAGCGATCGCGAAAAAACCAAAATCAACATGAGTAAAACTGCCCAACACCGATTGAAAACAAACGTAGTTTTTCTTGCTTTTCTCAGCATCCATGATTGTTAAACTTCGGACAGGTCAGTTAAACGATATTTACTATAAAATACAACCCTCCAAATCCACCCATTCCTGATAAGTTAAGCAATTACCAATGTATCCCACCTTTTTGCAAACAACTAAAAAACTAAACTACTGAATTATTATGAAAATGTTCAATATCTGCAAACGGTGTATACTACTTATATCCACCCATTCCTGATAATTCAAGCAATTACTAATGGTGTATCCTACCTTTACATCCACCCATTCCTGGTAATTCAAGCAATTACCAATGGTGTATCCTACCTTTACATCCACCCATTCCTGATAATTCAAGCAATTACCAATGGTGTATCCCACCTTTACATCCACCCATTCCTGATAATTCAAGCAACTACCAATGGTGTATCCTACCTTTAAACCTGTGTTGAAATTCCTGACTATTAATGTTCACACGGTTTGGTGGTCCACATGGCCTGCTGAATTTAGGGTTATCTTGCCTTGGCCTACAATCAACCAGAGTGAAAGAAAGTCTTGTTCTGGTCAATTCCCAACGGGGTAGGATCTTTTTAGGTGCTTTTATTATTAGGCTTTTGAGTTGAACTAAGTACGGGTTTGCCAAACACAAAGAAGGGTTTCCTTTTGTGGAAGTAGGGAAACTGTGGGATTTTGACAGTGACCTAGAAGAAAATGTTTGGGTCACAGTTTGGTGTAGCTTTGATTAACTGGCAGTATATATAGCTTTAAAGCTAGGATACATCATTTGGAGATATCAACATTGTTTACTGCTGAATTATTAGGAAATATGTTAGTTATTTAAAAGTAAATAATGATCCAACAAAATGATTGCGCTAGATATCCTGTAATTGTTTCGAAAAATTGAATGTTATAACAAACATTTCCGATTACCTTACGGCGATTGCGAAAAAAACAAACAATAACAAAAAGAACTGCCCGATGCCGGTTAAAAACGGATGTAGGTTGAAACAAACGCTATTTTTCTTGCTTTTTTCTTGGCATCCATGATTGTAAAACTTCAGACAGCTCAGTTAAACGATATTTACTATAAAATACTATATTTCAAGCAATTACTGTGTATCCTACTTTTAAGTACATGATTAAGAATCTCTCTGTAAGACCTTGTATTTGGAGGGATACATTTTGTAGGAATTTTGAAGACATTATTTTTTAACAATTATCTTTTTAGGAAAATTGACCTAATACTTCCTATCATGATTCCATCTTTACTTTCAAGAAAAGGCTGACAGTTGATATAAAGTACCACATCACAGTCTAAACTTTCCCCTGACATAAAACACCACCTCTGTTGACCTTGGGTTGACCTCTGCTAGTGTTTGACCGCCCACCAGACTGGGCTGAATGCATCTCAGGTTCACACAGAGTGGTTGACCTAATTGTGCGTTGCCATGGATATGGTGAAATTGAGCCCAAATCCTTGTGTATTCTCTGCTGAGGTTTTGCAAGGATTTCTATTGACTGTGTTTGACAGGTGACGGAGGAAGTGAAACCAGTTGGAGGTGGGGGGAGGGGGGGGGGGGGCTAGGAGCTGGCTAGCAATTGAAGCCATACATGTACATGTACTGTACATGTACTGTACATGTACATTGTACATGTACCGGTACACTACATGATTCTTTTGTAAAATTTGGCTTTCTCATCAGTCATAGGTCAGTGTAGTAACAGTATACTGTTTTGAGTTACATGTAAGTATAATCTTGTTGTATACTCGATACCGGTACTACAAAATTCTATTAAAATTTGTATACATCATTTGCTTTTGCTGTAATTTTCAAAAATTGATGGCTTAGGAGATTAATATTTTATAGTAAATATTGTGACGCTGACATGTTTAAAGTTTTATGTTCACAGAAGCTGGAGAAAAAGTAAGTCTGATTCCTAGACTTTCTTAAGGCGAATTCAATAAATTGGGGGCAGTGTTTGAAAATAGTCAGGTTTTTACAACGGTTGTCGACCGGTAATCGTTTGAAATTGATACAAAATTCCACTTTTCTTGAAAACCACATCACACCAGGTGCCGTGATTTCACAGGATGCTTGAGACTGTTATTCACTTACAGTCAAGTAAGGTATTTTACAATAATTCAGTAGTTTTTTTATTTTATTTTTGCAAATGATGTACAATGTATAATTAGTTTAACTAAAAACTGCAGTATATGCAGTACTGTTAATCACTGTCCCATGAGAATTGAGTAGTATTCTGTAGATGAATGTATCAAGGACGTTTGGGTTAAGCAACAAATAATGCCAGTCTAACACTTGTGACAATATTTCCCAGAAGGCAGTGTGTGTACACTACAGAAGGCCAAGTGTAGATGAAGTGGGATTTGTAGCTTGTATCAAGACTACAAGGTCATTCCTATACATAGTCTGGGTTGTTCCCACAACTTTGGTCCAATCCACTAGCCTAAGGCTGCTTATCAAAGCTGGGTCATGTAAGGTCAACCCAGCTCTGGCCATGAGGGAACACAGTTTTGTTTCCTGGTAGCTGTTTTATTAGTTGTGAGATTATTTGGGTGCTACATGTTGTACCAGGACAGAGTACTGTGGCCTTGTGGTCTGGGGCATTGAATTCATTGTCTGTTGTGGGTACCAGTTGGGCCTGGGTTATGGTGCGTGTGCCCCTGGACAAGGCACTTTGTCACTCATTGCTTCTCTTAACCTAGGAGTAAAATAGGTACCTGTGAGGGCAGAGATGGTTATTGTGATTGATTTAGCTAATTTTATTAGCCCAGTGAGTAGGGGTAATAATGTAATGCACTTTGATCTGATAGTTAAACACACTATATGAAACTACCTGGTGCCCGCCAGCTAATCTGGTTCCCTGACCTGACAATTTTTTGCCGTCTATAAAATGCTTTGTTTCGTCTGAAGTAGGGTCAGGGAACGAGACTACAAGAACCTCATTTTGTTTTTGTTTTTCCCCCGTCTTCTAGGAACATAAAACGTGAAACAAATCAGTGTTATAATATTTGCTATAAAATACTAACCCCCCTAAAAAAACATAAATTTCTGAAAATTACAGCAAAAACAAATGCATGTACTTAGGTTATATGTTGTTTCCAACTGACTTCAGACTTAAATTATAAATGAATTATAAATTGTAAATACGTGTATTACTCAATGAAGGTATTGTTTTATAAACTTTTCAATTTGATAAAAATCGCATTTTTATCATCCGATTTGCCAGCCCCTCCACAAACTGCTAAATAAATCCATTGGCCTTTTTCCCATGAACTGCACAAAGAACTCAATGAATTGTACGTGTACACTCCCTCTGAACCTTCTAAATAACTGAAAAGAACTTTAGTGGGAAATCACAAACCATTGTGGGCTCAGCCTTAGGTTCAACACAAGTTATTAAAGGTAGGATATACCATTGGTAAATGCATTAATTATCAGGAATGGGTGGATTTGAGGGTTTGTATTTTATAGTAAATATCGTTTAACTGACCAGTCTGAAGTTTTACAATCATGGATGCCCAGAAAAAAGCAAGAAAAATGGCATTCGTTTTAACCGGCGACGGGCAGTGCTTGTAGACAGCGATCGTTAGGATATCTAGCGCAATCATTTTGCTGGATGCCTACAATCATTATTTACTTTCAAATAAGTAAGATACATGTATTTCCTAATATTTTAGTAGTAAAATCTGTAAATGGTGTATGCTAGATGTACCTTTAACTTAGGACAATACATGAGAGGGCAAACTAGCCACAAAAGACCTGTGTTTGTACTTTTGGTGCTACAGCCAAAATGTGTTAGAATGCACAGGACTGTGTATACATGTATAAAGAAAAATCCAGAGGTCCACAATCAGAATTGACTAGGTTAATAGTGGGATTTAAAACCAATTTTGTAAATATTCAGTTTAAATTACCATATGCAAAACCAACCTAAACAAAAGTGCTACCCATTTTTTCTTTCCTGAAGAAAGTTCAGAAAGAGACTATGCAGTCACTATTTCTTTACATGTATGTAGTCATTCATATGTAGTCTGTTTAGGTGTGCCTTTCTAAAATCCACCTCTCTGGGTCCACCTCCCCCTGGGTCCGCCTCTCTCTGGGTCTGCCTCCTTCTGGGTCCGCCTCCTTCTGGGTCCGCCTCCTTCTGGGTCTGCCTCCTTCTGGGTCCGCCTCCTTCTGGGTCCGCCTCCTTCTGGGTCCGCCTCCTTCTAGGTCCGCCCCCTTCTGGGTCCGCCTCCCTCTGGGTCCGCCTCTCTTTGGGTCCGCCTCTAGAAAAATCCCCCTCTAAAAAAAAAATCCTCTCTAAAAAATAATCCCCTCAAAAAAAATTTGCCTCTAAAAATAATTCTCCTTTAAAAAAAAATCTCCCTCTAAAAAAATTCGCCTCTAAAAATAATTTCCCTCTAAAAAAAATCCCTCCAACAAAATTTGCCTCTAACAAAATTCGCCTCTAAAAATAATTTCCCTCTAAAAAAAAACCTTTAAATAAATTTGCCTCTAAAAAAATTTGCCTCTAAAAAAATTCGCCTCTCTGGGTCCGCCCCCTTCTGGGTCCGCCCCCTTCTGGGTCCGCCCCCTTCAGGGCCCGCCTCCTTCAGGGCCCGCCTCCTTCAGGGCCCGCCTCACGGCCCGCCTCCTTCTGGGCCCGCCTCCTTCTGGGCCCGCCTCCTTCTGGGCCCGCCTCCTTCTGGGCCCGCCTCCTTCTGGGCCCGCCTCCTTCTGGGCCCGCCTCCTTCTGGGCCCGCCTCCTTCTGGGCCCGCCTCCTTCTGGGCCCGCCTCCTTCTGGGCCCGCCTCCTTCTTGGCCCGCCTCCTTCTTGGCCCGCCTCTCAAAATTTGGCTGCTTGCCCACACTTAGAGAAACTTGCATGTAATCGCCAACTTCACTAAAATGTTTACCTCTGTGCTAAGTGTTCCACTAAGAAATAGACACATTTTGCATACAGTACAGTTGATAAGTTAGCTCATTACAGTAATGTACACAATTAAATAATGATTCTAGGTATCCAGCCAAATTATTGCACAAGATTTCTTGTAATTGTTCCAGGCAGCAATCGCGAAAAAACCCAAAGAACAACTGCCCGATGTCGGTTAAAAACGAACGCCTTTTCTCTTGGTTTTTCTTTTCTTGGCATCCCTGATTGCAAAACTTTGGACAGGTCAGTTAAACGACCCACCCATTCATTCCTGATAATTACACAGGTGTATCCTACCTTTAATTCAGATTGATAGTCATTTTGGAATGATAAAAAACACCTTGACTTGCCAAACTAAAAAAAGGCCTGTACTACTAGCTACACAATTAAAGCTCATACTTTGCCCATGTTTCTAATCCAAGCAACTTACCAACTGAACTTCATGTTTTCACGCTTGTATCTGTACTCAACAAACCTAGTACCAGTACATTTTGAGTCGCAACTCCCATTTCTTCAACTGAATTCAGCAAGCACACTTCAAGTTCAAGCGATAGTTGTGCCCACCACAAACCACATTTCTAAACTCCCAGACTCTGAGCAGTATTCACACCCATATGGCACAGTTGGTGGCCAGGCCAACTTTCTAACCACACATCCCCACTTGGCTGTCTGTAGACTGTATTTTCTTTCACTTTTCTTTTATTTCCGGATTTTGTTGTTGTATTTTTGGAGTGGCCAACTTGAACTATACAGCAACACAATTGCCACTCATTATATTACACTGCATTCTTGCCATACCAAAGAAAAGGTTAGTTCTCTGGTTTCCCACAGCAGGTAGGTATGGAGTGCCTGCCGAAACAAAATATACCTTTTGTTATAACCGAAAATGAAATGCTGCATTTTGTTGCTTATAGCTTAATTAATGAACTATGGATTTTTGTCTCAAAATTTTGTAATCTTAAAGAGGACATCATAAAATGTTAGAATCTCCAAAATCTAAAATTGCTACAAATCTAGGTTTTGACGGATTTGCCACTTCGGTGACAAATATTTTTTAGTTTTATTGTGAATGAGTTTATTTATAGTAATGCTACTCTGCAAATCTGTGCGAGTTTAGATAATAATACCAGATTATAATGGCACCAACCATTCAATGCATGTACATAATAAATGTACATGTTTACCGGTGTCATGGAATTTCAAAGTTCTGTTGCCATGCATATTGATGAAGATAACTATGGTAGGTACTGCATTGTTTGTCCAATCAGTAAAATCTCAAACCTTCAACTTGAAGTCTGTTGGTTTTCCTTATTCCAAGTTTGTATATTTTGCCTGCCATAAAAGGCTAGGTACATGTAGGGCATATCATAAAGTCTTTAACCAGTTCGCGCCGGATGACGAATATAAACGCAACAATTTCCCCAAATTCAAAACGGATGACGAATATATACGCCAAGTTCAAGTTCGGAAATATATGTCAGCAGCGCGCAAGGCCGGAAATGCGTGGGTGTGCTACCCAGCACTATAGGCCTGAACACGCTTCGGATCGAGTTTCGTTAAAAATAATCCCGCCCGTCGGCTCGGCGATGTTAAAATAATCCCGGCGCGAACTGGTTAAAGGTAGGATACACCATTTTGCAGATATCTAAACAATTTACTACCAAATTATTAGGAAATATCTTACTTATTTGAAAGTCAATAGTGATTGTAGGCATCCAGCCAAAGGATTGCGCTGATATCCTGTGATAGTTTCGAAAAGTTGAATTTAATAACAACAATTACAATCGCCGGACGGCGATCGCGTGAAAAACAAAATAAGAACCACTGCCTGACGGTTGAAATCGAACGCCGTTATTCTTGCTTTTCTCAGCATCTATGATTGTAAAACTTTGGATAGGTCAATTAAACGATATTTACTATAAAAAATACAACCCCCCCAAATCCACCCATTCATGATAAATCAAGCAGTTACCAATGGTGTATCCTACCTTTAATCGTAGGTTTAAAAGCAATGGGTATTTCCCGATACATCTACAGCATGTTTCTTTTTTGTTTACAGACAAATACAAGTTCAGCCCTGGATCCTACATTCACAGTACACAATTACACATGCTCTAATACTTCATATGCACAGATTTGTACCGAGTAAAATACAGCAGCAATATATGCGTCACTGATTTCATTTAAAGGATATTGGGGACACATACAATTCTTTCTTTTGCAATAAGATGTAATCTTTTGGAGTGTAAATTCTGAATGATTAAAGGTAGGATACACCATTTGCAGACATCAAAATATTTTACTACTAAATTATTAATAAACATCTAACTTACAGTATTTAAAAGTAAATAACGATTGTAGGCATCCAGCAAAATGATTGCGCTAGATATACTGTAATTGTTACAACGAAATTAAATTTTATAAAAAAAAAATCACGATCGCCGGATGGCGATTGCAAAGAAAAACAACATAAGAACCACCGCCTACATGTAAGGCCGGTTAAAGACGAACGCCGTTTTTCTTGCTATTTCCAGCATCCAAAGTGTGTTGTCTGAACAACCTTGTGCAAATCGAATGGGGGAAAATCACTGAAACTGGAAGAATAAAGTTTGCATACAACAACAATATAATAAGTTTGCTTCAGCAGTGAGGCCGAAGCAAGTAAAAAGATCGTAACAAATTCTAATTTGGCTTCGTTCATGCAGTTTGGCAATGGTGATGGAGGATTAAAAAATAAAATTACAAGAAAGAGTTAACAAATCCTTCTATTTATTTCACTTATTTTTGTATATTTTTATTGATAATCTCAATTATTTCATCTGACTGAGCTTTCATCGGATGACTTCCCTTGGATAACTAATTTCAGTTCGCCTAATATATGCGCCAGGTCTCGCATGTTTCACTGCGAATAATTGCGTCTACACAAAAAAGAAAGAAAAACAAAATGAGCAGCCAAGGGGGACAGTATATCCACTAGACCGAGGCTAGATAGCAAGTCATTATCGGTTTTAGTTCTCAGAGTTGTGCTAAATAACGCATCGTTGAGCTTTGCGCCAGAGGAATCAAATTAAGGAGAAGAGAGATTTAAGGCCAAGGTGCTGCGGAAGTAGGCTAGGCGTGTCCAAAACATGTTCAGCTGAAGAAAAAAAATGAATTCCGTTGAGATGTATCTTTCATTACAGGTTTAATAACCCAAATTAAACTAGTTTGCGCCGGGATTATTTTAACATTGACCAGACCCTGGCACAGGATTGTTTTTCACCAACCTCGAAACGGGGTAGTTTTATTATCCAATGACCAGGCAGCATTTTTTTTTTCACAGGGTTTTCTTATGTCGATGGCAGTATCTTTGCCGCTCATGTCTCACTCATGTCTTAAATACATTATGACTCTGTCGTTAAAATCTATTCCAGTTTCCTGAGTGTTAACCGTCACCACGGAGCTGTGCCCAGTGCAGGCATACATGTACAGCGAGTTAATTTAAATGTATTCAGGGAGCCGCATTAATATTTCGTCTCGCACGAGAGCTTTTTCCACCCTATACTTTCCGGCCTGCTGCTTATTCAAATTTTATCCCTGAGCTCCTCAAAGAATTCCAGAAGCGTGTCTCGAAGCAATGTGAAATTGCTCAGGGAAATTCAGACTGGTGCTGCGTGCTGCGGACCGGACGGATTGAGTTGAATAAGGCGATATGGGTACATGACTGATTTTAGGCTTTCAAATTCTTCAAAATGGACATCATGTTTATGTACGAGATGTACATAACCCAGAGGAACGAAGTACAATAAGCAAACATTAGATCCTTACGGTCCTTGGGCGGTCGTCTTTTGTTGAATTGTTTCCTTGGAGAGTGTAAGATAAGTCTATGGGGTTAGGTTAGAGTACAGGAACAAAGGGAAACACAATAAGGGATTCTCAGTCGTTATGGTAAAACACGACTTGATGTGCATGAACAGTTACTGTTATTTTTTTATATTTATACACCAAACCTTTGAAGTCACCCTCGCCTTTTAAAGATGAATTGTAAATGAGTGAATTGATTTTTTGCAAATTTCCTTTTGGGATTCTTTGGAGTCATTAAATATTTTTAATTCTTTTAATGAGCCAGACTTGTTGTGTGATTTCAGCAAATTGTTGTGCTTAGCAGCTCTAAGCTTAAGCAGCTCTTGGCAATTGGCCCAGTTTTGCTGTACATAAGGAGTTTTAATAATTTAGCTGTTAAAAAAGTACATGTTAACACGTATAGTGGAACGAACGGACAATACCCGGAGTATATGACAATCCCCAGGGTATATGACAATCTTTGGTAACAAATTATAAATTGCTGGTTCTTGTGTTTTTACTGCCTTGGATAATGACCATCTGGCATCCCCGGTACCCTGGTATACGCAATAATCCCTTATATGTATTTGCCCAACGCGGCAGCCGGTACTCTAATGCCAGTTGAATAGCCGGCCGTTTTCAATCATAACAGCGCATATTTCACATAGCTTGGCCAAGCGAGTGAGTATTTTGGGGTGATCTATTTATTTATGCTGTACACGTTTGTGAAATGAGAAACTAGGTTCGTCTAGCGACGCCAATTTATTTTTTTATTTTTTTTTTGAGAAATGCAGTGTCAACTCGAAATGATCTGATGGGTCACCTCTTGCAGTAACGATGCCTATTATAAGCGCTCCTTCGGGAAGCTTTATGATTATCGTTACGCCGGGATGCCAAACAAACCAGTCTGATATTGTGTAGCAGCAACAAACGTGGTACTTAAGATGCTTGGTGGTTTAATGAGATAGAATGTGCGATGTAAATTCAATATTGGTTTTCACCCTTAACTGACGTATTTTATTAAAGGTAATATACAACATTTGCAAACTTAAAAAAAATAATGGACTATTTTAAAATACCTTATTTGACTGTTGTAGTGAATAACAGTCTCAAGCATCCTGTGAAATCACGGGACCTGGGGCCAATTTCATAGAGCTGCTAAGCAAAAAAAAATTGCTTAGCACAAACAAGTCTTGCTCATTAAAAACAGTTTATCGCCCAAAATTATACCTGTTTTTCATGCTAAGCAAACAAACAGCTGATTATCAATCCAGAACAATAAAGACCAGGTGAACATTTGGCCTGTAACCTTGTTTTTGCCAAGGACAAATTGTCATGCTAAGCAATTTTCTGTGCTTAGCAGCTCTATGAAATTGGCCCCTGGTGTGGTGTGTTTTTTTAAGAAAAGTGATTTTTTTTTATCAATTTCCAACAATTGCTAAGAGAACATTTTAGAGGTGGGAGGAAAACCCCAGAATATTCAGGGGGAAAACCACGGAATCAGGCAGGGACTGAAAACCCAATCCACATATTGAACCTGGATGATATTTGCCGATATTGGCAGCGACTTGAATTCGGACTTGAATTCGGACTTGAATTGAAATTGAAATCTTAGAATATTGTTTTTCCAGAATATGTATATAGCATTCACAGAGATAAAACTTCATCAGGTTAGTTATCAAGCCCCTTTTTTAAGATTTTGAGCATTTGTGCTGCTTCAAACGATAAAAATGCACAAACAACAAATTATATATATTTATAAGGGAGACCACCAATTTGGGAGACCACCAACATAGGGCAAGATAGCTCAGTTGGTGAAGCGTTAGTCCGGTAATCCGGAAGTCACAGGTTCCTCTAAGTCTGTGGACTTGTGCAAGTCCACAATCCAAAACCTCTTTTTGCATTCTGTGATTATCTTTTACAAGTCTGCAAAGAATATGTAAATATTCTGATGAATATTTTAATTTAAAATATATTTAAATTAAACAAAAACACACAAGAAGTTTAAACACGTCAAGTTGTGTGTGTTTATGCAGTTGTGCTTTAATTGATTTAACAAGGAGGAAAAATTAGGCAAAGAATGTTGCAACTTATGCTGTTTTTTTACTTTTTTATTATCTCAATAAAGGTCAATCAGTGCAAAAATGTTGAAAAGACATTAATTTGGGACTGAGAAACATTTCCGAAATTGTTAAGAAATACTTTGACAATGTTCTTATCTCTCTATAGACTTTGTACACAACTGCTGATGAAGTAGTCAGGATGCTATATTTTGACTTACCTTGACTTAGCATATTGCACACACTGGCTTGTTAACGACTATACGCACTGTTGTCAGACCGCCACCATTTATTATTAAATCATCCATTTCGCGATGCCTGCATCACAACAGATGTTTGAAAACTAAACACCACCCCCCAAACCCCTCCCCCACCCTACGCCCTGCAACCGAGAAGATTCCCAAGCACGATTGTCCAGTCGCATCTCAAGAAATCCATACGTGCAAAGTGATTATCCTCATTTGTGTCGATGCAAGGTGGTTACTCCATTGTCTCATCCCAGTTGTTCGGCTGGTAATTCCCCCCGGTCATGCACGTGGCTGTGGTATCTCTAGGTGGTCGTGGTCTACCCTAATTTGTCGACGGTGGCAACAACCACCTTAACGATCTAGGCACTGTCCAAAACAAACCCACCCTTTGCCCGATGTCCGTCCTGCGCGCCACACACTCGCCATAGATGCATACTCCCCCGCACAAGATAGGCGTGTATTGACACGGCGGCCTAAAAATAGACCTCCGCTGCTATATATAGCCCTGCCCCGGGCGCAGAGTTCTTGATTGCCCCGTGAGTGGTCTATTTATAGCTCGGGCCGGGACTCTGCGCTGTGATTGGCCGGTGTTATTAATAAGGAGGCAGGGAGGTAGTTGCTCCGAGTGTATAAATAAGCAGTTGGTTGTGTCCATTCACTGGCAGGTGATAGTTCTATCCGTCCCCTTTTTCCCCGCTTTGCAGATGTACAGTAAGATTTCTCTTATCCGTAATGTTGCAGCTATTACGCCGTCAATACCTGCTATTGTGACAGGCTGGGTGTATAATTGTAGCTGTTAACAACATTGCATCCCCTGGTTTTATCGCCAAATCCCCAAACGGCCTGTATCTTAGTGTCTGTGTGGGCCTCAACGCAGGGCGTATGTCGTGCCCAGCTAAAACTTGAAGAATTTTGGCGTCGTATCATGAAGAAGAAAAAAGAGAAATTGCTCTGTGTGGAAGTTAAACCTCGCTAAGTACCCGCAGGCCATAGCTGGATCAATTTTTCTATATTCGTCTTGCCAAAATTACAGTTGAAAACGGGGAATAATTGTGAGGCGTTCTGGCAAAATGAGACGGAACTGGGCACAGGGCATAGTGGGGAAAACCACAAATCATGAATAATTGGTGATTTAAAAAAATTGTTTAACCCTAACCCTCCCAAATCCTCCAAATTCCTCATTGCAAAATGCAGGATTTTGCAGGATTGAGGTCACTTGGAGTTTGATGCATTGCAGGATTTTGCAGGATTGAGGTTACTTGGGGTTTTACCCCTGCAGGAATATGGAGGATTCAGGTTATCAGGCTGAATGTGACACACAAGGATTTTGCAGGATTGAGGTCACTTGGAGTTTGATGCATCGCAGGATTTTGCAGGATTGAGGTTACTTGGGTTTTTACTGACTGCAGCCAGGGCAAGACTGCAGGATTTTGCAGGATACAGGCTGTATGGTCACCAGTGACCAATATTGGAGGATTTTGCAGGATTCAGGTTACTTGGAGTTTTAACAATTTAGGAATTGGAGGATTTTGCAGGATTCAGGTTATGTGTAAGTAAAAATGGGTAGGGTGTTAGGGTTAATTGATTTTATTGATATTGGTAATCTTTGGTATGCCTACTAACTATATTTTATATAGAAATAGTATGGAAGCAGTGGAATAAATGTGTTTTTAAGGAAAAACAATTGACATTTTTCCATATCATATGTACAAAACTCAAAACTTCAAAGGCCTTTTTCTCAACATTTTACTTTTGCGACATGTTGATAAATGCGAACTTTACACAGTCATAACTTGTTTACGGAATGTCCGATTGAAGCACAACAAACAGCATTGTAAGGAGAATTTATTCCGTTTTCTAATACCTGAAAACACTCATTTCGACCTCTGCCTAGTACCGTCTCATTTTTGGGGTGTCGGAACATAGGGGTGTCGAATAAAAGGGGTGTCGGAACATAGGGGTGTCGGAACATAGGGGTGTCAGATAAAAGGGGTTTCGGAACATAGGGGTGTCGGAACAAAGGGGTGTTATGCATACATCCCACCCACCCCCCTCCCCTCTCCTTGTCCAATATACGGTAAATTTCATGCATATTAGAATTTATAGACGTGAAAGTTGGTTTGCACAGTGTAGCAGGTGCGATGTGAGGGCTGTCTTAATTGTCACCTTACATTGACATCTAAGACACTCTATCGGTATCCCTATCAAATTGTGAAGGAGGCCGGAATTACATTAAGACCAAAGACACGCTACGCTTCCCATTTGAAACGGATAGGTTCTAAAAGTTACTGTACCGTAGCATACACCATTTGCTTTTGCTTTTTAAAAACAATGAACAGGGAATTTATATGTATGAGACATTCAGCAGAATGAGACGTACCGGTAACTGGGCACAGGCTGAAGTGGAGAAATATTTTTAAAACAAAAATCTAAAATTGTTCAGATTTATTCATACTAGTCAAAAGTACCCGTGGGTGTAATATATGACCGGAAGAAGGGAAGTTGGGGATGGGGTGACGTACCCGTACCCGTAAGTTTAGTCAAAAGTACCCGTGGGTGTAATATAATGACCGGAAGAAGGGAAGTTGGGGATGGGGTGACGTACCCGTACCCGTACCCGTAAGTTTGGGCGAGATCGGACCAAGGACTTGGGAGGAGTAGCGAAAAACGAACATTTGACCTTTGACCCCAGTGATATATGACCGGAAGAAGGGAAGTTGGGGATGGGGTGACGTACCCGTACCCGTAAGTTTGGGCGAGATCGGACCAAGGACTTGGGAGGAGTAGCGAAAAACGAACATTTGACCTTTGACCCCAGTGACCTTGACCTTTCCAAAAATGAACCCCTCAAGGGCAATTCTGGGGTCAACTTACATCCACCCACCAAGTTTGGGCGAGATCGGACCAAGGACTTGGGAGGAGTAGCGAAAAACGAACATTTGACCTTTGACCCCAGTGACCTTGACCTTTCCAAAAATGAACCCCTCAAGGGCAATTCTGGGGTCAACTTACATCCACCCACCAAGTTTGGGCGAGATCGGACCAAGGACTTGGGAGGAGTAGCGAAAAACGAACATTTGACCTTTGACCCCAGTGACCTTGACCTTTCCAAAAATGAACCCCTCAAGGGCAATTCTGGGGTGAACTTACATCCACCCACCAAGTTTGGGCGAGATCGGACCAAGGACTTGGGAGGAGTAGCGAAACAAACAGACAAACAGACAGACAAACGTTGCTCGAATTATAGTATGATGATGATGATGATGATGATTTGTAATCTTTGATACTGTATGTCTACTACACATGTTTTAAAGTTAGTGTAAAATAAGAGAAATAAAAGTGTTAACCGATTTTTATGTAAAACACCATGAGTGCGGATAGAGTTTGGAACATTCAAACAGAGAGGACGCGGTCTTTTGTTTGCTATAGTAAATTGTCTTTGACATTCATTGGCCTGATTGTTTTTCCATTGCGTGCGTGCTGTACTCGCACAAAGATCGAGCTTACCGATGTATCGACAGTGACAAGATGTATACGTGTGCATATCCCATGTCTATGCATGTACAACTGTACGTGTACTACCTATAATCTTGTGCTAGAGTACATGTAGATCTATCCTGGTTTGCTGAAAAGGGAAAGTTTGCAACTATCTAAAAGTCACCAACGGAAATATTGGTAAAGATATTAATGACTGTTAAAACTCGCTGTGAAATTATTCCTCCTGGCATGCGGTCGATTTGAAGAAAATGTTGAAAGAAGTCCAAAGATGTGTATTAGAGACGCAATTTTGGAAATTTACAATTTAGTAGTTTGTTAAATATCGAAATCTTAGAATATTGACTACTTTGGCGATCTACCAACATACTGAGGTCTGGAACATTATTTTATAGTGAAGAGTGAAGACTTAAAATTATCTTCAAAATTTCCATGATTTTACCTCCCCCAAACAAAAATTAAAAAAATAGGTTTTAGATTAAAAAATCACACTTAACCACATTCCATCCCATTGGCATGTCACCCAAATGAAAGACCTTTCTGTCCACTTTAATTTTACAGCAAATTTTGTCTGATGCTTGTGTTAAGTTTGGACGATTTTCTATAATATTTGTCACTTGTCGGACATGTCCACTTTTGCGTGGATAATAGCTAGCTGTCTATAAGACATGCACAAATCTGTGCATTATGTATGGCTGGCATTGATGTCTGCCTATAATCACATTACTGGGGAGATTGTACAAGCACTTTACGCAATGCTTATAATAAAATTATGTGAAGTAATTATTGCTATTTAAAAAACATGGGCACTTTTGTAGATTCCTTCTGTTTTCTACTGTAGAAATCTTTGGTCTTTTTTCTTTCTATCGTGAGATATTTTCTGGTTTGTTAATTATTATAAAAAAAAAATTGGTGGCTATTTTGTTTCATATTTCATATATTTTATTACCTGATTAATATGCAACTGTCAGTTGCTTCCAACCTTGACTCCCCTCCCTTTGACTGCCCAGGTTTTTTGTCTGTATTTGGTCACGTTTTTCAAGCCCCAGGGTGGGGATTTTTGTCATTCACGATCATTTTTACCTTCAACGTTTAATAATTTAAATTCACGAGGAGGGAGTGCCCCACCCATATATGGTTGGGATTGTCACTCAAATGTTGTCCCCATATCTTGGAGAGCCTTTGTTGTTTTTTGTGGGAGAGAGCCTTTGTTTTCCTTAATTCATTGTTTCCCATTTTTTGGAAATGTGGATTTCCTCATCGTAATTATGATGACTTTTTGGGAGTATTAACTTTCTCAAAATGTCACATTTTAGACTTTAGGTTTGACCACACAATCTTTTTAACCCACAGCTTTCCAATTTTCTTCCCCAGAAAATATTCCCTTCCCAGAATTTCCTTTTTTCAATTTTGGATTAAAATTGTTAATTTGTACCCTAATTCTGGCTCAAAAATCTAACACCAATATGATCCTGCCATTACAATCATCACTATCTTCATATTTCACCTTTGTTTCCATAAATGGTTAAAAACTAAGTGCTTCTGATAAAATCAAGAAAGATAGTGTTAGTGGTGACAGCACGCTGTACACATTATCATCTGTCAAACGGCTAAGTTGGTTACCCAATACCACGCATACCAGTGTAAACCCACGTGTGTACATCCCTCTATCACCATACCTTAATAGGGACAGGGGAATTAATCTGGTACACTGGATGCTTTTCGCTGTCTAAATATAGTCATCCAGGCAGTATAAATAGTACACCATTCACCATGGACGTTGTAGAGGAATTGATAGTTGTTTTAGAGATATGCAAGTATTATGGGCCGATCGGATGCAATTGGACATTAAACTCTAGATAATTTGTTTTTAGATTTATAACAAACTTTAGCTGTGTGTATCACACAAAGTTTGGGCAAGCCAGACATTTTGAGTTCAAAAGTCGTTGAGAATTGGACTAGTGTGGAGATTGTGTGTCAATATTGAGGTAGATTTGTAGGAGGACATTTTTAGCGATCGCCCTAGGGTCTAAGTTTCCTTTTGCATTGTGGGTAGCATATGAGGAATGTGATTAACAAAGTGATTAACTGAGGCTAAATATAGCCGGAGGGATAAGCAGTGAACTCTTAAAGGTAGTATACACCATTTGCTTTTGGTGTAATTTTCAAAAACGGATTGGTTAGGGGGTTCATAATTATTTTAAATATTGTGACGCTGATCTGTTTGTTTGGGGTTTTTTTAAGTTGTGTGTTTATAGATGATGGAAAAACTAATGCTGTGTTTGTAGTCTGGTTCCTTGACTTTCTTCAGACGAAATGGAGTAATTTATAGATATTCGGGGAGTTATCAGGTTGGGAACCAGACAAGTTGGCTGGCACCAATTCACGGATGTGTAACTGCATCGCAAATAAAATGTGCTATAACTGAATGCAATATAAAATTGGGGGCAATGTTTGAAAATAGGCGGGGGTTTCCAATGATTGCCAGCCAGGCTATCATTGGAAATTGATACAAAATTTCACTTTTCTTGAAAACCACAGCACATCAGGTGCTGTGACTTCACAGGATATTATTCACTTTAGTCATAATAATTCAGTAGTTTTTTTTTATGTTTGCAAATGGTATAAATGCAAATGTCTGTCTCTTTCTGCGTGTGTTGGACTATAGGATACGGCTGTGTATAAGAACTCGACATTCTTCAAATTGTGGCTAAAGTTTGTTTTCTCGGGAGCAATTTTTTTTCTTGTTGTTTTATTTAGCTGGATGAAAACCTGCCTCGAACAAAGATTTGTGGTCGTAATTCAAATTGTGAATTGGCAAATTTTGATTTAAAATCGAACACTTAAAATGTTATTTTGTCAGAAAATAAAGCATTCACAGAGCTAAGACGTCGTCAGTGTTTGTTGTCAAATACCATTTTTTAGATTTTGCGAACTTTTGCTACTTCAAACGATAAAAATGCACAACAGATATTGGTATATGCAAAACTTTTCCGGTGGAATTTAACACTTATAATTTAACACTATAAACTTTGGATGGACTGAATTGGATATGACAAATTGCCATTTTCACCGGTATTACATGTACGGGTACCATACATGGGTACATGTGACCAACATAATTATTGCTGTACATGTAACGTCGGGATATTCAGAGGTTTGCATTTTCAAGCTTGCCAATACCTTGAAAGATCTAGTTCTTTTTTTGGTCTTGAAACCTTGTTCAAGAATGTTGATTCTGGATATGGAAGAATTCATCTTCAAATCCCGGGGGTGTTTGTGTGTGAATTGCTGTATTGATGAGTGTATTAGCAGTACAGTTGGAGAGTTCCTCCCTATGGCTTGAAATGGATGCTTCCAAATAAGGACTTTTACTGATAGGCTGCAGTGTTCTTCTCCTATTTGTGGAAATGGACTCTTCCAAATAGGAACTGTTGAAGTCACAGACCGAGGCCCCACCCCCCCCCCCCCCCCCCCCCCACTTGAAATGGATTCATCCAAACAGAAACCTTGCTAGTCAGCCAATCAAATGCGACCCACACCACAACAAAGGGTCAATTGAAATTGAGTTACATGGTTGGGAAGCCCTCAACAAAACCATTCTGCAGATAAGATGTGTTTGCATATTGATTACTTCCTTGGAGTTCAAATTACACAACTGAGAAAACAGGCATTGATGCACAACGATGGTCGTTTTTGTCCACTTTATTCATCAAAATTAACAACTCTTGAATGAAACTTGTAACTATTTGTAATGTTTAAAACCACATATTTATTACCTTGCTTTAAAATGGTGGCTTCTGGAAATTGGGCACAAATTGGTTTAATTTTGTTAACGCGCAGCTTTGGAGATCTATTCTAGCTTGTTTTCTTTTCTCCAATACAAGAAGAGGTGCCTTAAGTATCTCATGACATTATTATTATTATTATTATTATTATTATTATTTTCTGGTAATGAAACCAAGGATCCTTCAAAAGCGCTCAAGGCACTGTAGCTCGTAAGCCATAAGAAACCCGTAGACAGAGGCTGTGTCAGCCAGGAACACCGGGGCAAACCCCTTCTCTTAGCGAAGTGTTCTGGGTTCTTTTACGTGCATTATACAATTTTATAATGTTATAATGGGAAAGATATATACACACATTATAAATTATACAACACACGGGACCTACAACTTTACGTCCCATCCGAAGGACGAAGCAATAGTGGTTTAATTGCCTTGCTTAAGGACACACGTGTCGACACCGGGACTCGAACTCACGCTCTGCGGAACAGAAAACCAAGCTCTTAACCGCTCGGCCACGACACTCCACATTAGCAAATATGGTTTGAGAACTGCTCCTGCGATTCGTTGTTCCAACAACAAAGACTGTTCGTGCGTTCTATGTGGCCATTGTGTGCGCACATGCACCTCCATCAAGTACGGACGAAGGTGCTTTCTTATTCCCGGGATAATCTAATATTGCCTGCATTGACTTAGAGGCCATTATTGAACGTTCCTGCAAATGGAAGTTCAAGGCCTGGAGATGGTTTTTTTTAAATAATTTCTCGATTCCTGTCTGAAGACGTTTACCTTTGTCATTAATATCTAAATTGTAAAGTTTTTGTTTTCATTTTTTGTTCATGCCTTTTGTAAGACTTTTTTTCCAATTCCTTTTTAGGGAAGTTATTTCTGGCGCTATTTTTAAGTGTAGTGTTTGCGTGCATGTAGGTTGGTAAACATCGCCAATCGTGGACGGGGCATTGTCCGACCGTCTTTCCTTCTTTTGTTTATACTCTACACGATTTGGAATCGTGGACGTTTTGTCAATCGTGGACGTACCCAATTCTTTTGTCTTACGACCGCGATTGGCGGTGAATACATACGCACGTGTACGCACTGTTTCAATGCTTGCGCGCAGAATTCACGAATTACAAATCAACTGTATGTACTGTTGGGATAATAATTACTTCCTGTGGTTGTATTTTGTAGGCATTTTGCAATGATGGTACCGGTAATAAACACTTGGTATTTTAAGACATTGATCAAATGAATGTTCAAAATGAACCCCCTACCCCCCTCCCTGCCCCCTCCCCCTCCCAAGGTTGTCAGGATAAGGTTGTGCCTTGTTCTAGCTAACCCCGGGGGAGATAATTACATCTCCCTGCCTGTAGGATGTTTTGGTTTATGTAGATAAAGATTCATGGTTCCTCTGTGTGATTAGTTTCTTTGTTTACAAATAAAAACAGACAACAAGAGATGTTTTAGGTGTTTTTAGATTTTTAGGAGTGACACGACTTCTGGATTGATATTTTCGTTTTGTATATATTAACTCTCAGAAGTTGTAGGATTATTTCTCTGTAATGTTCACTACAGCCAAAAGGCTATTCAGTTTCATAGTGCAGAGACAATGAACGTGCACTCACAATGAACAAGAATGTTTAGGTGATGGACACAAACAGTCAGTCAGGTTAGCGTGGAAGTTCTTTTCTCGCCTTTTGTCGCTGTGACCCGGGTTCGAATCCTGCTTGTGCCAATAATTATGTGGATTGGGTTTTCAGTCCCTGCTTGATTCCATGGGTTTCCCCTAGGATTTTCTCATGTGATTTTCCTCCCACGTCTAAAACTGCATCTTCTTTTCATTGTCTTCTCTCTACAGGTTTCTTCAGGCTTGCGAGCTACAGTGCCTTGAGGGATCCTTGGTTTCATTACCAGAAAGACTTAATAATAATAATCCCCAGTATACATATACTTTAGCCTACTTAACCAAATATGTCACCTCTCTTTTCTGTATGTCATGATAAAGATATTTAGCTTTAGGGCTGTCGCATATTTGTCCTATGAAAAAGTATAGTTACAAATGTAGATTATTAAACATGGAATGGCAGCCATTTTGAAAATCTCATGTTATTCTACCTATATTGTTTTGAAAGGACTATCTGTGATGGCTCTATAGCCAAATATATTTATCATGACATACACGTACTAACGTATAATTGTGTCCCAACTTTCATGTTTTCATCATCAACTGAACTTTTTTTCATCAATGTGTCTGACTATCTGCTTTCTGTAGTGCAATGAAGATCTTATTAAGTTGTCTTCCGAGACCGTGGATAGTGGACGAGAAGAAGGATGATGGCTATACTGCTTTGCACCTGGCTGCTCTCAATAACCATGTAGAGGTGGCAGAGCTGCTCGTTAATCAGGTAAAAAACGTAGGAGATACCTGGGTCATGGTTTGGCACAGCTGTTTCTGACGTCTTAAGTCTATCACATTGAAAAGTCTGTCGCAAGTCTCTCGCATTGCAAGTCTGTCGCAAGTCTCTCGCATTGTAAGTCTGTCGCAAGTCCCTCGCATTACAAGTCTGTCGCAAGTCTCTCGCATTGCAAGTCTGTCGCAAGTCTCTCGCATTGTAAGTCTGTCGCAAGTCCCTCGCATTACAAGTTTGTCGCAAGTCCCTCGCATTACAAGTCTGTCGCAAGTCTCTCGCATTGCAAGTCTGTCGCAAGTCCCTCGCATTACAAGTCTGTCGCAAGTCCCTCGCATTGTAAGTCTGTCGCAAGTCCCTTGCATTGTAAGTCTGTCGCAAGTCCCTCGCATTGTAAGTCTGTCGCAAGTCCTTTGCGTTGCAAATCTGTCGCAAGTCCCTCGAATTGTAAGTCTGTTGCAAGTTTGTCGCAAGTCCCTCGCGTTGCAAGTCTGTCGCAAGTCTCTCGTATTACAAGTCAGTCGCAAGTCTCTCGCATTACTAGTCAGTCGCAAGTCTCTCGCATTGTAAGTCAGTCGCAAGTCTCTCGCATTACTAGTCAGTCGCAAGTCTCTCGCATTGTAAGTCAGTCGCAAGTCTCTCGCATTGTAAGTCTGTCGCAAGTCTCTCGCATTACTAGTCAGTCGCAAGTCTCTCGCATTGTAAGTCAGTCGCAAGTCTCTCGCATTGTAAGTCTGTCGCAAGTCCCTCGCATTGTAAGTCTGTCGCAAGTCCATATTTTCCCCAACTTCTGTTGAGTCTGGAATAACATCCAGATTCAATATTCTTCATGTTTTCCTCAACTTAAAGTGGCAGGTGCATTTTGCATCGTTACAACAGTTTGATGTCAAATCATCTGTCTTTGAATAAAATTGAAATGGATGCAAGAAAGAATGTATTTTGAGGAGGACAGGTGTAAGCCAAAAATACCTCGGGTCTTGTAAGCTCAATCAATGTTTATCTTTCTTTCATTTAAAAAAATTATATTTGTGTATCATTTT
This sequence comes from Crossaster papposus, assembly GCA_037893245.1. Classification (NCBI taxonomy): domain Eukaryota; kingdom Metazoa; phylum Echinodermata; class Asteroidea; order Velatida; family Solasteridae; genus Crossaster; species Crossaster papposus. The sequence continues at coordinate 1,193,770 of JBAIAA010000193.1, forward strand.
GCAGGGTCACGCTAATTTGGATATCCAGAACGTTAATCAGCAGACAGCACTTCATCTTGCTGTCGAGCGGCAACATACTCAGATCGTTAGGGTGAGTCCGTCAGATGCTTTCTGAGGAAACATGATTGCCATGGAAACTTCCACTTATTACCACACAAACCTCTACATATTACAATATTATGTATTGAACAATGAAGTGTTTGTTAAAGGAAGTATTATACACCATTTGCTTTGGTTGAGATTTTCCAAAAATTTCATTAGATTGAATGTTCCATTTATGCACCGTAAAAAAAAACCTGAAATAATTGTACGTCATTGCGTATGTAATGTGCATGGAATAGTATAAAGTGTGGATTATTAGCCTCAATTCTACAATCTTGTTGGTGTCTACATTGTTCAGTTGATGGTGCGGGCGGGTGCTAAGTTGGACATCCCAGACAAAGACGGTGATACACCCTTACACGAGGCACTTCGTCACCACACACTGTCACAACTACGCCAGCTTCAAGATATGCAAGACGTTGGCAAGGTGGGGGATTTTTGTATCTTTGGGTTTTTAGAAGATTCTGTTCTCTCTGATGTTATCGCCTATCATTTCTGTTCAATGTTATTTGAGTATTATTTTTTTTGATAATCTAAACTATTTTATGCCAGCTGTTGATGGGCCTGGGCAACCAATCAGGCGACAAGAAAAGCAGCGCGTCCATTGCGTGTTTCCTAGCGGCAAACGGAGCTGACCTTAACGCCAAGAACAAGAAGGGTCAGTCGCCGATGGACTTGTGCCCTGACCCCAACCTGTGCAGAGTGCTGGCCAAGTGTCATTCAGACAGCAATGGGTAGGTTCATTTCTCATCTACTTTTGTGATACTATTGAACTAGGTTAGAGGTGTCTCCAAATAACTAGATTACTATTGTTGTCAAACAGACGTCTATGAAAAGCGGCTGCACCGCATCTTAAGATTCCTACGTACTATGGATATTCCTTTGTTTTTGTGTAATTCTTGCTTCCAATTGTTTTCAGGTAGGTAGTCGATATTAGCTTTCCTCCGTATTGAAAGTTGACAAACTACCTTCGTGGTTCCCTCGGCTTCAATACCTCAGGGAGCTAATATTGACTATCCACCCTTAAACCATGTTTGTATCTGTATACTATTCACAAAAATAAACCAAAATTAACGCCATCATTTTACATGTAGTTTGGGTGATATTCACAAATGTATACTACACCTGTGCGACAGTTCCATGATTGGTTTGTATTAGCGCAATGTAATGGACAATACTCGTGTGCGCGCTTGGTAAACAGCGGATGGCGAATGAAGCAGTGATAATTTCACTCTAGATCATGAATATGTATGAGATATTGACTTGCTTTTGCTTATACAGATTTTTATATAGCGCTTTTAACTCAGATCTATTGCTTAACATCATTATTACCCTTGATCATTTGGCTTGGAACATTCCAAATACCATCTCAGCTCCCTGGGAGTATACAGCTCAATGCTGCCATTTTGGCGCAAAGCAGCTAAATCAACCACAATAACCATCTCTACCCTCATGGGTACCCATTTACTCCTGGGTGGAGAGAAGCAATGAGTGACAAAGTGCCTTGCCCAAGGGCACACGCACCATAGTCCCAGGCGGGACTCGAACCCAGAGCTTTACTCAGACTGTAGGCACAGCACTGTGAGCAGACTTGTAATTGACCTAATAACGTCACTGACCAAAGTTTGCCATTTGTTTGATTTCTCCGTAGCCAAGTGAACACCAACCTGCGTATCATTCCGTGTATGGAGCAGGAATCGCTAGAGGAATGCATGGTGTGTTCGGATAATAAGAGAGACACGTTGTTTGGGCCGTGCGGTCACATTGCAACATGCTCGCTGTGTTCCCCGAGGGTCAAGAAATGTCTGATATGCAAGGATCAAGTGCAGTCTAGGACAAAGGTACAGTCTCTTAAACTCTCTTCATTTCAAAGTTCCTTTAAATTTTACCAGTGACATATTTACATGGGTCATTAGAACACAGCGTGCACATTACATCCAGAACCTGTTGTGAGCCATTTCAGTACTCCTGCATATCACTACACAGTTTTGCTATGCATGTTGAAGTAAACCACACAGAATAGACCCCCCATACAAACTAACAAGTAGCTATAAACAATTCAACATGTGTACCTTAGTGCAGGGTTGTAGTCGAGTCCCTGCAAGTCCTTTCACAAGTCATTTCGTGAAGCCAGTCACAAGTCCCTTCATAAAGGCAGTCATAAGTAACTAGATGAACAATGACAAAGGAATGCTTTTGTCAAAGCTGATTTGAATAGCTTGTGATTTGAATTGGAACTTAAGGACTTGTGATGGACTTGCAGGGACTTACAGGGACTTGCAGGGACTTGTGATGGACTCGACTACATCCCTGCCTTAGTGTGACATTTGTTACGTTGGAACCAAACATATCTCTTGTAATTTATCTACAAAAGTATGTATAATTTCATTTTGTATGTATAGTACGCAGAGAAGTTTTGTACAATAAATCTTGCAACATGACAACTAGATTTGAAACATACACGGCCTTCTTTGTCACATTGGAGTCTTAAATTTGTCACGAAATGTCAAATTTCTCAGGAAACTAATGTTTGAATGGTACAACATTGGCCCAATTCTGTCCAACATCCAAGACAAATATCAGGAATAAATATTCCAATAATTTAGTTGATAGACAGTAACTAGAAATGTAGCAAAATGTCCCACTTTGTGTCTCAACCTAATGGAATGACCTGTATATGAATATGAACTCATTTTAACGACAGTTTGACAAGTTTAAATGCCCGTGGTTCATACGTGCAAAAGTTTAACACAAATTTCCCAGCAAGTGTTTTTTTCGCATTTTAAATGTTGGCGTTTGTTCGTCTTGTTATCGTCCACAGATAGAAGAATGTGTCGTCTGTTCTGACAAGAAGGCGTCTGTTTTGTTTCAACCCTGCAGTCACATGTGTGCTTGTGATGGTAAGTGTCGATACACAATGCACGGACAGTTCAATCACAAACTAGTGGTTTGTTGGTGACGAGTCTATCGCGAACGCCATAAAGTTGCACTGTGAACAACTTTTATGGCACTGAAAACATCGTACAAACTAAATTGCAACATGATATTACTGTTAACCAGTTCCCGCCGGGATTATTTTAACATCACCGAGCCGATGCGCGGGATTATTTTTAACGAAACTCGATCCAAAGCAGGTTCAGGCCGCCAGTACCGGGAAGCACACCTACACATTTCCCGCTTTGCTCGCTGCTGACAGACATTTCCAGCCTTGCTCATGGCATGTTTATGCGTCATCCGTTTTGAATCTGGGAAAAACTTTGCGTTTATATTCGTCATCCGGCGCGAACTGGTTCATTTACACCATAATAGTGATTGCGTAGTTTCTTCCATAACCGCCGTGTCAGAATCGCCAACTAACGTTGGAAAAAAATAAGCAATTTTCTTTTTGACAAGCCTGCTTTCCTGCAACTTTGTAGAATGAAAAGATGTTTTAAGCTTTGTGTTTGTTTTATGTATTATGGAAAAAGGCTTAAGACTCCTGTATTTGATTTAACTGTCGATGTTTTGCATTTGTTGAATGACCAGGTTGTGCCAGCTTGATGAAGAAATGTGTGCAGTGCCGATGTCAGATTGATCAGATGATTCCGTTCATTGTGTGCTGCGGCGGTAAAGGTAGGATTGACTCTAGGGATTCGATTCCACGCCCTGAAAGCTGATTAGGGTCGCAATTCAAATTGTGAATCGAAATCGAAATTTAATATTGTTCACAGAGGTCAAACTTCATCAGGTCAGTTGTCAAACACCATTCCTAAGATGTTAAGCATATTTTGTGGCTTCAACTGACAAATGGTCTACTATACTCGCACAAACCTCAGCCCCAGAAACAAACCTGTTACACAACATTTGTCCTAGTTGTTTCAGCGACGCAATAGAGGGCACTTTGTGTGTATACCACTGTGTTCCTAAGTACGGCCAGCCCAACATCACAGTCTAAATAGACTTTCGGTCACGTAGCATGGCCTTATACACAATCAAGCCAAGAGATCTTCTCCACTGCTCTGATCAGCGTAGTTATTCCTTGGTATTTCCGCTGGGCTTTTTCCGCAACTACACACTGCTTTATGAACATTGTTTGATGGATTTCGGCGTGCCTTTCACTGGGATCAAATTCCACATCAGTCTGAAAATCACGATTACCACTTCACTACCGATATGTTGCCAAGGTGAGAATCTGGGAATCGGAGTCAACCCACTCGTTTCAGTTCTCCCTTTGCTCTGGTCAGTCAATGAGGACAGCCTCTCCATCGCACCAATCTTACCATGAATGACGTGGATATAAGCTTCTCCAGTTTTCCCCCTCCTGGCCCTCGTACAGTTGAGACACTGGTACATCTAAATCTATCCAAGGACCGCCTGCTAGATCTTCCTCTAGATGGGAGTTACCTTTTCGACAACAGGTTTGATAATGCAAGAAGTCAAAAGTCCATCCACCAATGTCTGCATCCAGTTTAGTAAGAAGAGGTCTGCCTCTTTCAACCTGTTCCTGGACAATTTGCTCGAAGTGATTCCCATGATACAGCCTTTCTCCATCAAACACAGATTTGCTTGCACCTGAACGATTTGTTTACAGTGGGTCCCATGATAGAAAGAGGGCACTTCAACAGGCATTATGGAGGCCAGTCTTCTTGCATCTTTCTCGTAGACAGCCCCCCAGATATGTGTGGCCCTCCGAACCTTGAGATCTAACAACGGCTTTTGACTTTGGGTCCAGCTAAAGATGGCTTCTTGTAAATTAGACAATTTCTGTGCCTCACATCAACAGAAAGCATTTCCACATGGAACCTTCTTGGACCATCCTCCGAAGACCGTCTATCTTCATATATATATCTCTGATATATCTTCATATATCAGAGAATCACGTACGCTGTCCACCCTTTGATCTTTGCACAGCTTCTGGGGTATTTACGAGGTTAGCCAAGGTTGTTGCGGCCTTCTTCCGTCAAAGACAGATTTACTTGTTTCTGTACCTGGACGATTTGCTTATAGTGGGTCCCACGATACAAGGAGGGCATCTCAACTAGTCACAGATTTGGTGTTCATAATCAATGTCGGGTAATCAACACTACGAGAATGTATCAGCGTTTTCATGTCCTCTCCAAGGTCTTACAGCCTGGTACCACTTGTGGCCACGCAAGGATCCCAGAAACCTAACTCCTCTGGCTATCCTGGGACAACCTTCAATTTTGTCCCCACCCTCCTCTAAACGGATGCATCGATTGAGACGCTACTTAGCAAATGTAGTTAAATAGAGGCGAGGCATTTTCTGTATTGGAAAATTCCCTTTGTGGAAACTTTAATGAGATAATTGCTAAACTTGTGTACCTAAACATCAAATTTCAAAATTCCAACTAAGTATTTGTACAGAATCTTACACTATGTCATGGTAAGTAATGAATAATAGGTTTTAAGTCCAGTATGTATTTTGCCTAGATGGTTGAGGCTGTTTGTTTGTTTGCATTTGTAATTGTCTGTGTAGCTCCACCAGTAGCGTCCAACAACGCAGCTCCTACCAAACCACAGAAGATGAACAACGCTAACAGTGAAATGAATAAACTGGAGCAACAGCTACAAGACATCAAAGAACAGGTAAAGATCGCGATGCTAGACACAATCTCCACAATGGTAGTTGTCTTATAACCCTGGTTTTATGAAAAGTAACTCGTCCTAAATTCCTTACCACATCCAACCCGGAAGTGTCACATTGTATAAATACTCGAGCAAAAACGGGCAATCCTCGCCTTGATTGCTGGCAGGTAGACAGTTAAGTCCATCCCACAAGTTATGGGTTTTTGCCAATTTCCTTGATCCTGATAGCATGACAGGACTTTTAAAGCGAAGTCGTCCAAAGTTTGGACTATGTTAATATCTGATAAATTAACTGTTACTTTGAATTTTAACCAATTACTCGTCTTTTGTCTCTGCAGACTATTTGCCCCGTTTGCCTGGATCGAATCAAGAACATGATATTTCTCTGCGGTCACGGGACGTGCCAACTGTGCGGTGATCGTATGTCGGAGTGCCCCATCTGTCGCAAGTCTGTGGAGAAACGGATTCTTCTATATTGAGGACTATAACAAATATAAATTGCGTTCTAGTGAGAAATCATGTACAGCTCTTATTAAATTTCTCTTGAAAAGCGTAGTATTTAAAAAAATGAAATTTATTTGTTAAAATGTTTTCATCATTTGAGTTTTATCATAACCTAAACCAGGGAAAAGATTGTCAATTAGTGGGGCAGATTTGAAGAATTGTGCCTTTGATGATACAAGCATGAAATTTGTCACTAAGTTAGTCATGAGAAAGATATGGGGCTATTGCAGCTTTGTCCTTTTGGAAAATATGGGTAGATTAACATGCAATGGTAGCTATTTTGGAAACTGGTTGTTTTTTCTATTTATAATTGTTGTTTAAAGCACCAATCTGCAATATCAAAGTATCTTTGTCATGACATATGTGATGCGATCAAGCAAAATCAGTCTGAAGTAGGCCTTGGTCATTTTGGGGATTTTTACATATTCTTTTGTAGCGTATTTCAGGCTCTATTTCAGTGAAAACCCCATGTGAATATGACCTTTGGTTAAACAATTACAACCATTTGAACACTAGCACGTTAAAAATAAAGAAACTGAGAAAATTTAAAGTTTTTGTATCACTTCCCTTCTAAATATGGTTAAAAGAGTATTTTCATGTAAAAGAAAAATATTTTTCCACCCCGACGAACATATTTTGGCCCTATCTCAAAACAAGAATTGCCAAGTTCCGACTGATATTGCTTGATCGCATCACATATTTGGACTGTGCCAAATTTCATGCTTGTATCATGAGAGGCACAATTTGTCTGCTGTACTAAATTAAGAAGAAAACGAATTGATTGAAATAAGAATATTAAGCAAGATTCAAAAAGTGTATTTTCTGATAAAAGAGTTGTGTGCCTGGCATATGCTGAAAACTGGTTCTATTTTAATTACAATTTAAACATTTTTGTTTGAAATTAACACAAGTTGATCAAAAAAAAATCGTAATTTAAACGTGAGAACTTACAAATTTGTACGATTTATGATACATGTGGGAGAACATTGGAGCCTTTTATTGCAATGTTTGCATCAAAACGGTCATATGCCAGGTACCTAACGAATTAAAGTCTGCTAAACTTTATATTTTGAGAATATGTGACCTGTTCCAACAAAACCCGGACAATGTTTATACAAGTATTCGTGAAGTCATTTCAGGGTTATCTCAATCATGAACTATTAATCTACAATCTCCTCAAATTTCAACATAACCCGTCACTCAGAAGTGTGTTTTTGTGAAAACAATTGTATATAGAAATAATACGTTTTTCTGAACTTCTAATAATTAGGTTGTCAGGGTTTTATCACTATTCTTTGATAAAAGGGAATTTTGTAAATGATACATCATTATAAAGCTGACAATCGGGGGAAAAAAATGAAATTGTCAGCTTTGTCCTGGTTTAGCTGGAGGTGGTCACATGATGTATTGCGATAAACAGTGCGTCCTGTCATTAATACATAGGGCTGTTTTATTTTGCCTAAAGGTAGGATACACCATTTGCAAATATTGACAAATTTTACTACTGAATTATCAGGCAATATCTTGCTTATTTGAAAGTCAATAATGATTGTAGGCATTCAGCAGAAAGATTGCGCTAGATATCCTGTGATTCTTCCAAATAACTGAACTTTATAAAATCAAATTTACGATCACCGTCCGGCGATCGCAAAAAAGAACAACATAAGAACCACTGCCTGACATCGGTTGAAAACAAACTCTGTTTTATTTGCTTTTCTCCGCATCTCTGATTGTAAGACTTAGGCCAGGTCAGTTCAACAATATTTACTATAAAATACAACCCCCTAAATCCACCCATGCATTCATGATAATTCAAGCAATTACCAATGGTGTATCTTACCTTTAAGGGGCAGAGAAACCGTGTGAAGGAGATTTTCCCAATATGTTGTGCTGTGGAAGTGTTTTGCTTGCAAAATATTGTCTAAATAATATCTAATGGCTGGTTAATAGTTTGTGCGAACGTTTCGTTGCTTCACTTACTAAAAATGCATGATATGATATGATATAACCAACAAGTGTTGGTTATGCGAATGTTGTATATTACCGTTTAATCCTGATATCCATTTTGCAAGTGCACTTCTCTCTCCAACAAACAATTACTTTTTGTCCATTGATTCATATCCTTTAATTTTATATCACAAAAAGTGTTGTTCTGTTGATATTTGCTTTGTTGAAACACTTTAATACAAAATATTAACAAGTAACTATATGTATATTTTTTAAAGATGCTCTGTGCAACATTTTGGTAGTTGGTATCCAAGCGTCACTATACTAGTCCATACTATTATTACTGCCATATTTGTATAGTGATTACTACAAAAAAGCTTTGTTGTACAGGATGTCTGACCAAAATTTTTCCCTTTACCTTTTAGAAGTCATAATATAAATATGGCATTAACAATAGTATAGCTATGTGCATCTTAAACAAATTACAAATAGTGATTTTCTTAATAGAGTTTTAAAAAGAAAAACAGACACGGTATTTATGTTATTTTGGCAAATTCTTTATTTGTTACAAAATACATATATTAAAATGATACTTTTAACGAATAGTATAAAACAAGTTACTGAATAATGTATTGTAAATTATGATGATATGCATGTAAAACAAATGTAATAAGATAAGTAGTTTGATGTTACACTACGGAAATATTCTTTTGTGAGATGTGTGAACTTCACGTCGTCCGGAGATTTGAAACGCTGAAGAAGACTGCAATAAGATAAGTGGTTTTGAGACAAAGAACCTTTTAGAAAGGGGATTAAAAGAAAGGACAATGGGATTACAAGAAGAACAAAGGGCCATTAAGGAGAGCACAATGGGATTAAAAGAAAGAACAATGGGCATAATAGGAAGAACAAAGGGTATAAAGGGGAGGACAATGGGATTAAAAGAAAGAACAAAAGGCATAATAGATGGAACAAAGGGAATAAAGGAGAGGACAATGGGATTAAAAGAAAGAACAAAAGGCATAATAGGAAGAACAATAGGCATAATAGATGGAACAATGCGCATAATAGCAAGAACAAAGGGTATAAAGGAGAGGACAATGGGATTAAAAGAAAGAACAAAGGGTATAATAGTTAGAACAAAGGGCATAAAGGGGAGAACAATGGGATTAACAGAAAGAACAAAGGGTATAATAGCTAGAACAAAGGGCATAAAGGAGAGGACAAAGGGTATAATAGCTAGAACAATGGGATTAAAAGAAAGGACAAAAGGCATAATAGCTAGAACAAAGGGCATAAAGGAGAGGACAATGGGATTAAAAGAAAGAACAAAGGGCATAAAGGAGAGGACAATGGGATTAAAAGAAAGGGTATAATAGCTAGAACAATGGGATTAAAAGAAAGAACAAAGGGTATAATAGCTAGAACAAAGGGCATAAAGGAGAGGACAATGGGATTAAAAGAAAGAACAAAGGGTATAATAGCTAGAAGAAAGGGCATAAAGGGGAGAACAATGGGATTAACAGAAAGAACAAAGGGTATAATAGCTAGAACAAAGGGCATAAAGGAGAGGACAAAGGGTATAATAGCTAGAACAATGGGATTAAAAGAAAGGACAAAAGGCATAATAGCTAGAACAAAGGGCATAATAGCTAGAACAAAGGGCATAAAGGAGAGGACAATGGGATTAACAGAAAGAACAAAGGGTATAATAGCTAGAACAATGGGATTAAAAGAGAGGACAATGGGATTAAAAGAAAGAACAAAGGGATTAAAAGAAAGAACAAAGGGTATAATAGCTAGAACAATGGGATTAAAAGAAAGAACAAAGGGTATAATAGCTAGAAGAAAGGGTATAATAGGAAGAACAAAGGGTATAAAGGAGAGGACAATGGGATTAACAGAAAGAACAAAGGGTATAATAGCTAGAACAAAGGGCATAAAGGAGAGTACAAAGGGTATAATAGCTAGAACAATGGGATTAAAAGAAAGGACAAAGGGCATAATAGCTAGAACAAAGGGCATAAAGGAGAGGACAATGGGATTAAAAGAAAGAACAATGGGATTAAAAGAAAGAACAAAGGGTATAATAGCTAGAACAAAGGGCATAAAGGAGAGGACAATGGGATTAAAAGAAAGAACAATGGGATTAAAAGAAAGAACAACGGGCATAATAGGAAGAACAAAGGGTATAAAGGAGAGGACAATGGGATTAAAAGAAAGAACAAAGGGCATAAAGGAGAGGACAATGGGATTAAAAGAAAGAACAATGGGATTAAAAGAAAGAACAACGGGCATAATAGGAAGAACAAAGGGTATAAAGGAGAGGACAATGGGATTAAAAGAAAGAACAATGGGATTAAAAGAGAGGACAATGGGATTAAAAGAAAGAACAATGGGATTAACAGAAAGAACAAAGGGTATAATAGCTAGAACAAAGGGCATAAAGGAGAGTACAAAGGGTATAATAGCTAGAACAATGGGATTAAAAGAAAGGACAAAGGGCATAATAGCTAGAACAAAGGGCATAAAGGAGAGGACAATGGGATTAAAAGAAAGAACAAAGGGCATAAAGGAGAGGACAATGGGATTAAAAGAAAGAACAAAGGGCATAAAGGAGAGGACAATGGGATTAAAAGAAAGAACAAAAGGCATAATAGGAAGAACAACGGGCATAATAGGAAGAACAAAGGGTATAAAGGAGAGGACAATGGGATTAAAAGAGAGGACAATGGGATTAAAAGAAAGAACAATGGGATTAAAAGAAAGAACAAAGGGTATAATAGCTAGAACAAAGGGCATAAAGGAGAGGACAATGGGATTAAAAGAAAGAACAATGGGATTAAAAGAAAGAACAACGGGCATAATAGGAAGAACAAAGGGTATAAAGGAGAGGACAATGGGATTAAAAGAAAGAACAAAGGGCATAAAGGAGAGGACAATGGGATTAAAAGAAAGAACAATGGGATTAAAAGAAAGAACAACGGGCATAATAGGAAGAACAAAGGGTATAAAGGAGAGGACAATGGGATTAAAAGAAAGAACAATGGGATTAAAAGAGAGGACAATGGGATTAAAAGAAAGAACAATGGGATTAACAGAAAGAACAAAGGGTATAATAGCTAGAACAAAGGGCATAAAGGAGAGTACAAAGGGTATAATAGCTAGAACAATGGGATTAAAAGAAAGGACAAAGGGCATAATAGCTAGAACAAAGGGCATAAAGGAGAGGACAATGGGATTAAAAGAAAGAACAAAGGGTATAATAGCTACAACAAAGGGCATAAAGCAGAGAACAAAGGGCATAATAGCTAGAACAAAGGGCATAAAGGAGAGGACAATGGGATTAAAAGAAAGAACAAAGGGCATAAAGGAGAGGACAATGGGATTAAAAGAAAGAACAAAGGGCATAAAGGAGAGGACAATGGGATTAAAAGAAAGAACAACGGGCATAATAGGAAGAACAAAGGGCATAAAGGAGAGGACAATGGGATTAAAAGAGAGGACAATGGGATTAAAAGAAAGAACAATGGGATTAAAAGAAAGAACAAAGGGTATAATAGCTAGAACAAAGGGCATAAAGGAGAGGACAATGGGATTAAAAGAAAGAACAATGGGATTAAAAGAAAGAACAACGGGCATAATAGGAAGAACAAAGGGTATAAAGGAGAGGACAATGGGATTAAAAGAAAGAACAAAGGGCATAAAGGAGAGGACAATGGGATTAAAAGAAAGAACAACGGGCATAATAGGAAGAACAAAGGGAATAAAGGAGAGGACAATGGGATTAAAAGAAAGAACAAAAGGCATAATAGGAAGAACAACGGGCATAATAGGAAGAACAAAGGGTATAAAGGAGAGGACAATGGGATTAAAAGAGAGGACAATGGGATTAAAAGAAAGAACAATGGGATTAAAAGAAAGAACAAAGGGTATAATAGCTAGAACAAAGGGCATAAAGGAGAGGACAATGGGATTAAAAGAAAGAACAATGGGATTAAAAGAAAGAACAACGGGCATAATAGGAAGAACAAAGGGTATAAAGGAGAGGACAATGGGATTAAAAGAAAGAACAAAGGGCATAAAGGAGAGGACAATGGGATTAAAAGAAAGAACAATGGGATTAAAAGAGAGGACAATGGGATTAAAAGAAAGAACAATGGGATTAACAGAAAGAACAAAGGGTATAATAGCTAGAACAAAGGGCATAAAGGAGAGTACAAAGGGTATAATAGCTAGAACAATGGGATTAAAAGAAAGGACAAAGGGCATAATAGCTAGAACAAAGGGCATAAAGGAGAGGACAATGGGATTAAAAGAAAGAACAAAGGGTATAATAGCTACAACAAAGGGCATAAAGCAGAGAACAAAGGGCATAATAGCTAGAACAAAGGGCATAAAGGAGAGGACAATGGGATTAAAAGAAAGAACAATGGGATTAAAAGAAAGAACAACGGGCATAATAGGAAGAACAAAGGGTATAAAGGAGAGGACAATGGGATTAAAAGAAAGAACAAAGGGCATAAAGGAGAGGACAATGGGATTAAAAGAAAGAACAATGGGATTAAAAGAAAGAACAACGGGCATAATAGGAAGAACAAAGGGTATAAAGGAGAGGACAATGGGATTAAAAGAAAGAACAATGGGATTAAAAGAGAGGACAATGGGATTAAAAGAAAGAACAATGGGATTAACAGAAAGAACAAAGGGTATAATAGCTAGAACAAAGGGTATAATAGCTAGAACAATGGGATTAAAAGAAAGAACAAAGGGTATAATAGCTAGAATAAAGGCGAGGACAATGGGATTAAAAGAAAGAACAAAGGGATTAAAAGAAAGAACAAAGGGTATAAAGGAGAGGACAATGAAAGAAAGGCATAAGTAGTTTGGTGTCCTTTCTACTATATACTTTCATTAATGTTTGAATATGCATGATATCATTATACATAATGTATATAAAAGTATACTAATCAAAGTAGTCAGAGCATCACACGTGCAACAACATACTGTACACTATGTCTATATCTATCATACAGTAAGCTAAGTAAATAAATATAGTAAAAGTATAGTAATGCTTATCATTTCTCTATAATGTGTTACATGTTTAACTAAGTATATCTACTACAGTTGTATATAGACAAGTATATACACATAGACATACTGTAACTAAGTATATGTACTTTGACATACATTAAACATGTTACACATATAGAAGTAATATAAATATACTTAGTTACACCCCTAACAGATTATGCAGTTCGTATATAATGTGTTAAGATATTGTTTGTAGCTTAGTTTATTTACTTAGGCTAGTGTATGATACAGTGGAATGTAAACGGTAGTTACATGTAAAATGTATGTACATATACACATAGTGTACAGTATATGGAAACATTAATGAAACTATATACTCCTATTATGCCCATTGTTCTTTCTTTTAATCCCATTGTCCTCTCCTTTATACCCTTTGTTTTTCCTATTATGCCTATTGTTCTTTCTTTTAATCCCATTGTCCTCTCCTTTATACCCTTTGTTCTTCCTATTATGCCTTTTGTTCTTTCTATTATGCCTTTTGTTCTTTCTTTTAATCCCATTGTCCTCTCCTTTATACCCTTTGTTCTTCCCATTATGCCTATTGTTCTTTCTATTATGCCTTTTGTTCTTTCTTTTAATCCCATTGTCCTCTCCTTTATACCCTTTGTTCTTCCTATTATGCCTTTTATTCTTTCTTTTAATGCCATTGTCCTCTCCTTTATACCCTTTGTTCTTCCTATTATGCCTATTGTTCTTTCTTTTAATCCCATTGTCCTCTCCTTTATACCCTTTGTTCTTCCTATTATGCCTATTGTTCTTTCTTTTAATCCCATTGTCCTCTCCTTTATTCCCTTTGTTCTTCCTATTATGCCTATTGTTCTTTCTTTTAATCCCATTGTCCTCTCCTTTATACCCTTTGTTTTTCCTATTATGCCTATTGTTCTTTCTTTTAATCCCATTGTCCTTTCTTTTAATCCCATTGTCCTCTCCTTTATACCCTTTGTTCTTCCTATTATGCCTTTTGTTCTTTCTTTTAATCCCATTGTCCTCTCCTTTATACCCTTTGTTCTTTCTATTATGCCTATTGTTCTTTCTTTTAATCCCATTGTTCTTTCTTTTAATCCCATTGTCCTCTCCTTTATACCCTTTGTTTTTCCTATTATGCCTTTTATTCTTCCTATTATGCCTTTTGTTCTTTCTTTTAATCCCATTGTCCTCTCTTTTAATCCCATTGTCCTCTCCTTTATACCCTTTGTTTTTCCTATTATGCCTTTTATTCTTCCTATTATGCCTTTTGTTCTTTCTTTTAATCCCATTGTCCTCTCCTTTATACCCTTTGTTCTTCCTATTATGCCTTTTGTTCTTTCTTTTAATGCCATTGTCCTCTCCTTTATACCCTTTGTTTTTCCTATTATGCCTTTTGTTCTTTCTTTTAATCCCATTGTCCTCTCCTTTATACCCTTTGTTTTTCCTATTATGCCTATTGTTCTTTCGTTTAATCCCATTGTCCTCTCCTTTATACCCTTTGTTTTTCCAATTATGCCTTTTGTTTTTCCTATTATGCCTTTTGTTCTTTCTTTTAATCCCATTGTCCTCTCCTTTATACCCTTTGTTCTTCCTATTATGCCTTTTGTTCTTTCTATTATGCCTTTTGTTCTTTCTTTTAATCCCATTGTCCTCTCCTTTATACCCTTTGTTCTTCCTATTATGCCTTTTATTCTTTCTTTTAATGCCATTGTCCTCTCCTTTATACCCTTTGTTCTTCCTATTATGCCTATTGTTCTTTCTTTTAATCCCATTGTCCTCTCCTTTATACCCTTTGTTCTTCCTATTATGCCTATTGTTCTTTCTTTTAATCCCATTGTCCTCTCCTTTATTCCCTTTGTTCTTCCTATTATGCCTATTGTTCTTTCTTTTAATCCCATTGTCCTCTCCTTTATACCCTTTGTTTTTCCTATTATGCCTATTGTTCTTTCTTTTAATCCCATTGTCCTTTCTTTTAATCCCATTGTCCTCTCCTTTATACCCTTTGTTCTTCCTATTATGCCTTTTGTTCTTTCTTTTAATCCCATTGTCCTCTCCTTTATACCCTTTGTTCTTTCTATTATGCCTATTGTTCTTTCTTTTAATCCCATTGTTCTTTCTTTTAATCCCATTGTCCTCTCCTTTATACCCTTTGTTTTTCCTATTATGCCTTTTATTCTTCCTATTATGCCTTTTGTTCTTTCTTTTAATCCCATTGTCCTCTCTTTTAATCCCATTGTCCTCTCCTTTATACCCTTTGTTTTTCCTATTATGCCTTTTATTCTTCCTATTATGCCTTTTGTTCTTTCTTTTAATCCCATTGTCCTCTCCTTTATACCCTTTGTTCTTCCTATTATGCCTTTTGTTCTTTCTTTTAATGCCATTGTCCTCTCCTTTATACCCTTTGTTTTTCCTATTATGCCTTTTGTTCTTTCTTTTAATCCCATTGTCCTCTCCTTTATACCCTTTGTTTTTCCTATTATGCCTATTGTTCTTTCGTTTAATCCCATTGTCCTCTCCTTTATACCCTTTGTTTTTCCAATTATGCCTTTTGTTCTTCCTATTATGCCTATTGTTCTTTCTTTTAATCCCATTGTCCTCTCCTTTATACCCTTTGTTTTTCCTATTATGCCTATTGTTCTTTCTTTTAATCCCATTGTCCTTTCTTTTAATCCCATTGTCCTCTCCTTTATACCCTTTGTTCTTCCTATTATGCCTTTTGTTCTTTCTTTTAATCCCATTGTCCTCTCCTTTATACCCTTTGTTCTTTCTATTATGCCTATTGTTCTTTCTTTTAATCCCATTGTTCTTTCTTTTAATCCCATTGTCCTCTCCTTTATACCCTTTGTTTTTCCTATTATGCCTTTTATTCTTCCTATTATGCCTTTTGTTCTTTCTTTTAATCCCATTGTCCTCTCTTTTAATCCCATTGTCCTCTCCTTTATACCCTTTGTTTTTCCTATTATGCCTTTTATTCTTCCTATTATGCCTTTTGTTCTTTCTTTTAATCCCATTGTCCTCTCCTTTATACCCTTTGTTCTTCCTATTATGCCTTTTGTTCTTTCTTTTAATGCCATTGTCCTCTCCTTTATTCCCTTTGTTCTTCCTATTATGCCTATTGTTCTTTCTTTTAATCCCATTGTCCTCTCCTTTATACCCTTTGTTTTTCCTATTATGCCTATTGTTCTTTCTTTTAATCCCATTGTCCTTTCTTTTAATCCCATTGTCCTCTCCTTTATACCCTTTGTTCTTCCTATTATGCCTTTTGTTCTTTCTTTTAATCCCATTGTCCTCTCCTTTATACCCTTTGTTCTTTCTATTATGCCTATTGTTCTTTCTTTTAATCCCATTGTTCTTTCTTTTAATCCCATTGTCCTCTCCTTTATACCCTTTGTTTTTCCTATTATGCCTTTTATTCTTCCTATTATGCCTTTTGTTCTTTCTTTTAATCCCATTGTCCTCTCCTTTATACCCTTTGTTTTTCCTATTATGCCTATTGTTCTTTCTTTTAATCCCATTGTCCTTTCTTTTAATCCCATTGTCCTCTCCTTTATACCCTTTGTTCTTCCTATTATGCCTTTTGTTCTTTCTTTTAATCCCATTGTCCTCTCCTTTATACCCTTTGTTCTTTCTATTATGCCTATTGTTCTTTCTTTTAATCCCATTGTCCTCTCCTTTATTCCCTTTGTTCTTCCTATTATGCCTATTGTTCTTTCTTTTAATCCCATTGTCCTCTCCTTTATACCCTTTGTTTTTCCTATTATGCCTATTGTTCTTTCTTTTAATCCCATTGTCCTTTCTTTTAATCCCATTGTCCTCTCCTTTATACCCTTTGTTCTTCCTATTATGCCTTTTGTTCTTTCTTTTAATCCCATTGTCCTCTCCTTTATACCCTTTGTTCTTTCTATTATGCCTATTGTTCTTTCTTTTAATCCCATTGTTCTTTCTTTTAATCCCATTGTCCTCTCCTTTATACCCTTTGTTTTTCCTATTATGCCTTTTATTCTTCCTATTATGCCTTTTGTTCTTTCTTTTAATCCCATTGTCCTCTCTTTTAATCCCATTGTCCTCTCCTTTATACCCTTTGTTCTTCCTATTATGCCTTTTGTTCTTTCTTTTAATGCCATTGTCCTCTCCTTTATACCCTTTGTTTTTCCTATTATGCCTTTTGTTCTTTCTTTTAATCCCATTGTCCTCTCCTTTATACCCTTTGTTTTTCCTATTATGCCTATTGTTCTTTCGTTTAATCCCATTGTCCTCTCCTTTATACCCTTTGTTTTTCCAATTATGCCTTTTATTCTTCCTATTATGCCTTTTGTTTTTTCTTTTAATCCCATTGTCCTCTCCTTTATACCCTTTGTTTTTCCTATTATGCCTATTGTTCTTTCTTTTAATCCCATTGTCCTCTCCTTTATACCCTTTGTTTTTCCTATTATGCCTTTTGTTCTTTCTTTTAATCCCATTGTCCTCTCCTTTATACCCTTTGTTCTTCCTATTATGCCTTTTGTTCTTTCTATTATGCCTTTTGTTCTTTCTTTTAATCCCATTGTCCTCTCCTTTATACCCTTTGTTCTTCCTATTATGCCTTTTATTCTTTCTTTTAATGCCATTGTCCTCTCCTTTATACCCTTTGTTCTTCCTATTATGCCTATTGTTCTTTCTTTTAATCCCATTGTCCTCTCCTTTATACCCTTTGTTCTTCCTATTATGCCTATTGTTCTTTCTTTTAATCCCATTGTCCTCTCCTTTATTCCCTTTGTTCTTCCTATTATGCCTATTGTTCTTTCTTTTAATCCCATTGTCCTCTCCTTTATACCCTTTGTTTTTCCTATTATGCCTATTGTTCTTTCTTTTAATCCCATTGTCCTTTCTTTTAATCCCATTGTCCTCTCCTTTATACCCTTTGTTCTTCCTATTATGCCTTTTGTTCTTTCTTTTAATCCCATTGTCCTCTCCTTTATACCCTTTGTTCTTTCTATTATGCCTATTGTTCTTTCTTTTAATCCCATTGTTCTTTCTTTTAATCCCATTGTCCTCTCCTTTATACCCTTTGTTTTTCCTATTATGCCTTTTATTCTTCCTATTATGCCTTTTGTTCTTTCTTTTAATCCCATTGTCCTCTCTTTTAATCCCATTGTCCTCTCCTTTATACCCTTTGTTTTTCCTATTATGCCTTTTATTCTTCCTATTATGCCTTTTGTTCTTTCTTTTAATCCCATTGTCCTCTCCTTTATACCCTTTGTTCTTCCTATTATGCCTTTTGTTCTTTCTTTTAATGCCATTGTCCTCTCCTTTATACCCTTTGTTTTTCCTATTATGCCTTTTGTTCTTTCTTTTAATCCCATTGTCCTCTCCTTTATACCCTTTGTTTTTCCTATTATGCCTATTGTTCTTTCGTTTAATCCCATTGTCCTCTCCTTTATACCCTTTGTTTTTCCAATTATGCCTTTTGTTCTTCCTATTATGCCTATTGTTCTTTCTTTTAATCCCATTGTCCTCTCCTTTATACCCTTTGTTTTTCCTATTATGCCTATTGTTCTTTCTTTTAATCCCATTGTCCTTTCTTTTAATCCCATTGTCCTCTCCTTTATACCCTTTGTTCTTCCTATTATGCCTTTTGTTCTTTCTTTTAATCCCATTGTCCTCTCCTTTATACCCTTTGTTCTTTCTATTATGCCTATTGTTCTTTCTTTTAATCCCATTGTTCTTTCTTTTAATCCCATTGTCCTCTCCTTTATACCCTTTGTTTTTCCTATTATGCCTTTTATTCTTCCTATTATGCCTTTTGTTCTTTCTTTTAATCCCATTGTCCTCTCTTTTAATCCCATTGTCCTCTCCTTTATACCCTTTGTTTTTCCTATTATGCCTTTTATTCTTCCTATTATGCCTTTTGTTCTTTCTTTTAATCCCATTGTCCTCTCCTTTATACCCTTTGTTCTTCCTATTATGCCTTTTGTTCTTTCTTTTAATGCCATTGTCCTCTCCTTTATTCCCTTTGTTCTTCCTATTATGCCTATTGTTCTTTCTTTTAATCCCATTGTCCTCTCCTTTATACCCTTTGTTTTTCCTATTATGCCTATTGTTCTTTCTTTTAATCCCATTGTCCTTTCTTTTAATCCCATTGTCCTCTCCTTTATACCCTTTGTTCTTCCTATTATGCCTTTTGTTCTTTCTTTTAATCCCATTGTCCTCTCCTTTATACCCTTTGTTCTTTCTATTATGCCTATTGTTCTTTCTTTTAATCCCATTGTTCTTTCTTTTAATCCCATTGTCCTCTCCTTTATACCCTTTGTTTTTCCTATTATGCCTTTTATTCTTCCTATTATGCCTTTTGTTCTTTCTTTTAATCCCATTGTCCTCTCCTTTATACCCTTTGTTTTTCCTATTATGCCTATTGTTCTTTCTTTTAATCCCATTGTCCTTTCTTTTAATCCCATTGTCCTCTCCTTTATACCCTTTGTTCTTCCTATTATGCCTTTTGTTCTTTCTTTTAATCCCATTGTCCTCTCCTTTATACCCTTTGTTCTTTCTATTATGCCTATTGTTCTTTCTTTTAATCCCATTGTCCTCTCCTTTATTCCCTTTGTTCTTCCTATTATGCCTATTGTTCTTTCTTTTAATCCCATTGTCCTCTCCTTTATACCCTTTGTTTTTCCTATTATGCCTATTGTTCTTTCTTTTAATCCCATTGTCCTTTCTTTTAATCCCATTGTCCTCTCCTTTATACCCTTTGTTCTTCCTATTATGCCTTTTGTTCTTTCTTTTAATCCCATTGTCCTCTCCTTTATACCCTTTGTTCTTTCTATTATGCCTATTGTTCTTTCTTTTAATCCCATTGTTCTTTCTTTTAATCCCATTGTCCTCTCCTTTATACCCTTTGTTTTTCCTATTATGCCTTTTATTCTTCCTATTATGCCTTTTGTTCTTTCTTTTAATCCCATTGTCCTCTCTTTTAATCCCATTGTCCTCTCCTTTATACCCTTTGTTCTTCCTATTATGCCTTTTGTTCTTTCTTTTAATGCCATTGTCCTCTCCTTTATACCCTTTGTTTTTCCTATTATGCCTTTTGTTCTTTCTTTTAATCCCATTGTCCTCTCCTTTATACCCTTTGTTTTTCCTATTATGCCTATTGTTCTTTCGTTTAATCCCATTGTCCTCTCCTTTATACCCTTTGTTTTTCCAATTATGCCTTTTATTCTTCCTATTATGCCTTTTGTTTTTTCTTTTAATCCCATTGTCCTCTCCTTTATACCCTTTGTTTTTCCTATTATGCCTATTGTTCTTTCTTTTAATCCCATTGTCCTTTCTTTTAATCCCATTGTCCTCTCCTTTATACCCTTTGTTCTTCCTATTATGCCTTTTGTTCTTTCTTTTAATCCCATTGTCCTCTCCTTTATACCCTTTGTTCTTTCTATTATGCCTATTGTTCTTTCTTTTAATCCCATTGTTCTTTCTTTTAATCCCATTGTCCTCTCCTTTATACCCTTTGTTTTTCCTATTATGCCTTTTGTTCTTTCTTTTAATGCCATTGTCCTCTCCTTTATACCCTTTGTTTTTCCTATTATGCCTTTTGTTCTTTCTTTTAATCCCATTGTCCTCTCCTTTATACCCTTTGTTTTTCCTATTATGCCTATTGTTCTTTCGTTTAATCCCATTGTCCTCTCCTTTATACCCTTTGTTTTTCCAATTATGCCTTTTATTCTTCCTATTATGCCTTTTGTTTTTTCTTTTAATCCCATTGTCCTCTCCTTTATACCCTTTGTTTTTCCTATTATGCCTATTGTTCTTTCTTTTAATCCCATTGTCCTTTCTTTTAATCCCATTGTCCTCTCCTTTATACCCTTTGTTCTTCCTATTATGCCTTTTGTTCTTTCTTTTAATCCCATTGTCCTCTCCTTTATACCCTTTGTTCTTTCTATTATGCCTATTGTTCTTTCTTTTAATCCCATTGTTCTTTCTTTTAATCCCATTGTCCTCTCCTTTATACCCTTTGTTTTTCCTATTATGCCTTTTATTCTTCCTATTATGCCTTTTGTTCTTTCTTTTAATCCCATTGTCCTCTCCTTTATACCCTTTGTTTTTCCTATTATGCCTATTGTTCTTTCTTTTAATCCCATTGTCCTTTCTTTTAATCCCATTGTCCTCTCCTTTATACCCTTTGTTTTTCCTATTATGCCTTTTATTCTTCCTATTATGCCTTTTGTTCTTTCTTTTAATCCCATTGTCCTCTCCTTTATACCCTTTGTTTTTCCTATTATGCCTTTTATTCTTCCTATTATGCCTTTTGTTCTTTCTTTTAATCCCATTGTCCTCTCCTTTATACCCTTTGTTTTTCCTATTATGCCTATTGTTCTTTCTTTTAATCCCATTGTCCTTTCTTTTAATCCCATTGTCCTCTCCTTTATACCCTTTGTTTTTCCTATTATGCCTATTGTTCTTTCTTTTAATCCCATTGTCCTCTCCTTTATACCCTTTGTTTTTCCAATTATGCCTTTTATTCTTCCTATTATGCCTTTTGTTTTTTCTTTTAATCCCATTGTCCTCTCCTTTATACCCTTTGTTTTTCCTATTATGCCTTTTATTCTTCCTATTATGCCTTTTGTTCTTTCTTTTAATCCCATTGTCCTCTCCTTTATACCCTTTGTTCTTCCTATTATGCCTTTTATTCTTTCTTTTAATGCCATTGTCCTCTCCTTTATACCCTTTGTTTTTCCTATTATGCCTTTTGTTCTTTCTTTTAATCCCATTGTCCTCTCCTTTATACCCTTTGTTTTTCCTATTATGCCTATTGTTCTTTCTTTTAATCCCATTGTCCTCTCCTTTATACCCTTTGTTTTTCCAATTATGCCTTTTATTCTTCCTATTATGCCTTTTGTTCTTTCTTTTAATCCCATTGTCCTTTCCTTTATACCCTTTGTTTTTCCTATTATGCCTTTTGTTCTTTCTTTTAATCCCATTGTTCTTGCTTTTAATCCCATTGTCCTCTCCTTTATACCCTTTGTTTTTCCTATTATGCCTTTTGTTTTTCCTATTATGCCTATTGTTCTTTCTTTTAATCCCATTGTCCTCTCCTTTATACCCTTTGTTCTTCCTATTATGCTTTTTGTTCTTTCTTTTAATCCCATTGTCCTCTCCTTTATACCCTTTGTTTTTCCTATTATGCCTTTTGTTCTTTCTTTTAATCCCATTGTTCTTGCTTTTAATCCCATTGTCCTCTCCTTTATACCCTTGGTTCTTTCTTTTAATCCCATTGTCCTTTCTAAAAGGCCCTTTGTTCTATACTTTTTGTTCTTACCGGAATTCCTGGATGTCGTGTAGAAGATCATCACTGCAAACTTCGCTGCTTTCCCACTTGTCAAGATGGCAAAATCACCTAACCAAAAAGCCCTATGTTTACAACCTTGTTTCAGCAACACCCTTTACTTGTTTATAAATACCAACTCATATGAAACAATATTACAAACTTTAAACAAAATCTACAAATTGTGTAATACTTTAACGAATACCTTAAAGGTTGGATACACCATTTGCTCATATCGAAACATTGCATAACTGAATTATTAATATCGTGGTTGAAAGAACAAAATGATTGAACTAGATATCCTGTAATTCTTAAGCAGAAAACAACTGCCTAACTACATTTGAAAAACGACCGCTTTTTGTTTGCGTTTCTCACCATCCATAATTGTAAAACGATATTTACTAACGATAACAACTCCACCGATTTAAGCAATTGTGTATCCTACCTTTAAGCACGTACATATGCGATACAAATCTTTGGTCTCCATGTTAAAACCCCTCAAGAAGACATGTACACATTAGAGTTTGCTCCTATTTGTGGAAACTACTTTCTACAAGAGAGAGCAACATTCAATGTGAACACATATTTTTGATAGCTTTTGCTGTATAATCCTCACAAACAGTACACAAATACAGGGTAGCCCACCCTGGACAGGCGTAGTTGAAGTATGCTTGTCTGCTTTTGGTGGGCCACTTTGTATAACATGGTTTGAGGGTAGATAATATTAGCTACCCGAGATAAGCTAGCCATCGTTGAACCATGTTATAATTATTTGTTTTACTGTACCTCATACATATCCAGTTGCCATTACAATTTTAGTAGCTTAAAGGGATCATATACGTTTGGTAATAAAAACTTACTTGGTAAGAAGTAAAGCAGCTTTGGATTGTATAATGCATTTTTAGAAACTTTTCACTTCGAAGTACATGTACTGCGGTTATGGAAAAAGATATCACTTTTTATCCCAAAAAAATTGAATCTGAAAAGCGTTACTGCAGTGACGTTTCTCAGACTGTGTATTCCAATGCAGATTATTTTTCCTGCGTGGACATAACCGCTCCAGATTTTCGCAATATCTCAAAATCACTACCACCTTTTAAAATGAAATTTTTACAAGTTAGTTTTATGGTATATATCTATAACTATATAGGATTTAAACAAACAATGGGTTCAAATTACCAAACGTGTACGATCCCTTTAAGAAAATTGAAAGCTAAACTGCTTAACATAATTTCACATTTTATAAAACGTTAACACCAAATTGTAAATGGCAAAAGGATTTTTTATTTTTTTTTATTCGTTTCATCATCAAAAAGTTAAATATCATAATTGGTTGGATTGGAACCATTTAACAATGAATAAAGGTCAGTTTATACTTGGTGCAAATGCGAATTCGCAAAAGTTTAACAAATTTGAACCCTGGCAGGAAATTTTACGCCGATTGCTTTGTGACGCAAAAGTATAAACCAGCCTTTACACATTGCTTTAATATAGTCTGACCCTTTAATTAAAACCACCTGCAAGCAATATGAATTAAGGTGGCTGGCGTTCTTGAAGGTGGCTGGCGTTCTTGAAGGTGGCAGCCTAAAATCGACTTAAGCCTTAGACAAAGCCAGGAAAACAGTCGCCACTGGCAACAACTCCGGAAAATACAGGTTGAGTCAATAAGAAGTTCCCTCAAAACTTAAATAACATGAAAGTACATCTATTTGTTGGTCAACTGTGAAAAAATGACACAATAAGGAAATCCAAATGATGTTCTCTAGACAGAAAAAAAAGGTAGGCTTTCTTTATGCACATAATTTTGTCACGAAAAAAGTAAATTCAGAAATTCAAAAAAACTGTATAAAGCCAAAAACAGTATACGTTATTTTATTTCATTTTTTTTCTTTGTGTATATTTGCCTTAAATCTATTTATATATAAAGAGGTAACTTTCTTTTGACCCACCCTATACTTCAAGAACTAAATAAAGCAACATCTACAGATTGCACTTTAAACGATCCAGTTGGGTCCGTGAGACACCATCACTAACTCATGAAGAAACCATTTAAGCCACCGTCATCATAGCTACCACCACCACCTCTTCGGCCTCCCCTCCTTCCGCCTCTCCCGCGGCCACCACCCCCTCCAAACCCCAAGCCACCACCTCCCCAGCCACCGTCGCGTTGACTGTCCCGATTCCTTCCTCCGTACCCACTCCCTCCACCTTCTCTGTTTCGATAGCCACCGCCGTGTTCTCGCTCTGTGCCACGCTCCTGCTCCTTCTTTTCCTTGTATCGCTCGAATCTCTCAGACATCTCTGTCAGATCATCGGGGATTTCCTGTAGAGAAAAAAAGCAGAAGAGGCGGCCATTACAACAGATACAAATACGAGCAGGAGTGGCATCAGAGTTTAAATGCACAATAGTACAACACTGTTCAACCAAACATAGTCAAACGACTTTCGTTGTCATTTTGGTAGCTCTCTTTAAGTGCTTACCGAGAAGTTCCTAGATGTCAAATATAGCACAAGAATAATACTGCTAATGAGTTGAGAACGCACTCAACAAGGACATGAACACTCTTTGCACCTACTTGAAGCACTGGAGGATAAAACTAAGTGAACGCAAATGCTTACTGAGAAGTTCATGAATGTCGAGCAGATTTTGATGTCATTTTGGTTGCTCTCTTTAAGTGCTTACTGAAAAGTTCCCAGATGTCGAACTGGAAGAAGAACAACACTAAAGAGTTGACGACGCACTCGACGAACATTAACACTCTTTGCACCTACTTGAAGCACTGGAGGTTGAAACTACATGTAAGTGAAGGCAAATGCTTACTGAGAAGTTCATGAATGTCGTGCAGATTTGTTGTTCTCTTTAAGTGCTTACTGAGAAGTTACCGGATATAGAAATTGTTTGACTACCTGTCATGTAACTATTACGGGCGAGTTTTAGTCGGGCAACCATAAGGCGTTCACTAATAGCAAATCAAACAGCCTGGGGATGCGGTGATCTGCTGCATCCCCAAGATGTAGTAGCCAGTGTTCTTCTATTGCGCACAGGACCGCAAGAACTCTCAATGCACAAGTACATATATTATTGTACAGGGTGGTCGATGAATAACTTTTCAGGCGTTTCTCAAACAGTTCTAGATCGGCAATAGATCGCATTGGAAGACCATTCCACAGCTTGGGGCATGCAAATGTTCTATCACCATACGAAATGTTGATGTTCCGAGGAGCGAGGTTGGCATGTACGGTTAGACACAGACCATGTGTAGCTTTGAAGACGATGAGAATGATGCGAGACTGTACTGGCGATCAGTGTAGAGTTTTAAGGACAGCTGTTATATGATCCTTCATGTGAGGGCTGCTACGTCTATACTCGGACGCTTCAATTCGTTGGCCACAAACCAGTACGGCGTTCTGGGCGATCCTTATCGGCGATCCTTATCGGCGTTCCGGATCACCGTCCATCACAATCCGCAAGCCGCACATTTAAGGGTAGTAGTTTGGGCATGCTGAGGGCTTCACAATCCTGACAGGGCAAATACTGCACATTTCGACGTCTTTTGGTCTAAGACCGATCTTATTATGTCAGCAAGTGTTGAGCAGTGTCCCCCACTAAAAACTGCATTGTGATGCGGTGAACATTGGGTAACATCATCCACACATAGGGCTACTGAATGTTACAGTTGCTGAATCCGAATGAAAAACATTATATAATAGCCGGGAAAATCTATATGTGACCCGCTCCTACGAAACCCAACATAAGTTGCACAGGCTATTTCGAGATACAGCTCGTCAAAGTTAAAATGGGGTAAACAAATCTGGCCGACTTCGATTTTTGTTTTTCATTTTTTTTTTATTCTTTAATATGTATACTTAACTTTAACTCTCAGTTAAACAAAATCAACTTTATTGATGAGAAAGTACAAAAATCATGCATTTATTGAGGCAAACTGTGTCCTAAAAGTGGTAATTTATCTCCCAAATACATCGTCTTAAAATCCTCATAAAATTGAAAGTATGTATGGTATCAAGGTGGTTTTGGTACCAAATGAAAGCTGAAGATGATGTGTACTAAATGGAAATAACAATATCTCACTTTTCAAAAAAACAACTTATGTCTGGTTTTGTTGGAGCAGGTCACATATTTAAAACAGCAACCGAATTCACGAAAAAGTGCGCAGCTTGCGCAATGAGTAGGACTTAAACATTTGTTGCGTAGCTTCGCAACATTTTATATAATCCACACATTTCGGATGAGGATAATTAACGTGTTTATAACAACTGTTTGTGTATAATTGTGTTCTTTCACAAAACAGTAGTTGAATCACCACCACCACCACCCGTCATTTTAACAAATTTGGTCCGACTTTCTGCAGAATCCTGCAGCAACTCTATAAATTCTGACACAAGTAAAATAGCAATTTGTTTAAACACAAGGCCGTGAGTGTCATTTATCAAGCTTGATAATTTTATTTTAATATCGCTGAACCAAGGGGCGGGATTATTTTTAACGAAACTCGATCCGAAGCGTGTTCAGGCTGACAGTGCCGGGAAGCACACCCACGCATTTCCGGCCTTGCGCGCTGCTGACATACATTTCCGAACTTGAACTTGGCGTGTTTATGCGTCATCCGTTTGGAATTTTGTGAAATTTTTGCGTTTATATACGTCATCCGGCGCAAACTGGTTAAGCAATGACATTCATGGTTTACTGGTAAATTAGGTTATTTCCAGTCTCTATGTCTCAACTTACACCACCTAAATCGACTGCTCAAGTTCTGCCATTATTTGTTGCACACACAAAAAGTTGCGTGACTTGCGCCATTGTGCAGGGTTTCGTGAAATCAGCTTCTGTTGTGTTCAAGGATTACGCAAACGCTTCGCATTTCAACGTTAAGTATTATTATCTAACCTGATTTGCTTCATTCATGATGCGCATGATGTCAGCAGCCCATCGCCAATCACGACGTGTCATCAGAGTCAAGGAGGTACCAGTACGCCTACAAATAAACAAATAAACCAAAATCAGTGCTGAAATACACGGACAGAGCAGTGATAAATCTGTAGGGCTGTTCATTTTCAAATGATTCAGTATTCGAATATTCATAACTAAAAAAAAAAAGGTGTATACGAAGGGCATCGGTTAAAATTTGTATGTGGCAATTAAGAATATTAATTGAGAATTAAGAATATTAAGTTTTTTTAGAACACAAAACATACAGGGATCAACCACAGAAAAATGCGACAATCGCAATCCAAGATTGACTTGTTTTCGGAGTTGTGGCTCCCAAAAAGAGAGACAATAGTAGGAATTTCAAGATATAAAGTAGGAAAAAAAGGAGCAAGGTACGAATATCTGCAAACCTGTACATTTAAAGTGCCGACCACAAACTTACCCGGCGCGTCCAGTACGACCGACTCTATGCACGTACTCTTCAATGTGGTTGGGGCAGTCGTAATTTAGGACGTGCGTGATATCTTTGATGTCCAGACCACGGGATGCAACGTCTGTAGCTATCAGAATACGCACTGTACCTGCACAAAGTACGGATATCAAGAGGTTAATGGCTATAGCTGTGGCTATGATAACAGAACACACTTTAACAGTGGTTGACTGCTGTCATGTGGAATATGTGAGGGGTTCTGGCAAAATGAGACGGAACTGGGCAAAGGTTGAATTGAGAATTCCTAGACATTAAAAAAGCGGATAAAATTCTCCTTACAATACTGTTTCTTGTTCTTCAATCGGACATTCCATTAACAAGTTGTGGCTGTTTAAAATTTGCATTTACCAACAGGTCGCAAAAGTAAAATATTGAGAAAAAGGCCTTTGAAGTTTGGAAAAATGTCAATTGTTTTTCCTTAGAAACACTGTTATTCCATTACTTTCCTACTAATTCTTAAAAAACATGGTTCGTAGACATAACAAAGATTACAAATATCAATAAATCTGAAAATTTGAGGAAAATAACTACCATTCACTAATTTGCATTTTTCTCTTCTATATCCTGTGCCCAGTTCCTTCTCATTTTGCCAGAACGCCTCACATATGACATTTTAAACACCCGAGGGGTGCAAAGCACCCAAGGGGTACAAAGCACCCAAGGGGTACAAAGCACCCAAAGCCAAGGGTGCTATGCATCCATGAAGGTGTTCATCAAAACGTCATATCCCACATTACAGCAGTCAACAATTGTTTTGTTATATCTGTGTTTCAAACTCAGCAGACATTATGAGGAATGAAGATATGAAACGTTCAAGTAAACATTTGTTTTACTGTAGAAATCACGCAAACAAACTGCAGTGCTGGTGGTAAACTCAAACTTATCACACGCACTCAAAACAGCTGATCGTCTGATCGTCTACTTGTTCGCAGCTCCACTAGAGTTTACTACCATGAACAGTGTGTAGGTGAAAAGTGCGCGGGTACCAATGAAACACAGCTCACAGAACAGCAGTCGTGTGATATTCCACATGGAATGTGCTATGCGTTGTTACACACCGGACACGTGTTGAACAGTGCCTCTTTAAGTTTTGTAAGATTTTGTAAGATTTACCTTCTTTGAATTCAGAGAGTGCCTGCTCTCTGTCGTATTGTTCCCTGCCTCCATGGATACACTGGACCGGGATGTCTAGAAGAGACATCTCAGAAGACAGCTCATCTGCCCTGTAGAGGGCAGCAACACAATTCAAAGTCAAACTAATGTTCAACTGAACTATAGAAAGTAACTGTTTAGTCAGGCATATTGGTCAATCAAATGCTAAAAGCATGGAATTTGGCTCCCAATCATAGTATGTCATGAGAAATATTTTTGGCTATAGGGCCATCGCAGATTCGTCCTCAAAATAGAGGTAACATTAAAAGCAATTTTCAAAATTCTCAACACGGCTGCCATTGCATGTTATTGTACCTATATTGTCTTCACGTTACTGGGAGCCATCGGAGAGTGGTGGACTCCACTGATAGACTACCCATTTAAAATTAATCGATACAAAAACAAAAACAAAATAAACACTAATTTGACAGAGTTTAAAATTGAAGTCTGAGTTAAAATGTTGTTGACAACTATATTACACTGACTTACGTGGATTTGCGTCCCACAAACACCAGTAACTTCCCATCTTCTTGTAGACCTGATATGAAATCAACTAACTGAAAACAAAGAACAAAAACAGTGGTTATTAACCAGTTCACGTCGGACTCCGACATTCAACACGGATGCCAGATATTACTGAGAAGCCTAACAATTATACACATCTGCAAATTTAGACTAAAATTGAGCAATAGTTTTCTCAGCTTAGGAGCTAAAACACAAGGTAAATAAGCCAGTTGAATATCTGGATCGAAGTCACATGTCATTCCGAATGACAATTTCTCTAACGTAAATGTTATGTAATGTTCAATACGCAAACACCCATAGTGGGAGCATCTTGGAAATCTCTTCTTGCACCGTCAATGAACATTAGATTATCCCGAATGAACTCTGACCCCAACTGATACCATCAGTTTTCATTGTGCGCACGTGCAGTTGAAATATCAAATTGGCTTTTTTATAAAAACTCGTCCTTACACGTTCTTTCTTGTATTCTTCATCAATGACTTCGACTAGCTGAGTAACACTATGGCACGCCTAAACAAACAAAATACAAAAAAATCAACATTGAAAATAATCAAAGTAACTACATACAAACACAAATCTATAAAGCCAAGTATATCGGCAGTGTGTATAGGTAATACATCATTTAAAAACATCAAAAAACAGACCTACCAAATTATTAGTACTTGATTGTAAGTGAATAATAATGGTGTGTTGTCTTTTTTTTAAAAGGGCAAGGTTTGTATCAATTTCCATTGGGGGCCGGTTTCCATTGGGGGCCGGCTGACCATTAACAACAAAAACTGACCTTTGTGCTGGGATAATACCTGAGGGTCGCGCCGATCGTGGGTGAGAATGGCTCGAGTGCCATTTATCAAGCCTGAACGGAGCGCTACCGAGTGTATTATAAGGGAATAAATGTGTGTTCGAGAGGTTTTAATCACTCTGTTTAATACCGCTTGGAGTCTGGGTGCTGATAATTACCCGAGCCAAAGTTTCCCCCTCTGTCGCTCTAAACAATACATGCAATAAAGCGTATTTACTGTGAACCAGGTGTCGAGCTGTACGCGCCCAACACTACCCGCTCTTACTATTGGAGACGAGGTACGGTTCAGGGTTGGAAATCAAGTGAGCCCTGGGGACGGAATGTTGTTGCCAGTTGGTTTTAAACACTTCCAGCCATGTCTTTATCGTCCATTTAATACCGGCCACGTGACGGGCTCTCGACCAATAGGAATGCCTAAACTGTCCCAGGTATTTATGAATCCTACTTAACACCCGGCTGTATAACAATTCTTCGTTAATACTTGAACGAAGTCGGCACATGTCAAGCTACCACAGTAGCTTAGTTGCTAACGAGTTGAGCTTTATATCAAGAGATCTTGGGTTCGAATCCAACTATGTCCATGGTGGTTTTCCGAATCTGATCCAACTTTGTTTTGATTGAATAGGCAAAAGTGACTCAGATACTAATGAAAGTATACATGTACATATTAAGTTGATTCACCCACCGTACCTACAGGCATCGTAAGATGCTGAATGGGGGGACGCACTCCGTTTGTGCACAATAATGGCGAGAACAAAATTAGAGTGACATCATATTAAAGTTTCATAAAATCGAATGCTAGTCACCAAGAATGCCAAAAAGTCTGTTGTTGCGGTTTTATTATTTGTTAGAATTTGATAAAACCTCCAACCTGTACTCACAGAGAGGTCTAACGATCCAACGTTGACATGGAATGGGTTCTTCATGTACTTTCGGGCTAGTCGCTGCACGCCATCTGGCCATGTGGCACTGCAACGAGACGCAGAACAATACAACAATGTATTCTCTTTCAAACATTCAACAACCTGATGCAAGTCTTAAATCGATTAAAACTTCTTTTAAAAACTACAACAACTATTTACTTTTTATGCGGAGCCTGGGACCAATTTCATAAAACATGCAAGTACCAACATTTGCTGCTCATGAACATTCTTCCTTCGCCAAAAAAAAGTTACTAAACTTACCATCCAAACTTTCAGGTGATGTTTATTGTTTGTGACTGGTATTCAGCTTGTTTTTGCTCTGCATGAAAAGCACATGCAGTTTTGGCTGGTCACCTGTTTTTACTGAACAAGATTTGTTTGTGCTAAGCAAATTTGTGTGCTTATGGCTTATGTTTTATGAAATTGGCCCCTGATACAGACACATGCATTAGGGTTAGGTTTGCACATTATTATTTCAGACAAGCCTACGAAAAGCCATCATTTGTGTCGTGTACTGTCACATTCTCCATGTCAACTAACCTGGTCATGATGGTTTGTCTGTCTGGTCGTACATCCAACAAGATCTTCATGATCTGGGGTTCAAATCCCATGTCCAGCATACGGTCGGCCTCATCCAGAATCTATACAATATATCCACATGATTTGTTCAACTCGCAAATAATACACCTTCAAATATAGTTTGGTCTTCATAGTAGGCTTGGGAGATTACAAGCCTGAATCGATACAAATCGATTCCCAACTTGGCTATTTCTATTTTTTTCTTTAACTTTCGGAATCGATTCCAAATGGATTCACGATTCCCAGATGGAATTGGGATCGATTTCAAAATTGTGGCATTCGCCCAAGCCTAGTTCCAAGCACGGGTCTTTTTCTACAGATACAGAAGGGTTAGGTATTAATCTATCGCCGTTTGTGAGTTAGCCTTAGATAACTTTACACAACTTTACACATGTACAGCAGTACGTCCCGGATTTTTGAGACAACTTTGCCCAAGTGTACATGCAGACTTTCGTGTGATCACTTATCGCAAAAAACGAAAAAAAATAGCTTATTCCATTTTCCATATCTGAATAATGCAGATTCCACGGGTCCTACTCGCATATTTTACCCAACATAGGAAATCTAAACAGAACAAACTAAGCTAGACAGGGTTGACCATATGTGCTACAAACAAGATGAAAACATGATAACAGGCCGGGTGACTATTTCCATTACATTTAACGTGTATTCATCTTGTATATTCCAGTCTTAATTTGATCGATTTTGACAGATACTTACAAGGAATGTGACTGATTTGACGTCCACAATCTCATTCATAATGAGGTCGTTAAGTCTGCCTGGAGTGGCTGAAGGTTGAAAACAAAGAATTGTTGTCAGAAATGTAGTAATTGATATATGAAAACCACATACAAAATACATAGCAATGCTCAAAGCATCAGAACAAAAGATTACACAAAAACAGTCTAATTTCCTTCATAATTGCACAGATGTAGAAGAGAATCCCAGAGCAGTAACCCATGTGTGCCCTTAGTTTTGTTAACCAGTTCGCTCCGGAGGACAAATATACACGCAAAGTTTTCCCCAGATTCCAAACGGACGAGTCATAAACACGCCACGAGCAAGGCTGGAAATGTTTGTCAGCAGCGAGCAAGGCTGGAAATGTTTGTCAGCAGCGAGCAAGGCTGGAAATGTCTGTCAGAAGTGAGCAAGGCTGGAAATGTTTGTCAGCAGCGAGCAAGGCTGGAAATGTCTGTCAGCAGCGAGCAAGGCCAGAAATGCGTGGGTGTAGTTCCCAGGACCATTGGCCTGAACACGCCTCGGATCAAGTTTCGTTTAGAATAATCCCGCGCCTCGGCTCAGTGATGTGAAAATAATTCCGGCACGAACTGGTTAAAAAAACAAAACAGTTAATTAGAAGAGACCACTGTGACTCACCAATGATGATCTCAACTCCTTTCTGGACAACGTTAATCTGTTCTCTTCTGTTCCCACCGCCATACACGCACACACTGCAATGCAAATATCAACAAATGTAATAACCAAATTATTTAGAAATATTTCACTTATTTAAAAGTAAAAATACTGATTGTAAGCATCCACCAAAATGATTGCGCTACATATCCTGTAGATGTTCCGAACAATTTAATTTTATAACAAAAAATCGCAATCGCCAAACGGCGATTGAAGGTAAATGAAAGATCTCTGTTCTGATGTTCTGCCAACTGAGCTATCTGTGTTGTATTTATTACCTACCTCTTGATATCCTTGTAGGAATACTTGCTCACTTCTTCCTTAATCTGCAATGCCAATTCCCTAGTCGGTGATAAGACCAAGACGTTAGGACCGCCACGTTGCTTCCTGGGTCTAGAATCAAACCAAGACAAACAAGTCATCCTTGGATCGGGAGTGTCGCCTTTTACCACGGTCGATGCCTGTACGTTTTGTGTTCTTAGTGTTCCTTTTAATAATGTATATCTGCAAACTAAATTTTGTTTCTAGTTACAGCTAGTTTGGAGACCAGCAGGTTCATTTGGTTAGGCATGAATAAACATCTGTCTGCGGAGCCCTAAGCATCTTTGTTCAGGCGAGACAACAACCTGACATTCTGACTACAAGTTGTTAAACTACCTTTATCCTCAACTCACATTGGTTGCAGGTCTGTGTGAATAAGAGCTGGTAGTAGGAAGGCTAACGTCTTACCGCTCCCAGTCTGCGCTATGCCGATCAGGTCATGACCTTTCAAGGCGACTGGCCAACCCTGAGACTGCGAATAAATTGATAATAAGACGTTTCAGATAATGACGGCAATAGCAAATAGTTTGTCACGAAATGTGGTGCAGTAACAACACAATTTGTTTGTTACACTAGAAAACAAATTTACTGACGCAATCAAATAAGTTCACATCACAGTAAAGTTAAAAGAACAATTTTTAAGTTGGAAAAATTAATTCAATATTAGATAGAATGCCATGGCCCAGTCATTATGGTGTGCGATAGTACGTGGGCAACAAATCTGAAATTAAATTTACATTTCCCAATACACATTCTACCTTATAACATGTACGAAATGAAGTAAACTTACATGCAAGCATTTTGCTTTGTGAGAACTTGCGTATAATTTTGGCCTCACAATAATTTGTTAAAATCCCAAAATGATTACAAGTACCTGTATGGCAGAAGGCGTTACAAATTGTTGTTTGCGAATCTCTCGCATAATCTCGGCTAAAAAGAAAAGTACAGAACAAAAAGCTCAATAATTAACAGGAAAAACACTGTAAAGTCACAAATCCATCCATCCGATTTTTAGTATCATCTTTACTTCAAGCAAACTTGAATCCTCGATTCTATTCTGATTGGTTGATCCATGGCAACAAC
This sequence comes from Crossaster papposus, assembly GCA_037893245.1. NCBI lineage: Eukaryota > Metazoa > Echinodermata > Asteroidea > Velatida > Solasteridae > Crossaster > Crossaster papposus. The sequence continues at coordinate 1,228,504 of JBAIAA010000193.1, forward strand.
CAGTGTGATATGACACCAATGCACGGCCCATATTGAAGTCCGCGTGTTACACTGTTTAACTCCACGTATTGCGCGATACGCAAAACGCAGTGCTGCACAAACTAGTGGAAATTGAAAAACTGCACGTTTCCGTCCCATTTAGATCGTCCCATTCTACGAATTCTAATTGATGCGCGCGTATGGTGCATACGGTTCATGACTATGTCACAATCACGCACGCACCACGGAGTACTTGCGCTCAATGACCTAACATGTTAGTAGCACGTTTCCATTGTTGCATTCCAATCCGTGTCAAGTGAGCATGGTTCAAGTTGAAATGACGTCAAACTTAAAAACCGTATTATAGTTTTGCGCAGTGCCGTACGTGTTCCATCCTTACTGCATGTCAAGTTCGTTTGAAGATAAATTTGTTATCCACCTCGTGTTTGTGAAACGTTTGTGTCTCATATACCTCTCAGCTATTGGCCTTGTGGGATACGAGACACAGACATTATTCCGTGGTCCACTAGCGCTCATGGGATAACTAATAATATCAAAACCAGAGAGTACTTACGGTAATGTTCAAAAGCTTCTTCAAATGTTCTGACTGGCTTAGGGACTGGTCTAGGGTTGTCCTTACAGTCGTCATCTATGGTCACTCCCAAAGTCTCTCTGAAGAGAAGACAAATACATAAGAGATAAGGCTATATCAAATACAATTAAAACACTGCCAACCATGTTGGTACTTTCCTCTATGGGACAAATGTAACAGTTGTTATGTGCATAGTTGTGAAATTAAAATCCAAGTCTTTGAAATTTTATAAGATTTTTTAATTTTTTTTTTTAAGCCTTCTGTTTTTGGGCTTTTTTGTGTGACACAATTCAAGAAAATCCCCCGAGTTAAATTTGAATAACATCTGGTACACCGACTTGCTCACACAGCTTGGCACCGTTGAACTTCAAAGTCTCCAGACCAAAGACACTGTTGCCATACATGATTCGCGGCAAGCTTTTGCATAGTTACGTATAAAGAGACGCTCAGCACCAATACATTGTTTACAATGGGTGAGAATGGCACAAAGACACCAGACCATTCCAGAGCTGGGTGTTGCTAGCGTAAGGCTTGCCCCGAATCACGTGATATAGCAAAAGTGTCTTTGGTCTGGAGAATTTAAAGTTCAACGGTGCCAAGCTGTGTGAGCAAGTCAGTGTACCAGATGTTATTCAAATTTAACTCGGGGTCACGCGCAAATGGCTTATTTAGAAATATCGTTATCCGGATGAGTATATTTGTACCTGATTTGCTGTGCTTCTAATTCTGTCAGGTTCTTCACCGATGGCGCTATGATGTAGAAATCCTTCACAATTTGAGGATACTCTGGTCAACAAAACAACACATTGATTAAAGCTACAATATTATTTTATCAACCTAAGGAAACTAAACGACAAATTTTAAATAGTTTCTTGTTTTAGAAAAGGCGATTTTATAAGTGGGTGTTTTGCAAACAAATGCAGATTTGCATGTTCACTGTGCGACCAATAAACTTAAAAGTGTGTTACGTTTTGTCTTCTTTGAAATAATTGTATCCCAAAGTTTCCCATAGAAAAAACAATTCCACCATCTATCTACAACATACCTGTTGTTTTTGTAATGTCGCAAGCTAGTTTAGCAAGTCCATTAAACTTAAAGTGGATTTTATTCTCTTCTAGAAACGGAGCTCGTAACTTTACAATCGCCAAAAAGTATAACTGAATAAAAATGCATGATGCAATACCATTCCACTTTTCCATTTCGCAGTTGGCGGCGTCTGCAATGGCCTTCTTCCAATTAATCTGCGGTCTGTAAGGAAAAACAAACAAAGAAAATAACATCAATACTTGGCATAAAATTGACTGCAAATTTATGACCTTAGGACAAATTCTTGAGCTGCAAATTCGCAACAGTCGAACGCATTACAACTTCAGCAAATTTAGAAGCGGATGTTTCAGGACGTCATATTCGCTTCGTGTTCTCATTCACGTTAAATATAAACCAGCCTTTAGTTAATACAAAAATACGACTGTTTTTTTAAAAACTTATTTGACAAGTTGTGCCAGTAGTCGTGGAAAATCGTGCGACCGTTGTTTGACAAAAGAATCCGACAATCAGCTACAACAATAAAAGACCACTCAAGACTTGTGCAACAACGATCGCAGGAACGTCAGACGACCATTGCACGACTGTCGCACGACTGTCGCATGACTGTCGCACCACCGTCGCATGACCATCGCACAACAAATGAATCTAGGCTGCGACAAAATGCAACAACTTTAGTTACAGCCCGGTTTTTTAACAAGATCAAAAACCTCTCTGTGTCTGATTTCGGTCGTGTGAATATACCAACATTACCCACGACCACCCAAGACTTGTAGCCAACTTTTCTATTAAGATAATTGCTATCTCTGAATCTTGGGTTTACCTTTTGACTTGGCCATTTGCAACGGGTGTGGCCGTCGATGGCGTTGATGATGATGAAAACGATGATGATGAAAACGATGATGCTGGAAAATCTAAAAATAAGATGAAGAAATGAAATAATCTTTAAGAGTACGTGAGTTGGCCATCTCAAGATTGTTACTCTGCTGACAATTTGCGAGAGACACTAATTTACCGCACAAACTATTTACTCCGCCATGTTTGTTTGCGTTATTTGCCTGGCTTTGATTTCCAAGATGGCGTACCTGATAATAATCTGTGGTGTACCGTTTATTGTGAATTATACAACACCTGAATAAATTCCAACATTTGCTTGGTGGATACGTTCATTGAATAATTCATTATTTGTATACTACCCCGCTAAGAAAGTCTTGCACTAATAAACTACACTCCTATCAGTAAGTCTGTATTTTTATAACAACAACAACAACAAAAAAAAAAAAAAAAAAGGGTCTTAGTTTATATTTTAAGTGTCACCGTGCCAGGTAGCTAGATACTTATTTAATTCGTAGGTAGGGTCAGAGGCGTCTGTCTCCGGGAAAGATCGAGACTTCACCGATGTCAGCAGGGTTAGGCTTAAGTAATATATTCTCCCTGCTGGCGAGACAGATGTATCCCCATACTGCGGTTTGGGCACTGGCGCGTTGACATGACTTTATATATATATTAATATTATCGTAATCCTTTTGTTTTTTAATTTTTGTAAAGTAGTTACAATAATGCTGATTTTGTAATGCGCCTTTGATCATTTATATGCAAAAGGCGCAATATAAATTTTTAATTATTATTATTATTATTATTACTTGGGAGAGATGCTCTGGGTTGGTAAGACATTGATGGTTTCAGCAGCTGTTCTATCATCTGTCGTGCTTTCTCAATCGCCTCTTCAGTTCCACTAAGCTCGACAGGGACCGTGCCGTCATCATTCTCCTCGTCTCTTGGAACCTGCCAATTGTTTTTCACGTTTAATATCAAAGTTTTTAAAAAAATTATGAATTTTATCCCCAGAGTTGTCTGGTGTTGTAACGACTCAAGTCAATGACTTGACTCAAGTCCGACTCAAGACAGATTTGTTGGCAACTCGACTCGAGTCTTGACGGGTAAGTGACTCGAGTCGACACAAACTCGACAGACTTACGATGCGAGGGACTTGCAACAGACTTACAATGTGAGAGACTTAGGACAGACTTACAATGCGAGAGACTTGTGACAGACTTACAATGCGAGAGACTTGCGACTGACTTACAATGCGAGAGACTTGCTACAGACTTACAATGCGAGAGACTTGCAACAGACTTACAATGCGAGGGACTTGCGACAGACTTACAATGCGAGAGACTTGCGACAGACTTACAATGCGAGAGACTTGCGACAGACTTGTAATGCGAGAGACTTGCTACAGACTTACAATGCGAGGGACTTGCAACAGACTTACAATGCGAGGGACTTGCGACAGACTTACAATGCGAGAGACTTGTGACAGACTTACAATGCGAGAGACTTGCGACAGACTTGCAATGCGAGGGACTTGCGACAGACTTACAATGCGAGAGACTTGCTACAGACTTACAATGCGAGAGACTTGCGACAGACTTGCAATGCGAGAGACTTGCGACAGACTTACAATGCGAGGGACTTGTGACAGACTTACAATGCGAGAGACTTGCTACAGACTTACAATGCGAGAGACTTGCAACAGACTTACAATGCGAGAGACTTGCTACAGACTTACAATGCGAGAGACTTGCGACAGACTTACAATGCGAGAGACTTGCGACAGACTTACAATGCGAGAGACTTGCGACAGACTTGCAATGCGAGGGACTTGCGACAGACTTGCAATGCGAGGGACTTGCGACAGACTTGCAATGCGAGGGACTTGCAACAGACTTACAATGCGAGAGACTTGCAACAGACTTACAATGCGAGAGACTTGCGACAGACTTACAATGCGAGGGACTTGCGACAGACTTACAATGCGAGAGACTTGCAACAGACTTACAATGCGAGAGACTTGCGACAGACTTACAATGCGAGGGACTTGCGACAGACTTACAATGCGAGAGACTTGCAACAGACTTACAATGCGAGAGACTTGCAACAGACTTACAATGCGAGGGACTTGCGACAGACTTACAATGCGAGAGACTTGCGACAGACTTACAATGCGAGGGACTTGCGACAGACTTACAATGCGAGGGACTTGCTACAGACTTACAATGCGAGAGACTTGCAACAGACTTACAATGCGAGAGACTTGCAACAGACTTACAATGCGAGAGACTTGCGACAGACTTGCAATGCGAGAGACTTGCGACAGACTTACAATGCGAGAGACTTGTGACAGACTTACAATGCGAGAGACTTGCTACAGACTTACAATGCGAGAGACTTGCAACAGACTTACAATGCGAGGGACTTGCGACAGACTTACAATGCGAGAGACTTGCTACAGACTTACAATGCGAGAGACTTGCGACAGACTTACAATGCGAGAGACTTGCGACAGACTTACAATGCGAGAGACTTGCTACAGACTTACAATGCGAGAGACTTGCAACAGACTTACAATGCGAGAGACTTGCTACAGACTTACAATGCGAGGGACTTGCAACAGACTTACAATGCGAGAGACTTGCAACAGACTTGTAATGCGAGAGACTTGCAACAGACTTACAATGCGAGGGACTTGCTACAGACTTACAATGCGAGGGACTTGCGACAGACTTACAATGCGAGAGACTTGCAACAGACTTACAATGCGAGGGACTTGCAACAGACTTACAATGCGAGAGACTTGCGACAGACTTACAATGCGAGAGACTTGCGACAGACTTGTAATGCGAGAGACTTGCGACAGACTTGTAATGCGAGAGACTTGCAACAGACTTACAATGCGAGGGACTTGCTACAGACTTACAATGCGAGGGACTTGCGACAGACTTACAATGCGAGAGACTTGCTACAGACTTACAATGCGAGAGACTTGCGACAGACTTACAATGCGAGAGACTTGCGACAGACTTGTAATGCGAGAGACTTGCTACAGACTTACAATGCGAGGGACTTGCAACAGACTTACAATGCGAGAGACTTGCGACAGACTTACAATGCGAGGGACTTGCAACAGACTTACAATGCGAGAGACTTGCGACAGACTTGTAATGCGAGAGACTTGCTACAGACTTACAATGCGAGGGACTTGCAACAGACTTACAATGCGAGAGACTTGCTACAGACTTACAATGCGAGGGACTTGCAACAGACTTACAATGCGAGAGACTTGCGACAGACTTACAATGCGAGAGACTTGCGACAGACTTGTAATGCGAGAGACTTGCTACAGACTTACAATGCGAGGGACTTGCAACAGACTTACAATGCGAGAGACTTGCAACAGACTTACAATGCGAGAGACTTGCGACAGACTTGTAATGCGAGAGACTTGCTACAGACTTACAATGCGAGAGACTTGCAACAGACTTACAATGCGAGAGACTTGCAACAGACTTACAATGCGAGAGACTTGCGACAGACTTGTAATGCGAGAGACTTGCTACAGACTTACAATGCGAGGGACTTGCAACAGACTTACAATGCGAGAGACTTGCGACAGACTTACAATGCGAGAGACTTGCAACAGACTTACAATGCGAGGGACTTGCTACAGACTTACAATGCGAGAGACTTGCGACAGACTTACAATGCGAGAGACTTGCGACAGACTTAGAATGCGAGAGACTTGCAACAGACTTTCAATGCGAGGGACTTGCAACAGACTTACAATGCGAGAGACTTGCGACAGACTTGTAATGCGAGAGACTTGCTACAGACTTACAATGCGAGAGACTTGTGACAGACTTACAATGCGAGAGACTTGCGACAGACTTACAATGCGAGAGACTTGCAACAGACTTGTAATGCGAGAGACTTGCAACAGACTTGCAATGCGAGAGACTTGCTACAGACTTACAATGCGAGGGACTTGCAACAGACTTGTAATGCGAGAGACTTGCAACAGACTTACAATGCGAGAGACTTGCGACAGACTTGTAATGCGAGAGACTTGCTACAGACTTACAATGCGAGGGACTTGCAACAGACTTACAATGCGAGAGACTTGCAACAGACTTACAATGCGAGAGACTTGCGACAGACTTGTAATGCGAGAGACTTGCTACAGACTTACAATGCGAGGGACTTGCTACAGACTTACAATGCGAGAGACTTGCAACAGACTTACAATGCGAGAGACTTGCAACAGACTTACAATGCGAGAGACTTGCGACAGACTTGTAATGCGAGAGACTTGCTACAGACTTACAATGCGAGAAACTTGCTACAGACTTACAATGCGAGGGACTTGCAACAGACTTACAATGCGAGAGACTTGCAACAGACTTACAATGCGAGAGACTTGCGACAGACTTGTAATGCGAGAGACTTGCTACAGACTTACAATGCGAGAGACTTGCAACAGACTTACAATGCGAGAGACTTGCGACAGACTTACAATGCGAGAGACTTGCGACAGACTTGTAATGCGAGAGACTTGCTACAGACTTACAATGCGAGAGACTTGCAACAGACTTACAATGCGAGAGACTTGCTACAGACTTACAATGCGAGAAACTTGCAACAGACTTACAATGCGAGAGACTTGCGACAGACTTACAATGCGAGGGACTTGCAACAGACTTGTAATGCGAGAGACTTGCAACAGACTTACAATGCGAGAGACTTGCAACAGACTTACAATGCGAGAGACTTGCGACAGACTTGTAATGCGAGGGACTTGCGACAGACTTGTAATGCGAGAGACTTGCTACAGACTTACAATGCGAGAGACTTGCAACAGACTTACAATGCGAGAGACTTGCGACAGACTTACAATGCGAGGGACTTGCAACAGACTTGTAATGCGAGAGACTTGCAACAGACTTACAATGCGAGAGACTTGCAACAGACTTACAATGCGAGAGACTTGCGACAGACTTGTAATGCGAGAGACTTGCAACATACTTACAATGCGAGAGACTTGCAACAGACTTACAATGCGAGAGACTTGCGACAGACTTACAATGCGAGAGACTTGCTACAGACTTACAATGCGAGAGACTTGTGACAGACTTACAATGCGAGAGACTTGCGACAGACTTACAATGCGAGAGACTTGCAACAGACTTACAATGCGAGAGACTTGCAACAGACTTACAATGCGAGAGACTTGCGACAGACTTACAATGCGAGAGACTTGCGACAGACTTACAATGCGAGAGACTTGCGACAGACTTAGAATGCGAGAGACTTGCAACAGACTTTCAATGCGAGGGACTTGCAACAGACTTAGAATGCGAGAGACTTGCAACAGACTTACAATGCGAGGGACTTGCTACAGACTTACAATGCGAGAGACTTGCTACAGACTTACAATGCGAGAGACTTGCTACAGACTTACAATGCGAGAGACTTGCGACAGACTTACAATGCGAGAGACTTGCGACAGACTTAGAATGCGAGAGACTTGCAACAGACTTTCAATGCGAGGGACTTGCAACAGACTTAGAATGCGAGAGACTTGCAACAGACTTACAATGCGAGGGACTTGCGACAGACTTGTAATGCGAGAGACTTGCTACAGACTTACAATGCGAGGGACTTGCAACAGACTTACAATGCGAGAGACTTGCGACAGACTTACAATGCGAGAGACTTGCAACAGACTTGTAATGCGAGAGACTTGCTACAGACTTACAATGCGAGGGACTTGCAACAGACTTACAATGCGAGAGACTTGCAACAGACTTACAATGCGAGAGACTTGCGACAGACTTGTAATGCGAGAGACTTGCTACAGACTTACAATGCGAGAGACTTGCAACAGACTTACAATGCGAGAGACTTGCAACAGACTTACAATGCGAGAGACTTGCGACAGACTTGTAATGCGAGAGACTTGCTACAGACTTACAATGCGAGGGACTTGCAACAGACTTACAATGCGAGAGACTTGCGACAGACTTACAATGCGAGAGACTTGCAACAGACTTACAATGCGAGGGACTTGCTACAGACTTACAATGCGAGAGACTTGCGACAGACTTACAATGCGAGAGACTTGCGACAGACTTAGAATGCGAGAGACTTGCAACAGACTTTCAATGCGAGGGACTTGCAACAGACTTAGAATGCGAGAGACTTGCAACAGACTTACAATGCGAGGGACTTGCTACAGACTTACAATGCGAGAGACTTGCTACAGACTTACAATGCGAGAGACTTGCTACAGACTTACAATGCGAGAGACTTGCGACAGACTTACAATGCGAGAGACTTGCGACAGACTTAGAATGCGAGAGACTTGCAACAGACTTTCAATGCGAGGGACTTGCAACAGACTTAGAATGCGAGAGACTTGCAACAGACTTACAATGCGAGGGACTTGCGACAGACTTGTAATGCGAGAGACTTGCTACAGACTTACAATGCGAGAGACTTGCGACAGACTTACAATGCGAGGGACTTGCGACAGACTTACAATGCGAGAGACTTGCAACAGACTTACAATGCGAGAGACTTGCTACAGACTTACAATGCGAGAGACTTGCTACAGACTTACAATGCGAGAGACTTGCTACAGACTTACAATGCGAGAGACTTGCTACAGACTTACAATGCGAGGGACTTGCTACAGACTTACAATGCGAGGGACTTGCTACAGACTTACAATGCGAGAGACTTGCGACAGACTTACAATGCGAGAGACTTGCAACAGACTTACAATGCGAGGGACTTGCGACAGACTCACAATGCGAGAGACTTGCAACAGACTTACAATGCGAGGGACTTACGACAGACTTACAATGCGAGGGACTTACGACAGACTTCAAATGCGAGAGACTTGCGACAGACTTACAATGTGAGGAACTTGTGACAGACTTGCAATGCGAGAGGCTTGCAACAGACTTTAAATGCGAGAGACTTGGACAGATTTACAATGCGAGAGACTTGCGACAGACTTTAATTGCGAGAGACTTGCGACAGACTTGCAATGCGAGGGACTTGCGACAGACTTATAATGCGAGAGGCTTGCGACAGACTTGTAATGCGAGAGACTTGGACAGACTTACAATGCGAGAGACTTACGACAGACTTCAAATGCAAGAGACTTGTGACACACTTTAAATGCGAGAGACTTGCGACTGACTTACAATGCGAGGGACTTGCAACATACTTTAAATTGTGTAGCTACAGGCGCTTTTTAAAGTTTTGGCAAGTCAAGGTCTTTTCTATCATTCCAAAATGACTATCAATCTGAATTAAAAGGTAGGATACACCGGTGTATTTATCTGGAATAGGTGGAATGGGTGGATTGGGGGGGGGGGGGGGGGGGGGTATTTTGTAGTACATATCGTTTAACTGACCTGTCCAAAGTTTTACAATCTGGGATGCCAAGAAGAAAAAAACCAAGTGAAAAAGTGGCAGTTGTTCTTGTTTGTTTTCCCCACGATCGACGTCTGGAACAATTATAGGATATCTAGCGCAATCATTTGGCTGGATACCTAGAATCACTATTTAAGTGTGTACATTTATGTGATGAGACAACTTATCAACTGTACTGTATGCAAAATGTGTCTATTTCTGAGTGGAACACTTAGCACAGAGGTAAACATTTTAGTGAAGTTGACGATTACAAGCAAGTTTCTCCAAGTGTGGGCAAGCAGCTGAATTCAGGCATGCAACTCTTCAATTTCAAAAAAAGAGGAAACTGATCCTTGCTTAATCTGCGAGCGGGTAGCGCGAAGCTTTTACGGCGGGGGCCTGGGGCCGCCTTTAAGGGCCGCTTGAAAATTTTGAATTCTAGATACTCTGTGGTACATGTACATTCTAAGCAGTTTTAGACCACTTGGATGGAAAGCTGACTGACACATTTTCAGTTTTTTTCATGGCATATTTTTCATTAAAAAATACACAAAATGCTTCAAGTTTGTGATTCTTTTTTACCTTTTATTCTGTGAAGTATAAAACATAGTTGTGGCTAGCTAGTATGGAGTATTTGACGGTTTGCAGAGCACTGAAGGTTTCTACTTGAAGCCTTGAAGACTTGGATTGCATGATATTGTCCCGACAAGATCCATTTTAAAGATCTTAGTAAAGCCGACGCTTTAGACTTAACTGTCCTTTTTAATCTCTGGCTTGAGTCTGGTAAGGTGCCCAAATTAAAAAAAATAAAAAAAAAAAATAAATAAAAAAAAAATAAAAAAATAAAAAAATAAAAAATTGAGAGGCGGACCCAGAGGGAGGCAGACCCAGAAGGAGGCGGACCCAGGAGGCGGACCCAAAAGGCGGACCCAAAAGGCGGACCCAGGAGGCGGACCCAAAAGGCGGACCCAGGAGGCGGACCCAGGAGGCGGACCCAGGAGGCGGACCCAGAAGGAGGCGGACCCAGGAGGCGGACCCAGAAGGAGGCAGACCCAAAAAGGAGGCGGACTTAGGAGGCAGACCCAGAGAGGCAGATTTTTTTAGAGGTGGATTTTTTTAGAGTACAATTTTTTTGAGAGGGGGATTTTTTTGAGAGGGGGATTTTTTTTAGAGGGGTATTTTTTTTAGAGGGGGATTTTTTTTAGAGGGGGATTTTTTTTAGAGGGGGATTTTTTTTTAGAGGGGGATTTTTTTTTAGAGGGTAATTTTCTTTAGAGTGTATTTTTTTTTAGAGGGGATTATTTTTTAAAGGGGAATTTTTTTTAAAGGAAATTTTTTTTTAAAGGAAAAATTTTTTTAAAGGAAATTTTTTTTTAAAGGGGGATTTTTCTAGAGGCGGACCCAAAGAGAGGCGGACCCAAAGAGAGGCGGACCCAGAAGAGGGCGGACCCAGAAGGAGGCGGACCCAAAAGGAGGCGGAGCTAGAGAGAGGCGGACCTAGAGAGGTAAACATTTGTGTGAAGTTGGTGGACCCAGATCTCTCAGAGACCCAGAGAGAGGTGGACCCAGGGAGGTGGATTTTGAGGGAGGTGGATTTTGAGAGAGGTGGACCTAGAGAGGTGGATTTTAGAAAGGCTGACCTAGAGAGGCAGACCTAAACAGACTACATACGAATGACTACATATGTACAGAAATAGTGACTGCATAGTCTCTTTTTGAACTTTCTTCAGGAAAGAAAAAATGGGTAGCACTTTTGTTTAGGTTGGTTTTGAATATTGTAATTCAAACTGAATATTGTAATTCAAACTGAATATTGTAATTCAAACTGAATATTGTAATTCAAACTGATTTTTAAGAGAGGTGGACCAAGGGAGGTGGATTTTAAGAGAGGTGCACGCAGGGAGGTGGATTTTAAGAGAGGTGGACCCAGGGAGGTGGATTTTAAGAGAGGTGGATTTTAAAGATATGATACACCATTGGTAATTGCTTGAATTATCATGAATAGGTAGATTTGGGGGGTTGTATTTTATAGTAAATACCTGTCTCAAGTTTTACAATCATGGATGCCAAGAAAATCACGAAAAACAGCGTTTGTTTTTAACTGGCGTCTGGCAGTTATTCTTATGTTATTATTGTTTTTTTGGCGATCGCCAAAAAAACGGAGGTTGATTTTAAGGGAGGTGGATTTTAAGGGAGGTGGATTTTAAGAGAGGTGGATTTTAAGAGAGGTGGATTTTAAGAGAGGTGCACGTAGGGAGGTGAATTTTAAGAGTATGTGGGCCCAGGAAGGTGAATTTTAAGAGAGGTGCACCCAGGGAGGTGGATTTTAAGAGAGGTGGACCCAGGGGCCAATTTCATAAAACGTGTAAGCACCAAAATTTGCTTAGCATGAAAATTCTTCCTTGTAAAAAACAGGGTTACAAACCAACATTTCAGTTGATGTTTATTGTTTGTGACTGGTATTCAGCTCTTTTTTGCTTTGAATGAAAAAACATGGAGTTTGGGCCGATAACCTGTTTTTACTGAGCAAGACTTGTTTGTGCTAAGCACATTTTTGTGATTACATGTTTTATGAAATTGGATTTTAAGAGAGGTAGATTTTAAGGGAGGTGGATTTTAAGAGAGGTGGATTTTAAGAGAGGTGGATTTTAAGAGAGGTGGATTTTAAGGGAGGTGGATTTTAAGGGAGGTGGATTTTAAGAGAGGTGGATTTTAAGGGAGGTGGATTTTAAGAGAAGTGCACGCAGGGAGGTGGATTTTAAGAGAGGTGGACCCAGGGAGGTGGAGTTTAAGAGAGGTAGATTTTAAGAGAGGTGGATTTTGAGAGAGGTGGATTTCAAGAGAGGTGGACCCAGGGAGGTGGATTTTAAGGGAGGTGGATTTTATGAGAGGTGAATTTTATGAGAGGTGAATTTTAAGGGAGGTGGATTTTAAGAGAGGTGGATTTTAAGGGAGGTGGACCCAGGAAGGTAGAGTTTAAGAGAGGTGGATTTTAAGAGAGGTGGATTTTAAGAGAGGTGGATTTTAAGAGAGGTGGATTTCAAGAGAGGTGGACCCAGGCAGGTGGATTTTAAGAGGGGTGGGCCCAGGGTGGTGGATTTTGAGAGGGGTGGGCCCAGGGTGGTGGATTTTGAGAGAGGTGGACCCAGGGAGGTGGATTTTGAGAGAGGTGGACCTAGGGTGGTGGATTTTGAGAGAGGTGGACCCAGAGAGGTGGATTTTAGAAAGGCGGACCAAGAGAGGCAGGATACTAGTATGTTCGTGTTACAAGACTTGCCACTAGCCGATGCCATCAAGAAACGGTCACTTTGTGATACAATGAAACAAGCCTACGAAAAGGGCCAACAGGTCGTCTTCCGCAATGGAAAGCTGTTTATCGACAGTAAGGAGTTTCATCCGTCACCTTGCAATACATGAGTGCTGCTGCATTGAATATATCTATCGTTAGATCTGACTGATCGCTGTTTGGCTGATCATCATCATATTCCAACAGCTGTTATTACTTATTGATCCCAGTCTAAGATTTGACTGATCACATACTGCTTTGTATTTTATTAAAACACGTGTGTATGTGTGCATGTACACGTATACACGTGTACATATGCACCGGTTTTGTTTGACATGCGGTGAACTTGAAGATATGTTTATCAACAAGTCCTCCTCATCATTAAATTATATTGTATTTATCTGTATTTGTTTCTACATGTATGTACTTGAATTGTCCTGTAATTGTTGTGTTATATGTGTGACCCAGGTTTGCATTAATGCCAGACTTATATTGTTACTTTACATCTCAGTTCTTGATATTGAACGGCAGAATGATGATGGCTCAAAGTCCTAGTGAGTTTGAGAATAATTCGGATTCTGAGTATATGGATCCAAACAATCCTTTTCATTCATTCAATAATTCACAGTACTATTCTTTGGAGCAGTTTCCTAAGATTAACAATATTGATGGTTTTTCTTTACTCCACCTTAATATTAGAAGTCTCCAGAAAATTTTTGATCAACTTCAGCTTCTCTTAGACTCTATTGGCAATAACTTTACTGTTATTGCACTCTCTGAAACATGGTTGAAAACTGATCCCCATAATTATTATTCACTTTCAGGTTATAAACTCATTGTGAATAACAGACAGGGTAGAGTTGGAGGTGGTGTTGCACTTTATGTCTCATGTGAGGTGAGCTTTAAAATTAGGGAAGACCTGAAATGTTCAGAAGATTCCCTTGAATCCCTGTTTATTGAAATTTCTGCCCTAAGGGCCAAAGACATAATTGCAGGTGTTATGTATAAGCCACCTAGTGCAAGTCACAATGAGTTCATGCTTACTTTTCAGAATTTGTTTTTTCGTATGATCCCTGGAAATAAAGCATGTTTTATTTCTGGTGATTTTAATATTAATTTACTTAATTATTCCAATTCCAACACACAAGCATTCGTTGATTTAATTATATCTTATTCTTTTCTCCCATTAATTGATAAACCTACTAGAATCACAAATACCACTGCCACACTTATTGATAATTTTTTTACAAACGTTTTACCTTTCCCCAAATCAGGTATTATTTTATCGGACATTTCAGACCATTTACCAATATTTATAAAAATGCAGTCTCGTAAACCAGAGGTCTCCACTGATGATTATATTTCCACCCCTATCCGAAATGCTTCTAATTTAAATATTCAGAGATTCAAGGATGACCTGTACTCTAATGATTGGACTAATGTCTATAATTGCGATAATCCTGATTTGGCATTTAACAACTTTATTGATGATTTTAATTATATGTATGATAAAAACACCCTTTTTACTCCTCATATAAACCATAAATCTAAATTTAAATCTAAGCCCCACTCACCATGGATAACCAATCTACTTCTTAAATCTATTAATAAGAAAAACAAGCTTTACCGACAATATTTAGCTCATCCCACTAATTCTAATAAAATTAAGTATACTAAATATAAGAATATTTTAATTAACCTTTTACGTACCTCTAAAAAACAATATTATACACGCCAGTTTGAACAGGAAAAGAATAACATTCGTAATACATGGAAGGTAATCAATTCTGTACTGAACAATAAAACGTCTTCTCATACCATCAGTAGCACCATGCATGAAGGGAACTTGATTAATAACTCTAATTTAATTGCCAATTGCTTTAATAATTATTTTGTCAACATAGGTCCTAACCTCGCTCAAAATATTCCTCAAACTCGGGCATCGTTTAATGATTATCTTACTGACCCCAACCCAAATTCTTTTTTTTTTGCTCCAGTTGATGAACATGAGATATCTGACATTGTCAATAATTTACAAAATAAAAAGAGCTCTGGTTATGATTGCATTAATATAGCTGTTGTCAAGAGTACTATCATGGCTATTTGTAGGCCACTTGCACACATTATTAATCTTTCATTCATAACCGGAATTGTTCCACACCAATTAAAAATTGCCAAAGTTATTCCAGTTTATAAAAGTGGTGATCCTAATTGTGTTAATAATTATAGACCCATTTCCATCTTGCCTTGTTTTTCAAAAATATTTGAGAAATGTGTCCATACCCGACTCAGTAAATATTTATTTAAATTTGATATTCTAACCAATTCACAATTTGGATTTCGTAGCAAACACTCAACGACCCATGCAGTTCTTAATTTCTTGGACAAAGTTTCTAATGCAGTAGATAACTCTGAGCACACTCTGGGGATATTTCTTGATCTTTCAAAGCCTTTGACACAATTGACCATGACATTTTGTTGCATAAATTGTCCTATTATGGTATTCGAGGAGTATCCCTGGAGTGGTTCAGAAGTTGTCTTACAAATAGAAGCCAATATGTTTTTATTGGTGGTTCAAATTCATCTTTCAAAACTTTAAGCTGTGGAGTCCCTCAAGGATCAATTTTAGGCCCGTTACTTTTTATAATTTATATCAATGACTTCACAAAATCATCAGATGTACTTTCATTTATTTTATTTGCTGATGATTCAAATTTATTTTTTTCTCATAACAACTTGAATACTCTTATTGATACAATGAACAATGAACTTAAATTAGTTTCTAATTGGTTTAGAATCAATAAGTTGTCATTAAATATTAATAAAACCAATTACATGCTGTTTAGTAATTCTGCTAATGATCTTCCTAGAGATGTTGTGATTAATGATGCTGCTATTATAAAAACCGACTGTTTCAAATTTCTGGGACTGTTTATTGACTCTAAGTTAACCTGGAAAAATCATATTGATTATCTATGTAAAATTGTTGCTAGAAATATTGGTGTTATCAATAGAATCAAACATTTTTTTCCTCCATCGGTCCTAGTCTCTCTTTATAATACTTTAATTTTGTCATACCTTAATTATGGAATACTTGCGTGGGGTAACTGTTCCACTGGTTATCTTCAAAAGTTATTTCTTTTGCAGAAGCGAGCTCTTCGTATAATTAATTTTGTTGATTTTTGTGCCCATACTGATCCTCTCTTTTTTAAACATAAAACCTTAAAAATTAAGGATATTTATTACCATCAGCTTGGGTCCCTCATGTATCAGTCCGATTCCAATACTTTACCCTCGGCTATTAAGGCAATATTTGTGCGAAATGATCAGATCCATGCCTACTTTACTCGACAGGCTTGTCATTTTCATCTCCCATTAACTCGTACTTCTTTTTCACACAAAACTATTAAATATGAGGGACCCAGGTTATGGAATTCACTTACTAATACATTAAGAAGCTCCAAACATATTATCGCTTTCAAACGAGATTATAAGTTTGCTTTGTTGAACTTTTATTGTGAACTAATGTAAAATAATAACTCAAAATGTATTTTTTGTATTTTATTGATGCATTCCTAAACTGGCTTGTTGATGTGCTGTTTATTGTTTGTCCTTGTCTTTTGTTTGTTTTGGTATTAGTGTACACCATTTGCAGATATCGAAAAAATTTACTACCGAATTATTAAGAAATATCTTACTTATTTAAAAGTAAATAATGATTGTAGGCATCAAGCAAAATGATTGCCCTAGATATCCTGTAATTGTTCCAAAAAATTGAATTGTATAAACCAAAATTCATTCTCGCCGTCCGGCGAGCGCGAAAAAAACAAAGATAACATAAGAATAACTGCTCGACGCCGGTGGAAAAAAACGCTGTTTTTCATGCTTTTCTCGGCATCCATGAATGTAAAAATTCGGACAGGTCAGTTAAACGATATTTACTATAAAATACAACCCCCCAAATCCACCCATTCCTGATAATTCAACAAATTACCAATGGTGTATACTACCTTTAAGTAAGTAACTTACTGTTATTTATAAAATGCTGTATGTGCTCTGGGCCTACGTGTTTGCTCCTATTTTACATGAATATTCTTGTATCCAATACATGTAGCCCAGAGCACGTACATGCATGCATAGGGGGCCCACACCTACAAGCTTTGCTTCTTAGTGGGTCCCCCTTCAGCATCACCTATCATAACTGTATAAACTACCATTATCATCCTGTATGTTGATGCCGAAGAAATAAATGAACCTTGAAAAAAATGAACCTTGAGGCAGACCTAAACAGACTACATACGAATGACTACATATATCTACAGAAATAGTGACTGCATAGTCTCTTTCTGGACTTTCTGCATAGTCTCTTTCGAGACAAAAACGGATGGCACTTTTTTTTCAGGTTGGTTTTGAATATTGTAATTCAAACTGAATATTTACAAAATTGGTTTTAAGTCCCACTAAACCTAGTCAATTCTGATTTTGAACCTCTGGATTTTTCTTTATACACGTATACATGTATACACAGCCCTGTCCATCCTAACACATTTTGGCTGTATCGCCAAGAGTACAAACACAGGTCGTTTGTGGCTAGTTTGCCCTCTCATCCATTGTCCTAAGTTAAAGGTACATCTAGTATACACCATTTACAGCTATCAAAAGTTTTTACTACCGAATTATTAAGAAAACAAGAATAACTGCCAAGCGCCGGTTAAAAAAAAAATGCCAGACAGCTCAGTTAAACTATATTTACTATAAAATAAAACCCCTCATATCCACCCATTCCTTGTAATGCAAGGGACCTGCGACAGACTTACAATGCGAGAGACTTGCGACAGACTTACAATGTGAGAGACTTGCTACAGACTTACAATGCGAGAGACTTGAGACAGACTTACAATGCGAGAGACTTGCGACAGACTTACAATGCGAGGGACTTGCAACAGACTTACAATGTGAGAGACTTGCGACAGACTTACAATGCGAGAGACTTGCGACAGACTTGTAATGCGAGGGACTTGCGACAGACTTACAATGCGAGAGACTTGCGACAGACTAGTAATGCGAGGGACTTGCGACAGACTTACAATGCGAGAGACTTGCGACTGACGTGTAATGCGAGAGACTTGCGACTGACTTGTAATGCGAGGGACATGCGACTGACTTGTAATGCGAGGGACATGCGACTGACTTACAATGCGAGAGACTTGCGACAGACTTACAATGCGAGAGACTTGCGACAGACTTACAATGCGAGTGACTTGCGACAGACTTACAATGCAAGAGACTTGCGACAGACTTACAATGCGAGAGACTTGCGACAGACTTGTAATGCGAGAGACTTGCGACAGACTTACAATGTGAGAGACTTGCGACAGACTTGTAATGCGAGAGACTTGCGACAGACTTGCAATGCGAGGGACTTGCGACAGACTTGTAATGCGAGGGACTTGCGACAGACTTGTAATGCGAGAGACTTGCGACTGACTTGCAATGTGAGAGACTTGCTACAGACTTACAATGCGAGGGACTTGCTAAAGACTTGAAATGCTAGGGACTTGCTACAGACTTGTAATGCGAGGAACTTGCGACAGACTTGTAATGCGAGAGACTTGCTACAGACTTACAATGCGAGGGACTTGCGACAGACTTGTAATGCGAGGGATTTGGGACAGACTTGTAATGCGAGAGACTTGCGACAGACTTACAATGCGAGAGACTTGTGACAGACTTAAAATGCGAGAGACTTGTGACAGACTTACAATGCGAGAGACTTGCTACAGACTTGTAATGCGAGGAACTTGCGACAGACTTGTAATGCGAGAGACTTGCTACAGACTTACAATGCGAGGGACTTGCGAAAGACTTGTAATGCGAGGGACTTGCGACAGACTAGTAATGCGAGAGACTTGCAACAGACTTACAATGCGAGGGACTTGCGACAGACTTACAATGCGAGAGACTTGAGACAGACTTACAATGCGAGAGACTTGCTACAGACTTACAATGCGAGAGACTTGTGACAGACTTACAATGCGAGAGACTTGCGACAGACTTACAATGCGAGAGACTTGAGACAGACTTACAATGCGAGAGACTTGCGACAGACTTACAATGCGAGAGACTTGCTACAGACTTACAATGCGAGAGACTTGTGACAGACTTACAATGCGAGGGACTTGCTACAGACTTACAATGCGAGAGACTTGAGACAGACTTACAATGTGAGAGACTTGAGACAGACTTACAATGCGAGAGACTTGAGACAGACTTACAATGCGAGAGACTTGTGACAGACTTACAATGCGAGGGACTTGAGACAGACTTACAATGCGAGAGACTTGAGACAGACTTACAATGCGAGGGACTTGTGACAGACTTGCAATGTGAGAGACTTGAGACAGACTTACAATGCGAGAGACTTGCGACAGACTTACAATGCGAGAGACTTGCTACAGACTTACAATGCGAGAGACTTGTGACAGACTTACAATGCGAGGGACTTGCTACAGACTTACAATGCGAGAGACTTGAGACAGACTTACAATGCGAGAGACTTGCGACAGACTTACAATGCGAGAGACTTGCGACAGACTTGCAATGCGAGAGACTTGTGACAGACTTACAATGCGAGAGACTTGAGACAGACTTACAATGCGAGAGACTTGAGACAGACTTACAATGCGAGAGACTTGAGACAGACTTACAATGCGAGGGACTTGTGACAGACTTGCAATGTGAGAGACTTGAGACAGACTTACAATGCGAGAGACTTCCGACAGACTTACAATGCGAGGGATTTGGGACAGACTTGTAATGCGAGAGACTTGCGACAGACTTACAATGCGAGAGACTTGTGACAGACTTAAAATGCGAGAGACTTGTGACAGACTTACAATGCGAGAGACTTGCTACAGACTTGTAATGCGAGGAACTTGCGACAGACTTGTAATGCGAGAGACTTGCTACAGACTTACAATGCGAGGGACTTGCGACAGACTTGTAATGCGAGAGACTTGTAACAGACCTACAATGCGAGAGACTTGTGACAGACTTGTAATGCGAGAGACTTGCAACAGACTTACAATGCGAGAGACTTGTGACAGACTTAAAATACGAGATTTGTGACAGACTTACAATGCGAGAGACTTGCGACAGACTTACAATGCGAGAGACTTGTGACAGACTTACAATGCGAGGGACTTGCGACAGACTTACAATGCGAGAGACTTGAGACAGACTTACAATGCGAGAGACTTGCGACAGACTTACAATGCGAGAGACTTGCGACAGACTTGCAATGCGAGAGACTTGAGACAGACTTACAATGCGAGAGACTTGCGACAGACTTACAATGAGAGAGACTTGCGACAGACTTACAATGCGAGAGACTTGTGACAGACTTACAATGCGAGGGACTTGCTACAGACTTACAATGCGAGAGACTTGAGACAGACTTACAATGCGAGAGACTTGCGACAGACTTACAATGCGAGAGACTTGCGACAGACTTGCAATGCGAGAGACTTGAGACAGACTTACAATGCGAGAGACTTGAGACAGACTTACAATGCGAGAGACTTGCGACAGACTTACAATGCGAGAGACTTGTGACAGACTTACAATGCGAGGGACTTGCTACAGACTTACAATGCGAGAGACTTGAGACAGACTTACAATGCGAGAGACTTGCGACAGACTTACAATGCGAGAGACTTGCGACAGACTTGCAATGCGAGAGACTTGAGACAGACTTACAATGCGAGAGACTTGCGACAGACTTACAATGAGAGAGACTTGAGACAGACTTACAATGAGAGAGACTTGCGACAGACTTACAATGCGAGAGACTTGTGACAGACTTACAATGCGAGAGACTTGAGACAGACTTACAATGCGAGAGACTTGCGACAGACTTACAATGAGAGAGACTTGCGACAGACTTACAATGCGAGGGACTTGCGACAGACTTACAATGTGAGAGACTTGCGACAGACTTACAATGCGAGAGACTTGAGACAGACTTACAATGCGAGAGACTTGAGACAGACTTACAATGCGAGAGACTTGCGACAGACTTACAATGCGAGAGACTTGAGACAGACTTACAATGCGAGAGACTTGAGACAGACTTACAATGCGAGAGACTTGAGACAGACTTACAATGCGAGAGACTTGAGACAGACTTACAATGCGAGAGACTTGCGACAGACTTACAATGCGAGAGACTTGCGACAGACTTGCAATGTGAGAGACTTGCTACAGACTTACAATGCGAGGGACTTGTGACAGACTTAGAATACGAGGGACTTGTGACAGACTTACAATGCGAGAGACTTGCGACAGACTTGTAATGCGAGGGACTTGCGACAGACTTACAATGCGAGGGACTTGCGACAGACTTACAATGCGAGGGACTTGCGACAGACTTACAATGCGAGGGACTTGCGACAGACTTTTAATGCGAGAGACTTGCGACAGACTTTTAATGCGAGAGACTTGCGACAGACTTTTAATGCGAGAGACTTGCGACAGACTTTTAATGCGACAGACTTGCGACAGACTTTTAATGCGAGAGACTTGCGACTGACTTGTAATGCGAGAGACTTGCGACAGACTTTTAATGTGAGAGACTTGCGACAGACTTACAATGCGAGAGACTTGCGACAGACTTGTAATGCGAGGGACTTGCGACAGACTTACAATGCGAGAGACTTGCGACAGATTTACAATGCGAGGGACTTGCGACAGACTTACAATGCGAGAGACTTGCGATAGACTTGTAATGCGAGGGACTTGCGACTGACTGTTTCTCAAACAGACGTACAATGTACCTGTAGTTCAAGTTCCTTTTTGGGACCCTAATCCCATAGACCTTGTACAATTTTTTTTTTCACAACCATTTTTGATAGAAAACAAAGTCGTATTTCAATAAAACTGAACCTAGGTGAAGATCCTATAGTGAACTCGTACATTGTATCTCACAGAAAAACGTCATGATGACATAATCATGGGTCACGTGACATCATCTTAAAGGTGCAATAGATTTAATCCTTGAAATTCTATTAAAAAAGAATAGAATTATTAAGTTTGTGGCAATTGATAGAATTCAGTATCTTCATTTTATCTTGTGTGCGTAAAATAACGTGACCATTTCTTCCGGTCCAAACCATAAGTGCCTTATAATTTGAAAGTGGAAAATTTACTTAATTTACTGTGAATTTACTTTCAATGATGTCAGTCTCTGGCTATGATGTACTTTACAAAAAAGTTACCGGTGACGTCATAAAAAGTTATAGCGCCTTCTAGCGGCAGGTTGCCATTTTTTTTAAAATGAATAAGCAGTTGATTCGTGGATCAAAGTTTGCTGAAATCACTTTATAATTGCAAGGGAGAAATATTGATGACGTCCCCAGACCGGAAGTTACAGTGAAAATACTTTAAACATTAAAAAAACATGCTGAAAAATCAACCGCGTGAGATATAATCCAGATTTTTGCTTAAAATAGAAAAGTTGAAACACCTCTCGATCTTTCTGTTATTGACGCAACGATGACGTCACCAAGTATCAGATTACAGGCAGCCGAAGATTTAAAATATTTGAAAATCAATATAAAATTGATTTGATTTTGATTCTTACGGGAATTGATAGAATAATCCGGTTCGGGCGAGTTTTTTCCTGATTATTTTTTGGGGTCAGGTTGGGTCGGATAGGAGAGTTCAGATTGGGTTTCGGTTCAGATTCCGTTTATATTTGTATTGTTTCGGGTCAGTTTGGCATAGTCAACCCAATCAGATGCACATCATTATTTTGAATGTTATTTGTTGGTAATTTTAAAAGAAACAAGGCTATAAATGTAAATACAATTGACAAGAATCTGCTATGAAGTCTGTATTTCCAGACAGTCACTTACTTTAACTGTTACGCCTTCTGCTGGTAGTGACGCACGGCAGTTTGTCCAGATAACAGTTAGAATATATTTTGGTGAAACCAAAAATTGAACATTATAGTTCAAATGCTTTTTATAAAATGCGCACCATGCAATGCAACGAATAGCAGATTCTTGATTAATACAAATTTACAAAAGTTTAACCCTAACTCCCTCACCATTGTTATTGAACAATACAATTCCTTCAAAATCCTCCAACTTCCTTTGTTGTGTAAGGAGTTAGGGATAAAGGTCAACAATGTCACAATATCTTATTAAATTCCACTGATGTGGCAGTATTTTAGTGCGGACTCTCAAACAAAAGTGAAGTAACTTAAAATGTTGGGGTTAGTTTCTTTAACAGTTATCCGGGTATACGTGTTTTTTGTAATCGGGTACCTGGTTTCCAAAGTATGCCGTGAATGCCCACCTCTAATGTGCATCGGCTTATAGCTTTAGCCAGTTATTTGTACAGGTCATATTCTTTCTGAAAAAGATCTCTGAAAACTTTCCCTCTATTTTCAAACTGCAACAAATGTCCTTACCTTGATTCTGGCACCGCTTTCATCCTCTAGTTCGCGGATCTTACTTCCTTGGCGACCTGATAAATAAACATCATACGACGTTACAGTTTAGAAGAGAGTTTCACATTTCAAGTGCAAGTAACACACATTGCACCTATACATGTTTAGAGTCATTCCGTGTCAATTCACCCATTGGGGTTAACCAGTTTGCGCCGGGATTATTTCGACAGTAGAGAGGTCGAGATTTCCAACTTGTAAGTTGTACGTTTACGTGTAATCATCGGCTTACTAACATTCTAACAAAACACCAAGTTTTAATTTTAAGCGAATTAAGGTTGTATTTAAAACCACGTTTGCCCAAAAGTCAAAACTTTGACAACATTTCAAGACCATTGCATCCGAATACCACAGCAGTTTTCCTCCGCCACAGTTCTTTTTTAAGCGTCATACGTGTAAAAATGATTTTATAATAAGTCTTAATTGTTGACATTGTAATACGCCTATCAATTGCCTCTTCCTCCCCCACCTCTCCGAGTTGTAATGACTCGACTTGACTCGACTTGGACTGGAGTCACCTCTTTGGGTGACTCGACTCGAGTCCCGATGGGTAATACTGGAGTCCCTCATCACGACATCAGAATGATTCAACTCAACTCGAGTGACGGCAAGTAAGACTCGAGTGACGGCAAATATAAAGACGAGTTCCAAAAATAAGAGCAAAGCTTTGTGAAACAAATTTGCAATGATTTACGCCGTTGCCTGTTTTTATTCACGTCACATGGACTAGTGTACATACAGCGGCCGTCTGTTTTCCTTCCTCCATACAACAGTACACACCGTGTCGTGGACTTCCACCTTGTGTTTCTGTAACGTGTTTATATATCGTGTAGTATTCAAATATATTTGTGACTCGAATTGACTCGAGCGCTGCTGCTTCCCCTCCCCCCACGTTAGTTGTGGCCCCGCCCCCCCCCCCCCCCCTAAAAAAAAAAATCCCAACTTTCACTCACCAATTATTCTGCCGACATTGCTGTGCTCTACAGAAACTGTCTCGGAGCTGGAATTCCACTGTTGTGTTGGTTTACTGCTCCTGAACTCCTGACTTTGAATATAATTCGAAAATCCACTTCGTCCACGGCCACGAGAAGGCATTTTATTACGGAAATCCATCACAAGTTTCGGTGTAAAACCGAAAACCACGCGTTTGTCCGACTATATGCGCGCACGTGCACACTGTTCATTGGAATTTCATTTGGGACGTCTGGGTTCCACACAAGAAAAAACATGGGTACTTTTCGAATCCCTGGCTTCGTTTCGTACAAGGCTCCCAACTGCGAGAACTGCAGCCACATCTGGTCCCTGTTTCAGAAACATTCAATTGGTATTATCGTGTTTTATTAACATTGTATACAATGTTTTATTACGTTGTATAATTCGTTTATAATCCCTTATTTAAACTATTCAGTTATTGTTTGGGGTGGCTCGATTTTTCACAACATAAATTATTTCTCCTACAAAAAACAGCTGTACTTATTATTCCCAAAGCAGGTTATCTGGATCCGACCATGGAGGAAGGCCTCCATGATCCGACATAACTCATTTATTTGCAAATTTGAACTTGCTATTTGGCCTACGTTTACGTTGACGTTATTAATCTTGACATATTTATGTTTAAACAAATGAATAATATATTATCTCATTGCTTTAATCAAAGTTTTACTTTAACCTCAGATGTCCATTGTCATTTAACCAGATAGTACATCTCGGAAACCTTTGTATCAACAATTTAATCGTACTTTTAAAACTTTCAGGAAAAAAAAAATTAAACTGAATTTGCTTATTGATGATAATTAATTAATGTATTATTTGGTCTGATCGCCGGCAAGTGTAGATGTTTATAGTCCTTGTATGTTGTCCGTATTTATGTGTCTTGGGTTGGGGGTGAAGGGTGGGAGAAAAAGGTGGGGGAAAGGGGGGGGGGGGAGGTGGGAGATAGGGAAAGGAATAAAAGCTGTGGTTACTTTTTTTCTCCACTTAATAATTTCCTCCACGGCTTAATATTCTCAACAAATTTTTTGTAAAAAAAAAAAAAATATTGTAATTTATTGTTAAACTAATTGATTAAATTATATAATTACTTTATTGTTCATGGTATGAGCAATGGTTTAAACTTAGCAAATTATTTATTCAAAATTATTATTAACATGATGCAATTGTTGTTTTCGCGTTGCGACATGCGTGACTCGTGTACCGGGGAGTTTGAGGCAGGTCAGGTGACATTGAAATTACGGTAAGTAGGGAGACGGGGAAGCTCTTTTTCATGCAAATTTACTCGTGGAGTTGCCTCCCCCCAATAAGGAGGAAGGTTTTCTGAGGTTCGAGTTTCATTGCGAATGTGGAATCCGTTCATATTTTCATTAAGAGGCAATAAAGTCGGTATCTTACCTAGGGCCTATATCGTTCGTGATATTCGCCGGTTTTTTTTGTCGCTGGTCGTTGTTTCAGGCCATACTTTGTTGTCTTTCCAAAAGACGGTCAATTATAGGAGTCTTTATTATCCATCCTTACTCGGCAGATCAACGGAGAACCATCAACTTTCTTCAAAGTTTTCAGCCCAATCATGCTCCGACAAATGCACTCTTTCGGACCACGCATTTCGCGGGCAACAGCGCCTACAACTTAGTGATATTATATTTCCTCTGCTATTGATTTTTGCCAATGTAGGTTTTAATTTTATGCAAACCAAAAAAGGAGAATCTAGATTGTTGTTAATGTTGTTTACCTTACAACTACTCCCGAAAACACCCGACCGTCAACAAAGAGTTAGAACAAACTTGGCAGACGTAAACCAAGAACCGTTACGTTCGTTTAGTTGCCAACATTGGGGAAATGTTGAACTTGAAACTTGATAAAAATCCAAAAGTTCAAAATAATTTTAAAACTAATTGATTAAATTATTAATGCCTTTTTTATGGCATGAGCAATTGTTTATACTTTAATAAAATTGATATTATCTTAATGCATTTTTTAAAATGTTCTTTCGTGTCGCGACATGAGTGTTTTTTGCGTCGCGACCCGAGTCTCTCGCGCGCCGGATATCAGTAATATTATGAAGGGTGAGTGAGTGAGTAACTTAGGGTGAGTGAGTGGAGGGTGAGTGAGTGGGGCTTCCAACGGATTACTCTACAAACAGATGCCTCAAGGCTCCTTTCCCGGGTATAAAGGAGGTTTCCAGGAGGCAAATAACGCCGTGCAATGTAGATGAGGTCAGTGGAAGCCCCGTTAGTAGGAAAGGTAAGGTGCAGTTTAGTGAATGAGGCTTCCAACAACAGGTTACTCCACAAATATATGCCTCAAGGATCCTTTCCCACACGGGAAGAAAGTTTCCAGAAGGCAAATAAATGCAGAGTTGGGTAACGTAGCCAGCATGAGGTATAGTTGTTGGAAGCCTCATTACTTTTAACCATCATCCAGAATAGACCCCGTCATCCCAGTGTGCACTAACACTCACAGTGTGCAATATGACATTTCATTTTAACTTCAATATGTGCTACCTTTTTACTATCAAAGTCTTAATACAATACAATCTGGACAGAATTCCGTCAAGAATCTCAAAATAATCGTTCATAAAAGACTCAATATCGTTAAAAAAGAAAGAAGGAAATTGTTTAGGAATCATCCTTATTAATAAATGTTAATTTTTCCAGTTTTCTAATTAATTCAAATTCATGCACACATGCGCATAAATAGGCCGGGAGGCAAAAAGCGAAATCGACTCATTGATGATTTTGGGGACATTTCGGGGACAATCTTGACAGGCATCCGTCAAAAGACCGTCAATAATCTCAAAAAATCTCATATGTTTTGTAATCATCATGAGTATGTTTACGCATGAATGTCGTGCGTATGTAATGAATATACATACTATGGTAATTACATTATTATTCAATCAACATTGTCAAGCGTCAAGAGCGCTAGCGCCACTTGACAAAAGCGTGGTTTACATAATATCTAATAATTATTATGATAATTTATGTAAATGACGCCCGTGAGGTCGAGGCAGTTGTAAATGTGTGCTGGCAGCAGGGGTCCAATCATTCAGGGCCGATACTCAGGCATTATTTTTAGCAGCCTCCTAAATCCGTGAGCAAGTTCGGGCGCGAACTATAGTTAACCATTAGTCAGTCTCTGCTTTACCAATGCGCATGCTCAAATGCAGTTCGCTCGAACGGCTCTAGTCGAACTATTGTTGAAAAGATGGCAACCGCTTTGTTTACATTTGCGACATGAATGAAATGGGTTTTGCCACTATTCTTCCACGCATATAAGTAGGATAAGCCATAACGTTAGTCATGTTGGTCCCAAAACAAGGGGAAAAATACATTAGGCCCGCCAGATTTTCACTTAAGGTTACTGCCTTTCTCTCCGTCCGACTACTGACATCACCTTTTTCTACGTCACTGGTTCTCTCCATGTTTTCCTATGAAAAGAGGCTACTGTCAACCAGCGGCAACCGTGCTCCGTGGTCTGGTTCCAAATTTCATTCATTTCATTTCATTTATTATTTCGCAGGGCACACAAAGAAAAACAGATATAAATTTACAATCTTTAGAAAGTTAAGAATATTCATTTTTAACAGTTACAAGATATCAAGTAAGTAAACAAATTACTACATGTACATGTAATATATATTTTCATTCAATTCACAAACAAGACATGACAAAATGCAACAAAAAGACTGCACGCCCCTGCAGGATTGCTAAAAAGTGAACTTAATCACTGTCAAGTAGCTCTCCGAATGCGCGACTAAATCACTGAAACAACCAAAGAGACAAACAAAGGACACAGACTGAGACAAACAATGAAGGACACAGACTGAGACAAACAAGGAAGGACACAGACTGAGACAAACAATGACGGACACAGACTTAGACAAACAATTATGAAGGACACAGACTGAGACAAACAAGGAAGGACACAGACTTAGACAAACAAGGAAGGACACAGACTTAGACAAACAAGGAAGGACACAGACTTAGACAAACAAGGAAGGACACAGACTTAGACAAACAAGGAAGGACACAGACTGAGACAAACAAGGAAGGACACAGACTGAGACAAACAAAGAAGGACACATACTGAGACAAACAAGGAAGGACACAGACTAAGACAAACAAGGAAGGACACAGACTGAGACAAACAAAGAAGGACACATACTGAGACAAACAAGGAAGGACACAGACTGAGACAAACAAGGAAGGACACAGACTGAGACAAACAAGGAAGGACACAGACTGAGACAAACAAGGAAGGACACAGACTTAGACAAACAAGGAAGGACACAGACTTAGACAAACAAGGAAGGACACAGACTGAGACAAACAAAGAAGGACACATACTGAGACAAACAAGGAAGGACACAGACTGAGACAAACAAGGAAGGACACAGACTGAGACAAACAAAGAAGGACACATACTGAGACAAACAATGAAGGACACAGACTGAGACAAACAAGGAAGGACACAGACTGAGACAAACAAAGAAGGACACATACTGAGACAAACAATGAAGGACACAGACTGAGACAAACAAGGAAGGACACAGACTGAGACAAACAAAGAAGGACACATACTGAGACAAACAATGAAGGACACAGACTGAGACAAACAAGGAAGGACACAGACTGAGACAAACAAAGAAGGACACATACTGAGACAAACAATGAAGGACACAGACTGAGACAAACAAGGAAGGACACAGACTTAGACAAACAAAGAAGGACACATACTGGCACGAACAGACGAACACCAAAACAAAAATAAATAAAAGACAATCACAGTTAGATCGACACAGACAGGTACGGACAGACAAAGACACCAAGAGCACCAAAACAAGCACATATAGACAGACAGACAGACAGACACACCGAGACACACACGTACAGACAAGCAGATCAATGAGATATAAATACAAACTATAAAATACATGTACGTGTAAACGAATAAGCAAACGAGATAATGTCGACTAGATAGTCCAACCATTCTGCGTTCGAGCGACGTTAGTCGAACTATATGGTTAACTGTAGTTCGCGCCCGAACTTGCTCCCTAGTTAGAGCGGGAAAGTTTGATGAATTGAAAGACGATCATGAGAGCATGCACAAAGATGTCAACACCAATTGCAAGAAGAAGGATGCTTGGAAGTTATCCTCACCAAGCATAGGGCTAAATTCCCCACAATCAATAAAACATTGGGAGACCTAAAAACAAAGGGCTCTCAAAACACAAATCTAAATTCAAGAACCATGTTATCCAATGTAAAATTTCCCGTCACAATGATCATGTTGCTAACTATGCTTACAGACACTCCAGATCAACTCTAACGTTAGCAGCCAACTTAGCAACCAACTAAGCTTAGCAACGTTTTATGAATACCACTAACTATAGGCTTATAGCTGTCAACTAGGGGCCATTTTAGCAGCCAACTAGGCTTAGCAGGCTTTTACGAATATCGTCCCAGGTCATTTTCTCTCAATTTGTCAAGGATTGAATTTCTCGCTTTTATTCTTGAGAGATGCCACTAAAATCGTCATACTATAGTAAAACAGTAAAACTATTTTGTTGGCTCTGCCATCATAGAGCAGAACAGAGGATCCTTGATCATATAGCTCTATGCCTTGATCCACTATAAACTACTTTAGCGGCTCGAAAACAGCCGTAATTAAAACGATTTAATGTAAACCATTATGTCACTAATTGACTAAATTAAATAATAACAATGCTGTGACGACTGTCGTCAGTTCTATTCTAATGAGAACCTCATTACTTTTACTTCACCCGCGCCCACGATTACGAGTGCGCGCGCACTGCGCAGGCCTTAACTGGTACCGAGTTTGTTTTGACCGAATTGACTAAGACCGAGTTGGCTTAGTACCGAGTTGACTCAAAACCGACCAAAGCCAGTATTGTACCTGTACACCTACAATAGTGTTTTTATGGTATGCAATCACAGGTTCACTGACTATACCATTACCAATTTCTTAGGGCGAAACTGCATACTGACACTGTAGGTCGTCACACGTACACGTACAAAACGCAGTGAATTTCGAAGGCAGAAATCGCAAGGTTTTCTTGATTTCTTACTGTTTCCAGAATGGGTGTTGACATCGAAATCACTAAACCAGGAGATGGTAAGGTGTTGTGATAATTTTAACACGTAAATCTTTGCCTTGCTGCCTTTACGTCACACACATTTTTGAAGGGAAATTGGGTGCCTATTGGGTGCCTATTTTCATGATTTTGTGTTTGGCAAAATAAATAATATTAAATAATATAATAATAATAATAATAATAATAATAATAATAATAAGCTGAGTGAGACTGAGTGATATGACATACTGTACGTAGTCCGTAGGTTCATAAGCACATTACATCATGTGATGTGATACGTAGACTGTCCTTGTCTGTGCATGTGGCTGGCCCTGCACTAGTTAGTAGGCCATCCGTACCGCCTTTACTGCTCAAACTGTCAAAGTTATAAATTTTTTCCATTTTTTAAAAAATGGAAATGGGTCTCAAAGTCAACATGTAGGTTAAGCGTATGCTAGCTAGCGCATCGATATTTCACCCAAATTGTGATTTTTCCATGGTATGTCTGGTGTAACTTGTCTCTAAATCTGCGACCTGATGTTTACATTTCTTTCGGGATAAAATACAGTGGAACACGTACGTCCACCCAGGCACGCACAGCTCCTCGCACCAAACAACAAAGGGTGCTGACTGCTCTGTAGTAATTTTCATGATGTATTAACTGTTGCCTGTTTTATGCCTGCGAATTTTCCAATGCACCACAGCTGGAGTGCATTGGCATGTACCACTGTCGTGCAATAGAGCAAGAGTTAATATTGGATAATTTGGCCCGTCTTAGAGATGTTTATCTTTCATTATTTCCATTACAGGGGTTACCTTTCCCAAGACGGGTCAGACGGTCGTAGTGCATTATACAGGTAAATGGATGCTACATTCCTCGCAAGTGATTCAGCTACTCAGTTTAGTAAAAATGTCACATTCACATTGGAACGTTTTGTTGGCCAAGTGAGCAGGGATAATAATGATGTAGCGCTGTGAGCACTATTATTTGTGGATACATGTACATGTACTTTAACCCGTAACCAGGGTATTTTGGCTAGAAACCCTGCTAGACACGGCAACATGCATCATTTGTCAAAGTGACAACCCTGTTCAGTTCAGCAAATCCATCAGGTCAAAAATCTCAAAGGTCAATCTGCATCAGAGTCTGCGGTCACCTAACGAAGCAGAATCCATCACTGGCATTGTTAAATGGGAATTAATTAGCTCTCAATAGTTATAGACTGGTTGTTTTATGCATTAGTGTTGTTGGCACGGTTAAAAAAAAAAAACTGTTTAAGAGATGTTAACACAACTGGGTTTGTAGATAGCTTAGGATTTCTCAAAATTGACAGATTTAACGCATTGATGTCATCATGATGTCACCATGAGCCATGTGACAATATCTTTCTACATAAACATTACACAGTCGGAGATAAGTTGCGTCATGATGACGTAATTGTGTGATTTTATTTTAAAATGTTTAAAGCTTTAAATTTATTAAACAGATAAAGCCTCTAGTTTATATCTGTTCTCTTATTTGTTTTCCCCCATTCCACCAGGCACCTTAACAAGTGGCGAAAAGTTTGATTCGTCTCGTGATCGAGGGAAGCCGTTTAAGTTCAATATTGGAAAGGGACTAGTCATCAAAGGATGGGACGAAGGGGTGGCACAGGTAGGGGGTGAAAATATGGATGTGCGTCAAACAGTGCAATACATACACCCTGGATACCTTCACTATTGATGGTATGCAGGGATGTCATATGTGTCTCGCTATTGAACCGTACCGAGAATGAGAGAAATGTAAACAAACATGGCGACCGCTACAAACGCTGTGAACAAAACTACGCCTCTTTTCATCCCTAGTTGCACATTGACGAAACTGAAGTAAATTATCTCTGTGATATGTTACAAACCTATTGTCAGAAAAAGGACAAAATTCACAAAAATCTTGGGGGCAAAGTCGTCCATTTACTGTATACTTCTTCAAATACTGACAAAAAACCTAACTCAGACACAAGAATAGCAGCCAGAGAGCCCAGTTTAAAAAAATTGTTGTGGATGTTTATGGGCCTTTTCGAAACCGTTGCTTCGTCTTTGGCTTCGCTTCCGAATTACTGAGAAGCAAATAGAAATAGAAGAAAATTGAAATAGTCTAACTTTTGGGTTCACGTCACTCGAGTGAATGTTTCTAAAGCACAACAGACGTCAGAATGTGGCTGGAGATCTTGCAGTTGGGAGTCAAAAATTGCCTTAAGCCAAAGACGAAGACGAAGCCAGGGATTCGAAAAGGCCCTTGATTATGCTCCCTCTGTTTAACATTTTGTAGCCTAATTGGGCGCTTCCAGGACATAGTGTCCCTTTATTCTTTGTGTGTTGCTGTAGGTGAATACTCTGGTTTTTTTTTGTCATTTGCTGTGATTACAGATGAGCATTGGAGAGAGGGCCAAGTTGACCTGCTCACCAGACTATGCCTACGGAGACAGGGGTCACCCTGGAGTATATCCTTTGCACTTTAAACTAGATGCGAGCACTCGGCCCCTATTCATCTATTTTTGCACGAACTCGAGGGTTTGGTACTCTGTACTCGACTACATTTCTTGTCAAAGGTCATATTAGAGGTCATATATCCTTCGAAGTCTACAGAATTGGATTGATTTTAATGTAACTTGGGTTAGGGTCATACCGGTCATTTGATTAAGTCGTTTATAAATACGCAACACTTACATGTGTATATGGATTGATAGTGGGAAAAGCGACACTCGTTAACTGTAGATCACGTGTTTAATTTGAGATGTTATGTTTTTGTCTCCTTAACTTCTGTGTACTATTCCAGGGAATGCGACGCTGATCTTTGACGTGGAGCTTCTCGGACTTGAATAGCAAGCCAGCTGCCCACAGATCCTCCCCTTGCATTCAAGATGCCCCGCAGTGTCTCCACAATTCTAAACAATTTTAGGTACAGTGTATAAGTAGGTAGTAAACGTAGTTGCGAGTCTGGTCGACAGGATTGGATAAGGCGTTTGATGAACAGTAACACAGACTTTACATGAAACACGAACACCAACACCAACCTCACATGGTTAGGCTACAATATCCTAATCAGATGACTACCATCTCACGCCTTGGTTCTTTGTTTTGTCAACGTCGATAGCGTATGTAAAAAAGAGAATATTCCGTACTTGGTAATGGAGGTTCTGGAATTGGGGTTACGTTCACCGACAAGTTTGGAGTCTTCAGACCAAGTTTAACTGGAAACAATTCCTATGATAAAATAACGCAAAACTAATTGCTCAAAAACAATCGCAGCCCAAACTGATTTGTATATTGTAGCCTTTCAGCGAAGTAATTTTTAACTGGCTACTGTTTGTTAGTGGTCGATCGTCAAACGCCTTGATCCAAGACTAGGTTTTACAAGGATTTCAAAAGAAAATATTGTGTTTCTAGTCACGGTCAAAGTTAGTGTTTTTTGTACATGTGTACACAATACTTGTTATCTATCATTACAAATTCATAAAGAGCTTCGGGTACCGATTTAATTTACCCTAACTCGCCAGGGTGTGTGCAAAATCATATTGATTTTGAAGGATTGAGGACTGTTCGGGTTAACGGAGTAAACTTAATTGAAGTCGTAAAATAATACTGATGCATTACAGTGAAATACACATATGTTATAGTCAACTCAAAGAATTAGTTTTATCGGTGACAAAACAATTTTGAGCCTTGGCAACCTGCAGTTTAGTGACCAATCAGGTATTATACCTAATATCCATGCACTAGCCAAATAGTGAACCCTATGTGATCATGTTTCAACCAAGCAGAATAAAGAACCAATATAATCAAATAGTTTGGGTGTTTTAAAAGTATTTTTGGTAGGCCGTCTTTTGACAACATTTATCCATAAAGCTAAAACTACTGGCCATAATTTATCAGATTTTTTTTGTATCGACTCGTCTAGTTAAACAAATAATAATCGGAGTGTGTTATGAACAGAGTTGCAATGGAGTCAGTCACTATTAAATAAACTTTGACAACAGCATTATTTTGTTCTTCCTGAACTGACTTGTGTATTGACTTCATAACAATCTTGATTATGAAAATGTTCTTCAGATACTTTGGCATACCATTAGATTTTGGAGTGTGTTCTAAAAAGTTATAAATTGTGAGTGTAAACATTTGTCATACTAAAAAAACAAAAAAAAATTAAGAACATACAAGCTTGGAATCGAAGCATAATTGTTGTTTAAAGGTAGTATACACCATTTGCAGATATCAAAAATATTTACTACTGAATTATTAAGAAATACCTTACTCAATTGAAAGTAAACAAAGATAACATAAGAATAACTGCTCGACCCCGGTTGAAAACAAACGCTGTTTTTCGTGCTTTTCTCGGCATCCATGATTGTAAAACTTCGGAAAAGTCAGTTAAACGATATATTTACTATGAAATACAACCCCCTAAATCTACCCATTCATGATAATTCAAGCAATTACCAATGGTGTATACTACCTTTAAATACAATTCCAAATCTCCAAATTTCATTAGTCTTTTCGCTAGCACTGAATGTCCCCATCAAATGTTGGTGCATTTGCGGACATTGCGATATTTCTAGATTCTGCAGAACAAGAGCTTTCCAATGGTATACAACATAATTATGGACCACCAACTTACTTGAAGTAGTAAAACTGATTCTTGAGAAAATGTCATTCACAGTCCTAACTTAACCCTAATTCCCTAGGGTGTGTGATAATTCATATTGAATTAAGGATTTGGGGTAGTTAGGGTTAATATGACACTTTTGGAAAAAAAAAATGCTGCATAAAATCATATATGTGTAGTTAGTGAAATCCGTCAGAATAGATCAAAGTTTTTAATAATTGTGTACAAAATAAATAGGGTAAAATTCACATGCAGAATACATTACACATGTATCCACCAATAACAAGAAACTTGTCAACAGTAATAAATGATATAACGTGCACTCCATACTTCAATGTTACTGCGACTTTTATTTATGTGATCTTGTGTATGGAATAACTCATAGAAAATCCTTTTGTTGATGTATCGTACGTTGGTTGACAGAGCCATCTCCAAACCAATGTCTGATATGCCACCCAATCGGAGTCCATTGTGACGTCATTTGATGCAGAAATCTGGACAAAGCTGCTGGTTGCCACGTTTTTGTGACGAAAAGCGCATGCTGTACGGACAGAAAAGTCTTTAAGGTCAAGATGCAGTACCAAATCTGCTCGCACATCATAGACGCTTTGGACAAAAAGGGTGGATTCGTGTCGGCTTTCCACACTGAATCTCTTAGATTTTCTCCCGTAACTGTTTCAGGTGGTCAGCATTGTAGGTCCCGGTGATAGCGTGAACTTTTTCAAAACCTGTGTAATCATTCAACAAGTTGAACTCCACGCAAATTCTGTATAGCTCATCTTCTACCTATAGGCTGCGAACTTATCAATCGTCTCTTGTAGGTTGAAGGCAAAAATTACTAGGACAAATGTAAAACTGATCTGTGTTAAGAAGAACCTGGATATAAAGGCCAAATCTGCAGAAATGTCGCTCACAATAACATGATTCAGGGTTGTTTACTGCACGTACCAATGCTCTCATAGGAAGAGTGTCCGCTACAGTTAATGCACCCAGCCAGCCATCCTTCGAGTAGTGGCAGTCTGTGTTCCGCGTACAGATTTTCTCGGACCGTATTCCAAGTCTGATGATTTATATTTTCGCACGGAACTTACATGAAATCATCGGAATCGTCCGAGTTGACATCAGTGTTAGACATCATACTGCTGGCCGTCATCAACGATGAGTAACTCCTACGAAGATAGGACGAAATGAACGTTACATTTTTCGGTCATGTGCATTATTAAATTATTATAAAATTAACAGCTCTATTATGTAAAATTAGTTCATTAGTGCAGTATTCGCTCTAACAGAAACCAACTATTGCAGTTGGTTTTTGCAGGGTTGAGGCAGTTAGGGTTAACCTCTCAAAATGTCACCAAACCTGAGTTCGGCATCTTTCAGTCTCTGTCGAACTTCTTCCTTCTCTTTATCTTTATTTCCTTTAGCGACTTTCTTGGCCGCCTCCCGCTCCGAGCGGTCGCGTTCCTCTTTCTCCGCTTGTAAGTCGGGCATTCTCTCTTCCTTTGTTTTGTTCAGTCGGTTGACAATATCGTTGATTCTCTTCTCGACTTTCACACTCAAGACCTGCCAAGAAGAAGCGACTTGGGTTTAATTAATGACGAGATTTGCATGGTGAAATGGCAAAAAAATTAGTTGTTTGCGGTAACACCATGTAGTAATTCTATTTATTGAGTTAGAACAGGAGAAAACTCGATGTTTCGGACAGCAACTAGAAAAAAGACACTCGCTAGAGCGCAGACCTCTGCCCTATCTTTCAAAGTGATCCACATTCCTGATCTAAACATTTATTGGAATCATCCTTGACCTATAAGCTATCTACCCACCAAGTTTTGTTAAACCAGTTCATGTAGGAGGAAATGTATATGTGCACAGTTGTTTCCGTAATTCAAGCCAAACGGAGTCTACTGTGATGTCATTTCGAGCAGAAATGGTCATTTGAAAATTGGCAGGTACGCCAATTTTAGCCAAAATCGTCTTAAAAAAGATGTCTCGTCACAGCACAAAAAAACGGTATCTTTATACACCACATTTGAGCAAATTTGAAGGGGGTTGGGTTTAAATGTCCATATTTTGTTGGGAGATCTGACAAGGAATGACCCAAATCTCGACTCATTTGGCTTCATCATACCACAATGATTTGGGAAGAAATTCAATGATTTTGCTCACATCTCTGTGTTTATGGAATCCCACCTGACCGACGTCCATGTCGGCTGTTTTCTTCAGGTTACTCCATGGCGTGTAGACCACATTAATGTTGTTGGTTTTGTTCCCTGCCAAATGGTTAAAAAAAAAATTCTTATGTTTTCTTGTTACCAATTTTACAAGCATGTTCAAAATTGCCATTTAACCAGTTCAAGCCGGGATTATTTTGACATTGACTGGGCCTGTTGACCCAGTTTGTTTTTCTCTTTAATACAAGATCGAAGCTCACGTTGGCAAAAAATACCCGATATCACCATTTAAAGTCAATGCGGGCATTGGTTTTTTGGGGGGACCGTTATATTTTAAATGTTGCGGCTTCTACAAAAATTGCTGTAGTGCGTCGTGATCTTTCTTTTGTCGCTGGCATGGCGGCTACCTGACCTACAATTTAGACATCTTGCATTGTTAGGTCAGGGAACCAGACTAAGCTAGACTGACCCAACAATTCTGAATACAGACTTCTAACTGGTCACTAATGCCAACGCGCACCTCAATTCTGCTTGGAATTTCAGAACACAGTTATTGACAATTTGGGCCCCCTTTTTGACATTGCCGCATTTACTACTTTCGTTGTCGTGTTTACACACAAACTGTACTCGCCTGTGATACTGTTGGCTTTGACAAGCTGTGCACAGTCCTCAAGAACCGTAGCTGGAATGGTGTTGATAATCCCTCCTTTAGGTAACCTCAAATACACGTGTGCTGAAGAATGCTTGTCTACGTGGAACCTTTAGAGATAAACAGAACAAACCGTGTCTCAAAAGTGCTCCAAATCTATTAAAGAAAAGTTTGCACTGAGCTATGAATGCTATATATTCCAATATTTGGAGAAAACAATATTCTAAGATATCCATTTCAATTCAAAATTTGCCGAGTCACAATTTGAATTGCGACCAACATCCGCATTTGGGAGACATTCTCAACCGAATGCTAGCCACACGCTCGTCACACACTACACACGTCATGCGCGTAATGCACACGTGTAGATCATTCCAGCGCTTGCACTCACCATTTGCGAATCACAAACCAACTACCAATAGTAATTTCCAAAAATGTCTCCCGGAGACACATATTTGGTAATTATATATTTGTATTGTTTTCTTCAAAATGACAGCATTCCTGTAGGAATAATTTCACAGGGAGTTTTGTCATTGATATCTTTACGACAACAAGTAAACTTTTTCACACTAATTTAGTTGGTTACTTTTTCGATAGTTGCAAATAGTATAATTCAACTTTAAAGCCCACTCACCATATATCTTCAGGAAAGCCATACTTAAGCAATTCTTCATCTACAGGTAAAAGGTGATTGAAGGTGAAAGTGTTCTGTTAGTACACTCAAACATCCTCCATTTGTTGCAATGAAAACACACTGAGCAGGATTCTAGCACTCACTATTCATGGATTGGACCAATCACAGCCAAGAGTTTTAACCAATCAGATTGAAGCACTAATGATAAGGAACTTTGGACCAATCAGAGTACAGCTCTATAACTCATTGCTTGTTTTGGAGGGAAAATGATTGTTACAGCATTTTGAGCAAGCTAGTCAAACTAACGTTGCTTCCAACTATTAACGTTACCGTAACTAGGCTTTTCCTCACCCACTTCACATGGGAGAGTTTTCCGTACTTACTTTCATACTTGTCAATACCGACATAGATGATATATCCTGCAAAATATAAACAAAGATTGCTATGTACTGGCTGAACCTTGATATGATTCACTGCCTATTTCAATGTAGGCCTAACAACAAAATTACAATTGACAACAATTTGACTCGAGCTAAATACACGACTCGAATCGACACTGTGACTTGACTACACACCATTACTCAACTCGACTTGACTTCCACCTTCTTGGCCTAGTAATAACTTGACTCAAGACTCAAAATAACTAGACTCGAGTCACATATAATCACCTACTTACTTGTTACAACTCTGCGAGTAGCCTACCAACTGACCAATGCAGGAGTTAAACAGTGTTATTAAACAATATTAATAACAAGAAACAAAAGGAGTCAGTTGGCCTACCTTCACTCTTGAAATAGAACACCATTTTGGAGAAAGTATAAGCAAGAAATAATCAAATGGGTGGCCTATTTGTTTGTTTTCGTTTTCTATGGTGTCTCGGCACAGGCCATCTGTCCATCCGTGGACTCTTGAGGGCGCAGTGTCAGTTTTACGGTGAATGAAAAATTATCGTCCGAATACAAGTTACACAATCTTTAATGGTAACACGACTAAAACAGGACGTTTTTTATGGGGAAAAGTGATAATTATCTTCGTAGAAAGCTGTATTTTGACCACAAAAAACAAAATCAAAATTTGTGGACGGTATCACAAATTCGGTTCCCAGACTCTCTTGATTAAATGATGGTACTAATACCTGTATACTGGGTATTACGAGCACAGGGTGCAGACTGAGTAATTTCTATTGCGTGTTGCGCAAGCCAACGAAGGGGATCGGAAGGCAAGAATGTGCTGTCATTAGAGTGTCAACATTCAATTTTTAAACGCGACTTTGACATCGAAAACGCCATCAGATTGCAACTAAATGTCATGGGCCAACACAGGACATAATTAAAGTCCAGCTGCCTATCGTCATGTACTGTCTACAGTGGCTTTTGCCGGTGTTATTGATGCCGATTCCGCGATCGGCATTGAACATGGGATTTCTGCACAACTACAGTATGTTTATGGTGCTGTATCTAGCGGGGTTCTTTCTGGAGAGAAAGCCGTGCACCATATGTAGCGTCATGTTCTTCGTGGCGTTGGTGCTAATCTGTTATAGCTGCACCGGGAACTGCATATTCTACTGCTGCGGGGAATCGTGTGAATGATAGTAAAACTAGCTGTGAATCGGCGCAATTAACGTCAACTTTGTGGCCTTAGCAAAATAGCACAATACGGCGAAATGGGAAGATGACACTGACAGATGTCACCCGAATATGATGCGGGGTGCCATGCGACGCATTAAACAAGCCTACCCTCATCAGCAGCAGCAAGTAACATCATTCATGGATAAAACAGAACAAGCAATAACAAATTGCCGAATCAGTGAATTTTCTGATGTTCAGCATCCGTTGTTTCCGGTCATCCAACAGTTTATACCATCACATCAAGTTTACGTCCGTCAGTGTCAACAAACGTAGCTTAACTCTTCGTAACTACAACTTACAAGATTTTCAATCAACAATTGAGTTACTCGACCATCTTCAAATCTCAGAATGCCGTCAACCCGTATCTCACCTATGTTCACCATGTTACCAGTCGAGCACCTTTGAAGGACACTCGCAGTCTACTACTACTAGTACTACATCCGGAGAAGATACATTTATTGCAAATTGACCAAATCTTATAGATTGATTGGAAAGAATGTACTATCCTGATGCTACTTCAGTGGTTGTGTACAAAGCTTATGGAGAATCAAGAATTTTTTTAACATTGTAAACGTTTCTCGGTCCCATCTTCACGTCTTTTCAAGTTAAAAATGTTTGCACTGATTGACCTTCATTGAGATCCTGTATGAAGACAAAAGCAGCGTCAGGTTGCAACATTCTTCCCAAATTGTTACCTGTCACATGCTGATGTCTCGTTACTTTGAATCCTGTGTCGCATCAAACACTGAAGAAGTCGCAAATTCTGCAACATTGCACATGAATGTACACATGTATAATGCTTGTATATACACTGTATATATATGATAAAAAAAAATTGATAGTTGTAAATCGAGTAATTAAATGTCTATGTATATGATTGGAATAGCCCTATGTATTGATGAATTCACCTAAAGTTTTAAGTGGGGTCGCTCTCGACTCGCTCTATTACGTCCAGAATGCCGACATACGGGTCGTTTTTTTACAAAAAGGCAGTGAAATGTGCAATTTCAGCCCGTGTCAGTCATGGAAGTTAACACGTCAGAAGACTTGGAAATATGAAAACTCACTGTGCAGGAAATTGTCCTCGGAAGCCCCAGAGTCGAAAGTGTTGGTTCACTTCACACTAAACAAATTGCGGTGAACCCCATAATATCATCAATATATAAGGCTGCTGCATTTTATCCTAAACATTTATTTAATTAACTTTAACCCCATGGGGTATTATGTGAGCACCCTGCCAAATGCAACACAGCTGAAATAGAACCCTGCTACAACTTTTTATCATTGGTGCATTCTGTGCATTTAGCAGGGTTAGGGTTATAATCACCACAACTGTACTTTTTCTTTTCTTTTTTATTTGTATAACTGAGTTTGGAGGTCCTAAGTGCATACAGTTGCACCGGAGACGAAGGTTGTTCAAAATGTCCTATCACAGTAGTCAACAATTGTTTGGTTATACCTCTGTCCTGGGTTCACAGCTCATAGACAACAGCCATGTGATATTACACAGGGAGTGGGATATGTGTTGTTATACACCAGACACGTGATCGTTCTAGACCAATACAAAATACAGTATCCAAGACAGACCGATAACAATTGGTATCATTTCATGGACAGATTTCTAATAAATTGGTCTAGTAGATCTCGTAGGCCAGCTACGTATATGGTTTGGCATCATTAACAATTTTGAAGGGTTGGCAATGGACTGGGCTATGAACTTCTGGATTTTAGAAGGTCCAAGCAAAACAAAAGAATATTCTAAAAACCAAGATTGCCTGATATGAGATATCAATTTTATCTTGGTAATAAATTATCCACGCAATACATTCAATATTGGGTTTTACCTTCATCGATGATTGTATACACAGTACTGTTGAAGAGATTAAGAAAACAAAATCGCTTGGGTGGAACTTGAACCCACAATGACCTTCTTTCAAGTGCAGATGTCTTGCCACTCAAACCAATGAGCTAGCAGGGGTCGGCTGGCTAGTTCGAATTTAACTAGCTTCAAGTCTGTCGATATGTCCCATGGACATCATGCCAAGTATTTTCCACAACCAACACTCACAAAAGTTGAACCCATTTCAACCCTAGCGAATGTACTGGTATGTCAAATTCTCATCTTTATAGTACATGTACAAATAAGCTTTAGAAGTTTCACAGATGTATGCATGTGCACTGTACACGTTTCCTGGATTTAAA
Organism: Crossaster papposus; assembly: GCA_037893245.1. Lineage (NCBI taxonomy): Eukaryota > Metazoa > Echinodermata > Asteroidea > Velatida > Solasteridae > Crossaster > Crossaster papposus. The sequence continues at coordinate 1,271,193 of JBAIAA010000193.1, forward strand.
AGTGCAAAACTTAAATAAAAAGTCCTGTATTATTATACAACACTTATTGTATCTATATTTAACCTAGTAACCTTTTTCTTCATAAAACAGGTAATAATTACCATAGTAACAAACTATTACAATATAAAAATACCACGTTTGTGGGAGAAATGTTTTCTACGAATAAATCTGTTTCCAAAATACAGGAGAACAATTTTCCTTGATTGTCTTATGTTAATACATTTCACTGAATGGTGATAAAAAAAAGAATCCAGAAATGTTTTATCACCTTTCGTTGAATTTCTCCAAACATTTTGATAACTACAAAAAGTTGTTTTCTTATTGTAAAAATCTGTTACTTTTCTGGGATTTATAACAAAAAATTAAATTAAAATCTAGAATTATAAGGCTCGATTAAAATAAAATCAAAATTTAAATAATTATTTCATCCAAACGAGTACAATCTCTTTCATCAAATTACCCCGAAATCACGATTTCCGTTAATAATTCCATTTAGTAAGATTGGCACTTTGCAAAATATTCAACACATATTTACACAACCATTTAAATGTTTATATACAGTCCATTATTTTGTATTTTCTGAGCTAAATGTTCAGAGGCAATATCGAACTAGAGATAGTCGTTGTTAATAACTACAGAGCTGTTCCCGAAATGTTTTTGATAGTAGATGAATTATACAAGAACAAAATACACTTCCTGATCAAGGTTCCTACCAGCTAACACTCGCAGTTCAATAGGTATAGTTTTAACTAGAGCTAATGTGCTTCAAGAAGTACGGATACCAGCCTAAATAGTGGTTTTCTAATATTTAAAACGGATGACGCTGCGACCAAGGCCGGAAATGTGTGGGTGTGCTCCCCAGTACTATCGGCCTGAACCCGCCTCGGCTCGGTGATGTTAAAATAATCCCAGCGCAAACTGGTCAAGGTTTAACTGACCACTACATGTAGGTTACATTGGCAAAAATGTATGAGATAAAGAATGTCGGAGAAGAAGCATTTAGTAATTTTAAAGAAAATGACCCCTACGGGATCATTGACCAAAATAATTGGATCTGAAGGGTGGGTCGGAAGAAACATTTAGAAATTTTGAAGAAAATTACCCTATTGACCATAAGTGACCATTTATTGATCAAATTAAATGGATCAAGACTGCAAGAGAAACATTTCATAGTTTTTATTCCATGGGGGGAAAAATGCACCTTTAATGCGACGTCGTCATGATGAAAAGTTTCGGGGACCATCCATGGATGACGGTCCAAACCGTATCCCCCAAATTGTAACGTACGACTATTTCAAACTATTATCAAGGGAACTTATGTTTCATGAAATGAACCGTACGACGCATTACACGTCGTAACACTAGTTGCAACTGTATAGGCACATTTGTCTAAATAATAATAAAACACCACTTTTGCTTAATTTTTACAAAAAACAAACATTAAATAATTTAATACATCTCCAACTAATAGTGCCCATCACACAAAAAAATTGTGCCGAAACTAAACTTAATTTAAAAATGTTATTACCAAATGACAATTTACAAGCTTAAATGCACTTTTTTTCCTTACCTACAAAATAATAATACTTGTAATACTTTTGTTCGGTATTCCTGTACAGGTTTAGTATGTAGACATTATATATACATGTAACTATGCAGTCCCGTTTAGTGCTTTATACAAAGACACAATATTTGAAGCCACTTTTTAAATACCCCATTTTAAGCACCTAGTTCCAGTCACCAATGTTTTGTTAGTCATTAAGGAAAGGATGGTTTTCAGGACAAATTTGACAGTGAATATATAACTTTCCAAACTCAAAAAATGGTTGTATAAAAAAGCAGGTTGTGATCTCTTTGAATCATGTGTTTTCGTTAGAGCAAACCCAGCAAGTGATCCAACAATTTTGAATATTTAATGTTTTCCGCAACGCGACATTGCGGACTAGTATGATACCCGTGTAAATGAATCTCGTATATTGTTTAATGACACGTTTGGGAATACATGGTTCTAGATTTTGTACCAGAGTGGGCAAATATTGTATGGTTTGACAAAGGAGCCTAGATGTCCATTGATGGTCATACTTCTTTCACTGCGATATTTACGTGAACCAATCAGAATCACGACGGAAGTCACATGACTCGAAACTAAAGGCAGCCATTTTACAATGGAATTGGGCATGTCTCCACAACGGTAAAACAAAACAAATCTTGTGATCTGGTAAAATCATTAACCAGTTCGCATCGTAGGACGTGTATACACGCAAAGTTTTCCCAATAATTAAAAACGGATGAAGGATAAACACGTCACGAGCAAGGCCGGACATATCAGGGTGGGCTACCCACAGATGCAATCCCGTGTCTAGGTCCAGTCACTGGCAAAATAATCCTGGCGCGAACCGGTTAAAGGTGTTAGCCGGCCTTTAAGAATCTGATCCACGAACGTAGCACCAGGCTAAAGACAAAGCCACGATTGACACAAGAACCTAGACATCTTGCCCAATAACGCTACTTGGGCTCAGAGCCAAATGACAGTTGAACCTAGACATCCCTCCCAATCATACTTCTAGCACCCTGGGCCGTGCCGTATCCACAGCATCCAGTAAGTTCTTAGCGTCGACCGCCAGGATGTGTCCGGCGGACATCATACCCTTCTTGTAGTCCTGATCCAAGGTGGTAGTAGCGTAACGCTGTGCCAGCTTCATGGCGTTGATCAACTCGGCCATGTCCGAGCTGAGCACCTTGTGGGCCATTTGGATGCTGCGATGGGTCTGTGGAGGCAAGGAACTGTACAGGCCGTCTACGCTGGCTAGGAGATTCTTGAGTGATAAGCCTACATCCTGGGGATTAGAACAACAAATATGCATTAACTAATTGTAAGCGTATAACCAAGGGTTCCTTCTATTCTTCCCCTCATTCGTAATAGGAATGGATAAATAAAGCTTACTGACCTTGACTAGGTTGACATACTGGTCTGAGCGGACCGCGTGAACCATGTTTACCATCTCCATGACGGCACGTACCACCTGGGTTGTATTCTCAAAGACTTCATCGTTGGTCCGATCAAGATCCATAGTAGGGCCAACCTAGTAGGAAAATAAACAAGCATGGAATTTGGCACACAGTCAGAGTACGCCATGAAAAAGATATTTGGATATAGGGCCATCGCAGATTTCTCCTTTGAAAACATTTCAGTAGAATAACAAGCAAAATTTAATTATTCAGCTGTTTTTTTATTAAAGGACATGAAGTTTTAGCTTGTAACCGGGGGCCAATTTCATAAAGCTGTTAAGCACACAAATTTGCTTAGCATTAAAAAAATTCATTAAAATTGTTTTTAGGTAAAATATATTGTTTCCGACTTATATTCAGTTGGTTTTTGCCTAGCATGAAATGCACATGGCGTTTTTGCTTAGCATGAAATGCACAAGTCTTGTTGGTGCTAAGCAAATTTGTGTACTTAACAGCTCTATGAAATTGGCCACTGTTTTTACTAAGCAGGACTTTTGTGCTAACCAACTTTGTGTGCTTAGCAGCTCCATAAAATGGTCCCTAGAGCCTATTAAACTTACCTGTACAGTTGGCAATGGGGATTGCTGTTCCTCAGTCCTAGGGGGCTCGATAGGCCTTGCTGGTTCAGTGGCAGGCTTGCGATAGTCTGATCAATCGTACCATGCCAATGAAATAACAAGAAGGAAAATAAGTACAAAATGGGTCATTCCATGTCAAATCAAACTCCTGTTCGCGTCAACCCAACAGATTATCTTTGTGAGAAAAAAACCCAAAATTCGCGCCTGTGTCCAGTAAATAATTGAAAAAAACGGCGCGAACTGGTTAATGTATAAATATTCAACAAATATGAATCATCTCACCGGCCGGTTGTTGGTAGGAACTTGGTCGGTTGAAGGACTGATACAAAGATTGATGACTGGAGTAATTATTCTAGGAAAGATGAGAGAAAAACAGACGAAATCTCAAACCAGTGATATCCGTTAGCTACATGTATTTCATAGGTTTGCAGCATTGCTGATGTACCCCCGTTCTACTTTGTGCGCATGCTAATGCCGGGCCTGTCGAATAATAGCACAAATAATAATAACAAACTCCTCATTTCCATCTGAATACATCAATTTTTTTTCGTAGATTAAAAGTAATACGTGCTACTGGATGAAATAAAATGTATTTTTTTTTTTGATGTAGCATTTTGTGTGATTTAAATTTGACGTTTTCAAGAAAATGTCATTTTGAGTCGTCATTTCTATGACATAATAAAAAAAAGTGGTCAAATTAAGTAGAATGTTGTGATCTGGAATGAATATCTGTGCATTGTGAGTGAAATTACTGGTTACATGGCCAAACCACGGTAAACAGGCTTGAGCAATGTGTTGCAAACAAACCAACGGATGAAAACATGATTTAAGGGATGAGTATTTTTATAGATCAATTCAGTTGAAATCCCGTTAGGAGAATTTTTTTTAAAATATATTGAAGAGCACGAACATTACATAAAAACATTTCAATATTTTGTCCATACCTCTTGTCTGTTGTCTTGATCAATGAAGTCATTTTCTTTTACGTCCGGTCTCTAAAGAACAACCACAACAAAAAATAATTTTTAAATTATTTGAATTCAAGGCTTGCTCAAAATCTCCCAACTGCATTCTCCCCAAAAGCACAGAAGGAATAAATTAGTGGGGAAAAGTAGGAAGTAGAAGATATTTTAGAAAAAAACTTGACAGCCTTCAATTTTGTACCGGCCTGCCATTTAGTCTCGGCCAATCACAACCCTGGCTGGTTCCCTACAGTATACCCACCAGTACTTGTGAGCTGGTTGCCAGCCATTTAGAGTCAGCTTCACTGTCTAGTCGTTGCTGTCTCATCTCGTCCTCTATTCTCTGCATCTCGCTCAGCGCCGTCTCTTCTTGGCGTTCAAGAATTTCCCTCTCCATCTCAAGTCGCTCCTGGAAACGAAGTGGGAAAAGGGTATCTTATGAAGGCCATAATTTGTAAGCAGATATTTGTGGGAGCTGCAACAACGCCATTTTCTACAGACGGTAGAAGTCGTCATTTGTGATGCGATTGGGCAAAATGAGTGGGAAGTCGGCAAGTCTGATTCCGAGATAGGGGCCAGAATAGAGTATACGTCATCTTTTTTCTGTTGCCAAGGCAATGAATTGGCTCCACACAAAAGAAACTCCACCATTTCCCTGTGCTTTTGCAACGGACGTTTCATTTGACTCGTCAGCGTATGGAGCCATTACTATGGCATCACGCTTCGGTACCCCACGACAGTCATCCATGAGGTCGGTCATGAGTCATCCATCCACGCAGGGCCAGAGGTAGATTTACAACCCACTGTCATCACAATGACAGGTCAATACAATAAGTTCAGCCTAGTGACCTCTGGACCGTGAGCGCTCAAGCGTAGACCGTTTTGGAATACAATTTGGGCTCTTACCATTCGACCATCTCAAGTAATTTGCAAAAGTCGTATCAACATGGGGTTTTCACCACCTTAAAGCTCGCTTGAACATATTGATCACCCCTCGAAGCACTAACCTCGGCCGGTGTAGTCCTGTTAGCCATCATAGCGGCTATCTCCTCGGGTGGTTTATGGCCCATGTAAGGACCTTTGATTGTGCTAGTAGCAGCGTAGTGGTTGGCGGTGGCCTCATATATGGAGGTCGGCGGGTGGCTGCTAGTCCCTGGGTAGGTTGGGAAGCCCGGTCTGGATGGCTGTTACAACAAAGTGGAGAAAACACAATTAACAGAGAGGTTATTTCAAAAGATTGAACTTTTTAGTGTGTACAATTAAAAGTCAGAGGTCATAGGACCAGTCTTTGTTACCTTTGGCGGAGGTTCCTCAGTGTGTTCACTGACAGGGAAGCCCCAGGTGGATGCCACTCGTCGTCTCTCCTGCTTCATCATCGACTCCTGCTGCTCAACCTCCTACAATTAAAGCTCAGAGGTCATAGGACCAGTTTTTGTTACCTTTGGCGGTGGTTCCTCAGTGTGTTCGCTGACAGGGAAGCCCCAGGTGGATGCCACTCGTCTCTTCTGCTTCATCATCGACTCCTGCTGCTCAGCCTCCTACAATTAAAGCTCAGAGGTCATAGGACCAGTCTTTGTTACCTTTGGCGGTGGTTACTCAGTGTGTTCACTGACAGGGAAGCCCCAGGTGGATGCCACTCGTCATCTCTCCTGCTTCATCATCGACTCATGCTGCTCAGCCTCCTACAATTAAAGCTCAGAGGTCATAGGACCAGTCTCTGTTACCTTTGGCGGTGGTTCCTCACTGTGTTCGCTGACAGGGAAGCCCCAGGTGGATGCCACTCGTCGTCTCTCCTGCTTCATCATCGACTCCTGCTGCTCAGCCTCTTACAATTAAAGGTCAGAGGTCATAGGACCAGTCTCTGTTACCTTTGGCGGTGGTTCCTCACTGTGTTCGCTGACAGGGAAGCCCCAGGTGGATGCCACTCGTCGTCTCTCCTGCTTCATCATCGACTCCTGCTGCTCAGCCTCCTACAATTAAAGCTCAGAAGTCATAGGACCAGTCTTTGTTACCTTTGATGGTGGTTCCTCACTGTGTTCGCTGACAGGGAAGCCCCAGGTGGATGCCACTCGTCGTCTCTCCTGCTTCATCAACAACTCCTGCTGCTCAACCTCCTACAATTAAAGCTCAGAGGTCATAGGACCAGTCTCTGTTACCTTTGGCGGTGGTTCCTCACTGTGTTCGCTGACAGGGAAGCCCCAGGTGGATGCCACTTGTCGTCTCTCCTGTTTCATCATCGACTCCTGCTGCTCAGCCTCCTACAATTAAAGCTCAGAGGTCATAGGACCAGTCTTTGTTACCTTTGATGGTGGTTCCTCACTGTGTTCACTGACCGGGAAGCCCCAGGTGGATGCCACTCGTCATCTCTTCTGCTTCATCAACAACTCCTGCTGCTCAACCTCCTGCAATTAAAGCTCAGAGGTCATAGGACCAGTCTCTGTTACCTTTGGCGGTGGTTCCTCACTGTGTTCGCTGACAGGGAAGCCCCAGGTGGATGCCACTCGTCGTCTCTCCTGTTTGATCATAGACTCCTGCTGCTCAACTTCCTCATCTTGAATCTCACTACAATTAAAGGTCAGAGGTCATAGGTCAAAATATACAGCAAAACATGGGTCACAAAACATGTTTGCTAAACTCTGAACACTGTTCAACCCCTTGACACCGATATTAATTCCTGACAACACTGGGCTAAACGCATGACTGCACAGCAGCATTTGTCCAGCAGCTGCACTGCACAATGGACCAGAGTGTGCAGTTTGCCGGCGGCAAGGTGTTAATACGAAGGAGTAGACTGATATGCAACACAATGATCTCGGGTGTGAAAATCATCAAAATGTATGTGTGAATTTTTCCGCCCTTAAGTTGCCCTTGTTGCACACAGAATGTTTTTTTGTCCTCGCTGTTATAGCTCGGCATTACTATTTCTCACTTTCTCTATTACGCATTATCTTTTGATTGATTCACAGTTTGCCTATGTACTCACTGTAGTCTCAACTTCAAGTCTTGAAATGTGGGCCTCTTAGACGGCTCATACGACCAGCACAACGTCATGACACTGTACAGGGTAGGTGGACAGCCAGCAGGCATGGGCAATCGCTCGCCATTCTCAATCCGGCCGATAACGTCGTTGTTCTTCACCCCTTGGAATGGCTTGACACCGTACATGAGAATCTCCCACATGCACACCCCTAAGAAAAAGAACGGCAAAATGAAAAAATGTTTTTCGGTTGGAGTTGGGGCGGAGGTCTGCGCTCTCCGAGTCCGGCCCTTTTTCTAAGTTTGGAGAGAAGTCCACTTACCAAACATCCAGGCGTCACTGGCCGACGTAAACCTCTTGAAGTTGATGGATTCTGGGGCCATCCATTTGATCGGTAGCTTTCCTTTGGAAGCTGTAATTTACAAACGGGAAAATTAAATTTGATTAAAAAAACATTCATACAAAAATAATCATACGAAAAACACAAACGAATTCACACACAAGGGAGAAATCTAATTTGCAGACACAAAATGCTCATATGTCATATGGTGTCGGAATTTGCCAGTATAGGTATGGTTCCGAGTAAATTACACTTAAGAGTTAAGTCAACAAGTCGATCTTTCGGGGGTGTTAAAAAAGGAGTTAAAAGGGTTTTATGTCAAAATTAAAATTATAAGAGTAGAAGAAAAAAAAAATTTATAATTAAGTAATTTAAACAAAAATTGCCTAATAATAGAGAAATTGTATCTTAAATACTAGTTGTGGAGAATTGTATAAAATAGATAAAAAGGATTTCCACAAAACAACAAGAAACAAAACCACACCCATAATTTACATACCTTTGTAGTACGAGTGGTCATGTAGTAATCTGGATAGACCAAAATCTCCCAGCTTGACGTTATCTTTGGCAACAACTAATACATTCCTTGCAGCAATATCCCTGCGAGTGAATAAAGTAACAATCGTGGACCAATTTCATAAAACACATACGCACACAATTTTGCTAAGCACCAAAAAAGTCTTGCTCAGTAAAAACAGGTTACTAGCGAAAACCCTATGTGCTTTTCATGCTAAGCAAAAACTTACAAAATACAAGTCACAAACAATATACATTGTACATCACCTGAAAATTTGGTTTGTAACCCATTTGTTTTTGCCAAGGAAGAATTTTCACGCTAAGCAATGTTATGTGCTTACACGTTTTATGAAATTGGCCCCAGATTTTAACAAGTGGGCAATCCACACCAAAATGAACAGGGCTGACAAGTTGAACAATTACAAGCATTACAACAACAAATGTCGTGTCAAATTTAAGGGGACAGAGACATTTTTCATTTTTGGAGGTGAGCCAATGAGATGGAATGGGGTTTAAAGTGACTTTTTGTCCAAGAAGGTTTTTTTTTTAAAGTTGGTTTTGGCGCATTGTTTTAACTTACAAAATGCGGGCGTTCTAGTAAATTGTTTGCGTTTAGAAAGTTTATCAAACTTCACGATACTTAAAGTTTTAAATTTGTGGAACAAAAAAGAAAGAAAAGTGCCTGTTTTATACACGCAAAGTTTTTTCGTCTAGAGCAAGGCCAGAAATATCTGTCAGCGACTGGCTCGTAGCGAGCGAAGCCGAAAATATCATGGTGTGCTACCCACAGATGCCGGCCTGAACCCGTCTGGGATCCAGGTTCATGAAAAACATTCCCGCACCTGGGCTCGGTCGATGTCAAAAGAATCCCGGCGTAAAAATAAGGAAGATTATACGTAATTGTTGTGACAAATATTGGATGTTAATATTCTTACCTGTGTACAAATTTCTTGCTCTCGAGATAGGAGAGTGCAGTACTGAGTTGATAACAGTATAAAATGAGGTTAGACAGACAGAGTTCAGAGAGGTGTTCCTGCAGAAACGTCCGCATCTGATTGGGATAAAAATAGAGGATTTAACTAACGTCCTAGCTATTCATTTGGGGTACAGCATACTGTAATACTAAATAATTATAGGCAATAAATTTGTAATAAGAGTACTGCATACTACAGTTTACTCCAGTAGTATTTTGTAGTATTAGTTGAGGTTTGTGTTAATATTACAGCTTAAATAGAACCATGCCACAGTGGCTTTATTGTTTGAAAATCACGATACAAACGAACAGTAAAAGATTGATTTTTTGCATTAAAAGCTGGTATTTGCTTGTTTTATACGAACATGATGTGGTTAAAATTTTATTTTGCATTTTTAATTTTTTCGTTTTAATCTTTAATCAAACTTGAGACACTAGATCTTTACGTATGTTGATGCTTTCAATAAGCTAAAATAGAAAATGGTAAACTTTCCGTTTTTTTGCCAAGTAATATTTGTCTTCAATATTTGGACCAGTTCTTCAACTAAGAAAATCAACTAAATATATTACATTGTTTTCATTTATGAATTATATCTGGTTAACGTGACCAAATATTCCACAAAAGCCTGAAGAACCCTGCAGAGAGAAGACAATAGGGAATTGTCAGAATGTGAGAATTGTCTGGAACTCTACATGTAAGTATAGTGAGTTGGGATTGAATGTTGGCTGAACGTACCTCTCCGAACGGCGCCAACTCCATCACTATCCATATAGGTGGCTCCGTGCACACACCGATCAGCTTAATAATGTGAGGGTGGTCAAATTGCTTCATAATATCTGAAGCAAAAAGAATCAAAAATCAGATTTGTTAATTTGAAACAATGTGAAGAAATAGAAATCTTACAATATTGTTTTCCCGGAACATACAACATTCATAGAGCTTAAACTCCGTCAGGTTTAGTCATCAAGCACCTTTCATCATATTTTGAGCACTTTTGCTGCTCAAAACGATAATTGACACAATGGTAAACCATCCCTTTAAGCAAAGTACCGTAATTTCCTGCGGTAAAGCCGCACGGCGGTTAAGGCGCAGGTCCCTAAAATCCCCCCAAAAAAATTCAAACGTCAACAGATAAAGCGCACTGCCGAATAAGGCGCATGCTTGAACGCACCCAGAAGAACACCAGGCGCCACCCGGTGTAGGTACATCGCCACAAAGGGGTCATTTTGTTGCCTTAGAAGGATCCCACTATTCCAAGCAAGAATTTGCTGAGTACTTGAGTTTATCTGGCACGCAAACAATGTATGAAAACTTCAAACCAGTACTAGTCACAATATCGCACGAGGTTTGCCGATACATATCATGTATCACTGCAGTATAAACTGCATGCACATGTACATCACATGCAGCGATCGCGTGCATGGTATCCCTAATTGCGACACCCCCTAGTCTTTTTTCCAGTCGTTGTGAATGCTCCGTGTGTGTAGTTCGGATGGTGAATTGCATGAAGCCGGAACGTAGACGAAAAAACGTTTAGAAAAAGGCCACATAGTACGGGCCAGCTTTTTATCGCTGTTGTACTGTACGCGTCATGCAGCGCACGCTGTAGTCTTGTTTGCAAGACGATCTTAATCGCGGTATATGCAGCGCGCGTAGGCCGCCGATGCGGTAATTCGCGCGTGGTCTACGGCATACGTTAGAGGGCGCCCCGCATCGCGAAAAACGTCTTGCAAACAAGACTACGCACGCTGCCGAGTGCTAAATCACATACATGTACGGTCGTAGGGGGATCAACACATCGCGGCATTGTTAATGGAAACACAGTCACAATGTCCGGAGAGTTGGGCTAATTGGTTGACCGCATTATTGAGTAAGATTGCGGCGTTCAAAGAATTCTTCACACAAAGACCATCACTTTGAACTCAAGCGACATCGTATACGGCGCACTGAAAGATAAGGCGCGGCGATGTTTTTGTGGTCTAGAAAGTCAGATAAGCCGCGTCTTTACCGCAGGAAATTACGGTAATTGCCTTTAAAAAAAATGTTCCTTGTTTTTAATACTTACATGCTTCTTCTAGAAACTTTTCTCCCAACGTTTCGGTGCTCTCCACTTTACACGTTTTGACGGCAACTTCAATTGGGTTCCCATCCTAAAAAAATAATTAGCACAATACAGTGTCAATTGGAAATATAAACATTACCAACTCGACAAAACAAATATTATGTCAAAATTGAAATTATATAAATGTCAAATTTATATACATGGTTGGAATGCCCGTAACATAAGCTATCATTTGGTATATAATAGAGCTCCATGGCCCCCTATGGAGATGTGACCTATTTGCATATTGATTTCTTCCTTGAAAACAAACTTTTAAAAAAGGTCAGCATCATAAAATTTACTATAAATATGAACTCCTAACTTATCTTTTTCAAAAATTACAGCCAAAGCAAAAGGTGTATACAACCTTTAACTTGTTGAGTGTTTTCCCGAGTGACCCAATTCAGCTCCGTTGTTATGATTTGTACTCACCTCATCTTTGAAGGCACCTTTATGTACATCTCCAAACTGCCCCTCGCCTATGGTAGCGATCAGGGACACCTGGTCCCTAGGTATCTCATAGTCTTTGGTTGCAGGTAAGGCATAGTCATCATCTTCTATTATCTCAGCATAGTCATCAGAGAGAGCTGGGCACCAGGGGAAAAACAATGCAAACCAGTCAACGATATGCATTGCTTCGCAAGACATCTTTAACAATCCGAGTAAAGCCAGTTTCTGCGATGGCAGCAGGTCCGCGCATGTCTCGCTCAGGTAGCACACACACACTTCAGGCTCCTACGACCAATATAGGGTTGCCAGGGTGCGCACTTCGCCAGATTACTTTTGACTATACCTCATACATATTCATGATCAATGCCACATTCTTAATGGTCCAATCACCATCACGTGCCAGCCACTATTTTTGCTGTTTGCTAAGCAGGTACAAACATTCTCTGCTTACTATTAACTGACCACAAAATGGAACCATACATGTTTTTATAAAAGGTAATTGTAGATAAATTACAAGGGATATGTTGACAAATATGTTCCAATGTAACAAGTCACACCTGGGCCCAATTTCATAGAGCTGCTTAACGGACAATTTTTTGCTTAAGCGGGGTGTTTAAGCAAATTTTCATTTCATAGCAACCGTTAAGCAAGATTTTTTGCTTAAAGCGATAAGCAAAGAAAAAGGAGCCTTAACCACCGCATTTTTTGCTTAACCCTAACTCCCTCACCATTGTTATTGAACAATACAATTCCTTCAAAATCCTCCAACTTCCTTTGTTGTGTAAGGAGTTAGGGTTAAGCAAGGTTTAAACCTTAACGTAGCAACAGTTAAAATGGCGGCTATTCTTCGAAGGCGACGTGAAATTCAAATTATCTTGTGTAATTCGATGTCAAAAGGGAACCCTTTAGGACCCCCTCAATCACTGTCTTCTCCTAGATGTATGAGGTAGCCAGTGCCAAATCCATTTCTGCGGTAAAGGGCGACGATTTGGGCTTTGCCCCGCCCGGCGCAACTTTTTTACGCTGTTGTTTTCGTCCGCCATTTTTATTTTATTTTATTTTTTGGGAATTTTTTGCTTAAGCAGACAATCTAAAATATTGCGCGCGCAGTTTTGTTTACGTGCTTAAGTTAGCAACCGCTGGTGAAATACGTTTACGCTTAAGCAAATTTTTCTGCTACAGTAAGCAAAAAAATTTGCTTACCGTTAAGCATCTCTATGAAATTGGGCCCTGGGTACACCATGTTGAATTGTTTATAGCTACTGATTCACTTGTATTTCAGGTAAGAGTAACCAACTTGAAGCTTGTATGGGGTCCATTCTGTGTTGTACTTGAACATGCATAGCTAAACTGTGTAGTGATAGTAGAAGTACTGAAATGACTTTACAACAGGTTCAGGAAGTAACCGTGGGACATTGTGTTCCAACTTGATGGAATGATTCAGAAGTAGAAGAATAAATTCACTCTTGTAAAATAACTGCAATGACAGAATGACTTTACGTTGCCATTTACCCGACTGTGTTATGTGTTTCCTTCTACTAGTACTGACTTTGACCTCAGTGTAGTTCTCCACCGTTTCTTCGCTGAAAAAGAAAATCATAAAACAAGCACTTAAAACTTTCTGTCGTTACTTTTAATTTTGCAAACATCAAAAACCAAAACTGCCAAGTTATTATTCAACGCCTTACTTGACTCCGAGTGAATAACGGTCTCGAGCATCGTGTGAAGTCATGGCACCTGGCGTGCTGTCATTTTCAAGAGAAGTTTAATTGTTTAAGACGTCACTGCAAACAAATTCGCCTCTGGAGAAGAAAGTTCCAAACCCAGGCTGCAGTTGATCCACTCTACTTACCCCGACAATAACCCGCTATTCTTCCTTTTTAACGTGGCAATTGTCTCTTCCAAATCCTCCAAACTCACATCCAATTCCACGATGTCCACCATAATCCATTCCATGTCAGCGAACACTAAGCTCAAATCCACATCAAATATTTCCACCACCACCCAAGCCATATCGCTTTCCAAAACAAAACAAAATTACACGGCAGAGCGGACTTCGGAAGAAACACACACCAAAAAGGATGTTATGTCGACGCAGGTTTTTGTCATGAATACGAAAACACAGTAGGTGACGGGACATGCAGGATTAAGTGAATAGTTTGTATTCCACAAATTTGGGTAAACATTTTGCGACACGGAGTGATACAACTTGTAGTTCCTGCACACAACTACTGTAGTATTTGGCAACAGGCATTCCATGGCGACAGTCTTTGCCACCACGATCTGGTGCTCAAATAAACTTATCCATGATTCAGCAGGTACATAACAAGCCTCACCTCAAAGGGACTTTCCCCAAAAGGTGCTTGACTAGAGTGGGCTAGGTTTGGGCTAGGTTTGTTGGTGTTCAGATAATGAAATAGAGTCTGTATGACTCATGGGATCTCTGTAGACCATGGGTAACTTTTGATGGCATTGACAATATTCAAGGTCGAGACACAAATCTACAATATCAATACTATTACGTCATCATAATAATGATGTAGCAGGCTTTTAACCAGTTCGCGCCGGGATTATTTTAACGAAATAATTAGAATCCAGTTTTCAAAACAAACAAAAAGACGAAAGTAGGACTTTGGAGGACAAAATCAGGATCTTTGCAGGCTTTTCGGAGTAGTTTTTGTTGATACTCACCCATGTCCACAGCATCTTAAGCCTCACTTGGCATGTTCTGTACTCACAACACTTGTGCTCCATCCTCAACTAAGCTCTTTGGAAGTACAGTTGCAGTACTCCTGCACCCAAGCCCTTCATTGTGTGATTGACATACGACAGTTAAACACTATTCTAAAAGTATCCAACAAGATTTAGTTTTTAGGTGTGAGACCAAAAAACATTTTAAAAATATATAAATTTAAAGAAAAAATTGTGATTTTAGTAGATGTACTTGAATATTTCAAATGTATATTATCTTTAAGTTCAAATAATAAAATGCCTCCCCCCAACAAAACAAATATATAAAAAAAAGAAAAATCTAGAAAAAGAAAAACCAGTAAGCATTCAAAAATGAATAATAACACAGAATGAATAATAGACTACCATATCCTGCATGAGCAGTGTTTTGATATGACTGGCCCAATATCCTTGATTCCACAACTTAAACTTCCACAACAATCCAACATTTAGATGAGGAAAACAAATGTCAGGAAATCCAGGCATTATGATCTATGTATACTCCCCAGGATATGACCGATTTTCACCATTCACAGTTGCGTCAAGGAAGCCACACTCTAATGCTAGGTCATTGTGATGTATCCTGTTTCTATAACAATACCGTTCCCTGAGTGAATACATCCACCAGTACATGTACATGACTTACTCATTTTCTGGTGGTAACGAAGGTAGTGCCCTGTCTCCTTCTGCAATGAGAGGCAAGAACAGGTTTCAAGTCGTGAGAATTCTGCAAAAGTAGGGATTTCTACACATACAGTATGTCAATAATCTGTCTAACACTAATTTTGTGTTCATATGTAATGCATGTGTACACAAGTGACATGTATCGGAAAGATAAGTGTTGTGAGTTTAGCTGGGAACCTAGGGCCAATTTCATGGAGCTGCTAAGCACAACAAAACCAAATTGCTTAGCACAAAAGTCTTGCTTAGCACAAAAGTCTTGCTTAGCACAAAAGTCTTGCTTAGCACAAAAGTTTTGCTTAGCACAAAAGTCTTGCTCAGTCAAATTAGGTTACCAGCCGTTACCAGCTGAATACTAGTCACAAACAATATACATCACCTGAAAATTTGGTTGGTAACCCTGTTTTTGCCAAGGAAGAATTGTCATGCCAAGCAATTTTGTTGTGCTAATCAGCTCCATGAAATTGGCTTAGCACGGGTCATTGGGTTGGAAATAACGCGAGTCTAACGCTAAGTTTGGAACTTGCAAGTCAATGCAACTACGATACATTTAGCCTCTTTTCCAGTCACAGAAGACGACTTTTGCCGATGGTCGTGCGTTGTTGACAACTGATCAGTCAGGATTCCCGAGAAGAGCAATGCATGCTGAAAGACTTAGTCACATGCCTAAGAACCAGAACTTTGTTCTTTACATGCACAACATGGCAACAAAATGCACCTAATGATGCACCTTCCAGTTTATGTCAAATAAACTTAATTTTCAATTTTTAAGGGTATTTTGGTTTCTGTATGAGCAAAACTGTGATGTCATTCATACAATCATCGTCAGTGTTGTTGTTGTTTTACCAAATTTAAGAGATTGTGTACGAGCATAGAGGTACCTTATATCTCTATCTGTAGTCTACAAGGGTGGTCTGCATATTATATGGGCCGATGTGTGGGTCAGTGTGTCTGATTGTCCTGAGCCAAATTTGTGTCCCAGTCCGCCCCTAAAATTACGAGTTGTAGCCAAGTAATTGTGACTATTACTTTTTAATCTTACAGTATATCTCATCCATTCAAAACTACATGTTAGTACCATTCCATTTTTACTCACAACTCTCGGACAGACTTTCAACCATTCTTTATGCCCCCCTCCCCAACCCCTTTCAAACCCCTTCTAACTTTCTGCCGAATCTGCTACGAATCCGTATTTCTTAGTTCTTAATTCATGCTGTACTGGCAGCTTGCGTTCTGTGTAATATCGCGCAGTACGCTAAACATGCGCGCTAACGTCCATATTACAAGTTGTTCAATTTTAAACTCATGGAAATTATCAAAACTGACCGGGCCCCGGCGCAGGATTGTTTTTCATGAACCTCGGTCTGAAAAGGGTTTAGGCCGGCATCTGTGGGTAGCCCACCCTGATATTTCAGGCCTCATTGGCTGTGAGCCGGTTGCTGACAAACATTTCCGGCCTTGCTCGTGACGTGTATATCCGTCATCCATTTTGAATTATTAAAAAATGTGCGTTTATACACGTCCTCCGACACGAACTGAATAATATTGTAAGCCATGATATATTAAGGTGACATCTTGCAACCCTTGATATGTTAGGAGTTTACAAACATGAATTAGTGGTATACAAAGGTGGTAAGCAAAAGTGGTAAGCAAAAAGAGAAACAATAACCCAATTGATAGAACATGCTTACGAACTAATATCACGCTAGCAATATGTAATGAACATGTACAATTATCTGTACACACATGATATACAATACAATTTAGTTATAAATACATGTTGGTTAATGAATAAACATTTATAAATATCTCAGACAGTTTAGCCATTCCTATTGGTCGAGAGCCCGACATGTGGGTAGTTTTTAATAGCCAATAAAACATGCCTAGCCAGTTATAAATACTTGTTCAGTATCACATAAAATTTGGACTATCAAATTATTCCGTCTGGCTTGCTGTTATTTTAAAGAAATCTAGAAATGTAGGTGATTTCCAACCATTGGTCAATTGAATGAATTTTTGAAATTCAAAGGTTGTACGTGTTTTTTTCACAATTTTCTTTAACCAGTTCGCGCCGGGATTATTTTAACAACGCCGAGCAGACGGGCGGGATTATTTTTAACGAAACTCGATCCGAAGCGTGTTCAGACTGATAGTGCCGGGAAGCACACCCACACATTTCCGGCCTTGCGCGCTGCTGACATACATTTCCAAACTTGAACTTGGCGTGTTTATGTGTCATCCGTTTTGAATTTTGGGAAATGTTTGCGTTTATATACGTCATCCGGCGCGAACTGGTTAAAAGGGTGATATTCACCGAGCTGAAAGTTGATAGGTTTTTAACATTCTTCTTTTGGTTTAAAATATTTTTTTTTCTTCTAAAGTTACTCCACACCAGCGTTGAAATATTTTTTTTTTCATATTTTTTTTTTTAACTATTTTTTTGCAATTGATTTGATTACACACCTGTGAAGGGGTATTCTCTGACCTTACAATTCCCCAACATCTATAAATTGCTCTGTTTCATTTAAAGAGAAGCCAGGAAACCTGACTACAAGAACATGATTGGTCTTCTTGATTATTCCAGCATCTACAAACCCGAAACGTCAAATAAGCCAGTGTAACAATATTTTCTACAACATACTGACCCCCCAAATCCATCCATTTCTGAACATTACAGCAAAAGTAGATGATGTACATTCCCTTTAGATGCTTTTCAATTGGCACACAAATGACTGTTAGTTGAATAAATCACACAAAATATATTCAAATTTTAACCTTTGAAACTTTGTACAATACAACAGATACAAACAAGCAACCAACTAATTTCTGGTCAAGAAACTCAAATTAATCTTTGGCAGAAAGCAAGTCTGCAAACCTAACAAAACTGTGACGGGATGAAAGTGAGGTTACCATGGTTACTATGCCACAATGTTGATAACAAGTGTGAACATCCATATCTCAACTATGTGCAAGTGTATACAATACAAATATTATATGGTTTGAGGGTGTGTACAAATTTAACATGGTAGTCGATATGTGACCTGTTCCAACAAAACCCGGACAAAGTCAACTTTTTAGTTTTTCAGATTTTGCTTTTTTCAAATTCTCTAGGTTCTCAGCTTTAAAATGATGTATCATTTACATATGTACCCCCCACCCTATATTCCCTGGGGTCTGGATTTAGTGATAAAACCCTGACAACCTAATTATGAGATAAACAGCTTTGAAGTTCAGAAAAGCGTATTATTTCTATACACAAATGTTTCACAAAATTGACAAAAAAAAACACACTTCTGGTAGACGGATTTTGTTCAAATTTGAGGAGATTGTAGATTAATAGTGAGTGACTTAGTAAAACCTAAAAACTCAAAATGGTAAAATCCATCCAAAATGACTTCAGGAGTACATTGTGACAAAACACATTGTGCGACTTTGTCCGGGTTTCGTTGGAACAGGTCACATATTATCTCCTCGAGGTATTCGAAGTTGACAAACTAGTTCCTAGGGCGAAGCCAAGGGAAATAGTTTGTCAACATCGAGGGAAGCTAATATTGACTACCCACCAGAAATAAACCATGTTATATTTGTTTTACTATACCTCATACATATTCAGTTTCATTTAAGGAGCTCGGAAAAAACACCGCGTATTTTAATAATGCTGGTGCTTATATAGCGTTTTATACCTCTACAAGGTAGTGTTTCAAAGCGTTTTACAATTATTATTCCTGTTAACCAGAACGAGACCTTTTCTGCAGCAGCTCAAGATCAGCGCATGTGGTCTCTACCTTCAGGTACCCATTACTCCTGGGTGGAGAGAGGCAATTGTAGCAAAGTGTCTTGCCCAAGAACACAAGCACCATGTTCCCTGCCAAGGTTTGAACCACGTACCATCGTACAGGAGTCAAACACCGTAACCACTGGACAACAGCGCCCCACCTGTTCCACTTTGTAGCTTGGGTAATGTTCCCACGTGCATATGTACTACACCCATGCGCTAGTTCCACTATTGCACCGTAACACGCATGTGTAGTAGACTATCACACGGGTTACCTGGTGATAATTTGCTACACATGAGTATTTATCCTGTGCGGGAATACTCACGTGCGCGTGCATGCTTGGCAAACAGCAAAAATGGCGGCTGGCACATGATGGTGAATGAACCAGTGAGAATGTGGCTCTCGATTATGAATAAGTACGAGGTATAGTAAACATGATAGTAGATTTCAAAAAGTGAAGTTATGACCTCATGGTGACTGATATTTTCTGTTGTCTACATGGGAATACACCTTTTGGTAGACCTACATATCAAACTATGGTACATCTACACATCTGACTCTACACCTTGTAGTTACACATGTGTCCATAGAACTTGGCCCATATTCATGAAACCTTACTAATTTAGCAGCCAACTAGGCCTTAGTGGAATACTAAAATGTCTGGTATTCTAATATGAAGTTGACAATTAAATTGTAACTCATGAACTCTTACTAAGAAACTTGCTAACTAAACTAGGATAATTTAGTTGCATACGTGAGTAACTGCAAATGGGTGCTTTTTAGTGCAGTGGGAATGTATAGAATGTGGTGACAAAAGATACAATAAGCCACTTCGACATTCCAACTGCGCATGTGCACAACAAGATTCAACAATTTTTCTCTTGGGATAAACACGGCAGACAAATGCACACAAGGCTATGGGGGACGTGGTAACCGAATCCGCATTTTGTGCATTTTCTTGTGAAATCGAAAAGACGATGGGAACTTTGTTCGAACAAAAGTTTGGCCACACAAAACACCTGAAAACAACAAAACGTAAAAAAAAAATGTTACTTAATAACTTTAGAACACGACGATCTCTTTAAATTCGCTGGTACCCTGCTATGCTTTTGCACGCAATCGCTGAAATGTTTATCTCAAAAGAAAAAATCGTAAAATCTCCATGTGCACAAGCGCAGCGGGAATATCGAACTGGCTTATAGTGTGACAGATCTATTAGGTTAATCCATGCCCAGCACTTGCGTGGATTAGCATAGCACAGCGAAGCTCTACCAATTCCATGATTCTTCTCGCCACGTTGTAACGTCGGTGGTCAGTGATACAATGATAAAGTTGCTAACTAGTGACTAAGAGACACCCTGGATCTAACATTAGAAAGAAACTTAGCTTAAACTTAATCGCTAGTTATTTCATGAATACCAATTAGTTACTAACTAGGCTTAGTAAGTAACTACATGCGTTTTAGTTACCAAATAGGCTTAGTAAGGTTTCATGAATATGGCAAAGGTTGGAATATTTTGATTCGGTTTGCTGCTCAGTAATTTATGTCCGAGAAAGCCAAAGAAAGAGCAAGGGTTTTAAAAACCTTAGTAGACATGTTTTTTTTCTTTCCTAAAAGTCAGATACCTTGAGACTAGTTCCTGACCCTGTCATTCTTAAGCCTTGCACATGGATAAGTCAGGAACCAGCCTGCATAGCCCCTGTTAGGCTAAGGCAGCGTCCAAATTACACGGCTACGGATTGAAATTACACATGTCTATGGTAGCGACTGCAGCCACTTCGCATAGATTCCTGTGTAAATTTAAGCCATAGAAAACTAATTCAGACATGACTAACATTTAGCGGCTCTATACAATTGAACCCAGGGGCCAATTTCATAGAGCTGCTAAGCACGAACATTTGCTTAGCATGACAATTTATCCTTGGCAAAAACAAGGTTACAGACCAAATTTTCACCTAATCTTTATTGTTCTGGATTAATAATCAGCTGTTTTTTTGCTTAGCATAAAAAACATTTTGGCTGGTAACCTGTTTTTTAACAAGCAAGAATTTTTGTGCTAAGCGAATTTTTTTGCTTAGCAGCTCTATGAAATTGGCCCCTGGTCTATTCGCACATGAAGACCACCGCACGTTTGTGTGTACAAACTACATCTTCTATCCATGTTGAGGAATATGTGTGAATAATAACATTCCCATATTGTGCTATAAACAGAATGTGCTGTAACATCAGTCACCTTTAGAGGCAATACAATCTTGAACGGTTACTCCGAAAAGACACACAAATCCGAACACCAACATGGTGGAGAAACAGCTGTGACCCCTGGTATACTTACGCTGTGTGGCCTGTGATACAGACACATCCCCTCCTCTCCTGGAGGCAGCGTTAATAGCTGATGGCAGCAAGGGTTAAAGGTCAAAAGTATAAAAATGTTAATTGTACAGATGGGCCCCGGTTAGCTGTCAGAGTGAAACGGGAAGGGGTAGGACGAATATCGCATTTGTGATGGATTCTGGCAAAATGAGCAGAGTAGAGGTTGAAATAAAGGGGTAATATACTTTTTGCAGCTTTCCAAAATATGTTGAAAAGCTTACTTACCACCCTTACAATAAAACCTTTTACTTCTTGGATTGGAATTTTGGTTTCTTTTACGAATACCCGGGTACCCGTGTTTCACATCAATAGGGTACTCGGTTTCCGCATTACCCGTAAATTCACACCACTACCAAACTCCAAGAAGGTTGATTGTAAAAATAACCTATCTTTTGCTAGAATATCTTATCTCTAAAAATGAAGGTGTGTTATCAATGGATTAAAATTCCAATAAATGATAAATAAATAAGTGCACAGCTGCAGTAACACAAAACAAACTTAACCAGTTCGCGCCGGACCTAACCCTAACCCTTTCCCCAGACTCAAAACGAATGACGCATAAACACGCCACGAGCAAGACCGGAATTGTCTGTTAGCAGCGAGCAAGGCCGGAAACGCGTCTGCGTGCCTATATACGACGTCGTATTTAAAACGGATGACGCATAAACACGTCCCGAGAAAGGCTGGAAAAGTCTGTCAGCAGCAAGCAAAGCTGAAAATACGTGGGTGTGCTTCCCGGTACCATCGGCCTGAACCCACCTCGGATCGAGTTTCGTAAAAAATAATCCCGTGCGATGTTACAATAATCCCGGCGCAAACTGGTTAATAAAATAAAGTGCTCTTGGTGAGTAGAATAATGTGCTTTACATTGCAAATGAAACAAAAACAATTAATACACAGAACGTCAGAAACTGTTGTGTATAAACGCACAATGGTCAAGTGAACAACTACTGCTATAATTTTGACTTTAAAATGAAATCACAGCCCAAAGTAAAATCAAGAATGTACAGTTTGTACAACTTCGGCGCACATGTACAACTTCATCCACAATGCTGTAATGATGTGGGTTAATTAAAAGGAAATATACAACATTTGCGTTTGTTAACAACAAACCTACCGAATTATAATGCAAGTAAAAACAAAAATCTTAAGCATCCTCCAAAAACATGGCACAGGTGTCCTGTCATTTTCAAGAAAGGTGGAATCTTTGTAAAATTCTCAACCATCGTTGAATAGACTAAATTTTTGTTCAAATTCTGCTCCCAATCTCCCTATCGTTACACATACCAAGTGGGTGCAAACCTGCTAGTCTGGTTCCCTGACCTGACAATTCCCTGATGTCCATAAATTGCCCCATTTCATCCAAGTAGAGTCATGGAACCAAATTATGAGAGTTTTCTTTTCTTTTTTTTCTTTTTCAGCATCTACAAACACAAATCATTATTAAACCGGGCAGTAACGATAATTACTACCGGTGTAATATATACCAACCTAAATCCATAATTTTTTGAAAATTACAGCAAAAACAAATGTTGTATATTACCTTTAAAAACGAAAACTGCCTTATTGCAACATCCATAAATCTCATAAATGTACGGTAACATGTTCTCACATTTATCAACATCACAATGTGCGATACAATAATGAGTTAAGGACCCAGGTCAATTAACAAACGATTCATCAACCTGGAGCCAATAGATGTTAATCGTCTTTTCAACCATTGCCGCATCTAAAGGAATCATTTACTGGTTTAACAAATATCGTTTCTGGCTCACATTTGATCGATGAACCATTTGTTAATTAATTTGGGCCCTAAGTAATTACATGTACGGCCAGTGATATGTTAACAAAAACTGTCCGAATATTAATTTTTTAATTTTTTTTTTCACTATTTTTTTTCTTCGAAATATACTATTGAAAACATAGTCAGATAGGGCAAATAGTCAAAATAAGTCAATGTATCACTACTGCAAACGTGCTGAAACAGAAAAGAGAATTCTTGAACGTTACAGACAACTTGAGTAGCGGACGACACACAATCAGCAGACAGCAGAATTATCTGTTTCTGTTTCAGCGAGTTTGAAGTTGTGATACGACTTATATCTTCACTATTTGCTCCGCACGATTGTATTTTCAATAGTACACATATTTGTCAAATACCAATTCAAAAACAACAACAATTATTACAAAAGTTTTAGATGTCTTAAAGGTAGAATACACCATTTGCAAATATCGAATTTTTGTACTACCAAGTAAATAATGACTGTAGGCGCTAGGCATCCAGCAAAATTATTTTCGAAAAAATTTACAATCGCCGGACGGCGATTGCGAAGCCGGACGGCGATTGCGAAAGATACAAACCAAAAACATAAGAACAACTGCCCGACGACAGTTTAAAACGAACGCTGTTTTTCTTACCTTTTTTCAGCATCTATGGTTGTAAAACTTCGGACAGGTCAGTTAAACGATATTTACTATAAAATACAACCCCCGAATTCCACCCATTCCTGATAATTTAGGCAATTACCAATGGTGTATTCTACCTTTAACAACCGACCCTGACTGTAACAGTTCTTGGTTACGTCTGCCTAAACGCACGAAGCACGTAGCTTCAAAGGTGTGAACAGCCAAAAATAGCCAATTAGCTATCTAGATTTTACGCGTATATACAGGGTGTCCCTGAAAAAGAAAATCAAATTTTTCAGGTAAATTACTCGATATAATTCAGTAACTGTTTGTAACCTGTGCAAATGTCAATGTGCCATACCATGTACACATTGTTCCTGATCAGTCATGCGTGACCCTTCCATCGCGATTATGAGATTTCCAAAGTGTACCTTTTGGAAAATATTATTCTGATTTTTTTAGTAATTTACCCGAAAACGTTGGTTTCCTTTTGCAGGGACACCCTGTATACATCAAGATGCCTAAAACAAAAATATATTTTTGTACAGAAGTGCATTGAAAAACATGCAAATATGTAAGGAACATGAACGAAGCAATGTGCAACATACAATGGTGCATGCATGATACGATAGATGTACGTGTCATCCAAAAGTCAACATTCGGCACTCGACCACCAAGCTCTCAAAAAGTCGTCCGTCAAAAAAACAAAAAACGCATACAGAGCGCGTGCACAGAAACACAAATTGGACCGTTCTATTTTCTTGCAGGTACTTACAAGCGGTGTATTGGAGATACGAAGTCTTGTCCCGTGGGACCACAGTAAAGGCTAAGACAGACATAGACATAGACACAGACAGACACATACAGGTAGAAGGGGTGAAGCACAAAGTTCAGAATCTACGCCACTAACGACCGGTGTTTTTAATAGGGTAATTAGTCAGGTTTTGAAAAGGGAGATTAAAAAACAAAAAATCAGATCCCAAACAAACCTTCAAATTTTATACAGGGAACTAGAAAAAAAATAATGAAGTTAATATAGACTTTTATCAGTATACGCCATCTTGAAAATCACGGAGAGGCAAATAACGCAAACAAACATGGCGGTTATGGGGGACGTAAATCTTACGGTGACACCAAACGGTGCAATGTGCCACACATGCTATGCAACGTGTCCCACAAATTAACTACTATGGTGTACCGATAATGAACCTAAGTCTGCAAATAATATCAAATTTGTTAAAAACAAAAACTCTCAAAATTCGGACTTAATTTTTCTAACACTTGCATATAAGCCCTTTTTCAAACTTTCATGCTCAATTCTACAATGTAGGAACAAAAGTTTTTCAAATAAGTTATTTGCTAAATTTAATTCGGACAAAAGAAAGAAAAGGGATCCACTAGGAAATTCTAAAGAGGAAGGTGTCCCCACAAAGGAAAGAACAATGGCATGTCTCCACAGACTCAGAGATATGAACTTTTAGAATTTGTGTGGTGTCCAATCTGTAAGGTTAATGGTGAAAAACAGCAGATCACATCACTCAGCTCATAATACTCAATGAACTCTACAAGGCAGACATGCACTACATGGCCAGGTTATGCATTCTTTATTTTAGAGGTTTTCGGGTTACTATTCTACAACTTGCATTAATCCAAACTGTCCCAAATCCACCAAAATCCATCGCCCAATTTTGGCGGATTTTAAAGAACGTGGTCCTGCAGGCCCGAGATGAATAAATTCTGACAGATTATGGTCAACTTAGGCCATAACTTAGCACTGCTGGGTTTTAGAGATAACGTCCAGCTTCATTTTGAGACCAACATTTCTGTTGTTTGGTTACGAAGATACGTTAATTTTATAGATTGAGATTTATGAAAATAAAAAAAAATTAAAAACATGTTACATTTGTACTCTCCGGTGTCGTGAAAAACTCAGTCATTGTTATTGTAAAGAACACACCAATTATGGGAGTTTAGGTAGCTATCATTTATATTTTTATTGTGGACTGCACAACATTCGCATCAAATTTCTGTTAAATTATTATTCAGGACCGTAATATGAAAAGTACTTTTTTGTATGAATTTAATATTGTTACAAGTGTAATAATGAATTTATTCAAACATAATTGACATTAACCAGTTCGGACTGGGCCCAGGTCTAAAATATTTTTTTTCATGAATCTCGAAACGAAATGGGTTAAGGGTGGCATCTGTGGGTAGCACACCCTAATATTTTCCGACCTTGCTCACTGCGAGCCAGTCGATGACATATCGATTGTTACATGTTTATCTGACATCCTGATGGATTCAGAATTTTAAGCCTAGAAAAACTGCAGGGGTGTTGAGTACTGGAAAACGGATTTTGAGGTGATGGATTTTGAAGATTCTATAGAAAAACACTGCAAAATATTTGTATGCCAGCATGGTGTCCTGAATCTGTCAGAGTCCATCCTACTTTTGCTGGTGAATTGTTGATGGATTCAGGATTTCTCCAGGATGTATACTGGTGGATTCTGATGGACTCGGGACACCAGCATTCTTTGCAATGACAAACAATGGACTTTGGCGGATTCAGGACACTGTCTCGTAAAAGCTAACTCATGGTTAGGGTTAATAAAAACTACAAAACACTAAATTAGTATATACTGCTAAATTGTCCACAACAGTCCATGCCATCTATAAGCCGTGTCTGAAACGAGTGGCTAGAGCCACTATCTATGTCTACAACTAAGTCTATGTAGGCGCTTAGGCAATTACAATTTGGACGCAGCTACGGCTAGATATTGCGCCCTCAAGCGATGCTAGAATTTGTGTTTGTAAAATTATACAACGTATTAAATAATTGACAAGACTTATCTTACTGTGGTCGATGTTACGCAATGTTTGCTAGAGCCGGATCAAATTGCCCGATGATATTGACGTGTTCATCAGTTTTAGTTGCAATTCAACGCACCATCATGAAAAAAATGATCGCAAATTTGCTCTAACCTAACGTTACTAGTGCTAGTGCAATTTGTTTTGCATATCTAAACTCTTCTTACGGCTAGATTTTTGTGACGTTGTAGCCGTAGCTGTAGCTCTAGACACCCGCTTCAGACACGGCCCAAGTTAGTCACTATGTGAACTTCGACCCGACCTGACCTGACCTGACCCAGTCTGGGAAGAGTCCACTAAGAAGGACGGGGGTCGAGTTAAATGCTTACCTTGCTGTGGCCGTACAATAAGGGACATCTCTGTCTTGAGAGTCAGTCGGCAGTATCCATCAATTAAATCTGCCATATCCTCAGCTATCATGACTGACGGCGTCGTAATGTACACAGACTAAGAGAACCAGAGAGACAAACAAATAACAAACAATTTAGCAAGAAAATGAAACTACGTCTTCATAATTCTTTTAATCAGCCTCCCAGGATGTAATGTTAAGATCAGGGGCTAATTTCATAGAGCTGCTGAGCACAAACAAAAATGCTTAGCATGAAAATTCTTCCTTGGCAAAAACAGGGTTACAAACCAAATTATATTGTTTGTAACTGGTATTCACCTGGTTTTTGCTTAGCATGATAATTGAGTTTTGGCTGGTAACCTGTTTTTACTGAGCAAAACTTTGTTCTGCTTAGCAAATTTGTGTGCTTACATATAGCAGCTCTATGAAATTGGCCCCAGGATGTTACACTAGCGTTAAGATTAGTTAACTTGCTAAGAAGATTTGCTAATAGCAGAAATACCCAACCACTATATGTGTTGTGAAACATTCTGTGTCTGGTTCGAGTTGAAGGTGCACGTTGCTTTGGATCCGACATTTTCATGTGTAAAAATGAAATGGATATGGTTGGAAAGCTTTTCTTAAAGTAGAATATAAAGATCCACACAACTATTCCTTCAAATTGTGTGGTTTTTATTAAATTTCTTGACAAATAACGGTCTGCCATTTTATAGAACCAACTTTTTGAATTTACAAAATGACAGACCGTACGTGTTTACTGGTCATATTTCCAGTCACATGTGTCCTTTGACACCTATAGTCATCTAATAAAACCTAGACACGCGTTATTGTTCTCAGAACACAGTTTGAATTCTATTTTACGCGTAATAATGGTGGCGTGCGCCCTTTTGTGCACCCATCATGCCTGTATTCTATACGCAAATCAATATTCAGAACAGTTTTGAAAACACAGCCCGGAAGACTCTGGAGGAATGAGGAGGGTTAGGGTTAGGGTTAATACAGCCTAGGTTTCCCATTATCTGGTTACATTCGGAAACAAAAATGTTAAAATTACCATCAAAATTCTAATTAAAACCAATCACCATCAAAATTCCAATCAAAACCAATCTGAAAATTTCCATCTCTGAAAATCTCTGTATATGGCCAATGTACATGTACCTGTGTAATTATTACAAATCATGCCACTTAATGTACAATGTACAAGTAATTATAAATTAATTCAATATGCAAATGAATATAATACTGGGCAATAAACTCATGCAAATAAGACCATCATTGGCCAAACAGTCCAGCAAAAACACCGCGTTAAAAGCCAAGTTTCATGCCTCACACCCAAGTGAAACAAACTTGTTACAATAAAACCATAGAGGTTTATTAACTCTTATTTGGTTACAGCGCAAATATGCAATGTCCCGAGTCCACCTTTTGCATGTGTTCCTATGGGAAACACAATTTTGCCCACACGTTCAATGCACAATGCACTATGCACAAAAAAAACAGTGTGTGCATTTTTGTGCACTTGGTGCGAAATACCGTACCCTCTGGAGACATGAACACAATGTGTACAATGGAGACAAAACGTCTCCGGAGGGTAAATTTCTATAGATGAATAGGTCTCCATTGGGAAATTCACGAATTAGATTTTTGGATTTTGATTAAATTACTCAAAAACTAGGATTAGGATGTGGGTTAGGGTTAGTGTTTGGGTTAGGGTATAATATAGGGTATATTGGGTCGAAATTTCAACCCCGGAAAAAAATTATGGTTAAAATGGGAGCATTTTGAAAAACGTGCTCGACTTTCTAACCATTTTGTACACGAGAACAAAGCCATGTCTCCACAGTGATACAAAAATGCGAATGTGTGAACAACTGGCCCTCAAATTGACTCAAAAGAGACTGTCAACACAAAGCACAGAAAAATCATGTTTTACCACGGAGGAAAAAGTTGCTTATATCAGTGACGTAAAAATGTAAATCTCCAAGTGTTAACTTTATTAGTATACCATTTTGGAAATGACAATAGAGTTTTTGTCTAGAATTTTTTGAACCAAAATCATGCATATTAGGGCATGCACATGCAAGCATATGACAATAGACAAGTTTAGTCAAAGTAACCACCAATCTATAGAGAAATCAATAGGAATACAGCCATAGTCCATGTTTTGGTCAAAATTATGCAATTGATGGGAGGGGGGGGGGGGGAGCTAAACAATTTTTACTTTTGTTTGCACAAATATTGTTGGTCTTTATGTTTTTGTTTTTTTGTATTGCTCTTTTTTTCTTAAATTGCTTAAGTAGTGTACACAATTTGCAATTATCAAAACAAAAAACCTACTAAATTGTTATGAAATACCTTACTTGACTGTAAGTGAATAACAGTCTCAAGCATCCTGTGAAATCACGGCACCTGGTGTGATGTGGTTTTCAAGAAAAGTGGAATTTTGTATCAATTTCCAACGATTGCCGGCTGGCAATCGTTGTAAAAACCTGACTTTTTTCAAACACTGCCCTAAATTATTGAATTCGTCTGAAGGAAGTCAAGGAACCAGACTGCAAGTATAGCAATTTCTTTCTTGGTTTTTGCAGCTTCTATGAACACAAAACTTTAAACAGGTCATCAGCGTCACAATCCCCTAAACCAGCAAAAGTTACAGCAAAACAAATGGTGTATACTACCTTCAACCCTAACTCCCTAGTGTAATTTACTAGAAACCATACCCATCCTGGGAAATCCCAACACCATATGGTAAACTGTACACACAAACTGTTGGAGTCGGATTCTGGAGGTATGTCTAACCCAGCGTAAAAGACTGTCAGTTTAGGGGTCCAATACCCATCCTAACAGATCTCAATAAAACCTGGGGTCAATTTCATGGAGCTGCTAAGCACACAAATTTGCTTAGCATGAAAATTCTACCTTGGCAAAAACAGGGTTACGAACCAAAGTTTTAGGTGATGTATATTGTTTGTGACGGGTATTTAGCTAGTTTTTGCTTAGCATGAAAAACACATGTAGTTTTGGCTGGTAACCTGCTTTTACTGAGCAAGACTTTTTTGTGCTAAGCAAATTTTTGTGCTTAGCAGCTCCATGAAATTGGCCCCGGGTGTTACAGTTTGACTAGATGGGGATTGTTAGGAATAATTTCAGAGTATGAATGGATTCCTAATGATTTCCCAGATTGATTAGCGCTTTTTTTTTTTTTTTAATTCACCCTAAAAGTATTAGTGGTATTTTTGTTATTCGGTTGGGTGTATTAGACAAAATTATATTAGGCAAATTAACAAAAAATATTAAGAAAACCAAAGTTAGGGCGGACACACAGAGTACATACTTACACATGCGTCAATCTCGTTAGAACCAGGGAATTGTGGGATAGGGAAAGGCTACAGGAATCGTGGGTAGGAATAAAAACAACATCAGAAACAGAGATTGGAGGGGTATTTGTTAAAAATCAAAATAACTTGAGTTGGACATGCAACGGTACACAAACAAAGTTAACTTCACTGAAGTAAATGTTTGAGATTTCTCTCAATATCCCTGAAAACAAAATTATGAAAGTTTTATTTTTTAAAGCCAGAGTAGACTATTTGAGGCAAAAAAGGGAAAAATTGTCAAGTGACACATTTTTGGAATTGTTCGTTGGTAGTTGGTTGTGATAGTTGGTTGTGGGCAAATCAGTGAATAGGTGCACATAAACACATGTGATGCGATGCGATCCAGCAAAACGAGTCTTAAGTCGACCCTGATAACTTCTAGGTTTTTATTTGAAAGACACTTTAGGCTTTAATTTGGTGAAAACCCCATGTTGATACGACTTCCGGTTCAAAAGTTACGACATGTTGTGTAGACCGTGTGTACTTAGTGTCAAATGCTAACCGCCATCCATTACTGTGAGAGTTAATAAACATCCTGTTTTGACCGTTGGTATCCCAAAATGTACATCACACTCATTTGTCAAAAATATGACCGATAGTTTTCAATAAACTAATACTCATCTAACTGCTAGTAAGATGCGGGATTTCGCTGTGACACATCATGCTTGTTAACTAATCATGCAACGGAAAGGCATGTTACAAAATCAAAACACCTTTTTTTTTCAGACTATCTAAAAGCAAAGCTGAACTATAGTAAGGTTAGAATGCATCATGCATCGATGACTCGACTAGTGCACAATTGAATTGGAGTCCCTGCAAGTCCATCACAAGTCCTTTATCACTTTCAAGTCAAGTCACTAGTTATTCAAATGAACTGTTAACAAAGGCATTTCTTAGTCATTGTTCAACCAGTTACTTGCGACTAGACTTGGGACTAGACTTGGGACTGGACTTGCAAAAGGACTTGCGATATAAAATGCACAACGGACATGAATGTTAGACATTTCATTGAACTTAGAACACAATTTTAAACTTAAAAAAATAAAAAATTGAAAGCCTAGAGTTGGGCCATGGCCAAAACGGGCTTCCAGAGCTACGGCTTTTGTCAGCATTTCTCCACGTAGTTGTAATTGGAACACACCTAGACAATAGTCCTTAGACAATAGTTTCAGATGCAGCCTGCACGAACCTCAATCCGAGATGGGTTCAGACTGGCATCTGTAGGTAGCACACCCTGATATTTTCGGTCTCGTTTGCTGCGAGCCCCTCGCTGACAGATATTTCCTGTTTATCCGTCATCCGTTTTGAATCCCGGGAAAAAAAATGTGCGTGTTCACACGGCATCCGACGGAAACTGGTCAAGGAGTCACCTTGCCTACCTCATTTGCACCAGATATTCGGAGTTGCAGCAGTCCTTTCTTGTTGTTCTCCATATCGCCACCCAAGGTTTGCACAGATTGGACCTGGGTAAAATCAGCCATCTTAGTGGGCTAAGAGGACAGTCCGACAAACAAAATCAAGTTAGTTTCAAGATAACAAACAATTATTTTATCTTCTCACAGCCTTGAGTAAGTTAGATTGGGGATCATTGGTGTATACTTACCACTGAGGCTTTGTCTGTTAGGCAGCTAATACCATCGTCAGGACCAATGACTAACTCAACGGAAATACTCCAACCGGTCTAGTTAATAAAAAAACCAATTATTATTACTTTATTCAGTCATTTTACACACTTACCAATAACAATACAAAGCAAAAGTATACATACAATTAAAAGTACAAGAATAACACGACAGGACAAGAACAGTGAAGGTCAGCCAAGGAGGAAACTAAAAGTAGATAAAAACACTGTCGCCAACAAGGGCGTGTCACTCCAACCCTTCACAACACGGACCACAAACACATACAGTACACGCACCAATTACAGGCAAAATGAAACAATTAACAATGCAGATGAGCTGACAAAATAAATAAAAAGACAAGGAGAATTATGTTAAAAGGAGTCGGGATAAAAGCTCTATGTCCAGACAAACTGACAAGATTATGGCAAAAATAAAAAAATTAAAAATAAATAAATTGAGGGAATCGATCAATACATAAAAAGTACAGTATACACCCAAACGAAAACAATTAAGAAGCAACCAAGAAAATTGCTTAAAAAATTAGTTGCTAACTGGTTAACAATTTGGTCAGTTACTTTTTGGCTCGCTGTTGGACCAAAGTACCAATTATCTACTCATAAGTATCTCACTTACCCCCAGGGCACACTTGAACTTCTCATGGTCAAAGCGATGGATCTTAGTCAGGACCTCGAAAAACTTGAAGACACACTGCTCCTCATTCAGACTGGCAAACTGCTTGAAGTATTGGAGGATTAACTTACGCAGATTCTTGGGCTGATGAGGGCATCAAATAAACACAAATATACAGTATACATAAACAAAAATATTTTAGCATCTAACAGCGCGATCGCCAAACACAGGATGGATAAGTGAAAGAAGACAATATATACAAAGAAGTTAAAGTTTTAGAGGTGGGAAGAAAACCCCAGAGGAATATTCAGGGGGAAACCCACGAAATCAGGCAGGGACTGAAAACCCAATCCACATATTGGCCCAGGCGGGATTCGAACTAGGGTCATAGCGGTGAAAGGCGAGGAAAGAACCGCTGCGCCAACCTGACTTTCTTACAACCTAACAGCCTGAATTTTCATTTTAATTAGTGAGAACAAAAATCAAAAGGACATGTTTAACTGGAGAAACAAACTCCCGACTTGTAATTTTGTCTGCACAGATAACTTTGGGTGTAAAATGGGAGGCGTTCTGGCTAAATGCTCCGTAACTGTGCACAGGGCATAGTGGGGAAAACTGCAAAATAGAAAATAATAGTCATTTTGTTTAAATTTTCAGATTTATTGATATTTGTAATCTTTGGTATTATATTTCAAGAAATAATATGGAGGTAATGGAAGTGTTAAGAAAAAAGAAAAAAAATGGAATTTTTCTATATATCACAATTTGCAAAACTCGAAACTTCAAAGACTTTATTCTCAACATTTTATCTTTGCAACTTGTTGATAAATGTAAATTTAAACAGCCAGAACTTGTCAATATAATGTTCAATTGAAGCGCAACATATAGCAATGTAAGGATAATTTTATCCTCTTTCCTACAAATCTTGCGAAATTTTACACCACATCCTGGTACATGTACCATGTATGGTATCTACATTGTGTCAAACATCCAATTTTTTGGGGCAACAAATAAGGAAAGAATGCCTTTTAGAAATGCTTTTCGCGAGCTCAATCAACTGAATGTTCACATACCTTTGTGTTATCAATGACCGATTTTGGAATAAAGCGTCTCAGACCTATTTCTTTTCTAAAGAAAAAATAAATGAAAAAAAACAACCGAACAATTCACAAGTAATTAAGACATGAAACGGAAAGAATATGGGGCATGTATGTTTACATATGTATGCACTGGTATCCATTACAAAATGCACACGGTTATCTGATATTGATCAATGTGAAAGGAAACAGAAATCAGAGGATCATATTGCCAAACGAGTTCAGCTACATCCCCAGGTTCAACAACAAAATGTGCTGTTTTAGGAACATATACTACTTCAGTTACGTTGTTTTTTTCCCTTACGTTTCCCCGATTGGAAAAAGCGAAACTCATTGTGTTTTTTTAGGTTTAGGTTAAAAATTATGGAAGGAATCAACTTAGAACTGACTCAAGATAGTCAAAGTTGGCTTTCTTGTCCAGCGCGATCTGAGGCATGTCCTTGAAGAAACGTCTCATTTCTAGACATCCAAGCTGTAGAGCCATGTCCATGTCTACAGTCTCTGCCACCTCGTTCATGTAATCATTCCGAACCTGGATAAATTAAAAAATAATTACTATACAGCAAAAAGAATGAATGTTCAATATTAAACCAACAATATTTTTCCTGCCCTCAAAAAAGACAAGCGATCCTCACGATCGGATCGTGAATGTCGCCTTTTCCCGCGGTTGATGCTTGCATGTTGTGTTCTTAAAAAGTCAAATTTTATACATTTGTAAACGATGACCCTTACCTCAAAGTCAACAAAAGCATGTTTAAGTTTAACTTTTTTTCAAAGATTTACTCTGAAACTTGAACATATGTACAAACAATGACCTCTAATGACCTCTACATGACTTTTGACCCCAGTAATCCCATGAAGATTTGTTTCTTTCCTTCTGCATCCAAGTTTCATCAAAATCAATGAAAGCATGTAGAAGTTATACATTTTTTTTCTCAAAAAACGTAACCTGAAACTTCATACCGCTATATGGTCATATCAACGTACAGGCATGTAAAATTCAGGAATGTCGCAAAAAAGCCCACATGACAAATGTGTTTCATATTAATGTTAAAGCCCAGCTCTGTTTTCACTTTTCATGGAAACACATTTGTGTTACTGTACTTTTTCAGTAGAGTGCAACGAATGATACAATTTTTCTCGACAAAATTGTCAAATCTCTGTTTTACAGGATTTACATGTATATTTGCACAATTCGCCCAATCTGAGCACTCCATGTTATTTCAACTCATGCAATTCCTAATGTGGATAGTGTCAGAGGAATGTTTAAGACGATGGGACGCGACACGTTCATGTCATCAGATTGAATCAATGTAATACAATTTGTCACGCCGCGGTCGTGTCTGCAACAATGGGAACGAAACATGTGCAAAAGTGCTTCAACCTTTGAAAAGTGCAAGTAAACGTTTGATTCCTCAAGGCAATATGATCCCACGTGCATGCAACTTGGAATTAACCCCAAAATGAGAAAAATCCAGTCTTTACAGGACTCTAAAGAGTTTTTCAATGACAAAAGACCGAAGTGTAAAACAAGAAAAACCAGCGGCCGGATCACTGATCACAATCCGAATCTATGTGAAACAAACGGGCCCTAAGAATCCCTACGAGTCTTTTTGTGCATTCCGTGGACAACTTCTTTTCTCTCTTTTTTTCTTTCAAAATGCTGTACCTTTCGGAAATTTTGTTGTATCATTTTTCCCACTGACCAGATTACAGCTAAATAATAAGGATTTCCAATGATGTACTATTTTGACCCGTCTTTAAATCGGGTACCAATTTTTATGACTCACCCCATATCAGAATCGCTTCGTAAATCATCTTACCGGTTACTTATAAAATAGTATGCCTCTTTCTTTTTTTTCACTATTGTCAATAATAATTTCAATAATGCCTGAGCAATGAATAGAAGTAGACAGATCCAACCTTACTATCACTGAAATGCAAACTAAACCAACAAATATTTTTTTTTTCAAGAATCTCTCTTTTTTTTAAACATTGTCACTCCCTGTCCATTCATTTATTATTCATGAACAATAAGCACACTCAGGGAACTGAACTCTATTGTGCAGCCTGGGCGGGTGTGAAACACGATTCTTATTATTTGTATTTCAAGTAATTTATGAGTTGCCGAAGTTGGGTTTTTGGCTGACACCCATGAAACCTCTCTACTCACTGAAATGCATGCATTTCATATCTTCTTTTGTCAAATGTTGGTCTATAACCCTTGTTTTTGCCAATGAAGAATTTTCATGCTAATGAAATTGTTGTGCTTAGCAGCTACATGAAATTTGCCCCAGATGAAGGACTCAAGTCGAGTCGAGTCGTTTGTCTACAGCAATTTGAGTTGAGTCAAGTAATTTACCTGTAGGGATTCGAGTTGAGTCACTAAAAATTGTGACTCGTGTCAGACTCAAATCGAGTTATTGACTCGTGTCAGACTAAAATCGAGTCATCGACTCAAGTTATTACAACTCTGATAAGAAATGAAGATGCTAACCTGATCGTAGAAGTAGAAGAAGGTGACTTTATCTTTCTCCAAGAGCTCATGGTAATCCTTGGGCAGGTATCGGATCCTGAGCTCATGCCTGTCAAAGTCAAAGAATATTACTCAAATAAGCAACATTGTTGGGACCACTCAATCAGAAAAGGACTTTTTAACCCTAACCCCCTAGGCTCTTGCACTAGAAAGCATACCAAACCTAACAAACTTCCACAGCTCACACAGGTTCAGTAGTTAACCCTAACTCCCTAGGCTCTCTCACTAGAAAGCATACCAAACCTAACAAACTTCAACAGCTCACACAGGTTCAGTAGTTAACCCTAACTCCCTAGGCTCTCGCACTAGAAAGCATACCAAACCTAACAAACGTCAACAGCTCACATATGTTCAGTAGTTAACCAAACCCCCTAGGCTCTCGCACTAGAAAGCATACCAAACCTAACAAACGTCAACAGCTCACATACATGTGTAGGTTCAGTAGTTAACCCTAACCTCCTAGGCTCTCCCACTAGAAAGCATACCAAACCTAACAAACTTCAACAACTGCACACACAGGTTCAGTAATCATTGGTACTAAACCTAACAGTAATAAACCTGCCGAACTCCAACTTATTTTAAGTTTGATTGACTTGGTACGATGGGTCTATGCATTGTTCAGTGTTCAGGATCCTAACCCAAATTTGAAAATGTTGTATATTCCCTTTATACAACATTAAATACGGGAAAGAGAGAGGGGGGGGTCCACTCAACTGAAATGTCAGACAATAATTTCAATGCCTTTTTCTCCTTTGATGACACATATTTACATTGGTGGAAGTCACCTCATATCATACCATTGAATCAGTCACAGACGGATCATACTAGGCAGCAAGATGCTGATTGTACTGCAGCTGCACTGCCTATTGATACTGGTCTGAAATGCGACACTGGTCTACTCTCACGGGGACGCACAGCTACAACACAGCAATGGGGAGGCGTGACACCACAAACACCCCATACATGTATCAGAGATCCTATACAATGTAAATATTTGAAGATGAGACGACAATACTTGGGCAAATAACTGAATAATGCGGGGCAATCTATCTAGGGAAGTTGGATGTACATTTAGTTGAGAGAAAGTGCAATGGTTGACATTGTGCGAGTGAAAAAAAATTAAATTCGCCTTGCATAATGCTCACTATGGCAGCATTGTAACTAGTCAACAATTTATAAAACTTGGGAGTCGAGTCATTTTAGCGAAGATTATTTGAATATTGTCAGGACCCAGGCGCGGGTTTTTCACAAACCTTGATCCGGGCCGGCATCTACATGTATGGGTAGCAATCCTTGATATTTCCAGCTTAGCTCGTTGCGAGCCCGTCACTGGCAGATATATTTCCGACCTTGCTTGTGACTTTTTGTTATCCGTCATCTATTTTTAATTCCTGAAAAAAATTGCGTGTACACCTGGCATCCAACGCGAACTGGCTAAGTGACTCGAGTGAAGTCATTTTGCAAACAAGTCCGCATTATGCATAGCCTTCAGGGCCGCCATTTTATTTGTATGCCACTTGAAGAAAAAAACCTAAAACTTTATGCAGCCTGGGACAAATGCAAACTCTCTCCTGTCCCCATACCATGCTGGTGATGACTCAGGGTTCAAAACAAATACTAAGTACACATATGTACATATGTACAATATACACGGTATGTACAATGTGCACTGCACAGCCTATTACACACTGCGCGATGTATTCCCCACAGCACAGCACATCTGTCACTGAGTGTGTTGGGGGGGGGGGGGGGGGGGCAGCCCAGGAATGATAGAATGCCAATCTAAACCCAGTTAATGAGAATGTCAGGTTTATTTATTTACTTGCTAAGCCACAGTGCAGTATAGTTGTAGATGTGTTACCCAGGACAGAACACGTGTAACAAATGCTGTGATTTGTTCTCTAATCGAACAATCTGAACGACCGCACTACAGATAAACATACAGTAGTATACTATGTATGTTTGTTGTAAATTACATAGTTGAGATGGGAAGAAAATTAAACATTCATGCAAATTAATCGGCAATCGTGGTCGTCTAACAAAGGAATTGGGAGGCAAACAATGGGTCCACGATTGACACAACGTCCACGATCTCAACTCGTGTACAAATCCTATGGCGATCATCCGAAAACGTTACAGTACAAACAAAAGAGGTAAGACGGTCGGACAATGCCCCGTCCACGATTGCCGGTCAATACATGACTGTGTGGGTTGCCAAGGGCCAGAGCAACTTAGGCTAAAAAAATATGTGCGTAGTGCAGATTGTATTGCGGGATAATCTGTTGCATACATGTATGTACCGTATCTGCGATACGTACTAAGGAAATCCATGCAAACATGTAGCATGATGATGTATCATATTGGTACGTGTACTTTACGTACATTTGTACAGTATTTCTATGCACAATTTAGGTATGTAAGATGTCTGTAGACTTAATCAAATTTATATTTGTTTTGGCAAAGTGTGTAATTTAGAAATACAATTTTTAACATCACATGATTTAACATCACATGGTTTTAATTTTTGGGAACAATTACAGAATATCTAGCGCAATCATTTTGCTTGATGCCTATAATCATATTTTACTTTCAAATAAGTG
Organism: Crossaster papposus; assembly: GCA_037893245.1. Lineage (NCBI taxonomy): Eukaryota > Metazoa > Echinodermata > Asteroidea > Velatida > Solasteridae > Crossaster > Crossaster papposus. Next base: position 1,310,146 of record JBAIAA010000193.1, read on the forward strand.
AAATATTTCTTAATAATTTGGCAGTAAAAATTGCCGATATCTGCAAATGGTGTATCCTACCTTTAACAAGATAACAAATAACCCCTAGATGCATTATGTATCGGTAACTGTACTATGTACAATGTTTGTGTGCCACAAAACTACAAGTTCTAATGAAACACAATATTGTCACAATCACACGCATGGCTTCCATTCCACTTGGACTAATGTAATAATCCCCACACTTTCGCTTCACGTGTATGTACACAAATCCTGGGCGCATTGTGAAACACTTTTTTTAGAAGGACAAAGCGGGTAGGTTTCGTTGAGTCACTGGACTCCAACTGTTCGGGGGATTGAAATAGGAAGTCAATCATTCTCTTTTTAACCATACAGGCTTTGCACAGCAACACATCTTACGTCCGTGCACTGTGGACATTTCTTCGTCTTTGCGTAGTTACAATGTAAGAAAACCTTGGCTAAATACTCATTGAAAAAACCGGGCAATTTTTAAATACTGCCCACACTTTATCCAATTTATTGAGTCCACATTTTGTTTGCAATTGCACATCCTCGAATGGGCGACAGCCATCTAGTCTGGTTCCTTAACCTAATAAAACCCCCGACATCTATAAATTGCTCTGTTCCATCTGAAGTGGAGTCAGGGAAGCAGACATGTTTGTTTTCCATTGTTTTTAGCCAGTATGAACACAAAGCTTTTTGACAGGAGAGTGTAATTTACCATTTGCTGTAAAATACTAATCTCCTAATTCATCCATTATTTAAAATTAAAACGTAAATAGTGTATTAACTTTAAATCGTTTGTACTGTCAGCATTCCCACCATTTCATAAAAACAAAATTCCCTTATTTTCTCTGTGTTTTCCCTAATGAATTTTCAAAATTCCAGGATAATTATTTAGACTATACGGTGGTACGCCGCTATAACCATAGAGAAAGGAACAGTTCCTTAACGCTATAACGACCATGAGACAAAATATAACTAACTGATCACTTTCTCCTTTGGGCCAATCAAATTCCCTAACTTTTTCCAGATTTAAGTTATTTTTCTCAAATTCCATGACTTTTCCCCCCGACTGGAAATAGTTTCCCTGATCAGAATGCGGTAAGAACCCCGATTGCTAAACTTAGTGAAACGCTTCCTAAGTCTAGTACCTAGAAACCACTGACCTCCATTCTAACGCTGGGTGTATCCTCTCATACTTGTGCTTGATCTGGCCAATAGTCAGGTCCCGATGAAGCCAATGGCATTCCTCTGAGTGGGCGTGTTGTAGGCGGATGGCAAAGCTACTCTGAAAGGCACGTTCTCCTCTCGCTAGCTTGGCTACGACAGCGTGGATAACGCTCTGTGACACAACGCAGACAGAAGTTAAACAAGTTCATATGTGACCGTCCACAACGAAAGGGCTGTAAACTACATGTAGGCATCTTGACGTTTTGTGATATTTCGAGAAATAAAATCTACAAGAAATAAGCTTTAAAATGATGTATTACAAGACTTAGTTTATATTTATGGTTAGCTACAACAAGTAACACTGAATATACAAATTCTTATTTTTTTATTGTTTTTCACATATTTTTTTAATGGTCCTTTTCTCAAAATAAGCTCTGGCGACTTTACAGTCTTTTAATCGTGGATGGTCACATATGTTTTAGGAAAAATTGTTTAATATTGGTCATAATATTGGTTAATTCTACATGATTTTGTGTAATTGTTTAAATTGTAGATTACACAAATTTTTGATATATTTGTATTGCACCCAAAATATGTCCACAGCCTCATACATGTAAGCCTCAAAAATACATCTTTGGAAATGACATTCTTTTATTATTTTTTTCAAAATGACAGCATGCCAGAAGGAATAATTTCACAGGGATTTTAATGTCATTAATATCTTTACATCATGTGATTGTGGGTTTTTTTCAACAGTATTTTGGTTGATTACTTTTTGGATAGCTACAAAAGGTATACTGCTGCTTTAAGAACTTCCTGGGAATTGGAATAAAACAACACAAGTACATTGTACATTGTACACATGCTGTCTCTGTTCTATTCTTTCACCTTAAATAAATATCCTTGTTTACAAGGTCACAGCATCACCAGCCTAGACCAGATTTTATCAACATTTCGTTTCACTTCCTAAACCAGGGATATATTTATCTAACTTTATACACGTGTATGATTGTGGGGGGAAATACGGTACCCTCTGGAGACGTGAACACAATGGGGACAATGGGAGTGAAAAAGTCTCCAAAGGGTAATTTCTATAGATGAATAGGTCTCCACTAGGAATTTCACGAAATAGATTTTTTGACTTTATTTAAATTACTCAAAAACTAGGGTTAGGATGTGGGTTAGTGTTTGGGTTAGGGTATCATAATATAGGGTATATTGGGTCGAAATTTCAACCCAGGAAAAAAATGGTGGTTAAAATAGGAGCATTTTGAAAAACGTGCTCGACTTTCTAACCATTTTGTACACGATAACAAAGACAAGTCTCCACAGTGATTCAAAAACATACCAGTAGCTTATTATGGCTGTCCCAATTGTTTGCATCTTGTTGAATTCAGCAGGGTAACTCACTGCTCATGTAGAGCTTTTAATATTCAATTTGATGGGTTAGGGGTAGTTTAGAGTTTAAGGTTCTGCTTGAAACAGTGTAATCAACCACATTTGAAAACTATATTAAGTCTTTAGAGATTAGGACTGAAATTTAGTGTAAATTATGACTGCAATTTTGTCATGATCACTGTACTTTCACTTCAATATTGTAATTATTGTAATATCGGTCATCCTTTGAATGAAGAGGTGTAAAATGACAATATGAAAATAAACTGTGACATATGGTCGTGTTTATCTTTAAAAACAATAAAAAATGAAAAGTGCAGGAAAGTCAGTAATGCATTTAATGGCAACCGGATCCAATATTGAAGACACAACAGGGACGTGAATAAATGCCAGAAGCCGTCAGAAACTGCAAGAATAACCCTGTCCTTCGAGGCAGTTTAGGTTGCTGATTGCAAAATGGTCTCGGCTCGTTCGGTTCCATTCTAAAAGCAGTTTTGTATCATAGCGTGACAAACATTGTGCTATAAATTAGTGGGTGGAGTAGGCGCCTTGCCAGCTTCATGGGAACTGGAAGACAGGGATGGCTGTGTCGCCTCGCCCGGTTTTGTAGAGTCTTGCTCGCTTTGTCTTCCCTGGCATTCGCTTCGCCGTGGAACGGGGTAGAAAGCAGTATAGTATTGTAGCCTTCACATCTTTGCAAGTCTGTCCGGAATTGCTTTTATTTTCACCGTTGGTCATGCTTCTAGTTAATTATTCGTGGTCTGATTCCCCAATTGACCCATTGACCAACAAACACACAAGAGAGATCAGATCGGTTTAGATTATGTTTCGGGTCAGCTTGGCCTGGTCAAACCCAATTTGATGCACATCATTAGTCCACAGGCAAGATAGTTTACAACAACTAGCTGAGTTTATTCACCTTGATGTCTGTCGTCTCGATGCATTTCACCGAGTTGAAGCTACCGTTGGGCTGGAAGATCTTTAACGTCAACTTCTCGGCTCCCTTGTTTAAGGACGCCATGGTGAGAGTACCCTCTAGTCATCTATTGGTGGGTGCAAAAAGCTGGGTCGCATCAGACGGTGGCTGGGATGAGCAATCCTAAATGGGAATTTGGCAAACAAACGAGACCGATTAGCCAAACGAAGTCAAGTCCGTGTTCAAATTGGTCATATGGCAAAAATGGGAGTGGGTGACAATTTACAAATTCTTCTTAACTACAAGCATCAAGTGTGGTGTCAAATTAACCCTCACCCCTTGGGAATCTTTACTAGAAAGTATCCTGAATCCATCAAAACCCTGCAGTACTACCGCTATGCTTACAATCCTTAATCCATCAAAATCTTTGAACCCAACTCTGTAGCGCTGGCTCTGAACAATACGCGCTACACGCAATGCTCAACACACACGTATGCATTTGCACACAGATACTGATAGTACTGTACTTTGGTTGCTACCGGTATAGTACTTTGGTTGCTACATGTATGGTATAGTACTTTTGGCCGTGGAAAGAACGATAGTAAAAATAGAAAATACTACGTGACTAGCTTTCGGCCAATCAAGACACAGAATCTGTGGGTGAGATGTTATAATACAAAATATGTGGGACAAAAATGTTTTTCATTGATACAATATTCGAACCTTTATGCGCCTTTTTCTCAGGTTTTTAACTGTTTGACATTTCCACAAATGCTAACTTTAAACAGGCTCGACTCACCAACGAAATGTCATGTTAAAGTGCAACAAACATTTCTAAAACCTGCGAATCATATTGCGATATGAGCCCAGTTCTGTCTAATTTTGCCAAAACACCTCACAAATGTCACCTACATTCTGCCAGATGTACGACCCAAGATCTCTACTGAAATTGGACTCCCAGTGTTCCACTTTCATTGAAAAATGGATGATTCATCCAAGTCAGTTTGGGGTAATACAAACAGCGGGATGGTGACTTATTCGTGGTTGTGGTCATGGTGTAATAACACAACATTTTATTTATAACTGTAGAGAGAGCCACTGGATTGGAATTGAAGCTGCCTCCCCTAGACTCACAGGCCGGTGCCACCATGTCCCAGGGTCAAAGACAAACCAGGGATGCTTAAGTTACAACCCTGCAGGGTACCAGTTTCAGTTGCAGAATGTCATGTGACCCAATTCATTTGTTTTTAATGTTCTTATGTATGTTTTTTTATATTTTTAATAAAGAAATAAATATGTGGTTGGGGGTTTTAAACGAACGTTTATAAAACTGGCTCATAGACCTGGACGCTTTATGCCCGAGCCGAATGTGAGGGCATTAACAATTACCAGGCCCATGAACGTACATTTTTATTACCCATTCATACCTTTTGGTCAAAAAATTAAAACAAGTCACAAATTTGTCAATTTTCCAACGATTTAACGTGTGTATTCAGGAACACCCCGACAGTTATTGTAACGGTTTGCGCCTCGTGCACACGCCCTTATATAGAGATACATGCGTGCATGATAGACATGTGATAGACATGTGATATGACATTAAGACTATAAATATATGGACTCGTTAGTCTTATTGTACATGCTGTGGGAGGTTTCAACCAATGAAAGGGTCATGGACAAGCCTTACTCACATAGACTAGGAGTCCAAATTTAACGTGACACCCAAAAAGCGTTTCAAACTGCCTGGGCAATGTTTTATCGACTTTTTAAACATACCCGAATGTCGATCTCTCGACCAATAGGAATGGCTAAACTATCTACTGGTATTTATAATTAATAATATTTTATTCATGTTTTTGTTTCTGGTGCTTGCGCTGTTATGTTCAAAATAAATAAATATACAGATTAACGACTAAATACATTTTGCACAGATTTTGCAAGTTTAATATTGACACCAGGTCAAGGAACACCTCACTGCAGTGTTGACATTGCTGAGACTTAGAGAGACCTAAGGGTTGAGTATTTAAATACCATGACCTGAAGACTTGCCTAGTGCCTGTCCCTGGCTTGCTAGGCCCTGGGTAATTAGCCTAATGCAATCACTAGTCCCACTGAATGGCTGGCATTCCAACAGTGTAGACATGGCCTTGTTGATTTCCTATCATTGCTTCCAAATGGAAAAGCATGTGTACATGTAACCAAGTACATGTATTGGTATAGTACATGTACCAGTACATCGTACGAGATGGGTGTGATAGTATGTACACGTACATCCCAGGGTGTTTCTAAATTCAGAGACCAATGGGAAGAATGGGAGTCAAAAGGTCTCTCTACTGGGTATATGAAAAGGTCTCCAGAAGGTTTTCACAAAATAGATTCATGGATTTAACAAAAAAACTACGCTTAGTGTTTGGGTTAGGGTATGATATACAGTGTAATTGGTCCAAATTAACCACAGTAGAAATAGGAGCATTTTGAAGAGAATTTTTGACAGTCCAAAAATATTGTACAAAGAGATGTCGCCAGAGGATACACATTAAGGATGTATGTTCAAGTACATGTACATTGTATGTATACGTGTGCAGTGTTTGTACATGTAGTACGTACCGGTAGTTCATTGCAAATTGCACGTAAACTCAACCAGGGTTTAAATACACTTGGGGTGTGCAAATTTACGGGTACTGTAGTTTGGGAACCGTGTACACGATCACAAAAAACACGGATACCCATTAACCCTTAACCTCCTACACCATTTTTCCTACTTTTATGCACGCCCATATAATCCAACACAGTGATTTGGGATATGGGACTTTAGGCTTATTGACATGCAACATGTGCAGTTGCTGACTTGCCCTGACCTGCATAACAGGAAACTCACTACCTGACCTGCAGAATCTATTATTGTTGTTACATGTACTATGTATAATGTATATTTTGTTGCTATCATTGTCTGCAGTGAATTGGATTATAAAATAAATCTCTCACATTGTATTTGTATGCAGGTTTGTATTTACAACTGTATTTAACGTTATACCATTTGTCAGTTGTGCATTTTTTCCCATTTAACCTTATTGGATTACGAATGAATAAATTAAAAAATGTAAAATATTTTGTTTCCTGACGCAGGATAGTTAATTTTTTGAAGAAAAAAAATTGTTTCCCCGACGCAGTGTTTTTAGTAAGTAGGTGTTTTTTTTAACCAAAGCACATAGTAACTGCCGATATTTTGCAGACTCATCGCTGGTTTCAGACCCAATCGGCGCATGCAGGATATTTGTGTGTCGGTGTAGCCAGCGCGCAGTTGGATCATTATGCAATTATACAAATATTATCTATTAAGTTCGATATGTAAACCATACAAATATTTTAGTTTTATCCTCCAACCTGAATAAAATAGTTGTATGTAAAAAAAACTAAATGGAACTTCAAAATTGTATTTTAATTGTTTTTTCGCCCTCCCACCCTGAAAAATTTCATTGCAGTTTGTAATCCATTAACTAAAAAAAAATGGCCATGTATATGTATGCAACTTGAACTAACAGTTCTAATCGAAAACCAACTCTATAGTCATAATAGTGTACGACTACGACTATATGAGTGCATGAAGTTTGGATAGCAATGGGACGTAACTTAACTGGCTAGGCTCCGTGTTGGCACTGAGATGGAAGGTACATGTAGTGCTAAAAAAATAAAGAGAAAAATTACATTTTGCCAACTTAAGCTACCTACCTACCTACCTACCTACCCACCCCCCCCCCCCCCCCCCTTTCTTCTTGTTTATATTTCCCTTTAACCATGCTTTAACATTAGGCCTATGGGCCTACTTTTTATTTCTAATTGTTGTAAATCTAATTCCATGACCATGCAGTTTGAGAATGTCATTTTGTCAATAAGGTTTATTTTAGAACTAAGTTGGCCAGAGTCAGAGCCGTCTGACACAGCCGTAACGTTAGTCGTAGCATACTGAGTTCTAAATAGACCTAAATGAAAATTTACTGCACTTTACTTACCAATTTGTTCAGTCCAAAATCATGTTTCCTGCCTCCATTATTCAACCATTGAACACAGCTCTTTCTAATTCTGACATCGTTCGACAGTGTGAGATGAGCTGAGCTGATGCACTTATCACACAATCGTTGACAGCTCCATGGTTACCCCTCCCAACCCATTCACATTACTCACATGAAGCAGGACACCAGCCAGAACACACCAAAAAAATTAAAATGCCACGGCCCAAAAGTTTACGGTCCGGCTGAATAGCGCCCTCTATATTTCGGAGGGATATTGCTGAGCTCCAGTACATACACGTCGAGTTTCTCAAGTTTGTGTTCAAGAGTCGTTTTGCGTTCTTACATTTTTGCGTTCTTGCAAAATCCCGTATAAAAGTCCAAAAAATGTAAGAACGCAAAAAATACGACTAGTATTCAGTAGTGCCCTGCTGAATAAGTCTTGATTTATGGAAACCCGTATTTTATTATGCAGAGTTATGGGTGGAGCCAAAATTGTAGGCGCCGTTGCCCGAAATGCGTGGTCAAAGAGGAGTGCATTTGTCGGAGCATTGAAAAAAATGGCTGGGGCAATTTGATCTGCCGAACACGGACAGATATCAACAACGACTGCTAGAATGACCGTCTATTGGAAAGACGACAAACAACGGCCTGAAATTGCGACAAAATGACCCGGCGAATATTTCACCAACGATTATAGAGGAGATACAGACTTTATTTGCCTATATATTATGAAATATGGATGGATTCCAAATTCGCAATGAAACTCAAAACTGCCAAAACCTACCTCCTTATTGAGGGGAGGCAACTCCACAAAATTTGCATGAAAAAGAACCTTCCCGACGACTCCCTACTTCATTTCAATGTCACGTGACCTGCCGCAAACAAACACGACTATGGGTGCACCTCTGTATAAAAAGTCACATAGACACCAGTGATAAATGCCCATATTTCAAAATTCTTAAAAAAATACTCGAAACTCTTACAAGAGTTCAGGCTCAACACACAAATGATGATCAACATTTCATCTTTCATTTTATACCCCGAATTAGAAGCCCTAGTCTGGGCCAGAGGTACATCGCGATATTTCTTCAATTACCAAATTTGATGGCTCGATCCCCGAACTCTTTAATATTGAATACTTTCAGTGTAGGACTTTTATTCATGGGGTCGGCGGGTGGATTGTTGGACTATTTACCGGGGTGTACCTTTAAGTGTATAAATGAAAGTCGTGCCACAATATAGACTCTTTACACAGTGGCCAACTTGAAGGTACATTGCTTTTATTCCACAGGGATGCGTGCTAACCGTGTGACCCTTTTCACTAAAATGTGACCCAACCCAACAAAAAAAGTCGCGAGTACTACGCCGTTAAAATTTATTCTACAGAAATCAATGGAAACAGTCAACCCTTTCACCAATAACATCTGTATATTATAAAATGCCAACCTCAGCGATATACCAAAATGAAGAGCAAATGATCATTTGATGTGTTTTCTGTTGCATCATGTGAAAAACACTGAAAACTTGTCCTTGAGACTCACTTCGAAGGATGCGTTCACAAATGTAGAAGTTTAACACCACCTCAAAATGTAGTAATATGTATTAATTTCACTGATATGAACAATTATTAATCTGTGTGAAATCGGAACAGAACGAATTAATAATGCCAAACCCGTATCGTGAAACACATAGCTAGCTGTATACTGCCTGGCGATCCAGCATTATTGAGATCTACCGTCGAACGATTTATTATATTCTTTTCATGAAATGATACCAAATGTACGGTATCTTTTCTCTGAAGGTACGATTTTTCAAAATTCACCATAATTATTCCCTTCACATATATTTACACATGCAACATCAGTCAAACTTTTCTTTTAAAATACTTCTAAGAAGTTTTAAAATGAATTTCACAGTAAATCTAGACGCATGCAGACTGAACAAGTAGCATAAATGAAAGAATTCAAACTGTAAAAAAGCAAAATAATGTATAAAAAAGATTGATTTACAATGTAATTGCCCCTTCATGTATCCTGGCTCTCTGTGCAGCTCTGTAAGTTCTGTGCCCGTATTCAATTTTATTCTTCCCCAAATGAATTTTCAATGTGTGTGTTGCATGTAGTCTAGTTATGTAAACAGGGAAACCTGACTTTTGTATGTTATGGTTATTGTAAATCTTTTACAAAATTAATATACTTTTGTATTGGGTTGAATATGTGCCCACACCAAACTTTACTTGGATAACATTTTCGACATTCTTAAAGGTAGGATACACCATTGGTAATTGCTTGAGTTATCATGAATGGGTAGATCTGGGGAGGGGGTTGTATTTTATACTAAATATCGTTTTACTCACCTGCTCGAAGTTTTACAATCATGGACGGGCCGAGGAAAGCAAGAACAACGGCGTTCGTTTTCAATAGTATTTTGTTTGGTTACTTTTTGAATAGTTGCAAAAGGTTTTCAAAATGTCAAAAGGTGGTTTATTATTGTCTAACCGCTAATATTGCCAAAGAGCCCTTAGTGTGGGCTGGTTGGTTTGCTTGATGTCTTCGTTTTAAAAGTGAATTACTTTTGTATAGCTAGGCCTAAACAACTTGAGATATTTATAAACAAATTGATTAGGTTAAAAATTAAGCACGGTGAGGGTTAAACAAAGACCGCAAAATACAGAAGGAACACCCAAATGGTTTCGATTAGACGCAGGTCTCGTCCGTTTTAGAGTCCGGTGCCTTGGCCGCTAGTGAGCTAGTGTCTTCTGGGGTCTGTTGTGGCGGTGAGCTCGCTTGCTCGGCTTCGGCAACATTTTCCTGAGACTCGCTCATCGGTAGAATCATGTGCACGGCATCCGGACGGGGGGCCTGTTCAGGCGGTGTGCTTTCGGAATAAGCAAGTGTGTTCGGTGTCGTGTCGTCTTCAAGGTAAGTAACCTTTTTGAGGCTTCCTTCGGTGTCGATAACTCCTTTAGGAAGAAAATAAAACGCAAAATAAAATTAGCGGCTGGTAACTCAATGTGGTGAGGTCGGGAAAGATGTTTTCTTGGGGCCTTTGACGCTTCCGTTGATAACAATTCAAGGTTATCCATTAAAAACATTGACATCAAAATAAATTACCCAGACGCGCATAAATATCTTTGCCCTATTTTGTGTGTATACAAAATACAGCATGGTTTGAGGGCCCCTCCGGGAAGTAGTGGAAATTACTGGTCCCGACTACCCGACAAAATCCCAGACACGCGGCGGAATCGGCCAATGACGAGCTCCAATTTGTTCATGAATATTTATGAGGTGTAGTCAAAGTTGACTAACCCTCAGTGCAGTGGCGCTAAAATTATTAGTATCCGGCTTCAAAGTGAAACTACTCCTAATTCAAAATTTGAATTTAATTCATTACTCGTCATTGGCCAAATGTTTCGTGCGATGTCTCATTCAAATACTCATAACAAATACAATGCTAGACAATTATCAATTAAATTTGAAATTCTATTTCTCAGGGTGCAACTCCAAAGCACGGACACACCAACTTTAAGTGCTTTTATTAAAATCCGGTAGTCTGAGTATCGGACATTACACCCATAATATATATATGAGGGGATATTCCAGACTAGATCTACTAATATTAATAATGGACCTCGCCTTAGGCTCGGTCCATTACCAGCGGTCATCCCCCAACCCGGTCAATTATAACGCAGTAATGACCGGGTCATCACACTGTTATTCCCTAACTGGAAGATTTGTGTCAGTCCAATGTTAGAAGAAGTTTTAAAGGCGTGTTGCCTGTTGGGTTTTGGTTGTATGTGGTCACACTGTAACGAAGGACTAAGAACAAGTCTACTGTTTTGCAATGGGGGCCCAAATCGAGTCACCGCGTCCAAACGACCGTCACCGCGAAACAATCCGAAAACTGTTCCTTTCAATTGTTCCTCAGCTACTCCAAATTGATGAGCAGTCGAGTAACACGAGTATAGGCGCTAGTCTTGACGAGGAAAATGCAAGAAAACGACGGTATGAAAGGCAACAGCGCAGGCGACGTCTTTCGTTATCCAGTAAAATGCGAACAATGTACATTCCGTACACGCTGACGAATGGTAAGTCATTGCTGCTGCCGAGTGCCGGCCAGCCGAGCGCAAACTGGGGTCTTGCGTAGTTCGAGTTACTGGACTAGTCTAGTTATCGCTTTTTTAAACATTTGGACATCATATGGCGCTACTACTAGCGCCAGATGATGTCCAAATGTTAAAAAAGCGATAACTAGAGGCCAGTAACTCGGTCTATAGGATACACCATTTGCAGATATCGAAAATATTTACTACCGAATTTATATTAAGAAATATCTTTTTCATTTGATAGTAAATAATGATTCTAGGCATCCAGCAAAATGATGGCCTAGATATCCTGTAATTATTCCCCAAAATATAATTTTATAATTTTATAAAAAAAAATTTGCGATCGCCAGACGGCGATCGCAAAAAAACAAAGATAAGAAAACTGCTCGACGCTGGTTTCAAACAAACGCTGTTTTTCGTGCTTTTCGTGCTTTTCTCGGCATTCATGAATAATGGCATGATTGTAAAACTTTGTACAGGTCAATTAAATGATATTTACGAAAAATACAACCCCCCAAGTCCACCCATTCATGATAATTCAAGCAATTACCAATGGTGTATCCTACCTTTAAACCTACGCCGTCCATGCATTAGGCAGACTTCAGAGAGATTTCATAGCAGCCTCCTTATCCAATCGGCTACGGGTGTTCTTGCCAGGGATTGGGCCTAGTTTGTTTGATACATTTATACGTTATATTGAATGAAGGTGAGGTCAAGTAAGGTCAAATGAATATTGAAATATATTTAGCTTGAAATCACGTGTACATTACGAGGGAGGTTCTGGTCTCTCATTGGTTGCAACATTTTCGCACTTTTCATCTAACCTGAATTTTACCATATCCTACCGCACGAAAAATTGTCTAACCCCGTATATTGTTTATTCATATCCGCATTGTGCGCACACTTCACAACATGTACAAGATAGGACAATTTCCAAATGAAATTTGCACCAAACATGGCCTCGAAACCCATCTTTCCTAGGATGTTTTGATAAATCATTTGTTTTTTTCTTTAATCACAGGGATGTCATTGACTACAGGTTGTGAACTTTCGGGCGAAAGGCGAATATGGACGAGAGAAAGAAGTAGTATGTGGTGGGATGTCGTCGTCAAGGAACATTGGACGGACCAAGACTGGATTGAAAACTTCAGGTACCAGAGTATTCTCTTCAATTATGTACAAGCAATTTCAACCTGCAAGAAATGGCGACTAGCATTGAACCATACATTGAAAACAATATTTCTCATTAACACCATTTATACTCTTGGGTGGAGCGAGGCAATTGCAGTAAAGTGTCTTGCCCAAGAACACAAGCACCATTGGACCACAGTGTCCCACAAATGCAGCAGGTTACAACTGTGGCATTGTTCAAATGGACTAGCTCACATTGTCTGTTCATGAGACATTATCGTCAAAATGCATTGATCACAAGTAATTTTAATGTCTCTTTTATCCGTTGATAAACAGAATGAGCAAATCCACCTTCTTATACATCTGTGAGAAGGTACGAGATAAGATTACGTATCACGACACCAAGATGCGTCGCGCGCTGCCCGTAGAGCAGCGTATGGCCATTACAGTCTGGAGACTAGCTACTAACTGTGGATATCGCGTCATCGGTGATCTGTTTGGCGTTGGTGTCTCCACAGTTTGTACCATCATACAGCAGACATGTAAGGCATTCGCTGCCTCTATGCGACAAGAATTCATGGTTTGGCCGTCCAAGGACAAACTTCAGGTAATTCGGTCAACGGAGTGATTTTAAGAGTTATATTGACAAATCATGTATGCGACAAAAAAATTTATCCATGTTTTTTTCTCACTGTTTTCATTAGTTAGGGAATAACAGTGTGAGGACCCGGTCTCCTTTGCATAATAATGAATGGGTTGGGGATGGCCGCTGTTAATGGACTGAGCCGAAATAACAAAATAGACAGTGAAAATGCTCCACAATTGTTGCCGATTCTGACAGTAGAAGGAATTATTTGGGGGATTCAGAGGTGGGATGTACCATAGAGACAACAAATTGGGTAAAACTTATTGATTAATATTTTACAGAATACAAAAAGTTAATGACGGCATATATGTATTTGTTTGCAGACCATTATTGAAGGGTTTATGAATGATCGTGGCTTTCCTCAAGTTGGTGGTTGCATCAGTACCTGCCAGATTCCAATCAAACGCCCTGATTCCTTCAACTCGGGGGACTACATCAATGCCGAGGGTAACCCAGCTGTGATTATTCAGGTATGTATTCAGGTAAAACATGTCCCGAGTACTTATTATTATTGTTGGTCATCTTTTCCCCCACGTTTGGTACATAATGTTCATGTTCTTTAAAGTTCAGTAAACTAATAAAATGTTCAAATTTAATATTTAACTCTAGCTCTTGTTTATACTCTTGTTTATTACAAATGTCCATCTTTTATCCTCTAATAACACTGGCATGCAAAAAGCAACTTTCATAGTGCACAGGTTAATAACGTGTTACACAAAAGTACAACCTTTCCCCAGCACTTGTTGACATAAAATGCTTAATTTTGTCCCGTAAATCACTATTACTGCCAACATAAAGAGCATGGATGGATTCCAACAGAGTTTCTATATTGATTTTTTTTGGACGGAAAAGTGCTAAGTATTTTTTGAAAAAGAACAACAACAATTCACAGAGGGACTTTCTTTTTTGGTTGGATGTATGTATGTACCTGTTCACGTATGCTTTTAAAGTCTTTTTGGAATGACCATTCAATTCGAGCGATTCACAATTAGATACCTAGAAGCTGCCGTTGGAGGCGCAAATCCTGCTATACCCGCAGTGCATCATGGGAAAAACGGTATTGATTTTGCATAAACTCATCAGTTTTTACGTCTTTTTGGACGCGCACGATTACAATTCCAATTTTTTTCTGCAAATAACAATGTTTTAACCAACGACGCTTCGGGATATATTTATGTTTATGATGTACCTCGCGTGAACAATGAACAATATGATATACGGAAGAAGTCGACCGTAAAGTTTAAAAGTGGCTCTTTTGAGTCAAACGCTTGGTGGCGCACTGCATTGTGAATCGCCCGAATTTTTTTTTTTTTTAGCTATTGGTCTTTCTTAAAGGCTTTACCTTCAAAAGCTTTCCAAGGAATTTTGTACATGCCATGTACTCTATTAGTCTATTGGATATCCGCTTATTGGACGAGTGTCTATGATATGCGAGCAGATTCAGTGATTAATTTGCAAAACAAGACAGACTGCATCTTGACCTCAAGAATATGTCCGATCAGCAGGTGCTTTCCATCGCGATATCTTGTCTACTGAAACACTGCAGCCAAATTAGCCAATTAGCAGCTTTACCCACATTTCTGCTCAAAATTACGTCAGTAGATTCTGATTGGCTGGCACAAGGGATCGCATAAAAAAAATATCGGACATTATCCTATAAGAGTATAATATCTGATACTCGGACTACCGGTACTTTATAATGATTGCAAAGCAAGGAACGGTTTCCAAATCCCCCATTTGTCTTCTTTTTTTTAGGGAATAGTTGATAACAAGGGCCACTTCCTTGATGTCAGTGCAGGCTGGCTGGGGTCGACATCCGAAGAAGATATCCTACGACAATCGCCCTTGTATCTACCGATACGAGACGGAACCTTGTTCCCTGACAGCTCGATAGAGATTGAAGGAGAGAGCATCGCGGCTCTGTTGCTGGGAGGTGTGGGACAGCCACTGCTAACCAGTGTCATGAAGCCGTTCCAAGGGAAGCACGACGAACTCAATGATTTGCAACAGTTGTTCAATGACAAGGTACTGTACCATCTAATAATATAGTCTTAATATGATTTGGTTGGTTACGTTTTAGATAGTTGCAAAAGGTATTTCTTCTTTCTATTAGGACTCCTTTATTGAAATTTTGGGAACTCATATTTTCGTATTTTTCTTGCAGCTGAGTGGCGTTCAAACGGTAGCGGAGACCGCGTTCCAACGTCTCAAAGGACGATGGCAGATCCTGCAGAAACGCAACGAGCACAAAGTCGCATTCATTCCTGACATTGTCACAGCGTGCTGTATTCTGCACAACATATGTGAGCAACGCGACGAACCGTTGAGTCTAGATCTTCCGGAACCGCAGCCAAGCCACCCGCCCGCTCTCCCAACCCAAGACGATGCAAGTGCCGAACAGATCCGAGACGCTCTTGCTTCATACTTCTTTAAGAAGCTTGTGAAAGTACAATTTCCTTGAATTAAGGGTGTGCATCAGAACAGAGTACCTGTCACAAACTTTATGGACCTTTAACCAGTTCGCGCCAGGATTATTTTTAACGAAACTCGATCCAAGGCATGTTCAGCACACCCACACATTTCCGGCCTTGCTCGTTGCGTGTTTTTGCGTCATCCGTTTTGAATCTGGGGAAAACTTTGTGTTTATATACAAAATGTTACAAAACAATATCGGAGATTTGAATTTTGGGTTCAAGTTTATTTGGCGGGTACCTGGTTTCCATAAAACACACACCTCTAGTCTAGTTGGTTTATCGCACGTTGTCCACAAATGAATCAAACCAACAAATTACCTTTCTCTTGGGACCCCGCTTCTGCCTCTAGCTGCTGAAAGGCGGCATCGTCACTCAGACTGTCGGCAGAAAGAGCCTGCACCTCAAGACCTTTCCAGGAGTCAATCTGCATGATTTCCTTTAAAACAAAAAACATTGTGAGAATTCGGCTTTATTATTTGTATTTTTCATTTTCACTTCACAGTTTTTTATATTTTACTGTCACCAATCAGTAAAAGGTTAAGAAATATTTTATTTATTTTTTATTTGCAGGGGATCTTTATCTCCTGAATCAGCTGAAAAGGTAATAAAATGTAATACAAATGGAATACTTGCATATTTGTTTTCATTTTGTCACTACACTCGACTCTTGTTTATAATACAAAGTCTGTTAATGAAGTTTTTCTGGAATTAAAAGCGGATGACGGATAAACACGTCACGAGCAAGACGAGGTCAAAAATATCAGGGTGTGCTACCCACAGATGCCGGCCTGAACCCGTCTTGGATCGAGGTTAAATAAACAATACCTCTTGGGTTGAAGCATGGGTTGAAGCATGGATAGGTGGATGGCTTTGAGTTGGTTGATAAGGAGGGGCGGCGAGACATTGCATTTCGGCAGGTACCTCACGTATGGGATGTACAATACGGACCTCTGTAAACAATCAAAACAAAGTAGCATGATTCAGATTTTTTTAAACCACTAAAGGTAGAGTTAGACCATTATTTTGTGACCTGTTACCACAAAATAAGCTCTTTTTTAAAGAATTGAGACTCGTCCAGTAAGGTATTTCATAATATTTTGGTATTTCATAATATTTTGGTATTTTTATTTTTTTTATATTTGCAAATGTATATTCTTTTAAAGTGGAAAAATTGAGTCTTGAGAAAATGGCACTTTAAAAATCTTACAGTTGTGTTACAGTAAACTAGGTTAGCAGAACCAAAAATAGAGAAAGGAATTACAGATTAAAAGGTAGGATACACCATTTGCAGATATCGAAAAATGTTACTCCCAAATTATTAAGAAATATCTAAATAATGATTCTAGGCATCCAGCAAAATGATTGCGTTTAGATATTCTGTAATTGTTCAGAAAAATTGAATTTTATAAAATAAATCACGATCGCCAGATGGCGATAAAAACGAACGCCGTTTTGTTTTGCTTTTCTCAGCATCAATGATTGTAAAACTTCGGACAGGTCAGTTAAAGGTAGGATACACCATTGGTCATTGCTTGAATTATCATGAATGAGTAGATTTGGGGGGTTGTATTTTATAGTAAATATCGTTTAAATGAGCTGTCCGAAGTTTTACAATCATGGATGCCGAAAAAAGCACGAAAAACCGCGGTTTTTTTCAACTGGCGTCGAGCAGTTATTCTTATGTTATCTTTGTTTTTTCGCTCTCGCCGTCCGGCGATCGCGAATTTTTCATTATAAAATTCAATTTTTCGGAATAATTACAGGATATCTAGCGCAATCATTTTGGTGGATGCCTAGAATCAACATTTACTTTCAGATGAGTTAGGATATTTCTTAATAATTCCGTAGTAAATACGGATATCTGCAAATGGTGTATACTACCTTTAAATGATATTTACTATAAAATACAACCCCCAAATCAACCCATTCATGATAATTCAAGCAAATACCAATGGTGTATCGTACCTTTATGGTAAACAAAATAAATAACCACCCTCTTTGAAATATTGGGCTTGAATGATCGTCTTGCCAAATTAAAATTTTGCCAGATTGCCTCAAAAAACTTTACAAAGTTGTCGGACACGTACCGTCCTGCGGTCTGACGAGGTGTTGTTTCTCATCATCGTATGCTGAGTCTTCTTCTTTCCGCCTAGCTATTATAATAAAACAACAGCAGATGAAGAACACCAGCAACACTGCGACACCTGCCCCGGACACTAGAACAAATGAGAAATAAGGCAATCAAATGGGGTGCCATCGAATCTTTGCCAAAGACGTCATTAATCAATATTGTGCACGTCACGTAAAATCCTTTCATGCAGTGCACCCGGAAATGACACGATAAAAGACCAGCTCCCCAACTCATACTGTCGTCTTTGCAAACCTGCAAAAATAGGGCGTGAATTTTTCATGCAAATTCTACCATGAAGGTATCTTTGAATATGCATAGCGGCTTCACGCAATCAACTACCCATTCAGCAGTCACACAGGCCTGCGTTGCATATCTAAATAGTGCTGCTTCACAAAAGAATTGTGTGCGTGAGCGTAGTACAGGTTGCGAACCCCCCTGCGATGGCTGATTGGCTTCCTGCGGAGTTTTATGCTACTGGCCCTAATTTAAAGTTAAAACAAATATATTACCTGCAGCAATGACCAACCAGTCGATCTCAGGCTTGGGCATAAGTTCTGGAGGCAAATCTACTTTTACACCTTCCACTGGTTCGGCATCCCAAGGCCCCATAGTGTGTATCTGCAGGGGTTTACAACAATTAGTCAGACTAGTCTTGATCCAAGGCTGGATCTGGCTCGGGTCATAAGCTCATCCAGGCCCATGAACCAGATTTAAACATACGTTTATAACACCAACACATATTTATTCCATTAACCCACTGATCTCTAGACAATAAAACAGCAATACAGTACTCTTCTATTTACCACTTTGTGTTCTTTAGGAGATACTGTGGTAGTCATCATAGTGTCGTTGTGTGATTTTAACGCCGCGCACTGTTGACGATGTACACTGTGACTATTTTCTGTATCCGGGTTGCTGGTGAACAGTGTCTCAAACGGCTGCAGACCATTATACAACAAACCTGAAATGACGTCAATGGAAACAGAGATATCAGTGACGTGTTTATCCGTCAACCGTTTTGAATCACGGAAAAACGTTGTGTTTATTTACGTCATGCGACGCGAACTGATTAATATTTGACTCGACTCAACACTGTCTCGACTCCTTGACCTAATGACTCAACTCGACTCGAGTCTTTTCTTGAAAATGACTTGACTCGACGGAAGTCACAAAATCATTGACTCGATCGTTACAATTCTGAGCATCTACCCACCTGTAAGGCAGCCGTTATATCCCAGCAATCCTTCCAGTCCATAGTCCGTCATATTCATCTCTACTCCACCAACCACCATCACTTCTCTCTCGTTAAACTCAGTCTCATCAGCAGGATCCAGGTTCTCGTAGTCAAAGCCGATATTATCCACCTATTTCCCGGGAAAAAAAATCAATGTTAACAGATGACGATCACGACAAATTGTACACATTGAGATACAGTGAAAAATTAAGCTTTTATTAAACTCTTATTGCCGGAGAGCAGCTAAGGCTAAATCGTAGAACACAGCCTGTGTGACAGCTGTACACTCGGGTCTATTCTGCAGTGCAGCAGGTTAAGATCTTTTCGTTTTTTTATTGTCAATTTTTTGTCATATCAGACCTTCAAAAATATCTCATGTGACCGATTCTTATTTCAACAAGAATGTATTTGTTTCTTTTATTTTGGTAATCACTACGTTTATAAAGTTGATATAAAAAGTACTTACGTCTAACATAACTCTACTTCCAAAACGCTTGAAGACAACAGCATGGCGGTGAGTGTCATTAAATGGACCAAGAACACGTAAAACAGCTGAAATGTCAAAAGCAAATGAATAACGCATTAAGCAACAAATTCATAAATTTTTACTCTGAACTAAAACAAGGGCAGATGAGTTAAAGGCAATTGGGTTAGCCTCAAGATCTATGCTAAACAAACACTCAAACATAGGTCATCACGATCCTCATGTGATGGTCACAGCCGCGACCGTAGCCATTTACAAAACGCCATTTCTTTCCGAGCTTACTTTGAGGTTTACTTCTTTTCCATCAGTTGCAAACAAGTAACAACGTCAGGCTGGACTAACAGCTTCTGAAGTCACAATGAGCTCACTGAAAGACTGAGTATTTATAGGAGGGTGCAATCGGGGCACCTTTAATCCAGATTCACCCCATAACTGCTACCACTAATTAAGGGCTGTGGTCGCGAACATTATGACAGTGTGACCTATCCTTAAATCACAACTTACTTAACCCTGCTCCGAGATCAACGTGTGCCTCCAAATCGCCTCCATCCAGCACAATCATAATCCTCTCCACCCCTTGGCTGCTGTTATCATTCCTGATATAGACTAAGACTCCCGAGGGCTGATCAGTACTGAACCCAAACTCTAAGATATCTTCCTGCAAGTTGACTGAAGACGGTAGCTTCGTAAGAGGAACTGAAAGGATGGAGTCCTCCTGAAACTGGGCTCCATGTTCTGGAGAAGAAAAAAAGGCAATACATTTTTAGGGCTATCCACCCATAGTGCCGTGGCCTCGTGATCTGGAGTATTGAATTCGCAATATGTGGGTAAAGCTGCGGGTTGTGGATTCAAGTCCGACTATGGTGCGTGTGCCCTTGGGCAAGACACTTTGTCACTAATTGCTTCTCTCCACCCAGGAGTAATCAAAAGCTTGTAATTACTTCTTGGAAATCAAGTTTTTGATTGGTTTTTGTCATTAGAAAAATGAATTTTATGGCGGGGATCTTTTTAACGTTTTAGTTTTCTCAATTTGTTCGGTAGCGGATACGTAATCCAAGTCATTTCGAAAAAAAATTGCCTTATTTGTAACTTTACCATTTCTAAACTCATGAAAAATGTCCAGAATATACCAACAGAGTTAAAAGGTCATCGAAAGACACACTAATATGATTAAAAAAGAGGTACTGTTGCAGTACTGACCAGCTTCACATGTTTGGCCTGTGTAGGTCGTTCCACTACAGTTACATCTGAAGCTAGTCCAACCCTCAATGCAAACACCGCCGTTTTTGCAAGGATTTGCAGAGCAGTGATTCTCACAACTCAACGAAGGAGCTTTCGAAGAAAATAGCCCTGCAGATAGAAAACACAAACGTGTCCAGAGATGAAACTAGCCTATAGAAAAAAACATTTTTGGGGGCGCGTACACGTTCCTATTAAAAAAATAAATAAAAAAATTAGAATTTATAATTGCAAAATTATATTATCTGTATTTTGCATTGTTTTTGTTTAAATTAATTAATTAATTATTTTTTTGTAAAGGGGGGGGGGGTCTTTTTCACTTACTTTTCATGATTCGAACGATATCTTGAAGTTTCCACGGTTGGCTGTTGACAATAAGCCCCCTCACACAACCCATTAATCCCGGTGACGGTGTCATTGAATACGGTGCACCACCAATCATAGCGTGCACCATCAGCTTCCCGGATTTCCCGGCGTCATGATTAGGCTGAATGATTTCTTAAATGAGGAAAATTAAAAACGATAATGTTTGGTGGTGTTATATAGCACTTAACCCAACAGTATCAAAATGCTTCAGATTATTATCCCGGTCATTGGGCCCATGAAACATTCCAAATACCATCTCAGCTCCCTGGGCAGTATACAGCTCAATGCTGCCATTTCGGCGCAAAGCAGCTAAATCAACCACAATAACCATCTCTGCCCTCACATGTACCCATTTATTCCTGGGTGGAGAGAAGCAATGAGTGACAAAGTGGCTTGCCCAAGGGCACACGCACCATAGTCCCAGGCCAGATTTGAACCCACAACCTGCAGCGTTACCTACAGATTACAAATTCAATGCTCCAGACCACGAGACCACGGCACTCCACATATTACCTAAAGCATTAATCCCACCAAGGTTTATTCAAACAGTGGGTACATCTAGATTATCTTAACCAAATGATTGAGTGATTATTGTGATTAATTTTTGTCTGTAAGCCTGGATATACCCCGAGGATACTTGAGGAACAAACCATACAAGTAGCTGGGCTTGTTTTATACCGAAAGGTATTTTTGAAAGGAATAAGAAATGTGATTGGCCGGTATTAAACATGCGTTTAAATTCATTGGCCTGGATATTGTTAACGGCCCTTGCCTTTGGCTCTCAACCTCACGGAAAGACCTAATTATTATATAATAGAAGCATTTTCCTATACACTCAACAAATTTTGCAAATTGTTCATTTGGCCTGACACATATACCAACAGTTCTTACCTTTATCCTGAAATGGTTGGGCACCGAAGTCCGTCAGTAACTTCACCGGTACTGGTATTTCTGTCTTGTGCCTGTTAACGTCCACGCTTGTCATGTCGGCCTTACGTTGTATAGAAACCTCAACCCATTCACCGTCATTTAAAACAACACCTATCGGAAAAAAGCAAATTTTCTTACAAAATAAGGGTATAAATTAACTCATTTTCACTTTTTTATTTCTGATATTTTTTTTTTTTTAGAATAGTGGGAGCCAGAAATGTTGACCACTTGTTACAAATGATAAC
Organism: Crossaster papposus; assembly: GCA_037893245.1. Taxonomy (NCBI): domain Eukaryota; kingdom Metazoa; phylum Echinodermata; class Asteroidea; order Velatida; family Solasteridae; genus Crossaster; species Crossaster papposus. Next base: position 1,332,625 of record JBAIAA010000193.1, read on the forward strand.
GTAGTAACCAACAAATAATGTACCATCACCAACACAAATTGACCGCTACTGTATCAACAACGGATAATGTAACAACAAATTATCGGTTTAAGTGATACATTATTCGTTGGTTTATACTACATTATTAGTTGTATAACACTATCGATAGACAAAATTCATTCGCACGTATTTGTGATCACACAACTCAAACACTATAGTCAACCTTGCCCCTAGAATGTTACCTTCATTTGGTACGACACACTCGGTGCCACAACCCGTGGGGCAGCATTTCCGACCCAACTCGCAACCCATGTCATCTTGGCATAATTCCAAGCACAAAAGGGGTTTTTCCGTTGATGGTGCAGGGCAAATACCTACAAGAGAAAACAAGGGCATAAATTTAGTGTGAATTTGGACTCGGGTCGGGTCGGGTCAGGTCAGGTCGGGTCGGGTCGGGTCGGGTCGGGTCGGGTCGGTTCTGGGATTGATTTTGCATAACATAAGTACTGATCTCAATTCTTAATTTCTTACTTTCACTGGTGTTCACAACCACTTCATGTACATCCCTGCCGGAGTTAAACGTGAAGACAAAAGCTGCATTGTCTACCAATTCCATCTGAATGAAGTTACTTCGCGAGTCCCTCGCAGACAAAATCAGCGCGCGAGATTGAAGAGTGCGAAAGCCAAGTTGGATGTCCGAGGTTAAGATATCCATGTTGTTGGGCTCAAATTCCAAGAAGACGTCTTTGTTCGTGAAGGAGACTACATCTTTGGTATTGTCTGGTGAATAAAAAAAAATATAAAAAATTAGTGTGTCTCAAAAAATATGCAAACGAAATCTAATGGAATGCTACACGCAGAATGTGTAGCCAACATAGATAATATAGGTGTGGTTTGATAAATACACCTTTCCATTTTAAAATGAGATATCAAACGTCCAAATCTGAAAATTTTTGACCGAGTTAAGAGTATGGGACCAAGTTTTTAGTTTTAGGCATTGGGACAAAGGTAGCCTACTAGCCTCTGTGTGGATAATTGCCTGACCTACACTGCAAAAAGTGTCTTTAGCGAGTAAACACAATTAATGTTTGTAAACAGGTTTACATGCTAAACATGCTTAGCACGAGGATGGATAGTGTTTAGCCATTGAACATTGCTGTTTAGAAATTGGGCACGCGAGTTAAACTGCTAATCACCAACAACTCATCCACAAAAACTTGGTCCCATGGTTAATTTGACGTCTCTTGGGAAATTACTTATAACTCTGTTAAACATTATCAGATTTGGACGTTTGATGTCTCATTTCAAAGTGCAATGGTGTATCTTTCAAACCATACCTATATTCTATGTGTAGAATCCTGCTATATTTTAACAATTGACATTACCCGTTTGGCAGCTACGGCCAGTGTGCGCTGGATGCGCACACTTGCAGATATACGAGTCCCACTGGTCAACACAGCTGGCTCCATTTTGACAAGGATTAGAATCACAAGAAGTGGTACAACCGGCCTTAATTTGAAGATTCCTGTAAAAAAAAAACACTCAATATGACAAAAATGTGCTCAAAGTAGTATACCAATTGTCAGTTGTGCATTTTTATCGTTAGAAGCAGCAAAAAAGCTCAAATTCTAATCAAAGGTGCTAACATCTCTGTGATTGTTGTATATTCCGAGAAGACAATATTCTAGTATTTTTATTTCAATTCAAAATTCCAATTAGAATTGTGAACACAATGAGCATTCGGAGTGCGTTCTCATTCAGTCAAATGCAGCTACGCGCAAAACACAAACTGAATTGATCAATAATAGCGCCATGAGTGTGTGTGCATTGTTCCAACACTGCGCTGATTAGAAACCAACAACTAATACAAATTTCCAAACATACGTCTCTGAGATGCATCTTTGGAAATCTTCACAGGAAGTTTATAAACAATCTGAGCTATATGTTGGGTGTAGTACGTAATAACTGACTATGTTTATGTCTTTATAACCTACGGTTACCGTTTGCATGCAGTTAATACTTACTCGTTGTGTTCAAAGTAATCATACAAGAAGACAGCGCCATCGTTGTAATTAAAGTCTGCGATGCATCCAGTCATGCCCTGGGTCCCTTTACGCAAACTGTTAATGTAAATAGATACAAACAAACTTGGTATTTTCTCTAAAGCTATACAAACGATATAGTCTCTTTTGTACGGGACATCAAATGAAACACAAGTCATCTGCCGATCGCGAATCTTTTCCCGCAGTCAATTCCTATATGTTTGGTGTACTTTTAAAAAAGTGCATTTTTAAACGATGACCTCAAATGACCCATAAATGACCTTGGACCTCCGATTTCAAAAGAGTTCCGATGAACTCCCACCCAAGGATCACTCCATGGAAGTTACATATAAATCCATCAAATTCTGCAGACGAAGAAACGTTTGAAGTATTTTTTAACAATGACCTCTAATTACCCCTACATGACCTTTGACCTCAACAATCCCATGAAGAATTGTGTCTTCCTACCCAAGGGTCACAGCGTCCAAGTTTCATCAAAATCCATAAAAGCATGTAGAAATTATACATTTTATTTTCAAAAACTTAACCTAAGCTCAAAGAAACAAAATTTAGGACAGTTTAGTGGCCCAAAAACTTTGTTTAGGCGGGAAAAACTTGTGTTTACTTACTTCTGCATTCCACCGAGGAGAAATGGCCCGGTCAACGCAGGAGAAACTCCCCTTGGAAGATCCAGAAACTCTTCGTCAAAATCCACCGTCACTCTTAGGTCAATCAGACTGCGTTCCACTGTCAGTGTATGCCACTGTCCGTCGTTAATATGTCGGGTCGTTTTCACGTGACTATCGTAGAACTCACCGTCGACCTCCAGGATTAGCCACATGCTGAAAGCTTGTAGGGGACAAATCATAAACTCTTTAAAAGCTAGGTACCTACTTTGCGATTACCACAGGTCACAAGGTAGATCGAAACACCGCGATCTACTTGCGGAATCGCACAGTGGGCATCCAATATCCACAATGATCTGCAGGAAATTGCATGGTCTGAACGATTTATTTTCAAGTGTCTGTTAAATCTACAATTTAACTGGTGAAAAGCAATCAATTGTGAATGTGAGACATTTTGCAAAATTTAGACGAATTTGGGCACATGGCATAGTGGAGAAAACTGCAAAATAATTAATAATGGGTGATTTTTAATTTTTTTTCAGATTTATTATATTTGTTATCTTCGGTATGCCTACTAACTATATGTCCGATTGAAGCGCAACAAACAGCATTGTAAGGAGAATATTATCTTCTTTTCTAATATCCCGAGAACCCTCAATTCAACCTCTGCCCAGTTCCATTTCAATTTGCTAAGACCCCTCACAAATATTAAAATACTGCCCAATCAACTTACCGTTCTTTAAAACAGCAGTCAGCGAATGGGGGACACTCCCGCTACCCATTTGATGAAACAGTACAATGTTCTCTTCAGAAGTACGAAACTTGAAGTACAAAGAATCACTCGTCCATGTATCTAAAGTGATGTAGTCCTGAGAACGTGTGATGGTAATGGTATACCCTCTGCTTACTCCAACTGCAAGTGAAGATGGTTAAACATGAATATTTTTTCAAGCAAAATTAGTCCAAACTTGACCCTGGTCACTTTTCAGTTCTTGTAATTTATATCTGCAGGCGATTTTAAGCTTTTATTTGGTGAAAACCCCATGTTGATTTGACTTTCGGTTCAAAAGTTATGACAAGTTGGGCAGCGACACATTGAAAAGAAGAAAAGAGAGAAAATCGGGTTTAAAGTCTCGGTATTTAATTGAGTCGGTAAAAAGCAGACTTTTGATACAGGGCAGAACCAAGTCCTTACCAATCCTCAATGGACCTTAATCCTCCAAAAAACTACTACTTACGATCGCTGGAACAATGTAGTGGCCCCAAGGATAGTGTGCCTTTCGTGGTATCCTCCGTACCGACATCATGTTCCATCTTAAAAAACTGCATACTAACGATTGGTAGGGATTCCATATGGGTGATAAAACCACGGTCGACATCCCATCTTGAGAAAAAAGAAAAAAAACGATTGGAAAAAGTTTGATATCTCCAGACAGGACTGGTATAAAAACATATCTGCAAGCAAATTTGAATACTCGATCCTTATTGGAGGCACCATGGTAACAGCGTGATATAACCATATAGCACGTTATACCTTTTGCTCTGCATGTCGCGCCATTTTAAAATGTGCACTTTTTAGCTTGGGCTCAATCTTTGATGAAGTTTTAGCGTATTTAACGTATAAATTTTCCCCACTGTTATTGCTCGGCATTACCATTTCTCACTTTCCTTATTTAATGTGCAGTTTACTAAAATAAGAAACTTTGGACTTCCCTTTTCCTTAAAAAAAAAAAAAACTTTAGCAAAGCTCCCGTTTATGCCTAGGCTTTAATGCGTGACAAGTTTGCTAGAATGCCGGGACGGACAGGTCTACAGTTAATCTTGATAAAATTACAATCAGACTTCAAGTGTATACTAACTCCTTGGCATTGAGGTCACAGTGAGTAACAAACGGTAGGTTGTAGTGGCGAAGCTTTCTCCCGGATGCACTGTGTAGAACAGTCCATCCTCGCCGGAGACTGTCAAGAAGAAATGACGATGATAAACGCAATATCTTGCATAATGAACAACTATTGCCAAACCATTTCTATCTGAAGAAAAAAATGTATGGATCCTTTGGCAGCTCGTAACTCACCTTACTGTATAGTAGGGATGTTCATTTTCAAATAATTTAGTATTCGATGTTCAAAACTGTGTTATGACCAAATATTTGAATATTTGAAACTTTAAAAAAAAAAAAATTGGAAAAAAGAAAAGGCATTTTGATTTTTTTGGAATACAAAGTTACTGAATGGCGATGATATTAAACTTTATTTGTAGGTGAATATTGTTGCTTGTACCTGCTGATCTGTGTAAATTTCTGGTACATGATTAAGACCGTTAACTGGACGTCGATATAGTGACGATTTGATTGTGCCCTGCGGCATCATTCTAGATACGACTACGCTAGTTGATCCTGCTTGTAATGATGACTGCAGTACTTACTACAACGGAGCTTCAAAACACCAATAGCTGAAAAACTGCCTGCAGGTTTGGGAATCATCGACAAGCTGCTTGAGTTGTCCATTCATCATGTTACGGTAAGTGATGTTGAAATCTAGACTCGGTAGCTGAACATCGCGCACGACGGTTTTAGCGGCAAAGTTGTGTTCCACCGTCGTTTCTACGGTGTCCGATCTAGATCGATTATAAGACAGAATCATTCTATAAGTTGCAATACAAAGGATTCCTGTATTCTCATTTTTGTTAATGGTTAACCAGTTTGTGCTGGGACCATTTTGACATTGACGGGTCCCAGACGCGGGATTTTGCCACAAACCTCAATCTCGATCAAATGAAAGCTTATTTCCTGCTTATTCTGACCAACTTTCAAACTTAATTTGTTTAAACTCTTACCCATAACTGCAGTTGACGTAGGTTGCACTGAGGGGCCCCTGCCCATCTAAGTCCAACATTTTGACGCCAGAGTCCCAATCCCCAGAATGGTACTGGAGGGCGCAGCTTCTCTTGTGAATTGCTTGAGGCAAAAATAAAGTAAAGATTAGCTATTTATGGTTTATCAAGATTCATCAGGATTCACTAAGATGCTGTTACGAGTATGTTCACGAATCACCCGGATTTTGTGAATCGTGGGCTATCGTTGTTTTATCCTTGATTTATCAATCATCCCTTGTAAGTATCAATACTTATCAAAAATATTTACTACCAAATTATTAAGAAATATCTTACTCATTTTAAAGTAAATAATGATTCTAGGCATCCAGCAGAATGATTGCTCTAGATATCCTGTAATTATTCCGAAAAATATTATTTTATAAAGAAAAATTCGCGATTGCCAGACGCCGATCGCAAAAAAACAAAAATAACATAAGAATAACTGCTCGACGCCGGTTAAAAACAAACGCTGTTTTACATGCTTTTCTCGGCATCCATGATTGTAAAACTTCGGACAGGTCAGGTAAACGATATTTACTATGAATTACAATCCCCCAAATCTACCTATTAATGATAATTCAAGCAATTACCAATGGTGTATCCTACCTTTAAGGATATACTTACCGTAACTGCACATAGCTCCGACGTAACCAGTGCCCTCACAGTAACACCTAGTTCCTTCACTGATCTGACTGCAGATACCTCCGTGCTGACAGACAAACTCACCGGCAGCACATGGGTTAGAGACAGGACAGCCGTCTAGAACGACGCCATTGGCTGCGGCAGTACCAATCACCTGTGTTGCTATGACGTCCTGATCTTGAAGAACTATGTGACGCATGCAGCCTGTAATACCTTGATGGATAAAATTGGATTAAATCGTTAGAAAATTGTAAATGTTGTTTGGACGTTTTAACAAAATTTATGAATGGGATTAAAAATGTGGTTGATCGGTATTATTCATGTGCCTGAACATTTAAACATTTTAACATTTCAACAACCACTAAACTTACCTTGGCCTTGACCTCTCCACCCTCCTCCAAGATACAATGAGGAACTAGCTGATAACTGATAGGGGTAGGTTGACTCGGACTTCTCACCATCCACAATAAATGTGCAGACCCTTCAAGAGACAATCAACAAAATCACGAACATGGATGTCCACTTATTACTGTTTCTCCGATTTTCAATTTTTTTTTTTTTTAAGTTGTAAATTTGTTCTGTTGGAAGCAGCAAAAGTATAAAGAAAAGAGCTTAGCAACAAACCTATAGGCTGTTTCCCAAAACCCCAGCTTAGGTTCCGTCTCCGGCTCCATCCCCATTGCCAAACTTAATGAACGAAGCCTGAACAGAGACGAAGCTGGGGTTTGGAAAACAGCCCTAATGAAGTTTTAGCTCTGTGAATGCTGTGTATTCCGGGAAAAACAATACTCTAAGATTAAAGATTTGCCAAGTCGTAATTTGAATTGCGACCACAATCAGCATTCAGGGCGCGTTCTCATTCAGCCGATTGCAGCTACGCACGAGTGATGCACCAAACGGGTGCATCTGTGTCAATCCAGAGCATCGCGCCCTATTCACAAATAACTAACAACTACAAAAGAAAGTGTCCATGTTTTGGTTTTGAAAGAACACAATTATGTGATTAGAAGTCCAGGAAAAACATGTTGCAACTAACTTATTTTTTGTCTACACTTACCCATCTCTAAGACGTAGCGCGACACTATGCCATCTTGTATCGTTGACGCCAGGGCTAGACCTGAGCGTATTACGAGTTAGACTCTGTCCGGGAGCCGTGCCAACGTCCATGTGTAGATGCAAGGCTGTATCAATGAGCTCCATCTTCAAAATATCAACAAAATTGTAGGAGAAATTCCTAAATATTTCCAAGGTTTATTCAAGTGCGATACGTTAGTTTACACTCGGTTGATTTTGTGCCCGATCTTTCTGGATGCCACCGTTTTAGAATTGTTGATACTGAACTTGTTAACAAACGGATAAATGTATCAGTATTTAACTGAACCAGTATTTAACTGAATGAATTTGAAGTTTGTCAACAAAGAGGTTTGGCAACACTGCATGAGAAAAATCAAGGGGAAAAATTAAAGTGCCCCATGTTAGCGGACTCCAATTTTGTGACGGCACGCTATTGTCCTAACAATCCTTTCTTTTTATATCTCTCCATTTCCGGTATTCCGGAGGTCACAGGTTCAAATCCCGCTCCTGCCAGTTTTCTTTGTTCACTTCAATATGTTAACTATATTCCTCGGGCATTATCGTATATTTTCGTTGTATGTATACAAACCCTTAATCTTCCTTCAAGTTTCTTGTCCACATCTAGTAATATCAGCATGACCAGCCCATCGCCTTGCGCCGTCTTTATGTCAAACCTGTTAACCAATCAAACAAAAACAAAATAAATAATAACAAAAATTCTTTTATAGCACACGTATTTACCAGGACTGGTACTCAAAGCACTGTGTCGTTATTATCTCTGCTCATTGGGCCCACAAAACATTCCAAATACCATCTCAGCTCCCTGAGGACGTGTATACACATAAACTTTTTCCAGGATTCAAAACGGATGACGAATAAACACGTCACGAGCACGACCGGAAATATGTGTCGGCGATCAGCTCACGGCAAGCAAGGCCAGAAATATCAGGGTGTGCTATCCACAGATGCTAGCCTGAACTCGTCTCGAATCAAGATTCGTGGAAAAACATTCCCTGCCTGGGAATGATCAATATCAAAAACAGGAGGTAATGTTTTGAGTTTTTGCAAATGGCCCTACGTGGCTTCAACATAGTACGTCTTACATGATATCCAAACTGCCGTTCTTCCATCCGTCCAAGACAAGGGTGGACAGGTGTGAAGGGAACGTTATGGGTGGATACCCGACGGATTGACACTGCCTGATGGGACGCCCGCCGTGGAACGCTAAGCCTGAAACATTCAACGATAGCGCTTCCAGAACGTTGAAGCGGTCAACGTAGATCTCTCGCAGGCATCCCACAAGATTAGCTGGCTCATCCAGGCCTGAGGAATTAGTAGAGAAATCAACAGCAAACATTCTTAGGTTTGCTGGACGAATCGTATCCTCATTGAGTGATTCCCACAATAGTGATTCCCAGACTGTACCGTAAAAATTGGACGTGATCCCTGGCCACACGGCATTCTGGTGTTTATCACTTCTAAATGGCACCCCCGAACAAAGATACTGACAATTTGGGAGACCGCCAACATAGGGCAAGATAGCTCATTTGGTAGAGCGCCGGTCCGGTATTCCGGAGGTCGCAAGTTCAAATCCCGCTCCTGCCAGTTTTCTTTGTTCACTTTGAAAATGTATACCGCCGAATAGCATTTTGCTATTGACCAATCACAGTGCATGATTTTAAGGTCCGACAAATTGTTGCTAGTTCGTGCGACAAAAAATCTTCACTTTAGCAAAATTAATACCGCACTTGTTGATTTGACTTTTTGTTGGTTTTACTTGTACGCCCCAATCCATTACCAGCATGATTTTAATCATAGTCAAGGTGTGTTGTTATGTTTATTGCAAATCCGACTCCCAGTACTGTTAACATGGGGAAAGGTCATTTAGCAATTTCCTAAGCCAAAGGCGTTTCCTACTTGTGGGTATTGCCTAATGGACCAGTGTATTGGGACCATTATATAAAAGTGCCCTTGTTCATGCAGGTACGTGCTATTACCTGGGTAGCCGTTAAGGTTCCGTCCGCCACCTATGAGGGTTTGACCGTCAAAGTGGAACACCCCACCTCCGTCGGTTACTTCTTGGTGGTAGCTCCGCCCATCAAGTTGTACCTCCAGCTTCTTACCATTGTGAATGAAACTCACATAATGCCATCTTTCATTTACGTGAGAACAAAATACATACATGTCGGTTAAACTGAAGAAGCACTCATTCTCGTTAGAGATAGGGAATTCATATACTTTGGGGAAAGTAAATTTACAATATTTCTAACACAAGTTTGATTAGTTTGATTTTCTAATCTATAATTCTTATGAAAGGTTACAGTATGCCAAATTTAATGATTATTACAATAACGAACCTAATGTCATTGATTTTCAGGGTGAAAAAAATGAAAGATTTATGGCATCAATGGGTACTAATCATTTTGAAACAGCCTGAATAATGAATCTGTCTGTGGCATTGTTCAATGACTAGCTCTCAAAGGACTTGGACTTTTAGTGCAGAGTTGTAATTGAGTCAGTCACAAATCACCACAAGTCAATCACAAGTCAATCACAAGTCGATCACAAGTCGATCACAAGTCGATCACAAGTCAATCGCAAGTCAATCGCAAGTCAATCGCAAGTCAATCACAAGTCAATCACAAGTCAATCACAAGTCAATCACAAGTCAACCACAAGTCATTCACAAGTCAATCACAAGTCAATCACAAGTCAATCGCAAGTCAATCACAAGTCAGTCACAAGTCAGTCACAAGTCAGTCACAAGTCAGTCACAAGTCAATCACAAGTCATTCACAAAGTCAATCACAAAGTCAATCACAAGTCAATCACAAGTCAATCACAAGTCAATCACAAGTCAATCACAAGTCAATCACAAGTCATTCACAAGTTAATCACAAGTTAATCACAAGTCAATCACAAGTCAATCACAAGTCAATCACAAGTTAATCACAAGTTAATCACAAGTTAATCACAAGTCAATCACAAGTCATTCACAAGTCAGTCACAAGTCATTCAATCTTCAGTCAACTCACAAGCTATTTAAATGAACTTTGACAACAGCATTCTTTTGTTCTTTACTTGTGAAGTGACTTGTGAAGTGTCTTAATTGTGATCGACTCCATTACAACCCTGTCAAAGTGTAGCCACCTGATGCACTGTGCTGCATCTGTCAGGGTTAAGGTCCAATCAATTAATCTCACCTGTCATCATTCACCACAGCTTGATCTTCAAACTGAAAAGTGTTCAGTGATTTTCCCAGTTTGACATTCACTACTAGGCTACCGTTCTTCAAGAAAATAGCCAAGTACGTCTGAACGGGCAACGTACCACCAGCATAAAACAACATTCCTACAACTTGCTCTCTTCCGACCTAAAAGAAACCACCAAAAACCAAATAAATGAATTCATTGTTTAATTTGTATCAAAAACCTTGTTTATACTCTACCTATATTTTTTAAAGAACAAACCTTGAATGGCCCAATAGCCGAAGTGAAGATACCTGACTATAAACATTTAACATTAAACAAACTATAATTAGCAAAGGGACAGGGTGATTTTATGAGCTGCTACCCGCAGAGAAATGAAATGTACAGTACCTTAAAACTCAAGTTGATATGGATCTTCTCTATTGGCCTTTTGGCGTCAGTCGGAAACATGTCAAATTCCACGTAGTTGAATCCTTGAAATGTCACGACAGTATTGCCTTTACAGATAAATCAACAAAAATCAAACATATTATAAAAAATTGTATCAATTTCATCATTTTTTTTTTTTTTTTTTAAGTTTAAACCTTGCAAATAATAAATGGTCTGGAATTAGGTCATTCATAAAGTGTTTGAGACTAAGCTGGCTTTGTCTTCGTATTTGGCTTAAGGTAATTTTAGGCTCCCACTACTCCAGCAACATTCTGGTGCCTGTTGTGCTTCAGAAACATTCAATCGATTGATATGAACCAAAAAGTTCGAATATTTCTATTTGCTTCTATTTCATTTTTGCTTTTCATAATTCGGAATTCGGAGACAAAGTCAAAGCCAAAGCCAAGGTTTCAAAAACCTCCTTGGTATGGCTTAAAATTACACACAAGTCTATGGGAAGTAGCCGTAGTCAAGTAATTCAAACACGGCTATCACTTTTATTTACGGTGCTAGTTTAAGATGTTATACGCCAACCTGGTATTTCACACGCTGGTCCATGGTAGCCGGATGCGAAACAGTCACAAGATGTACTGGCATACGAGTTGACGCATCGGCCGTTCAAGCAAGGCATTTCTAATGCACACAGATCCACACAGCCAGGCACAGTTCCCACTGTAGAAAGTAAGAATTAAAGCTTAGTATACCTAGTTTAACTGTGAAATTTAAGGTAAAACATTTGCCACATTAGGGGCCATGCCCCGTTAGGTAGCCACGCCTTGTTAGGGGGCCACGCCTTGTTAGGTGGCCACGCCTTTTTAGGTGGCCATGCCCCGTTAGGTGGCCATGCCCCGTTAGGTGACCATGCCCCGTTAGGTGACCATGCCCCGTTAGGTGACCATGCCCCGTTAGGTGGCCACGCCCCGTTAGGTGGCCACGCCCCGTTAGGTGGCCACGCCTTGTTAGGGGGCCATGCCTTGTTATGTGGCAATGCCCCGTTAGGTGGCCATGCCCCGTTAGGTGGCCACGCCCCGTTAGGTGACCACGCCCCGTTAGGTGGCCACGCCCCGTTAGGTGGCCACGCCCCGTTAGGTGACCACGCCCTGTTAGGTGGCCACACCCCTCAGGGGACATCAACAATACTCACCCTGCATACTGTAGTTCAATGCTTTCCAAGACTCCGTGCCCTCAGTCAGAAAAACGATGTCGTCCACACATCCAGTCAAGTGAATGAAGTCTTTGGGCAGCATGGCAGACGAGCTGGAATCCAATCCTGTCATATCAATCGGTAATACAGTTGTTCTTTCAAGTTCATTAGACCCATGTTGACATTATGAATACAAATTAAACTGTTCTTTGAACAATTGTTTTGGCTTCAACCATATTTTTGTTAACCATTTTATATACCTTTCTGATAATTTTCGACCCTCAAAATATTTTTTATTTTTTTTTATTCTGCCAAAAAAAAATTCAAATATAGTATCTGAAAAGTGAACAATAGGATATTTCACAAAGAATTCTCTGCACAAAACCTACGGGTCACAACCAAATTCACAAGTTTTCTAAATTCCAAACAGTGTTCTCCAACTTCAGAAGTGTCCTTTGTGGTAAAGATGGGACGTCCAGCATACCATCTGATGTCCATTAATTGTTATGGAATTCTTTCCAATTTAATAAAGTAATTGCCCATGCAGGTTCCTTTCCAGGTATCTCGCCTTTGATTTAAAAAAAAAAATTGTACTAATAATAAATTCCCTAAATTACCAAAATGGGAAACGAAATGGAAAAAACTAACTTTGGTATGCCTACTAACTATATCATTTTGTTAAAAAATAGTATGGAAGTAGTGGAATAAAAGTGTTTCTAACATTTTTCCATATCACATGTACAAAACTTGAAACTTCAAAGGCTTTTTTCTCATTTGGCTTTTCCGATTTGTTTATAAATGCGAACTTTAAACAGCCATAACTTGTTAACGGAACGTCCGATTGAAGTGCAACAAACAACATTGTAAGGAGAATTGTATCCTTTTTTAATACCTGAGAATTTGTTAATACCCTTCATTTCTGCCCAGTTCCGTCTCATTTTTTTGTCAGAACGCCTTACAAATTAGTGCTTACCTCCAATGAATACGGCTGACAATGAATCAAGGTTTTGTTGCCACTGTATGATGGCATCAGTTTGGTACAAACTTAGACCAATCATTGTAGAATCCACACTGATGGACAAATCTCCCTCTATCGGCATCTTGGTGTAGTTGACCATGTGCCACTCGTCATCATTTAGCTTGTCTCGAAGAGAGAATCTAAGAGAAAAGAATGAAAATGAAATGAATGTTGCATCTCAGTCTAAGAGCAACCATTGCAAAAATGGGTAGTTGTGTAATTAATTGTTTTTACTCAAGCTCCGATTACAAAAAAATCACTCAGAGTTTCGGTAATTACAAAACTAAAGTGTTGAAACAACATTATAAGTGTGCGGTCAGTGACTACTCTTTAAAAGTTGTTGAATTCATCAGTTTTATGTATGGAATTCCAGTCATCACTGATCAAACACTTATAATGTTGTTTCAGCACTTTAGTTTTAAGCATGTACTGCACCCATCAAACCCTTTCCACACCCCTCCCCTAGGGCCCTCTAATGACCCTTAATGGCATTTGACCTCGGTAATTCGATGACAAATTGTGTCTTCCCACCCAAGGGTCACTGCATCCAATTTGCATTCAATTTCACAAATATTTTAAGTGCAAATAAACGTCACAAGTTTATTGTTTTAAGTATTTTTTTGTTTAGTCTAGGACTACTGGCACTGCTTAAACCTTTACATAAAACCAAAGACAAAACCTCAAACCCTTTTCATTTTTCAAATATAATTTTTTAATGGGCATGTTAGCAATAAACAATGTAACACAAAAAAACTGTTTAAACAATTCTCATGGTAACAACAGAAAATGCGCTGATTGTTAACGATATTGTTAACGATATGGCAACAGCTAGCTAGTGTGAACTTTAACGCTTATTTTTACATGGAAACTAAATTATCTTCCAAATTTACACAAAGTTCTGTGGAGTCATTATAAGCTTGCTAAACACAACAACTCACAATAAGAATGTAGTATCCTGACGCTACTTCATCCGGTTTTGTACAACTGTGTATTAAGTTTCAAAACTTATGCTGTTCGCGCCACTGTTGATGGTCACCTTGCGGCGCCACGTGGTGTTTGTTTGTTTCAGGGGTGCGCCCTCAAGCGACAAATATCGAACCATTCCTTTAAATGGCCGTTTTTTTTAATCGAGCTTAGGCTTCAGCTGTGGCTCCATCACTATTGCTAAACTGCATAATCGGGGCCAAAAAAAGACGAAGCTGGGATTCAGAAAACGTCCCGTGATTCCCAAACGACTGGAGGCATGGTCGTTTTTTAAACCCTAGCTGCGTTTTCATTTTGGCTTCGTTCGTGCATTTTGTCAATGGGGATGGACCTAATTGGGGTTTAAAAAATTACATTTACCGTCTCTCGACCTATGACGTCACCCAATGTTCACCGAATGACATTGCAGTTTTTAGTGTCGGACGCTCGATGTACTTTACGGTGCAAAGTACCGATCGACGGTTTGGGACCTAAATAAATTTAAATGTGCAGTTTATACGTAAAATTCGTATGAGTCGCGGTGGTGATTCTTACTTTACATTTCTGTAAACTGCAGTGCGTAATGTCAGCTGGGACTATTATACAGAATGGCCCATCCCACAAAACAAAATATTAAAAAACGAACACACACCTCCACCACCCAAAGCCAAAACTATACCTATACCACCGGATCGAGAATCCTTTTAGGAAAGCGCACCTGACTACCTATACTATACCAACGGAAGAAGAATCCTTCTAGACAAGCACACCTCCACCAACAAAAGCCAAAACTACCTATACCAATGGATGGAGAATCCTTCTAGACAAGCACACCTCCACCACCCAAAGCCAAAACTATCTATACCGATGAATGGCGAATCCTTCTAGACAAGCACACCTCCACCAACCAAAGCCAAAACTATAACCTATACCAATGGATGGGGAATACATCTAGACAAGCACACCTCCACCACCCAGAGCCAAAACTACCTATACCAACGGATGGAGAATCCTTCTAGACAAGCACACCTCCACCACCCAAAGCCAAAACGACCTATAACAATGAATGGCGAATCCTTCTAGACAAGCACACCTCCACCAACCAAAGACAAAACTACCTACACCAATTGATGGAGAATCCTTCTAGACAAGCACACCTCAAGCACACCACCACCCAAAGCCAAAACTATCTATACCGATGAATGGCGAATCCTTCTACACAAGCACACCTCCACCAACCAAAGCCAAAACTACCTATACCAATGGATGGAGAATCCTTCTAGAAGAAAATTGATACCAAGAAATCCCTATTTGCCGGTCCAATAGTTTTAGCTCAAAACCTAATATATTTTTCTTCAAGAAAAACGAACCCCAGTGCAGCCTCAGTGCAGCGAAAGCTTATAAAAACCCGACTCAAAAATACGCGAATTTGTAGCTTAGTGTCAGATTTTAATTGACCAAGATTTAGAAATTATTAAACTCCGTTTGCATGTAATTTTGACAAAGTGAGGATCGATAAACCAACAGGGCGTCGGTACTGTATACCGTATTCCTGAATCCACAAGTTCAAATCCCGCATCTGCCAATTGTCTTTGTTCCCTTTGGTTCGTTTGGCGTCGCTTTTGCTCCTGTAAATTTGAAAGAATCCGCCCTGCATGCGACGTTAACCAAATTCTTGTCGGGCTAGCCTTGCAAAATAATTCGAATTTTGAAAATTAAATCTATCGTTAGTGGTGAAACTCAATAAAACACGGGGTAGGTAGGCCTATACTCGCGGGTACATTTCAACGGAGCAGGCTGATCGAAGTTGGAACTATAATAAGCAACCTCAATTATTCGCATTGTTTCGCCTAGCTGGTCAATATGTTGTTGTTTTTTGTATCGGAGTAACGTCGCTTGTATTAATGCTTCATACATTATTCATCACTTACGTTTCAACATGATCGTCAAGAAGATGACTCGCAACCAGCTCTCCGTTTCTCAGTTCGATCCAGAAGCGATAAGACGGTTCATCGACCGTCTTGTTGGCGTAGTGGTGAAGGTACAACAGCGCATCCGACTCAATGGTCTTAAACCGAAACGACACGCCCTGCTTCGAAGACGGCAACCACCCCGGGTAAAAACTCACAAACGAAGACTCCGTTTTCGCGAAAGTAAAGGAGTTTGCTGCGTGAAGACAGCATAAGAGAAAGCAAATCAAGGGAAGAACTTTAGAGGGTGCTCCAACGGGCTCCATTTTGTTTTACAACACAGCGGCCGGTGCGGTGCGGTGTGGGGCAAGTTTGCAGTGGGCAGTGCCAGGTCACCGCAAACTTTGTGTTTCGAAGCACTCGTGACGAAGCTCGTCCGGGGTTTTCAGGAAAGGATAATTACGCGTAGTCCCGCGAATTAGCATTTTGTCGGTCTAAAAACACGCGCGTCCTGCTTATTCATCGTCAGACATAGGGTTTCTGTGGGGCTTGCAAAGGTTACACTAAGACTTGTTATCCTTATTAAGAATGTATACACGTGACCCTCTCATTGAGTTTGACTTGTGCCGGCCATAGACTGTGCGTTGGTTAAGGCATAGTCTGGTTAAGGCATAGTCTGGAGGGTTCTGGAACCAATTGGAGAGGAAGGAGGGGCAATCCCTGTGCACGTGACGTCACCTTCTAACTATCGCTATTGCTATAACCATTTTTGAAGTCAAAGTGCAGGCGAAAATTCGCGGTGTTTTTTTTTTAGGGGGGAGGGGACGGCTAGGCGAAAGGGCAACGTTTTACCGATAGGCGTGAATAGGCTGATTAAAACGATTATATTGTTTTTGAATTAAATACCAAGACATCTCTATGTTATAAGGTCTTTGTCTTTTATAGCATGCATATACTATGTACTTGTCACGAGCCAATATCATAATATGGACCAGTCTCCTTATAATAAGGGGCCAAATGTGTGATTTGTTTTGATAGCACAGTTAACACCTGATCTGTGTAATTTTCCATGCAAGTGTTATTGAAATTGACCTCAAACTCTTGAAGATTAGAAGGCATAAAGAACTTATCCTGAATTTGTCACAAAATACAGGTCAAAATAATTGCTAAACTTTTTGTTGTGGAGCTGAATAATATCTGAGGTGTTTAATTTCTAAAGCGCTGCCAGTCGCTGACAAGAGTGGTCAAGCCGCCGCAAGAGGGCGCCAGAAATTGGGAGCACTTCGGCAGTGATCGGACGCGGACCCAAGAAATTCCGAGTACATAATCTCCAAGGCGCCATCTCGGAATCACGTACGCTATTCAAGTTCGTGCTACCAGAGTTCTCGGAGTAATTAGGGGCCTAAAGCATTAATTTCCAATTTATGGAGGTCGATGCCCGAAACGAAGCCAGAGAGTCGAAAGGCCCCTGGTAAACCTCAATGTAAGTTATTAAAGTAGAATTACAATCTTGAACTCGAAGCCAGCCCACCTTCACCAACTTTCCACGAATCACGAGCTTTCTAAACTAGACAGACTCTGTCGATGTCCCGCTCGCCGGCCGCCGCGCCTGAGCCAAATGAAGCCACAGTGCAAGTGCAGCCGATGTTTGGAAAATAAATAGTCTGTTCCGCTAGCTGCACGCGCGCTGCCCCTGACGTCCATAGCAACACTGCGGCGTCATGCAGCAGTTTTGCTGCACAGTCGAGTCGACGGTAAATGGCGTGAACAGGTGAACAAGTGAACAAATATGTTGAACTTGTTGAAGTTGTATTTGTAGATCAGTGCCAAAATGTGTTTATAAAGAATGGTATTATCAAACAGAGTGGGGAAAGGCACGGAGGAAGAAAGTTACTAGTACTAGTGAGGGACGTAGCCTAGCCTGGCCTAGGCCGGGACACGTGTGTCCTTAAGCAAGGGCAATTATTGCTTCGTCCTTCGTATGGGACGTAAAGTTGTAGGTCCCGTGTGTTGTATAATTTATAATGTGTGTATATATCTTTCCCATTATAACATTATAAAATTGTATAATGCACGTAAAAGAACCCAGAACACTTATCGCTAAGAGAAGAGGTTTGCCCCGGTGTTCCTGGCTGACACAGCCTCTATCTACGGGTTTCTTCTGGCTTACGAGCTACAGTGCCTTGAGCGCTTTTGAAAGATCCTTGGTTTCATTACCAGAAAATAATAATAATAATAATAATAATAATTTAAAAGTTGGTTAAAGTACGTAGTTTAACCGCCTAGCCCTAGCTACAAAATGAGCTAAGGCCAACGCAAGGGTGACATTCACAATGAATGATTGACATTGACAACAATGGCTGCAAAAACATGGCAATGGACGGGGACTAGATGCACAGCCACAGCCCTAGACATAGCCTGAATTTGTTATCATGGTTCTTTGAAATGGAATGTGTATTTACAGAGGAAGTGGCATTAACTAATTATCGAGTATGGCAGAAGTATCCGAGCGGAGGCGGGCTGTAGTCTCTACCATGTTTAAGCAGTATGATCCTGAAGGGACTGGGGAACTGACGCCTGCACAGCTACAGTCCATGCATGCCAACTTACGGCAAGGATATATCAGTCTTGCACAGGTAGGTTGAGCAGGGGTGTCGCTAGAGCAATTAGAAAAAGGGGCGGGGGCTTACAACAATTTGCCAATAAGCAATAGGGCTAGGCCATCTGAGCTAAAAGAAGGTAGCCGACGGCTGATTGCGACCGATTTAACTCCCAACTCCTACGATCGATTTTACCATTGAGTTAAGATGCGTACAACCCATCCTAACTTCCTTGACAACGCGGCTGAACTTGTCTTATTAACTTAAGATCAGTCAGTCGATGAAGGATTGTCTTATCTCATTTATGCGTTCGTTAGTTTGTATATTGTCTGGACAACTTTGCATTATCTTCTCGGGGGGAGCAATTGATATGCACATAACAATATTTGTTGCAAAATACTAACTCTCAAATCCATCCATTTCCAAAAATTACAGCAAAAGCAAATGTTACCTTTAAAGATCTTTTGCAATTTTCCAAACTCAAACAAACAAAATAATGCACAAAAAGTAATGACCTTACGTGTACCTTTAATTATTCAGGTCCAAGCTGCAATGGCCTACTGCTGTTTGACGGACGAAGCGTGCGAGCCCAGTGAGCTGTTTGCTACCCTGCAGGAATTAGATCGGCGATACTTCCTACTTCAAGACTTCCGCTGGGAGTTTGCTCTGTTGGACAGGCACCAGGAGGATTTAATCACAGAAGATCAAGCCAGGTTAGTGAAAATAAAATTATAACAACAAAATGTCCTCCCTTTCAAAAAATCTATAACTAGCCTTCCTTACCTTTTTCATCATAATTGATGTAGCTCATTTTAACACTTATGCCACCATCGCGTAGGTTTATGTTTGAAGTTGTACACGGCCAGCTGTTTTCCAAGCATGACTGGGAGAGGTTCTTGAAGAGTCGATCGGTTCCCGGTAGTGGGGTCAGCTTTGCAGAGATTGAGGTAGATCTGTGTAACATACCCAGCCAAGAGGACATGGCGTATGAAGAGATGGAGGAACGGAGACAGAAAGAAGGTTGGTTTCATGGCTGCATCTTAGAGTTATGTTAAGTTACAATCACTCTAAGGGGTGTCACCTTAATACCTGACTTCCTTTTCCTTATTTTGTGCTGGAACAGAGAGAACGAGGCAGATCGAGGAGAAGAATCAAGCAGAGGAGCAAGCACGTCTTGAGAGGCTGGCCAAAAATGAGGCCCAGCAACTCAACAAGGATGACGACACCAAGAAGAAGAAAGCCGCCGAGAAGAAGAAAGAAGATGAAATGATAAAAGAGAGGGAAGACAAACAGCGAATAAAACTAGAGGAAGGTTAGTATAAATAGAGGTGCTCTGAAGGAGTGCATAGTACGAAAGCGAGAAATGGGAAACTGATTGAAACAAACAAACCAACACCCCAACAAAACAAAACAAAGAAACCAAGGAGACTGTTTTGACTAAATCACGTGATTCGGGTCAAGCTCTTGCATAGTTACGTGAGAGACGCTCAGAACCAATACATTGTTAATAATGAATGAGAATTGCACACAGACACCAGACCATTCCAGAGCTAGGGGTTGCTAGCGTAAGGCTTGGCCTGAATCGCGCGATATAGAGAAACAGTCTGTTTGGTCAGGAGAATTCAAAGTTAAAATGTGCCAAGCATTTGGAGCAAGTCAGTGTACCAGATGTTATTTAAATTTAACTCACAAATGGCTTATTTGGCAGCTCGTGGAAAGAAAGAGGCTGAAGAAAGAGAAGACGAGGAAAAACGAAGACGGTTGAAGCTTGAAGAAGATAAGGAACGTGAGAGACTGAGGGAACTGGAGATCATCGAGGTCCAGCAGGCCCTGGAAGCCCAGAAGGAGCTGGAAATAAAGGCCCGGGAGCTACAAGAGCAAGAGAAGAAAGAACAAGAGAAGGCTAAGGGTGCTGAGGAAGATGCAGAGGTAAGTCTAGTCCTCGGTAAGCTCAGGACGAGGTAGAGAGTATTATTATTATAATAAAATATATATAAGGAAAGTAACCGCTGCACCATAGCTGGATAGTGTGGCTACATTCTCTAAAAAGTCCGCACACTAAGGACTAAATTTAACTGAGTACAAGTAAGCTAAGCACTATTAGTGAAAACAGCTGTACCTCAATCTTTGTCTTGTCAATGTAGCTTGCAGCAGAAAGAGAGAAGGACGCGGAGAAGGAGGCCGATAGAGCTAAGATGACCGTCAAGTTTGCAAAGGATGCAGCGTCCAAGAAAGCTGCCGAGGAAGCAGAAAAGGCAGCTATAGAGAAAGTCAAACGTAAGAAGTATTATTAACTCTTTACGGTGAATGAGACCAAGAATTCATCAACAGCGCCCTAGGCACTGTAGCTCGGAAGCCTGAAGAAACCTGTAGAGAGAAGACAATGGGAAGGTACAGTAGTAGAGGTAGGAGGAAAACCCAGAAAAATATTCTGGAGATTCTTACAAAATCAGGCAGGGACTGAAAATTCAATCCACATATTGGCCCAGGTGGGATTCAAACCCGGGTCACAGCGGTGGTAGGCGAGGAACCGCTACGTCAACCTGACTCCGCTAAAAGTGTTGCGCAACGACTGTATAAACTGTCTCTAAAAGGCTTGGCGTCCAGTGACCATGGATATTCGTTGTTGATCGTCGCGCTACGACAATAAACCAGGGGCCAATTTCACGGAGCTGCTAAGCACAACAATTTGCTTAGCACAAAAAAAGTCTTGCTCATTAAAAGCAAGTTATCAGCCAAAATTCTACGTGTTTTTCATGCTAAGCAAAAAACCAGCTGATTATCAATCAAAAACAATAAAGATCACGTGAAAATTTGGTCTGTAACCTTGTTTTTACCAAGGACAAATTTCCATGCTAAGCAAATTTGTGTGCTTAGCAGCTCCGTGAAATTGGCCCCATGCTTTAGCGTAGTATAAAACGAGTATGCAACAGGATTCATCAATTATAATTCATAAATCATCAATGCAATCTTAATAGCAATTGAACTTGCTTTTGTTGATGATTATAGGTGAGCATAACGAGCGTATTCGCAAGGACCTGAAGGTAGCTATAAAGCAGAAGGATAGTAATCTACTCATCAAGTCTGTCGAGGAATTCAAGAAAGCCAAGCTAGCTGACACGGAAGGAGATCTGCATAAGGCGGAGAGGATTCTCAAACAGTTCAAAGCGAAAGATGGTAAAAGTGAATTGTTTACAATGTTAACATTTGTCAAGAAAGGTTTACCTGTAAAAAAAACCATGTACTGATGACGTCACTTAATGCAGGCTTTCAAGAATTCCTACTTTTTCGTACTACGTGTATTTTTTTCTATCCTGCTTTTGCAAACATTGTGATCCTACTTTTCCTCCTACTTTTTCATCTGATCTGTTTGAAAGCCTGTGACTGGTAAAATCATGTTTTTTAACCTGAATATTTATCGTGTTTGTTGCAGACCTTGTTCAAGCCATGGAGCACCGCAACCTTGTGGAGTTACAGCGCGCCATCGACTATGTCATAAGGAACTCCTTAGAGGCTCACATGCCCCAGGAGATGGTGCGCGCCAACAAGATGCTCTCGAGTCTCAAGAGACTGAAACGTCTCAAAGACGAAGTCCTCAACCTGAAACAGAGCACAGTGGCAGAGATCCGCAGCTACAACAAACCCCCGCGGGCCGTCCACATGGTTATGATTGGCACTTATTTGTTGCTAGGCAACAAGGAAAGTACCCTGAAGGTAACGCGGTGTCCTCCACCCATTTTGTGGGTGGAGCTATGGAGTTTAAAATAGGGGGCTGCAGATTGGGACGCAAGTGGTTGTTGAGTACAGTTGTCACATAGTTACCTAAAAAAACACCATTTTGTTTTGACATTTCGCATGCATTTTTTTACAGTTTAGTGTGTGTTGTAAGTAAACCCAGATTATAATTATTAGTAAACACGCTAACCTTTTGATTTTAGCAGAGATCATGTGATGGTTAATTAAACAGTCTTGTGTAACATTTGCATACCCGATGAAGCTAAACGAACACACTCAAAGTTCTCGGACTCGTGTTCATTTTCCTTCTAGGATTGGAAGGGCATGCAGGCATTGGTTGGTAAGACAGGCAAGGAAGGGTTAAAACGTCGCGTACTGCAGTGTGATCCCACCCAAGTACCTGTGGCCACGGCGGAACGAGCTAAGCATATATTGGATGAGTTTGACCTGGAGCAAATCCGAGATGGCAGTGCTGGAGCGGCAATCTTCTATGCTTGGGTAAGAACGAACAGTCAGTGTACTTTGAGTAGGATAGGTGTAGTCTGGTTCCCTGACCTGAATTGATGGTCAATTAGCCACTGGCAACAAAAATACACACACTGCAGGCCGCGTAGACATTTTTAGACAAAACAACAATTCAAAATATAATGGCTTTACCCAGAAAGGCTTCGATTTTATGCAAACCAAAAATAAAGAATCTGGATCGATAGGCATCCTTTTGTTAATATGTGACCTGTTCCAACGAAACCCGGACAAAGTCGCACAATGTGTTTTGTCACAATGTACTCCTGAAGTCATTTCTGGATGGATTTTACAATTTTGAGGTTTTAGGTTTTCCTAAGTCACTTACTATTAATCTACAATCTCCTCAAATTTTAACAAAATCTGTCTACCAGAAGTGTGTTTTTTTGTCAATTTTGTGAAACATTTGTGTATAGAAATAATACGCTTTTCTGAACTTCAACGCTGTTTATCTCATAATTAGGTTGTCAGGGTTTTATCACTAAATCCAGACCCCAGGGAAGATAGGGTGGGGGTACGTATGTAAATGATACATCATTTCAAAGCTGAGAACCTAGAGAATTTGAAAAAATCAAAATCTGAAAAACTAAAAAGTCGACTTTGTCCGGGTTTCGTTGGAACAGGTCACATATGTTGTTTACCTTACAACCACTTAACTTTTTTATGTGGCAGCAAAAAATGAGAGGAAATGTGAGGTCGAAATACTAATTAATTTTGTTATTTTGCTCAACAAAATGTATTTGTTTTCTTATTGAAGGCCTTAGCCACCATAGAGGAAGTGGAAGACATTATCAGGCAGAAGGCAGAAGGACTGGAACCGACCGCACACCGTGGCGGACCCAAGAAGCTCAAGCATGAATTACAGTCAGGAACACTCACCATCACCATATGAGTACACAGACTGTCAACATATAGAAAACGTTGACTCCAAAACAGTCAGAAAATACCATGTTGATGTTTCATTTTTTAACCCCTAAGTTTGATTCTGGGCCTCGCAAGTGATCCACTTCATTTTTCTACAGACAATCCTACCCCCATTTTTCCTCTAAAGCTCTTTTTCAGAGAGGGTGAAACAGACTGTGGTATGAGCAAGTCCATAATTCGTAACCTCTTCCCGTATCCTGTGGACGTCAATTGTTTGCAGGTTTTTCCAACGATTGCTGGCCCGCCATCGTTGGAAATTGATACAAAATTCTACCTTTCTTGAAAACTACATCCCACCAGGTGCCGTGATTTCACAGGATGCTAGAGACTGATATTTACTAACAGTCAAGTAAGATATTTCAGTATATATTTTTCTTTCTAGGTTTTCAAATGTATGTTACATTTAACCATTAGGCTTGGACGATCCTCGGATTTAGCCAATTTCAGTTTTTCCAAGCGTCGATTCCAGTCTTTGTGCGACAATTTTGAAGACCACTCAACACCAACAAGCTTTCAACAAATGCCTCGTAATGACAATGTTATTAGTGATTTGAGATGATTTTTTTTGTAATTGGCTGTTTACTTTCGGAATCGATTACAAAAATTGCTGGATTCGACCAAGCCTTTCAACCATGTAATAATTAATGTAATTAATGTAATAATTAAGTACAATTTCCTTACCGTTGAGACCGTTGTAGTTGATTGGAATAGTTTCTGTGCTCCAAATTACAGACCATTCTATCAGGACGTTTTTCAACCATTTTGGATTCAGTTGGAGGTACCTTTCCACAAACAATTAGCCTGTATTTTAAAAACGAAAGAAAAAAATTATAAACAAATTGTAAATAAACAACTTTTCTTGTGTACATTTCACCTGATTTATTGATTTCAGATATGAGTTATGAAATCAGTGTAGCAAAAATTACTGTTAAAAGTGAATTAAAAAATATTTTTGGTTCATGTTTTTTAAATTCAAGTAAATTTCTTTGTACATTTAAATATATTTTTTAAAAGTAAATAATGAGCTTATAGCCATATACATTTTATACAGTGCCTTTTTTATGTGAAGGATAGCCTTTGTATATATTTAATTTATGAGTACTTAAAAAGTAGAGGATTTTCACACAATATTCTTGAGTACATCTTGGCTAGGCCTAAAAAAAAAAATTCCGTCCAAATTTTTTGCAATGTTTTGTAACTAAATAATTTTGTTTGTATTAATGAGGAGTTTGAAAAAGGAGAAAATATGTCAGTTTTTGGTTCTTGATGATATTGTAAAAATCGGTTTTGAAATTTAATAGGACCTGTATCAAATTAATTTAACAGGCGCAAGCCATTGAATACCACAGTAGTGAAAGCATATGTAGGGGCAAGTTCATTTAGTCAAGAAATAATCAGTTCAATCAATTAAAACTAAAATAGTTCAGTTCAAATTCGTGAACTTCAATACTGACAGCATTTTCAACAGCTATTAAAGCCTAACCCCATTTTACCCGGGTCACTAAAGAAATCTACCCATTGAAATCTGATTTTATTTACATGTATTTTGAACATTTGTTGATATTATACTGTTGGTTATTGCTTGGTTTGTTTTTTAGATGGCGTTTCCATCTTGGATTGTAATAAACTTGCTATGAACTGCAAATAAAAATGTTCCCGTTTCTGTTGTTGCGTTTAAGTGCGTGAAAAATCTCTTTTAAAGTTTAAAATACATTGTCGGTAACACTAACACAGGCTACTCGTGACGAAAAATCCCGACAAATGCCGATTGCTCATCGGAAACCAAAATATCCAGGAACTCAGGCCGTTTTCCAAGCCCCAGGCTTAATTCCGTCTACGTTTCCATCATTATTGCCAAACTGCATGAACGAAGCCACAGAGATGAAGCTGGGGTTTAGAAAACGGCCCAAAATGTCGTTGACCTTTTGGATGTTTCCATTATTTCAGGGTAGGTAAAATGATATAATTTCCAGAAACATTATCGATAATCAAAGTAGTTGTCATTATGTGCAGCTAAAGGTAACCCGAAAGTCTTTAAATAGTTTATTGTGATATAAACCAGTGTTAAATTGATACACAAATTATGTGTGGACATGTTTACGGAAATAGTTAGCCGTAATATTTTGTTACACCCCTATTTGCACGTGTGTGTGAATAGTAGACTCTTCACCAAAAATGGCGGAAGGTGGAGAGAGAAAGTGTCCGTTGCAGAAATGTTGTTAAATATTTTCATGATTCACCCTTCTGGAAACTGATTTTGTCCCCGATCTATCTTGGGAAGAAGCATGAAGGACAAACACAGACGTAGGAAGGGTCGTACGTGGGCTGAAGCCGCTAAAACGGTTTGTATTTTTGTGGTTTATTCGTGAACTTTACTTCACTTCAGACAGTTCAGCTCTTCACAACACATTTGCAAAATAGGTGAAGGTCAACTCGGTCCCAGATCATGGTGCGCGTCAAGTGGACCCCATGTCAACTCGTTCCCAAGTCAACTCGGCCGCAGGTTAACTCGGTCCCAGGTCCCAGGTGGACTTGACTTAGTCAACTCGGTCTCTAAAATTAATGTTAACTACAACAGTTAAACTAAGTGAACGTAATATGGAAAAATGTACGTTGTCGTTGACATAAAAATAACATTTATGATTTGAAATTGTATTTGTATTGTAACAATCCTGATTTCATGAACATTTATACAATTTAAAATGTTAATATAATATAGGCTAATATTTATAATATAGGCCGAACATTTGCCTAATAATATTATAGTATCGCGAGAGTCCATGAAAATCAGGTCAAAGCACAAATGATCCCTTTCAATTTATAGTCCCTAGTTTAATTGAATTTAGTTTAGTTATCGCTTTTTTAAAAATATAACAGTGAAATATAACTCAATTTTCACCCGGTCGTAGCACATTGGAGTGGGTTTTGAAATGGTTTAAAGACTATTGAATAGTTTTAATAGAAACTCGGTCATAACTTATCGACAGTACAGAAAAAAACCTGTTCCTTTAAAGTAGGCCTATGACTGTAGCAATTCGGAAGTACAATTGTTTATATTTTTAATTTTGTGTACCCTTTGATTTTGCAGGTTTTGGAGAAACAGCCCAATACACCAATGAGCTGTAAGGAAATACTGAGAAACATTAGAGAGGCTAATCTCAAAGACATCAGGTAAGATTCGGTGGCTAGTTTTTTTAAGTATTCGTCATTTTCAAATCATATCGTCAAATCCATTTTAATCTGTAACATGCCCCTGTGTATGTTTATACCAAGTATTAACCAAATTGAACCTATAGTTGTGTAGATCTAGGGCTTCAAAATATCATTAGGGTGTTCAGGTAAAACATTATTCTTCCTCCAAAATGCTCAAACTATACACCAAATAAAAGGTCTTGATGAAAGAAATACAATGCTTTTTAAATCGAGAAAATCGGATAATTAGTTTTTGAGAAATCCTGTTTTATTTGATTAAATTCACCCCATTCGATGAAGACGGTCCCTACATACATTGTGTATATCCCTGAATGGCACCAAAACATGCCTCACACACGGCACGCGAAACGCGGAGCTCACACATACATTCGCGTAGCTGTCATGAATCTAGCTTTACAAAGTACACTTTCCGGCCGAATCTACGCACATTAGAGACTTAAAAATAACAGGTATAGTAGACAAGACAAGTAAACTTTATGTAAATGATAACTCCTACCTTGAATTTTGAGGATTGCACCTCAAAAAATTGAGTTTATTTTTACTTTTTTCGTAACTTTCGTTCTAAATTGTTTATCGGGATCGAGTAAACACTAACGTGTTCAGTACCCCTTCGGGATCAAAATGAAACCCGTTCAACTGTCACTCCGGGGTTCGGAAATCGCGCGGAGTTAAAACTCCACGATGTTTACGGGAAAAATCTGGGGCCGAACGCGTGGACGCGTGGATCGGTTTTTCTCGGGAAAAGTTGGGCGGAGCAAAAGGGCTTCATTCACAAAAAGTATAAGCTGTCGTACATCCACCCTACTGCTATTTTATGTGCATTATTCGATAGCTGAAAGTCAGGGGTTTCAAATGAAGGTTTTACTTGCAGTTTCTGACATAGAAAAGTCGTACAATTTTGGGGATAAACATTGGTTAGATTTTCGGCGCACGGACAGTCTGTGTGTGGATGTCTTCAGTCGCGGTGAGTGAACTGAACACCCTAATATCATCTTTATAACCCTAACCAAACTCAACCTATCTATTAAACCCGACAGCATGTTTTGTTGGAATCTGGGTACTGGGTACTGGACCCCCAAACTAATTGGTTTTTTTTACGCTGGGTTAGGCATACCTCCAGAATCAGAGTTAGTTGGCAAGGATGGTTTATGGTTCCTAGTAAATTTAATTACTACCAAAGGTTAGGATAATATGATGTAACTGGACACCTTTAATTGCTCCTTTAACCCTAACCCTCCAGGGTATTTTGGTTAGGCACCCTGCCTGACTTTGCGAAGTGCATCATTTGTCAGATCAGATCAGATCAGAAATCTCAAGGTCAAACTGCTTCAGAGTCTACGGTCACACAACACAGCAGAATCCATCTGTGGCATTGTTCAATTGAGATTAGCTCTTATAGTCTTAGACTGTAGTCGTTAATGCACTGTGTTGACAGGTGTGCACCAGACATTTTTACCTAATGCACTGCGCTGCGGTTAGGGTTATTGTAATGTCAAATGACACCCAATGTCGTTGTCATGACGTCACATCTTTTCTTATCTATAACATATCCTATTTGCGTGCATGCCAAATATGAACTTTATAATTGAACGTACAGTCGTGTAAATATAGGGCTTCAAAACAAGCATCTTAAATGTAATTTAACTTGACACTTGATGACTTTGTCACGACCTCATTTTAACATTTATCTCAACTTGTCCCTGTCGATACATGTACATGTACCTACAATTTTTCAACGCGTTTGTCCTTAAATTTTAAACAGCTAAAAAAATACCTGTTAAGCAGAACTTTAAGTACCTTTTTGTGAGACCCTTTCCATGTATGTACAAATGCGAACATAAATTTGTCATAACATATAGCAACTCAATCCTTATTTATATCAGAAAAAAAGAAGTATATGTTCATGTTTTACTTTTTCATGTCTAACAATAAACTACAAAATGGAACTTCTTCTTCTTAAGAAGGTAAGAATAGGGTTTGATATGCTTGCATTTTGCTGTGAAATGTTGACATAAAATGTTTTGCTTTCCTCGGATATTTCTTCTGCTGCAAGTAAGAAAATGTGCGTGTTGCTGCATAAGTCCTACTTTTATCCTGGGTCTGCTTGTAAGCCAGTGTGTTATTCCTTAACTATAGTATTGTCTCAGCTATAGTTAGCATTATCCCAACTTCAAGTTGGGCTCTTTCTTACATTCTGTGTGCATGATTGGGTTATTGCCGATGTGACTAATGCATGCTAAATACAAATTGGGAATTGCTGCAAAATTGTCGTAATAAACTGATCTATTAGACACGACCACCGTACCTATCGGTGACGACACATACGCCTAATTTAAGGCTATACTGCATGTTCAAATACATACGTATGTGAATGCACATCAGGTTTTTGTGTGCGTGCATGTTGAGTTGGACATTAATCTTGTGAATTCCACATAGGAGGTTAAGACATCCTCTAAATTGCTCCATGGTCTCTGATTGTAACTGGATTCACTTAATAGTGTTTTTTTTTAGCCTGGCCATTTGAATATCAGAGAGTTCCCATTCATTTTGTCCTCCACATTTATAGCTCTGGAGTGTTTTTTGTATAAATACCCAGTGGTCACTGAATCCTGCCAACTATACCTAGTCATTAACCCTAACCCTGCCAGACCCAGCACAGTGCATCTGTGGTAACTGCTTGACCTTGCTGCACTCTGCACACAAGTCAATGTGACAAAGTATGCAATCTGATGCGTCTGGCAGGGTTTCTAGCCAAAATACCCTGGAGGGTTAGGGTTAAAGAGCATTTTATGCGGCTCCTCATTCACCACTCTTTGTCGGCATGATTGCGAGCTGGATGAGAACTTCCGGCGATAACAAATAATCATTATTCGGTTTGACAAATATTCGATAATCTTCAATTTCGCCCAGCACTAAATTCTGCTGTTATTTCTGTGTACAGTTAAATAAACTTGTTCCATTGATTTCAATAGTGGTACTGTACCTTCGGCGTGCTTGAACGCTGTGCTACACGGCGGCTGTCGTGGCCCGGATGGTACCTTCTACAAAGTAGCTGAAATGATGGGAGTCTATGGACTGAGGGTAAGTTATTAATACAAATCAACAATGTCTGTATGATATAGTCAATGAATGTGACAGGCTAGCAAGTTATAGTTAGTATACACTATTTGCAAACATCAACAAATAAAACTACAAAATGTTTATCAAATACTTACCTAACTGTGAATAATAGTCTCAAGCATGGAATCATGAAGCCTGGTGTGCTGTCATTTTCCAGAAAAGTAGATTTTTGATCAATTTCCAACAATGATCAAACTTTAGTCAGCCCACATTTTATTTGCAACCCGGCTGATTCTAAACCAAACATTTTGTTTGTTACAAGAGGTAAAAGCTTTTCAAAATGACTAAGAAATGAGAATTGTTTTTCTTCTAACAGAAGCGAGATGTTTTTCTTCATATTTTCAATGTGTTTATATAGAGTCATTTGTCCGTTGAGGCACGGCGCATGCTAGAATACAAGCTGGATGACTCCATCGATGTGTCTAGTTCCCTGGATGCCTTAGATGAAACGGATGCTGAATTAGTGGTCAACAGACAGCAGTCGGGTACCAAGAAAATGCGTAAGTAAAAAAACAGATACTTAGACAAATTAGTAATTTCTGTTATTTGTAGAGTTCAGCCAGTTACATTTTAATCATTTAATGATTGTTTGTCCTAACCGTTTTGAGCCAACACTTTTGTGGAAACAGCATGATAAGGTTTGTCACTTTTGGAAAATCAATGTGTATTTGTTTACATAGTCCCCTCCTACATTAACACACTTAGTCTAGTGGCCATGAGACATATGGATCTCTTCTGTGTAGAAGCTGTCATCTTGGGCCCCCCGGAAGTGTTCCTCATCATCTGAGACAAAATGGCAACCACAAACTAATCAATCACCCCTTGTATCTCGATGCGAGGACTTGTAATTGACTAGTTAGGACTTGTGATGAACTTACCTCCGTGACATTGTGCACTGTTTACTCCCAAGTGTCTAATTTTCTCCACCAGCTGTTTGTTACCTACCAGAGAAAGCTCATCATCTCATCCCCGCGTTGCGACACTTCACGCTCTACCAAATCCCCACCACATCCACGTCTGTGTCTGGTGGTGCCTCGTCGCACCGCTCGCCCCCGAGAGCGATAGACTCTGAGGACCAAAGCAGCCACCATCATCACCACCATCGCGCTAAGGGCTTCAAAGCCACGTCCCAGATGCACAGCCCGACACGGATCAAGTTTACGCTGCACCACAAACACCAGAGACGAAAGCAGCAGATTGTGCCCAGGATCATCCTGAAACCTGTCAAGTCACCGACAGGGAAAGAACCAAATTATGCCGGTAAACTGTCCAAGATAAAGACTGACTGTGGCCACAATTCAAATTGTAACTCGGCAAATTTTGAATTGAAATCTTTGAAAGTTTGAATATTGTTTTCTCAAAACATACATCATTCACCTAGCCAAAAGTTCACTTTGGTATTTGTCAAGAACTTTTGCTGATTGTTAATTATTTCTCCCATCTTTGTTTGTTTTTCTGTCAACTTCAGCGGAGGTGATCGATCTGACGCCATCTCCTAGCGATAACGAACGAGATTCTCAAGCCTCGCAAGACGACGATGTCGACACAGACACCAGCAAAGATGACAACTCGGAAACTAATTTTGGAATCCTGAAAAACCACGTCGACACGCAACGAGCAGAAAAACCCCAGTCAACCTTGTCCCCGGACCAACAAGCAGCAACCGGTATTTCAACGAGTACGTCTGATGGCTCCGGGAACAAGGTTTTGCGAACTGTGACTAGAAGCGGTCAAGGGGTCAGAGGTGACAAGAACGAGGTGGCTGCTGCGGCCAAGCCAGAACAACCTGCCGCTAGTCGGGTGTCGCTGCGAATCAGCATGCGGCAGCCATTACCGCTACAGACCCAGACTAGGTCCCAGACCATGAGCAAACTCATGGCCAATGTACCAGGATTCAGTGGCAAGGTGAAGATTTTGGGACTTTTAATTTAATAATTTTTGGGAGGTGGAGGAGGGGTAGGGGTGGGGGGGTGCGGTGTTGGTGTTTTTTTCTTAGAAAGATCCAAAGGCCATGTAAAAACAAGTAGTTTCTCGTCTGGCCTTTTTGGGACCATTTCCTCTCAAGATGGCAGATTATCTCCAAAACAGCAGACAGATTCTTCTATTTTGCTGATATAAAAATATGTCCAAAACTACAATATTGTTGGAAACGGTTAAAAAAACACTACATTGAAAATATGAGTTTTGAAAAAAAAAGTAAAATTCTAAAATACAGAGCGACAAGTAAGTAAATAAAAATTTAAAAAGAATGAAACATAATTACCAGTTGTTTTTAGCCGAGGCCAGCCCTGTGCTTTGATGCTACGAAAATAAAAACAAAAATAAATAACAATTGTTATCTCCCTCATTGTCCTACAGCCACGAAACCAAGTAAAGAAGTTTTCAGGTAAGATAAAAATAAAACATTGATAGTTTTAACGGTAACGAATTGATTTCCATAAATTTATGACATTTAAAGAAAATGTCGTTCATTTGCAACATTTTATCGCTAAGTTTTGGCAACTCTATTAAAATAAGTTGTATTTTTTAAAAATAATATTTTGTAATGTGGCTTAGTGAAAATTTTTTTTTGGGTTTTTGCTTTGTTTAGTTTTATCTAAACTACATCCTCCCAAGAAGATGAGTCTTCACGTTGATCTTGAGACGCCGGATTCCATCTTGGCAAACGTCAACCTAAAGGTAAAATAATATTAATTGGTGGATTCCGGGCCGAAAGATAACATATTGTATTGTTTTTGAAAAAATTTAGTTAGCAAAACGATTGTCCTTTTCTTTTTAAATTTGAAAAATCAACATCGCAAGATCGTTTGTTGGCATTTATAATTTAAGTTTTACCTAATTTTAGTTAACAGCATGTATGGTGCAAAATGGCCACCGATTTGGAATATTGTTAATGATCATTCCATGGTTTACATAAGTAAAACTGGATTGGGACCTAAAATCGAAGTACATTACTGACACAAAAATTGTAACATTAACAAAAAAAGTGATTTTTAAATGCTTGTTTTGTTTCCCCAGGCATTGATCAACAAGCACACATTTAACAGTCTTCCTGCCCACTACCAATACAAGTTACTGACTCTTCTGCCGAGAGTTGACCGACTACAGACTACTGATAACTTCATCAAGTTAGTCACTGAATTCCAAGCTGCTTTTAAAGTTTTGAGAAATTTTAACCCAAACATTGAAATGCGAGAATGGAATAAAATGTTGGATCTTGTAATTGTTAACAACTTAACGATAAACAGCTTTTTGATTAATCTTACACTCAATGTCATTTCTAATGACAGTTAACTTACTACTTTTTTTGGAATTAAGAATGTTATTGGCGAAATTGTGTTTTCCCGAAAAGTGTAATTTTCACTGAAATTTCCACAAGTTAGGTTTTGAGTGGGAGAAGTTAACGAATTACCCTAGAAAAAAAACTCTTTTTTTTTGTTCATTTCTTATTCTTTTTCGTCTTGTTTTCTCAGGATGAATGGTTCCGCTTTGGATAACGAGTTCTTTGCCAGGGCCTGCAGTAAATGGAGGGAGAGGTTATCATCAGGAGAGTTTACTCCAGAATCACAACTCAGGCTTAGACAGGAAATAGAGAAGGACATGCTAAAACTAGACCCATGGAAGGTAGGGAGATATTAACGATAGCACTCCGGTATGTCATTACATCGGTCTGAAGTTAGAACCCAGATTATGTAACACCGAGTTATAACGAGTCACTAAATTTTGTAAGTTTTCCGTTATTAAAGTTGGAGTGCTGTCATCACTGACGTTTGACTTTTCATTCTCTGTGTCGTAGGCCAAGCATTTTGAGCCCTGGGGTCATTCGCTCCTCGCTACTGCTCCTGACATCCCAGAATCCTTTGCAAGCATGGGCGTGATCCCACCCGAGGAGAGGAAGTCGCCGGCCATGCACACCCGGAGTTCATCCCAGAGAAAAGTGGCTGCAGCCAACGCCGTCAGCACCGTGTATCGTAACACGCGATCAGCAACCTCTGGCAGTCACCATCACTACCACAAGCTGGGTTATGAGCCTTCTCCAAGACATCACAGGAGTATGTCTTCGCGAGATAGTCGACGACTGCACCGCATGGCCCAGAAGGAGCTTAAGTATCGCGCTTCCATGGATACCAAGACCGCCCCAAAACAAGATGCGGTTACCAAGCTAACAGATTTCAGATCGGTTGTTGGAGATGCAAACGTCAAGCCGTCGAGTAGTAGTGCGCCGTCGTCGTCCCAATCCAACTATTCTTGTAGTTCACTCTTGTCCAGTATGGCGATTGAGAGCCAACGGAATCAAGCGGCGATTTCAGTCGTCACCTCGACATCCTCCCATTTGCTGCAGCAACCCGAGAAGGAGGTCGTTTCCTTGAAGAGGCCCTTGGAGAGCAAAGACGAAAGTGATGAGAAGCGACTATGTCTGGATGATAGCGTTGTGGTGCTGGATTCTCGTCAAGTGTCTCAAAGTCAGTTGGTGTCTGCTCAGTCTTTCGCGACGGTTCCAAATGCTGTCTCGTACGCTAATGCTTCACGGCAAGCCTCGTCCTCTGCAATCGTCAATCCCGACACGAAACCAAAGGTTCTCCCGATTGTGAAATCCTCTGCCAATGTTGGCAAACAAGGGACGAGGACACTTGCTCAAATCAAGGCGCAGACTCAAGCGCGGGTGCAGGCACACGGACAGACGCGTACCTTGGCCCAGATTAAAGCGCAGACGACGGCGAAGCTGTTAGCGAGATCGGCGGCTCAAGCTGAAGCGCAGAATCAGTCTAAGATAACCGGGCACACGCCGGCGATTCTAAATCGATCGCGGTCTCCACCGTGGAACCCTGTCAAGACGGTGATTCCGGTCGCCTTGTCGTCGAGTGCTGCTAGTAACGAAGCCCAGGCCTCCTTAAATCAAGCGCCCAAACCCAAGCTGCTGAATCACATGGTACAAGTTGATGCCTCCAACCAGGTTGTTCAGGCCATTTCACCGTTCATCATTAAGACACAGCCAGGAAGCAGTCTCAGCGTGGTCTACGTGACGCAGCCCAACATGGTGACTCTCATGCCTGCCTCGGCTGCCGCAATTCAACAGATGAACAACAAAAAATCCGGCCTCGCGAAACCTGCGTCCGTCGTACAGACCACGGCGAGTTCAAGGGTCGTGGTGGAAAAGATCCCGCAGTTTACGTCGTCAGTTTTAGCAGTCTCGAGCACGAGTGCACCTCAGCGACCCAATTCGATCAAGACTCTTCTGAGCTTGAGAAAAGCATCGGAAGAATCCCTAACCAGTGCCTCGTGTCATGAAGAGAATCGAAGTCGTACAAACGAAGCTCTTCCTAACGGCACTAGTACAGAAACGCCGATACACGACCTCGCAAAAAATGAGAATAACTCAAAAACACAATCTGCTCAACTCAAAGCTGTTAGCACTAGCGAGTTTGTAATCTTGGATCATAAAACTAATCCCACGCGACAGCAGATCATGTCGACTAGTGTCGGCAGTATACCTGTCATCTCCTCCGATTCCATTAAGATTGTAGCGAACAGTACCGCAAAGATGGATCCATTTGCTTGTCGATCGACGTCTAGTCTTGTTCTCCAGCCAGTCGACATAGCGAACGGACGGGAGTGCGCAGACAGTCTCAATGCTTCCACTGGCAAATGCTCGTGTCGGTTAGGAGCCATGGTCATCTGTAAAGGTTGCGGGGCATTCTGTCACGATGACTGCATCAGCCCGACGAGTCTATGCATGGCCTGTGTAGTAAGATAACCATCGTAAGTAGTTTGGTTGAACCATTATAGTCCGTTACAAAAATGTCTTTGTGCACAAGTACCCCCTTATTGGTAACATA
The DNA here is from genome assembly GCA_037893245.1 of Crossaster papposus. NCBI lineage: Eukaryota > Metazoa > Echinodermata > Asteroidea > Velatida > Solasteridae > Crossaster > Crossaster papposus. The sequence goes on from JBAIAA010000193.1 coordinate 1,368,486, forward strand.
GAGAGACCACTGTCAACAGAACTGTGGCAAATGAGTTCCATGGGCGAATATAAGAGAGGGTGCAATTTGGCAACACATGCACTTTAACCAGTTCGCGCCGGGATTATTTTAACATCGCCGAGCCGACGGGCGGGATTATTTTTAACGAAACTCGATCCGAAGCGTGTTCAGGCCGATAGTGCTGGGTAGCACACCCACGCATTTCCGGTCTTGCGCGCTGCTGACATACATTTCCGAACTTGAACTTGGCGTGTTTATGCGTCATCCGTTTTGAATTTGGGGAAATGTTTGCGTTTATATACGTCATCCGGCGCGAACTGGTTAGTGGTTCACTTGTACCGTACATAGTGTAAAATCTTTAACCAGTTCGCGCCGGAAGACGTATATAAACGCAAAGTTTTCCCCAGATTCAAACGCATGACGCATAAACACGCCGCAAGCAAGGCCGTAAATGCGTGGGAGTGCTTCCCGGCACTATCGGCCTGAACCCGCCTCAGATCGAGTTTCGTTAAAATAATCCCAGGGCGAACTGGTTAAGGTTATTTGTACTGCGCATAAGATAACACTTCAATTGCGTGTTGATGTAGTAACTCGGCCTGTACAAGTATAAAGAGATGAGATTTCTCATGGAACTGCTAAGCGAAATCTTGCAGTCGGAACGGGGCACCAATCATGGATATCGTTGCACAGCACTTTGGCTAGTTACCTGAACTCTCAAATAAAATAGGTCAAAGGTCATTTGATTGAAGTGCCAAATTAATAGCTTGGACCTAATGGCAAGGTTGTGTTTATCATAATGCAGACTTTAAAATAATCACTGCACGTATTTTAAGACTGTGCATCAGAACTGGGTACCTGACCGTTGAAGTCCAGATTAAGAGATCAAACACCTGCCATCAATTTTACAGATGATTAACGGTTTTTGAATTTCATTTGTGGGGAAAACAAAAGATTGATGCACCAATATGGTAGTACATGTAGACCTTTATGAACAAGTTGAACAGCAGAGATTTGAATTTTGGGTTGACTTTTTATCGGGTATCCGTGTACATTTTTAGCGTAACAATGATTTATCTACAAAGGAACGCTTACAATTGTAAAACTAAAACTTTTTAGTCCTAAAGTGGGCATGTGACAAATTTATGTAAATATTGTTGTACATGAATGATTACTTCGCGGTGAATCGATTGTTGATATCTGTAAAAAAAAATCCAGACATTACAACAAAGCAATAAAATTGTAAAACATGTAAAATTCAGTGTTAAAACTTAAAACCCCCGTTGGCAAATATAAAAAGTGTATTACTGCAGTTAGTAAAGAAAAATGCTGGTTTTGTTTTTATAGAGGATTTTAGCATTGTGTATGAATTCAGCTGGGCTTATTTCAATATTGTTATTTTGATTTAATAATCTTTTACAGGAATATTTAATTTTGCTTTGTCTTATTTAAGAATCTATGTATTTTAAGTGGGCGTGGCTACCTGCTCAATTGGCCCCACCCCTTTGTTTTGGGGGATAAGGATTGGCCTATTTGATTGAGGGGCAGGACTTTGGTTAAAATGTGGTTGCATGTTTTGTTGGATCTGTTGGAGTGAGTCAACGGATTATGTTTTTGGGTTTGGCATACCACCATAATCAGAGTCCAACAGTTTAAGTGTAGAGTAGACCACATGGTGTTGGAATTTGCAAGGTGTTGGAATTTGCAAGGGGGCTGATTTTAATCTTGTTTAGTGAATATTAATCTGTATTTATGAGTTAAATTTACGAATTGGAAATATGACTTCTTTGCTGGGCCCAATTTCATAGTTCTGCGTTCTGCTTAACATAGCCTCCGTCATTTAATAGTTAGTACAGAAAAAAGTTGCTTAACCAGTTTGTGCCGGAGGACGTATATACATGTACACGCAAAGTTTTCCCTAGATTTAAAATGGATGACGCATAAACACGTCACAAGCAAGGCCGGAAATGCGTGGGTGTGCTTCCCGGTACCATCGGCCTAAACCTGCCTCGTTAAATTATTGACATAACAAAAATCTCTTTGCTCGTGCAAGCTTAAGCAAAGCTACGCCATGAAATATGCTTAAACTGTTCGCGTCGGATGACGTATATAAACGCAAGGTTTTTCCAAGATTTAGGACGGATATCCTGTGCCTGGGCACGGTCTCCCCTACAATAATCCTGGCGCGAACTCGTTAAGCAGCAACATGGTTATCTGCGCTGTGTAATTGGTCTCATATTAGTTGCTTAGCATAAAACACACAAGCATGGAAATAAAGTGAAATTGGTGCAAAAACACAAACTGCTAAAAGAAATCATCAGTGAAACTGAAAACAAAATTGTCCTGGATTCATTGTTTATGGTAAATTAGGTTTCCTTGCCAGACAGAAATTAGTAATATGCTTCATTGAAACTGATTTGTATCTTTTATAAATAGACGGTTCAGCTGTGTGTATTGATTGATTGCAAGACAAAAAATAGCAGCATTGATCAACACATGTACATGTAATTTTTAATAAAGACAGTTAAAATAACTGTTTAAAAACTCTTCAACAATTTGCCTCATTATTACAATTTCTTAAAACTCGGATATAAATGAAAAACATGCAAAATCAAAGAAAAACAATTGAATTTTTAAAAGCAGGAAATAAACAAGTGCCAAAGCCTCAAGGGAACTTGAATCATTGTGCAATAAAATGAGTTATTAGTACAAATTAAAAGAACTAGCATGCAAATTACATGGCTAGATGCCCATTATTACCTGAATATTTACTAGTAGAGAGGCACTCTGAAGAAGTGCACAGTACGAAACCGAGAAATGGTAAAGAATTGACAAACAAACAAAAAGTGTTTCAGCTTCCTAGAAAACTCATAAAACCAATCAAATGTTATACAGATCGGTCAATTTAGAGCAAAATATGCTATTTTTTTTGTTTAAATGACCATCTTCGATTTGGCAGTCTTTCTTGTTTTCAAAAACTGGTAAAAAGTTTTATAACATTCCTTAAACCCCAAAATGGAGAAAAAATCTTTATATCCTCTACAGAGCTCTATAGATGAAACCATTAAAATCCATAATTTGTTATAATCCAGTTCATAACTACAGTCCCAAGCCAAGTCAAATGAACTTATGACTGGACCACAACGCTGTAGCTGATTTTAATTGTTATCCCAATATTCAAAGAATTGTTGCCTCTGCACATTGTAGGTTCTGAGGTGAATTGCCCGGTAGCGCTCCAGATCAGGGTAGAACCGTAGACCTGTCAGCAACTCGACATCCTTAACTCTGGCAGTGTTGGTCTCCATGTAATCAAGTTGACTCTGATGGAGAAAAGAAGCAAATAATGTGTGGTGGGCTGTTAACCAGTTCACGCCGGATGACGTATATAAACGCAAATATTTCCCCAAATTCAAAACGGATGACGCATAAACACGCCAAGTTCAAGTTCGGAAATGTATGTCAGCAGCGCGCAAGGCCAGAAATGCATGGGTTGTGCTTCCCGGCACTATCAGCCTGAACCCGGATCGAGTTTCGTTAAAAATAATCCCGCCCGTCGGCTCGGCGATGTTAAAATAATCCCGGCGCGAACTGGTTAATGTGGAGTGCAGTGGCTTCGTGATATGGAGCATTGAATTGGGGGTCTGCAGGTTGTTGGTTCGTGTCCAGCCTAGGGTTATGGTGCGTGTGTCCTTGAAGCAAGGCACTTTGTCACTCGTTGCTTCTCCAATCTCCCTACTCAGGAGTACATGGGTACCTGTGAGGGCATAGATGGGTATTGTGGCCGATATCCGGCTTTCACACCGACCCAGGCAAGTATAGTGGAATCAACATTAAAAAAACCAAAAGTACGACTTTGGAGAACAAAATCAACACAAAACCACTTTGGCAGACTTTCAGAAATAGTTTTTGTAACTCATGTCCACAGCATCATAAGCCTCATTTGGCATGTTCTGTACTCACAACACTCGTGCTCCATCCTCAACTAAGCTCTTGGAAGTACAGTTGCAGTACTCCTGCACCAAAACCCTTCATTGTGTAACACTTATGAATAAATATCCAATGGAATTTAATTTTATGAAGGAGTTGGACAAAAAAGTAGGGAATAGTAAAGATTTTCAAGAAAGAAAGTAGGAGCAAGGTAATAAAACCTAGAAAATACTAGTAAAAACCTAATAATACTTTAAAGTATGTGCTTTGAATTCTCCCCAGGGAGCTGAGATTGTTCTTGGATTGTTTCTGAGATTTCCTTGTTCCAAGAGGAGGGTAATAATTATGAACTTTATAAGGTTTCGTAAAACTGACGGTTGGCACATAGCCAGCTTTCAAAGTTTAATGACTCAAGGCCCCATTATCACATTTTGTAATACGTGAAAAGGAGACTAATTGTGACTCGCTCCTACGAAACCCGATAAGTCGCACAGGCTATTTTGAAATACAGCTCATCAAAATTGAAATGGGGTGAAAAATATGGCGGACATCGATTTAAGTTTTTCGTCGATTTTTATATCTTTAATATGTATACTCTAACCCTCAGTTAGGTTAAACAAATAAACTTTATTGATGAGAAAGTACAAAAATCATGCATTTATTGAGGCAAACTGTGTCCTAAAAGTGGTAATTTATCTCCCAAATACATCGAAATAAAATCCTCATAAAATGTGACCTGTTCCAACGAAACCCAGACAAAGTCGCACAATGTGTTTTGTCACAATGTACATGTACTCCTGAAGTAATTTCGGGATGGATTTTACCATTTTGAGATTTTAGGTTTTCCTAAGTCACTTACTATTAATCTACAATCTCCTCAAATTTGAACAAAATCCGTCTACCAGAAGTGTGTTTTTTGGTCAATTTTGTGAAACATTTGTGTATAGAAATAATACGCTTTTCTGAACTTCAAAGCTGTTTATCTCATAATTAGGTTGTCAGGGTTTTATCACTAAATCCAGACCCCAGGGAAGATAGGGTGGGGGTACATATGTAAATGATACATCATTTTAAAGCTGAGAACCTAGAGAATTTGAAAAAAGCAAAATCTGAAAAACTAAAAAGTCGACTTTGTCCGGGTTTCATTGGAACAGGTCACAAATTAGAAGTATGTATGGTATAAAGGTGTACTAAATGTCTGGTTTTGTGGGAGCAGGTCACAATTGTTCTTTTCACATTTTGTGTTCCAACAAAAGTTGTTTTTATCTTCCGGCCTGACAGTGATTTATAAGTTGCTACCTGGCAAGCCTGTATGCCATCTTTGTTATGAAGGATGAACGCTAGAGGAGTCAAGGATGGACAGTTTGGACTGATGGGCTGGTCGGCTGAGGAACACCGTGTGATGATTGCAAAGTAATGGGTCGGTATCATTGTGTCTCCAAGCATTTTCCTGGGAAGAAATATATCAAGAAGTTTAAGTGTCATTCTTAAAGGAAAACAACTTGGGGAAATTGAAGTGTTTGAACTAATTGCTGAATATTGAGTGGCGAGTCGAGTGATAAGTAAAGTGATGAATAACATGTTGAGTAATAAGTCACGAGTGACGAGTCATCAAGGTTGAGTACAAAGTCAAGTTGTATCCTGTCACATTCTTGCTCAGTCACTCAAATTTAAGTCTAAAATTAGGAGTTAGTTAACTGAAAATAAATTGCCCAGGTAAATCTACCCGTTTTCAAGACCACATTCAATACAAATCAAACAAGAATGTCACCCACCCTTTTTGCATGATGACGTCCATGGGATCTCGGAGGCCATCCAAGTCATAGTCAAATATTGGCCCAGTCACTACGTTGATACCATTGTACCTATCTGCCCACTTAGGTAAATAGCTGTCCAAGTAGCCGCCCCAGACATCTGGAAACGTAGCAGAAAAGGGAAAAATGTCTTAAAACTCGGTCTCAATCTTTTAAAATAACTATGTCCCAAGAATTCCATTTTGTTTAGACCTCACCTCTTATGAATCCAGTGAATTGTGGCACCATGTTGGATGTGATGAGTGTATCCATCTTGGCTTCGAGAGTTTCCGTCAATCCTGAAACAAATTCCAGAGATATTTTATAAACCATTAAGTTGTTTGCGGTAACACCATGTTATTTTGTGTGGTTCTAAAGAGAATCGGAGGGAACTCAGCATTTTAGACAGTATGCTTGCCTGGGACATTTCAGAGAAATTTTGGCTTGTGTGAAATTGTGTCCAATTTTCAAAGCTTCATAGAAAATTTTGTTAAGTTTGGCCAGTTGTGATTTTGTTAGTTGTAATAGAGTTGTAATCAATTAACTAGTACAGTCATTACAAGTTATTTGGTTCACTATTTTAAAGTTTATTTTTAATGTCCTGGTCGATGTTTCCTTGTTTTCTTACCTGGAGAGTAAGAGAATCCCATGGTGATATTTGTCAAGTCTACAGTACCAATCGGGGATTGGATGTTGTTATAATCGGTGCAATTTGGAGTTACATCCGCAGGGACACGGACATCAGCTCTCACACAGGCCAAATCTGGGGCACTGTCATGTGACTAAAAACAAGAAGAATCATGTGACAAACAAAAAATCAAGTGACTAAAAAGAAAATTCCATCACGCAAAATAGTGCCGCAATGTCTTGCTATATAAGTTTAGCGGAAATTAAGAAATGTAGTGATTTCCAATGATCAGTCATTTGACAATTTTTTGGAAATAAAGAGTACCATCAATGAAATCATGTTTTTGAGATCAAATTATTATTTTGTTTTAATTTATTTCATTTAACACCCAACAGCGCTATAGCGCCAATTACAGTATGAGAGAAGATAATGTGAAGAAGTTACAGTTTTAGAGGTGGGAGAAAAAACCACAGAAGAATATTCTAGGGAAACCCCACGGAATCAGGCAGGGACTAAAAACCCAATCCACATATTGGCCCAGACAGGATTCGAACCCGGGTCACAGCGGTGAAAGGCGAGGAATGAACCGCTACGCCAACCTTAAAAGTAGTTCATGTTTTTACACTATTTTCTCAAAGACAGAGATTATTGTTATTTACCTGTTTCTTGTCGAGAGTGAAGGATGTATATAAAGGCATCTTCAGTTGATGGCTGTAAGCCGTGATATAGTCAGTCTGTGCTAACTCGCAGTAATCAGTCTTAAATGTCACCTTAGGTACTCCGAACAAAGCGTGTTTGGCCCTTGCCATTGTCACTGTTCAAGGAGAGAAAATAAACAAACATTAACCCATTTGTCATAAGTGTTTTTTTTTTAAATATTTAGAACACATTGTTCGATGCCTTCTCAGTTGAATATGTCACACTTTTGTAGCCCTTATTTACTATTTCACAAGAAAAATGTTTACATACAATAGAATTTGGGATTTTAGAAATCTAATGTTTACTTACTTTCGCTACCAGATAACTGCAGCTGCTCATCAAACTGTTTGATTGTTTTACTTGTTATGTTCTGAAAGAAAACAAAATATCATACGTGATATATACAAGCTGAAGTTCAAGCTCGTTGACGATGAACCTGCTAAATTATATGCCCGTTATACACCACCTTACAGGGAAAAGAGGCCAGGTAGACAACGCACATATCATTCCTCACATATATTCAAGGCTTGCTTATAGTAACGGCATGTTGCAACCAGACCAAATCACAACTATTGCCCCAGATCGCAGTAAATGGAAGAAGCTTGTAGTGGCCTGCTCAGCAGCCGAAGGATGACGATGATTGCCAATTATTTTCACAGTGAAAAAAATTATACATTTTGGCATCGATGGGTACTAATAATTGTGGGATGGCCTAGTTTTTAAATACATTTTGTGAAATAACTTCAGTCTTAACTGGCAGAGATGGTTTGGAGATTTGTTCAAATCCAAGAATCCAAAGATTTATATTTTCATTCTCATACCTCATCCATCTCAGATTGTACATTGCTAGCTCATTACATAATTATTTCTAATTTATTAACTTCCCCGTAAAGAAACTCACAGCAACTTTCTCAGTGCAATTGCACATGGAATCATCAACGTTCAGTCGGTCCAAGTAACTTTGATCGGTCGTTGGGTAAGGACAAGACAATGATGAGGAGTAAGACGATTCGTTGATGGGAGGAAGAGACGGGGGATTCTGGAGGATTTCATGAAGACGTCCATTCTCGCCGTCATTGGATGGCGCTGGAATACCCATCACATCTGCTCAAATAAAGAATTCATAAAAAGTACTTACTCAGACTTTTGACAGTTCAGTTTTGTGTCCTAAAAAAAAAGTCAAATTGTGTGCATTTTTAAACAACAATCTCAAATGAATCCTAGAGGACCTTTGATTATTTCAAAAGAGTAGTGATGAACTTCAACCCAAGGATCACCAAGTTAAATTGAAATTTATCAAAAACATTTGAACTATATTTTAACAATGACCTATTATTACCCCTACATGACCTTTGAGCTCAGTGATCTGATGAAGAATTGTGGCTTCCCATCCAAAGGGTCACTGCATTCAAGTTTCATCAAAATCTGTGAAAGCATGTAGAGGATCCATTTGTTTTTAACCAGTTCACGCTGGGATTATTTTAACATCACCGACGCGGGTTCAGGCCGATAGTGCCGGGAAGCACACCGACGCATTTCCGGCCTTGCTCGCTGCTGACAGACATTTCCGGCCTTGCTCGTGCCGTGTTTATGCATCATCCGTTTTGAATCTGGGGAAAACTTTGCGCGTATATACGTCATCCGGCGCAAACTGGTTAAAAATCTGAAACTTTAACATAAACCTACGGTCATATATAATTTAAGACTGGTTTGTTTATTTGACACAGTAGTAGTAACTCACAAAGAACAAAATTTTGTTGGAGATATCGAGTTGTACTTACCGCACATAATGTTAAAAAGTTCAATATTCTGAAAAGGCTCTATCTGTAACTTCTTCTTAAATGCAGGACCGTATGCAAGGAACAGGGACTGTAACGGAACAAAGGTACAATTAATGATTCGTTGCCATTTGTAATTAAGAGGCATTTTGGAAAAAACAATTGAAAAAATATAGTTAGGAAACCAATATTGACATACTTGCATTTGTCTGGCTAAGTTGTCATATCCATGGCCACCACCATTGCAAATACTGGGAAGATTCTTACTGCAAGGTAAATCATTGGAAAGTTACATCTGAGTATAAACATTGTATAGATTTTAGTGAAAAAATTGAAAAATTCAGATTTTTGTATTCACTATCACATTTAAATTGCTCCTGCTTATATTGTTCGTTTTAAATGGAACAAACATGAATATGTCACCTATTTGTTGTTGTTAATATTCTCTTTTCGATTAACGGTTGGGATTTTTCAAAATAATCTCTATTTTTCAATACAAGTTTTGGGTTTTTAAGTTATTACCATTAGCAAAAACAATAAACTTTAGAGGAGGTATTTTTCACTAAAGGTATACCTTCAGGAAAGTAATATTAATATCTTGAGTCTCTCAACTTCTCAAGCCTCTTACAGTAACACGTGTATCCTTTTAAAGGTAGGATACACTATTTGCTTATATCGAAAACATTTACTACCGAATTATTAGAAAATATCTTACTTATTTTATAGTCAATAATGATTGTAGGCATCCAGCAGAAGGATTGCGCTAGATATCCTGTAATTGTTCCGATAAATTGAATATAATTTAAATACAAATTCAAATACAAGAGCCACTGCCTGACGCCGATTGAAAACGAACGCCGTTTTTCTTGCTTTTATCTGCATCCATGATTGTAAAACAGGTCAGTTAAACGATATTTACTATAAAATACAACCCCCCAAATCCACCCATTCATGATAATTCAAGCAGTTACCAATGGTGTATTCTACTTTTAACAAATATGTCTTGAATGAAGTGATTTTGAATATACTGCGATTGCTACAAAGCAAATAGACTCACTTTACGACTGCGTAATCCTCTTTTACTGGTATCAGGACATTTTCAATGCGGTTGCTTTTCATGTAATGCCATCTCTTAGGCATGTCCTCCTTGACATACGGGGTGACGTTAGGATCCCGACACTGTTTAATACCAACACAAGTATTTGATTAATTCACAATAATCCAGGGATGTAGTCGAGTCCCTGCAAGTCCCTGCAAGTCCATCACAAGTCCTTCAGTTCCAATTCAAATCACAAGCTATTCAAATCAGCTTTGACAAAAGCATTCCTTTGTCATTGTTCATCCAGTTACTTGTGACTGCCTTTATAAAGGGACTGGCTTCATGAAAGGACTTGTGAACGGACTTGCAGGGACTCGACTACAACCCTGCAATAATCCAACAGCAATAGTCTTCTGTACTAATGATGTTCACACGTGCACTTTTGTATGAAAGCCATTTTGAAAGGAAGGTTTTGTAGTCGCATCTAAAACTGTACCTGTGACGTCAGTACATATGCTTATTCTGCAGTTAATCAAAGTTTAATTTTGTTAAATTTGACCCTACATGATCTTTGACTTCACAATCCAATGAAAAATTGTGTCTTCCCATCAAAAAGTCACTGCATCTAAGTTTCATTCAAATCCATAAAAGCATGTAGAAATTATACATTTTGTTCAATAACTCAACCTGAAACTTTAACATCCATACAATGGTCATATGGACAGGAAAATACAGGATTTGGTCATCATACAAAATTTAAAACTGTTGCCTCCCAAATTGAATTGTTTTAGGCGAAACAAAAATATTGTTGAAATGCAAAATCCAATTCAATCTTTTTTTTTAAAGGCACATTTAAGATGGAAGTTTGCCTCGCCGGGGTGATGAAAATTCAATATTGGGTTGTGGTCCTTCACTGACGTATTTTTATACCTGACATGATAACAAAAAAATTGTCTACCTTTATTTTGTTCACGATATCTCTTGGATCTTTTAAAACAGCTGAAAGAAACAAAGTATGTATAATACTTTTGAATAAAACCGTGTAAATGAATCTTCGTTTTTTTTTACGCAAAGCCTATAAATATCCGTTAAAAGCGCAATGGTTGGGTCCTAACTATCACAAGAATATGTTTTGTTAATGACACACGTACAAGATGCCATGACTTCATAGGATGCAATGATTTGACAGGGTGCGTGATTCTATTATTTACTTACTATCAAGTAGAATATATTTCACAACTGTTTTGGCAGTTTTATTTTTGATTGTCTGCAAATCCTAATTTCAACCTCTGCCCATTTCAGTCTCATTTTGCCAAAATGCCTCACAATTGTAGGGTTTAACAAATGGGAAAACCTTTAATCCAACTAACCCGAAGACTTAGGGGAATATCGCATCATGCAGCCCGCTGTCGATTTACTGTAGTACTGACTCGTTGTAAAATTGATGCCATTTACCTGAAATCACGTACAACAATAAAATCAGGGAATTAATTGTACGGTTGGCCAATTTTTAAAACTGATGTTTAAAACCAGCTCATAGGCTTGGACGCGTTTTTTTCCCGAGCCGAAGGAGAGTTAACAATTTGTATTTCCATACAAAAATTAATAATTTTCATTGATTTTGTTCAACAATTTTACCTTGTGTTTTGAGGAACACCCCTCTATTTATTTTAATGGTATGGGCCTCACGCACATGCCCTTATATGGAGATTGACGTGCATGTTTTTCCTGCTGGTCATGATGTCGTGATGTGTTGCAGAGCGATTTAAGACTATAATATACGGACTCATTGGTAGTATTGCACATGACGAGAGGTTTCAATCAATAAAAGGATCATAGACAAGACTTTGTTTTATTGGTTGTTTATTTATGTATGATGGGCTCTCGACCAATGAGAATAGCTGTTTCAGGTATTTATGATTTTTAATAAAGAAGGGAATCCAAAGATTAAACTTTGATTTACTTGAAAGACGGAAATTGAATTTTCAAAGATGGTACTCACATCTCCAAATTTAATGTACTTGTTACAGCTTCTATTAGCCATACCGTGGTCTGCTAGAATCATGACATTAGCACATTGATGCATGTTAGTTGCAAATAATGCATCCATGAGATCAGCGATGTACGTATCAACGACTTCAAGCTTGTCGTTAACCTGTATAAATTAAAGTGAACAAATCAAAGTTATTAAATGAGGTTTTGCATGGTGGACATAAATAATGTAATGAAGTGAAAACCCGTCCTGCCATGAAATATTTGCCCAAACCAGACATTTTGGTGTTTTTTATGTTCAGTTCTGTTTTCCATCGGTCGATTGGGTCGTTCTTTCCAGGTTTATTTTGTCGGGTCAGGTTAGTTTAAGGAAGTTCAAATCAGTTTCGGTAATTGATTGGGTTTTTATTTTTCAAGTTTTGGCTCAGTTTGGCCTGATTCACCCACTTTTTTTGTTGAGATGTTTACCAATATGTTGTATATGACCTTTAATTTACCGTAAATTACCATACCTCTTCAGAGTAGGGTCCAAATTCATGTGATACATGATCTGGCTCATTGTAATACAGGGTAATGAAGTCTGGCCTAAAAGAAAGAGAAACAAACAATAACAAGAAAAATGTTGGTTTGAAAACCATTAACTATAGTTTGCGCCAGAGGACGTATATACACGCAAATCATTCCCCAGATTCAAAACTAATGCATAAACACGTCACGAGCAAGGCCGGAAATGTCTGTCAGCAGCGAGCAAGCCTGGAAATGCGTGGGTGTGCTTCCCGATACCATCGGCCTAAACCCGCCTCGGATCAAGTAACTTAAACAAATCCCACGCCTCGACTCGGTGATATTAAAATAATCCCAACGCGAACTGGTTAAAAAGAAGTATTTGGAACCAGAGGGGTAGTTCAGATTTAAATGCAAAATCATTACCAATACATTTTGTTATGATACATAATGCAGATATATAAATAAATAAGGAGTTGTCAATTGTTATCATAATATTACTTATTTTAGCTGGTTGATATAATGCACGAGACTTTGTTTGGGTTAAACTTGCCTCTTTCCTGTAGGAAGTTGTAGCCATCCACGAATGATGTCCGTTTTCTGTTCTGGGTTGATGTTACTAGGACAAATTATAAACAGTGGTTTTACACACATTGTGTGTCAAACTTGGAGTTGGACGCTGTGCATAGTCCGTCCTTACAGCAAATATTGAGTCAATCCATGGCAGGTGTTGCAAATTACTTGTTTTTCAATCACTTTGAATTCTTTTGTTGAATAAAAATAACTTTATTGGCCTGTTAGTCCCCCACAATCACATCACAGTGTTGCCTTTTTGGGGCTGTCAAGTGATTAATTTATTACAAAAAATAATTAATACATTTCATGGCAAGATTTTGATCACTGCATCATGTATATTAATTAGAATAGTTTTTGTTTGTGGTAAACAGCAAATCATAATTCGGAATACAAATACTGTTAATTTGTCTATATACTTACTCCGTATAGAGGAAAAAATAATCTGGTCTCATACCTGTGAATAAAAAGACACACGATATAAACAAGGTCTGTTAGCACTTAAAGGTAGAATACACCATTGGTAATTGCTTGAATTACCATGAATGGGTAGATTTGAGGGGTTGTATTTGATAGTAAATATCGTTTAACTGACCTGTCCAAAGTTTTACAATCATGGATGCCGAAAAAAAAAGCAAGAAAAACGGCCTTCGTTTTCAACTGGCGTCGGGCAGTTGATCTTGTTGGGTTATTTTGGGTTTTTTCAAGATCGCTGTCCGGTGATCGTAAATTATTTTTTAAACAATTTAATTTATCAGAACAATCATAGGATATCTAGAGCAATCATTTTGCTGGATGCCTATAATCATTATTTACTTTTAAATAAGTATAGGCCCCCAAGACATTTCTTAATAATTTGGTAGTAACATTTTTGATATCTGCAAATGGTGTATCTTATTTTTAACTTGTGCTTAATATTAGATTGAAATTGTTTGGTTTTATCAGGAAGAGGTGAACTGTCCTAGGTATTTTAAAAATCAAATACTAGTATCTAATATAAAAATGTATTAGATATGAGGAAATTTTGTAATGGAAAAAGGAAAATAACTTCTAATCAATGGTTGTTCAGGATGAGAAGTAAATCTTTACTGTTACACTCTGCTGCTGAACTTTGAAACAGTCTCCCAATTAGTGTCCGTGATTCTACTTGTGTTGTTACATTTAAGAGTAAACTTAAAACTTATCTTTTTTCTAAATAGTAGATTTAAGTTTTGTTCTAGTTTGTTTTAATTTATCCTTTCTTTTGTTATGCGCTTTGATCATGTTTTTGAAAAGCGCAGTATAAATGCCTGTTATTATTATTATTATTATTAATTTCTTGCCGTGTAGGAATTTCAGAACATTGACTCACCCTGTATATCCACATCAGATCCGACCCAGAAATACGAACCAGTTCTTAAGCCGTTCTTTTTAGCCGTGTTCCAAATCTAAAGCATAACAAGACAATGCTTATTGAGGGGAGTGTGTGGCCTAGGGGTTGTGACTCATGATCAGAGGGTCGGGGTTCAAATCCAGCTGCTGGCCATATGTTGTGTCTTTAGGCAAGCTACTTGCCTCTCTCTACCCAGGAGTAATAAGGAAACGGCATTAGCTGGGAGTAACCTGCGATAGACTAGCAGCGCGTCAATGGGGAATACAAATATTCTGTTGTTTCATGCCAAAGAAACGAGATAAACGCTGGCTTGATGAACCGTATTGGCACGGGCCTTTTTTTTACTAACTACTGTACCAGTACTCGCTTTATTCTTCCTGGGTGATCATGTCAACCAAGGAAATGTTGCTACTACGTGTCAACTTTTGTGCGAATATAGCCATTTGGAAACTATTGGCAACTGTTCGACACACACAATTTTGTTGTCTGTCCATTCAAAGTTTTTCATTTTGAGTGAGTGAGTGAGTGAGTGAGTTTTGGGTTTAACGCCGTACCGGCATCAGTGGCCATATTCACGGCGGGAATGTGTACAAATATAAGACAATAGTTAGTAATAAAAAAAAAAAACAATCAAGTGAACTGTGGAGAATATAAGAACTTGGAGTCAGAAGGAACAATTGTCACACAGGAAAAGAATGAGAACGATTCAAAAGAATGAAAAACCATTGTATAGAAGTATAACGATAGACTGATTCTAGGCAGTTTTCCAGGAGAATCCCGTGGAAGGCGGGCCCTGGAGGATTCCCCAGACACACGGCACCCTGTCTAAATTTGTCCCGCAAGGCCGGCCGTTTCCCTTGCAGTTTAAGGGTCCGGGCCCCGCCGGTATTTTCACAGGTCCACATACCTCCGGGTGATGAGGGGACAATGGCTCCGAGCGTCTGGTCAACCCCCCACGACCAGTCCCCCAGGACTAGTAGGGCCTCCTGTTTAACTGTTCAGTTAATTATAATATATTAATTGTGTCAATAAAATTTATAGGAAGTGTATGAATAAAGTCTGGATTTATTTTGTGAGACCCACCTCAAGGGCAGAGCAAAATGTTGTCTCACCAGGGTGAGCTTTTCATTTTGAGAAGACACAATTAAGACTCAGGGTTTCTGGTTCTAGCTCTAAGAGACAAAATACTCACTGGTTCTCCAAAGTACCATCGGTTCTTTGATGCCTCTGAGCTACCAATGTTATAGTTGGCATTGAGATCCGGATCGTACATGGAGTTACCTATCAGACCATTGTGTTCTGGGTATAGACCCTGCAAATAAATCAATCAATGAGACAAACAAATAACACTTTTTTGCTTGTTTATAAACCACTACAAACTGCCCCACCACTTGTGTTTTTTAATGAACACACAGTGTATAACATGTATACAATGTAACAATTATGTGGCTTGTCATGGCCTTCAGATAATTCTGCAGGTTGTGGGTTCGAGTCCAGCCTGGGACTATGGTGCGTGTGCCCTTGGGCAATGCACTTTGTCACTCATTGCTTCTCTCCACCCAGGAGTAAATGGGTACCTGTGAGGGCAGAGATGCATTGATTATAGCTGCTTTGTGCCAAAATGGCAGCCGGCTCCCAGGGAGTGAGATGGTCTTAATAGGAATGTTTCATTGTTTCATTCTAGCATTGTGACTTTTAACACTATACCCCAATATTCATAAGCTTTTAGCTTGTGTGAAACGAAAAAACTTGTTTAAATTTGTTTATTGTAAAATGTACTTACTGTCGCAATGGTGTAGTGATTAGGAAATGTGACTGAAGGAAAAGACGGCAGCATGTATTTAGCATGACTCCCACAATCACCTGCAAATAGACAAAAAACAAATGTAATATTCAATAAGTAATGTCAGTTATTGCAGTAAAATATCCTGCTCGTGGACAACCAGCTGAATTTTTACTCTTTGGGAATAAGATAGTGTACGCCCTTGGAAAACAGCAAAAACAATGGATGGCCTAGGATGGTGAATGAATTGACCAATGAGAATTGGGCTCTCGATCAGGATTAATTATGTGAGGTATCTGCAAATAAAAGCTGGTAAACTACTACATGTATAGTCGGTTAATATATGACTTCATAAATTTAATAAAAAGCTTATAGTGAATGAAAGTGACTATATATTGTGGTAATACATCCTGCTCGTGGACAACCTTAAGAGGACTTAGCTTACTAAGTCTCTGGATGTGCTTGGTGAGTTGTCTGCCGAGGTAGTCTGCTCTGAAGCCATCTAAGGAGACTAAAATTAGCGGAGGTCGGTCAACACTGAAAATAAACCCACAAAAAATTTAAAAAAAAAAATTATCACAACTAAAATTCTCTTAGTTTCTTGTTTTTTTATATATTTTTGTAACTGTTCGAGTAAACAATTTGCAGCTAGGAAAAAATATAACTAACCAAATTATTGTTGGAAAGCTGTAAAGATGACACTAAATTTCCTGAAAAATTATTTGGCATGCTGTCATTCGTAAGAAAACAACAGAATTGAAATTGAGAATTGAAATTGAGAATTGAAATCGAGAATTGAAATCGAGAATTGAAATCGAGAATTAAAATTGAGATCTCCTAGAATATTTTTTTCTTATAATACAGCTTTCATAGAGCTACAATTTCACTAGATTAAGTTGTTAAAAACCATTCTCTTTTGCTCAAACAAAAAACTAAAAACAGATATGGTCTACTCTTTAATTTGGAAAGGTGAGTAAATTATGGTTTACCTAATACAATTTCTCTCAAATATTAAAAAATACAGATCAAATTTATAGTGTACTATTATAAGATAATATTATATCATTTTTAACAGCATTTTGTATCAGAGGTTTTGTTACTTACCCAGGAGGGCAGATTGGATCAGATCCAGTCACACATGGGGTTTCAATCCAATGCTCAGCTGATTAAAAAAACATGTACAGAACATTGTTAAATTATCAAAATGATAAATGATAAATCATATTATGGTTGTGGAAGGGGGGGTTCGAGAAACAGGAAAGAAAGGTTTCTGTCATTCTATAAGGATGGGACACAAAGTGTGCTATTTTGAAACATTTCTAGTAGCATGCCTAATTTATTGACTAAATTATTAGAATGTTTACTCCTGGTATTTGTCTTGGATGTTGTGGACAGAATTAGGCAAAATTTTGTACCATTTAAACATTAGTTTCCTGAGAAATTTGACAATTCTTAAAAAAATTAGAACACCGTGTCTCTTTAACAGCTTTTTGAGTTTCAAGATTTACTGCACAAACCTTCTCTGCTTACTAACTGCCCACAAAATAGAACCATACATGTTTTTATAAGGTTATTGTACTTGTACACAACTTAAAAAGGGCAAGTTGAAAAATATGTTCCGATGTAACAAATGTTACACTTGGGTACACCATGTTATATTATTTAGGTACTGATTCACTTGTATTTCAGGTAAGAGTAACTAACTTAAAGCAAAACTATATACCGGTAGTGATAATATGCAAGTAGTGAAATTGCCTCACAACAGGTTTTGGGGCATAATAAGTACACCGGGTTCTAACTTAGTGGAATGACCATTAATGCTTTCATATCACCTGGTTTTTCCGTTGTTCCTGGTTTGTCTGTCGAGGTATGCACTGTTGGCTTTTTGGGCGTGGTCGGGGGCGTGGTCGGGGGCGTGGTCGGGGGCGTGGTCGGGGGCGTGGTCGGGGGCGTGGTCGGGGGCGTGGTCGGGAGCGTGGTCGGGGGCGTGGTCAAGGGCGTGGTCGGTACCGGGGATGACTGGTCTTGTGGGGCTGGTTGTGGGGCGTTGCTTTCATTCCAGATTCCATATCCGATACCTATTCCTATCCCTAGACCACAGAAGATGACAACCAAGACCTTTGCAGAGGACAAAAATACAGTCATATATCACAATATTTCTCGTTCTTGTTCGCTTTTTTGCGCTAAATATATAAACCGGACTTCAATCTTAAAAAAAAAAATTAAAAATTAAAGTTCTCCTGTAATTAACAAGAAATATGTTAAACACTTGTAAAACCATTAATACACTGTAAATATGTACAACAGCAGTTGTTTTTTTCAAATGCCATTTTTCTCAAGAGGGCCATGTTTACAATTCCAAGCGAGGTAGCGGTCTATTTTTCCGTTACTGCAAAGCTCAATACCGGCCTTTAATGTTGTATACCATTAAAAATCTCTAGTTGTTCTGCAGAATCTAGATTTGTAAAGATCCCAATTCTTAAAAAGTCTAATTTTAGGGTCACGTCAGAAATACTTTTTGTCTGTTGAAAGAAGACAAACTATTGATAACATTTTACTCACCACTGCACCATAATAGATGTAGGTTCTGGTTGCATCTTTCTAAAAATAAACGAAATTATTTTGATTAATTTCATTATTAAGGTAACATCCCATGATTTCTTTACTTTCATTCTTTTTTTATTATTATTTGTTTAAACTTTGATATCAAAAGGATAAAAGTTGATACCATTTTAATTTAGTACCAGTAAATTTAACTAATACTATATCAATTTAAAGAAAATATACATTTGAAAATATAAAAAGAAAATACCTAATTATCTACAAAATACCTACATAACTGTAAGTGATTAATAGTCTCAAACATCCTGTGGAAGCATTACACCTTTAAGTTAGTTTATTTATTTTTCTAAATCGAGGCAATGGCAAATTATTCCTTTTTTTCCCCAGTGAAGTTTTTAAAACAAAATGTGAATTTTTTTTTCTTTTAAATAAATACCTTGAACAACGTCTTTCCCTCTACTTCATATTCAAAATGAAGCTGTCTTTCCGTCGTCATGGTGATATGCTTAAGATAGAAACAAAGTACAAGATTAGTTGAAACCAATCCAGATCAAAGTTCACAGGTCACTTCAGAAGCGTCAAGAGGAACAATAACAAAGATTTTTTTTTTCAAAGTTCTTGTGAGTTGACTTTGGAGTGAATATCTTGTGATCGACTTGTGGTGACTTATGATGGTGGACTCAATCACATCTCTGCCTCGATCAAGCCACAAACATATCAACCACCCCTCGTAGCATTTCACATGAAATGTATTTCCGTTTAATTGCCCCCATTTCTGGTACTTATACTCCTGGATGGAGAGAGGCAAGTGGGGGTGTAAGTCCAAGGATACAGCATTAACAGCTGCTGATAGGAACCACTCAGCGATCACGACCCACAAACCCTGGTACTACTAGGCCACACTCCCCCCAGTCACTAAAGGGTTAGAGTGAATTTTTGTTATGGATTCTCCTCCTGGATTGAATCCAGAAGCAATCGAGAAAGATTGTAAACAAATGAGAAATATCTACATGACCCTGATTGATGAGAGGGTCAATATTAGATGCTAAGCAAATACATACAGGCATGATTGAGCTATCTTGTTAAATTGTCATGCTACAAGATGATACAAATAACTTAAGCTATGAACTGTAGTCGATCTATTCTGTTATCACAACACCTATTAATAATTTAAACTGTCAACATTGTGGACCTGTGTAATAACGAATCACAAGTTAATCAAATCTTGTATATAAATACTTGTCATAAATTATGACAATTGGCTAACAAAATGTTCATTTCAAAAGAAATTTTGAAAATTTGTTTGGGTGTATTTTGGTGTATTTTAATATTGATGCGATTGTTAAAAGCAGAAGAAATGTCTAAAAAAATTGATGTAAAAATCGAATAACTGCAGCAAATTTTTTAAACACATTTCTTACAACTATTTCTATGTAAAAGAAACTCAATTCCGAATACATGTACTTCCTTTCTTGAAAAATAAATTGTTTTCATTTCTGCAACATTCAAAATACAATTTTGAATTTTTAAACTTTTTAAAAATTCATTTAAAATGAGATCATATTTGTTTGCAATTGATGATGCAATTAAAACTCATACTTGTTATCAGCTAATTTCAGTTCACTTTTTGTGGAGGGGGAGGGTGCAAGAATTGGATTGAAGTTTAGATATCATTACATCATATTTGCACAAGAATGAAATTACTCAAAACTTTGGTCTTTAAAATACATGACGAAAACCCAACCAGAACACAGAGTCGTACCTTCCGTGTACTGTGGACCTTCATAATTTCGTCTTCATGTAGTTAACGACTTAACGTCGGCTAAATACTAATTTTTTTTGCTTCCATAAAACAATTTTGAACCCCAAATTTTGATTGTGGACCTCATCACGTTCCCCTTCATTTTTCTACAGAAAAATTCAACCACATTTTAATCTACATTTTTTTTCAGAAAAAACGAAACATACTGAACGCGAGCAAGTTCATAATCCGTAAACTGTGAACTCAATAGTTTGTACATTACCTCCCACTAATAATGTCAATGTCTATTAAGTCATTCTCAAAGGACTGTTAATACAATGTTCTGTAATCAAGTACTACACACCTACCTTATTCTGTGCCGTTCTCTCTCAATGATAATCGCGATATTCAGTTATGTCAACTCCGTTTGCTCTAGTTCAAGTTGTTCAATTGTGAAAAGTGTGGTCCAAATGCATGTATAGACACTGGGACAAGAAAGATAAGGCAATGGTCAAAGTGTACCGCAGGGCCAGAAACAACACTTCATATTGCTTCAGTTATCAAGAATATCTAGTAAGTCAACATAATAAAGTATTAACCTCAACCCAGCAAAACACACAACTAATACTGTTCAAGTACATGGTCCAGTACAGTTATAACCTGCGCCTATAGGTTATACACAGTTACAAACATTACATAAATTACTATAGAAATCTATAGAACGCTTTTTAGAGCTCTGAAAAGCTCTTTGGAAAAGTGTACTTTCTATGGAAACTCTGTAGAACTTCCACAGAACTTGAATTTCTATAGAAATTGAACTTTATAGAAACTGAATAAAATAAAATATATAGACTTGTATAGAAATTAATTACAATGTATATAGACTTCTATAGAAATGTCCTTGCTTATTTCTATACAAATATTTCAGTCTTTCTAAAGTTGTAAAGAACTGTGTCAAATGTGTACATGTGTGTTTTGGCTATCCCCATTGGTATGGCTATAGCAAAGTACATACTCGCAAGGTAGATGCATGGAATTACAACCTTTTCAACTTCAAATCAAACAGGTTATAAGCCAATTTCCCAAGATCCTAGACAAATTCTTAAAGAAGTGGTCTGAATCTCGATTGTATCACTTTATTTGAATCACTGCATGCAGTTACGACACATGCATCCTGTATCACATGCAGTCTGAAGTACAAAGAAAAACTGATCCTTTGTTTTTGTATTGTAGTGGTTCCATTGGTTGAGAGTTTAAGCAGATATCATTTGATTGGTCGATAGAACAACAACAGGTGCTGAAACGTGTTAAAAAGCAACTTTAGGATCGTTTTCATATTAAACACGAAGGCAAACCGACTAGGTGCTTTATAATGAATTTGTAAAGTGGAACACAGAAATTGACTTGTGCAGGGTTTAAACCTACGACCTCCCGATTATCGTTCCAGTGCTCTACCAAATTTTTGATTGTTTTCAATTAAACCACAAAGTAGAACTGACTGGTTGTATTATAATCATTTAAAATTGAACAAAATACATTGACCAGAGTGGGGCTTGAACCTGAGACCTCTGGATTGACGTTCCGGTGTTCCTCAATTTGTTTTGAATTGGTTTTACATTTAAACTTGCACAAATACTAGTCCAAATTTACAGAAAAAAAATTGTACGGTTTACAATCATTCATAGCACAACATTTTACATTTCTTATTGGCAAGTTAAACAAGTTGGTATATGAAAAGAAAATGAGAAATTATTTCAAGAAAATATTTATAGTATGGGTGTAAAACTAATTCCAGTATTAAAATATATAACAATTTGGTATGAAATGATTGATATGTGGTTAAGATAAACAATTACATGTATCAGGATATTTCTGATCCATCTTTTTTTTTAATGAATATTTCATAAAGTTACATGAACTATTTTTCACTGATTATCATTCACTGATTTTCCCCCCATATATTTCAGAGAAAAAAACCCCAACCCAATATGTAACCCCTAACAATATTTAGGATCAGTATAAATGCAATGATATTTTGCAAGTTTTTTCTTCAATTGATGCTTACATCTATTGGTTCTTAAATTTGGATATAACTTTATTAACCAGTTTGCATTGGACGCCGTATATACATTTTTTCCCGAATTCAAAACGGATGAAGGATAAACACGTCACGAGCAAGGCCGAAAATATCTGTCAGCGACCGGCTCCCACCGAACAAGGCCGGAAATTTCAGGGCGTGCTACCCACAGATGCTGGCCTGAACCCACCTCGGTTCGAGTTTCGTGAAAAACATTACCGCACCTGGGCCCGGTCAATGTCAGAATAATCCCGGCGCGAACTGGGTAACGGTCTGTTGACGGGACATTTCTCGTCAGATTAGATGGAACTCAAGGTCATAGGTCATATTACTGGCACGTACTCTTGAATTCATCGAAGATGTAGGCTGGAATATGCGTCTCCACACACTGTAAAAATGACATCATGAAGATGGTAAATAATCGCAACAAAAAAGTAGTTATCGAAAATACCGTCTTGAAAATGACATGAAAACATACAAAACAAAAGCAGACATTAATCAGCAGGATTTTGAACAGAATTTACATGATCTCGCCAAAATTAATTGACTGGAGCGGGGTTCAAACCTGTGAACTCCAGATTGCTGTTCCCGTGCTCTTCCAACTGACATATCCAGCCCTATGTGTGCGCATGCATTGTGTCATAATCTCCCATGAATGAATTGCAAATGTGACCCAGCACGAGTAAATGAGGCACTTTGAGACAAAAATAAAAATTGAGATTTTGATTTCATCATTTAAAGCTAAACAAGCTTTAAATGATGAAATCAAAATCTCAATTTTCATTTTTGCCTCAAAGTGTCTCATTTACTCGTGCTGGGTCACAAATGAATCATCATTTATTACAAAATAATCTTCATAATCGCAATGCTCGAGACCCAATTTGAATATGTGACCTGTTCCAACGAAACCCGGACAAAGTGGACTTTTTAGTTTTTCAGATTTTGCTTTTTTCAAATTCTCTAGGTTCTCAGCTTTAAAATGATGTATCATTTACATATGTACCCCCACCCTATCTTTCCTGGGGTCTGGATTTAGTGATAAAACCCTGACAACCTAATTATGAGATAAACAGCTTTGAAGTTCATAAAAGCGTATTATTTCTATACACAAATGTTTCACAAAATTGACAAAAAAACACACTTCTGGTAGACAGATTTTGTTAAAATTTGAGGAGATTGTAGATTAATAGTGAGTGACTTAGGAAAACCTAAAACCTCAAAATGGTAAAATCCATCCCGAAATGACTTCAGGAGTACATTGTGACAAAACACATTGTGCGACTTTGTCCGGGTTTCGTTGGAACAGGTCACATATATAACTAGTGCAGTGCCCATTCAAAATGTGCCTGCTCGGAACGGGCAAATTGCGAACACAGCGGTATCGTATTTTTGAGAACCACTTATCCAAACAACTTTAAACTTGACACTGCATATTCTTAGATCCTGAGCAATACACCTGCTGATAAAATACTGACAGAAAGTCAGAGATTTCTGGAATTATAGACAGATGAATTTCCAAAAATAATGTTTACAAATTGTGTCTGCCACCAACCTGTCTGGACAAACCAGCGTAGTATGTGAAGTCATCTAGGAACGCCAGGACGTTGATGACTTCAGCTGTCAACTCAGAGGCTTTACCACTAAAAAAGGAATAAAAACAAACAGGAAATGACTTGTATTATATTGTATTACATTGTATTACATTGTATTAGGTTGTATTAGGTTGTATTACATTGTATTACATTGTATTACATTGCATTGCATTGTATTACATTGTATTACATTGTGAGTGAGTTTTGGGTTTAGCCTGTGCCGGCATAAGTGGCCATATTCACAGCGAAAATGTGTACAAGTATAAGACAACAGGTAGTAATGAAAAACAATCAAGTGAACTGTGGAGAATATAAAAACTTGAAGTCGGAAGGAACAATTATCACAAAGGAAAAAAATGAGAACGTTTCAAAAGAATGAAAGAACTATTGTATAGAAGTATTATGGTAGATTGATTCTAGGCAGTTTTCCAGGAGAATCCCGTGGAAGGCAGGCCACGAAGGATTGCACCGTAGTGGCGTTTGGGCGAAGTGGCGTTTGGGCGAAGAGGCATTTGGACGAAATGGCGTTTGGGCGAAGTGGCGTTTGGGCGAAGTGGCGTTTGGGCGAAGTGGCGTTCCAGCAATGTGGCTTTCGAGCGAAGTGGCATTTGGGGGAAATAGCAATTGGGCAAAGTGGCAATTGGTCGAAATGGCTTTTGGACGAAGTGGTTGAGAGTGAACTGAACCACACAGTCATTCATGTCATACCCTGCTGCAGTGCTTTCTACTGACGACCGGACGTACTGTCCAAGCAACGCCAGAAACTGGTCCGTCGTATCTGAGTGAAATTGCCTCAGGAGTGTCAGGGTACCGACCACAAGCGGGGGACCGTCTAGCGGATCCTTGGGTAGCTTACCAATCATACTCCCTGTGGTCAAATAGAATATGAATACGTCATTGGGGTTTAGAAAATGATCAACAAATGATTGAAACTTCAACAAATTGTTATGTTTTTCAAATGGTATAAAGCACACAAAGTATGTTTTTGGTTATCAAGAAACCTTTAACAAATACAAATACTCCAAACAGTTTACACAATCCTATTGGGCGAGAGCCTGTTATATGGATGGTTTTAAACCTCGGATGAAACAGCAATTGGTTTTAAACACTTTTGTGTCGTGAACATGGTTGTCCTTTGATGTCTTTTGTTGGTCAAACACTGACATGGCATGCGCAATACTACCAATGAGTCGTATTTCATAGTTGTAATTGCTATCTTGTAGTATTCGTCACATCTAGCAGCATAAGTCAATTCTCAAGTCCAGTGACAACAAAAACCCAAACAGGAACCGGACAAGGAATGCCTGTAGAATGATGCGGGACTGAACAACTTGTGATTGACCTGCAATCGGCCTGCGATCGGCTAGCGATTGGCTGTGATCGGCTAATGACTGGCCTGTGATCGGCTAGCAACCAGCCTGCTATTGGCTAGGGACCAGCATGTGATCGGCTTGTGATCGGCTTTGACAGACTTGGAATCGTGTTGCGACCGTCTCGCGACTGACTTGTGACCGGTCTAAGATCGACCCGAGATTGACCCGAGATTGACCCGAGATTGACCCGAGATTGACCCGAGATTGACCCGTGATTGACCCGTGATCGACCCGTGATCGACCCGTGACTGCCTGGTGACTGCCTGGTGACTGTCTGGTGACTGTCTGGTGACTGCCTTGTGACTGCCTTGTGACTGCCTTGTGACTGCCTTGTGACTGCCTTGTGATCGACTTATATTAATTGTGAACCATCACAAGTACTATTCTGACTCACCCACGGTCTTGAGATATTGGAACTTTGGAAGCTGAGAGACAACAAACAGGAAGGTGAAGAGGGAGAAATATGGAAGCCTCTTAGTTGTCACGTAGATCTGAAGACAAAAAAACAAATAAATGAAAACAAACTTGACACAAATTACAAATTATGTAAATTAATTATGTGGACAACTTTTCATTATAAAACCAATGGCTTTAAACAACAGACAACTTTTTATTGTAAAACCACAGAATTTTAAAAACAGACATGATCATTTATTTTCCTTTGAAAGTCGTAAAAGTAAAAGAACCAGTTTTAGGGGGAGGGGTCATCTTTAAGCCAGTGGGGGCATATGGAAACCCTTTCTGATCTTAGAATTTCTGCAACTGATTAAAGAGAAATTGGGTTTGCCAGTAGAGACTTTCAATAAATAGCTAATCGCTAAAATGAAAAATGTTGTTAGAAATTACGATCATTAATTATCCACACTTGTTCTCATGAACAAGCATATTTTCCTATACATGCTCATTGCTCAATAAAAAAAAATAAAAAAAATGTTGGTATCAAACATTTAATTTTTAACATTTTATGTGAACGCTTCTGTCCAATATCTCTTAAAATCAATGTCAGAGTATGCACAAAACATAAGAAAAACAACAATCTTAAATTTTGTAGCCGTACCTTGGAGAGTGGGTTACTGATTCCAGCCGATTCTAGGTAGGATGCTAGCTCAAACATGAGAGGGTTGTCATCCTTAGGATAAGGCCTGGATGGGTCGTGGTAGTGAGCCTCAACATCGGCCAGCAAACCACTGCCAAAAAATAAACAAATTTGTTGTATTGACATGAACGAAGGGCCACATGCCCTCCGACTACATATAAATCTGTCCATAAATAAGCCGTCCAATTTTTCGTGTCCCCGTTACATCTGACATAAAATTGAATTATACCGTTAAATCTGTGAAACCACGAAAAAAAAAAGTAGTCATTTTTGTTGTCAGTAGAAAGCATAAATATTGTATTATTAACCAGTTCACGCCGGATGACGTATATAAACGCAAATATTTCCCCAGATTAAAAACGGATGACACATAAACACGTCACTAGCAAGGCCGGAAATGTCTGTCAGCAGCGAGCAAGGCCGGAAATGCGCGGGTGTGCTTTCCGGTACTATCAGCCTGAACCTGCCTCGAATCGAGTTTCGTTAAAGATAATCCCGCACGTCGGCTCAGTGATGTGAAAATAATCCCGGCGCGAACTGGGTAACAGGTAATCATTTGGCTAGAAAACATTGTGTAAAGCATGTTGGTGTATAAAACTACCTTCAGCTTGCTCCAGCCACCTTCCAACTTTTACCCCCACATTTTTGTCATACAACCTCAATCCTTTGAAATCCTCTGATAAAATCCTTCTCTAAGACAAACCAGATTTGAGGATTTCAGCAGAGTTTGGGAAGGGTTAAGACTAAGAAACTCACAAGTTCATGGTCTCCAAAGCACTGGCAAGAAACTTGGACTCAAACTTGCAGGAGAAGTTGAGTTCGTTGGCGATCTGCCTGCGAAGAAGTTGCATCTGTCCAAGCTGCAAGTACAAAATAACAACATTATTAGCCTAGGTTTTTTTCTCAGGATTACAACTTGCAGGTTGTTGTAGCAGTTCTTTCCTCACCTTCCACCGCCATTTTCAATATCGCGGACAGAGGTGATTCAACAACTGTTTGGTGAAAGAACACAATTTTACACAAACAATCGTGTTAACAAATATTTGTATCCTCATTTAAGATGTTTAGAATATTTTAAACGATGTGCCGCCACGCCAAGTTTCGTGAAATCGATCGTACATTTATCGCGCAGCTTGGCAAAAACTTTTGTACAAGTCCTGTGCATGGTGCAAGCTGCACACACTTCATAAAATTGTTTTATAAAAGCTACACCACCACATTTATTTCCTTTTACGTATCGATTGTATACCAACCTTGAGAACAAGGTTGACAAATGGCGCCCACATCTTGCCTGCCCTGGTTATATAGTGGCTGTACACTTTGCTGGGGTTACCTGTTTAGAAAACACGGGAAGGAGGAAATCACATCGCAATAGTAGTTAAAGGCAATGTACATTATTTGCAAACATCGAAAACCAAACTACCAAAATTATGAAATACCTTACTTGACTGTAAGTGAATATTAGTCTCAAGCATCCTGTGAAATCACGGCACTTGTTGTGCCGGCATATAGAACAAAACCCAAAATATTTCTAATCAAATTGAGTAAGAACTGGAACTAATTAGAAAAACATAGCGAGTGAGTGGGGAGGTTTTCTTTTGTGACGAACTACTCACTAATGAGTCCCTTGACTGGATTGAGCGTCTTCATGAGTGTGCCAAACATCTCAAGCCAGGATTTCTCACGGAGTACGCCGTGCTCCATGTACCTCAGGAATTGCTGTAGCTCTCTGACCATCATGAAGCACATTAGTCGATCCAGTCCGGTCAGGCCGCAAGTCCCGATACTTTGCTAAAACAAAATAACAAAAAACGATACTCTTAATTCTTATCTGCGGCCAATTTCATAGAGCTGCTAAGCACAGAAAATTGCTTAGCATGAAAATTCTTCCTTAGCAAAAACAGGGTTACAAAATAAATTTTCAGGTTATGTATATTGTTGGTGATCGGTATTCAGCAGGTTTTTGCTTGGTCTAAAAAGCACACTGAGTTTTGGCTGGTAACTTGTTTTTACTGAGCAAGACTTTTTTGTGCTTAGCAATTTTTGTCTACTTAGCGAAAATACTTACCCTGACTTTGGAGAAGACTTTGATGTCCAGCACCTCTTGTTTGGTCTTGACGTCATACCAAGTCTTCATCTGGTCGATGTAGGAGGTAGACCTGAATTGAACAAGTGGTAAACAAAAATAAATGTCACCTTCGTTATTCATAAGGGAATAAAAAGGTGGTTGGAATTGGGACCATTTATATACGGATTCTTTGGTTGTATTGCACATGCTGCTGGAGGTTTCAACCAATGGAAGGATCATGGACCAAACTTCAATGGAGTCAAAATATAATGCGACACCGAAAAAACTGTTAAAACTGGCTGGGTAATGTTGTAGCGGCCGTTTAAACAAACCCATGTGTCAGGCTCTCGACCAATAGAAATGGCTAAACTGTCTCGGGTGTTTATGAACGACTCTTATTAAAGCATAAAGAATCATTTGCATTAATCTTCTACCAAATTATTATCAAAAGGCTTACTTGCATTAAACTGGTACTGGTATTAAACATCCCATGAGATTATTCCATCTGGCTTGCTGTAAATTAGAGAAAGGTGAATAATGCAAACAAAGTTTACTGTGTACTAACCTCGGATCTGTGATTCTGAGAATCTCCCTCACCAACCTCCCCATGAAGTTAATGGAATTGTCCACCGGTTGGAACTTGGGAATGGGGATGGTTGGTGATTGGTAGATGCTCTGCCAATCATGGACCTGGGATAAGAGACAACAATAGGAGACTGGTTTCTGATTGGTCAAAGCATTTTGGGGCTAGCTTAATCGTAACCTTTGCAAATCTACCAAAATGATTGGTTGGTAATCTAGTCAATCCTACCTTAGTCCTCAAGAAGCTGTTGCATTCTTGCTCCATGTTGTAATTGATGATTCGTGAGGTTTCCTCTTGCCAGATCTTCAGGCCGTGGATGTTGACGTAGTCTTGAATATATTCAAAGGAGCGGACGAATCCATCCATCTTGGCACCGAGGGCATCCAGTCGTTGCATTAACTCACTGGTCTTAATAAACAAAAAGCAAATAACAAGCAATTAAGTGATCGGCGGTTTGCAAATGTTGCCTTTTTCTGCGGTGGATGTCCGTGTTCTTAAGATGTTGGGCATTCGTACACGACAACCACTAATGAAAACGAGATGAATTTTGAATTTCAAAAGTTGTGATGATCGATCCCCACCCAAGGATCACTCCATCCAAGTTACATTAAAATCCATCAAATTATGTAGACAAAGAAACATTTGAAGCTTATTTGAACAATGACCTCTAAAGGAAAATAAATAATTGTGTCTTCCAACCCAAGGGTCACTGCATCCAATTTTGATCAAAATCGATAAAAGTATGTAGATAATTTAACTTTCTCCTAAAAACTTAACCTGAAACATACATACGGTTATTAGAAGATGCAGATATACGAGTCCGTGGTCATCAATACATAATTTAGGTCTGATAAGTATCTCCCAAAACTTCAATTAGGCCACAAAAAAAAATAATAATACAAATTCCACCCCAGCAGATATTCTGGCCCATATTAAAAAATCAGATTTCCCGACTTTAGACTCATTTTGCTAGACCCTATATATCACAAATTTGTAGTTATTAATAAAAATGGAATTTCTGAGCTGGTTTTCCATACCTTAGCTTTAGGGTTGAACATAATGCCGTGATGCAGAGCACCCGCTACCTGTTGAACCAACTCTTTGCGGATGCCGTCCTCCAACAGCAGCTTAGGGTCGACTTTGATGATACCGACTAGCGTCGTCTTCATCATCAGAATACCCTCTGTGAAGACCGAGATGGAATGGGTCAGTCTCGCAACCTAGAGTCAAAACAAGAAAATACGCACAAACAAAACTAGAGATTCATGTTCGATGAGTTACAAATGCTGAGTGATCATGCAGAAAACTATTTTCATTAGATATTGACCTGTTGAGTTGTGAATATTTTGATGTCGGGGAAAAAAGAATCATAAAATGCAAAGTGCTTTTTAGGAGAGCAATATCTAGCCTATTTTCGCTATTACCTTATTTAACCTGACCACAAATGACCTTTGACCGCAGTATGTGACCTTTAATGTTACATCACATGGAAGTTTTCATATTGCATATATGACCCAAGATTAATTGCAATTGGAGATTAAGTTTTCAAATTAGACCAATTATACAATTCTAGCCTCTTTTACAACTTGACCTCAAATGACCTTTGACATTAGTACTTGGCCTTTAACACTAGCAGCAATGTTCGTGAAATATAAGACATTTGCCCAAGCCAGAAATTCAGGTTGTTTTTTCAGGTTCAGTTCTGTTTTAGTCGGTTAAGGTAAGTTTTTCCGAGATTTGTTGTCTTGTCTTGTCGGTTTTTATCTTTCATGTTTCTGGTCGGTTTGGCATGATCCACCCAACCCTATGCATCACATTACATCACAACACTTACGTCGTATCTCATATCCAGCTGAGCAAAATCTCTCAGCTTTTCTTTCTCGAGTCTGGTAGGCACCTCCTTGATGTGATGAGTCTGCAACTGAATGATCTGAGACAGAAGGCTAAACATGGTCTGGGGGATGATCTGCAGCACCTTGCGGACGTAGGCCACCAGCTCGCTGGAGTAGTATTGAGAGACACTGACGAGGTCTGGGCTGTTGGCTTGGTTGATTCGGATCAGGGGAAGGTCGAGGGCGGAGGCGAGCTGGGAGAATCAAACCAGAGAATGGAAGTAGGGTACGGTATTCTGAAAGTCGCAGGTTCCAAGCCTGCTCCTGTCAATGTCTTTGTTAGTAGTATTCATAAAGTGCACATATCCACCAGTATTGGTGGTAAATGTGCTTTATTTTTATTACTCTGCTTATTGGGCTATTGAAACATTTCAAAGACAATCTCAGCTCGCTGGGAAGTATACAGCAAGCATGTGAGTAACTACCAATAAAAAAGAAAATAAATAATGGTCAGAAACTAGGTCAGACTAGACTTTTTACCTTAAGGAATGTTGCTCTTAGTTTGGTGACCAGAGCAGGGTTGCCTTTGATGCCTTGCTGCATGTAAGGAGTGTATCTGGAAAAAAAAGGAACTCAAACAACTGAGATGACAAAATACTAAAAAAATAAAAATCAAATCAAAAACCAAAACACAAAGAGCATAAAATGCAACAATGCCTGCCATATGCCTAACATAAACTACATCTGCTACAATCTCGATCACAGTAACTTATGAACCTAGTCATAACACAGATCCCAGACAATCACAGATACGAAAGTGTAGTAAGACAGATCTGAGATGTCAAATACAAAAAAAATTCCATACATAAATTACAATAAGTTACCTAGGTGTCTGCGATTATGGTCATAACATAGATCACAGACAATCGTAGATACTTTTCATAAAACAGATCTGCAATGATGTCGGATACAATAAACTACCATACATAATTTAAAATTAGTTACTTAGGTGTCTGTGAACCCAGTCATAACAACGATCACAGACCTTCACAGAGCTCCCATGCATAAAACATATCTGCGACAATTTTTGATACACTAAACTCACATACTACTTAACATCTATGTGATCTTCATCATAACACCAATCACAGACAATCACAGACACTTACGTGTCAATGAGCTCCCATGCATAAGACAGGTCTGCGACTATCTGCATTGTGATGAGCACCTCTTCCTTGATGTTGATAGTACGAATCATTTGATGCAGAAACTTGCGCGTGTCCAGGAGAAACTGACGAACCTGCAAGTTACTCTCCAACTGGTGAAACTCTTGCACCTAAAAACGGCAAGAAAAATAAATACAAAATTGACTGGAGCGGGGTTTGAACCAACAACCTCCGGATCGCCATTCAAGTGTTCTACCAACTGCGAGTTGGTCAGACGTCGACACTTAGTAAACGGGAGGTCGTGGGTTTGAGTCACACCCAAACAAACTTGCAAAAGTGTTTGCATCAAAGTGTAGCAGACTTTTCCCACCTGATGCATCTTGCTATGCCAGAGATAAGTCGATGAGGGGACACAAACCAACCTAAATCATTTGATTACCTCTTCTAGCGCTTGTATGAGTTGGACAATCTTGCGACCGGCTGCCGTCGAGTCATCGTAGTTGAGGGACGTAATCTGCTTGGCCATCTCGGCAAACCACGCCTGCAAGTTATCTAGACAAACCAAACAAAGGGATCTTTCTTTAACGAGTATCGCCAAAAGTCTAGACCACGAGCCCAACAAGGCGAGGTCTACAAACTAGATAGATCAGAAAATAGCATAAAAGTCATAGTAACAGAACATATTTGTTTAAATTTTTTGGAAATGTATTCGATTCAGAAGAATACAAACGTAAACAAGCAGTAATTCGAGATCAGTGGTCAAGTGGTAGACGTCTGCACTAGAAAGCAAAAGGTAGTGGGTTCGAGTCCAACCAGAGTGGTTTTTTTTTCGAACAGTCTCCATTATACAGTGTTTATAAAATACGTCAATAAAGGACAAAATTCAGTTTGAAGTTTACATCACCCCGACGCAAATTCCATCTTATGAAACAGTCCCTCTTGCCTTACCATTTTTGGCGACTCGGGTTAACGGTTTGGTTCCTGAGAACACCTCTCCAAGCTCAGTCATTCGCTCCACGCTCTCCTGTTTGTACAATTCCCACTTCTTCTGCTTCTCAGATAACATCTTCTTAAACATCTGTAAATACAGGTCAATTGCAGGTCAACCGCAGGTCAACCGCAGGTCAACCGCAGGTCAACCGCAGGTCAACCGCAGGTCAACCGCAGGTCAACCGCAGGTCAACCGCAGGTCAACCGCAGGTCAACTGCAGGTCAATCGCTTGGTTCTCCCAGAAGAGAAAATATCTAATTAGTTTAAACCTAACAGTGCCAAATTCCAGCATGAATTTTCACACACACTATGGTTAAATCTGAGACCTTCATTCATGTGTTTTGGAAACATTTAGGTTGACTGTGGGTATTTTTTGGGGAAGTTTGAAGCTACCAGAGTTGAAGGGGTTGGGAGCATCTTGAGAATCCATCACTTAATCAGTGTTTATTGAATATGGCGATGGATAAAGAGAAAATGATTCTTACCTCCTTGAGTTTAAACTCAAACTGCGCCGTATCCAACAACAGCTCAAAGAGCATCTTGTGATGGAACTTAGATTCCAAGAGCATGGCTTCCTTCATTTGTCGTAACTTCTTGTTAGCATCCCAAGCTGTAAACAAATGATGGTAAACAACAAATAATGACATGTCGTATCAGTAGGAGGTAAACAAAAACAAAAATCATTAAATATTCCTCACGTCCATCAGCTGTGTGCAGCATGAGCCATCGTAGGTTGACGTTACTTTCTCTCAGACAGTTCATGAGTTTAGGAATGTTATCCAGAACAAATTCCTCCGTCAGCGTTCCTTCCGTCAGATACTGGCGTAGGAGCTTGATCAGTTGGGCGACCTTCCGGTTATGATCGACAGTCTGTCGAGGAAAAGAAGAATGTTTGGTTGTTCGTGAATTTGGAATTTGTAACTATAATATTTGACGATATAGTTTAAAACATTTAAAGTTACATGCCAACTATCAACTTAATTATTTGATGAGATTTGATGGTTTGCAATCTATCGAACAAAATATTGTTTATTGAGGGTGCTTACCAACATTTTGACGTTGTTCAATTCCAATGTGTTGTTTAGAGCTGTACGGGCAGCTTTGTATGGCTCCCACATATCTGCTAAGTTGACGATTATGCCCATATACACACTTATCGTCTGAGGAAAACAAACAAAATCAAGTTATCAAAAGAAACATTCAATATGGTAGCCAAATGAGTTATAACGAGTTAGAAATTTGGCGCTAGCCCGTCGCTAACCCGTCGCTAGCCCGCCGCTAGCTCGTCGCTAGCCCGTCGCTAGCCCGTCGCTAGCCCGTCGCTAGCCCGTCGCTAGCCCGTCGCGAGTCCGTCGCGGGTCCGTCGCGAGTCTGTCTTTGGATGAGACTTTCTTGAATGACTCACCCAGTTATCGGGGAAATGCTTGTCCACAATCTCCCTCATCTTGGCCTGCTGGTTGTAAAGCATCTCTGGAGAGAAGTACAGAATGACGTACAACATGGCCGCTTGCGTGGCTAGAGCAGTGCTACGATGCTCCGGTAACGGATAGGCTGAGATCTGTTTGGAAATTAACACATAAATGCCGTGATTTTAATCATTGAAACTGGACAGTAAATCTTGTAGACTCCTTGTGCAAAGTACCCTCCTCTCATGTACAACAATTAATCTGTTACCTGGTTGTAGATGTCATCCGATCGTAACCTGGCAATCACCATTTCAATGAAATTCGCGGGAATTGGAATGCGTCTGTTGAGATACAAAGATTTACGGCGTAAAACGATCAATATATGAGAAGAAAAAATAGAACAAAACAAAGAAGGGAGCAAGATTGGAAAGTTTGGTTGACTAGGGGTTGATTTTGTATGTAACTTATGCCTGCACACTCACAGCATCGTGCGAATGCCTCTGGTCAAACGATGGTTAAAAGTCCTGGCTCCCCGCTAAGCTTTATGAGGCGAGTTGCTATTGGTTACCAGTAAGTCCCGGACAAATTGTGCCTGAAAACACGGCATCCGATGCGATCGGAGCTAAAGTTTAGAGTGATGGATATTCTTACTTGAAGTAGTTTTCTGGGTAGTTAAGGGGTCTTTTAGCCAGGGGTCCCACGTGGAAGCCAGTTGATCGGAGGAGTTTGCAGACGTCATCCATGTTAGAATCCACTGCAGCCTTGGCGGCACTGCAAGATAAGAAACCAATAGCAATACTTAAGGCCTAGACCGGCAAACGTGGCGGTATAGACTGAGACGAACTGCTGCACATTTTGAATGGCACTGCACTAGTTAAAAATATATCAGTGTTGGGCAAGGTTTGTAGGTAAATTAGTGATGGTTAGGGGTAGGGTCATGGACTTACCTGTATCTGTGATATGACACCAGCATTCGTTCCCTGACTTGACCCTCGATTCTCATATCCACTACAAGAAGCATCACGCCATACAGATACAAGGATTCACACTAATCAGAAAGAAATGGACGTAGTCTTGGGTTATTTCACAACACTACTATTCCTTACCTTTACTCATTGATTAGTGGTTTTAATTACCAGGAGCTGTTTGCCGTCTTCATTGAGAAGCACAGTCTCCAGTGTTTGTTGAATGTAAACTCCTTCTTCGAGGTCCTCGAGAAATCTATGAAATAAATGAAAATCGCTCAAATTTGATTGCCGATTGTTACAAGATGAAATATCGCAGGTCTGTCCCAGGTCAATCGCAGGTCGGTGGCAGGTCGGCGGCAGGTCGGTGGCAGGTCGGTCCCAGGTCGGTCCCAGGTTGTTCCCTGGTTATTTGACCAAGAACATATGGATCTGCAAAACACAACTGAAAACTAAAGAGGCAACAATTATGTTTCCTTACCGATTGAGATCTGTAGCATATTTATGGATTCCCTCAAAGGCAAGATAGAATCGTCGCAAAATGTCGATATGATTCTCCCGGAACATTTCATCAAGGTCTTGGAGTTCCTACACACAAAAGCAAATATTACCTGTGTTTAAATGTACAGTAGACCAGTAGTAGCTGTTTATATCTTTAACCAGTTCTTGCTGGGATTATTTTAACATCACTGAGCCGAGGCGCCGAATTATTTTTAATGAAACTTGATCCGAGGCGGGGTCAGGTTGATAGTACCGGGAAGCACACCCACGCATTTCTGGCCTTGCTCGCTGCGATCAGACAGTTTTCAACAGTAATTTGGTTAGTTACTTTTTGGATTTCTGCAAACTATATAATTATTATTATTGCCCCTGGTTTAGATCAAGATGAGCTGTATAACTTACTATAACTTGGATTACAACTTACAAGCATCAAACATCAAGAACTGGGGCCAATTTCACTGAGCTGCTAAGCACAAAAATTTGCTTAGCACAAAAAAGTCTTGCTCATTAAAAACAAGTTATCAATATCAGCAAAAATTCTACGTGTTTTTCATGCTAAGCAAAAAAACAGCTGATTATCAATCAAAAAGAATAAAGATCACGTGAAAATTTTGTCTGTAACCTTGTTTTTACCAAGGACACATTTTCATGCTAAGCAAATTTTTGTGCTTAGCAGCTCCGTGAAATTGGCCCCAGATGATTTACACATTTACATATTACACCGACAAATAATGCTTAGTGTTTGCCAAATTAAATGAAATGCTTACAGGTCTAGAGTCGATCTTATTGTCGTAGAATTCCGATGCTTTGAAGTAGTTGAAATCAAACAAGATGTCGCCATACTTCATCTGATCAAATTTAGTCTCCAGCTTGAAGACTGGTGGGATGAAGTCGGCGAGACGTAGCAGCTCGGCGATGATTGCGTTGCCACGGGAGACCAACTTGAGGAGCGTTTGCCCGCAGAGGTTGTTGTCGGCCAGAAAGTCTGCCATGTTGATTTACCGGTTAGCTTTGCACTAGGAGACGCTGTGTAAATGTGTTGGACAGACAAACAGATGGACAAATTATTGCAACCTGGCATCACTTTTTTATTCATTATGTCAATTGAAGGTCAATCAGAAAACAGTGTAGTATCCTGACGCTACTTCAGCAGTTGTGTACAAAGTCTATGGAGAGTCAAGAAAATGTTTAGTTTCCCAACAAAATTGGAAATGTTTCTCAGTCCTATTTTCATGTTTTTTCAACATTTTTGCACTGACTGACTTCCAATCATTGGGATGATACATTTGTATTGGAAAGAAAATACAGCTTCAGGTCGAAACATTCTTTCTGTCGATCAGGGCAAAAATTTTAAAAAGACAAATCTTGGACGGAGAAAATGTTTCACAAATTTTTGTTTTGTTAGAATTTAGAAAACACTGAAATAAAAAGATTATTGACTTTCCATATTCTCTCGTTCAGACATCCGGGACCCTCGTTTATCTTTCCATTGTTTATGCACATAAAAACAATATACTACATAACAAATGAAAAAAACCAAAAAAACAGTTTACTTTACCCTACCCTACCTACCTAGCCTACCCCTCCCACCCCCCACCCCCCACCCCCCACCCCCCTCCTGTACGATCTCGCGAATGACAACTCCCACTTTCTTGTTTCTGACAGTGTGACAGTAACTTTCTGTCAGCTTGCACCTCAAAATGTCAGAGAAAATACTTTCATTGTTGACGCAATTTATACGCCAATAATCTTGAAAACTAATGCACGTGAATTCAGAATAAAACCTACCCAGATAATTAGTATTTTAGTGGTTGAACAACAGTAGAAATCTGTGGGAATTCTGCCGACGAAAGAAAACCATTTTATATAAATTGTTAGTATGGGACCGTTTGTGTATGAATAAAACTTCATTGCAAAAGCGGTTTCAGAGTCTGGAGATCAGACAAGGTCAGGCGCTTTTGACTTGGGTCGTTTTCTAAACCTTAGTTTAGATTCCATTTCGGCTTCATCACCGAAGCATAAACGACCCACAACGGAGATTGGAAAACGGCCATTGGGCCATTTCGAATCCCTGGCTTCATTTCATACTCGGCTTAAGGCGATTTTAGGCTCCCCAAATGTGAGAACTCCCGATACCTGGTTCGATTCAGAAACATTTATTTTGTTAATAATAATTTACCAAATTTTTTCAAATATTTCTTCTCAATTATTCGGAAGCCGGAGGCGAACCAAACCAAAGCCAATTTAGTGTTCATCCTCATTCCTGCCTAGCAGAACTCTGATTATAATCCCAATAATATTATGAAACATCTCATTAACCAGTTCGCGCCGGGATTATTTTAACATCACCGAGCCCACGGGCGGGATTATTTTTAACGAAACTCGATCCGAAGCGGTTTCAGGCGGATAGTGCCGGGAAGCACACCCACGCATTTCCGGCCTTGCGCGCTGCTGACATACATTTCCGAACTTGAACTTGGCGTGTTTATGCGTCATCCGTTTTGAATTTGGGGAATTTTTTGCGTTTATATACGTCATCCGGCGCGAACTGGTTAAAACAAAAATAAGGTAAATTTTCATTTATTTTAATAATTAATTTTAAAAGTTGATGTAACTGGCTTGAATTATTTATGTCGTTGACTTGTATCCTATGAAACAAAACAATTTGTTTTTATATATATTTATTTATTATTATCAAAGACAAAATACTATATACCTTAATGAGACTATTGTCTGCATACTTTAATTGTTCTAGCTAAAGACTATAACTACACAAGTAGAATTCAAAATTGCACGAGTTTTCCTTGATAAATTTAACTGAAAGTCAGATTATCTTTGACAAATATATGCAGTTTTGTCAAAAATAAATAAAAGTGAAATTAGGAGCATACTAGAAAAAAAGTAACAACTGTATACACATATTACAAAACAGCAATCCCTTATTGCGGGTTGGTGGTCATACATTTTCAAGTTTGAAAAACACAGAAACATATTGTTTGGCACGTAAAAATACTGTACATTGGTCAAAATCCTTTTTCAAGTTAAAAATTGATACACTCAAATTCATACTTTAGAAAAATCGAATAAATTTGAACATGTTAATAAATTGAAACCATTACCACATGAATACAGTGAATAGTTTAATTTTTTTTCACAGATTTTTGCAATTTTATTTCACAGATATAAATTGTTCTCGAGGCTAAGGCAGTTTATAGAATAAAAGTCAAAAGGTTCGGCACTTAAATCTACAATCATCATCTTTAAATAGTACAAATTATATATACATATCAACAAATTCCTTTTGAAAAATATTTGTGTTTTACTGTTTTCAGGAAACAGCCCCTGTTCTTGACTTGTTGAGTTTTACGAAGCTCTCTTTTTCACGTTTATGATTAGGTTGATGAGTTGACCGAAGCTGACGTTGATAAATAGGCCAATGAGAACGCAGATCCACCATTCCCATACCAGGGGGAAACTGGCGTTTACTGTAGATTCAAAGAAATTAGGTTTTTTTTGACATCATGAAAATTAGGATTATATTTACGGTAGTTTATATAAACATAAATTGTTTTTTCTGTAATTTTCAATAATAGATGGATTTGGTGGCAAGTATTTTATAGCAAATATTGTCACACTAACCTGTTTAAAATTTTGTGTTCATACATGCTGTAGTCTGGTTCCCTGACCCTACTTCATACAAGTGAATTGATAGCACTCTAAGTATTAGGTTTAGAAAACTATATTTGCTGATTTACCCATTCACAGATGTGGACTAAAATGTGGACTTAATTAATTTGAAAAATTTGGGCATTTTTAAAAAATAGTCCTGTTTTTCCCAACAAAGGTTTTTGCATCGATGGTTGGCTGACTATCGATAGAAAATTCCACTTTTATTGAAAACCATAACACGCCAGGTATCGTGTTTTCACAGAATGCTCGAGTTAAAACTTATATACTTACAGTACAGTTAAGTAAGGTATTATATAATACTAGATCAGTAGTGTTTTATGTTTCCAAATGGTGTATATTACCTTTAAGTAATATATTTCATTCCTTGTTTATTAATTTTGTTACTTCTTATTTATTTTTCTGTTCCTATTTCTCACCTGCGCAGGTTATTGCTGAGTGAATTACGGTAACTGTAACAGAAAAATCCCACAGACGCTGGGGTAGAAACGCCAAGAAAACAAATGTTGAGACAAAGAAGGTGGATTCCAATGCTACAAAATCACCTAGATTGAAAAACAAACCAAGGATTCATTTGGGGTACAGCACACAGTACCACAAAATACTGCACAATTCTCATCATAGGCCAGTGTAGTACTGCATATTGCAGTTTACTCAATTAGTATTTTGTAGTATTGGGTAATATATATGTACATACGTGTATATATATGTATATATATATATATATAGTATTATGTTATTAAAGTAAATAACATGACAAATTTTTAAAATTGACATACCAAGAAAGGGCTGTGTGCTCCATTTTGTAGAATTTGTAAAAATATTTTCAAAACTCTCGTAGTGGAATGGAATCATGCCATCAAAGTTGTTTAATCTAGTAAAGGGAAGAAATATAACAGAATTACATTTTTTTAATCATTGAAGTAGCCTATTAATTAAACATGAATTTAAAAAAAAAAAATCATTGTGGTTACAAGCAACAAGCTATATAGTATTATTACTCGGGCAAATACAAAGTTGCGAATCTTCTATAAATTTATGCAAATCTCATTAAAAACTTTATTTTTAAGTACTCACTTAAAAATTCCATGTACGAGACTGGCTGTAATGTAGAAAACTGTATAAAATGACGTCAGGCTCAGGAGCAAACAGAAAATCACAGACTGAAAAGAGAAAAACTTCCTAATTAAAAGACATATTGTTGGTACACTAATATAATTATGGGGAGGGAGAAGAGGACACACTAATAAGGTGTTTATGGTAATATTATGCACCATCTTGTACACAAGGTAAATTTACACGCGTTGCTACTGCCAGTAGAACAAAACACAATCATCATACTTAATAGTAATTTAGTAATAGTATTAAAGACCTGAGACGTTACGTCATGGCTTTGTTTACATATGCACTTTCTTATTCATTCACTTCACTTTATTTCCAATACATACACAGTAAACAAATTATTTTAACAATAAATAAAAAAATGTGCATAAACAAATGGTAGAAATTCACAAAAAAGCATGGCTTGTCTTGTGTGGGAATCGCAATTTTTTTACGTTAGTTTTAGATAGGCAATAATATAAAGTGGAATTGCAATTAATTATTAATAATATGCAGATAAAATATTTAAAATATTTAAAGTCAGTCAAAAACAAGGAGAAACCGATTGTTTAACAGTCAATGAGTCAATCTAATATTGTGCATATAATCTAATATTATATCATAAAAACATAGGAAAGTGCACATGTCACTTTGTGTAAAGTGTAAACAAAGCGTGACGTCATTATATCATGATTATGATTGTCATGTGTAAATGATAACCGTCCATGGTACGGTATTTAGGCCTAGACTAGTATTTAGTACCATCGAAGAAGAATATTCTATTCTAGGAAACAGTCGTGATGCATGCTTCTCCTTATCGAGTGACATTCTGAAGGCAAAAACGAACGGAATAAACCACCAATCGCCAACTGTATAATACTGATGATGTACTTGTAAAAACACAGCTAGCGCGCGCCGGTGGGATATAGGGCGCCCTCTAGCAATCTTGAAAAGGAATTAATCTTTCGCGGCAAATTTCTCAGACGGATTAATGTTTCCTAACCATTTAACCTAATGACTTCTTATAACTTAAGCTTCCGATAATCGTGCTAATTTGACATACACACAAAATATATCTTAACATTAGATTTAAGTTCATGTCTGGCTCAGTATCTTTGTATTTACAGATTATTAGAGTTTTTGGCCACTTCAAATGTTCACCTTTCGCGCCAAAAGACACTTTACTGCTCCAGTGCACAACAATAACTTGCCGCGATTAATTAACACACGCACAATTTAAATTTTATGACATTTTCTCTCCTTTTATAAAATCAAGAACTAGAAGAGTAAACGAAATATAAAAAAAATAGATTTATTAGGGCCAATTCCAGTTTAATTTTATTACCAAAGGGATTACTTTTTGTGAATGGCGAACGAACAAATCTTCATTGGAAGCTGTTGAACGTTTAATCGACTTCAATGCAAAAATATTGTTTGTTCGTCGATGAATTATTTTTGATCAAATTAGTAAGATATTTTGCCGTCAAAAATGGTTAAAACCAGACGATCTTCGCCGTTAGAAGACCACGACTATGGGGAGGAGTTTGTGTATTTGAGTAGCCGGAGAAACAGGCGACAAATCCGGCCAAAAGAGGAGGTATTTCACGGAGTTTTTTTAGATGGTTTTGTTCGTTTTTGTTCTGCTCGGCGCACACATTCGATTTGCACGGGGAATTAAGTTCCCGCTGTCAACATGCGCTGCAAAGCTGCCGTTATTTCTTTTATTTGGAAAGAAATCTGCGTGTAGGCTATACAATTTACAGTAAATCTCTGCCCCCGGCCTTGGAAACGATTTTTAAAATGGATTTTGGGATTTTAATAACTAAATTCCCAGAACAGAAGTGAGAACAAAAGAAAATCAGTAGATACGATAACGATTTGTGTAAATGTGTATACAATTATTACAAATATTGTTTTGGGGGTTGTATTAAATTGACCTTTGACCCATATTGGTATAAACAAATGGGGATGCATCCATAATTATTTACTACATAAGTGAGTGAGTGGTCATTCTGATTTTCATCTTAATTTTTATGTTAACTGTTTTGTAAATAGGTTAATGTGAGTTCTAGCAGTGATGTGACTACTCAGAACAAGCATGACCGCAGTAATTTCCACGAGAGTGTTTCTGCTGTCGGTATGCCTACCAGCGGCAGCCCTGCTCAGTCAAGAATACGTAGAAGGTAAAATTGGAGATGACCTATTTGAAGTTATAGCATATCGTAAATTGGCTAACACCTAACGACTTTTTGTTTAAGAAAATTAGAACAAGGGCAAAGCTATGTAAAAAAAAAAAAAAAAAAGGGAAAAAATGTTGCAACCCTTAAGCTTCTTCCTTCATATATCATCTCAATGAAGGTCAATCAGTGCAAAATACAAGAATCTGAGACTGACGAACATTTTCAATTTTGTTAGGAAAAACTTGTTATCGACTTCCATAGACTTTGTACACAACTGCTGAAGTGGCTTTAGGATACTACATACTTTACCGTGGTGTTGCCTCAAACTATTATCTTATTCCATTTCTTTATGTTGCCTTTACTCAAGCATTTTCATAATTCCATAATTGACACAGTTTTATCCCTTTTTGGTTCTACTAGACCCATGCGGATAGACGATACACCACTGGCCACCTACAGTCCAGTTCGGACCAGGAGGTCTGCTATAAAAGTGGAACCACAACAGGAATCACTGGCACTGACGGAACCAGTCACGATTGAGAACATTGACTTAGCTGACTATGAGGAGGATGATCGCGAGTTTGTGCCCCGACGCAGCATGCGAGCCAGAAAGCCTCTGTATACAACCATGAACACTAATATGATCGGTAGGAAAATGGTTGACTTTCATTTATTAATTCTTTTAAAGGAAATAATGTTGAATTTACTTCTTAGTGCATTTTGTGGCTAAGCCTGACTGAAAACTATATCAATTTTAAGTTTTTTAAATGCAATCCATCATAAGTACACCTTAACCCTATCATAAGAACATCACAAGTCCATAAGTCCATCACAACTCTAAAGTAAGCAAATTACCAGTCCATCATAAACAAATTACAAGTCTATAAGTAAACCACAACTTCATCATAAGTCAATCACAACTCCATCATTGGTCAATCACAACTCCATCAATAGTCTATCACAACTCCATCATAAGTCAATCACAACTCCATCATAAGTCAATCACAACTCCATCATAAGTCAATCACAACTCCATCAATAGTCAATTACAACTCCATCAATAGTCAATTACAACTCTATCATAAGTCAATCACAACTCCATCATAAGTCAATCACAACTCCATCATAAGTCAATCACAACTTGATCATTAGTCAATCACAAGTCCATTTCTTTTTTCAAATAATGTCTCAAATTTGTTAGTCAATATTTTTTTTATGAATGGAGTACAAGCCAGCTAGTCTGGTTCTCTGACCTGACAAAACCTTGAAGTGATTACAAACCAAGAATTGTAAACAAATTGGTCTCTTTTTTTATGCAGTCAATCATGTGCTGTCTGCATTACAAGAGGACAAAGTCTCCAAACCTGTTCAAAAGAAAATAATCGATGATGATGATGATGAAGACGAAGAACAGCAAGAAGGATCTGAGAATGACGTAAAGAGTGGAATTGATATATAAAAAAACACTAACAAACGAACTGTTCTGGAAGTAGTCATAACCCCTGGCCCCTTTCAATACATTTATCAGTGTTAGTTACACATCAATCATGTTTAACTCTACTGATAACAAGTTTTTCTACTTTTCTCTAGTTTTGTTTCCCCTTTCTCCTATTTTTTCTACTTCTTTATTGTAATTACAACTATTTCCAAATTTTTCCTACAATTTTTGTCGCACTATTTTGAAAAATTAAATATTTGTATAGCGGTGTGTGACACTGTCATGTGTAAATCACACAATGGTGGGCTTTGGGTGCAGGAGTACTGCAACTGTACTTCCAAGAGCTTAGTTGAGGATGGAGCATAAGTGTTACACACTGTCCTATGTAAATCACACAAGAAGGGCTTTGGGTGCAGGAGTACTGCAACTGTACTTCCAAGAGCTTAGTTGAGGATGGAGCACAAGCGTTGTGAGTACAGAACATGCCAAATGAGGCTTATGATGCTGT
Organism: Crossaster papposus; assembly: GCA_037893245.1. Lineage (NCBI taxonomy): Eukaryota > Metazoa > Echinodermata > Asteroidea > Velatida > Solasteridae > Crossaster > Crossaster papposus. The sequence continues at coordinate 1,413,438 of JBAIAA010000193.1, forward strand.
GGACTTTGTATCACTGAAAACTACTACATTGTATAACCCTGCACAAGTACAATGTACTACTTTTATGCTGATTCAGACACAATCTTATTGTTTGTCGTATTTGCAGGAGAATGATTCAACTGGCTTGGATATGTACTCCCGTATCAAGAGACGTCATATTAAGCAACGAGCCGTGGTAGAAGATGAGGATGAAGAAGAAGAAGATACAGATGATGAAGGATCTGAGGATAGTGAAGGTCACAGAAAACTCATCTTTCTTATTTTGTATTACCTCTGCCAAGGAGGCTATGTTTTTTGCCTGACCTATGTTTCAACACTGCAATTTGTTCGCACTAGCCTTCCATCTCTGGCGGGCAAAGTCAACAACACCATCTCAGGAAACACTTAATACCGACCCGTGTAGCGGTTCGTGATTATTATTTTTTTCAGCACCTAGGTTGTGCGTGAATGTTTATTCATGAGAAAAAACAATGGCAACTCAGCTACATTAAATGAACTGTACAGAACGGCTGTCCTTAACCAACTCGCCAATAGCCTAGTTGGTAGAGAGTGAGCTATGGATTGAAAGGTCTGTGGTTCGAATCCGGCTGTTGTTAATTGTGATCCGTCTATAGTTTATTGTAACTTCCGCCATCTCAAATGTCTCTGCCTACATAAAGCAGGATTGATTGGCTGCGACTGTATATGTAACTTGATACAGTTATTCTTTGACATAAGGTGATTGATACACCAGCTGTATCTATTACCTTCTTTTATCTGATGATAGAATTTGGCCAGTCATCGTGACTATTAACAAATATGATCTGATTGTTGGTGACTAGCCTGTATTGATAGATAGGGTATCTGACAGAGGAAAGTGTGAAGAATTAGAATATATGAGGTTAAATTACAGTTTTAAAGACGGATATCAAATGTTTTAATTCAATACAGAAGAAAGTTCTGAAGAGGAGGAGGATCCGCCCACAAAGAACTACGGTTTGCGACAACATCGTCGTATCGTACAGAGATATGAGGCTCCATTACAAGGTACAGGTTGATGTTTGTGTCACCTAAACAAAGTTTGGGAGTCACTTACTAGTCCTAAATATTAAAATCTGTTTGATCGTAAATTTTAAGCATTTGAAGAAAAAAATGTATAATTTCTACATGCTTTCATAGATTTTGATGAAACCATTAGGTGGGAAGAAAAGTGAAACAAAAGTTAATTAAAACAAAAGTGTGCGGTAAACTATGCTAAAGTAAAGAATTTTTTTTTGTCGGATAAAATGACGACTATTTGTCCGACCCTAAGGTATGCACTGTGATTGGTACATTTTTTGAGGGGTGTGGCCTACTGGTTTTGTCTATTTGTGATTGGCTTCTAAACTATTAAACATCTTTGCCAAGATGCCCACAGGATCTGTCAAATAGAAACTCTGTAGTATTAGATTTATGACGCATTCATATTTTGTTCGCACAGAGACGATTCCTAAGAAGCGTTCCATTCGTCTGTTTGACAACACGAGCTCACCGCTGCGACGTCACTATCGCAGTCATTCTAAACCGCTTACACCAATCAGAGAGCATTTCAAACGGTAAGAATCACTGGAGATTCGTGTCCAAATCGGCATTTCCAGACAAAAATGTAGCTGGATTGTTAACGAAATGCAAGGAACTGACAACTTGACAGTTTAGGAATTATTAAATATTTTTGATATTTAAACCGAGATTCAAGTTAAACTAAACTGTTGCATAAGTTTTTTTTTTAATTTACATATTTTTACTTAATTTTATCCTAACCCTGCTGGACACAGCACAGTGCATCAGGTGGACAAGTCCGCTACACTTTGGTGCATTCAGCAGTCAATACCAGTGTATAAATAGAAAAAAGTCCCAGTCTATTGAGAGCTAGTCACCATTGAACAATGACAGAGATGGATCCTGCTGCGTTGGGTGACCACGGACTCTGAGGCAGTTTTACCCTTGAGATTTTTCGACCTGATGGATGTTGCTGCATTTAGCAGGGATTCTAGCTAACATACCCTGAAGGGTTAGGGTTAACTTAAATTCAATATGATTCGGAAGTTTAATATTATTTACTTGTCTGTTTTTGTAAGGAAACACCATGCTGCCCACAACAGGTCCTCAACAAGTTCAGATTCCTCTGATGACGAGAGACGCTTCGAACGGCGTAAGAAGAAAAGCATGGCTCGCAGTAGAATGAGGTATGCTTATGTTGGGCCAGAATTGTTTAACTTTTTAGTGGGACAGAACTTTTTAATGTGAGTTTACACAACTTATTTAATGTTGACGGCAGAGCTTGACCTCTTCCTATTAGACCCTGTAAATTTGTGATTTATATAACAACAAGAAGAGGTTTCATTCGTGAATAGGTGCAAGCTAACTAGTCTGGTTTCCTGACCTGATAATTTTCTGAAGTCTATAAATTACCGTGTTTCGTCTGAAGGAAGTCAAGGAACCAGACTCAAAGAACGGCATTTCTTCTTTTGTTTTTTCTTATGAACACAAAACCTAAAAACAGGTGCACATCACAAATACCTCCTTTGCACAATGCAGGTGTCTTCCAATGAACATGGTCACTGAAGACGTGACAGGAGTCAAGAAGGACAGACAGAAGATTGGAAGTAGCCTGGCCGACGTTGATCCCATGAGCATTGATACCACAGTAAGTATATCACTACCTAGCTAACAAGAATCATGATTAGCTAAGCACTAATAATAGTTTGTTACCAGCCAGAATGCCATGGGATGCATATGGATTACACCTGGTGCTCACCTGGGGCAATTTCATGAAGCTGCTAAGCACAAACATTTGCTTAGCACAAAAATGTCTTGCTTGGTAAAAACAGTTTACCAGTAAAAACTCCATATGCTTTTGATGCAGAAACCAGCTAAATACCAGTCACAAACGATATACGTCACCTCAAGTCAGTGCAAATGATTTCTCAAAAATAAATCTAAAGGAAATATATATAATCAAGAAAAAATAAATTAGATAAATAATAAATTATAAATAAATAATCTGACCATATTAGTCTAAAGCAAAATAGTTGTAAAAGTTGAGGCAAAAGTCCAAATTTACATACTTGGTGAAATTGTCAAATTAAGCAGCAAAGATTGAACAACGACAAAATCAATAAAATACAATTTTACCCAATAAATTTGTGTGGAAGTGGTTTACAAATCATATTCCATCTTAAAATCTGAGCTAAATCTGTGTCAGAAATGAGAATTTGTTGGGGCACTGAACGACCGACTTTTGGAACTTCAACAGGTAACATTTGAGAGTGTTGGCGGCCTCAACCAGCACGTGCAGGCACTGAAGGAGATGGTCGTCTTCCCACTTTTGTACCCAGAGGTCTTTGAGCGTTTCAAGATCTCGCCGCCACGTGGCGTACTGTTCTACGGCCCGCCAGGGACCGGCAAGACACTGGTCGCGAGGGCGCTCGCTAACGAGTGCCGTCAAGGAGATAAGAGGGTCGCATTTTTTATGCGGAAGGGAGCTGATTGCTTAAGTAAATGGGTTGGCGAGTCCGAACGGCAACTTAGACTTCTGTTTGACCAAGTAAGACACTTTTAATATGTATGTGTTTCAGATATTAATAAAAATGTGTATTACAGCTTTTTCAATTATATAAAGCTACAAAGTGCTGCATCATTATTACCCCTGCTCATTGGGCCAATGAAACATTCCAAATACCATCTCAGCTCCCTGAGGAGCATACAGCTCAATGCTGACGTTTCGGTGCAAAGCAGCCAAAATCAACCGCAATAACCATCGCTGCCCTTCCTTTGAGGCGTTTCTTTGATTGGTGATCTACTACATTTGTTAAGTTGACTCCCTCGGACAATAAATGTGCCAAATTGGCAGTTCTTAAACTTGTAATTTAGTTACTACTTTATTTGGACTATGATGTCGTTTATTTTAAATGGGCACGATGTTTGAGAAGTCTTTATGTAAAAGACATTTGAAACTTACGTAGTCCTCCTGAAATGTTTTGGGTTTCACAGGCGTTAGCGATCACAAAACCAATTATTCTTGTTTTGTTTTTGACAGGCCTATCTTATGCGTCCGTCAATTATCTTCTTTGATGAGATCGACGGCCTTGCACCTGTTCGGTCTAGTCGTCAAGATCAGATTCATTCTTCTATCGTCTCTACTCTCCTCGCGCTCATGGATGGCTTGGATAGCCGCGGAGAGATTGTCGTTATCGGGGCCACCAACCGAGTCGACGCTATCGATCCAGCGCTGCGCCGGCCGGGACGGTTTGATCGAGAGTTCTCTTTCCCTCTACCTTCACAAGAGGTACTTAATTTGTTTATTTATTTATTTTATTTGAAGGAAACTTTAAGGGGAACCTAAGAGGAACCTGAGGGATGAATTTGGCTTGTCCACATTCCCATCACAAGATGTTGATTTATTTATTCAGTCCTTGAGAATTGCTGAATGTTGTTATTTTCAACGTTATTGCAGGCCCGGCGCAGTATTCTGTCTATTCATACCAAGGAATGGAGCCCAAAGTTGTCGGATAGGTTCATCTGTGAGGTGGCTGATAAATGCGTCGGTGAGTTTAGGAATTCAATCATTAATTTGAAAGTTACAGCTTGTGCAATGTTCAGACCAGTCTCCGTTCATATCTAGGAGTTCCATACAAGTTGCAGGTAGAAGACTTTTGATGATGTGTTATTTGTATTCATTAAATAATTGTGAAGGCAGAATTAAATAGCTACATTGGTTTCTCATCAGGTTACTGTGGTGCTGACTTTAAAGCCCTGTGCACCGAAGCTGCCCTGTTCGCGCTTCGGCGTCAGTACCCACAAATCTACGCTTCTAAGGAGAAGTTGCAGCTGGATCTTACTCGCATCCAGATGAGCGCGCAGGACTTCCACCGAGCCATGAAGAAGATGGTGCCTGCCGCGCAACGTTGCGTCGTCGCGCCAGGGAGGGCCCTGTCACTCGTCATCCGACCGCTGATGCTGAATCAGTTAAACGCGGCCTTGGAGCAGTTACGCCGAGTTATGCCTGATGCTGTCTGTCCCGGCCTTAGGGAATCTACAGCAGGTAAATAGGGAATGTTTATTGTCAGCTAGGTCAATTGGCCGATTTGTGATGTAACTTACATCTGCACACTGTTAGCAATTAGTGAGCGTCTCTCATTTCCAACTACTGTAAGTTTTTGAATACCCTGAGAATATTTCTGTCCACTGAGAGTATATATTTTTGACTACTAAGAATATATTTCTGACTACTGCAAGTATATTTCTGACTGCTGCGAATATGTTTCTGTTCAGGATCGACATCGGACCAATCCAAGATTATTCTTGACATAATTGAGGAGAATGATGACTATAGTGATGAAGACGCTCCGTGCATCTTTGACAAGTCTTCGACACAGAACGACGGAAGGAGAAAGACGAGTGTTTGTGACAGAGAACAGACGGCTCTGCCATTCTTGAACTTCTCCAGGCAAGTCCTTTTTTTTCTTCCCCCAAAAAAATTACGGTTAATTCTTCAGCATCTGTGCTTTTCTAGTTGCTACATTTGTCTGTATTTATTAGCCGATAAATCTGTGAGAAGCACAGTGCTGGGGCAGGTTGGGCGGTACAGTGTGTAACAGGCAGGGTGGGGCAGTACAGGGAGCAACAGACAGGGTGGTTTGAGGCAGTACAATAATTAACAAATGTATACTTACAAGTTAAACATGCTTTCTTAAATATCTTCAATAATTTGAAGCACCTTGAATTTTTGTATTTTGTATTTTGTAATGAGAAATAGAGTTTAAAACAGTCTTACAAATGTCCCAACAACAATTATCTTCATGTTAATTAAATCCATTTTTGTAAACATAGTGCTGCCTATGAGAGACCCTCAACTCACAGGCCCCGCCTACTTCTAACCGGTGCCAAAGGTCAAGGTCAAAGTTCACATCTAGGTCCAGCTCTCCTGAACACTCTAGAGAAGATGCCCGTTCACTGCTTAGACCTTCCGTCTCTGTATTCCGTCAGCGCTAGTACCCCTGAGGAGTGTTGTGCTCAGGTGAGTTAATTGGCCGATAAAAGTATTGAAAATCTACCAAGGTTGTACATTGACGTGTAGTTTGGGAACCGGTAACCAATGACAAAATACATGGGTACCAGGTACCCGTTAAGAAACCAATCCCAAAAGGTGTTTATATCAGAAGTTCCTTTTCAGCTTGTTTCCAAAAGATCTGCTAGTTAATACTGCCACATCAGTGAGTCAATACAGCAAGATAAAAGCATTTACAGTGAGCTTTGCTTTAAGGTGTAAACTCCAAGAAAGAACTACCAGAACTACCAGAAAGATACTTTTGTATAAAGAAAAACAATTGGTACATTTAACTGAATGTTATATTTGACAGATTTTCCGTGAAGCGCGACGTACTAGCCCTAGTATCATCTACATGCCACGCATCGATCACTGGTGGGAAACCATCTCGGACACGACGAGGGCGACATTTATGAGTCTTGTGCAGGATCTTCCACCCAGCGCACCGGTTTTGATTCTAGCAACCAGCGAAAAGGCTCTTCACGAACTAGCAGTGGAGGTATTAAAACTTAACTTAAGTTCTTAAGCCACTGGGGTAATTGACATTTGCGTTGCAAGGTTTTAATCAGTTTCTAATGATTCAACCCTCAGGTGCGAGAGTTGTTCAACGATCACAGAGGTGAAGTCTACCGAGTAAGACTCCCATCTCCCGAAGAGAGACACTCCTTCTTTGAGGATTTCTTCCTTCGTCAAGCTTGTAAACCGCCTCCAAGGAAAAGGAGAATAGGTATATTATTATTATCAGGCAAAAACAAATATGGTGAAAAAAAAGATAAAACCCCAAATTGAAAATTCACTCATTTATAACTCCCATCCCAGCCTGTGCGACTTTTAACTTAAAAGTTGGGTTTCGTTGGAGTGGGTCGTGCTTAAGCAGAAATACGAATCCTTCCATCTGTTTGGTCATTATTCAACCGAATTTCTGAGACGTGTGTTGTTTTGTTCTGTGTTACATTTCTCTAAACTTGCTAAGCGTTTTGGTTACCACAGCAACCGACAGCTTGGAAGTTCTTCCCGTGGCGGAGCCTCAAGAGCCGCGCAAACTGCAAGAAGAAGAGCTGAAGAAGCTGGAAGAGCACGAAGATTCGACGCTACGAGAGCTGAGGTTATTCCTTCGAGACGTTTTGACACGTCTTGCAAACGAGAAGAAGTTCCGGCACTTTCTCAGGCCAGTTGATCTTGAGGAGGTAAGCAATGAATGTGTCGTAGGTCTCAAAGTGCTTCAAAATTATTACCCCTGCTCAACGGACCAAGAGACCATACCCCTGCTCAACGGAACAAGAGACCATTTTTCTGCAGCCAATATGAGTTCAGTCTGGTCTCTACCTTGACTGCTACCCCTTGACTGCTTCCAAGTATTACTACTTTTCCTACTGTTTCCTTTTTGTTATTTGTTTACCTTGCTCCTACTTGTTTCATAAAAATAACTACCATTTCCAATTTGTTCCTATATTTTTGTCACATAACTAAAATAAAATCTCACTGAATAATTAAACAGCGTATGTAAATCACAGTAAAGGGCTTTGGGTGCAGGAGTACTGCAACTGTACTTACAAGAGCTTAGTTGAGGATGGAGCACAAGTCTTGTGCGTACAGAATCAACAAAAACTACCCCTGAAAGTCTACAAAAGTCCTCCTCGCAGACATGGGGAATTAGGCACACGTGGATTTTTCATTCGTCCATTGGTGAGTCAATAATACTCCTGAAAACTATATCATAATTTTGTCCTCCAAAGTTCTACTTTTGTCCCTTTGAAATGTTGTCCTATTTTTTTCACCAGGGTCTTCTTGAAAGCCTGTGTTTTTAATCCTGGGTGGAGAGAGGCAATTGTAGTAAAGTGTCTTGCTTAAAGACACACGCCCCATGCATTGTATTGTCCACCATTTTGAGTCTGTGCTCGGACTCCTCAGACATTGAAGCTTTTTGTGTTGTACACCTTTCAGGTACCAGACTACGTGGGGGTCATTAAGAACCCTATGGACCTGTCCACCATGATGAACAAGATCAACATGCATCACTACAACAGCGGCCGGGACATGTTGGACGACATTGATCTGATCTGTCAGAACGCGTTGGAGTACAACCCAGACAGAGACCCTGGGGGTAAGCACTGACCGCCTAGAGGCCGTGAACACCTGAGCGAACACACGTCAGCCTGGTGCTAGCAAGCGGCCAAATTCATAGAACTGCTAAGCACACAAATGTACTCAGCATGAACATTCTTCCTTGGCAAAAACAGGGTTACAAACCAAATTTTCAGATGATGTTTATTGTTTGCGATTAATATTCAGCTGGTTTTTGCTAAGCATAATTAACACGTTGAGTTTGGCTGCTAACCCATTTTACTGAGCAAGACTTGTTTGTGCTAAGCAATTTGTTGTGCTTAGCAGCTACATGAAATTGGTCCCTAGTGCTACTGCAGAAAATGGGTCCAAATGCAATTTAAACAATTCATAGTTATATGAATAGTAATATAAGCCAGTTCGGTAGTCCAACTGTGCACATGCAAAGCAAAACAGATTTTCTCCTGGGTTAACACAGCAATATAAATGCATACAAGTCTATGGGGGATGTGGTAACCGCATTCAAATTCTGCACATTTCTTTGTGCACTCCAAAAGACGATGAAAAATATGACTCGCATTTTAACAAAATTGAAATAGAGATACAAGATTGTTGTTAATTTGCTCGTTTTTTGTTACTACCAATTTTAGCATCAATGTGGTTTGTCTTGTTTTCCCTTCTGCCAGATCGAGCGATCCGCAATTTTGCCTGTGAGTTGAAAGATACAGCGTACGCCATTATTGAAGCTGAGATGGACAGAGATTTTGAGAAAGAGTGTCTGGATATCAAAGAATCCAAAATGAACAGAGGTAAAGCGAAAGTAAAAATTAGAATTGCATAATATGTAAGCAGGCTGTGGGCTGTCGGTTGTCGGCAGGCTGTACATAATTGTTTTTGTCACATCGCCATTTCAAATTCGCCAAGAAGCTTAGACAAATTTAACAATTCTGCAATTCAGTCTATCTATGTTAAGTTCAAGATGCTTTGTGGATGTCTTACAGGTCACAGTCCAGCCAAAACAGCTCCTCCGTACTACCGGGTTCGTCCACCGAACACCCTCCCTGCCGGTCAACAACCTCTGACTCTCAAGCCTATTAGGGAGCAACCTGCTAGCCTCAAGCGAAGAAACGACACACCGCCAAAGAACCACACACCCGTGAGTGGTTTCAACGATCCCTTCTCGCAGTCCACGTCCACGAAGAAAAAGAAGAAGATCCGTCTGAGATCGAGGTGGAACCGAGGAATTGTGTCTAAGGCAAAGAAGGGAAAGAAGAAGAAGGCGGCGACCAACACGGCGGACAGCTCAACAAAAGAAATTGCGGATGACACGAAGGATCCAGATGAGAACGAAGATGTGTCAGCGAGCGTGCCCAGCATGAATGTAGAAGTTGTAGATGTAGAACTAAACAGCAAAGTCTGCGATGATGATGCTAGCGACACCCAGCATAACACAGACTCTGCCCCGTCTCTCTCGCAAGAAAACGAACCGATTGAGAACGGGATTGAATCAGACGCTGTGCTGGACGAGGAGCCCAGAGTCAGTCAGCATCCCCAGTCACCCGGGGATAGACTCTGCAGCGACAGTGAAAGCACAAAGAGCGGGGAGGTGTACCGGGGTACCAGACCCATCCACTCTAGACTCCGTTCGAGCGCCAGCTCGCATTCCCCGAGATCTACCTCATCGGTGCCTGCAATAAACGGCAGCGAACAGTCCGCTCAGACTTTGTGCAGGGAACCAGACGTCGACAAAACGGATGAAAACGTGGAGTTTTCGAGGTCGGAAACGACGAGTGATGATCAAAGTACCTTGGGGCTTGTCCAGAGACGTACGGGGAATGCCACACCAACAGAAGAAGTGGAGACGAAAGATGCGACATCAACCCATGGAGATGATGCAGGGGCGGAGCCTATTGATAAAGAGGAGGCAGTGGAAGGCAAGTACAGAGTCGTCGTCCCCCCCACCGAAAAAAACATGTTATAGACATCTTATAATCAAATTTAAACAATTGAAAACCCGCTTCACCTTTAACAGTTTTCTCAGTTTGTTGACGACGGGCAGAGCATACTGTCCGAAACGTTGAGTTCCCGCCGGTTCTTTTCAAAACCACACAAACTTACAAAATTATCCCGTACGAGTTTAAACAAATTCAGCAATAAATTAGGTACAAGATTACCGATTCTAGTACATTATCTCAAGACTCAATTTTACCATCTGTAATAATGAGACATTCTCATTAGGATGACTCGTATCACAACAAAAGAAAACTTGTACCAAACGCGAACCAGACAGGAATATCAAATATTAATACGGTGTGGAAAGATTTTTTCCAATATTTTTCCAAAAATGGAATGGTAGCTACATTTACTAGTGATGCTGCAGACAATATTTGCTTTATTATCCGGAACCAATAACTCAATTTGCGAGGCAAGTGGAACGGCAAACATCAGTACGGAAAACTCTTCGGATGTTGTGTCAACACAATTGAAAAATACAGAGAGGGCTAACTTTGACCTTTGACTAACTTTGACCTTTGACTATTCACAGGCTGACTAGGGAGGGCACACTAACAATAATACAATATCTTGGATACGACTTCACGTTGTAATTGTTCATGTTGGGATTGGTTTTAGGATCCCCAGTTCCACGCCGGATGACTCGCAGGATGTGGGCAGACATGGCAACCCCTAAAACCGTAGACAAACCTGAGGACTTCACACCAGTACTTGTTGTAGATCACCAAAAATTGAAGGTAAGCAAGTGTGTATACTTGGTGGTAAAGATGCTGGAGATTAATTTGATAATTGTGTAAATAGTTGGTGAACACTCGGCTATGAACCTAGTAAAGTTGGTGATATTGGACTTATTAGAAGACATAAGACAAGAACATTTTATTAATCTCCAGATGAAGAAATTACACTGTTCGCAAAGCATCAGTTAAAATCTTACAAATACCAAATACACAAATAACACGTGAAGGGGAAACCTATACGATCTGTCGCCCTCTGTCTAACCATCCAGATATTTTAAAAAGGTATACAAAGATCTATACGTGTACATGTAAAAAAAGGCAAACATCAAAATTTATCTTTTAAAAACTTCATTGTAAAACTTAATTCCCATTGGAACTATTTATATTCCCCCCTGGATGGGATGCTAGTCCATCGCAGGTTATTCCCCAGTACTCATCATACTCCTGGGTGGAGTGAGGTAAGTGGGGGTAAAGTGAGGTAAGTCGAGGTAAAGCAACATGGTCAGCAGTGGGATTCCAACCCCTAACACTTCGATCGTAACCACTTGCCCACACTCTTCCCGATTTGTTACGAGACAAAGACCAACTTGTAAGATTTCCAATTGTTGACATGCTGCTAATAAGTATTATTGATGGTGTTTATTTCTTGTTTGCATTAGTCCCTTCTTTCGACCGTTGTACAGAGGACAAGCGGTAGTAATGTGGAAGCATTAGAGAGACTTCACTCTTGCTTGAGTCGATGTATCTATACTCATCGATTGGAGTACGACAAAACTCAACTAATAACAGTAAGTATTCAAATCAAATAAGTTAAGAGGGCCTAATATTTTGATCTTAACCAGATCTTCTTCAGAGACAAAATGGCTGTGTATTTACATGAAACAAACAAACATGATACACAACATGGTTTGGCGAAGAAACACAATTACAGAAATAACAGAGTGGAGTGAAACAACCAACAAAAGGAGGATTAGGCCAAGGGAATAAAAGATGCGGGCAGAGTGGGGAACAAACCTGTAGGGGGTAAAACCACAAGGAAATTGCCAGTATTTCATTCAACACTCCTGTAAACGTCATTTTGCCAAGATTGCTAGAAAATTTACGAATTAGAACTTGCGGCTCTGGATATTAGTCTGTTGCAGCAACTTCGGATGTTGTTTTAGTTCCAAGCAATACGGATTGACAAACACAAGCAATTTTTATGTTTCAAACAAAAATTACGCAAAACCATCCATCTAACTGTGGGCTAAATAGAAAGGGGTGAACCGTGACTAAATACCAACTGCACTGACACCAATGATGTGAATCAACTCGCATTTAGCCTGGGATTTAGTTGGTTTTTTTTCAGCTCGCAGATTGGGAAGGGGAGAACATTATAGATGAGGGAAAGGAGAGGGCAAGAATAATCCATAAAACTCCCTTCATTCTCTTTGCAGGATATGGAGAATGAGGTCTTGTGCTTCGTGAGGATGTAACTGAAAGTTGCGCAGCAATGTGAGATTTTGAATTTAAAAGCAAAATGCATATGAAGTTTTTGCAAGGCAAAATTACCCACATGTCCAAGATGTGACGTAAAACACAGACAAGACGTTAGGAATTAATGATTGATTGTTGAGGAATTAAAGACGATCTGTCGACCCCTACCCCTTGATGTTTTGATCAACCACAGCCGTAACTGCACAATCGTCGGTTTCAGGCAAGTCTGACATGCCTGTACTTGCATACGATGCACCTTGTGCGAGTGCTGCCCAATGTGCAAGTATTGCTGGAACGAACTATTTGAACATACGAGATGACCCTACCTCATAACAGCTGCGAGTTACTGGCATGTCTCAGGAAAGTATCCTTGCAATTTGGCGGTACTGTTTTTAAATACGGAAATTTAGATGTGTTTTTTTTCCTACTATTATTACCGATAATATAGTTGAGGTGGTTGCACACAGTAAATGGTAATTCATACTTTAACCTGAACCTTACCTAAAGTTATGAACTACTACTAGTAGTAAACTGTACTATTACTGCTCTGGCTTATTAGCAGTATTGCTTAGCAGTATTGCTTAGCAGTATTGCTTAGCAGTATTGCTTAGCAGTATTGCTTAGCAGTATTGCTTAGCAGTATTGCTTAGCAGTATTGCTTAGCAGTATTGCTTAGCAGTTTTATTTAGCAGTTTTATTTAGTATTGTATACTTTATCCTAAATCACTGCCTAGGATGTTAGGGTTAGCACGGGAAGGCAAAGCAGATTTGATGCCAGAATTATTTTTGCAGAGTTCGTCGGAGTTAAAATCTCAAGGCCAAACTGCCTCAGAGTCTGTGGTCACCCAACGCAGCAGGATCCATCTCTGTCATTGTTCAATGGTGACTAGCTCTCAATAGTCTTGGAGGGTTAGAGTTTAACAGTGTGAAAAGGCCTTAAGTTTAATATTTTGAGTCCAAGGCATCATTACTTATGTACTTACTGCCTGCTAATACAAAAACTAACCCTAATTAACTATTTCTAAGGCATATGCATAAATAATTAGACTGCCAAATCAATTAATCTGACCTCATAAATTGTGTAACGCGTGGCAAATCAGGTTATCAGTAACACATGGTAAAAACAGTCATAAGTACTAATTAATTTTGAAAAAAATAGGGACTGTATATATTTCTATAATCAATCGGTTGATCCAGGGAGAGCAGGTGTTTTCGAATCGGGGAGAATCTGACCGCATATAAAAGTGTATCGCACCAAAACGCCATGCCTGTTACTCCTCATACCGCCCCGGATCACTATGGTTTCATAAGCTCACAGGAGTAAATACAATGAAGTATCAAAGGGGTAGTGTATATAGTGTGTGATATATTTCTTTTTAATGGAACCTTTAATGCGATAAATCAAGACTTGCTACATTCAGGCAACTTAAAATTAAGACCTGCTATTTCAGATATAGCGCAACTTGGTATAGAGTTTAACACCCCCTCCCCCTCCCCCCATGCCAATGAAACTATTCAACCTTGCCGAATGAATGTTTTGGTCTTTGGGCAAGCATGGAATTTAAACTTTACTTCAACATTGGCAACCAAGCCTGAAATATTTGGTGTTAACATTCGGAAAGTTTGTGGAGCACGGACGTGTGGAGTTATTAAAAAAAAAAAAAAAAATGGTTCGTTTTAGAGTTGCAACTGAGCCAATTACAAGCCACTATACAAATGGGGTCGTAAATTAATGAGAGATGTACAATTAAAGATAATTCTTGTTGCAAAGAATTTGGGTAAATTTATGTCATAAAAATCAACACGGTTTTGAGTGTTAACTACATTGGGGTGGTCGCAATCTTTATAACCTCTGCCCATCTCCGATAGCGAAGGTTATATATTTACCTCTGTCTGTCTGTCTGTCTGATTGTTTGTTTGTTTGTTTGCAGGATTACGGAAAGAATACTCAATGGATTTTAACGAAACTTAGTGGGTAGATAGCTTATGGGTCAACGATGATTGCATTAGATTGATCAGAGTCAGATTGATCTTGATCACTTTGAACGATTTTTTAACATTGAGAGAAATGGCGTTTTTGTGGTTAGGGTGGTGTTGGGGTCTAGTTTTGGTGTTGCGTTTTGTCTCAAAATTTTCATCAAAAAATCAAAGTCCTGCACCTTTTCTATGGCGCACCTGTCTTTTAAAAATGCGTTCAGGAGGAAATGAGATGAACAGTGACAAAGGAATGACGGTCAAGATGATTTCAAATAGTTTGAGACTTGAATGAAGATTGGATGGCTTGTGATTAGAGTACACTTTAACTGTTTCTGTTCTGAGACATTTGCTAAATCTTACGACTTGCAAGGATTTATGCACAGGCTGGCCAGTACGGCAAGATTTTTCCTACGAATTTTAACATAATTGGGAGTTAATATAATAGTAATTTATGTGAACGGAAGAGGTTTGAATTGGACAAATAATATATTGATGAAATAAATATTCTGGTTACAGTAGTTTTACTTCCCTAAGGTGGGTTTCTTGGACCTGATTTCACTGATGTTGGTTATCTGTCAGTATTTTATGAGCGGCGGGGACACAAAGTGTAAAAAAATTGAGATTTTGTAAAATTTAATCAAAAATCCATTTAAGATCATAACAAGTAAGGAAACATGTTTACAAGTTAACCATTATTAACCCTCCTATGCGGAAGTCACTTTGAGGGCCAGTTGTTCAACAGCACAAAAATGCACACACTGTTTATGTGTGATTTTGTGCATAGTGATTGTGCATTGAAGCTGTGGGCAGAATTGTGTTCCCCAGTTAAACCGTAGGAGGGTTAATGAAGCGGGTTAATATAACTGCATTTTCGTCAGAAAACTGAAGGTGCTTGTAAGATAATATTTGTCCCTTTTTGCAATTTTTCTAATTATGTGCATTTTGCAGGGCGTTCGGTGTTTTTGTTTAAGGTGAAAAATGTAGTTGTTTGCAAGTACATGTGCACTGCCTCGAAAAGGATTTGCGTTGTCTTATCGGTGTAAAAGTAATTATTTTACAATTGCTATACAGTTTACAACAATTCATTTGATATTATTTACAATATTGTATTATCAATTTATGTGTACGTTCATCATAAGACATCATATTTATTCATTTGTTGACTTTTATGTATCCGAATAGATGTATGTGATCCGTTTCCTTGTACAGTTAAAACTTCTGATGAAATTTGTGATCCTAAAAAAGAAGAATTTGTACAAAACACTCGCATACACCTTAAATTTGAAGACGTATATTGTGTAATTTCCCTGCAAATTTTGACGAAATTTCTCGTTATGATTTTCCTGTTATGTTTCAGGTAAACAAATGTTTGAATTCATGAGAAAGAACAATGATATTCATGAGAAAAAAAAATGGCAACTCATCTACATTAAAAAACTATAAAGAATTATAGAGAACGGCTGTCTTTGACTAACTCGCCAATAGAATAGTTGATAATTGAGGTGAACTATGGGTCAAAAGGTCTGTGGTTCCAATCCAGCTATCATTAACATTCATCTTTTTCTTAACAAATTTTCCTTGTGGATTATTTTACCATGAGCATGGCTGAAGTGCCTTGAAAAATACAAGAACTTCTACACTAAATAGTTTACAGTGACTTCCTCTACAACTACTTATGGGACATCACTCTATTCAGAAAAGGGTCAATTCTTTTTAAAGAATGTACAGTTTATACAATAATTACTATTACAAGAACTAAACCTTTTATGCCATTGTTTCATTATGCAACATAGGGTCCAGACAGAGGCAAAATACCCAGCACGATATGAGACCGAGGGACTAGTCCCCAATACATTCACACTCTCTAGACAATTGTTACCAAACGGCACCCCCCCCCCCTTCTCTCTCCAAAAAAACAAAACCCCAACAAAACAAAATATATCTTGCTTCATATAAGGGGCAAAGCTTTTAACTAACTAAACTCGCCACTTAAGAATGGACTTGATTCATCTTGTACCTCCTGACAATGGGTGTGAAAAAGACAGAGATTGAGGCGGAGAAATGAATCAAAAGGTGGACATTCTTTGATTCGCATCCTCGACCATACAAATTAAAGAATGTCTACTTTTTTTGTCATTTCTCCTTGACTGAGTTGTAGCATAGGAAGGTGTTATAAGAATATCCCTTCCTTCTACATCGAATTGTACATGGCAACAGTTTGTTAAAAACAGCCAGAAAATCAAGTTTTCTCTAAAACACTGAAGTTACACCATGTGTAATCATTTTAGCAAGATTAATTTTTAAGGGGGTTCTTTTGATCACAGATATTTTACTTTCTACTTGCAGTTTCATTGACTTGTCTTTTCCTTAAAAAACAAATGTTTGCATACAAATTGAATGTGTATGGAGTTTGTAATGAACATTCTTAAATGTTTTCCACCACTTATCGTAAATTTTGTATTAAATATTGCAATTTTGTATTAAATATTGTATTTGCTTAATTTGTGGAATACATTAAAATTATTTGACCATTTTGAAATTAACTTTGTGTTTGTTTTCTCATTGAGTTTAGTCGCAGTTGTACTCCATAGCATAAAATGACATAAAATGGAAGGTTTTAAACAGAACATGCATAATTACAAATCCCAAATATATAACCATTCTTAAAAATTAGTAGTCCAACTCTTTCCAACTATGATATGGTTATCTTTCTTTAACGCTAACTCCCTAGGGTGTGTGCAAAATTGCATTACATTCGAAAAGTCTGGGATTGTTAGGGAATATAGTTAACCACTGCATCAGATGACGTGTAAGAACACGCAAAGATTTTGCAGTATTCGTATCGGATGATGGATTAACACGCAACAAATGAGGCTGGAAATATCGGGGTGTGCTACCCACAGATGACGGTCTGAACTCATCTGTGATCGCGGTTCATGAAAAACAATCCTATGCATGGGTCTGGTCACTGTCAAAATAATCCCGAATAAGGATAAAACTGCTGCAAACTGCTTACTGGCTGGAATGACCTGAAATATACAAATCAAATAAGTTAAGAGACCCTAAAATAATCCCGACGTGAAATGGTTTAATGATTAGGAATATTAACCCTAATGCAGATGTAATCGAAACAAAAAAGTGCAACTTTTACTTTAAATGCACTTGCGATATCGGCACAAGATTCCGTGGCTACCACAGCGTGAACTCATCAGAAGTACGGTATTTTGTTTTTATGCAAAAAATGTGCTCGTCTGTTCATAAAACAAAAGAAATGCTAATTTCTTTTGACACAGGAAAGATGACCAAGTACACAAATGAATTGTTCTTTATAAGAGTACAAAATATATTTCATAATTCCAAGACCAATATAAGAATCTACAATTCTACACGAGTAAAATACATACATGAATATAAATTAAGAAAGTACAGGTGTATTCTACACAGAATGAGTTGATAAAATTGCTGAAAAATCCCCGACTATTATAAATTGTGAATAAAACTGTGAATATTTGTGTGTGATAGCCCTGATGATAGAATGTTTATAAAATATACTTAATTCCAGATAATTTATTTTAATCTATACACATGAAAGGCTTACAACAGAGCGCATATTTGAGGTAATGTAGAGTACATGTATATCCTTATTTTATGAGGATATGGGGGGAGGGGGACTAGACATTTTAAAGTATTCTGTAAAAGCATGGCATCTAGTGTGCCGTCATTTTAGAGAAAAGTGGGAAACCAACTTTTTTTTTCAAATACGGCCCCTTATTTATCAAATTAGTAAGACCACATTTTGTTTTGCTTTACACATCTGTGATTGTTTTCAAGCCAATTGGAGTACTCCGACCTGACAATTCATGATGTCTAGATAAATTAATCCCTTTTGCTAGGGTTGGATAACCAAGAGCAGTTTCGTTTTTGAACAAAAACCCTTTGAACAGGTTATTGCAACAATATTTGCTATAACCTCTAAATCCATCCATTTCTAAAAACTATTTTTTTATTTCTCAAATCGTTTATATGCTATTATAATCTCCTTTTTTTATAGAATCCTCAATGCCTTAAAGGATTTGTCAATTATTATCCAGAACTTATCAGATATTAGATTTACTACAAATGGTTAATCATAACATGCAATGTTAAACATTAAACATTAAAGCGCTTATACATTAAAATTTAGTGATTATATAATGTCCATTGTTAAAGGTTATATTATACCATCAAGAACAATCCTTTTATTTTAAATGTTATCTTAAAGAGGATTCATCACCAAACAAGCCAAAAATCTTCATAAATTTTCAGATAAAATGTCAGAATTCTTCCTTGAAAACAATCCTTCTAACACACTGGCCAAATGCTTCAAAAAAAATTCAGAAAATAATGGTATCGTTTATTTGGGGTCATAAACTACCGTTGGGGGTACAGTTGCAGTACTCCTGCACCCAAAGCCCTTCATTATGAGATTTACATATGACAGTGTGTAACACTTGTGCTCCATCCTCAATTAAGCTCTTGGAAGTACAGTTGCAGCACTCCTGCACCCAAGCCCTTCATTGTGTGACATGACAGTGTAACAGTGTGACAATTTGTGGGACAAAAAAGTAGGAAATAGGAATTTCAAGAACAAAAATAGGAAAGCTAGAAGCAAGGTGTAAAAAGTTGGGAAACTTGAAAGTTCAGCCCTAAAAACAATCCACCAAATTATGTTCCTGTCTGTATTAGTATCATTAATATAATTATTTGAGTAATACGTTTGATTATACGGTGACCTCGATTGATAAACACATTAACATTAATACTAGTCAAGAAAAAGCTTTTTGATTACAAATTGGGCTAAAAATACATTAGTTTGATGATTATTGAGATTTGTATTACTAGTAATTAAGTCAATTAAATGAAACTTAAAAAATGCAAATTTTGCTTAAAATTTAAAAGCATGTTATGTAAAACAGCTTGAGAAACTGTTTCAATTTGAGCATGACACATACCCACTAATTCCTTTTGGAAAATGTAGTATCCCTTTTTAATCTGAAAGCCCTGTTCATTCCAACTTTTTGTCTAAAATGTCCAATTGCTCATATTGGATGCACAGTGCTAAGGGAAACCCTAGCCCAGAACCAACCACCCCCCCCCCCCCCCCACCAACACTTTCCTGGCCTCCTTCAGTTCTCTCCTTCCATTCTTCAACTCCCCTCCCCCCACCCCACATCCAAAGAAAATCAAACAAGAAAAACCATTTTATGTAAAAGAAAGGGACAAAAACTAGATGCTAAACACATGTACTTAAGGAGAATATTTCACTGTTCATTGAATGTATATTTCAGACTGGAAACCCTTTGAAAAGACCACGTCAAAACAAAGGTATGTACATACGTATATGAATGTTTTCAAACAACGCCCCAAAGTGTGAAATGATGGGACAGAATGTTGTAATCTGACGCTGTTTTTTTCTCTTCATATATCATCTCAATGAAAAGACATGAATCTGGGACGAAGATTTATTTCTTGGCCCTCACAAATAGTAGTCTGGCACCCAGACTGGATAACCTATACCCAGCACAATTTAAGTGAGAGCGTACTCCCTTTTTATCCCTATACACACTCCAAACTATTGATAAACACATCCCTCATGATATCTGAAAAGAATTCCTCAGATTCCGTTAACACAATGACCAACACAAGAGAGGGAGGGGATAACCCTGCACTAGACTTCCAACAGTCCCCACAAATCGAAAACATTCAATCCCTTAAACAAAAATATTGTAAACACCATTACATGGTTTTCAACACAACATAGATGGGTATAAAAAAATAAAAACCAAAGCGATTTTAGGCTTCACCTGCCATAGTTTTTTATCTCAAATTCAGCTGCTTTTTTTTAAGGAAGTCGACTCTTGAAGAACGACTCCCAGACATCTCGCTCTTTTGCCAAAAGGTCTCTCGGGGTGACGAAGGAAAGGAGACCTTGCTTTGACGACGCGTAGAGCAAGATCCATCTTGTCTCCAGATCAGACGCATTCTGACTGTCATCTGTAATGGGGATGCAAGAGTTTGTTAGACACGCTAATTTGAATTGGATCCTTGTTGAAATAAGTCCATCTTTTAAGAGGTAATCTTGTGGATTTCCTCGAGCCCTTGATTAGGAGGTTTGTGTAACTAAGTTCTTTATAACACTAACTTTTTTGGGTGATTTACTAGGAACCTTCCTAATCTTTGCAAATCCCAACACCCTGTGCTATTTAAACTTAAATACTGTTGAAAAGCTTACTAGTAAAAATATTACCGACACTCAACTTTCTGTGATATTATTCCTTCTGGCATGCACTAATTTTAGAGAAAATAATAAAAGAAATAAAATATGTTTCTCACAGATGCATCTTTTTAAAACTTTCGTCAGTAATTAATTCCAAATTGAAATCTTAAAATATTATTTTCTCAGCATACATACTGTACATGTATACAGCATTCACAGAGCTAAAACTGCACCGTTAGTTTTCGAGGACTGTTCTTTGAAAAATGTTAATGCTTTAAACGATAAAAATGCACAACTGACAAATGATATTATAACTTTAAAGAAATTCAATATTTCATGAAGACGTATGTAAATGTTATAGAGTGCATTTAGAAAAAATATAATAACTTGGCTTTAAAACTTTAGAATGAATTAATTTATGTTGTGTACATTTTTAAGATTAATGGAAACGTCTTACCTTCATCGGCCAGTTTTTATAAATTTACTTTATGATGGCGGTCATATTTTATGTAGTAAGTAGTAAGTACACATGTTCAAAGTTTGTTGATGACTATAATCAACTTCCCGTGTTCGTAATATCAGTTTGGCTATAGGTAAAGAAAATCCTTTTTTCTTGTTAATTTGTTTTTAACCAGTTCGCGCCGGGATTATTTTAACATCGCCGAGCCGACGGGCGGGATTATTTTTAACGAAACTCGATCCGAAGCGTGTTCAGGCCTATAGTGCTGGGTAGCACACCCACGCATTTCCGGCCTTGCGCGCTGCTGACATACATTTCCGAACTTGAACTTGGCGTATATATTCGTCATCCGTTTTGAATTTGGGGAAATGTTTGCGTTTATATTCGTCATCCGGCGCGAACTGGTTAATCAAATATCACATTTCTTGAAATCACCTTAAGGGTACACGAGTCTGAATTTGATAATCATTTTTTTTGTCAGCTTTGTTTAAATTGCCTTTTATTGTTTAGACAAAACAAAGTTTTAAAAGAATTGATTACATTTCAAGCATTATTTCAAATAAAGATAACAAAATTAGAAGTAATTTTTACAATGTTATGTAAAGTTAATAAAGACGTTGATTTTTGTAATTGTTCTAATATTATACTGTAAATTGTAAATAGTTAACATGCACATTAGCTTGATGTTTAACAATGACATGGTTTATTTATTCCATTTTATAACAAATTTTAAGCCAACTACATGTACTTTATTATCAATATTTCTTAATTCATTGAACAATCTTAATAGGACATTAGACATTAAAGCCTAATAATATTAAAAGATGAAGCATGGGTGAATCGGTTAGTAGCATTAAACAAAGCGTTTTGTCTTTGTCAAACAAACAATAAATTTATATTTACGCGAAGAAATGAAAATCTTTTTATCAAAATCTACCAATTTGTCATAAAACTTTTAACCTATAAACTTAAGGAACTAAGAAATGTAATTTGTTTATTTTATTGAAATCAAGAAGGCAGATATAAAAAGGCAATTTTTGTTTAAAGACTAACAGAAAAAACAACAGTTTTAGCAAAATTATTTGTTTACTGAATATGTTGCTTCTATAATTAAACATTTAAAGAAAACTGTTTATTTCACCGAATTATGTATTATTTATAAGAGTATATGATTGGTTTACAAGTGTTTCTAATAGCAAGAAAGAAAATGATTATAGTACCTCTACGTTAAAGCTATTTACATTGCCAATGAACAATTATTATAAAACATACACAAAAAGAGAACTGGGTTTAAAATTGAGTGCATTAAAGTAAATTTACTGATTATAATTATTGAAAATTACTTTTTAGAACAGGATATTTCAATGCAATTTTTGTAGAGAATTGTTTAAAAGAAGATATCGCAGGGATAACTGTAACCTTTTTACTGTTTTAAGCATCAAGATGGAACAATTTTAATCTAGATTTAAAAAAAATGTTAACCCATCAACCCATCTTTATGATTTGTTTGAGAGCCAAAACAAAACAAAAAGTTCCCCCTCCCCCCAAAAAAAAACCATTAGATTATCTTGAAAGATTACATATTTGAATATTTGAATAGATTATATATTCAACATCTGAAATGACTAACATGAGACAAACACCAATGGATTTCTTCTTCGGGTTCTTTTAAACAAGATAAGAAAAAAAAAAAAAATTGATGAAAAGGAATAGACCAACACACTTGCATGCTCAGCATGCAAGTTTTAATTGTGCTTGGCTCGCAGTTATCAAACATTTATCACCTTTTAAGACACCTCAACTTTTATCACACAATTTGAGAGGCATGGCATTTTCCCTTTCTTTCGGATCTGCCGCAGAATTTGTTGGATATATAACAAAGCATTATAAACATCAGGCTTTCCAAAAATAAGGATGAAAGTAGGACATTTGTAGGTTTCAAGGTGTATTTTCATTGGTAGTGGTTTTTGTTGATACTCACCCTTGTCCACAGCATCATAAGCCTCACTTGGCATGTTCTGTACTCACAACGCTTGTGCTCCATCCTCAACTAAGCTTTTTGGAAGTACAGTTGCAGTACTCCTGCACCCAAAGCCTTTTACTGTGTGATTTACATGACGGTGTGTAACATTGTGATAACAAGTTAATAAATGAGGCTTTTGTTAAATTTTATAGTTTTTTAGTTATGGGACCATAACAAAGTTGAAACTGGTAGGAATTTTAGGATGCAAGTAGAAAAAGTAGGATCAAAATGAAAAAATCTAAGAAAAAAATAGGAATATTTGAAAGCCTGTGGTAGTTCTTCTGCACTATGACGTGATGGGTCTGCGGAGGTAATAACTTTCCACAATATGCCACTCTTTAACAGATTGACAAAGCTGTATGCTGTCTTTGGAGTTTTGCAGAATGTCTGGGGGCAGTGGGTGGAAAATTTGGGTTTGAATTTCACAAAAGTGCGAGCCAGCAGGGATAAGATCAAATTAATACCGGTATGGATG
This sequence comes from Crossaster papposus, assembly GCA_037893245.1. Classification (NCBI taxonomy): domain Eukaryota; kingdom Metazoa; phylum Echinodermata; class Asteroidea; order Velatida; family Solasteridae; genus Crossaster; species Crossaster papposus. The sequence goes on from JBAIAA010000193.1 coordinate 1,436,986, forward strand.
AGTACGTTGCGTGCCTTTATGTGGAGAAAAAGATGACGGTGCCTTCATGCGCGCCCCAGAATCGCCCCAACTCTGGCCGTTATTGGAACCCCCACCTGTTAGTACACAGGAACAAAATTGTAGGGGAAAATGACAAAATGCATCAATTTGTTACGAGAAATTAATACGACGCAAGGAAATGCAATTAACACACCTCAGGGATAAAAAGAACACATTATGAGAACAAGAAATCATCATACTTCAGCCTGATCATTGTCAAAAATGTTACATTTTGTTTTTCTTTATTTGCCAAGTTAAATAGCGAGATAAACGAAACAGGGTTTTTAATTCTTATTAACCCTAACTCCATCGTGTAATTTACTAGGAACCATACCCATCCTGGCAAATACCAACACCTTATGGTAAACTGTACACACAAACTTTTGGACTCAGATTCTCGAGGTATGTCTAACCAAGTAAGAGAATCCGTTTAGTGGTCCAGTACCTATCCTAACAGATTCCAACAAAACCTGGTGTTGGAGTTTGACTAGATTGGGAATGTTAGAGTTAATTTAGTTCGAAAAATACAGATATAAGGTGGATTTTGTTTTGCCTCTCGTCCTGTTTTGTTAAATGATTTATGAGGTTGGGAAACAACATTTTGCTACATTTCTAGTTACATGCCATTTATCAACTGAATTATTTAAATATTTATTCCTGATATTTACCTTGGATGTTTGGCACAATTGTTGAGGTTTTGTACCATTCAAACTTTTGAGGAACAAAATCAGGACTTTGTTGTAACATGGGACACTTGAAATGTTGTCTTTTTTACAAAAAAAACTCCAAATATGAACTAATTTGAAGGGATTGGGGTGTAGCCTATTTGGTGATTTGACACAGAATGGCCCCAATATTGACATTTGAATTTAACCAAAATAAGAAAACCAAATTGATTGTACTTACCATACCCGGACTGGCCATAGCTGTTATCTGACCCCATACCTTGGTATCCTCCTGCAGAACTGAAGCAAACAAACAAACAATCAATAAGACCGACATTGAACTGATACTGGGTCTTTTGGGGGAACTTTCCCAATTTTGATTCACAATGAATCTCAACTGCATTCAAATTTCTGCCACAAGAGTGACTGAGGCAAAGTCCAGCATCCCTGACATTACAAATCAAACAGGCTTTAGACCTTAAACCTTCCCAAATCCATCAAAATCCATCCCCCTCTCTTGGACGATTTTGGGGAACTTGGTTCTGCAGGTCCGAGGTGAATAAAATGTTGATGGACTTGGGCTAGGATGGTCTAAAGCACTGCTGGGCAGGGATGTAGTCAAGTCCACCACAAGTCCACCACAAGTCCCTGCAAGTCCCTGTAAGTCTCTGTAAGTCCCTGCAAGTCCCTGCAAGTCCACCACAAGTCCTTCAGTTCCAAATCAAATTACAAGCTATTCAAATGAGCTTTGACAAAAGCATTCCTTTGCCATTGTTCAACCAGTTACTTATGACTGGCTTTATGACTGGACTTGTGACTGGACTTGTGAAAGGACTTGCAGAGACTCGAATACAACTCTGCTGCTGGGGGAATCTGATTGGTTTTGTTCATCATGCAGTACTGCTGCTGCCATCGACCAGCACTTCCATTTTATCCCATGTATAAGAAACAGAGTTAGTGAGCTTTTGCAGATTTGGTTCAGAACTTAGCAAAAAGCAACATGGAGTTAGGGTTTAGGAAATAATTCAGCAAATAAACTGTTCAACTTACCCCCCAGAACTGCTGTATCCATCACTTCCTCTGGGGCTGTAACCTTCATTATACTGTAACAAATATAATGTCGTAGGAAAGAAAGGTCAATGTGACACTTTAGACAGTGTCCTTGTGAAGAATTTCACCGTATTAACAAAATGTCCCGTGGAATTACCCAATCCTTCTGATTTGAGGGGTATAATCCCCCCCCCCTCTCTCATCAAATGCCAAAAAGTATGCCAAATGCCAAAAAGGATTTTTTTTAAAGAAACTAAAGTCCGAAATCTCATTGCATATGTCGAATCTCAGATAAATGATAAAAATATCTTACCTCTTGTTGTGCTGCTTGCGGCGTTCCCATCCGACTGGAATTAAACCCCGGTGGAGGTGGTTGTTGTTGTTGCTGTCTCGCAAACCCTCCTTGGTAACCCCCTCTCCCGCCTCCCGGCCCCCCTCTGTTTGATGGGTTCGGCAACGGGCCTGCGCCACCAGGGGTTCCAGGGAAGGACCTTCCGGGCCCCTGGGGCAATTGGTGCTGCGGAGCAGGGAACCTGTTTGGCATATTGGGTGGGGCACCACCCCCGGCGCCCCCTGCCCCACCCCCACCTCGTCCCATGGGGCTAGAAGGCGTCATACCGCCCCTAGAACCACCCCTGGAGCCACCACCCGGTACGACCGTGCCACGCCCAGGCCTTGGTGGGACTTCAGTGTAGGAGCCGCTGATTAAAGCTAGCTCTCGCAGCTGATTCTGTCGGATTTCATCATTAGGGTCCTGGAAGAACACAGAGTATAGTACACAGTGTGTTAGTGCAAGACACATTTCTGTTATAAATACTAAATTATTCAAAATGACCAGCCCTAGCATTTCACTGAACAGGGGCCAATTTCATAGAGCTACTTCAGCACACAAACAAAACTTGCTTAGTAAAACCAGCTTAGCAGCCACAGCTCCATGTGATGTGTAATGTTTGTGATTGGTTTTAGCCGTTTTTTGTTTGGGCGATAGCATTATAAACACGTGGAAATTTAGTTCGTAACCGGGGCCCAATTTCATGGCTCTGCTAACCACAGAAGCCAAACTTCCCTGCTAACCAACGAAATACGAATATCGCAAGCATGATAATTGTTTGCTACAGGTAGGTATTTTTCGCTAATGGTAAGCAGAGCCATCAAATTTAGGAAAATATTGTAGTATCCGGACGATACTCCAAAAGTTGTGTACTAACCAAATTTAAAATGTGTCTTTTCAACATTTTTGCACCGATTGTCCTTCATCGAGATGATATGAAAAAAAAGCAGCGGTGGGTTCCAACATGCTTTCAAAATTGGGCCCGGATTTTAACAAGCAAGTTTTTTGTGTGCTGAAGCAAACTGTGTGCTGAAGCAGCTCTATGAAATTAGGGCCAGAAGATTCTAAACTTACTGGGATAAGGTATTTTCGGACTTCAGCGATGCCATAGGCCAACCTGTTATATGCATCAGCGGCAGGTGCAAATACTTCAATCAAGATATGCAGGTCATCATTCAGATGAGCATCCTTCTCAGCTCCTTCCTCACGAAGATCATCTTCCTGTCAAATTAACAAGTTCAAAGAGTCGGCAAGTCAGAGATAAGGCCCGCTTAAAAAAAATAAAAAAATATTTTCACATGGGTTTTACTATTAACCAGTTCGGGCCAGGATTATTCAGGCCGTAAACTCACCCTGATATTTCCGGCCTCAATCGCCGGCCACTGACAGATATTTCTGCCTTTGGTCGCGACGTGTTTATCCGTCATCCATTTCGAGTTCCAGAAAAACTTTGCAAGTATACACATTAACCGACACGAACTGGTTAAATAATGATACAGAACTTAACTCAAGAAGGAAATGAAATCAAATTGTTTACAAATACACAAGAATGAGATGTTTTAGACTTTAAAATGTCAACGAGACGGAATGAAGCAGAAGCAAAGTTTTGGTACCTTTTTCTTATCTCTGAGTGATCCTCTTCCCAAGATGGCCATCCGTGTCCCTGTCATATCCTGCATTCGTTTCAGGGAGTTCCCTCTTGGCCCAAGAAGTTTGCCGACAAAGTTAAACTAAGATTGAGAAAGAATAAAATCCAATGAGACATAAAAGAAATACATTTGTTGTCACTTTTTTATTGTTAGATGTCACTTTTCGATCGACAATAACTTTTTGTATTAATGCCTAGTTTTGGAACCAATTATCATAGTTTGGTAAATTCCCCTGACAGTACTTGCTGCAAAACACTCCTGCAGCCCACAATATCCATTGCTGCATGCACATGTAAAGTGAGTTTGATCTCATAAAAATCTCGCTGCAATATTAACCGGAGTCTAATTTGTAGCATAGAAACTCGGCATAAAATCACAAATTCACATTTTCATTTGATTTCGAACTTGGCCATTTTGTGTGTTTACCAACCTTTGGATGTTCATTGACTGGGATGAGCACCCTGACTTCTAACTTCAGTGGCTTGTCTGTGATAATGTCCAAGTATTTGGGTGGTTTGATGGTACCCGACCCAAGCTGCTTTATTTCTGCACGAGGAGAAACATAAATAACAATTGTTGATTGCCGTGATGTGGGATTTGACTTTTTAACACCCAAATTCTAATATTATTATTCAAATTAATTCAAATTTATTCAAATTTAATGTATGAAGTTGACCTACTTGCCTACATGTGCAAGAGGGGACCCCTATATCATATTCTGGCTTAATAACAGATGTTAAACCGTGAACTAGCTTATTGAACACCTAATTTAGATTAGATTTACCAAATATGCCAAACTGACATTAACATTACGCCAGGTTTTTGTTAGGCTAAGATTAGAAAAAGTTTAAAAAACTACCAAAAATGCAGTGGCTACAATCATCATGACAATGGCAGCCGTAATGTGATTTAGTGTTATTGTTACACTACAGGATGGCAGTTAACCGTCTGGTTCCCTGACGTAATATTATTCAACATTAGGATTCTTGTCTGTCATTGTCTGTAGTGGGGTTTAATTAACATTTCTCGGAAATAGTTTGTTATACAAACTTGTTATACAAAATCCTCCCAGAACTTCAGTAATATCAGTTAAACCCACAGATTAAATTCATGCAAATTTGTTTACAAAGGCAATGAATACAAACAAGTTGGGTTTTTTTTACATACAATTTAAGAATTCTCAAACTAGGCCTACACAATCGCCCTGCCGGCCGGGCGAACTGAACTGTCCGGAAAGTGGGCAGCAGCTTTGAATAGGATATGAACACGATATCTCACCATCATTTATGAGTTTTTTGGCGACAGGATAGCAGGTCAAGTCGAGCTCCTCCTTTTCTTCTTTTAATTGTTTAAGGCGAATAGATCTCTCTTCTGCGGTTTCCATCGTTCAGAGGCTTATTTATTTTAGATTTTGATGTTTTCTTCGAGTTTTTGTGTGCAGCAGATTAGGCACGCGTCCGTCGATATTGCGCTGGTACCCGTCGCGTTAACACACAAGCTGTAATCTTGTATATTGCGTAGTACCAGTTTATATGGCGGACTGTTGAATGTGTAAACTTGTTCCAAGTCCATCATCATTAAATGATCGCATCGATGGCGCTCAATTTGCCCGTATACGGTTTGGGTTCGAACAAAATATTCAGTAATTTTACCTCGGTACTTAAGTTTATGGTTCTTAACTTAATGAGTTGTGAACAGGTTATTAAACAATGTTTTTACTTTATGAGAAATACCCGACCCCACCACAACAAAACAGACACCATTCAGAACGTCATAATATTATTAATTATGTTTAGCTCAGTCGATGCGGTTTCTCAACCGTACTCCGTGATAAAGCACATACAAGATGAAGAAGACCAGATAGAAAAGCAACATTTGAGGGGGCGGTTAAAGTAGTATCAGCTCATCTTTCGAAGGCTTAACAAAAACAGATTTTTGGTATCCGAAGTCAGGAGACAATACAAAGCAGTTTTCTTGTCCACCGTCAATTTCCAAGGGCTTATGCTAAGGAAGAATATGCGGTTTTGAAGAGGTTTTGTGGAGGCAAAACTCATCCCATGAAGAATCACCGTTGATGGGCAGCGGTTATTGTCGTTTTTGAAAAATATCCACGAGTGTAGACATTATTAATGTGATGATTATTTTGATTCAGAACATTCACCATATACTAATATCATTCTGCTGCAGAATTGTCAAAAAAGTTAGACATTTAGATCCATAAATTCATCCACATTTACTTCCGCGTCAGTTTATTGGGCTTTATTTTCCCTTTGTACAAAATACAACAAAACCATAAAGTAGAACAAGAAAATTAAAAAAAATACAACAAAATATAAAAAAACCGGAGGATTCGAACCCACAACCTTTGGACAAGGAGGCTGATACATTATCCATCAGAGTACGGCATTTCGTTAACTTAATCCAATGAACTCCGTCTGATATCTACACACTACCAGAATCATGTAAAGCTGCCAATTGTAAAACTATTTACGACAGATTTTCAGTAATGCACAACGTATGCAACAACTTACAACCGAACACAAAACTTCATACACATTTAGATCCATAAATCCATCCACATTTACTTTCGCGTCAGTTTATTCAATGGGCTTTATTTTCCCTTGGTACAAAATCAAACAAAACCACAAAGCAGAAAAATAAAAAAATAAAAAATTAGAAAAAATACAAAAACAATTACGGAGGATTCGAACCCACAACCTTTGGACAAGGAGGCTGGTACATTATCCATCAGAGTACCGCATATGGTTAACTTAATCTAATGAACTCCGTCTAATATCTACACACTTCCAGAGTCATTAAAAGCTGCCGTAAACACAAAACTCCATACACATTTAGCTCTAAAAATTCATCCACATTTACTTTCGCGTCAGTTTATTGGGCTTTATTTTCCCTTGGTACAAAATCCAACAAAACCACAAAGCAGAAAAATTAAAAAATTCAAAATTAGAAAAAATACAAAAACAATTACGGAGGATTCGAACCCACAACCTTTGGACAAGGAGGCTGGTACCTTATCCATCAGAGTACCGAATATGGTTAACTTAATCCGATGAACTCCGTCTCATATTTACACACTTCCAGAGTCATTAAAAGCTGCCGTATACACAAAACTCCATACACATTTAGCTCTATAAATTCATCCACATTTACTTTCGCGTCAGTTTATTGGGCTTTATTTTCCCTTGGTACAAAATCCACCAAAACCACAAAGTAGAAATGGAAAAGAAAAAAAAAAAAGGAAAAAAAAACCCGGAGGATTCGAACCCAAAACCTTTGGACAAGGAGGCTGGTACCTTATCCATCAGAGTACGGCATATCGTTAACTTAATCCAATGAACTCCGTCTGATATCTACACACTACCAGACTCATTACAAGTTGCCAAATTGTACAACAATTTACAACCATGCATACCCTATTATGCAACCATTAACAACCATACACAAAACTTCATACATATTTATGTCCATAATTTCATCCACATTTACTTTCGCGTCAGTTTATTGCGGGCTTTATTTTCCCTTTGTACAAAATCCAACAAAACCACAAAGTAGAAAAAGAAAATTTAAAAAAATACAAAAAAATATTTAAAAAAATACTGAGGATTCGAACCCAGAACCTTTGGTTAAGGAGGCTGATACATTATCCATCAGAGTACCGCATATCGTTAACTTTATCAAATGAACTCCGTCTATATCTACACACTTCCAGACTCATTAAAAGCTGCCGTATATACACACAATTCCATGCACATTTTGGTCCATAAATTCATCCACATTCACTTCCGCGTCAGTTTATTGGGCTTTATTTTCCCTTCGTACAAAATCCACCAAAACCACAAAGTAGAAATGGAAAAGAAAACAAAAAAAAAGGAAGAAAGAAAAAAAACCCGAGGATTCGAACCCACAACCTTTGGACAAGGAGGCTGGTACCTTATCCATCAGAGTATGGCATATCGTTAACTTAATCCAATGAACTCCCTCTGATATCTACACACAGATTCATGAAAAGCTGCCAATTGTAAAACTATTTACGACAGATTTTCAGTAATGGACAACGTATGCAACAACTTACAACCGAACACAAAACTTCATACACATTTAGGTCCATAAATCCATCCACATTTACTTTCGCGTCAGTTTATTGCGGGCTTTATTTTCCCTTTGTACAAAATCCAACAAAACCACAAAGTAGAAAAAGAAAATTTAAAAAAATACAAAAAAATATTTAAAAAAATACTGAGGATTCGAACCCACAACCTTTGGTTAAGGAGGCTGATACATTATCCATCAGAGTACCGCATATCGTTAACTTTATCCAATGAACTCCGTCTATATCTACACACTTCCAGACTCGTTAAAATCTGCCGTATATACACACAATTCCATGCACATTTTGGTCCATAAATTCATCCACATTCACTTCCGCGTCAGTTTATTGGGCTTTATTTTCCCTTCGTACAAAATCCACCAAAACCACAAAGTAGAAATGGAAAAGAAAACACAAAAAAAGGAAGAAAGAAAAAAAACCCGGAGGATTCGAACCCACAACCTTTGGACAAGGAGGCTGGTACCTTATCCATCAGAGTATGGCATATCGTTAACTTAATCCAATGAACTCCCTCTGATATCTACACACAGATTCATGAAAAGCTGCCAATTGTAAAACTATTTACGACAGATTTTCAGTAATGGACAACGTATGCAACAACTTACAACCGAACACAAAACTTCATACACATTTAGGTCCATAAATCCATCCACATTTACTTTCGCGTCAGTTTATTGCGGGCTTTATTTTCCCTTTGTACAAAATCCAACAAAACCACAAAGTAGAAAAAGAAAATTTAAAAAAATACAAAAAAATATTTAAAAAAATACTGAGGATTCGAACCCACAACCTTTGGTTAAGGAGGCTGATACATTATCCATCAGAGTACCGCATATCGTTAACTTTATCCAATGAACTCCGTCTATATCTACACACTTCCAGACTCGTTAAAAGCTGCCGTATATACACACAATTCCATGCACATTTTGGTCCATAAATTCATCCACATTCACTTCCGCGTCAGTTTATTGGGCTTTATTTTCCCTTCGTACAAAATCCACCAAAACCACAAAGTAGAAATGGAAAAGAAAAGAAAAAAAGGAAGAAAGAAAAAAAAAAACCCCGGAGGATTCGAACCCACAACCTTTGGACAAGGAGGCTGGTACCTTATCCATCAGAGTACGGCATATCGTTAACTTAATCCAATGAACTCCCTCTGATATCTACACACAGATTCATGAAAAGCTGCCAATTGTAAAACTATTTACGACAGATTTTCAGTAATGGACAACGTATGCAACAACTTACAACCGAACACAAAACTTCATACACATTTAGGTCCATAAATCCATCCACATTTACTTTCGCGTCAGTTTATTGCGGGCTTTATTTTCCCTTTGTACAAAATCCAACAAAACCACAAAGTAGAAAAAGGAAATTTAAAAAAATACAAAAAAATATTTAAAAAAATACTGAGGATTCGAACCCACAACCTTTGGTTAAGGAGGCTGATACATTATCCATCAGAGTACCGCATATCGTTAACTTTATCCAATGAACTCCGTCTATATCTACACACTTCCAGACTCGTTAAAAGCTGCCGTATATACACACAATTCCATGCACATTTTGGTCCATAAATTCATCCACATTCACTTCCGCGTCAGTTTATTGGGCTTTATTTTCCCTTCGTACAAAATCCACCAAAACCACAAAGTAGAAATGGAAAAGAAAACACAAAAAAAGGAAGAAAGAAAAAAACCCCGGAGGATTCGAACCCACAACCTTTGGACAAGGAGGCTGGTACCTTATCCATCAGAGTATGGCATATCGTTAACTTAATCCAATGAACTCCCTCTGATATCTACACACTACCAGATTCATGAAAAGCTGCCAATTGTAAAACTATTTACGACAGATTTTCAGTAATGCACAACGTATGCAACAACTTACATTTAGGTCCATAAATCCATCCACATTTACTTTCGCGTCAGTTTATTGGGCTTTATTTTCCCTTCGTACAAAATCCAACAAAACCACAAAACAGAAAAATAAAAAAAATTAAAATTAGAAAAAATACCTAAAAAAATACGGAGGATTCGAACCCACAACCTTTGGACAAGGAGGCTGGTACATTATCCATCAGAGTACCGCATATGGTTAACTTAATCTAATGAACTCCGTCTAATATCTACACACTTCCAGAGTCATAAAAAGCTGCCGTATAACCCAAAACTCCATACACATTTAGCTCTAAAAATTCATCCACATTTACTGCCGCGTCAGTTTATTGGGCTTTATTTTCCCTTTGTACAAAATCCAACAAAACCACAAAGTAGAAAAATAAAATTAAAAAAAATATAAAAATAATATAAAAATAACCGGAGGATTCGAACCCACAAATTTTGGGAAAGGAGGCTGTACATTATCCATAAGAGTACCGCATATCGTTAACTTAACCCAATGAACTCCGTCTAATATCTACACACTTCCAGAGTCATTAAAAGCTGTATTATACACAAAACTCCATACACATTTAGCTCTATAAATTCATCCACATTTACTGCCGCGTCAGTTTATTGGGCTTTATTTTCCCTTGGTACAAAATCCAACAAAACCACAAAAGCAGAAAAATAAAATAAAAAACAATACAAAAACAATAAAAAAACAAAAATACGAAGGATTCGAACCCAAAACCATTGGACAAGGAGGCTGGTACATTATCCATCAGCCGCATATCGATAAATTAATCCAATGAACACCGTCTAATTATCTACACACTACCGGAGTCATGAAAACCTGCCGGCCGTATAAACATAAAAACTCCATAACAAAACCACAAAGTAGAAAAAAGACAATTACAAAAAATACAAAAAAAATACAAAAACAAAAATACTGAGGATTCGAACGCACAACCTTTGGACAATGAGGCTGGTACATTATCCATCAGAGTACCACAGGTGTTAATTTGTTTCATATACTAGCTATGCAAATCTTACGACTCTCGCTGTAGTATATTTCTTGTGGAGAAAAATCAATCAATCTTGTATATTTGTACCACGAAGGAAAGGCATTAAAATAAAGGCCAGACTTTGAGAACTAGTTATTACTCTAACAATAGTATGCGGCCGCGGAATCTATCAATTTCAATACGAAATTTAAAACACTCTGTATTAGGAGGTAAGGGAATTACCCGGGACTAAATTATTATAATTTTTGTTCAACTAATTTAACCTATCATTTTGGCATTTACAACATTATACAAGAACCTCCTGTAAATGGTGGCCGAACCATTAAATCTTGGGTAGCGGGAAGTTTTTTGCAACGTGAATGTAATACTAGTACTTAGTAGGCCATACAGGATACTGCTTACAAATGTTTTAACAATTTTTACTTACCTCAGAAATTTGTTTTGACTTACCGAACTTGAATTTGCATCTTTTTAAAGCACAAACTATCTCCAATCGCAACATGGCAGTTCTTCTTGTTTGTTGTTCAATTCCTGTGTCCATCATAATTCCGGTGCAGTAGTTCTTGTTTTGAAGCGTCCAACATACTGCTTTGGAGCAAAACTGTTCAAAGTTCCATTGGGGTCTCGGCAGGCAAATTGCTTCAAAACGTGTTTAGCAATTATTCTCCACAAAGTTCACTTAAATTCACTTATTGTTTCTGCTCTTTAGAGCTTACAGTATAATGTTCGCTACAACCGAAGCTTGTAAAATTCTGTTCCAGAATACTATAGTATAGGGCCTGCTCACAATTCCACTGAGCGACTCCGAGAACTGAATATGGAGTGCAGCAAGTCACCGTCGGCAAACTGAAAATCCTGCTAGCTTATCCCACGACAGCGGCCCGTACGCGCACGCCGCATACACCCGTACCGTGCGTCTCACCCGAAGACTCGCTTTATACTCTCCAAAAACTCGGCGAAATTCCACGTCTTATTGCTGAATTTCAACCCATATTGTCTCGGTCAAGTAAGAGTTGTTTTACTTCCGTACAGTCAAAGAAACCGCTTCAAAATGTCCTCTTAAAGATGGACAAACGTTTAGCACTAGCTAATCATTTCAAAATATTTGACCAAAATAATGCCCTGCATTTAGAAAACAGACGACAACTGAGTAATTAGGCTACCTGCGCATTTTACGCGAGAAAAGTTAGTCGTATAGATGTGTTCCTCCGCGGCCCGGCTTTCCAACCTCAGTGTACCCATACTAAAATATTTTCTGGAATATTTTAGCTCAAATTAACTATTACAAATATCAAAGATCAAAGTTGTTGTTCGCCCCCCCCCCCCCCCCGCCCCAACACCCTCCCCCCAACAAAGTGTGAACAAAATAGCGTGGCTTATTTTCTTTTGACGAGGAGTGATATCGATTTGGGATTGTCACATGCGCTGGAGCAGATGGCTGATTGGTCAGAAGTGCCGCTAATAACAGGTGGTAAATGCACTTTCGGTGGAACGCTAGTCTTAACCATTGCGCAACTTTGTGGTTTAAAAATAGTTTTCGTGAAACTAACTAAACTTGTTGTCCAAGTCCTTCAACAATCGTGGTTGTCCGCGGCGCCCTCGATGTTTGCACGATACGAGGGTACGCGGCGGTCGCAAAATTCTGATGTTCAACGACTTGCTGAAATCGAATCTATAGTACGACACAACAAAAACAATCAACACACCGTGACTCGTCTTGATCTTCGGCGGCGCGCGCGGCCTGTCAAACTAAGCTTCATACTCCACTAAACATGATTGGATGAGACTAGGCAGGTTTGGTTTGATTGAACAAGGGGAAACCCCTAGGCCTAGTCTTAATCAATAAATCATTGTTAATTATTGGAACGATCACTGCTGCTACTGCTAGATAGGTAAGAATCTGCAATTTTGCAGGGTGTCCGGAAATCGGACAACCCATAGCCATGCATAATGATGGGGGAAGGCGAGGAGGAGGGGGGTGGGGGGGGGGGGGGGGATATTTTCGTGTGGTATAAAATTTGTATACAATTTGCACGGATGGTTAAGAGGTTGGTGTCAATAATTATCGATATATAAAGGCAAGACGTTTTTTTTTATTGTTTACTGATAAGTGATACTGAGTGATAGTGATACCATGAAGGAATAACGTGTTGCATTTTGTCGTTTTTGTCTTACTCTTAGGAGATGGAAACCATGGCTGATGAACTGCAGGAAGATGTTGAAGAGATTGACAACCACGAAATGTTGTCGCTGACCTCTTTGGAACAACAGCCGGCAGGAACCACCAAGGTTGTCATGGTAGCTGCAACAATGGCTGCTATAGGAGGTATCCTGTTTGGTTACGATATCGGTAAATATTAAGTAAACAAGGATTTCCACTTCCAAAAGTAAAACAGTTTAAGGTTTTCACAAACCCTTTATTTCAGTCACTCTACATATATATATAGACCAGTTGAAATTGCTTTGGCAGAAAATTGTCAATTTCGTTTGCGATGATATGTCTTGTAATTTTTGTATTTTAGATCCAGTCTGTAAATTGTCGTAACATGCTAGTATTGGCTACAGATACCCGTAGTGTATTTCCAAAACTAGCTTAAACCTGAGCCATACACATGCTGTGTAATAGTTGTTGATTTTGTGTTTCTACTGAATGTTACCCATTGGGATATCATATTTCTACAGAACATCAGATTTATGGAATCACTATAAATCAGTTAGTCTTCTTGGGTACCCTTTACAACTGACTTAATTCCACAATTTAGTGTATTTTCAGACTAATTTCTAGTACCCGTTCCACGGAGACTGTTCTGTTTCCGGAATTCATGCAGGCTAAGCGATTCTAAGATTACTTGACTGTCTGCGACTATCGCTCCCATCTAATACAGGTATTGTCTCCGGTGCCATGCTGCAGTTGAAGAAGGAATTTGCACTGAGCTGTCAACAGCAAGAAATGATCGTCAGCCTGTTACTCGTCGGAGCTCTCATCGGAGCATTGTTGGGAGGTACCGGCTACTAGACTAGTACTAGTGAGATCGACCAATAGGGTTGGTGCGTTCACCATTGAGGGCGCTCTATTTAATTTTATTGTGTATTTATTGTAGATGATTTGTTTGATTGCAGGTTTCTTTGTAGACTGGATTGGTCGTCGTTGGTCGATCATCCTAAATACTGTCATTTTTGTGACGGGGGCAGTTGTACTAGCAGTCGCTCCTGTGTATGAAGTGCTGGTAAGCAAAACTCCCTGCGACACAATTTTAAATTAAATAATTTAATTTCATTTTTAAAAATTAAATTCTCTTAACAAAACACGTTATAAAAAAATCTTAACAAAAAAATCGTTTGTAGTACCTGAATTGATAACAATATTTTCTTTGTGAAACTGGAGAAAATCCCTTTTGATTAGGGAGGCAGGTTGGCGTAGTGGTTCTTTCCTCGCTTTCCACCGCTGTGACCTGGGTTCGAATCCTGCCTGGGCCAATATGTGGATTGGGTTTTCATTCCCTGCCTGATTCTGTGGGCTTCCCCCAGGATATTCTTCTTGGGTTTTCCTCCAACCTCTAAAACTGTAATTTCTGTTAACTGTCTTCTCTCTGCAGGTTTCTTCAGGCTTGTGAGCTGCAGTGCCTGGGGTGCTTCTAGTTTCATTTCTAGAAATAACAAATACAAATAATTTTGGAAGATTTAAGAAGCTGTATTTTTAAGAATATTTGCCAAGAAGCAAAATCGGGATGTGTGTTCAATGTACATTTGGTCAACTCATTTCAGTATCGTATGAAATGCTCTTGTCTTTCAGATTATTGGACGATTGATCGTGGGTTTTGCGGTCTCATTGTCGGCCATTGCAGAGTGTATTTATATCTCAGAAATATCGCCCATGGTAAGACCTAAACTAGCATACAAAAAATCACGTTTTCATTCTGCAAATTCATCTACATTTTCATCTTTTTCGAAAGGCGGTATTGATCTCCTTGTGTGACTCATTGCACATTTTCCATTTTCCGTTCATTCGTCATTCATCCACAGAAGCAACGTGGTCGGTTGGTGTGTGTGAACGAAGTCGGCATAACCTTAGGCCTACTGCTGGCCTATCTGGTCAACTATTTCCTCATCTTAGTTCCATCAGGATGGTAAAAATAATAAATCTACCATATATCCGTCTGTTTTTATTGGTCCATCACAAGTTTATGCAAGTCTGTACAAGTCCATAAAAACACAACGATCTCTTTAAATTTGCTGGTACCCGCCGCGCCTAAAGTTTATTTCGAAAGAAAAATTGTCAAATCTTGTTTTGCGTATTTGGAATACTGAACTGGCTTATTATGGACTTGAATTGTGACTGGATTTGTGACTGGACTTGTAATTTACTTGTGATAGACTTGATGATTCCTTTGGCTGTGAGTTGAAGTGTGATTGTTTAAATTCCCAATAGTAAAAAAGTGAAAATTATCATCACCATTAACATTACACCACCATGGTTGCAGTAAACATCGTCACTCGCTGTGCAATACCATATGAATCATACATGTAGTGACATTGTGCCTATTATTAACCAGTTCGCCTCAGGATTATTTTAATGTTAACCGGACCTGGGCACAGGATTGTTTTTCACGAACCTCGATCTGTGTTGGGTTCAGGCCGGCATCTGTAGGTAGCACACCCTAATATTTCTGGCCTTGTTCGCTGCGAGCCGATCGCTGACAGATATTTCCTGCCTTGCTCGTGACGTTTATATCCATCATCGTTCTGAATTCCGGGAAAACTTTGCGTGTATACCTGTCATCTGACAGGAACTGCTTTAAAAAAAATGTCAATTTTCATTTTGTAAAAAAACCACAAATGTCAAATTTGACCTCTATTTTTTTACAGGAGGTACATGTTTGGCCTGTCGATAATCCCCGCCCTGGTGCAGGGGGTGGGGATGTTGTTCCTACCCCCAAGCCCACGGTTCCTGATGCAGAAGGGGAGAGAAACCCAGGCACGGACGGTGTTACAAACCCTGCGGGGGACTAAGGTGATAGAGGGAGAACTAAGAAGCATCAGAAACTCACTGCTAACAGAACATGTAAGGATGTTGTACTAACATAAGCCCTGTTCGCACTGGACTTATTATGATAAAACATACCTAGACGATGGGTACTTTTCCCATTTTAAGTCCAGTGCGGACAGCCTAGGACGTTTTCCTCTCCCGAGTCCAGTGGGTACTTCTACCGGCCAACTGCTGCCCGGGAAACTTCCCTGGTAACCTTTTCCTAGACGATAAGTCCAGTGCGAACAGCGCGAGTCGGTAAAAGCGTCTCAGGAAAACGTTAATCCGGCCCTCCAGTGCAAGGTCATGCTACGCACGCAAATGGGTACACCGGGGTCAATGCAGAAAGGTCACGCAAAACGCCCTCACGAGTCATTATAATGACAGCTCGGCTACTTCTCCCACGGTCTTGGTAAAATTTTCCCGTGTCGAAAGTCCAAGTGCGAACAGTGGTAACATTTGACCATTTTTTATTTTACCATCGTCTCAGTAAAACCTTCCTAAAAAATAGTCCAGTGCGAACACGGCTTTAGACACCTTGCAATAAGCTGCCATCTTGGTGGTTTTATGTTACTTAAATTCAGGAAAGATAGATGCACAAAAGCTGCATACGGTCGTGTTTTGCCATAACGACCGAGGATCCCCTATTGTGTTTCCCTTTGTTTCTGTACTATAACCTAACCCCATAGACTTATCCTACACTTTAACGACAGAGGACAACATTCAACAAAAGATCTCTGGAAAACTACGATACAAATAGGTTTTACTTCAGAAACATTTGAATTGTTCCTGTTTTTCTTCCAGGAATACAAGGTGTGTGATGTACTGAGCTCGGTTGATAACATGCGAGGGCGCTTTCTCATTGGTGTTGGCCTTGTGTTCTTCCAGCAGGTACGACGTGCCAGTCAAAATTACAATTACATTTCAATTAGAGTTTGAATTTACCTTTCAATCTTCAGTATAACTTTCTAATTTCTGAAGCAATAATTTAAGCAGTAAGTGATAACATATTTATTTGGTCTATTTACTGTCCAGTTCACAGGCCAGACCAACGTGCTGTATTACGCTCCCACCATTTTTCAGTCTCTCGGTTTTGGAACTGATACAGCTGCTACCATGGCAACGGTTGGCCTTGGATTGGTTAAGGTATGAACTGTTTGTAAATGTTTAGCTAGAATGGCCAGGACGGGGCTGGGCCCGGAGGGTAGGGGAGATGCGGGAGAGTTGAGCCAATTTTTATATTTTGTGTCACCATATGCGGAAGAAAAGTACAAACCTGTAAAAAATTAGTGTAAGATAAACTTTAGAGTGTTGTTTTCGTTTTGAAACAATAACAGTTGGGATAGCAGTTAAGGCTTATTTATATAAAAGGTTTGAAAAAAATTGGTAAAGTGGCTCAACTCTCCCTACAATATGGGAGAGTTGAGCCACTATTACAGGAGAGTTGAGCCAGCATGATAAGTCAATGGCTGGTGAAAAAACAAAATCATATTTTTTCAACTTTTGATTTATTAATTATTAAAGTAAATATGGTGCTCAATTGTTATTATCATGGCACAAAATAACATTTTTTTCATTTATTATACATTTTTCACCTTTAGTCCAAAAATCAAAATGTTACTACATGTTTTCCCTATGCTCAACTCTCCCCATGACCAATAGCTCAACTCTCCTCATTGCGACCATTTTGTAAATAACCCAATCCTGTCTGGTGTAGAACTTTTGGTAGTTTACAATAGTTCTCTAAAATAATGGTCATGTATACCCCCTTCAATAAACAAATTACCGCCATTATAGTCTAAGTCTTGCTATGGGAAATAAGACAAAATATTTTTTTTTCTTTTTTTCACTCAAAAGTGAAAAAAAAAAAATTGTTTAGGTATTTTTGATACTGAGTACACATGACAGTAGAGTTTAACACTAAGAATGTCGTATTGATGCTATAAACAATATATGCAAATATAAATTTTAGTGAGTTACTACTTTTCGAGTTATAGGGGGTGGCTCAACTCTCCCGGTGGCTCAACTCTCCCGGTGGCTCAACTCTCCCGCATCTCCCCTACGCTGGTTTGGGAAATGATGGATTTATTTGGTTGTGTTGGGTCGGGGTGGCTATTGGCTGATGGGTGCGAATATATTTTTTCCCAAACGACATCCAAATGGATGGATTGCCACACTGACTCTTTACATTTTTTTGATTTTGATGCAGGTGTTATCAACCACCATATGTCTGTGCTGCGTCGATAAGGCAGGAAGACGCCATTTTCTTCTGGTAGGAGCAGGCGTCATGGCAGTTATCATTCTCATTTTAGGAATCCTTTCCCAAGTAAGAAATGTCCATAATTACACTTGTGTAAACAGAATTTCTTTTTCACCATGTCATTTGATAAACTTCGCAATAGTATTAACTTCGCAAAAGTATTTGCTCGACGTTTCATCCAACATGCTCTAATCATCTTCAGGGGTTTGCTAAACTCATTGTCATTTCTTTCACCAGTTTACACTGCCAGCCAATGCCACGAGACCTTGCATCATCCCAAACACTACGAAAGTCCAGTCAGTGATCGCAAGTCCACCGGCGCAAGGAAATTTCACCTCTGGAGCAGAGACTAGCCTGCAAAGGTCAAGGGTCAAACCTGAACCACATTCAGTTACTGAACAGCCAATAGCAATGCAGTCGGCAACAGTCGTCAATCTGGATCGAACCAGTTCTCTAAAACCTCTAGAAATTGCGTCGTCTTTCATCACAGCATTAACACAAACGCGATCTCCGACGAGAAACGTTTCATCATCATCAATGAAAACTTTGCCCCTATCGTCGCAAAATTCTTCATTGACACTTTCCGAAAGCTTTTTTACACAAAGTCCATTTTCTAAACTAGTTGACGGCGATCAAGATTTAGTCACGGGTATTTCTACGACTGCTGGTACATTATTCGACGGGACAGACATTACTACTGGAAATACGACAGGATATACGGTCACCGCACCAACTACAACGACACCAGGCATTCCGCAGATCATAGCGTTCATCTGTCTGACACTGTACGTCGGTGCTTATTCATATGGATTCGGGCCGGGTGAGTAGTGTTAGGTGTCGACGAAAATATCAGTGTATTTGGTGTGTCCGAATTACATGACACACAGTGCCTGGGCGGTTTTGAGGGATCCTTGGTTTCATTACCAGAAAGGTGACAATTGTGGCTGGCAATAATATTGCTTTTATTTGTGAATTTTTGTTTTTTTAATTTTCCGTAGTGTCCTGGTTGGTGTTGAGTGAAATCTTCCCCGTTGGGATCCGGGGTCGGGCAAGTTCACTGGCGACCGTGTTCAATTGGGGTACCAATGTGTTGGTGTCTCTTACCTTCCTGGATGTTATGAGTAAGCACATATCATTAGATCTACTGGTTCCCTGTCATTGAATTGTGTCGAGTAGTTATACCCAGTGATTGTAAAATTGGCCTAATTGAGGATTTACTATATATGTAACCTTATTAGCTCTGCCATAAAAGTTATGTCCGTACTGTCTACTTGATGTTGAAACTAAAATGTATTTTCCTTAGAATGTCCTTTGTATAACGATCTCCGAACAAATATTTTTAGCGACATTTGTGAAATCGAGCTTGGCTTTAAAGGTTTAAAAACCATTTTGCACATCCAGCTATTGGACAACTAGTGGTTAGGGATCGTGACTCATGATCAGGGGGTCAGGGGTTCACATCCAGCTGCTGGGCATATGTTGTGTTCTTGGGCAAGACATTTTACCCCATTTGCCTCTCTCCAACCAGGAGTATAAATGGGTACTGTCATTAGCTTGGGAGTAACCTGCAATGACTAGCATCTCGTCCAGAATTATCCTGTCGTTTCATGCTAAGGAAACTAACAAATCTCAAATTTACTAGTATCCGAAAATGCCATCTTTATCCAGCACCATTTTCTCATGATCTGAATGTATTGCTCTTTCTTTATCGCGTTCTTAGATGGCATAGGTCCGTCATGGACCTTCATGCTGTATGGTCTGATATGCAGCGTAGCGTTCCTATTTATCTACTGCGTAGTGCCAGAGACAAAGGATCTATCGCTGGAGCAAATATCAGCCGCGCTGAAGAAAAAGTAAGTTGTTACCGCGTGTTAAAGCTTAGTAGACTATTTCTCAGTTGTGCATTTTTATTGTTTGAGACAGCCAAAAAGCTCTTAATCAAAAGACAGTGTTTCAAAACTAACTTGCAAAGTTTTATCTTTGTGAATGCTGTATATTCCAAGAAAACAATATTCTACGATTTAGATTTGAATAAAAAAAATATACCGAGTCAAAATTGGAATTGCGACCACAATCAGTAATCATGGTGTAGTGTTATATGTTAGTTTCAGGCGTGCAACTTTTCCTTTACACTGATGCCATTGAAAATATAAAAATACTGTTCAAAGTCTTGTAAAGATTGGAATTTCCTTTTAAAAACAATTATTCTGAATTGCATGCCTGCAGTTTACGGCAGTTTGAAATCTGTAAAATGTTTGTAAACTGGAACGTTATCTACTTTGACTAATTTATCTAATTTTGACATTGTAATCCGCAAAGGCCAAGTGGAGTTGTGTCAATAAAAGAATTGAAGAAACAAAAAGTTTCTTGGTTTTAAACATTCCATCTCCCAGGACAAAACTGACTGGTCTACCGGGCCACTGCTGTCTCCAGAGGGCGGGCTCCTGCTGTCCTTGTTTCCATGGGAACAACCATCACCGGCTCCCTATAACAGACTCCTACGGTGATGCGCAGGGTACCGTCGACCAGATGCACTTAATTGAAACAGACAATGCTATAATTTAATCAATGAGAAAACAAAAAGCCTTTTCTTGGTGTAAATTTGCAAGAAACTTGCGTGTGAAGATTATTTTTGAAAGTTATTCGTCTATTAGATTTTTGAATAAGATTAATACTGCTGCAAACTGCTTACTGGCTGGAATGACCTGAAATATGCAAATAAAATAAGTTAAGAGGGCCTAATATTTCGATCTTAACAAGATTTTTATTACTGTTTTATAGGCGGAATTTTGCAAAATGTATATGCAATACACATTTTTTTAATGTAATGCCTTTAAAAATAAAAAGCAAAGCAATACAAATTATATACCATATACATTTGCTGTAATTTTCAGGAATGAATGGATTTGGGGAATACAATTTCAAATATTGTTACACTGACCTGTTTAACCAGTTCAAGCTGGGATTATTTTTAACGAAACTCGATTAGAGGCGGGTTCAGGCCGATGGTACCAGGAAGCACACCCACGCATTTCCAGCCTTGCTCGCTGCTAACGGACATTTCCGGCCTTGCTCTTGGTGTGTTTATGCATCATCTGTTTTGAATCTGGGGAAAACTTTGCATGTATAGTACGTCATCCGGCGCGAACTGGTTCAAGTGTTGTGTTTATAGATGCTGTTCTTGTCTGGTTCCCTGACCCCACTTCAGACGAAACTCGTTATGGACATCAGGGAACCAGACTAGCTAGCTTGCAAACAAAATTTGGTAGGGGGCAGTATTTGAAAAAGTGCCACCTAATGAAAATGACCACACACAAGGTGACATGATTTTCTAGGATGCTTGAGACTATTATTCACTAACATGTAATCAGGCAAGATATTTCAAAACCTTTTGTATGTTTCTAAATGTTGTACGACCTTTAAGCCAGACAGGTTTTTTTTTAAGGTTCCATTTGTAGCTGGGGTAAAAGTAGACGATTTGTGTACACCAACTTAAAAATGTCAGCGTCATTACACAATTTATTTTCTGTTTGCAATTTTTAATTGATTTTTACGGTCGCTACACTATTTAATAAATTGACATTGTTTATTTTCTTACTTCAGATTAAAGCAGGTTATATTTGCACTCTGTGCCATTCAGTACCGTTTCAAATATAAATTAATACAAATATTTAAGACATTCCTAGAATTAACATTCAGTTTAATCCACACCATGCAATTATACATGCAACATTTTACAGTACTGGTTATTTGCATATTCAATAATCATTATACAAAATTACAAATATTATATTTTTTTAAGGAATACCAAATGTGCATGGGTACAAAATAGTCAGAGCTGAAAGCGAAAATTCATAATCTGTACTTGTTTAATACTTGCTATGCACTAATTTATTCCTATTCATAAATACCTTTGGGTAAAAAAATCCATACATTTCCAGTGAAATTTTACTTCATGTTTTGTGAAACACCTTTTTGGTCATGTTCACAGTATGTGCCTCGCTGCGTATTGCTAAAAATCTCCTTATATGGAAATTGGCATTTGGCGGCATATAACGCGGTCGTGTTTCACGGCAGCTTAAAACCACCCATGTGACAGGCTCTCAACCAATAGAAAGCTTTCTCGGTTATTTATGAATCAAGTACTGTATCCCAAAATTATTAAACTTTTATTTTAATTAAGTTGGCAAATTTAACATTCCATCAAGGTAAACTATTTAAAAGAAAAATTGTACTTTCTGATTGTCAAATTACCTAAAATTGACCAAGTTTAATCATATTTTTCCAACAATAATAGGTGAAAGTATTAAAACTGTAAAAGTTTACTTTTGACTGATGAAATAGATTGGGTGTGTAAGATTAGGAAGAACAATGTCATGTCTCCACAAGTAAACACATTTGTAAAGTGTTGTAGCAAAATGAGACTTAACAGGGCACAGGGCCGGGTATAGTGAAAAGAAAAAATGATAAACAGTGAATGGGTGATTTATTTTCTTATTTTCAATCTTTACTATGTCTATACTCGCCATCTTTGTAAAGAAATAGTCAGAAAGTAGTGAAACAAAAGGGTTTTTAAGAAAAATAGTTTTCTTGTCACATGTGCAAAACTCGAAACTTTAAAGCCTTTTTCTTAACATTCAACTCTGGCAATATGTCGATAAATGCAAATGAACAGGCGAAACTTAACGGAATGTCCAATTAACATGTTCCATTGTTAGGAGAATTTGATTTTTTTAATGCTTGAAACTCTCCTTTCAACCTCTGCCCAGTTCTGTCTTGTTTTGCCAGATCGCCTAACATTTAAGAATGTGAGATCAGCTGTGCTTAAAAGCAAAAAGTATTGAATAAAATATCAAGTTTTCATTGAATTTCATAAAGTTCCATTGTAGCAGTGCGATTACTTGGCCAGAATGACGTAAGTCGCTGCCGTCGCCACACCACAGTTGTTATCCGTCTGACTTATCAGGACGTAGCCGTTATTCCCCCAGTATGTAGACCAGGAGTTCTTAATGATCCAGTAGGGAGTAGCTGTTGCACCGACCATCATGCTACCGTAGCCTACAGCTAAGACTGCGTGGTCAAGGTCATCAGGCTTGTTCCCTGTGTTCAGCAAATGCAAACGAGTTCAGAAGGATTAAGGTCACCAGTCTTTAGTGGATTTCATGAAAGCTGTTAAGCACAAAAAGGTCTTGCTCAGTAAAAACAGGTTACCAGCCAAAACTATAAAAAAGCAAAAATGAGCCGAATACCAGTCGTAAACAATATCGCCTACAAATTTGGTTTGTAACCCTGTTTTTGCCAAGGAAGAATTGTCCTGCTTAGCATTTTTTGGGTGCTTAGCATTCTTTAACAATCGTACCTTGCTGACATGACTGTATTAAACTTTACTATGAAAGTGCAAGAAGTCAGTGTTTTCAAGTTCCCCGGTGTCAAGAGGTTAAGTCGAAGAAAGTCAAAACAACTATTTACCGCAAGCTTTGTCATAGTACACGCCGGAGGCATAGAACGAGAATGTCTTCAAAGCAGCATCTATCCCCACAGCAACGGGACCGACATTAGCCAGGGCTGCCTTTAGGGAAGTCAAGTTACCAGATGGCAACTGCGTAAAGTTTGCCAATTTCACGCCGACATTGGACGCATTAAAGTGGCATTTTCCATTCTAACGAAAAAAGAAAAGAAAAGGCTTAATGATTATCATTGCACGATTCATGATATAAATTGAATTACAAAAGCATTCAGTTCTTGTCAGAAGGCTGGTTAGATTTCCAGGTTTTCGGTTTTACCTGGCCCAAATACGGTCCATAAGCTTCTTCAGTCATCAGTCCCTTGTGATCGATAACCCACTGGTAAGCTTGACTTTCCAACCCACCGCTGCATGCATTATTGTCATAGCCCCAAGAGCAGTCCATCAGATTCTGCTGGGAGAATCTCACCATCTTCTTGTTCTACAAAGGAGGAAAACAAACAAGCCTGATCACAAAACTTTCTTCTCATCAGGATTCGATAAGAAACCACACTTGTAAACAAATTTAAAACAAAATAAGGGCATACAAATCGTGACTTGTCCGCATAGGCAAGTACAGGCTTATTTACTGACCTGCAACCATAGCCAAGTAATGTGCTTTACCTTCATGAAGTAAGCGCCCTCTATAGTCTCGGCAGCTCCAAAACTCCAGCATGACCCACAGATAGCCTGGTCTTTGACTTGCGAAACAGCTCCTAAAACAAAATAATAATCCAGATTTTGACATTTGTTTACCCTCCTTTATACTCCTGGGTGGGGAGAGGCAAGTGGGCATAAAGCGGCTTGCCCAAGAACACAAATGACTAGCAGCTGGAATCGAACCCCTACCTCTGATCATGAGTCATAAAACCTAACAACTAGGACATATTCTCTTATTCAAAGTATCTTATCTACTTTCTCCACCCCACCCCCCCCCCCCCCCCCACCCCAAACAAAAAAACAACCACCAAAAAAACGAACCAGTCAATCTCCAGTCCAAGGAAGGTGGGGGCACCATTATCTTGAAGTTGTCCGTGGTGAACGGTGCTCCGCCTACCGGTTCCTTTGATGGGATTCGACCGCGCATCATGCGCAGCTCGTCATCAAAGCGATCCGTGAGGTGGTTCACAGCGAGACGATAGCTCAGACCTTGGCGGTTGTTGCCGTGGATAAGCCTGGAAAAACATCAGAGATATTTCACATTTGAGATGAGATGCTTAAATGGTAACATTCTCCCTTCTATTGTTTGGTCATTCATACAGTTACAAATGTCTTCCACTTTTCTTGCCATGCATTTGTGTACAGGCTAGTGAAAAAAAGTCTGACGGCATTTGGGTAAAAATATCATGACTAGTCAGATTCCATCAACCGACTAACACAGGCTTCCCGTTGAGCTTCTTTTTTCTTCTGCGGACCAGCGGAAACTTACTGCGACATGCCTTTGAGTAATTCTACTGTGCATTCCCACTGGTATTTTGTTTTACCGCGAGGGGATGTTTATTGTTCTTGCGAAGCTGGGAGAATGTCACACATTCCTGGTGCTGATAACTTTCTGTGGCTGAGGAATGTTCAGTATCCACAACACCTGTGTCCATCCTCAACTAAGCTCTTGGAAGTACAGTTGCACCCAAGTCCCTCATTACATTGTTAACATATGAAAGGGAGTAACACTTACAAAAGGTATTCAATAAGAGTTTATTCAGTTTCAGAGTTGCAAGACAAAAAAGTAGGAAATAATTTCAAGAAAAAAAGAAGGAAATACTTGAAAGCTTGGACTGAATTTAGTTGCTGAAGGTAATTTGTGTAGTTTCCTGACCTGACGTTGTGGGTGAATTGGACCTTTCGCTTTTCGTGTTCTTCATCACCAGCATACACCTTGCTATGCTTGGCTTTGTACTCGGTGAACATCTCATCATAGCGGTCTCCAAGCTCTGGGTTGATTAGTTCCTGGTACGGGTTGACTTGGATGTGGTTCTCTGAACCGTACTCTAGGGTCATCTTGCACTCTGAATTTCAATCAGGAACAAAAATTGCATGACTTTTTGTTGCTAGCAGAGGGTAGTTAATCTCATTCAAAACCTCATCGTCTAAAAAGTTACTAAGTAATTTGTAAAGTTGGTTACGGGTACTTGATTTCATATTCTGGAACCGGTTCCTGACATCAACCAGTTCGCGCCGGGATTATCTTGACATTGACTGGGCCCAGGATTGTTTTTCACGCACCTCGATCTGAGACGGGTTCAGGCCAGCATCTGTGGGTAGCACACTCTGATATTTCTGGCTTTCCTCGCTGCGAGCCGGTCGCTGAAAGATATTTCTAACCTTGCTTGTGATGTGTTTTTTCCGTCATCCATTTTAAATTCTGGAAACAAATTCCCGTCGCGAACTAACTAATAGTTGGGTTCTCGGGTACCCGGCTCTGATGTACTAAACCTAAACAAATGTTGTTACCTTTCGGTGGAGTAAACACAGTCTCTTTGAAGGCGGTAGTGCTGTCAAACATAGTGTAGTCAATGACGTACTTGTCGTAATGCGAACCCAGCAGTGTGTCATATCCCATCATCTCATAGCGGACAGGCACGACCTTCATGCCCCGTGACACGTACAACATGTACTTATTGACCTTGCCAGTTCCGACGTTGGTGACATTCATCCAGACATCCGTAATCTGTTTGTCGATAAGTTTCTGACCTCCCGGCTGGTGAGAGATCAATTTTGACAAAGCTGTTGAAAAGTTAACTTGTTGTACAGATATTATTAACTCTAAACTCCCTGTGAAATTATTCCTGGTGGCATGCTGTCATCCTGAAGAAAATAATTAAAGAATGTCATTTCCAAAAATGTGTCTCAGAGACACATTTTTGGAAATTTTCATTAGTAGTTGTTTTGGTTGAGAAGTTGGTTTGCCAAACAAAACCGTTCACTTTTATTGTCTGAGAATTTACTAAGTAATTTGTTAAGCTGGTTACGAGTACTAGATTTCATAATCTGGAATCAGTTCCTGACATAAACAGTCAGGTTTTTGGGTACCTGGTTCCAATGCACAGCCCCAGTACAAGTAATTTATTGAGGACTTACCGAGAAGTGCGTGAGGTCTGGAAGCATACTCTGAGGCATAACAGGGCTTCCTTTAATGCCATTCATTGTGAAGCATGTCGTGACTGGGGTGATGCTTTTCTTGCCTTTCACCGTCGGAGAAACCGTATAGGCAACGCCATAAGGCTTCTTGCTACCATTGTAGAAGGTCTGATCCATGCCTAGGGTATTAGAACACCATTGAGTGGTTATTAGACTCCGCCCACTTTGCCGAGTCTGCCCACTTTACTGACCCAGCCCACTTTGCCAGATTGCCGACTCTGTTCACTATTCTGGCAAAGCTCATTGTGTAGGCTCCGCCCACTCTACAGGCTCCGCCCACTCTACAGGCCCCGCCCACTCTACAGGCTCCGCCCACTCTACAGGCTCCGCCCACTCTACAGGCTCCGCCCACTCTACAGGCTCCGCCCACTCTACAGGCCCCGCCCACTCTACAGGCTCCGCCCACTCTACAGGCTCCGCCCATAAAAATATTAATTACAGCCATGATTGGTCAAAGAACTTTTAGGGCGGGGCTAAAATTAATTGGTCTATGGAAATGTGACTTCCAAATTACAAAAACAGTTTTTGGAAATGGATGAGCAAATTCTGGCCTGCACAATTTTAATCAAGGACCTGTGAATTTCTTTTTTTAAATGTTAATTAAAGAGATTGATACTCACCACCGTAAAAATCTATCCTTCCCATACCCTTCTGTCCATCAAAGTAGATCTCAAAGGGTTCATTGAGCTCAGCGTAAGGAAGCTGTACATAGCCCTTGGCATGGTAGCGACTCCCGAAATCGGGCGGTTTGGGAGCAGCTGCCTCATTGCGATTAAACACTACGAAGTGACGAGAACAATGATTTAATCTTTAAAATGTAATCATTCATGCAAAATAAGACAGAACTTGGTAAAAAAAAAGTGGATTTGCGGGTATTAGGAAAGAGGATAAAATTCTTACAATACTGACTGTCGCACTTCAATCAAATCTTTAATCTCCAATCTTTAACTTCACATGCCAATGTGTAAATGAGGAAACGGCAATAAATTTCACATTTGCTAATTGATTCCCTTAAAAAAAGAAAAATTATTCCACGATTTTAATACAATTTCTAGTTTATTAATTAAACTTACATTACAAATATTAATAAATGTATATACAAAAAAACATTCGGTTCCGGTAAATTTCTTTTATATATTTAAACATAATTTTTTTTTCAACTAATTTTTATTGTGCCCAGTTCCATCTTATTTTGCCAGAACGCAACACAAATGCTTAAAAAAATTAATAAAAAAAAATTAATAAAAAAACAGGACAAAGAAATAATAAAATACAATCAATAATGTATAAAATACAATAATTTGAGTGCCTAAAAATAAAATTAAAAAGTGAGGGCGCTCTGCATGCGCGCTATGTAGCAGGATACATGTGCAGGAAAATCTAGGTGAAACTGAAAGCAAAATGTTTCCGAGACTAGATAAATATTATATTTCTACTCACAAACCGCAGCGGACAAGCAGACGAAGAGAACTTGAGACAGCATTTTAAAATACGTGGTTGATGTGTAAATAACTACCGGTTGAATCCCCGAAGCGAAGAAACCTATCGCGCCAGACTGCGTTAAAGTTTGGGGAGGTGCCGTCTGGTATCCCAACTCTAAACACAAGACAAAGTACCAAGTCCAAGGTTTTGATCCCGACTAAAAATGCAATCAGATGACCCATCACATGACATGAGTTTAGAATCACGTGATCGCATATCGGTGTAATCGGGGCCACCACATGAGGGCGGTCGGCCGGCTCTTTACAAATTAATTATCGGCTGGTCGGTGGTAAATCACAGTTCAACTAATCTTGTGACGTCACTCGAATCAGAAAAGTGTCTTTTCCTTTTAAAAGAATATTATGGAGCAATAAAAATGATTACCCAGCACGATACTACTGGCAGAGAACGGGGTACCCCTCTATTGTTATCTAACAACCCCCCACCCCAGCGCTCTTATTATCCAGGAACACATACTGTACATGTACAATGGCCAACATGTACAAGGGGAGGGGGGGGGGGGGGGGGGGGGGGGGGGGGGGGGGGGGGGGCTGTTTCCTCTGTGATTCACATTTCGATCTAGTCCCGCCCCACAATAATCAGTACCAACAATTTACGACAGGGCGTAACGTACTAGTTATAGGGGACCCAGGGGGAACTTAAAGGGATAGTACATGACACCTTTTGCAAAAAATAACCAACCAAATTATTCTTCAAAAGTTTAGTTGATTATAAAGATATTAATGGCTCTAAATTCCATGTAAAATTATTCCTTCTTCTCTAGGGGCGTGCTGTTATCATAGTTTAACGAAAATAATCCCAAAGTCAAAAAATGCGTCTAATTAGGTGCGCATTAAAAACAATTCTATTCAACAGAAAACAAAATAAAATGGTAGTAATTAGTAAAATAAAAAAAAGCTTTCACAGAGCTAAAACTTTGTCGGGTTAGTTCAAGTTGTCAAGCACCATTCTTTAGAATTTGAGAAACATTATTGCTGCTTTAAACGCCATACGTAACATCCTTAATACTAGTTATTTAAACCCAAGCTTTGGCTCCACTGTGGATTTATCACCATTGCAAAACTGCACAAACAAAGCCGAACAGACGAAGCATGGGTTTGGTAAACGGCCACGGAGTTTCAAAGAAACGATAAGGCCATGTACAAAAATAGTTTCTCGTCCAGGATTTTTGAAAAATGACAGGATGAGTTGTTTTTTTCCAGATGGCAGATTTTCTTTAACTTTTATGACTCTTGCTAATACTTCTGTTCAATGCAAAGCTTCAGTTTTGCTGTAAAGACAAACCAAAAACCCACTTTGCAAACTTAGGATTTTGTTTACATTGTGTGTGGGTCCATGTTTTTTTGCCCGCGGTGTCACGTGTTATTTATAGCGCAAATGGTCACTGGTATCCATTGTCCACATAAATATTACGCAAGTTGTTGGAAACCAACGAAATTGCATTCTTGCGTTCATTTTGCTAGTGATTTAACGTACGACGTGTGTACGTACGTACTTCACCACGTGAAAACGAATTCTCAAAAGTTTTGGTTCGGTAACTTCTTGGGGCTAACTTTTCTGTTATGAGTTGGCGGTAAAAGTGTTCTATCGAAGGAACGAACTGTTCAGGATGGGAGCTTATCTTTCAGAGCCAAAGACAGAGTGCATTTCTGATGACGGGGGGAACTGCGAAAGTTCGATTTGGTTCGTCAGCGATGCAAGGCTGGCGACTTGGAATGGAGGTTGTGAATTCGTTGTGGAATTACAAAATCTTGTCTTTGATTGTCATGATTTATTTTTTGGCAGACCATGCTGATGTTCCGTGACAAAAAAAACCCAAGCTGATTGAGTTTGCACAGTCACCAGTATGGCAGTAATCAGTATCACCAGTAAAAACAAAAACAAAATAAAAACTGTCTGTTTTAGAATTTTTTTTTAAAAATCTTAAAATATTTCTAATTTATTTTTACCCGATTGTAAAAAGTTGGAGACAATTTATTTACAGAGCTAGGGAAGCCTTCTCGCGGTCGGACATCCGGGAACCTCGATTATCTTCCCATTGTTTGTGCACTTGGCGCGAAGGGGAAAATTTGAGGTTTAACGCATGTTGTTATGGACGGCTCGCCCCTTCGTGACGTCATGCCGACTGCGAGAATGGGCTGACTCTGTTACGAGTTTACCTAGGTACTGTCTATGATGAGTATGAGTATAACAAGTTAACCAGGGTACGAGTTGCGCTATTGGTCGATCTTAACACTGACAGTTGTCTCGGACTTTACTTGCCTTAAAAAACAAATGTGTTAGGCTGGTTTATGGCTGGTTGCAGTGCAATCGACTGATAACGCAACGATGGCGCAGATTGAACGTTCGTGCCCAACATCATCATTGTTTCTTTTGAAAGAACGGCCATATAAATAGCAAAAAAAGAGTGCATAAATGTTATGATTCTATTTTTGTTCGCTGTTGCTTCTGTGGTCGATGATTGTCTGCCAGTTGATATAATTGTTTCAGTTGATTATGATTTGGACTTATTTCTGCAGGATGGCCACAACTGCATTTCACACCTTGATGAGGAGACTGCCATGTTTGCTGTCTATGACGGTCATGGAGGTAGAAATAAGGCCCCCCCCCCCCCCCCCCCCCCCCCCCCCCCCCCAACTCTCCCCCAACCTACCCTATAACTAAGTATTGTTTCTCATTTCGCGACCATCTTAAATTCAGCATAGCAGAGGGGAACTAACTTACCCAGAGCCAAATGATAGCATGTTTATATGGTTTCCCCCTCTGCCTACATGTAGTACTACAGAGTCAGGGTACTGTACTGAGCATGCGCAACTGGAACGTGAAACAATATTTTAAAGGCCAACCCCCCTTTTCTTTTTTTTTAGGAAAAATTAAAAAAAAGCCATAAATTACTACCTACCATGTTTTCAAATGCCATGTAATCGGAAACATAACTACTTACACAAATTTACCCTAATTTACAATCTTGATTGCAGAATACCTTAACTTGCCCCAACGGCAGACTGGGATCTTAACCCTACCTCCTCAATCCTTTAAAATCCTCTGGGCAGTTTTGTAGGTTATTTCTCACTGTCGCCGTTTCTCTTTCAGGAGCTGAGGTAGCCATCTACTGCTCCAAGTATCTGCCAGACTACATCCTGGATCAGGCGGCTTACAAGAACAGAGACTTGGGCAAGGCAATGGAAGATGCCTTCATGAAGATAGACGTGGCTATCAAGAAGCCGGAGGTGGTTGAGGAACTGCGACAAATAGCAGGGATGGAACACAACGATGAAGGTACAAAAACATAACAATGCCAACCATCCCAAATCCTTCAAAATCCTGGTGAAGGATTGAGGGCACCAGGAAGTTTACGCAATAGAGGATTTTGCAGGGCTCTGGGAATTAGAGGTTTGAAAACTACAGGAACTTGCAGGATGCAGGTCATATGGCCCAATTGAATGCTGGACGATTTTGCAGGGAATTTGTTTTTGTTATTTGAAACGCAAGTGGAGTGAGGTGGCTTGCTCAAGGACCTAACATATGACGGAGGCCAAACAAAACAAATGTTTTGTTTACAGTAACGGTTTTAAAACATCCAGGTAGTTGTTTTTCATTTTAGTCCAGTTTTAAGTGTAAAATAATTATGTGTGCGACAAATCATAGAAACCAGTGTTCATTTAGAATTATCAACTAGCAAATGTTTGAAGGTGGCAATTTGGCTGCCAAAAATCCATAAGACCACATTTTTTTTGAACAGCAGATGCTGAAGAAGCCAATGCCTTGCAAGAAGAGGCCAACCTACCGCTGGGCGAGCTCCTAGCTCGCTACAGCTACCACCCATCAAAGACGCGAACACTCCGCAAAAAACTGGACAAAAACGAACTCCTCTCTCCAATGGTCCGCAAAAAAACGCCATCATTTGGCAACGCGGAGACGGCGAACGGACAAGACAAGGGCAACGGAGAGAACGGTAACGGTTCCATCCCTCTCAGACTCGACGATGATGATGACGAGGCAGAGGTCAAATTGGGGTCAGAGGTCAAGTCAGAGGTCAAGTCAGAGGTCAAGTCAGAGGTCAAGTCAGAGGTCAAGTCAGAGTCAGAGGTCCAGTCAGTGTCAGATGTCAAGTCAGGGTCAGAGGTTGAAGGTAAACCTGATGGTGCTAGTAAGGATGGCAGTGCCGTTGATGAGGTTCAAGAACCGGCAGGTGGAGATAATAGCAATGGCTCGCCGGGGATGGTCAAATGCAATGGCACAGATGATGCACAGTCCGAGGAAGTCAACGGAAGATTAGGTAGGTGGGACAGTCTTACGCTATTTAAGTTTCTCCTGGTTCTCTTTAGAATATTATCTTACTGATGTAAAGATAACAACTCTAAACTCCCTTTGAAATTATTCCTTCTGCCTTTTTGTTATTTCCATTAGAAGTTGGTTCTAAATCAAAATCTTAAAATGTCAAAATAATCAGAGCCCGAACTGGCTAAGGGTGAAGTCGGTGTTTAATTTCATGTCAAGCAGAAGTTGCCAATGAGGCACAGGAGGATGTTGAAGATAAGGAGCAAGAAGATGAAGATGATGATGATGATGATGAAGATGATGATGAAGATGATGATGATGAGAGTGATTCAGAAGACGACGAAGATGACGAAGATGAAGGAGAAGAGGAACAGGATGAAGATGAAGAACAACAACACGATGTCTTTGGACAAAAAGAAGAGGTAAATAGAAATAGACTTTGGCAGCCGTGCCACAAATCAGCCAAATTGCATCTAACAAAAGAAAGCATTGTAGGATAGTGTTTTAAATCAGAAAACACGTGATGCTCTAAGCTTGCTCTCTGTTGCGTTAGGCTTGAGTGACATGCATTATTAAGGGAATAAATGTGGTTGTACGGTTTTAAACATTCGTTTAATACCGACCAACCACATATTTGTTCCAATTCATAAATACCTTTTGGTAAAACAATTCAAAACAAGATAAAAATACTTCCAACGATTAAAATATAAACAATTTAAAACAATTATACTTCATATTTTGAGAAACACTTCTCTAGCTACCTTTATGGCAAGTTCCTCTGATTTTCTCGCTCGTGTGATCAGTCCTACACGTAAACAACCTCTTTTATGGACATTGGCACGTGTGTCCCACAAACTACCTGATGTTACAGTGGTCTAAATTGTATGCGACACTGGACAAAATGTTTAAAAGTGCCCGGTGTTTTATCAGCCTTTGAAAACTGCCCACTGGACATGCTCTTGACCAATATGAACGGGTATTTATGAATAATAATTTAATTTACTAACCCCTAGGGTGTGTGAAAATCAGTTTTGAAATTGACGAATTCAGCAGTTAGCACTGTTGGAATTAGAGAATAACTGTTATGTTATTTTTTTACAAACAGCCTGGAAGTGACAGTGGGTGTACTGCCGTCGTAGCCTTATTACGAGACGACCAAATCGTCGTGGCCAATGCAGGAGACTCGCGCTGCGTCTTATCAAAAGCCGGTGAAGCCGTCGATCTCTCCATCGATCACAAACCAGAAGACAAAATCGAGATCACGAGAATAGAGAAAGCTGGCGGGAAAGTGACGCCAGATGGAAGAGTGAACGGCGGCCTTAATCTGTCAAGAGCTTTAGGTAAGAGTTGCAATTATAGCATCTCACCAACAGATTCTGTGTCTTGATTGGCCGATTGTTAGAGGATTTTGAAGGATCGAGGCAATGTTAAACCCTCCACAGAGGAGGATTTTGCAGGATTGGAGATGGTTTTTAGCCAAACGTGCATTGGGAATTACGTTAACCCTATTTCCATAGTTTAACCCTATTTCCATATTTCACCTATGATATTTGTTGTTGTTTGGTTGTTTGTTTACCAGGTGATCATTGTTACAAGTGCAACACAAATCTTCCACCAGAAGAACAGA
Organism: Crossaster papposus; assembly: GCA_037893245.1. Taxonomy (NCBI): domain Eukaryota; kingdom Metazoa; phylum Echinodermata; class Asteroidea; order Velatida; family Solasteridae; genus Crossaster; species Crossaster papposus. Next base: position 1,471,098 of record JBAIAA010000193.1, read on the forward strand.
TGATCTCGGCATTCCCAGACATACAGACAGCTGCACTGACCAAGGAACACGACTTCATGATCGTTGCTTGCGACGGTATATGGTACGCAAATATCAACCACGTTGTTCAAACACCGACTCTGGTGCGACTGTGGATTCAGCTGCGTTTTGTAAACTAAGCATGCGTGAGACCAGAACGCACGCGAAGCCGGGATTTGGAAAAGACACAACGTTAGCGAACCTTGCGTGCGGGTGTCAAAATAACACAAGGTTCTTGAGCGAGACTACCTCTCCACCCAGGACTAAATGGGTACCTGTGAGGGCAGAGATGGTTATTGTGATTGATTTAGCTGCTTTGCGCTTAAATGGCAGCATTGAGCTGTATATACTACCCAGGGAGCTGAGATGGTACCTGGAATGTTTCATTGGCCCAATGACCGGGGTAATAATATTATGTGAAGCGCTTGTATAAAAGTATAAAGTGCTATATAAGAACTACATCTATATTCTATTTACATCATTATATATATTTGGCAATGAAAGCCTATTTTATATTTTTGTTTTCTAATTTTTTTGTTTTCAAGGAATGTGATGACAAGCCAGGAGGTGGTTGATTTTGTCCGGGAAAGAATAACTAAACAAAACAACGAAGGAAAACCCAAATTATCTGATATCTGTGAAGAGGTAAGAAATATTATTGGCGTGTTTTCCCCAACTCTTTTCCCCAACTATATTTTTCCCCACCCTATTCCTCCCCACCCTATTCCTCCCCACCCGATTCCTCCCCACCCTATTCCCACCCTATTCCCACAATGTCCCTTGCCCTGTCCCCACCCATGTCCCCCACAACTGTAAATACACAATCCTCATATAGCATTACGCCTAAAGTTACCCGTTTTCAAAGTTTTACCACAAAACCTCAGATTTACAAACACTTTAACCCCAACCATGTCAATCAATGAGCGGTCGTAACTCAAGTACTTTTGACCAAAACCGCCACAAGAACTCCACAAACGCAACTAAATGTTAATAAATCAACTGACAAATATTTGGGTTGCCAAGGACAATGGAATACGACAAAGATTTGCAAATGGACATCCTGTCGCTATTTACTGTGAGATCAGTCCAGTAGAACGTGTGCTACAATACCATTGCCGAGTGTTTTGTGAACTGTTCTCACAAACGGATTGTGCTGATTCAACAGAACGTCTTTCATTCCCAATGTTTCAGTTTAAAATGCTCCCTGAGGAAAATCACGTAAGATTGATAAGGTGTTTAACTAATTATTCATAATTATTTATACTGATGCATATCCATAACCACAGCTCTTCCACGTTTGCCTGGCGCCCGACACTAGCGGGGATGGCACCGGCTGTGACAACATGACCTGCGTCATCGTTCAGTTCAACCACGACAACCCGGGCCAACCCCTTACCATCGGCATGAAGCGAAAAGTCAGCGAAGGCACGCCGACTGACGACAACGACAGTAAAAGGCACAAGGTCTGATTCCGGCTCCGTCTTTCCATTACGCACACTCCTTCAGCGGCCATCTTGGGCTAGTACCCAACCCCCACGGTGCTAACTCTAAGGAAAGTGTTTCGCCATGTCGTGGGTGCCGGACTATTTTAACTTGAGCCTCCTTTTGGGGTTCACATAGACTTGCATGTGGAAGGATAAAATTCAAGATGGCGGCCTGATAAATACTTTAATAGTATTTGTAAAAAAAATAAAAACCGGGGGGTTATTTAGTGTTTAGTCTTGCATACTACTATTAGGGGCGTACACTACAGGAATGCACGGTACGAAGGTGAGAAATGGGAAATTGATTGACAAACAAATGAACCAACAAACAAAACGAACAAAAATGAAGTGATTCAGCTTCCTATAAAATTGAGCAAAATTCATTACGATCGTTCTGTTTAGAACCCCAAAATTCCTATTTTTGAAAAAAACAAAACTTCATCTTTGATTTAGCAGCTATTTTTGTTTTCACAAATATCATTCATCGACATTCTCGACACTCCTTAAAATCATCAAATTCCAAACAACGGTAATTTTGGAAAGAACATGGTCAACATTTGTTTGGGGAATAATTTCATTGAATTCCTCATTCCCCGAAACTTGGAGAAATTAACCACCTTTTTTTTTGGGGTGGGGAGGGTGTCCATGTGGCAGTTACAAAGCTCATAATTCACAAAATATTGTATAAAAAAAAACCATAAAAAAATTGTTTCACCTTAACTTTATCACTTAGCTTTTTCCAATGCAAAGTGACAAAAACTTGATCTTGGGTGTGAAAATCATCCAAATGTTTGTTGAGTTTTTCCAGCCATAAAGTTGCCCTTATTCCAGGCAGAATGAGGCCTTTTCCTCGCTGATATTGCTCTGCAATCGTCACCATTTCTTGCTTTCCTTATTATGCATCTTCCCAACAAACGCACCTATTTTTTTCTCAGGGGATATGTACATAACGAGAAAAAAAGCTGCATTTTTTTCATTGGAAATACTAGATATTGACACTTGAGTAATATTTTGTACAAAGCATTCCATGTTTTTTTTTAAATGTAATCCAACGCTGTGATTAAACCTCAGAGATTTGGCCGTTAAGTGGACATAAATTAATCCATTCAGTCGGCATAAAGGTCTTTTTTTTTTTTAACGGAACTAACATTTTCTGGGTATAACTCTCTAAAAATCCCTATTCACAATTATAGTTCAGTAACCCCACTTTAATCTAGGAAAAGATCGAAGACGTTACAATTTTTTTTGTTTAATAGTTCCAAGACCTAATGCTTCGTTTACATGTGCGCGTTGTTTACGTGTAATAGTCTGTCCCTATTTCGTCTGGCATCCTGACTTCGCTCCCATAGAAAGCGCATATGTAAATAAAGCCATTAGGTCTCAGGTCTATTGTAGAACTATTTCGCGTCAAGATTATTTTGATATTGACCATGCCTAGGCTTGGGATAGTTTTCTGATAGAGTTCAGGCTAGCATCTGTTTTTTGCTTTGATCGTGACGTGTTTATCTGTCATCCGTTTAGAAGACTGGAAATTGTTTTCGTGTGTACACATCCTCCGATGTTAACTGGTTAAGTTATTGAGTCACCAACTGGTAATAGTTTGGTTAGTTTTAAGTATTTCATGTAAATTATCACCAGGGTTTGTCTGGTTTAAGTCTTGCACATTTCCTTTACAAGAAAGTCTACTGAATTATTCATTTTCATCAGTTATTTATGATTTGTGGTTTTCTTGTTTCTTTTCCTGTATAGTTTATTCCTTTGGTGTTCAATTTTGTATTCAAACCTGGTTTGTTTGTTTTTAATTTGAAATAACTTTTGACTAAGTACTCCTGAGGAAAATTTCCTGCACAGTAATCATTTTTCCCAGTCTTCTGACGTCTTATCTTCTTCGACTGACAGACCTGAAACTTCACATTTCACTGGTTTTTGGTGGAAAACCGATTTGTATGTTGGCATTTTGCTCGTAAAAGTGTTGAGCAAAACCTTGATTCAATTTCATTGAAAACTGGAATGTCATGTGGTAAACATTGGGTAATGCCATATTGGGGTGTCATATTGTTAACCAGTTCGCGCCGGGATTATTTTGACATTGACCGGGCCCAGACGAACCTCAATTCGAGATGGGTTCTGGCCAGCATCTGTGGGTAGCACACCCTGATATTTCTGGCTTCGCTCACTGCGAGCTGGTCTCTGACAGATATTTCTGGCCTTGCTCATGACGTGTTTATCCGTCATCCGTTTTGAATTATGGAAACAGTTTGCGAAATGGTTAAAAATGTCCACCCTCATTTTTCTCTTGCCACACTGCTTAGTGCAGATAACGGATTTGCTTAGTGGGAATAGTCATAGTGGATGTTGATGATTTGGTTAATGCTTATTACATTTTTTCAATATTGGCCGATGCCATTATGGACAAATAACATTTTAATTGATAGCTCCTTATTATTATTATTTTTTCATTATGAATTAAATGATTTTTTTTGCAATAAAATGGTGTTTTTTTAGTCTTTAAGAGACTCTGCAGTTAAGATTTAAAACTTGTCTTTTTTACTAGTTCATTATTTTATCGTCGGCTTTGTGTGTCAAATTGTTTATTTAATTAATTAAATAGTGAGATGGTTCTGAAAATTTGCATATGTATTGCGCCATACTCCTCCCCTTGATCAAAATCAGAAAATTAAGGTTATTTTTGTCAGTTGTTTTCGATAAAGATATGTTCTTCCAAAACAAAATATAAAAAAAGTTTAGGCCCGTCACCATTGCCAAACTGCATGAACGAAGCCAAAACGTAGACGTAGCTGGAGTTTGGAAAACGGCACAAATCAGTAATTTTGTGCTGATTGACATAAGTGGCGCCCTCAATACATGTACATGGATGTATTGGTTACTTTATTTTTAGCCAATGACATCATCTTTTAAAGTGAGACTGACCCAAATTTATTGTGTAAATTCTCCTCTGCTTTGTTTTCGCTTTCTTATTTCCGCTCACAACAGAATTTTGAGAAATTATCGCCGATCAGTGTATTTTGTTTTTAGTAAACCATGATGTATTACAATGTTAAAAGTTCTGAAGAAACTAAATTAACTATAGAAAGAAATTGGTGCACATTGGTTAACGATGAAGTAGAAGACTACGAGGCAGGTCAAAGGTAAACACTATTTCTCTATTTAGCGGGTTCCCAGCATCCTTCAAGAAGATTTGTCGTTAAAAAGTATATGTCTCGTGGCCAGCCGAGTACCATCGCTATTTGGCACACACTTTTGATGTAGTTCTCTTGTTTCAGAGTATGCCCGCTCTTACGAATACGAGACACAAAATAACGGATTTTCGCCAGTTTTGTTCACAAAATCTGGTTGAAAATGCCTGTCAATGGAGCTGCAGACGAGCGGGCAGAAGATTTACATGACAGTTGTGATGATAGCGAAGACGAACAAGAAATACTGGAAGAAAGTCCGTGTGGTCGGTGGCAAAAACGAAGGGTGAAGGTAGGTAAACGGTCGTCGGTCACTGCGTCAGTTATTACCGTTAATTACCCCGTGCATTTGGGGCCGGGTACGGTGGGCATACACCGAGTTTATGAAGACACTTTCTTTTGTTTGAAAAAATCTGACTGAGTTGTGGGGACATTTTCGTGTCCCCATAACATTTTGGGTCTTCAGTAAAAGGGTTCTAGAGGTAGAATTGGATTAGGGTATAATGAAAAAAAATGAAGAAGACAAATTTGAAATTACTAAATTAGTGTGATGTTTTTTGATTTTTTTTCTTCAGAGTTTGAGAGAATTGAGTTTAGCTAATTACTAGTGAGAATGTCCCCATTACACATAACGTCATGTATTAAAAGAACGTGTGTTCAGTGTACAAAAACTAATCATTTCGGCAAGGCCAATTTTACAATACACATTGTAAAAATCCGAATGGTTGTTTGTGGATCAGTTCACTGATTTAGACCTTTTTCTGTGAGAAGAATGTTGTATTCTACGGCGTAGCGCAGCTGAAAATAGCATTCCGAACAGATTAGCTGACTGCGGCCATAGCTGCTTCCTGGTATCAAGGGGTTTACCATTAAAATAAGATGAAATCATGTTCAGAAATAATTAGTTTATCATCCGACATTAACAAAATGAGTGTTTTGGTCTCCTTTGGGTTGAAATCCAAACAATTCTAGCTTGGATTTTGTGTAGTGTATCCTAAGAACATAAAATACCAGCAGACTGTATGAAACACCTACACACAAACATAAACTTTTATAAAAAATATGTTTTCATACCCAATTTCCTACCCACCCCCAGCTGTTTGGGGGTTATACATTTTTTGCTATTATCTTGTTCTCTGTGAATATTGCAAATGTAGTTGAACACATTTCACACCGTGAACAAGTAACTATGCTTTTGTATTGTTGGTGCACTGTATTTCATTTGTTACATGTTTATACATGTACATTGCATAGTGTCATGGCGAAAACATTAATTCTTGCTACCCCAAACCCATCAAACTCCAACTGTAGGTTTTGCTAGGTTATGGCAGGTTTGGTACCAAACATTAGCAACTTGTTAACCTTTGTTTGACTCAGACCTAAAGGCCCAGGGAGACCCTGTTGAATTCTGTGAGGTTCAGGGCAGAAAGGCATGAGACTTGTAACAAATTTGGAGTTTGGGGGAATGCACAGGCATTTATTCGTGGGTGAGCTCACGGCTGGTCACAGCACAGTTCCTGGTCAACTGGATACATGTACATGTATACAAAATGTACCGTACACCCTGTGTGTCCTCACACAAGCACATAATACCACTGGCCAGTCATCACTGCACTGATACTGAACATGTATTGACCCATCTGTACCAACTTAATCAAAATTCAACTGTTTGGCAGGTTTACCAATAATTACTGAACCTGTTTGGGCTGTTTGTTAGGTTTTGTATGCTTTCTAGTGTGAGATCCTACACGTAGGGGGTTATGGTTCATGTACATTGTACAGTATACAATGTTTATGAACATCTACATGTATTATGCAGTACACAAATGTATGCCCATACGTGTACATAATATGTAAATACGGGTAGTACCTCCCATGAGCATTTCAATGTGCTCTCGGCTATAGGAATAAATGGATCACAGCATTCATGTGATTTCATGTGCAATTAATGTTGTGCCGCTGTGGTGACCTTGTCTGGTGACTCATGCATCACAGCGGGTCACCGATGGAAATGAATTAATGAGCAGAACATGAGCATCTCGAATCCTATTCTCTTGCGTCAGCAACATTTTCCAAAATCTATAAAAGAAATATGAAAATCAGCTGATCTTTTTGGTTTTTGGCAGACTAAGGTTTATGCGGTCAAGATTAATGGTATAAAAATATGTTCAATTTGAAGGTGGAATTGGTATTAGCCCCTGAGGTATTTGAAGTTGGCAAACTAGTTCTCGAGGCGAAACCTACCGGTACATGTAATATAATTTATTGAATAAACTGTACATTGATTTTGTTTTAATATTGCAACATTTTCTCAAAATTTTTCTGAATATTTTCTCAAAACAAGCAAGCTTTTCAACAATAATTTGTCGGATGAATTTTCTGAATTCCTACCCACTCAGGTCACAGTGACCTGAACTTCACAGGAAGTTGTAACTTTGTCAATCAAGAAAATGAAATCCACAGGTTGATGGTGCAACAGTGTGTTGTATAATACGTCACCTGTATCCGGAACTGCTGGGAAAGGAAATAAGACAAAATTGTCAGTTTTTTCAATGTATTCGCGTTTATGTTACAAAGGTTCTTTGCCTGTAGTGACATTTACATTTTTTCTCATAAATATGGAAATTTGCATTGAGCATAAAAAAAAAAAAAAAGACACCAAAATATCCTTTAAAATGGCAAAACGAAGGTTTATTAAAAAGGACACAAAATGTTAAATGGGTCAGTGTCACAACTTTTGCTATAAAATACAAATCGCATTATCCATCCATTTTTGAAAAATACAGCAAAAGAAAGTGGTGTATGTGTACCACAAGAACAAAAGTGATTTCCCCTCCACAATGTGAGGCATTACACCTGCAAAAGGGGGGGGGGGGGGGGGGGGGTGGGGGGGGGGGGGGGGGGGGGGGGGGTGGGAATATTTGGCACTTGGTACCAACTAACAGGTGTGCAAAGCAAAGCTGACTTAATCAACTTTGATCCATATTTGATCCTTGTCCACTGGGCATGTAAGAAAAAAAAAGTACTGGTACATATGTGTACGTAGTTGATATTCATACACATGTACATGAGCCCATAACATTTGTGTTAGAATCCTATCAAGTCCCTAATGTGGAGTGTCAGGTCTTGCTTGAGGCTATCACTGACCCAGGGAGCTAAAAACAACAGTAGTGTGTTACCCTTGGAACACAATGTGACATATTCATTTGTTAACATCTTGACATTTTCTTAACAAAATCCATGTTCACATTTAACTTTTACATTGCTATGCTACACACTCAAATTTTGCTTGTATAGGCAGTGGTTGGTAATAGAACAAAAGTTTTAAAAGTTAATAAAAGGTTAATGAACTTGGGATAGAAAATAGGGCTGTTTAGAATATATATATCAAATATTTGAATAGCATTTTGCCGGTTTGAATAATCGTTATATTTATCGAATAATTAAAACATTTGTTTTTAAATTATTTTTTAAATTATTTTTTAAGATGCTGTAGGCTGGTGTACATGTACCGGTACTATGCATCCCATAATGCCTTGTGCTTTTAGAGGAGAGGTATTTTGTTGCAGAGCTTGACAAATCCCGGGTCCGGATGGCGCCGGGACAACCACGCCAGGTCCCTGGGCAACCAGTGCTATACCAACTCGGTGTATTGCACATGTTTTTCAGAGAATCCAACTCAATAATCATGTACCCGAAAGTTACACAGATCAGCAGGTACAAGCAACAATATTCACCCACAAATCAGTTTAATATCATCGCCATTCAGTAACTTTGTATGCCCCCAACAAATGAAATACCTTTCCAAAGTTGTGAATATATGCTAATATTCGGTCATAACGCAGTTTCAAATATCAAATACTAAATTATTCGAAAATAAAACAGTCTAAATAGAAAACGTGTTTTCTTTTGCTAATTTTAAAGATGTGTTATTTGATAGACACACAGTTTAAGTTGAGTTTGCTTTGAAAAAGACAATTTTGGGGACATGGCCCTATACTACTGGCCTGGCTTGACTAAATGTTGATGGACTTTGGCCAGGAGGCCTGAAGAACTGCTTCCATCTAGAGCCTGTCCAGCAAATACCAAGAACACAGACAAATTGTGATCAATAAAAACATTATATTAGTCATGTCCACATCACAATATCACAGGTAATGCATCACAACACGAGACCATTTGTTTTGAACACTTGCCTGTGTAGTGTGCATAAACATTGACTTTGTGCACAACTTATCCTTCTATTGATATAATGCATTTTATGCTAAGTATTAATTGGCAGAGTTTTGTGCCCCATACTCAAGTGCCCTCAACCAGTACAAATATTGGCTATAGGTTCACACCAACATGCTATGTGTGCATTCAGCAGGAAATATATTGTTAGATGTTATGATGGCATTATTTTGTGTACAAAAGGAAATTATTCTATGGCAGTTTTAGTACATGTACAGTACAATTAACCCTAACAGTCCTCAATCCTCTAAAATTAATGATTTTGCACACACCTTTAGGAGAGGGTATGTCGTATTATAACACTTGCTTTCACTGTAAGATTCAGAAATGGATTTGGGGAGTAGTATTTTATAGCAGATATAGTATTATAGCAGTAGTATTTTTTAGCCAAGTTAACAGACAGACAGATCGACTGACCAACTGACAGACAGACAGCCATCTGACCGACCCACAGACAGCCCGACAAGACAGAAAGACAGATAGACAGACAAACAAACATTGGCAAAAACATACAACCTCCTTGGCTGAGTTAATGAACCACCTATCCATCTCATTCCCCCATCAGTCCCTCCATGATCCATCCCAGGTGTGACTTTACAGCCAGACTATCAGATCACACGACCCTGACATTTTGGGTGTGAGGTTGGGTTATCACCTCCCCATTAAATAGATCCAATCCAATCATCAACTTAAGATGTTGCAAAGTACTGGAAGTGTCTAGCGCAACATCTGAGTCCTCAGTTAAAAGAAATATTTGTTGGGGGTAGGGTTGTGCCAAATAAGCCAATTACTTGAATATTTGATTATCAATCCATTATTGGGATAGCATTTTTCAATTCAAATATTCAGAAATTTGGAGGATACGCATAAAGGAGGGGATATCAGATGCCAAACTTGTGTCGAAACTCGAAAGCCATTTTTACTGCATATGATTTGAGAGATTTTATTAGATAAATTAGCTTAAAATGTTTCTCTTTAAAGGTAGACTATCCCATTTTCATTTGTGCATACACATGTATTTTTCTCTTGAAACAGCAAAAGTGCTCCAATGAAGTTTTAGCTTTGAAAATGCTGTATATTCCGAGAAAACAAAATTCCAAGATTTCAATTCAAATGTTGAGTCAGTCAAATCTTTAAATGTTGTGCTTGAAGTCAGCGATTAGGACGTATTCTCATTGCGTAGATCTATGCGATCGCACACACTCAAAGTATAATAGGATGCATACGCGTGCACGTGCATTGTGTCAATGCTATTTATAAAACAAAACTTCAGAAATCCCAAGATTTAGAAGACGGAAAAATTACCTCTACTTCAAAGCGAAAAATTCTACCTCATAATGACACAAAACCTTGAGATTAAAAAATCTTTCTCAAAAAACCGTAAGCCTTTCATGAAAAATTCTAACGACTTCAGGAAATTAAAATGGCAAGCCATTATATGAGATGTCAGCCTTAATTCAGCTAGCGTTTACTCACAATTTCAGTAATATAAAATTGAAGAACTTGTGACAGTTGGGGCACACACGATTGAAGTAAAAAGAAAAGTCACCAAAATAGATTTGACGATAGAACACATACAATCATGACAAGTCTCTGTGGTGAAATACTAGACTGTTTGGGTCTATGGATTTTTTTTGAGGCTTTTCTTCTCATATTGAATTGAATTGTGTCTTTTCTGAAAAAAAGAAAAGATGTTCGCTGTAATATCGATAGCAAGGCCCAGTTCTGATGGAGTCGGTTGAAGATCTTATTTCCCTACCAAAAAGCAATGGAAGATATTGATACAGTTTTTGTTAGACTGGCCAATTTTAGTCGCAGCCTGGGGATTTAATAAGGAAGTTTATTTGATACATGTTGGTCACATTACATTTGTACCCCTGTTGTTTTGTTTTTCCCATCCCCATTTCCCCACCCCCCTTTCCCAAAAAGTAAGTGTATAATAGGAATTACATTATGTACTGTAATTTCATCTATTATTTAATGCAATTTTGTGCTTTTGTTTGAATTTAGTGTTCCACTCACAAGTATTAGGTTTTAAGTTAAAACCAAATTCACCACTCGCCCAGGCCTATTATTAACAACGCTGAGATTATTTTTGACATCGACCGGGCACGGGATTGTTTGTCATGAACCTCGATCTGAGACAGGTTCAGGCCTGCATCTGTGGGTAGTACATCCTGATATTTCTTGCCTTTCTTGCTGTGAGCCGGTCGCTGACAGAATTTGTTCGGCCTTGCTTGTGATAAATGTGATGAATATCCGTCATCCGTTTTGAATTTTGGAAAAAACTCTGACACTAAGTGGATAAAAGTTTTCAGGCAGTTTTCTAAAACATTTTCTAAACTTTGAATAAAAGTCACGATAGAAAACCCTCCAATATTTTAGAACTACATGTAGAAATTGTCTTGCGTTTGACATGGTATTGGTACGTGGTACTGCATTGAAACGGAGATTTGCCAGTACATTGTGTGTTACATGTAGGATCACATTCATGTAAAATGTATGAGTGCACACTCGTACCCCGAGGCCATGTTTGATGTTAAACAACACTTTAGATCCGGACATTCAATGCGACCAACGAACGATTGATGCTCATTGTGCATAATGTATGCGCCAAGATTTCCCCTACCCGTTCTTTTTTCAATTCACAACATACGGTACATGTAAATGTACTTGAACTGTTTATTAACCCTAACTCCCTCACAGCTTTTACTAGAGAAAGTATCCTGAATCTACCACAGTCCACCAATTTTGGTTTGCAAAAACTGCTGGTGTCCTGAGTCCATCAGACTCCACCAGTATGCATTCTGGAGAGATCCCGAGTCCATCATAATCCACCAGCAAATGTTTGATGGACTGTGACGGATTCAGGATACCTAGGTGGCATACAAAAAATTGCAGTGCGTTTCTCCATAGAGTCCATCACAGTCCATCACCTGAATTTCTGTATCCTGAATCCATCAAACTCCTGCAGTAACGCTAGGCTTAAAATCCTCAATCCATCAAACTCCTCCAGTTGTTCAATATGGAGGTATCCTGAATCCGCTAAAATCCTCCAAAACAGGAAATGGATTTTGATGGACTCAGGGTGGTTAGGGTTAAAGACTAAATTTCATGGCAGTTACCCAAAGTTACCCAAATTCATGTAAAAGTACAGATTAAAATCTATAGCAGATAAGTAAATCATGGGAAATAGTGTCGGATATGGCAAACATAAAAACAAAAGAACCTGTCCCCACATCTACATGTAGGTGGAGGCTAGAACAATGTAGTGACAAAAGAAAATGACAATAATGAAATTTGGTTTTCATTGAAAAATGTAATCATCTTGAAAAAGTGAATCATTCTTGTGTTTATGACTTCTGATTAGCGCCCCCGAACACAGATAATGACAATTTCGGAGACCGCCAACATAGGGCAAGATAGCTCAGTTGGTAGAGCGCCAGCCCGGTATTCAGGAGGTAACAGGTTCGAGTCCCACCTTTCTTTGTACATTTTGAAATCTGCGTGAAAATATTCTTTGGCTCTTAAAAGAAAAACCAGCAGCCCCCTTAACATTCTACTACTTTTGTAAACACGTACATTTCCAGACAATTCCGAAACACCCCTGCGGTTTTCTTGTTTGTCCTTTTTCTTTTTTCAAAGTGACCTTTTCAAAAATGCAGTTGATCAACCACATTGGGGGATAATTTGTTAAACCGTCTGGGGAACAAGTTTGTACATGTTTGTTTGTATTCACTGGCTGCACGCAATTCAATCCATTTTGAGTACATTTGTTTATTCTCCAATGACTGAAATTTTATTGGCGAGAAATGATTTTACTTTTTCTTGAACAAATTATTGAAGGGCTGCAACACCCTAAAATGCACTGAATTGGGCGACAAAACTGATTTTATATTAACCCTAACTCCCTCACGGCTTTTACTAGAAAGTATCCTGAATCCGCCACAGTCCACCAATTTTGGTTTGCAAAAACTGCTGGTGTCCTGAGTCCATCAGACTCCACCATTATGCATTCTGGAGAGATCCTGAGTCCATCATAATCCACCAGCAAAAGTTTGATGGACTGTGACGGATTCAGGATACCTAGGTGGCATACAAAAAATTGCAGTGCGTTTCTCCATAGAGTCCATCACAGTCATCACCTGAATTTCTGTATCCTGAATCCATCAAACTCCAGCAGTAACGCTAGGCTTAAAATCCTCAATCCATCACACTCCTCCAGTTGTTCAATATGGAGGTATCCTGAATCCGCTAAAATCCTCCAAAACAGGAAATGGATTTTGATGGACTCAGGGTGGTTAGGGTTGTATGTATTAGGGGATGAACATGGATAATGCTTACGACTGGTATTACACAGGTTTTGTTTGTAAGTGCATCGCCTAGCCTTGAACTCAAGGCATTGGGGACATTCAATTAAATATTAGAGGATGAACATGGATAATGCTTACGACTGGTATTACACAGGTTTTGTTGTAAGTGCATCGCCTAGCCTTGAACTCAAGGCTGCGCTTTATATGCAACGTACGTGCGATCATCACTATGCATAGTTCAAAGTGTATTGTACGTGCCTACGCACCGCTCCACATGAGTCTAGCCTGCGCGCTCCGTCAGGAACACAGCCTTGATTATTTTGTAACTCCTTGTTTTATGTTTCTCAATAATATATTACTTTTCTTTACTTTGCTTTGTGAATCGGAGGGGAAACACCTCAATTTTTGAGTCGTAAAATACAACCCTCAAAATTTGTTTTCACATGATACTGCAGGAAAACATTTTTTAAATGACAATAACAAAGCAAACATAATCTTACTTTTAAACATACTTTTAAATGCGCTTTCCAGGTAATATTCTTTCGTTTAAATCGCATTTTGTACCCAATTTGGCACTTTTCAAGGCGGGAGTGCCCCTTTAACAGTGTTTTGAAGAATATTGTACACATAAAAAAACCTGTCAAACAGTATTTTTGCCATAACGGAATGCTTGATTCTGGCATGACTGACCTTTTGGTGTAATTTGTGTTATTGGCCCCCCCCCCTTTTATCACCCGTTGAAATGTTAATTGTCAACAATGTTCACATTCTCTTGTGGATGAGAATTCTGACATGTAGGAGCGCTTATTATAAAGATGTAAATAAATTGACTATTATCTGTTTGAGTTAATATCACTTCCTGAAGTGTTTTTTGTGAAGATCCAGTGGTCACTGAATCCTACAAACTGTATAATTGGGGGCATTCTCACTCATCACTTTTTGATGGCATGATTGTGAACTGAAAAAGAATTCTGATAAAATAGAATAAACGTTATTCAGAATGGAAAAAAGTTAGGATATCCAGATTTTTTATTTCAGATTTTTTTTTTTTAGATTTTTTCCACCACTACTTTAAATTTGAACAATTCTGTCTATTTTCATTGTTGAACCAATAATTAATTAACCTTCTTTGGTATTTTTGATAATTTAGTTTATATTTTTGCTCTTTGTTTTGAAAAATGCAGGTGACACAACGAGATGTGCCAGGTATCGACGTGGCTTATTTGGCCATGGACACAGAGGAAGGTGTCGAGGTGGTCTGGAACGAAGTGCAATTTTCGGCTCGAAGAATCTTCAAAGAGCAAGAGGTACTAGTATGCTAGATGCTTGGTAGTCCGAGCCGTTAGTCACCGCTATTTTATTTGGGGTTTAAGTACCGGTACCGGTATCTTCATCTTGTAGAGAAAAGGAAAATTTGTTCTGCAATTTTGTCGAAAAATTGTCGAGTTAAAGACGACAATATGTGACCTGTTCTCACGAAACCCAGACAAAGTCGCACCGGTCAATTTCGAGGAAAACGGCTTGCAAAGTCATTTCGGGGTGAAATTTTTTTATTTTGGGATGACCGTCTTCTTTACATATTCATCTATCATTTTACTCTAAAAAATGAATTAAATCTGTTAAAGTAAAATTGACCTTGTGGAGTGCGCTGATGCATGTACATGTATATTGCATTCGCGTGTGTGTGTTGAGTTTTCTTCCTGTGAACACAAAGCTGGTTTTCTCGTAATAAAATGTTATGGGTCGGGCAAAGCTGGTGTCTGAATTACTTCTTGTGGGATTAAATGGAGGGATAAACTATACAAATTATATATCATTGGAAAGCTGATTAACTAGAGAATTTTAAAATACCCAAAACTCATTTTTTGATTTTTGATACTTTGTCTGGGTTTCGTGGGAACAGGTCACATATTTATTCAACTTTGCATTGATAACGTTAATTTGATAAAAGAGCAGGCCGGTTCGGTTATTAGAATCGGATTCCAAATAAACGATAACACTCGTTTACGTTTGCAGCAAAAAATGAAATCCACAGCTGGGGAGTAATCAAACTGGTCGCACAGGAAACCACGTGTAGTTGATGCATTGCACATTTGTCAAGTGTTACAGAGAGCAGACATGTGGGGATTTCAAACGTCTGTCTGCGCAAGTAATTTAATGTGGCCACCTGCTTCACAAAGTGCATGGACTTTGCTAATAGGCTCTATCCTGTCACATACAATGTAGAAACGCTGAATAACATGATGGGCACATTATTATCTGGAGAGTATTTGACCTTAAAGGTCTGTATGATAAATTTCTTTCAAGAACGCATTTTGTGCAACCATTGTCAACCGTTGCGTCGGGATTATTTTTACATTGATTTTTCACTAACCTCGTTCCGAGACGGGGTCAGGCTTGTATCTGAGGGTAGCAAATCCTGATATTTCTGGCCTTGCTCGTGTTCAAATCCATCATCTGTTTTGAATTCTAGAAAAACGTTGCGCGTATACACGCCATCCGACGCGAATTGGTTTAAAAAGTGTTTGACATTTGACAAGTGTTTGACAAATTTGGAAAAGACAGGAATCTGAGACTGAAAAACATTTCTAATTTTGTGAGGAAAAAGTTCTCCACTTTCCATCGACTTTTTACACAACTGCGAATGTTGCGTCTGGATACTTAATTTTTTTTTCAAAAGTAATATCTCTTTCCCAAGTTATCTCTTTTATCGCAATATGGACGGAAACTGGGTCGATTATCTATTAAGTTGTATGATTCTGCTTTGATATATTGCCTGGAAAAACCACACTCATTTTTTGTCTCTCTCGCAGACAAAAAAATACATTGACAAACAGCCCCAGAGTTCATGGCATGTACTTTTCTTAAACAATTTAACGTCATCTCACAATTTTTTTATGCTGTATTAATAATAACGGAAGCAACCGCAACAGGCAATTAGGTTTTTAATCTCTCGTCGCTTTTTGTTCGATAACATTGAGCAAAGTCTGTCACTGGCACAAAGCACAAAAGCCTGTTTGCACAGACGATTGTAAAAAAAAAATGGCGGGAACTACTTATTGGAAACCCAGCATCTGGGTTCATAAAAAAAAACAGGAAATGGGAAAAAGTAGAAAAAAAAATGGTATCTGATAAAAGATTCTTGAACAAATAAAAGTCCGGAGGCCAATGTGTTTTTTTTAATGCAACTTTGAGGGAAACGTTGTCGTTTTCAATCTTATTTAAATTTTGTTTTTTTGCCTTTTGTTTATTTAAATTATTTTAAATTCCTTGTTATTTTGGCTGGTATGAAAACTGGTGCTGTATTAGTTCCTGATATGTAGAAAAACAGATATTTTTTCTCGTTTATTTTTCATGTTATGCTTGCTTTGGACATTGTGTACTCTTTCAATGCCCGTAGCAAGAAACCGAAAATAAAGTTTGTACATGTACATGTACGGTGTGAACTACATGGTAGAACATGTAAAAGTGATGGCACCCTTTTGTGATAACCTGAATTAGTATAGGCCGTAATTGTATGAATGATGGCACTTTTAGGGTACATACACGTTGAAAAAGATCTTCAAATCTGAGATCATAAATGAACGACCTTGGAATCGAAAGAGTTAAAAATGGAGCACTAATATACTTGACAACTGGTACTTGTGAATACAAATTTAAGCAACAAAACTTTGAACAAGTTTTTTTTTGAAAAGTGGGAGGCACAATTAAAGTTGACAAAAAAGATACTTTTCGCTTGCCAAAAAAAAAAAATATTGTAGCTTGACATTGCTTAGTAACGAGGATACAGTCGCACCTGTCAGTCTGTGAAAAGTCCCCCTGCGGTAATTAAACGACAACAACATAAATTTCCTGAGTTGTCAGACGGCGGGTATACGGGCGGATTATCCAATTTCCCGTCCCCGTCATTACGAATCAGCTTCAGACGTCCTAGCCGGGCTCCTGACAAGCGTGTCGGCCCGTTAACCCCCCCTGTTAGTGAGCGTGCTGACCCCGTGTACCAGGGTTATCACTAAGTAGGACATTGATTTCCTGTTAAGTGTGTAAAGTTTTCTTTCTATCAAGCTAGGCCTTAATATAAACCCGCTCAAGGAAAGAAAACTTCCGCCATCAATATTGTTTCTCCCCGACTGTTTTTTTATATATATTTTTTTTATACAATTTTAGGTGCAAAGCACGTGTTTAAGTCTTTAACCCCGACCTACTTCAGGTATTTTTTTTGATACGATGCTAAACGCAACAATATCCACCACAACTAAACGCAACAAAAAATGACCTCTGCTTAACAAAATGCAACAAATGTAGGGTCTAATTTCACCCAAATTTTCATGAAATAATTATTGCAGCCTTGTGCACGGCTTGCACACTTCTGGTTTAAACAAATAAAATTTCAAGTTTATGGCCCACAAAATAATCAAATTGCTGAAAAAATGAATGACAACATAGAAATTGATTGAGGCAATGGTCACCTTTCCATTGAGCAAATTACAGAAATTTATGAGGATTGAGGATTAAATCCAATTTTGACAGGGTGGCAATTGGAGGATTTTGCAGGATTGGGGATGGTTTCTACTAGCCAAATGGGCCAGGGGGTTAGGGTTAATATTTGTTGTTTCATAAATGATTTTTAACCCTAATGTTGTATTTTTTGTATTTTTCTTCTTTTTTTAGGAGAAGATCCGAGTCAAGTTTGACAACCTGATTCAACTGGAGCATTGTAACATAGTCAAATTTCACAAATACTGGGCTGACATCAGGCCAGAGGTCAAACCAAGGGTACGTCCACCATCTTGGATCTGTCTAAGGCTGTGCCGAATACTTAGCTACGGCTTAACATTGCACACAAGTCTATGAGAAGCTCACTGGTTGAAGGGTTTGCATGGGAATACAAGTCTGTGTCCAAATTACTTGGCTAAGGTTGGAAATTATGAAATTCAACAAGTTTTAATGTTCTTTTTGCAGGTAATTTTTATCACTGAGTACATGTCCTCCGGATCGCTACGGCAGTTTCTGAAACGGATCAAGAAAGACAAACGGAATATCCAGGAAAAATCCTGGAAGAGGTGGTGCACACAAATCCTGTCAGCATTAAGGTGAATGGGAAAACTAAGGAATTAAAAACCTAGACAAACGGAATATCCAGGAAAAATCCTGGAAGCGATGGTGCACACAAATCCTGTCAGCATTAAGGTGAATGGGAAAACTAAGGAATTAAAAAACCTAGACAAACGGGATATCCAGGAAAAATCCTGGAAGTGATGGTGCACACAAATCCTGTCAGCATTAAGGTGAATGGGAAAACTAAGGAAAAACTATGGAAAAACAGGTATACAGGGCATCCGATGTGAACTGGCTGAAGATATAATAACAATGTTTTAAAGGTAAACTGATTGAAACTTATAGCCTTTTCTCAGTATTTTACTTTTTGACGTGTTGATAAAAGTCTGAATTAGGAGCCCCAACAGTTTGAAAAGGAGAATGTTATCCTTTTTCCTAACACCCGCAAACCCTCCCTTCGACCTCCACCCATTTCGGTCTCAATTTGCCAGAACGCCTCTCGTAATGTTATCGTTGTTGTTTTCATGGTAGCTATCTACACACATGCGATCCTCCTATTATCCATGGCAACTTAACCACAGACACCATATTTATCCAACACAACGGTCTGATCAAGATTGGATCAGGTAAGTTAACCTCATTCACTTGAAAATAATTTTCTCTAGTATTTTTATTTTGCCCCACTTTTTCAACTTTTCCCCCTGAAATCTTTACTTTGTCCTGACAACAACAAAAACCTGAAATCTTATTCAATGTTTTTCATAAGTGTTACACACAGCTGCATGTAAATCACACAATGGAGGGCTTGAGTGCAGGGGTACTGCAACTGTACTTCCAAGAGCTTAGTTGAAGATGGAGCACAAGTGTTGTAAGTACAGAACATGCCAAATGAGGCTTATGATGGTGTGGACATGGGTGAGTATAAAAAAAATACTTCTGAAAGCTCACAAAAGTCCTAATGTTGTCCTCCAAATCCTATTTTTGTCCTATTTTTCGGCTGCAAATGTTGATCAGGACTACTTTTATCCTAATTGTTCACTTAGGTCTGCTTTTAATTCTGTTTTAATAAAACAAATCTGTCCACTTTTGTTTGTATTGGTTTAGTTGCACCCGACGCCATTCATAATCACGTGAAGACATACCGGGAAGAACAGAGGAACATGCATTATATCTCACCAGAGTATGGAGGTGAGTTACTAGCTTTTTGTGGATTGCATCACGATCGACAGACTTACGACGTACTTGCGACGTACTTGCGACGTACTTGCGACGTACTTGCGACGTACGTGCGACCGACTTGCGACCGACTTGCGACCGACTTGCGACCGTCTTGCGACCGACTTGCGACCGACTTGCGACCGTCTTGCGACCGACTTGCCACCGACTTGCCACCGACTTGCCACCGACTTGCCACCGACTTGCCACCGACTTGCCACCGACTTGCCACCGACTTGCCACCGACTTGCCACCGACTTGCGACCGACATGCAAGGTTTAGATTCCACTCTTTGATTGCTCTAAAAGATAATAACTCCAAGCTCATTAGCCTTCCAACCCATTCATTATTTTTTCTTCAGAGTCGCAAGATTTTCAAACGACGGCAGTAGATATCTACGCGTTCGGTGTCTGCGCGTTGGAGATGGCAGTGGTTGAAATCCAGACCAACGGAGATAGCAAGCATATATCACGGGAAGCTATCGACAACGCAATCGACCAATTAGAGGACCCGCTACAAAGGGTGTGTTCACTCTCAGAAACTGCTGGCATTGGAGCGATAAAAAGTTTACCGGTAAACGTAAAAGGGAGCAGTCTAGATGCATTATTAGTAGACGCAGTAGTTTATGGCTGGGGGAAAAGCTAAGCATTAACCTGAAACTTTGCACTTAGCTTCAAGGATTTTGCACATGGAGTTCGACTGCAGTAAAAAGCCGCAAGTTGCGTGATTTTCAGAGGTCTTAGATAAAACCGGTCACGTGACTGGCTCTCGACCAATTGGATAGGGTAAACTGTCTAAGCTATTTATGAATTATTATTGTTCCATTTCTATTATTGTTTTATATTTATTTTTGATGTGTGTGTTTTGTTAGGATTTTATCCGTAAATGTGTCGGTCCCGTCAGTACCCGTCCCTCAGCCAGGAAGCTACTATTCCACAAAGTCCTCTTTGAGGTCCATTCCCTTAAGCTCCTATCAGCGCATTGCTACGTCCAAAATGAAAGTAAGTGGTTTAAAGTTATATTAGACCTGTAGTAGTAGTTATAGTAAAATGGTTGGCAAGTGTGTAAAAGCTCTCGTCTTTCACCAATGTGGCTCGGGTTTCTCTCCGGGTCCTCTAGGTTTCCTCCCTCTGCAAAAATTAACATTTATGATCGTTGGCTGTGCTCCGTAGTCATATATTTGTCAATGTGGCCGGCTGCCAGAGGTGCCATTACGTGCCAACGAATTGACCACGTTATAACCGCGTCCTTTCAGCATCCCATCTGCGAGTAAGGATGATTAGCCTCACCGTTGGTTTGCCGAATCATGAGTTAAAAACCTCAGTATTACTTTAGCACGTTTGTATGCACTTACGGTACCAGTCTGGTGCTAGCCTTAAACATTGAGATATTGATTTGTTAGCTGTATTAGACCATGCTGACAACACGCTGATTGAGAGACTATCACCAGATACAGTCATAGCCAGTGTCGTACATCCTGATGGCCGGGAAGGCGTGCAATGGAAGTAAGTACATAGCCACTGCTATAGCCGTAGCCGCTCTATCTGACTGTGTTTGGCTGAGAATCACACTGTATAAACCTTCTATACTCACTGTGGACCTGTGAACAAGAGACGTCCACAGAATGCTGGAAGAGGTTACGGATTGTGGACTTGCACACGCCCACAGTCCGTTTACCTCTCTGAAAAAAAGCTTTATAGGAAAAATGGGCTTTGGGTTGTCTGTAGAAAAACAAAAGGGAACACCTGAGGGGCCCAGAATCTAAATTTTGGGCTGAAAAAATACAGAAATACACAGGAATATCCACAACGTATGGAAGGCACGACTGTGTGTGTCAATCTGTCAGTCATCTTTCATTCTTTCTGTCTCCGAGTTGCTTAACAGTTTGTTAAGTATGTCTCTATGTATGTGTGCCTGTGTGTTGCGTGGTCAAAATGTAAAAATCATTAAACTGCCCACAGAATGATTTCAGGACAAATAAACAAAAGTTAAATCTTTGAAAAATATAAATTTCAAACAATAGGAAAGCATCAGAAAAATGTCCACTTGGAATTTTTTTCATTTGGATGATTATTTGTTTTCTTTCTCTCTTCGAAATATAGAGTTTCCCAAGTTCCAGCCGTGGAAATCGAGAAGTTCATCGAAGAAGTCAAGTAAGTTTTTTAATTTTGATTAGTATTTTTTTGAAACGCAGCATGACAAATACATAACAAATCTTTTCGACCCGGTGTTTAAAAAGGGTGAAGACCCGTTGAATTTGAATGATAAATGATTAAATCGGTTTGGTGAAAGCGTGTGAACTATTTTCCTCGGGACAGGAAAATCTATTTTCCCTTTTTGGTTTATTGAAAATCTGGATTCCTGTTCCGGCACTCTACCAACCGAGCTATCCAGTCCTTAATCAGCAGTTTGCCAATTTTTTAATAACTTAGTTGTGGGAGTTAATTTTTGTGAAAAACTTGTCCCTGCAGAATCGGCGTGTATCCCCTGACAGCGTACGCCTTGCCCGAGCCTCACCCTGCCAAGACGAGACCCACGTCTCCCGAGACAGCTGAGTCGGTCAAGAGTACGACGCCAGAACCCGTAGAGGTTGAGAGTAGAGCCATCGTACTGATGCAGTGTGACATGAAGGAGGAGGATGAAGGCAAACTTAAGGTATGTACAGGGCTCGATTTGATGGCTCTGATTACCGATGGCGAAAAAATCCCTGCTTACTGTCGAAGAGAATTATGTGCTTACGGTAAGCATGTTTCACGGTGTAGTGCCGAATTTTGCCTTATGCTCATGTGTACATGTACATCCCGTAATTAAAGGTAGTATACACCATTGGTAATTGCTCGAATTATCATGAATGGGTCGATTTGTGGGGTTGTATGTTATAGTAAATATCGTTTAACTGACCTGTCCGAAGTTTTACAATCATGAATGCCGAGAAAAACACGAAAACGTTTGTTTTCAACCGGCGTCGAGCAGTTATTCTTATGTTATTTGTGTGTTTTTCGCGATCACGGTCCGGCGCTCGCAAAATTTTCTTTATAAAATTATATTTTTCAGAATAATTAAAGGATATCTAGCACAATAATTTTGATGGATGCCTAGAATCATTATTCACTTTCAGATGAGTAAGATATTTTTTAATAATTCGGTAGTAAATTTTTTTGATATCTGCAAATGGTGTATCCTACCTTTAAGAATTGCGTGCTTACATGGTCAGCGCAGAATTGTTCTGCTAGTGCGGTTGGAAAGACTCTGCCTCAGTCAACTAAAACGAATTCTAAACTTAAAGATCGACGACACTTTTTGTGATAATGCAACTATATTGTAAAGAACTAAAAACCAAACTAATTGTGACCTGTTCCATCGAAACCCGGACAAAGTCGCACAATGTGTTTTGTCACAATGTACTCCTAAAGTCATTTCGGGATGGATTTTACCATTTTGAGGTTTTAGGTTTTCCTAAGTCACTCACTATTAATCTACAATCTCCTCAAATTTGAACAAAATCCGTTTACCAGAAGTGTGTTTTTTTGTCAATTTTGTGAAACATTTGTGTATAGAAATAATACGCTTTTCTGAACTTCAAAGCTGTTTATCTCATAATTAGGTTGTCAGGGTTTTATCACTAAATCCAGGCCCCAGGGAAGATAGGGTGGGGGTACATATGTAAAT
Organism: Crossaster papposus; assembly: GCA_037893245.1. Taxonomy (NCBI): domain Eukaryota; kingdom Metazoa; phylum Echinodermata; class Asteroidea; order Velatida; family Solasteridae; genus Crossaster; species Crossaster papposus. The sequence goes on from JBAIAA010000193.1 coordinate 1,494,282, forward strand.
GATACACCATTTTAAAGCTGAGAACCTAGAGAATTTGAAAAAAGCAAAATCTAAAAAACTAAAAAGTCGACTTTGTCCGGGTTTCGTTGGAACAGGTCACAATTGATCGGAGATTGCATTTAAAGAAAACCAATTGCCATAAATCAGTCCGTTTGATTTTGTTTGATGCAGTTGGAGTTATTACTACGAATGGATGACAAGATGAACAGACAACTGAGTTGTGAGATTGGAGCAGGTAGGTTCACTTTGATTATCCGGTATCGAGTCTCAAAAGCTCGCTAACTACCCAATCGTCCGTGTTGTTGTAACTGTTTGATTTGTGCTTCATTTATAGACGACAGTCCGTGGGGCCTTGCAAATGAACTCGTGGAGTACGGCTTCATCAATGACGTGAGTATCTAGTGTGTGAAGTGGTTGACGGCACTGTGTTATTTTAGGTTGCGTTCATTCAGCTTTCGCGGGTTAACCGGAGCTAAGGTACAGGCACTAGTGGAATACATCGCACGCATGCGTTGTTCGTTCCAAGCAGTGGACGCATATAGCGTCCGGATAGTGGATAATTCAAGTTGCTTCAAAAGGTCTAAATATAATTATTGATTAAGCTCATTGCGACTTTAGAAGCGACTTGGTACAGCACCGGAATGGTAATCTGGAGGTAACTGGTTCAAATCCCACTCCAGTCAATTGCAATTTTGTAAATTAAAATTGCAAAATTTTTTTATTGCGTAAAATTTTACAGTTAAAACTAAAACAAAAAATAGTACATCTTTAAAAGTTTGATCTGTGTTTTTTCCTGTCAGTGTGACCGGAATCGAGTCGCAAACCTGATCGAAGAGAAACTCAATTTTCCAAGCAGCCAATCGTCCGTGGTGCCGGTCCCCGTCAGCTAGTATCAAGACCTTCGCCGTCGACGATGTCGCGTCTAAACATCCCTGGGTTTGGCGCCCCACAGATTTCTTATCAATGCAATTCAGATTCTGTAATATAACTGTCTGTCAGAGTTGTTTTCAAGTCCCTGTAAGTCCCTTCACAAGTCCTTTCACAAGTCCTTTCACAAGTCCTTTCACAAGTCCTTTCACAAGTCCTTTCACAAGTCCTTTCACAAGTCCTTTCACCAGTCCTTTCACCAGTCCTTTCACCAGTCCTTTTACCAGTCCTTTTACCAGTCCTTTTACCAGTCCTTTCACAAGTCCAGTCACAAGTCCAGTCACAAGTCCAGTCACAAGTAACTGGATGACAAAGAAATGTTTTGTTAAGGCTCATTTGAATAGCTAGTGACTCGATTTGGGACATAAGGACTTGTGATGGACTTGTGATGGACTTGTGATGGACTTGTGATGGACTTGTGATGGACTTGTGATGGACTTGTGATGGACTTGTGATGGACTTGTGATGGACTTGTGATGGACTTGTGATGGACTTGTGATGGACTTGTGATGGACTTGTGATGGACTTGTGATGGACTTGTGATGGACTTGTGATGGACTTGCAGGGACTCGAATACAACTCTGCCGTCTGTATAAACTGTTTTAAACTTGTCGCAGCGTAGAAAGAACGAAAGTGGTCAAAGTAGAATGGACCATTTATTCCATTTGTGTTAATTTTTTCTTTGTTTGAAGCAACAAAAGTGAATCAAATCTAAACAAAAGTCGAGTGCTTAACAACTAAAAGTTTTATCTCTGTGAAAGCAGTAATGAGATTCTTCAGACTTTTGTCTTAAAGCAGACTTTTTGAATCTCAGAAAAAGACATTATTTGTATTGAAAGATAGGCATCTTTCAGGTAAAATGTATAGCAAGTGTTAAGCAGTGCCCCTTAATGAAAACTGCAATGTGATGCGGTAAACATTGGGTGACGTCTTAAATACATACGGCTATTCTTAATAAATAACTCACAGAAGTTTGGCTTTGTGGCAATAAATAACGTATGGTATTTATTCTCTGTCGCATTTCTCTAAGAAACAAGTAAATAAAAAGTTTCCAAAATCTTCACTTTATCAATCTTGTAATCGATCAACAATTTACCGAGATAAGTGTATACCCACATTTTAGCCTCTAAGAAATTGCAATATATAATGGACTTAAGTTTAGAAATGTCATGTTTTACAAGGAAAACAATATAACCTCGGTTTTGTACAACTCGGAGTTGTCACGTTATGTATTGCACAATCATAATATTCATTTACTTATGTTTTATCCAGATCTCAAGATGCGCTGTTTTATGTCTTAAGCAAAGATGCTACCTCTTTAAGTTCCCAATATTTTAATAGTATGTCACTTAAAGGCCATTTTAGATCATTTGCAATAAATCTATAAAAACAAAAAATTTAAAAAAAATTAAGATCAGCATGGATTAAAAAACAGTAAATAAATGTAAAAATCGAGAGTTTCTTCCAATTCAAGGAAAATTGATCATCTAACCTTATTAAAATTGGCAAAAAGCAGCTGAAGGAAAACTTGTTATTGAAATACAAATTATAAAAAGTTAGAGTCCTGTAATTGCATAAGATCATTCCCAAATAAATTAAGACGATTCAAAACAGTTATATTCATTTTTATTCCCTCACAACATCTACTCAAATGGAATTGCGCATTTATCAACTACTTTTTTTCACAGACATAAACAGAAATTATCTTCACCTTGTTGTTAGTAAATATTTAAGATTTAAAAACATTCTGAATTGAATGTCGAGTGCCGTTGTTACTCGAATCCCCCCCCCAAAAAAAAAAAATATATATATAAATAGGATTAGGTCAGTTAGGCAGTACAAAAATATTGTATTTGCTAATTATTCAAAAAAAAAGTCATAATTTCCTTGCCTTTTGCCTCCCCTACCAACTTAACCCAAAAAATATTTATAAAAGCCCAAGATATTATCTTTATCTTTTTTAGCCAAAGACTATAAAGAAGAAAACTGCGTTGTTAAGCATCCATGCTTAAAATATTTATACTTGTAGATAAATAAACTTTAAAATGTTTAAAAACAGTACATTGTAGAGTGATATAAGCATAAATAAGTCTTTAAAAAGCACGCTTAATGCTAGTTATTATTAACCAGTTCGCGTCACAGGATGTGTACACTTGCACACTGATAAACACGTCACAAGCAAGGCTGGAAATATTTGTCAGCGACCGGCTTGTAGCAAGCGAGGCCGGAAATATCAGGGTGTGCTACCCACAGATGCCGGCCTGAACCCATCTGGGATCAAGGTTTGTTAAGAACAATCTCACGTCATGCCCGGTCAATGTCATCGTAATCCCAGCGCGAACTGGTTAAAGTAGTGTATATAGTAAAATATTGCGATAAACTTTAGTGTTAACAACTTATAGCTCAGAATGTTTTTGATGCTTTCATTTTGAGAGAGTTACTTAAAGCACCTTTTTCTTGTTTTCTTTTTTAAGACTTTAATTGTGAGAATTTCCGTCACACAATGAAGCCATGTTTACTAAGTCTTCCGCTAAGTTGTACGAATTTCATTTCTATTATCTATTATCCTTTTTCTGTTTTACTTTCTTTTAAACCTCGCATTTCAATTGCTGTCTATTGAAATTGAAACTCATTTTAACAAAACACCAGTGACCAAAATATAATGATTCATTTTTCTAGTTAATAGTTACTAGGTTTTCTAAAAGCATGTATTACTTAAACAGTTACTAGCAGTTTAAGTTAGTCTCTTGTTCAAAATTTCACCATTTTGGGTGTTGTTGCAAAGCGCTGCACGTTTAAACAGATTCATTGAATACGGGATACCTGTGGTTTGTTGTCATGGAAACTATGGCATTTACAAACAAATGAAGGAAAGAAATCCAAACGTTTGACTAAAAAGATGTTGGTTGAGACACCAATGTTACCTGTGAAGTGTAACTATACATTTCTATAGAGAAGGGACGCACTTATTATTTCTGAACTAAAAATTTTAATAAAAAAAAACAAGATTAAAAAAATTAAAAATCTTCAATCAAAATACGATTGTCAACAAATTCGGTCTTTGTAAAAAGATGGCATCTGTGTGACATTTGACTAGAAATGCCCGTTTGGATAGTTTCATACGGCATTACACTGATGTTGTCGCTGAATATCTGGCTTGCTAGCGTTGCATGTCGCAAGCGAAGCCTGCACCCAAAATTGTGAAACTTGGTATAAGCATCGACATGTACTGTAAATATCAACTCCAACACTATCTGGTCCATTCCCTCCATTTAGTGTTAAACAAAGGTGCAGTAGTCCCATTACATCGTCAATCATTCCACTAGGGGCCAATTTCGTGAAGCTGCTAAGCACAACAAAATTGCTTAGCATGAAAAATCTTCCTTGGCAAAAACGGTTACAACCAAATTGTCAGGTGCTGTGTATTGTTTGTGACTGGTGTTTAGCTGGTTTTTGATTAGCATGAATAGCACATGGGTTTTGACTGGAAACCTGTTTTTGCCGAGCGAGACTTTTTTGAGCTTAGCAAATTTGTGTGCTTAGCAGCTCTATGATATTGGCCCCAGATTCATGTTGTCACAGTGGTTTGTAACATACCGTACTACTCGTATACGTAGAGTGCAACACTCTTTTTGGTAGTGGGAATTTTGGGGCCAGTTCGTTGTTAAATGTAAACAGTAAAGAAATTTCCCAAAAGAAAACAACGTTTTCTGGTTCAAGTTGTGCATAACTTTTCCCTTCAATGTTAAAACTGTAGTTGCTGCCTTTGAGTAAAATCGTCCATTTTGTGTGTGAACACAATATTTATACAACAAATATAGAATTGCATTGAAAATGACCAAATATTCTTTTAGGGTTGCTCCATTATTACCAAAGGATTTTTTTCAGTCACACAAATAATGAAACATTGATTTCAGGATTTGATCCAAATTTCAGCGTATCTTAAATCCTGCCTATATAACGTACATGTACGTGCGCATAGAACCCTAACACCACACTACAATTTTAACTACAGTTTGTTCCTTTTTTTTTCTCTCCAATTTTCTGGAATGTGTATTATATTTCAAGGCTTTGACAGTTTTTCAATTGTTTCCCACCACACTTTTCTTGTTTTGTTGTACAGTATTACAGTGTGTGCGTGGAACACAAGTTTCTTGTTTTGTATAAAAACTGCTTGTATTAAAATGAATGAATTAACTTATCCGTTGTGAATCGATAATGTGCTTTATACTTCAAGTCGCACTAAAACAAAATAATTAAATCGACATGTTAAATAATTGTACATATTTGAATTTCAGTATTGTTTAGTTTTATTAAAAGTTTAATAACGGAGTAAACTACTCAAAGATAATATGGTGTTGGTTCGGGGCCAAAATTAAACTTAATTTGTTTTCAGATCGTTGAAAAGCAAGGTTGATTTAGCCTATAAAAAAGGAGAGACGGTAAATTGATAAAGAAATCCATATTTATGAGAGCGCAATTTTTTTGTAATGTTTTTTTTATGAAGCAAATTTTGGAATTTGTGAATAAAATTCTTAACTGTGATGGAAAACCTACATCACTTCTGGCATTGAAATGCCCACTTTGCTAGTGGGAAATAAAATAAGGACTTACACAAATAATTTGTATCAAGTTGGTACCCCAAACAACTTTTTTTTTCTTGCATGACCATTATGAATATTTATGTTTATTTATGTACAAAATTGAATACATGTCGGTGCCCTTCATTCATGTTATACACACTTATTTCTTTGTATATACACTTTTAAGTTTGTTCATTTGATGTTGTAATATTTTGTATTAAATTTCCTGTATCTGTGTATTTTTTCCTATCTTGTTTGCACTTTGAGAAACCCTCGGCATTTAATGACTTATACATGTTTTGTCTGACTTTCAACTTTAATCATTTATTTAAAAGTGTTTTTGGATATTTTTTTTTGCAAATGCAATTTATTCCAATCAATTTTGTTACTCTTCTACTGTCACACGTTTGTAGGGCTATCCTGTTTAACCAAATATTTGAATATTCAATAATCAGCCAAATATTCGTTTTAGAACATAAAATTATTTTAGCCATCATGCTTTGCGAGCAACTTTTGACGGGCGCGGAACACTGTTGCATCGGGCACATGCAAAACTTAATCGGCGAGTTTTCAATATTCGAATACTAAATTATTCGGAAATGACAGCCATACACATTTGCATAATTTCCTTGACAAGATTTTTAAAATGTAATCAATAACCCAAAATTATTGATTGCTTGAATAAAAGTGCAATTTTTCTTTCTTCTTGACAACTGCCAAGCATGGGTTTCTCAAAGTGGCATTTTTTCTAAGGTATTTTGGTGTTTTTTGGTGGATTTTGCAAGATTTCGCAAGTTTTGTCACTGTTAGTTTATAAAGGGTGTAACTAGAGCGTACATTTTTTTTTTTTTTACCTTACACGTTCGTTAATACAGGTATTAATTTTTTGTGTTTTTTATTTAGTGCACAAAATTTGATAATTAATATTACAAGACGGCTCTTGAGAAAGCTAGTTCGTCTTCTTCCAAGTATTTTTTCTTGAAAAAAAAGCATAAAAAAAGCTACCATTTCCAAACTCTTTCTGAATAAATACCCAAATTATTACATTAAAACTTTACTGACGGAAGATCCGTCTGCCCTTTTTCACATATAGATCAAAATTGCTGTTATAGTGTAAGACATTTGGTGTTTGAAACTTGCATGTATACATGTAATCTTAATGACCACAATTTCCCCGTTGATCTTTAACCCGAGGTCAAAGGTCATGCATATCTACTGAATTTCAATGTTATTATTAGTGTCAATACACAATTGTATATTTGCCACTATGCACCCAAACTAGCATGTCATGAATTTCAATATACATACATATAGCATGTATTATTCAACTTTACTCAACAAATTTTAAGATATTATTTTTGCTTCCTTTAATTCTAAAGATACGCATTCAGCTTTGCCTTTTCTAGGACATGAGTTACTCTTTTATTGTTGAGTTTTAACAAATAGTTGGAAGACGAAGTTTCTACAAATTTTGGAATTGAAAATTTGAAATCTTTTGAGGGACTAACGCTAACACCCACCGATTTTTGTTTGTTTTAATCATTTGCTTTAAATTTGGGGTTACACCACAGGGTTTTGATTTATGGGTTAATCACTAGCATCCCACAGCTGTTGCAAAAGAAATTCGACAAATTAAAAAAAAATTGATTGTAAAACAAGAACAAGGTATCATTAAATTGATAGAAACTAGTCGGTTGCATGTACATGTATTTATATCTAGACCATAAGAAAATCGCTAAAAATGTTCCAAATCGTATTTCCCATTTTGCACCACACAAAATGTTAACTGAAAATTATGTTAAAAAAATAAAAACACCAAGCAATGCTGCTTGTCAAAAGTAAAACTTTTTGAATTTTCAAATTAAAAAAAGCTTGACCAGTGTTTTGCGAGGAATTGACCAATAAAATCACACGGTGTGATCAGCCTCTTTCACAAACTGGTGCATTTGTCGGGTTTTAGAAAATGTTAGAAACATTTTTAGTGATCATTCTATGGTCTAATCTACATCCACGAAAGTACATTAACATGTCTGATAATAAATGCCAAAGTTTCTGATATTTTGGAAGAAAAAGTACATTAAGTTTGTTGTAAAAATAAGATTAGTCACTGTATTGATAAATGTGCATACACGTATAATTAATAATGTTGGATGATATCTTATGTACCGCTGGGCGAGTGTGGTTAGTACTCATGAGTAATTTCTTTGCAAATAAAAAGTAAACAGTTTTGGATGCCTCAAGCTCGCGAGTAACTTCTGTGAGTACTCGAGTTGAAAATAATCACTACTCATCCATGACTAATTACAACTCAAATGGGCGAGTATTGGGAGACTAGAGTCGTCAAGCTCGGGAGTAACTCAAGTTTTAATAAATACTTTGCAAGGAATGAAGTTGAAAATAATTGCAACTCGCCCAGGATGAATGTGTTATCATTGTGAATGCTTATGTATTTTTCTTATAAAACAAGGTTTTGTTCGCTATGTCACTGTGTGCCTTTAATGCCTTGCATCTATTGTCATCTTTATTTGGATGTTACTCTGATTTATATGAGCATTTCGACTGAAAATTTGTCCCAAAAATGTTTTTCTGTTTGATTGTTTGAAACAAGTTCATTAAAGAGTTAGGATAATGGCTGGCGAATACTGCGCTCAATAAAACGCTTAAAGAAAATGTATTTCTTTCTGCAACATTGTAGGCGGGGCACCAGTCAATCACGCAGGCGGGGCTAGGATGCATGACGTTATTTCTTCGAACCCTGATTGGATAAAATGGAATAATAATTATGCGGGTCAGTACTTCCACGTGCGTGTTACACCTGCGTGCTGGATGTACCTCCATTGATATATTATAAGCCAGCAAATTACCAGAAATAGTTGAAATCTTTACGCACTATGCGATTATCAACTTGATTTTCTTAACCAACTGTACTTTTGCAAATGCATACATTTTCTTGTACATTTACTTTTAATTACATTTGTTGTTTTACTGTATTGTTTGCCTCGATTAACTTTAGATTAATACTGCTGTATGAATATTTATATTGTATAAATGACGTAATTATTACCAGTTTTTGATTTATATATGTAAAGAAAGTCTCCTTTTTGGGTTCCACTATATAAGGACATTTATTAATGAACGATGTCGGGTTTTGAATGCGAAAATTTGGCAAGAGATTTCCTAGAGCTAAGTGAAAGACCATTGATAAAAGCATGACAAAACCTGCCACACCCTCCCCAGGCACAGCCATTAAAAAAACCAACAATTTTAGCTCCTAACCACTCTCTTTGAGATTCATAGAGTTGTGTCATGTTTTCCCATTGCCTTGGTCGTTTCCTGCGAAAAAAACACCCTAAAATTGATTAAAACAGACAGCTTTCAGGATTTCTGTATGGTATATGTCTGTATGCACACGTACAATTGTATCAGTATGCGCTGCCTGTACTCAAAAATGATAAAAACAATGACGTATTTATTGGCATTTTACTGAAAAACTTTCTTGATTTTATTGTTCAGTCACAACTTGAGTTTTCCCCCACACGATATCACAAACTGTTAATTCAAAATTTGTGTACTTTTCGGGTATAATTTTATTTACATTTGAAGCAATTATAATAATTGTTAATATGAACGTTCACAGTTATTTTTTTCTCAGTTTACTGCCGATGCAAATAAAGAAAAACGCTGAATGAAAAATCTTGTCTTCATGGCGATGTCTAATCATGTCTTGTATTTTAGAGATTTTGGGTAAATGTTATACATGTATTAACAACGAGCTGTGTAGTACATGTCGGCCTAACAATTACTCTGAGGAAAAAAAATCGATGGTCCTTCCATTGTCCTTCGGTGTTATAAGTTGTAGCACTCGGTTGGCGAAATGTATGAGTTAAGTTCATAAAATTGGCCCATGGCAACCGATGACTGTTGCCGCGGTTACGGACGCAATCCTTGGTTGCTTGCAGCGCCACGCGCGCCGAGAGCCGGAGCGCTCTGCGATCTTTGCCTCACACGTACAAAAAACACCCACGTGTCCTGCACTGTACGCTTGAGTGACCCCCCACCCCCCCAAAAAAAGCGCGAACGTTTCGAACGCTTACTGTTTTTTTGGCGATGGGGGCCGTCTCTGGGTCAGATTTTGTGACGGCAAATACGGTACGGTCCGTTATTTTCTAGAGTCAAACATTTGGTTCTACAAAACTGTAGACCGTTAATTGTCATGAAATTAAACAAACTAAGCCACGCAATTTTGAAGAAGTTTTTATGTGAATATTATTATACTTTTAACAACTTCCCAATCATATCCATTTTATTTGTATAGCCCAAATTGTATAGCAATTTTAATGACATATGGGGCATCACCATACAAGGTTTATATTTCATTTCATTTCATTTATACATATACAGGAGTACATTTAAAGTGAAAACAGGGGGTGGTACATGTAGTGTGACAACAATTGCTTTAATTGTCCAATTACAATTACAACAAATAAGTTAGGAGGGCCTAATATTTCGAATCTTATTCAGAGACAACAAGGCTATGGATATGATTGCACAGTCGTCCCAGTTCCACAGTGGGCGCCGCCATCTTGCCGCGCTGCACTCATGCCCTTGGCCTGGTACTAGGCGATAATATGTAAATTACATACATGTGTACTAGCGGAGACCAGTGTAGCTTGTCATAATTAGACGGTACGGATACTACGGGTGACGTCGGAAGTCAAAACCTGACGGTCGACGGTAAATGTGAAGACCTTAATTTTCAGAGGTAAATTTGCTCTTTATTTGAAATAGATATGTTTTATTGCAGTGTTTAGTTGGCTTGCAAAGGCATTGATTGCATTGAATATCTGATTTGTGGTCGTTGCGGCTAGGGAATGGGGACCTTTTCGACGTTCTCAATTGGGATGATTTGGTTTAGGGTTTACGTCTTTCTGAGTGCATGATGATTGAATCCTACCGCCATGATTGAATGATAGGCCCCGCCGGTACGGGGATCGGGACAAGGGTTGTCTTTTTTTCTGTAAGTGCTGATCGATTCATATATGAATGCATAGAATTTAGGGAAATTAATTTATACAATTCATTTTACCATGCAATTATTTAAATTATTTAAAGCTATAAATAAACGTTATTTACAACACAACGTATACGGTTTAGTCGTATTGTGTGGTCAGTGCAGTTTTAATGTGAGCTTGAATCTCGTATTCTGATTGGTCAATAGCAGCTGAAAGAATATTGCAACGGCAACCTGGAGCTATTTTTTTGTCTTCATATATCATCTCAATGAAGTTCAAGCAGTGCAAAAATGTTAAAAAAACATTAATCTTGGACTGAGTGAGAATTATTATTAATTTTGTAAGAAAATGCTTTTTAAAACATTTCATGACTTTTTATAGACTTTATATCAGTAAATTCTTTTCGCAGCGGAAAAAATGAAGTATCCTGATACTAGTTCAGGGGTTGTGTACATAGTCTGTAGTTTTTCCTAACAAAATCTGGACATTTTTCTCGGTCCAAGATTCATTTCTCTTCCACATTTTTGCACTGATTGAACGACATTGTAATAATTTGAATGATTTTTTTTTTATGTAGAATAAAAGCAGCATCAGGTTCGCAACATTCTTTACTTATTTTTCCTGAAATAAAATCCAGGGCAATTTCATGAAGATAATTATTGGTTAAGAAGGAACGGAGGGGCAGTGGCGCGTAGGGAAAGTCATGCACGAGCGATCAAATGGGCTAATGCGCTGTATTTGGGGCACGAGGGCTCATAACTATGCATTATTGTGCCATACACACTTTTGCACATTAAATTGAAACAATGTTCATTCCCATTATCTACTTGGATGGAATTATCCTTGGGTGGGGTGCAACTGAGGTTGACGTTTACAAATGCATACGTACATTTAATTTGACTTTTGTTAAATGAATGTTCACAAAACAGACAGAGAACGACCGCGGGGAAAAGACAACACTCGCGATTCATCCTGTGTTTTCCTCCCTCAAATAACACTTTTGATCGTTGGCAGTGCTCCGTGGTCAGACATACCGGTAGGTCGTATGACACCAGCCCATTAATACATGCTTATGATGCTTTCTGCTCGATCATGTTGCAGCTGAGCCTTCGCAATTTAGCTTCTCAGCTGTGAGTAAGAAAGATAACCAACCCTCCCCCCAAAAATTATTTAAAAAAAAGAAAAAAAGATCTATTGTTCTCTTCGTTTATGGCCATTATTAACACAATGCAATACAATGTGCATACACTTTGCTAATGGGCTGAAGTGAAGTGGTCAGGCGTACTCGTACATTGCGCAGTCGGAAATGCTATGCATTGGTGAGCGTGGCAGATCGAGCAATCCCTTCGGCTGATTCTGATAACAATTTCTGACCTTTTTAGTCATTAATGCAAATGAGTAATTTTATGTCGGACAATCCATTAGGGATAATTTCGTTTCTGCGACTAATACATTTTCCTTGAGTGGTGGATAAACCAACTTTGTGATTACGAATGATGCGAAATCAGCCATGCGGTGTACATTTTTCAATGGGTCATTTTTAAATCATGAGTATCGCTGTACATTGTAAGGATGGTGATGAATTATGAATATTATGAATTATGAATATTTTTGGTAGTCAACTGCTAGCTGGGTTGCATAGTGATACATGAATATTTTGTTTTTTGGGATTCCGATAAAATCGAATACATTACTGTATTGTGTAGTAATTGTAAAATACCAAAAATTCCATTAAAACCTTAAGGGGGCAATAGACCATTAGTCCGTTGTGCATTTTTATCGTTTGAACCAGCAAAAGTGCTCAAAATTATAGAAAGGTGCTTGACAAACAACCTGATGAAGTTTTTATCTCTGTGAATGCTGCATACTCCGAAAAAACAATAAGCAATTTGAATTGCGACCACATTTTGAGTAAAGGGCGTGTTCTAAGCCACTGAAAGGCTTGCATGTTCACACTAATAAGCCATCCTAAACACTCCAATATCAAATTTGAAATGGCATTTTGCTAAGACAATCCCTTTCATTTCTAACTCATTAGAAAAGTCAAGTGGATAATGTGCGTGTGTGGTCCAGAGGCAAGTGTTTCTATGAGAGGCTAGTATTAGTCATGGCTCAATGAACAGGATAATCATGATGTTTTTTTTTTATATCAATGTCGCATTAAATTTGGACTCGTATGAAACCTTACAGGGCATCATGCACATTGCACAATAAACCAATGTGTCTGTATGCATTAATAGCCCTAATGCGCTCTGCAACACACATCACTAGCAGGTGGAACATGTGCATTAATCTCCATATAGACATGTAAGGGTGACCTCTGTAAGGCAGATACCATTAGTAAACCCTTTCTCTTGTATATTCTCCAACGCACTCATTCTTTGCATACATGACGTTATGGGGACATTAGATACATTTTGTGCGCTTAAGAAAAATCTCTCCGTACTCAAACCTGTAAAACTCTTAAAACCCCAAATTGTCGATATCGCCCTAATATGTCTTCTCCATTTCCTTTCATAAATATCCTAACCCCAAACTACTCCTAACCCCCTTTACTGGAGACCCGAAATGCTATGGGGACAGGAAAATGTCCCCACAACTCGGTCATTTAAAAATTTTTTTTTAACAAACTGTCACCATAGCTAGGTGTATGTCTATTGTCTACCCATCAAAACAAGCAACCCCCCCCCCCCCCCCAACAAAACCTGTGTATAATCCTTCAGTGCACACAGCTGGAGTGAATTGGCATGTACCACTGCCATGCAGTGATCTGTCCTCATAGAGGGAGGGTTAAAAATACTGGTAGCTGTCACTCAGAGGTGTTTCTCAAAACATAATAGTTGAACAAAATCGTTGGAAATTTGTTGTTTTTACATTTTAACCGAAGGTATTTGTGACCCAGCACGAGTAAATGAGACACTTTGCGGCAAAAATGAAAATTGAGATTTTGATTTCATCATTTAACCAGTTCGCGCCGGGATTATTTTTACATCGCCGAGCCGACGGGCGGGATTATTTTTAACGAAACTCGATCCGAAGCGTATTCAGGCCAATAGTGCTGGGTAGCACACCCACGCATTTCCGGCCTTGCGCGCTGCTGACATACATTTCCGAACTTGAACTTGGCGTATTTATTCGTCATCCGTTTTGAATTTGGGGAAATTTTTGCGTTTATATACGTCATCCGGCGCGAACTGGTTAAAGCTTGTTTAGCTTTAAATGATGAAATCAAAATCTCAAATTTTATTTTTGCCTCAAAGTGTCTCATTTACTCATGCTGGGTCACATTTATGAATGGGAATAAAAATGTGGTACACGTGTGTATGTTTAAATCCGTCTCATGGGCCTAAAAATACCAGTAGTTAATGACCCAGTCTTTAGCTCGGACAATAACACATTTAGGCCCATGAGCAGGTTTTAAACATACATAATATAATATAATATAACTTGTTTAAAACTTGCCCTTCACATTTTTATTTCCTTGAGGAATTATTTTTAAGAGACTTTATTTGTTGTGCTAAGCAAATTTTTACACTAATAAATATTTGTGCTAACCAGCTGAAAATGTACCCTGGTGTCTGGGAGAATGTTGTCAGCACTCAATGCTCCAATAATCATCATTTGAAAAAACATAATTGACAATAACATTTCCTTAATGGCCCTGCGCTTTTAACCATCTGGTGTCTGCCATCCAAATAGGAGTATTAGGGTCTTTAGGGAGGGGATAGGCCGCTAGTGTGATAACATTTGTATAATGTTCTGGCTGGTTGGTTTTTTTTACGAAATGCTTTCCAGAACAAAAATGCATCAAATGGGAGATTTAAACAACAAGGGTGTGGCATGTTATTGAGCTGTGAATAACATACTTTTGTTATTTTCTTAAAAAAGATAGCATGCCAGAAGTAATAATTTTACAGGGAGTTTAGTGATATCAATATCTTAAGTAGTAAACCTTTCAACATTATTTTGGTTGGTTACTTCTTAAATAGCTGTAAAAGGATTCCACCTTTCGATTGGTTTCGAATATTCGGTTAACAAAATCGAAATAGAATAATGGAATTTAAAACGAATATTAAAAAATTTGGTCTTAAGACCACAATTGTAAACCTTTGAAAACCAGATTAGCACATGAAGAATTGTACGTGCATACAAATTACAAACTGTACAATCAATGATGATGAACATGTACGTGCAGATAACGAGGTCGGACATTGGATTGGGCACAATCGAGCCAAGAACAATTGCGTTCCTGTCACTAAAAACACGAGCTTGTTCACGGCCGACCGTGTCTTCGTACAAGCTGTGATCCTAAAATGAATTACATGTAAGTACATTTGTCGTTGTATGAAAGACGCTATTTATCACTTGAGCCAAAAAAAATTAATCTTTGGTGATCGGATCGTACCGCACAGAAGTTTTAAATAAATTTGTCAAACTTGTCAAAATGGTTCTTTCTGATAAAGGCCAATTGTTAGGCATGTCACAGAAGGCCCACAAAGGTTAAATTTTTTAAGTCGTGAAAATGAAAGATACTAATTTATTTTAACCAGTTCGCGCCGGATGACGTATATAAACGCAAAAATTTCCCCAAATTCAAAACGGATGACGAATAAATACGCCAAGTTCAAGTTCGGAAATGTATGTCAGCAGCGCGCAAGGCCGGAAATGCGTGGGTGTGCTACCCAGCACTATCGGCCTGAACACGCTTCGGATCGAGTTTCGTTAAAAATAATCCCGCCCGTCGGCTCGGCGATGTAAAAATAATCCCGGCGCGAACTGGTTAACACGTTTATTCCACATTTTATAATTCAAAACTTGTGTAGTAGACTACATGTAGGAATATGAATAAATCTATTAAAGAAAACAAATTCAGGTTTTTTTTTTCTTAATTTTCATCCACTTTGGACCGTGCCCATGGCCAGTTCTGTCTTATTTTTCCAGAACGCCACACAAATGGTTTTAACAAATTCATCAGTGTGCATCATGTGCACATAGACTTGACCAAGTGAACAACTTTGCTGCGTGTAGTGACCTTTTCCCTATTGCAACTGACACAGTTGTGCCCTAGGCAGAGATACCCATTAATCCGTGCATAAATTAATCAAACATTCGCGCTACGTATAGCTGCAGGTGGGTTGCACTACACGTACACGTACACGCATGTATAAAATTAAAGGATCATGCAAGGTACAAGTTCATGTACATGTACATACAGTAGAGCTTTTGTCGGTGGTGCATAACCAGCTTTATAACCACTTAGTGTTATTGTTCTTCTTCCTGTTGTACCAAAAATCGACATCCTGGAACTACTGGGTAAGCAATTAAACTAACAAAAGCCTCCAAAATGACAACCAAAGCCGGACAATGATGTGACGTAACAAAAGCCGCATGACGGTGTCAGTTTAATTGTAGTCGAACGGTACCTTCAGAACATTACAGTCGAGTAAGGTACAATTACATTGTATTTCATAATAATTCAGTATTTGTTTTTAATGTATGCAAATGGTGTACATGTATACTACCTTTAAATTACCTGGTACCCAACCCCCCAAACTACTGAATTATTATGAAATTTGTTACCTTACTTTACTGTGAGTAAACAACAGTCTCAAGCATCCTGTGAAATCATGGCATCTGATGTGTTGCGTTTTTTCAAGAAAAGTAGAATTTGTATCAACTTCCAATGATGGATGGCTGACCATTGTTGAGAAGAAATTTTTTTTTTTTTCAAATACAAATTTACCAAATTTAGTTACATACACCAGTACATACCGGTACATGTTGAAGTCCACATTTGTTTGAAATTTCCCAACTTATAAACAACAGGTTCCAATTTTATAGCGCTACTTAATGGTAAGCAGAAAAGTTGTGCTTACTGTAGCAGAAAACCATGCTGCTGCTTAAGCACTATTTGATGGCGTTGACGTGCTTTAGTTTGCGCACGCATAGAGATTTCTATTGTTACGTCACCGAGGCCTACATGGGATCACTCGGAAGTGTTGACCAAATTGGATTGGGGGAAACCTAACACCAGGGCTTGCTATTCCTACATGTTTGTAAAGTCTACTGATAGCAGGATGCGTCACACGTAGCCAAGGATCACGAAACTCTAAGCCTGGTCCTAACTGTCAAGAGACTCGTATAGAGTGTCGACCCAACGGGTCACATTTTGAATCCCGATACTGGCCCTGCACTCTAGTGTAGAGCGGATTCGATTGAGAATTTACATGTCTAGTGTGACAATCCCCTCTCCAACCTAGGCTAGTTGACAAAAGACGAGCGAGAAATTCAATGATTAATCCGGACTAGCCGAAACACGTCAGTGGAAATGCTGGGTACTTATCGTTGGACGATATTTTTCTCTGGTTTATGTTTTATTGTTTTTATTAGTGTAAGGGCTGTGCATTTATGACTAATTTAGTATTCGGGTGTTAGAAAATGCATCCGACAAAACTTTTGAATATTAAAAGACTCGCCGATCGAGTTTTACACATGAAAGCTGCAGCTCCCTTCTCACTTGTTAGTAGTTCGGTACAATGGTTGAAATGTGTATAGGGTTTGAGCAGTTAACCAGTTCGTGCCGGACATGTATATAAACGCGAAGTATTCCCCAGATTTAAAACGAATGGCGCATAAACACGTCACGAGCAAGGCCGGAAATGTCTGTCAGCAACGAGCAAGGTCGAAAATTCGTGGGTATGCTTCCTGGTACCATCGGCCTGAACCTGCCTCGGATCGAGTTTTGTTCAAAATAATCCCGCAACTCAACTCGGTGATGTAAACTAACTCGGCGCGAACTGGTAAAGGCAGGGCACTTCCGGGCGGTTTGATGACTAAAAGTGCTGTGTTACGGTAGTTCAATATTGTGTATGCAATCTTGTTCACATAGAGAATGGGTGCAAAAACAGCAAGTATAGTTCACAGCGGTTTATTGCAGAGATTGCTTTAAAGTAAGTCCAAATGAAATTAGACAGTGCTTTAGAATGGAATTTTGTGAATCAATGAATTTGAGGAGTACGCATCGAGTTGTCTAGAATCAATTTCTTTTCATGGATTTGTTTTAATACTCATTGCATGGCATCTGTGTTATTTCTCATTGCTCAGAAATGCAGAAAAGGTTTTGGTATTTTTTGGCTATGGCGGAATTACGGGCCTCGCTCTTATCAGAGAACAAAATCCACTATTAACAAGTTTGCGTCTTGATTTTTTAAACATTGACCAAGCCCAAACGCAGGATTATTTTTCACAAACCTCGATCTGAGACGGGTTCAGGCCTGCATCTGTGGGTAGCACACCCTGATATTTCCGACCTCACTTACTACGAGCCGGTCACTGACATTATTTCGGGCCTTGCTCGTGACATGTTTTTTCGTTACTCATTTTAATTTCAAGAAAAAGAGTTTGCGTAAGTACCAGGCCTTCATTTTAATAAATCTGAGGAGAGCTGTGCATCACTCTCCCTAAATCAAAAGGTGAAATAAGGAGAGTGATTTTAAAATCCCTCTCCTTAAAATCAAAACAATGAATTAAGGAGAGTGATTTGCTCTCGCTAACAAAACGCAAGTTTAAAGGCCCTGGACACTATACTCAAAATGACAACCAAAGGTGTCTATGCACATACTCAAGAAAAGGAACACAACATTCACCAGTAGTTCAACTTTTGGTTAAGAGAATGATGGCGCTTTCCCATGCAGTGACATTTCTCTCTCTGTGACTTGTATGGCTTAATTAAGCGCGAATTAGTCTAGGCCCGTTATGTCCGAAATAAAAGGAATGGGCGAACACGAAAGACTAGATGACCGTTGTTGGTATAAGATAAATCTGATGTGATTTTATTTGGGGGTGCAAGGAGATATACATGTATAGGGTAGGGTTTTTATTTTTTGTTGGAATTTTTGGGTAAAAATTATGATAAAAAACAAAATTTTAAAAATGGCAATCACCATGACGCACGGTTAACACTTCAAACTTGTTAAATTGTAAGAGATACCCACCGGTATAAAAAATAAATATGTTGCCATGGATACAATACCCAGTGACATCAGTTAAATCATTACAAGACTGTCGCGCAAGGCTTCTAGTCTCTGCCATTCCAGTGTCACGTTAACGTAAGAAGATTGAATGCTTGAAAAAGCATTTAAAGATCGACGTACCTCAGATCTCGTTCTGTAACAGGATTGCCCTTGACAATCTTATTTGTTTTTAATGGGTTGTCGTAGTAACGAAAACCTATCCTCGGCACTCGGGGAATACACACAGACAAGAGTGCACCATCTGACTGAGTTTAACAGATAATTTTTTATTTTGTTTTTCCGCAGAACAGATTTTATACAGGAGGCATTTGCAGTAAGCTCTTTCTTGGGTTACTCCACATTTCTAGGCAGACGTGAGCAGGGACAACAGAAGGAAAAGACGTTGGTTAGCTGTTGTGTCATTGTGGGCCGATTAACTCAACGATCTGGAGACCTGCGTTGGTGGCGCAGATTCACAGTTTTTAAGTGGTGAGTCTTTGCATTGTCTTCAGTAATGTGTACTAATGTTGTGAGAAAGAATTGACTAGTACATGCAGTACCCTGACGTTACTTCAGCGGATGTGTGGAAAGTCTATGGAGAGTCGAGAAAATTATATATTTCCAATCAAATTGGAAATGTTTCTCAGTCCCAGATTCTTGTCTTTTCAACATTTTTGCACTGATTGACCTTCATTCGGATGCTATATGAAGAATGAAAAAACAGCGTCAGGTTGAAACATTCTTTTAATGTTGTGCAAACCTGACCCTAACCCCGAAACTGACTTCGGGTTGGGTAATTTTTTCCAACATTTCAGTCGGGTCGGGGCGGTTTCATGCCGAAATGACACAAAAAGACCCCAGAAAGGTAAATTTATTGTTTCTATTAAAGTATAATTCATTGCTTTGGTCGATCGGAAGTGTGTACGTTGTACATACATGTACATGTACATGTACATGTACATGTTCTCTAAAGCTGCATGAATGTGCGTCATTATCACCCTATTACTGTCAAACAGCAAACAGTCTACTACATGTACTTAATCATTTAAGTATAAAGTCTACACTAGCTGATGGATTTGAAACACACAGAATATTGTGACGCATGAAGATGTTTTTTTTGTGTACCTTTTATGGATGTTACATATTATGTACATTATAATCCCATTGTAAATGTAAGTGATTCTAACCCTTTTATCAGCTGGAAATGGTACACAGTGCATACTATGTACAGGTACAGAGATTTTGCCTTGATGATTTTCTTTGCAATGTTGGTGTTTATTTCGCCTTTTTGTATGGAAGGTGAGTTGTTAATAAAGGTACATATAGGATACACCATTGGTAATTGCTTGAATTATCATGAATGGGTGGATTCATGGGTTGGATTTTATAGTAAATATTGTTTAACTGACCTGTCCGATTTTTTTCCAGCTTCTATGAACACAAAACTTTAAACAGGTCAGCATCACAATATTTACTATAAAATATTAATCCCCTGACCCATTCATTTTCGAAAAATACAGCAAAAGCAAGGAGTACAGGAACAATTACAACTGGCATACATGTAACTGGCCAAAACATATATAATAATGTTAACAAGCGCAATTGGAAAACTCATCTCTATTATAATCAACGGGTCCTACTAATATTACCAATAGAGGATGTCGCTCCTTGTTAAGATGTTGAGATTAATAAACCCAGCCTCATATCGTACATGTACCGGTACCCTGTACATTAATCATGCG
The DNA here is from genome assembly GCA_037893245.1 of Crossaster papposus. Classification (NCBI taxonomy): domain Eukaryota; kingdom Metazoa; phylum Echinodermata; class Asteroidea; order Velatida; family Solasteridae; genus Crossaster; species Crossaster papposus. Next base: position 1,514,558 of record JBAIAA010000193.1, read on the forward strand.
CCAATGACTTGTGTACACAAAGCATTCTTGTGGCGGATATTAATTTATATTTGATGGTGTCTTTGCCACTGTGCTATACAAATGAACATTGTGCAATACGCGTAATATAACACTACGGGAATATTTACCATGCACAAAAATAGAAAACTATAAATGTAATGTTGTTTTTTGTGTGTTTTTTTTATTGTTTTTTTTTAAGGAAAACTATATACATTGTAAGTTGAATATGCACCTTAAATAGTAAAAAGTTGTTATTTCTAAGATGCGTCTCTGACACGCATCTTTGGAAATGACCTTCGTTTTTTATTATCTTCAAAATGACAGCTTTCCACTTTTCCAGAAGGAATAATTTTACAGGGAGTATAGTCATTAATATTTGTACAGCAAGTTACTTTTTGTAACAGTATTTTGGTTGGTTACGTTTTGAATAGCTGCAACAGTATACATAAATGTACATGTACTCAGAGCTTTAACACTGAGATTTGTACTTTGTTATCAACAAGTTTGTGTATTATAAACAGAAATTGACAGATTTTTGTTCACACTCAAAATAACAAAGGCACACACCCCTATGAACGTGCCAGTCGCAATGTGCACAAGGGGGGGGGGGGGGGGCCTTGTTTTCTAGCTTGGTGTGGCATTGCCATGCCAACAGCTTGTTGCTCCCATTGTCCCGTGATCGATCCGAAATGAGGTGGAGCGTGCCCCATGCTAGTTTAGAAGCAGCCACAGTATGGTCCCAATTGTGCATCTGCCAATTAAGACGAGCGATATCATTGGCTGGGAATGGCCGTCCTGTTGACACCTCCGGCATGCCTGGTCTGGAATGGGCTGTCGTCTTAGATGAGCAATAATTGCCTCTTGACGATGATTGACCCTTCTCATATTGTACACCATTTGCAAACATCAAAAAATAAAACTACTGAATTATTATGAAATACCGGTACCTTAGTGAATAACAATCTCAAGCATCCTGTGAAATCACGGCACATGATACGGTATAATGTACATTGTACATGTAGTTTAAAAAAAAAAAATTGTATCCATTTTTTACGATATGCCGGCCGGCAATCGTTGTAAAAACCTGATTTTTTTTTTAACACTGCCCTCAATGTATTGAATTCCTCTGAAGGAAGTCTAGGAATCAGACTACAAGAACAGCACTTTTGTCTTGGTTTTTCCAGGTTCTATTAACACAAAACTTAAATACATGTAGGTCAACATCGCAATATTTACCATAACAAAAATAAGAATCCCTAACCCATCATTTTTGAAAATTACAGCAAAGCAAATGGTATACTACAATGTACCTTGAACAAACAATAATCGTAACAACAATTCAATAATAGTATTGCACTGCCCACTCACTACAATTGTTTTAAAACGTTGCACAGCTGCATTAACACTTTGAGTGTATTGCAGATAATGACAGTGTCGCATTTTAATTCACAGTCCAACATGCTTTCATTGGCTAAGCTACCAGTAGCACAGCTCCACGGACTGCCACTGCGTCTAATAATAGACGACCTATGGTTCATGTGTGATATTTACTGTATATATTGCTAGGTAGGATTACTTGGCTGGCATAAAGCGAGGAAGCTACAAAGGTAACGGTGGTGTGTACACTGTACAAGTCGGACAGGCAAGAACTGCAAGGGAAATATCATCTACATGTTTTGTATGCTTGTGTGTGCAGTATAAACGTTAACCAACTGTGGCTGATGTTCACTTGTGCCAGTTACATTTGCTGTTGTAACGTGGTCGTCATATTGCCTCTAGGAGCTAAGCTCTGCAACCACGGTGTATAAGCCACGTACGGTACCGTACTGTAGATCTTTCTAAAACGTGATATCCGTTGTGACAGAGAGCGGCGGGTACTGTTGAATCAACAGTGATATTGGACTCGCATGACCAGTGTCTTCACTCAGCGCTGGTTGCTTTGTTTTTGTCATTTGGACTGAGAATAATCTACATTAACCAGTTCGCACCGGGATTATTGTACAGGTAGGGAAGATTGAGCCCAGGCGCGGGATTCTTTTTCAGGAAACCTGATCCGAGGCGGGTTCAGGCCGATATTAGTGGGAAGCACACCCATGATATTTCCGGCCTCATTCGCTGATGAGAGATATTTCCAGCCTTGCTCGCTGCTGACAGATATTTCCGGCCTTGCTTGTGACGTGTTTATCCGTCATCCATTTTGAATTTCGGACAAACTTTGCGCTTATATTCGTCATTCGACTCAAACTGGTTAATATCGAGGGGAATTTGTGTTGTTGAGGTGAGTGTAACGTAAATCCTGTCATTTGCTGAATCGTATCGTTTGCCATGTTTGCTGGATGTACATATTGAAACAGAGCATTTATTGTAATTGTACACAAATTCTGCGGTACAGTACAGTACAGTACCCTGTGTTTAAAGGGTACAACATCTGCTTTTGTTGCAATTTTCAGAAATGGATGGATAGGGGGGGGGTTCATGTTTTTTATAGCAATAATTATTGTTACAATGACCTGTTTGAGAAGTTCGCGTCGGGATTATTTTGACATTGACTGGACCCAGGCGCGGGATTGTTTTTCACGAACCTCGATATGAGGCGTTTTCAGGCCGTTTATTTGTGGGTAGTACATGCCTCGCTCATTGCGAGCTGGTCACCGACAGATATTTTCGGCCTTACTTGTGAGGTGTTTATCATTCGTTTTAAATTCCGGAAAACTTTGTCTAGATACACGTCATTCAATGTGAACTGGTTTTACATTTGTACATAGAGGCTTGAAAAACCAAGAACGAAAGGCTGTGTTTGTAGTCTGGTTCCCTGACCCTACTTAAGATGAAACAGCAGTTTATGGACATCAGGTAATCGTCAGGTCAGGGCGCAAGAGTACCGGTAACTGGCTTGCACCCAATTCTCAGATGTGTTATTAATTGCAAAGAAAAATGTGTACTAAATTTTGTAAATTGCTGGCTGATGACTAATTAGGCTTAAAATTCCACTTTTCTTGAAAATGACATCACACCAGGTGCCGTGATTTCACAGGATGCTTAAGACTGTTATTCACTTACAGTCAAGTGAGGTATTTCATAATAAAAATATTTGTGTACGTTTCCGAATAGTGTATACTGCCTTTAACCTTTTATCCTACAGTGTACATGCACATCTTTAAATTGCAATAACAAATTGTGATTCATGCCGGTCGCTAGCCAAATCGTATTACAATTTTAACGGATAATGCAATATGAATAGCGGAACGCATAATACTGATACAAATGGACAATGTGTGCGTTGCTTGTTAAAACAACTATTTTGTACGCGTTACGCGGTGTGTACTGCGCTTAATGCATGAAGTCGCAGATTTTTGCCATGTAGACTGTGTAGGTTGACAGTTGTATTATAAGTACACCAATGTTACTGTTAGCATTTGTGACTCTCAAGTTGCTTAATACAGAAACACTAAACTAGAGTGTAGCCCCTATGTAGCCCAAATCTGCTAAGGCAATGAGGCCACTCCAGGTTGTGGTCGCTTTACTGTTACTATAGCAACCCGCGCAATTGGAGCCACACTCGAGCACTATTGTGGTAATAGTGCAAGGCTCTTAAAATCACTCCCCCCCCCCCCCCCTCATCACACTAATCCACACCCACTCTGCTATGCCATCTACTATGTGTAATTGATCCTAACTATAGGGGGAGGGTTGGTTGGGGAGGGGGGTAGGTGGGGTGGAGGGGGTTTGGGGGAGGGGCGGGGCTATTGTTCTTGGGGATACCTTTTTAGGTTTAACAGCTCACTTCAACCCTGGAGTGGCAGTCGAGACCAAATAAACAAACGCGGCTAGAGTTGGTAATTCATTACATTGTCTAAAATACTGACATCATCTGCTTCTAGATGCATGGTACATTTCATGTACGGAAAAAATATGCATTCATATTTTAACAATTGTATCTTAAGCTGTTAGTTCGCGCCAGATTAAGTAAAGAGATTTAAAACGGATGACGCATAAACACGTCACGAGCAAGGCTGGAAATGTCTGTCAGCAGCGAGCAAGGCCAGAAATGCGTTGGTGTGCTAACTGCGCTTACAAGTACCATCGGCAAATGTTGTTGTGGATTTCCACACTAAATAGTCACCGTAGCCAATCATCCAGTTTGGTCATGAGACAGAACATAACAATAACAGACAACAAACTGACCCCTCCCCGATTTGAGTCATTTTTCCTAAATTTCAAGACTTGTTTCTTAACTGGAAAAAGTTAAACTCATTTTCCAGGTTTCCCCTGATTCCCAGGACACGGTGAGAACCCTGATATACCGTACATTGTATACGTGTACTGTGCATGTACGCAACAACATTAACTGCCTGCTCACACATTAGCCATTTCCATTTTTATCCTGATTAAAATTTGAACGGACTGCTCGGATGATAACCACTTGAGCCCTTGTCATCTTCACATTGCCAGCTGCCTGAATAAACACACTTGGGAGTGCTGGGTTTATTGCAAAATAAACATTGGCTTAATTCTAAGGCTATGATATTAATATTATTAATATATTTTTGTTGGGGGGGGGGGGGAAAACATTGATGCGCCATAAAGTCAATCCGAAGATTGTTTGTCAGGCAGGTTTTGAAGTGAACAGTGGCTACCACAAAGTCTACATATTTACCTGTATGTAAAAGTAAAATTTGCAAGCGTCAAACAAATATTTTAACCAGTTCGCGCAGGATGACGTATATAAACGCAAAAAAATCCAAAAATTCAAAACGGATGACGCATAAACATGCCAAGTTCAAGTTCGGAAATGTATGTTAGCAGCGCGCAAGGCCGGAAATGCGTGGGTGTGCTTCCCGGCACTATCAGCCTGAACACGCTTCGGATCGAGTTTCGTTAAAAATAATCCCGCCCGTCGGCTCGGCGTTGTTAAAATAATCCCGGCGCGAACTGGTTAAACAATTACACAATGTTTGTATTAAGTGAATAGTCTCAGGCATTCTGTGAGATTACAGCAACGGATGTGCTGTCATTGTCAAGAAAAGTAGATTTTTTTTTGTATCAGTTTCCAACGATTGCTGGCGGACAATCTCAACGTTGCTCCCATTTTATTATTTCAAAGTCAACCAAGAAATTGGCAAGACGGGAATCGCACCTGTGACCTCCAGAATACTGGACTGGTGATCTACCGACTGAGCTACAGTATCTTACCTTACAGTACCGGTATGTTGGCGGTCTCCCAAATTGTCAGTATTTTTGTTTGAGGGCGCTAGTCAGAAATCATACATTGTGACATGTTACATCGGAGTATTAAATTAGTCATGTATGTCAAATTTCTCAGAAAACTGAGTCCACATTTTATTTGCTAGTACAATTACACATTTGTGAATGTGTGGAAGCTAACTACATTTAGTCTGGTTTCCTAAACCTGATAATATCTTAACATGTACATGTACCGGTAGTACCGGTACAATATGCTACAATAGTACGGTACATGTACATGTACATGTGCACGGTTCGTACAATAAATTTTGCAACATGACAAATAGACGTAAAAGAAACATCGCGTTTCCTGTTACATCGAGTACTATCGGTACATGTTGTAAAATAGTCATGAAATGTCAAATTTCTCCGGAAAGTAATGTTTGAATGGTACCGGTACATGTTTGCCAAATTTTGTCCATTATCCAAGACAAAAATTTCCAAAAAAATTAATTGAGCACATACATTCAGCAAATTACACTACTTCATGCATACACATACAATGTTGTGTATCAACTCATACCCACGTTACAAGATTCAGAGATGTACCAGACAGTACACGTATACTGTGTGTACAAGGAGGTTGGCCAATGTCAGTTCTGTCCTATTCTGTGTAATTTATTTAGCCATGACAGTCACCTCTATGTGGAATTGGCGGTTCCATTCCAAAGTGTGTTGTAGGCGTAATTGCATCAACCTTCACAAAATTGCCGGATAATTGGCATCACTAGGGAAATATGACACATGTGGCCTAGTGTGATCATACACGTAAATAATAGGCCTACATGTACATGTTTTTGTTGGGGGGCCTAATATTTTGTATACTTTTTACATGTGCGGATATATCTGTGAACAAAAGATGTCCGCAGGATGTGTTTGCACACGTATGAAGATTTGACGATTTTTATTTCGCATGCGTGCATGAAGTTTTATTGCAGTCATCCTGTGCATTAGAAGCTGTTTAATCTTTTGAAATTGATGTATAATTTCACCAAGTCGTTATTACGGTCGTGCACGCTGCCTTGCATCAGCTGGTAGGAATGTGAGTTGTGGTTGTTCCAATGCACGTCACTGCGGTTCCTCGTAGCATTCCAGAATACTCAGGGTGGATAAGTTGTCGCCCCTTCACATACATGTAGCAGGGTCAAAGAACGTGCTGAATATACCGGATGGGGAGCACTGACGCCTGTCTCAGTAAGGAGTGACCCTTGACCTGTATCTTTTTTTAGAGACACGTGTAAACATCCGAAAACCAAGCTACTGGATTATTATGAAATACATGTACCTTATAACTTGACTAACTAAAGTGAATAACAGTCTCTAGCATCCTGTCAAATCACTGTGGTTTTCAAGGAAAGATGATTTTGTTTGTATCAATTTCCAATGATTGCTGGCTCGAGTACATTGCAAGGATAATTAGCCCTAGATTATTATTATTCAATTTTTTTTAAGGATCACTAAGCTTTTTTGCCTTATTCAGAATGGAAAGCCAGGCAATAAATAAATTTAGAAAAAGCAATTGCCGATAAGAAACATAATAAATCGTGAAAATATGACTTGGACTAAAAAAAATGCATACGTGTACGTCGTACATGTATGATGTGCCAAATTGAATTCTGCACTTATCCAACAGAATATGTTTATTTTTGTTTGTTTTTCCTTTAATTTTTGATTTCTGATCCTATCCTTTGTGATTATACAGATCGCTTGATCATTACAGATCATTAGTTATTCAGACTGTTCTGTAGTCCCTACGCAGTGAGCATGTTTTTTTTTTTTTCTTACGTCTCTTTCAGGGTTTCGGTGGTTAATTCCATGATGGGTTTGTCACTTACTAAAGACCAAGAGATAACGAGACTGTGCTTCAAATTTAAAAAAAAAATATTAAAAAGTCATTAGCGACGGGAGTACAAAAAGTACAATGTACAAAAAGTACTGTACTTTGTGAAGTCATTGCACTTGTCAATTGCACCTGATCGCAAAAATAGGAAATTTGTCATACATAAGAATAAACACAAACTGTTCTATCATAATGGAAAAAATTATTAAAAACGATTAAAAACCTTATGTTCCGGTATATTTTATATGTTTTAGGTACAAGTACAGTAGTACACAACATTTGCTGTAATTTTTAAAAATGAATTATTAGGGATGCGTATTTTAGAACAAATATTGTTACACCGTAGCTCAATGGTTACAATAATCTGTATAACATTTTGTGTTCGTATAATTTGTTTTCGTAGATATTTCATTGTGATTTTTGTTTTTCTTGTGTGATGAAGACACCAAATTGAAAACTTGGAGCAAATTTATGAATGCATGCTCATAATAGATTTTCTCTGTCCTACAGACATCAATAAATACTAGAATTCCTGAATCACGCCCACAGATATAAATATGCGAAAATGTCTGACCCGCCCTAACCCATATCAATCAATTACATACACATTGTGTCTCTGGTTTAAGCTTGCGGGCGAAGAAAAAAAAAGACCTAATGTGTTTGTTGCGCCCCCTATGGTTATAACAAATGCATTACATGCTTGCACTGCAAGTACCGTACATGTGCAGCAAAAACTGAATCCACCCCCTGGCCTACAGGTTTTTCAATTTGCCAAGAAATTGAGAATTAACCCAATTCCTATTGGGTCTTTTCTCCCTACGGTGGTTATAAAGCCTGTCATTAAGTTTCTACATGGCTTGAACCCGGTGGTGTTGCGTTGACGTCATGCATACATGTACGTGTGTACGTGTACCCACTACATGTACAATGTATGCTGCACGTGTACCTGTGCACTTTCAAAACAGCATGCTTGAAAAAAATACACTTGTGGATCTGATTGTCTGTGTTTTTGTCCCATTCTTTCCTCCAAATGTTAAAGCAGTCTGCTTGGAGTGTTATTTCCTAAAGGTATAACTACTTAAAAAAAACAAGGAGCCCCTAGCTGCCTGCCGGCAAAATTGATGCACAAACCTGAATATTTTAAAACACTGCCACCAATTTCTTGAATTCGTCTGAAGGAAGTCAGGGAACCATACTGCAAGAACAGCCCTTTTTTCTTGGTTTTTCTAGCTTCTATAAACACAAAACAGGTCAGCGTCACAGTATTTAATAAAAAAAATATGAATCCCTTAACCCATCCATGTTCAGCAAAAGCAAAAGCAAATGGTGTATATTACATTTTGTACATTAATTCCCACTTGGCTTTAATACCTCACGCAGTTCATTCCTCGCATTAGTTTGTAAACGTAGCAAATGTTGTTTGCGGCGATGTTTTTTGTCAATGGTCTGTAACCTGCCCAGAGGAATAGTGTTGTTTCTCCATGCATCTCAAGGGAGATTCTGATGGCCTTTAGACCCACCTACATGTACATGTACATTACTGTAGCTAAGAGCTACGGTATATTTTAGGACGATAGAGACTAGCGGAGCTAGGAAAGATAAGTGGAGCGGAGCGGTGGACTGTTTCTCCCCGTGGGAAATAATCTTGGTCCATAATACCAAGGCAGCTGCCTTTATTATAACACTACCGGTACCTTAAAGCGATTAACTATGTTCACATGGGTTATTCCACATTCAAGGCTAGCAAAAGTCTGACGTGGAATTGAGACACAAAACAGAATAATAACGTGAACAGGGGTAATAATTAGGCATGCGACCTTTTTTCGGATTTGCTGATTTCCTTGTTTATACTTCACACTTGAAAATTAAAAAAAAAATGAATTCAAAAATTGAATTTCCTTGTTTCGAATTCCTAGAAAATTTTCAGGATACACATCCTCCGACGCGAACTGATTTATAAGGCACCATTAAGCAAACATTTTCTACTAACTAGCAAACATTTTGCTACGGTACATGTACATGCATGCATGCTTACTGCTTACAGCCTCTACGAAGACCCAGTAACTGTAAGCAGAAAATTGCGTTTAGCAATGCCGTAAAGTTGGACCCAGGTTTAAAGGGTAGGATACACCATTGATTATTGCTTGCTTCATGTAGGTGGATTTGGGGGTTTAATTTTATAGTACATGTATGAAAATATTGTTTAACTAACCTATCCAAAGTTTCACAATCATGGATGCCAAAAAAACGTTTTATTTTTTCGCAATTGTGTTTTCAGAACACTTACAGGATATCTAGCACAATCATTTTGCTGGATGCCTCTGAACCATTATTTACTTTCAAATTAAGTAAGATACATGTATTTCTCAATAATTTGGGAGTCAACATTTTCGATATTTGTAGTGGTTCTTGTGTTGTTCCTGTTTTTTCGCAATCACCGACCAGGGATCGTGAATTTATTTTTATAAAATTAGATTTTTCGAACCAATTATAGGATATCTACTGTAGTGCAATCATTTTGCAGGATGCCTGCAATCGTTATGTACTTTCAAATGAGTAGGATATTTCTTAATTATTCGGTCGTAAATTATTTCGAAATCTGCAATTGGTGTATCCTACCGGTACCTTTAATTTTAAAAGCTTGTTACACATGTACGATACTTATAATTTAATCTTTAAAGCAATTTTCAAGTGTACAAAGGCTATTTCTTACATGCATTAAGCATCTGTATGGTATCATCTGGCTGACTGCTTTGAGTTCAATTTATCCAATTAAATTGACAATGACAATTTTACAATATTAACCAGATGACATAGGTTTCATATGGCAAACCTATTGGTGAATAGACACATGCACTAGCTGTACATGTACCGGTACGTGTGCTGTCAACCATTCTAAGTCCGTTTTACAAACCCCGTCTTTGTCTTTGACTTCGTCAATGCAGTTTGGAAATGGTGAGAGAGACAGAGCCTAAGCTGGGGTTTGTAAAAAGGCCCATAACTCCCTACTGACTGTTGCAGGAAATTCTGTGCATGTACATGTATGTTACAGCTATACAAAAACCGTCCGAGCTTGAAATGTTCGTTCTGCTTGTGCTAATGGTCTTATTCACGAGCCAGCAATATTAAATTAAAAGTGAGGGTACAAATGTAAGTACAGATTTTCACTAACATAGCACAGAGTGCTAAGGTGCCATGTGATGCGACATCTTCCTATAATTTTGTGTTCTCTACTTATCGGTCGTCTTGTCTCTGTCATTTCAGATTGATCGTTGATCTAGTAATCCCTCCGACGCAGACCAAGCTGAGCATTCCCCCTAGACGCGGACCATGGGCAAGCAGAACAGCAAACTCAAGCCGGAAGTGCTGATAGACTTGCGGCAACACACCGAGTTCAACGACAGTGAGCTTCAAGAATGGTACAAGGGTTTCTTGAAAGGTGGGCACTAGACTGCAATGATGTGTTCGGAATTCTAACATGCATATTTGTAGACATTTATGTAGCTTGAAGGATACACTATTCAGTGTGCAACATAGTTATTATTTAGTGCGTGTCATATCGTGGGAATGTCCTGCACATTAAAATGCGTGCATATTTTATAGGGCTGTTCATTTTCAAAAAATGTACTTCTGGAAAAAATGTTTGTGATAATTTGTATAATTGAAGTACGGTACCTTCACCCGATGAAAACTCATGAAACTCATCTTTAGACCAAAGAATGTTGCACCCTGACGCTTGTTTCTTATTTCATCTCAATGAAGGTCAATCAGTGCACAAATGTTGAAAAGACATGAATCTGGAACGAGAAACCTTTCCAATTTAGAATTTGTACTTGACCTTTCATAGGCTTTGTGCACGCTAAAGTAGCGTCAGGATATTACCTTCTTTAAAAAATGTTTAAAATTGTGGTGCATATTTTAAACCACACATACATGTAATGTTAACTAAAATGTTGTTTAAAAAAATCAACAAACGATGTTGCTTGTCAAAAGACCAGCATATTTATTTATTATTTTTTCTTTTTTTAAGGCAATCATTTAACGATCTAAATTTTATGCAAAAGGTACAACACAATCGTCTTCAGGAGATGGAGATGATAGGAAGATGATCTTAAAGATGAACAGAAGATGCTAATCAGAACGCCGAGTCCATACTCAAACGGTTCTTTTCAGAACCACACAATTTCCTAGAAGAGATTTAACCACGCGGTGTTTACTGCAAACCTTCTAGTTTATTACCACCACCGGGCAACACTTTAAATCTCGTACCATTGTACTCGACTTCTCGTTTTCCAGATTGCCCTAGCGGCCATCTCAGCGTCACGGAGTTCAAGAAGATCTACGGCAACTTTTTCCCGTATGGCGACGCCTCCAAGTTTGCTGAGCATGTATTCCGCACGTTTGACGTCAACAATGACGAGACCATCGACTTCCGAGAGTTCATCATCGCGCTGAGCGTGACGTCACGCGGGAAGCTCGAACAGAAGTTGAAGTGGGCCTTCAGTATGTACGACCTGGACGGCAACGGGTACATCTCCAGGCAAGAAATGCTGGAAATTGTAGAGGTACGATAATCCAAGACAAAACGTTATCCGCAAACTCCCCATACCAATAGATGGAGAATCTTTCTAGAAGAAAATGTTACCAAGACATCTCGATTTGAGCCAATAGTTTTAGCTCCAGGCCCTAATTTGTGAAGCAAAATCAGAAGTACTTGACATATTACTATGGCGACTGGTCGATAAATGTAAATTGTAAACCCTAACATATTCTTGTCTTAAACTCACCTCCCCCTTTCTTCTCTTTTCCAGGCCATCTACAAGATGGTGGGGACCGTAATGAAAATGCCCGAGGACGAGTCCACCCCGGAGAAGCGCACCGACAAGATCTTTCGCCAGATGGACAAGAACATGGACGGCAAGCTGTCCCTCGCCGAGTTTGTTGAAGGTGCCAAGAGCGATCCTTCCATCGTCCGGTTGTTACAGTGTGATCCCAGCGGAGGCGGCGGTAGTATGATGTGAAGGCCACAACGCTAGTGGTCTGTTAGTAGATCCTACGTGTACGTGATTCTCCGTTGTGGTACGATCTTGGCAAATATCACCTGAATGTTCGTTTTTGTTTGTACCGCTTTCTAACCAGTTCGTGCTGGGATTATTTTGACATTGACTGGGCCCAGGCGCGGGATTGTTTTTCACGGACCTCGATTTGAGACGGGTTCAGGCCGGCATATGTGAGTAGCACACCCTGATCTTCCCGGCCTCGCTCGCTGCAAGCCGGTCGTTGACATATATTTCAGCATTGCTCTTGACGTTTTTATCCATCATCTGTTTTGAATTCCGAAAAAGCTTTACTCAGATGCAAATTTTCCTAAGCGAACTGGTTAACAAGGTACTATTTTAGATTTGATTCCTAATTTGTTCTACTTTTTGAAATGAAATCTCATTGAGTATTCTTTGTAAGAGTGTTACACACAGTCCTACATGTATGTACATCACGCAGTGAAGGGCTTTGGTGCAGGAGTATTACCGATACATGCCAAATGAGGCTTACATGTACGAGGCTGTGCACATGGGCGAGTATCAACCAAAACTACTCCTGAAAGCTTGCAAAAGTCCTAATAATATACCAGTTTTGGCACCAAGCAGTTTACCCTGATAACTGCCACTAACTGCAAAAGGGGATTCTGTTGCATCAGCCTTGACACTATACCCTGCTAAATGCAACAAGATACAACAGTGGATTCTGTTGCATTGCCTTGACACCATAGAGAAAGGAATGCTTGACACTGCGCATGTTACCATGCTAAATACAACAAGATACAACAGTGGATTCTGTTGCATTGCCTTGACACCATAGAGAAAGGATTGCTTGACACTATGAGCAGTTACCATGCTAAATGCAACGTGATGAAACCAAGTACTGAGTTGGATGCTAAATGCAATAATATGCAACAACTATTTACTTTTTGTTACGTTAGGTTGCAAAGTTAGTTCTCAAAGTGTGCAGCCTTTTAAATTAATAATATTAACACTCCATTTAAACCTAAAAGGCAAAGATGACAGATTTTGCCAAGATCTTACCACTTTGTTTTGTGTTGTTGTGTTTTTTTGTTTTAGTTTTTTCCATATTGCACCGATTTACGTTTAAAGTATATATTGAACAAAAATGTCCTTATGTGTGCTACATAGAATTTTAGCAACTACTCTTTGCTTTTGTAGGAGATAAAACTTTCCTATGTGATTGCGCATGATCTGGTCCAGTATTGTTTTTGTAAATATGAGGTTTTTCTTGTTTAGATTGCACTGAAAGTAAAACACTGTTCAGTTTGTAACTTGCTTTGGGACTCTGCAGATTTACAAGTGTCTTATAACATTTCAACCTTAAAACAAGGTGGGTTTTTTTTTGTGTTTTTTTTTACATTGGTTTAAACTTGTACCATGTTTGCAGCAATGCAAAGAGTTGACTTTCTATACGACACACTTCACTTGAATTGGTTTTTTTTCGGTTTTATCTATTTACCCTGTGTACAATGTATTTCCATTCGTGGACACTTCATGACATTTCCAGGGTGATACCAAATGGATTAAGTCGCCAAAGGGAATTAAAAAGAGAAAATATTTACTTTCAGCGTGTCGTTAGTTAATCAAGAATTTGACACACATATTTTATTGATTAATTTCCGAAATCTACAAGAAAAAATAACGATATGAAGAAGGAATTTGAGTCCTTGGGAAAACATGCCGTTTGGAAAATGTAGTTTACATTAGAGTAAATCGGGATCTCAATTCTGATTGGTCGATCCATAGCAACAGTCGCATACACAGTCGCTGTTGTAAAGTTGCACACATATTCTTTCGGCACTTGTGCATTTAATATTTCTTATCAATTGTGAAATGTCGAAATCCCAATGTTGTGCAGAAAGTTACCAAAAACTAAACAAAGTACAATCTATTATGAAGAAAAAAAATAAAAAATTTCATTGCATAAATAACCACAGCTGAAAAACTGGTTAAAAGTAGGAGAAAATAATTGTGCACATAATTACGAGCCTTGTTGGATATTTTTGGAATTTTTTAAGAGATTATTTAAATTTTACACATTGACAAAATGTTCATATTTTCTCAGTTTCATATCGATGTTGACCGTTTGTTTTTATTTACACTTTGAAGTTAGCAAAAGAAACTGCTCGTAGATACATGTACTGTACATTTAGTTAAAACGCAAGAATCAAAGTAAATGTAGCTACCGATAATTCAAGTAATCGAAATTGTTTACAAGTAAACAACTGCAATTTTTTGGGTAGCGCAAGTGTATAATACTAGCAGTAAGAAAAAAGCACCTTTTTTCTGTGTCTTCACATGAGCCTGATTGTTTCGTTTGCGATATGATGAGATCCAGCACTGTGCGGAAACAAACGAAACTGCTATCGCACGTCAAATCCTGTATTTGCACGAACACATGCGACGAATGTCATCTTCTTCTGATTTCGTAGGTAGAAGAGCTATTTTACGATAGGGGTGTGCATTTACGGTTAATTTTAGAACCGGGTACCCGTTATAAAAAAAAAAAAACTCAAAATTCAAATTGTTGAAGTTGCTATTCAGCTTGTTTCTAACGGTGCGAGTTTTATTGGTACAAGTATACACTGAAACTGTAGTCTAATGGTTTCAATGGTCACTGCAGACATGGGTACCAGCATGGTGCACCTATAGTGATTGGTCAATTTTCTTCGTCAGTTGTAAAGTTCTCGATCAAATTCATGAATTCAAAAATACACGTACATGTAGATGGTCTGTGCATCAAAGTGCGCTTATATCTCTTTCACTTTTTACTAGTAGACAGTATGTAAATTAAAATCATGACTTTTCACAATTCTTGTTTCAAATTCCTATTTCCATCATGGTTAACAGGCTTACAAATCTATAATATTGAAACTTCACTATTGAAATTAAAATTTGCTAAGAATTTTCCAATTATGATGTAGTATTGTAACTAGTGCGTGCATTTTTCATCATATCATGTACAATTATTGCGTAAAAGCTTGCTGCATAATTACTCTTAAAAAATCTGAAATGTTTAAAATTCAAATACAGCATGTCCAATTTGCTGGAATTTTGGTACAAATAAATCTCTTGTTTTATTAATGAAAAAAAGGATAATCGTATATTCATGAGCTAATGCACCTCTGTTATTGGTTGCTAATCCGACCAATGACTCGGCAGGCAAGGGCATTTCGGTTTTCAACCACCATGGCAAATGGATTGACCAATAATTTTTTTTTTAAATACTTGTTCATGATACAAGTGATTAATGTACATCATGTATCAGACAAAGTATGGGGTGTGTAACTGTGCATATTGTGTTCTTTATCTGGATAACTGCCAGTGCGAATGCGATTGGGTTGAGGACTTCAAACTTGGTATGTATCTAGGCAGGGACATTGAGCTGTCATAGATGCATCCATCTTGGGAACTACAAGTACTATACAGCGCTTGCAAAAACTACAAACAAGGCATAAAATCATCACTGCCAGGCCTGATCACTGCATTTCGACAAACTAAACATGAACACAAATGTCGGTCTATTGTCGGTGTATTGTCAAAATTCTACCTCTTTAAGATAGAGGTGCATTTTGCCAAAACGCATGTTGGAAAAAAAGGCCTCGTTACAGAAACAAAAATGGACTATTCTAGTTCTGGTACCTCAATTATATTATTGTACAGTTTCTCCTTTGATGTACATTTTCGTTTTAGTGTAGTTCCAGTCCGTTGGATTATACATACTAATTCAATAGTGTAAGTTATAAATAATAACCATTGAACTTTTTCGTTTTCGCAGTTTAAGATAATTTTATTAGAAATTATTCAGGCATGCAGTATCGTTATGTGGTTGAGTTGAAAGTAAAGCAATGGAACTATTAGAAAGTAGTGTTAATAGGTAACAGAGGATAAATAATTTGATATTAAAAATGTACAAAACTGCTTCCTTTTCCTTTTGATGTTAGCAGTGCTTTTGTGTGGTGTGTTTTGCATTCGTGTTTGTGTTTGAATGTACAAAAAGGTTTCATGTACATTGTCGATACAGGCACGTGTATTTTTCCCCTGTTCTGGTTTTGTCTGCTTGCTAAAACTATTCTCTAAAGAATGACTTACTAATTTGAGTTTTTAAAGCAAGGAAGCTGTAAACTCTGTCAAAATGTTTGACTTGTTTAAAGTTGGGTATTTTTACTTTGGTTTGTATTTGTCTTATTCACGGTTATCTAGTGGTAAGCAAGTTAGCACATATGCTATTTTTTAAGTCGCCAGCTTTCTGTAACTTTGTACCATGGAACGGATCTTTCAGCCAAACTAAAACAACAAAAAAATTACCCGAAAAAAATGTTGTGATTGGACATTCCAAACAATTTCATAAACTTACAATTCCAGTATAAACAACCTTGATTTATGTGACTTTGTCAACATGTCAGAACAAAATGTGTCCAAACAGTATTTGTCTGTTTTTTCTTCTTCAAATCTACTGTTGTACTAACAAGAAATGGCTAGTCCATTTCAGAGAAAAGCCCTATTTGAAAACTGTACCGACTTGCCCGCCCTCCAATACCACCCCTGTACACTTAGGCCCCGCCCCCCAAGTATAGGGAAGCCCACAGCAACTGTACAGTCAAAGTTATTTACAAACAATATTAATTTTTCCATTTATACATCATTCTCTTATTTTATTTTGGAAAATGTTTGTGAAAACCGTTCATTTTTTGCGTGCACCACTTTACAATTTAGACTATGGTCACTAAATGTAGTTGTGTGTATGTTTATGGTTCTATATTTAATTCATTCTCTATTAAAATATTTACGATTTACAGAATACCCATGTATTGTTGTGTTCTTGTGTTCTGCTTCATATGACCAGGATAATATTTTTGTTGTCTGTGATGATTATGATTATATCTGGATTTCATGATTTTCAGGATGGCTCAAGAATCGTATTGTTTTGAAGGCCGAATATCTCACCTCCCTCAAACTACCGCAGCCGCGATATACAAAGCGAGTGAATAAGTGTATGTAATGAAACTTATCTGTTGCTAGAGTTTTAAGGGCTCGGATCTTTCAAACGACTAGGTGAATTTTTTTATGTTTTTTTATTTGGCTATGATGAAAATGATCATCTGCATTTGACCAAACTTACAGCTTGGCTCACGACTTGTATCGCCCCCACACCAGACACAGTTTCTTCTGAATCGGGAAAAAAGAAAGAAATAGAATCTGAAAAAGGGGGGGGGGTATTTTTGTCCATTGAGGGTTATGGGTAATTATCATACTAGCTGAACGTATATAGACCACATTGAGCGCCCCTTATAATAACGTCCTCGGGACTCTAGAACTCCTTTTGTTTTTAAAAGAAACTTCTCTTTTTATTTCCAATGTACCCGACTTGTGCCCGCGTACTGTACTCCACCTGCGCCCATGCTTAAGAAGATACCTATCACTATTTAAGATTTGTTTTGCCAATATAGACTAGTGTTACCTATAGACAACACCCCCCCCCCCCCCCCTCCCTAGATATCTAAAAAGTATTCATAAGATTATTGGAACACAATGGCAACATATTATCTTGCTTAACTCTGTTTTCCAAAGTACCTGACTTTCGCCATGCCTACAAATGGGGCTATATGATAAGCTCTTTTTGTCTATTGTCTTATAGATTGAGCCCCCCCCCCCCCCCCCTCCCCTCCCCCGGCCCCCCGGCCGCGAATTTTTTTTTCCCAAACAGGTTTGCACAATTTCATGAATTATTCAGTAGTTGCGTTGATCGCTGTACAACACTTAGGTTCTAGGTCTCCTTTTCCCCTTAAATTAAAAATACTCTAAAGATATCAATTTGACTAGGAAAAACGAGGTGACCTACTACAGCAGGATTCGAACCCGGGATCTTTGATCCATAGCCAATCCCACTATTATATCCACTACACTACGTATAGCAGCTCGACAACAGCTGTTCTTTAAAGTGATTTATTGTAACTAGTTAACTAATAACAACAATGCTGTGACGTCATGTTTTATTCCGATGAATAAACATAACTTTCATCCAAACTACTGAATAATTCATGAATTGTGCAAACCTGTTTGGGAAAAAAAAATTCGCCCCCGGCCCTCCACACATTTGCTTATTTGCTTTACCTGCGCGCCCCGAGAGGGCGCTATAAAAACAAATTGACGTCGCACGTTTGTTTACACACCGTGTGCTGCATCAGTCCAGTGCACAAACTAGAATAAAGTTATTTAAACATGTTGTTAATGTATACAACAATAATTAATTCGTTTTCAAGAAGTGTGAATTGTACAACGGCTTTTTACGAAAGCGTGTAACTTGGGTAAGTAAGCCGTCTAATATAACTTTTATAAGACTCCGCTTTTTCCTCGCGGAATCTATTTCGAGAAAGGTGCGTAGCCTAACTCGACCGGGGGGAGGTCGAGTTGCCCTACCGGTCGAGTTGTCTCACCGTACCGGTCGAGTTGTCTCCCCGTACCGGTCGAGTTGTCTCACCGTACCGGTCGAGGTAGAGTGGGACAACTCGACCACAATTCAACTAGACCCCTTGTTGTTGCGAGGCAGGGTTTATTTGATATATTTAAACGTTATATTAAATGAAGACGAGGTCAATATTCAAATATTAAAAGTTGGGGTGTCTGTGTTGACTGTTGTGTTGTTTTTTTTTCTCAAAATTTCGAATTTCTTTACCGAAAATGGAAGACCAATGACCATGCATGATTTACTGTACACGAATAAATAAGATTGCTTGCATTGACATTGACAGTAATACACCGACAGGCCTTTATTACACATAAATTTTTTATTTTTTTATCTTGCCAATTGTGCACTCCACCCCAGTTCATTTGTGCTGTTGAAGTTGTAATTGTGCATACTGGGACCCCCCACAAATTATAATTATTAAATTATATTAATTGTTTTGATCAACCGGTCCAACTTAAAAAAAGAAAAAAGAAAAATGAGAACCATAGAAATAAAAAGGAATTTCAGATTAAAATTTCTTTGTTTTATATGTAAAAACTTGATGAGGGAGAGGTTTTACTTTGTTTGTTTTTGTTAAGGCAGTGATTAATATTGCAGAATGCCCGGAAAACTGAAGGTACAGATTGTTGCAGCCAGAGACCTTCCTGTCATGGATCGGGCTAGTGATCTGGCCGATGCTTTTGTAGAGGTATGTATTAAGAAGATTACTTTAAAAAAAAAATGGAATTCTAAACGTGCATGTCAAATTTTATTTTTTTTAAACTTGAAAAAAAAAAAAAAAAATAAATGAGAACCATAGAAATAAAAAGGAATTTCAGATTAAAATATCTTTGTACTGGTAGATTACAATTTATATGTAAAAACTTGATAAATTTGTGTACATAAGTGCAGAATTGCACCGAATGTGTTACTCCGGAAACAAAATCACCACATAGCCCTTTAATTTACAGGTGAAGCATGGACAAGTCACACACAAGACGGAGGTCTGCCGGAAATCACTCAACCCGCAGTGGCAATCAGAGTGGTTCAAATTTGAGGTGAGAACAGAAAAACCAAAAACAAAATTGTTGAAGGTAGGATACACCATTTGCGGATATAATATTTTTACTACCAAAATATCTTCCTTTAAAAAATTAAAATAATGATTGTAGGCATCCAGCAAATTTTTATTAAGAAAAAAAACAAACATAAGAACAACGGCCCGACATTTTTTTTGGCATTTCTCAGCATCCATGATTGTACAACATTGTAAATTATATTTGTTTGTTTGTTTGTTTGTTTAAGGTTGATGATGAGGAACTACAAGACGAACCACTACAGTTGAGGTAAAACCTTTCTCATCTAGCCTTGCATCAAGGCATTGTACAATTGTCCGATGATCGATGGCTAGCTAACAGCAGCCCCACCTTATACACTCGCACTCATACACCGCGTACTGTTCAAAGTGCCACCAGCAACCTCCCTTGTTAAGGCTACAATATGCAAATCAGATAGAGTTCGTCAAAGGCCTTGAAACGGCCGTTATCTTTATCGGGCAATATTTGTTACTTTCTTGTTAGATTTGCATTCAGTATGAACATTTGCTCTGCGGACTCCACACCTATTGAAGAATGTGGTCGCAAATTTTCTCCATTAACATTAAAAACAAATATATTGTTTGTCTTGCAGGATTATGGACTATGACACATACAGCGCTCATGATGCGATAGGCAAGGTAAGCTACAACCGTATATTTACTTTTGTTGTTGAGAAAATGGCATTTAAAACCCCACAGTTGTGTTACAGTGAATGTATGACGGCATAGTACAAATGGGATAAATTAGGTTTCAAAGATGTTTGAATTATCTAAATTTGTCCCTCCGCAGGTTTACATCGATCTGAACCCCCTACTTTTGAAGGATGGACCATCCGAGATATTAGGCTGGCTGCCTATTTACGACACCATGCACGGCATGCGAGGGGAGATCAGTGTCGTAGTCAAAGTAGATCTCTTAGAAAATGTCAGCAAATTCAAGGAGTCGTCATGCGGGGTCCAATTCTTCAGCTGTAAGTCTTGAAATAACACCTTTCTCAAATGTTTAGGTTGTGCAGTTCATAATGCGTATTTATAAAGATTTGAAAAAGGCCAAGGGGTGACAAAGTACCTTGCTCAAGGGCACGCCCATCACAACCCCAGGCTGGACTCGAACCCACAACCTGCAAAATTACCCATCGCAGAATTTAATGCTCCAGACCACGAAGCCACGGTTTTACGTTTTTGAATTTTGTCTTTCAGCGAGTGGCATTCCTACATGTTACACTGTGAGTGCAGTTTACGGCTTTGTCGAGGAACTCGTTGTCAATGATGACCCAGAATACCAGGTACGTGAAATATATAATAATAATTTTTTGTAGCGCCAAATCCGTTTAAATGGCGCTCAAATTAAAACCTTAAAGGCAGTGTATTTTTTGAAAATGGACGGGTCAGGGGATTCAGTTTTATCTTTTCTACTGACAATTTTGTTGTTGTGTTGTAGTGGATTGACATGATCCGAACGCCGAGGGCGTCCAATGAGGCACGTCAACAGCTATTCACCAAGTTGTCTGGCGAGCTACAGAGGAAGATTGGCTTGAAGGTGCTCGAGAGAGAAGGCAACGCGATCCTAGGGTAAGGGTTAGTCCAAACAAATCCTGGCTCTTGCTTGAAAGAGAAGGCAACGCGATCCTAGGGTAAGGGCTAGTCCTAACAAATCCTGGCTCTTGCTTGAAAGAGAAGGCAACGCGATCCTAGGGTAAGGGTTAGTCCAAACAAATCCTGGCTCTTGCTTAAAAGAGAAGGCAACGCGATCCGTAACGGCTAGTCCTAACAAATCTTAACATTCAGTGGATTTGATTTTGTCCGCAGTTACTGGCAGTGTTTTGATCTGGAAGGAGAATCTGGCATTGTGGTCCGGGGCATTGGCACGGCGGCGTTGATACACCGAACCAACCCCATGACGTCCCCCCTCTCGACCAGCCCACCACAAGACCAGCTCAACCCCAAGGAGTAAGGGACCTGACGAGATATGTTCCAAGTTTGAAGTCTGAGCTGTATTTTATTTGAATGTAAATTAGTAAAGTGACACATGAAACACTTGTACCAACCCAATGACATATCTCCTCTCGACCAGCCCACTACAAGACCATCTTAACCCCAACTTAACCCCAAGAAGAAAGCGTAGCTTACAAATAATTGACTGTTCAGGTGTTAGGATAAGACTTGGTCATTTGACTGGTGGAGATTTTGTTTTTAATATTCATTCTACAGATTTTCTGTCTCGGAAGATGTTCCAGATGGAACCACGATTGGTACCACGATTGGTTCCCCGCCATACACCAATCAGTTATCGCAGCCCACCCCCAAGTCACCGTCTAAGATCGCTCCCTGTCGTCATTCATCTGACTCAGACCTGTCCTCAACTCATCTTGGTGAGAGAATAAGGGAATAAATATGTAGTTAACTGGTTTTAAACAATTATGCTCATGGGACCTAGATGCGGTAATTAACAATCGCCAACCACGTATTTATTTCCATTCATTGCTACATTACCTTTATCGTTACCGAGATTTAGGCTGGATTACGAAAGAGCTCTGTAATCAAATGAATGGGCTTTTTGTTATTTGTACAAAATTGGCATTTTGGTCGAACCTAGTTTTCTTTTTTTTCCTTTCTTGAAATTCCTATTTTCTTCTCCTTTTCCCAGTTTTATTTGTCCCACAATGAAATCACATTGAATTTGTTTTCATAAAAGTGTTATACATTGTCATTTGTAAAAAAACCAAACCAAACCACAATGAAGGGCTTAGGTGCAGGAGTACTGCAACTGTACTTCCAAGAGCTTAGTTGAGGATGGAGCACAAGTGTTGTGAGTACATAACATGCCAAATGAGGCTTATGATGCTGTGGACATGGGTGAGTATCAACGAGAAACTACTCCTGAAAGCCTGCAAAAATCCTACTTTTGTTCTGATTTTGTCTTCCAAAGTCCTAATTTTGTCCTGCTTTATTGAACATTTCAATCCTATTGTAAACAATATACACCCCAGAACAAAAAATCCTTGGTAGTAATGAATTCTGTACAATAATTGGCCATAGTTATTAGTTTAATTGTGTAAGGTGTATTATTTTCTTGCCCCGTTGTCCCCCTTTATTTGGATCTGTAGGCAGTCAGGAGAAGCAAGGTAGTGGTGGCAGTGGGGGACTGAGCCAAAGACTACCTAAACCAACCTTACCCCCGATAACCATTGATATTCTGGTAAGTTTGTAAGCAGAATCTTACCGCTCTACTTTCAGGTCATGTCATGTCATGTCATGTCAGGTCAGGTCATGTCAGGTCATTCCAGGTCAGGTCAGGTCAGGTCATGCCAGGTCAGGTCAGGTCAGGTCAGGTCAGGTCAGAATATTTATATTCTCCCTGGATAGGATGCTAGTCCATCGCAGCTAATGATGGTACCCATTTATATTCCTTTGTGGAGAGAGGTAAGTATGGTGAAGTGGCTTGCCTAAGGACACCATGTGGCCACCAGCTGGATTCTAATCCCTGACCCTGTGATCATGAGTCATGAACCCTTACCACTAGGCTACACGGTTTCATTTGGGTCTGCTCGAAAACATGAGATTTTATGTAGGGATAATATTCTTAAACTTACAACTTCTTTAAAAAAATGTTGTTGTTTTTTTGCTAGGAATATCCATTTTTCACCATCAAAAAGTTGCCTCCTGGGTTCCTGGTGCACCTTGGGGGAGTGGTAACGGCACGTTCAGTCAAACTGCTAGATAGAATCCACAATCCAGGTACGCTTACTAATCAAGTCTCACTTTTCTTGTGAGCTTCTTGTGCCAGTAGGGGAAAACATCTTAAAATTCGTCTTAAAAATACTGGTTTTTTAAAATAATGTTTACGCTTTAAATGAATAATTATCTAGTAAATTTTAGAGTTTTTGCATTCAGTGTCGAGTTTCTCTTACTATAATCTCTTACTGGTACAGATGAACCCGAGACACGTGATGCGTGGTGGACAGAGATCAGGACGGAGATCAGATCCCACGCCGCTGCCATGGGATGTCATGCCGTCGTTGGTTACAAAGAAACCACCAGTATCTGGTACGCTCAACAAACTGGATCAATTTGTATCAGAGTTGTAATCGAGTCATTCACAAGTCACTTCACAAGTATCAAGAGGAACAATAACAATGCTTGTGATCAGTTGACTAAAGACTGAATGACTTATGATTGACTTGTGACTGACTTGTGACTGACTTGTGATTGACTTGTGATTGACTTGTGATTGACTTGTGATTGACTTGTGAATGACTTGTGACTGACTTGTGACTGACTTGTGACTGACTTGTGACTGACTTGTGACTGACTTGTGACTGACTTGTGACTGACTTGTGACTGACTTGTGACTGACTTGTGACTGACTTGTGACTGACTTGTGACTGACTTGTGACTGACTTGTGACTGACTTGTGACTGACTGGTGGTGACTTGTGGCTGACTTGTGACTGACTCGATTACAACTCTGCTTTTTATCAATAACTTGACCCGCCAACGTAGTGGTATCATCAGTGCATGGCGGTTTATACAGCTACGTATGTGGGTCAAGGTTGCAGCTTTTTTTCGAGTACCGCTCATCCAAACAACTTTACACTTGCCACTGCACATTCTAAGGTCCTGAGCAATACACCTGCCAATTAACAACTTGCGGCAGTGCCCAGTTCTGTAGATAATCGAATTACGGACAGACACACAAAGACACGTGGAGATTCCTAATTATAGTAAATTTATTTATTTTTCCCAGTGATGAGATTTGCCTGTTGTCTGCCACTGGGACGGCCGCCATTGTGAATCTGGCGGCATTCAAGTATTTGGGGATTCCCTTAGCTGCCCAGTCACAGCCGATCCTGCTGACTGCATCCCTAGATCGTCAGGACTCTCAGCAGCAGCAGGTGCAGCAGCAGAACAGCCAGGAGAAGACGCCGCCGCTTACAGACAGGTTGGAAGAAAGTCTCAGTGTTCAGAGCACAGTCTATCAAATTTGTACAAGCAGGTCTGTTATATAAACGGATGTTCACGTGACCACAGGCTCGAACAAAATGAGCATTCAGTTAACATTCATGAGCCCCTGTCATATCTAAGTTTTTTAATCAAAACTTTGCTTTATCATTCCTGAAAACCTTTGGTAAGGTAATATGAAATCTGGGGAATCCCACCGCTGCCACTAAATCCCACCGCTGTCACCGAATCCCACCGCTATCACCGAATCTTGCCTAATGTGTGCCAAATGTCACATTACATTTGAGTCGTCCCTGCTATTCCCAGTAATATGCTTCGTCAAATCACAGGTTTTTAAATAAAAACTGCACTCTCTCATTTATTCAATCTTTTGGTAATTTGAAACCCGGTTGTGTGTCATTCCAGCGTCATGTCAGAGAATCCCACCGCTGCCACCGAATCTTGCCAAAAATGCGCCATATGTCACATTCCCTACAATGAGTCATCGCTACCATTCCCAGTCACCGTCAGCAAATGCGGCGTCTGCAAGTAAGTCATCCACCCATAAATCATTCGAATATGTCAAGAGAAATAAAAAATGTGTCTATTTAGAACATTTTAAACTGACGTTCTGGGATATATTTGTGCAGGAGATCCAAGGTCCCGGATGTCTTATTCACGACGGTAGAGCCTCCGCCAGAATTGCCCTACACTGGCAGGGGATGCTGTATACATGCCAGCGTCTGCCGCAGCAAGAAGAAAGCTGCAGGGGAGAGCAACGCAGCCGTGATTAGTGATGTAAGAATCCGACAGTGCAATCGTTATTGACGTATTTTTATAGAGCTGCTTAAGCATTTTCAAAGCACTAAAGAATCTGTTATTAAAACCAGCTTACCAGCTACAACTCTATGTAGTGCATATTACTACAGCATACAGCATACATACAGCACGGTTATAGGAGCAAACATTTAGCACTAAGAACTGATTGTTGGTTTGTTTCCTCTTCTTAGGCGTTGCCATTTATGGAGTATGAAATTCACAGACAACTCATGAATAAACTCAAGGTAAGAAAAAGATAATCGTATTGCTTGAAGATAATTGTAATTATGCATATGCAATTTTTTTGACTTCTTTGTGTGAATTGATTATAAATATGTGGATCTTGTTTTTCTCTACCTAGGTCAAAGGAATGAATGCCTTGTTTGGTTTGCGAGTGCAGATGGTAGTCGGAGAAACGCTACTTATTGGCACAGCTGTGAGTATCATCAAAACATTTTTTTTAAATATTAAACTGAAATAAATTGACTGGAGCGAGGCTTGAACCTGCGACCTTCGGATTGCTGTTCCGGTGCTCTACCAACTGAGCTATCAAGTTTAAGTGACAGTTTCCAGATTTTTAAATATCTTGGTTCAGTGGCGCTAGTCAGAAGCCTTAAGCCTGTAAATGCCTTGTGGGCAGGGATCATGCAGGTGTCATCAAAGGTCATTGTTCGTAGATATGTCCAAGTTTCAGAATAAGATTTTGAAAAAAAAGTGTAACTTTTTTTAATATTTTGTTAAAGAAAACAAAACATACAGGGACCGACCGCGAAAAAAGCTGACAGTCGCGATCCAAGCATCACTTGTTCCCCACCTGAGGACGACCAGAGCATACTGGTCGAAACGTCGTGTCAAACCACCGGTTCTTATCAGAACCACCCTACCTCTTCTCAAAAGAGATCCTTTCACATGGTGTTATACCGCAGATCTTTCTAAATCACTTGTCTTGTTTTAATGCTGTTATTTTGTTGATCAAATTACAGACAGCGACTGCAGCTTATGTAACTGCCCTCCAGCCTCCGACAACGTTGAGGGTCACAAGCAAGGTCAGTTTTCATTTCAGTCATTGTCTGAAATAATTTACCTCAATGTTCCCAACTCCATCAAAACCCAAAACCCGAGTGATGGATTTTATTAGTTTGTTTTATATATTGAGGCCCAATCAAATTAAAAACAAACAAAATGACGGAGAAAATCATATTATTATTTTTCTAGGTTGGAGGAGGTGAGAAGCAAGTTCAGGCAATTCAAAAGAAACTTCATGACGTCACTGCAAGAAACAGAGATATTTATGAACTCCATCTGCCTGTAAGATTCATTTATAAACCTCTGTTGCTTAAAGAAGTTTCATGTGGCAACATTAGAGTTTTTATATTTCCTAGATGAAAAGAGCTTGAAATCAGTTTTTATTTGAATATCACTATTGTACCTTGGAGAATCTTTCTAGAAGAAAAATGATACCAAGATATCCCGATTTAGTCTAGTAGATTTAGCTCCAGATCCTATTTTGTGAAGCAAAGTTGTGTAAAATTTGTGGGTGCAGTCTAGTTATTTCTTGCTTCGAAAGGACCTTCGGTTTTTTCTTTACAAAACAGGGTTTGGAGCTAAACATACTAGCCCACCTAGGGCCACCCTATATATTACTTAAATGTTCCCGACTCAAATTGACTCAAGCTAAGTATTTGACTCGACTTGACTACCCACTGTGGCTCGATTTGACTTTTTGACCGAGTAACTAAACTTGAGTCACTTCTTTAACCAGTTTGCGCCGGGATTATTTTAACAACGCCGAGCCGACGGGCGGGATTATTTTTAACGAAACTCGATCCGAAGCGTGTTCAGGCTGATAGTGCCGGGAAGCACACCCACGCATTTCCGGCCTTGCGCGCTGCTGACATACTTTTCCGAACTTGAACTTGGCGTGTTTATTCGTCATCCGTTTTGAATTTTTGGAAATTTTTGCGTTTATATACGTCATCCGGCGCAAACTGGTTAAGATGACTGGTCTCAAGTGACTCATTACTTAGGAAATAACAGGGTGAGGACCCGGTCATTACTGCGTGATAATTGACCGGGTTGGGCGATGACCAATGGTAATAGACCGAGCCGAAGGCGAGGTCTATTACCAGCGGTCATCGCCCAACCCGGTCAATTATCACGCAGTAATGACCGGGTCCTCACCCTGTTATTTCCTTTAATAAATACCTTTTTATTTAGGGAAAAAAATGTGAATTTGCTTCAATTTTTGAAAGCCCGGTCAATTACTGCGTGGTAATGCCCTCCACGTGATCGAGTCTCGACCAATCAGAAGCTTTGAACTCTCCTAGGTATTTATTAAAACTCGGTGATGGCAGTTATTTCTCATCTTTGTAGGAGTCTTTGGGTGACTTATCAGCATTAGACAGTCCCCAGCCAGTCATTGATGCTACAGAGGATCTGACAGATACCCAGTTTCTCACCTCACAGAAAGACACTTATGTTCTAACGGTAATTTATCTTTTTTTAATATCCGAACCCTAAGGACTGAAATTCCATAACATTCGAATACCTTGGGTTAGAGATAATGATAACTGTTTTAATTTGTTTAAGAGTGCCATCAAGATCAAAGATTTTTTATTTATTTTTTATGTAAACTTGGATCTACTTTTATTTGTATGTAAACTTTAAGGGATCTACTCTACAATGTAAAAAAAATTAAGGAATAGTTAATAAACTATAGTAAATAAACTACTGTGTTTAAAATCGGCTAGTGACCAGGATGCAGTAATGTTCCGAACCGAAGGGCCAATCGTCAATTTAAAACCAATCACGTGACGAACTCGCCACCAATAAGAATGGGTCAACTCAAAATCTATCAGCGATCGATAGTTCTTTGACTACTTTTTTTTTTTTTCAGGTGGATGATGTCGAAGATAAGGAGACTGTGTGGGGATTATTTGATCCTGAACTTCCAACAGGTTCGGAAAACAAACATCAAGACAAATTTAGTGGACTCTTCGTAGATAGATGCAGCTTCTCAAAATTAATTTTTTTGACGAGATGTTAAAAAGTAGCATAAATATACAATTTTTTATTCAATTTTTATACATTGCCAAATTACTGTGCAGTAGTTAATAGCCATTTTAAATATAATCAAATAGGAATTTAGATCCTTCTCTGGCTTGTCTTGTTTCAAAAGAAGGAATTATTTGTTCAGATTATTAAATGTACGTTCTATGAAGCACTGATATTGTGTTGACAGGTTTATTCAGTTGTACAACGGAGACAGTGCCGGGTAACTTACGTCCCAGCAAGCATCTACAGATGTTCACCATGATGAGAACGCAGACACTGCCGGAAGCCTCTACCAAGCATTTTGCTCCAATATTTGATGACCTTATTCAGGTAGGTCTTCCAGTAGGTCTACTGTTTAGGTAGGTTTACCATTTAAGTAGGTGTCTCGTTCAAACAGGTGTTTCGTTTGGGTAGGTGTGCTGTACAATGATATCGGGCATTCGGGGAGGTTGCCATTTGGGAAGGTCTACAATCCGGGCAGCTACATGTATGTTTGCCATTCGGGCAGGTTTTCCATCTGGAGAGGTCTACCATCCTAGGAAGTTGGCCATCCGGGAAGGTTTACCATCTAGGGAGGTTTACCATTCGCGGAGATCTGCCATTTGTGAAGGGTTTTACCCTTCGGGGCCAGAGGTCTGCCCTATTTAGTTAGGTCTACCATTCGAGAAGGGCTGCCATTTGGGGAGGTTTGCCATGTTAGGTCTGCCATTCATACAGAAATTCTGCATTTTAATCTTTCTGATATAGTTAAAAACACACATGCCTATGAAGGTGAACATTTTATCGTCATTGAATATATGATGCTGTGACAATTCCGCACCCAAATTGCCTGTATAATGGATTTCTGAGTTGTGATTTTTCAGAGTATGTGTTTCAAGCTACGTTCCATGGCTCCTTGCTGCCTGTGTAGTGTCTGCTATGATGTCAACATACCTGACGATGATGTCATACAGGTTGGTTACCAGAAATTCCTATTTAAAGGTAGTTTACAACATTTGAAAACATCAAAAAAGAAACTATTAAAGAATTGTGAAATACCTGATTTTGCAGTAAAGTGAATAATAGTCTCAAGCATCCTGGGAAATCAAAGCATGTGATGTGCTGTCATTTTAATGAAAAGTGGAATTTTTGTATCGATTTCGAAAGATCAACAATCTTTGAAAATAAACCTGGACTGCACCCAATTTATCATATTTTGTTAGTTCAGTTTGCAGTCGGTTAACGTTTGCAAGCCAGCATGCGTGGTTCCTAAACCTGACAATTCCCTGACATCTAATAAATTGCTGTTTCGTCTGAAGTGGGGTCAGGGAACCAGACTACAAAAACAGGTTTTTCTCCCTGTTTTTTTTCCAGCTTTGGCTAACAGCTTCCGCTGTAGACCTGACAAAAAATGCTACGTCCAGCCCAGACAAGGCCCTCCAAAACAAAGGTATCTTGTGATAAAATATTAGTTCTTCTAGAACTGTTTGGGATAGTGACTCAAGAACTCCCGTTAAAACCAGTGTCTCACATTTTCTGTGATTGTTAGGAGGCAGGTCAACAGATTCTGAGCTTTTGTTCGCCATGGAGGAGCTACAGGTGACTGAAGGGTCACCAGTGTCGCCATCGACGCCGGTTGGAAAGGGTTGGTTTTTTCTCTTCGGAAAGACTTTAATCAAAAGTTTCTCAAGTACAAATCTGGGTTGTGATCCCACTTTAACTAGTTTGCGCCGGGATTAATTGTACCCTGACTGAGCCCTGGCGTGGGATTGTTTTTTTCACGAACCTCGATCCAAGACGGGTTCAGGCCGGCATCTGTGGGTAGCACCCCCTGATATTTCCGGCCTCGCTTGCTAAGAGCCGGTTTGCTGACGTATATTTCCGGCCTTGCTCGTGACATGTTTTATCCGTCATTGTTTTGAATTTTTGAAAAAATGTACATGTCCTTCGACGCGAACTGGTTCACAAAACTAAATAATAAAAAGTAATGCTCCCTGGTGAAACCCTGGCACTCCTCGCAAGAAGTTCAGCAAACTGTCTGTTTTATGCCACTGTAGATATATGATATATTGTCTCCGACTTGTTTTGTGATAATTGCAGGTTCCAAAATTCCCAGACTTGAGAAAAGGATAGTGTTAAAAGTAAGTCCCTTTTTCACCTAAAACAGTTCAACAATTTACAAATGTTTTGTGGAACAATATCGCGCATAGTTTCAAAAATCTCCTTAGGTAAAAATTAGTACAGCGCGGCATGGTATAGAACGCAGCGTTATTTTACTGGCAATTCAAAACCACCCAGTCTTGTGGCGAGCTTCCCGTCAGTTTTGCTTAGCATGAAAAGTACGTGTTAGATCGCGGCTATACAAGTCAACCTAAGTGGCCTATCGTGCTGCGCTCACAGAATGTTAATCTTTCTTCTATTTGTTTGTATATGCAAGGATCTTACCACGGTACCAGCCTGGCTTCCTAAAGTGGAGATCACACCACTCTCTATCGTACCAGGAGGAGTTATCGACCAGTACCTGGGATATATCAATCTCTTCTTCGTCCGTGAATCAATGTCAGTCAGAGAGGTAATTATAACGAATGAGGACGGACTAATCCAAACATAAAGTCAATGTGCACTCATTATGATCAAGGGAGTATACATCATTTGCAAACATAAACAAAATGACACGATTTGGAAACCCAATTTTTAATTGCTTACTATCGAATATAATGCAGCTGTCCACGAATAATCTTTTGCATATACCATACATTTTGTCTGTCTAATTATTTTTAAAATATATTCTTTTAGAGGGAACTTCTTTTTGGCCCTGTATGTTGAGCATGGTTTCACAAAGTGCTGCGTTTGTTTGTTTGTGGTCGGCAGTCTGGTGGTGTGAGCGGTTTTTTGTATAACTTCATCTCCGAGGTCAACGCCATCATCCGATCCCACGTTGCTTCATTGGGAGGCAACGCTCTCGTGGCTTACAACCTTGTGGATTGTATAGTGGAGGATCGAAATCACCAGGTAAGAAAAGCTAAGAGCAACTCATAATCAAATAATAATTATGCTTATAATACAGGAAAGTAAATAAAACAACAGCAACCTCATGCTTCCACTTTGGATATAATGGATAGGAAATTTTATTGCAAGGAAAATGATACCAAGAACTCCTAATTCACTAGTTTTGATTCAGGCGCCATTTTTGTGAACCAAGGTCAGGGGTTATTTGGTCTTAAATGTTCACTGGGTGTAATATTTCTAATTAGAGTCCCTGACTTTGGTTTACAAAAATGGCGCTAGAATCAAAATTATTGAACCGAATTTGAAAAGCCAAACCACATAGTGGCCCAGGCCGATTTTGAACACCGGTCATAGCGCCGAGGTGACTTATTGACAATTGCCCGTGACTGATGTTTACAAATTCTTATATTTTTTAGTGTCAGTGTTTGATCAATGTGAGTGGCGATGCGGTGCATGTCTTGTATGATGGTTGCTCTTGGAGAGTTGACTCGCCCTGTCCTAGTCAGCTACCGACGTCCCAAAGCCAGCAGTTTAGTCGCGATTCCAGTACAGAAGCCTCACCACAGATAGTGGAGTCATTACATTGAAGCCGATCAACATTCACCTCGTCCTAGTCAGCTACCGTCGTCCCGAAGCCAGCACGGAAGCCTCACCACAGATAGTGGAGTCATTACATTGAAGCCGATCAACATTCACCTTGTCCTAGTCAGCTACCGACGTCCCGAAGCCAGCACGGAAGCCTCACCACAAATAGTGGAGTCATTACATTGAAGCCGATCAACATCCACTATCCACCTTGTCCTAGTCAGCTACCGATGTCTCGCAGCAATCAGCATGTTGACAATTGTTATTGTAAAGCTGATCGTACATCAGGCCTCAATCTTAACCGCGGCCACTGTCCACATGCCATTTTTAACCACAAGTCATGAATTTACTAGGAAGAAAACCTTAACAAAATAGTGTGTTCCATTTTGTTCCTTTCTTATTGTTGGCTACGACATGTGAGACGCAGCAAGGAAATAATTGCGCTTTGAAAACCAGGGCCGCATGCCTTTACGAATAACACGTGCAGTTCATGACTTTGCTGCGTGTTGCTAGCGCAGTAAAATGTGTATCCAATAATGTGTTGACGGATAATTTAATTACAGAACAAGGCCCTAATTAAGGTGAATTTGTAACCAATAGTCACAAAAACCATCTTTGTTCAAATTCTTCTTTGGATAAACAGTCCTCAACAGATGCATCATTTCCCTTGGCACCTCCTTCCGCTTCCTCATCCAATTTGTGACAGCCTTGGCGGAAGATGATCCGAGCATGTTGATGCAACACGCTCACAATGGAAGGATGTAGATGCAGAGTTTCAAGCGAGTGCTGTATCTGTAGTGTAAATCATGACAACAAAAGTTTGGTTTCACCTTTACAAAGTGGCTTTCACACTATTCGCGAGCACGGTTTAGTTATTTCTAAATGCAAAAGGTCCTCAGACTGTGCTACTGGCCCAAACCGAGATAGTATCGTTTTGGCTTCGGGGTAGTTAAGTACATGTATGTTTGTCAATTTTTGTGTGGGCCACCCTGTATCAAGCTCAACAGCTTATATATTACTCCAATATTGTCCTGTAAATATATCAAATAAAATGACCTAGATGTAAGTTGTGTAAACTCTTACCTGAATACTTAGTTGGTTGTTCCTGAGTTTGGCAAAGGAATAAACCGAGTGCTCCACTGATTTTAACAACAGCCTGTAGAGAAAAGAATCCAAATTGTTAGGTAAGAATTGGAAAAAATCAACAGGATCAATGAAACCTACACTGTAGTCTTAGAAATTCTCAGGTACCAGTGCAGAAATTTACCTTGCTCTTAGAAGACAACTTGCAGCCAGTATAATTGACCGATGATGGGTGCATATCAGCATAGCCTTAGTATTGCCATTAATTGCAATGCTATTTACGTCCTGCTCAGTTATGAAAAGGTTGTCTAATTTATCCAGCAAGAAGCCAACTGATAAGTCTTCCACGGAGGTCTTGTCTTCCGACGAGGTCTTATCTTCTAAACATCCGGTGCACATATGAGAATGCACAGTACAGGGTTGGTGGGATGGGAGCTGGGACCGGTGATGGAGGGCACTGTACGCCTCAGCCAGTCTGAGCCAGAATTGGATGTTCGAGCGGTGCCATTGAATGCAGATGTGAAGACTTTTGATGGCATCTACAAGAAATGTCAACAAAAAATACATGCTCACACCATCAGAAGATATTCCAGAGAAACACTTTTTACGGCTTAAGCTTTGTTCGCAGTGCGCACTGGACTTTTGTTGGTAAAGCTCAGTGCAGGAAGCCTGGAGCATTTTCCTAGCGGTTACTTCTACTGGCCAACTGCTGCCCGGGTAAACTTTTCCCAAGACAATAAGTACAGTTTTGACAGTGCGAGTCGGTAAAAGCGGCTCAAAATCCTGCCCGAGCACAAGGCAATGCTACACAGGGCATTGTTAAAACGTTGTTACATTTATTGCTGCCATTGTTCCAACAAGCTCTAAAGATGATCCTGAATCACACAAAGTAGCTTCATCCACGTCAACTGAAATGTTTCTACTCCTGCAACTGTGATGCAAATCATCTTAGCATTAGGCTCGCATGTTCCAGAAAGTCGTAGCTCGGGTTCATCAAGGAAAAAGGGAACGTGTGTCACTGGTACTCACTCGGTTGGTTCCCGGCAGCAGCATGCACTGAGGCAAGCAAACTGTGTGCAGTCATCCGGTGCTCCCAAGTCAAAGACACCTCCAACTGAGGTATGGTAGAAATCGATAATATGCAAATTAAAACACTGCAAACACGTTCATGAACCAAATGTGATTCCTTCATCTTGCGATGTACTAATACACAAATAATAAATCATTGTGATAACAATGGTAAGAATAATTTCATGAGGTGACAAATAGAATTTTCATTCCATTTGTAGGTAGAATCATCAAATGTCCAAGTTGATTTGATAGTTGTAGACTTGATTTTATCTTAACTCTAACGATTCCCATCCAGCCAAACTCCACCACAAGAATTTGGTGGAGTCCAGCCGTTTAGTGCACAGTTTAATAGCACAGGGTGTTGGGATTTGCAAGGATGAGGAAGGTTCCTAGTAAATCACCAAAAGGAGTTAGGGTTAAAGAGCTAGCCTCATACTCATAGGGTAAGCGGTTTTGAAGTTATCGCATTTTTAAGGTCGTATTCTTTTCCTTTAAATGATGCTCGTTTTGGCTGAAATGGTTTTTTTGAAAAACATACTTTTGAAGGTCAACTACACTCTGTAATTCTTCTTTTTTGGCGAGTTTACGTTTGCTTTTGTACCGAGAATGAAACCAGCGATAAGATTTTAAAGTTGTTTGAGGAATTTTCATCGAACTTTCTAACTAAATACCTACAAGCAGTGCAGCCATACATAATGCCTCCTCGTACTCGCCCAAGTGTACGCAGCACCTTGCAGTGCCCTCTATGAAGATCCTTCGCAGAAGGAGGTAGCGGATCGGAACTATCGCTACACCTTTCCTGTAGATGGGGAGTGCGGTGTCATACCGCTTCTTGCCATACAGAAAATCAGCCTGGTAGGAAAGGATCTGAGCATGCTCAGTGCTGGTCGGATCTGTGGTCGGGCTCATGAGGTTTTCCTCGGACAGACACTGTAGACATGGATTGGTAGCGAGACAATTAGAATTACTTTTTGGATGATTGGCGTGGATCAACAGCTGATGCAAACTATGGCTGGTCCCCTGCATGTAGTATGGTTTGCTTTCACTAGTGCAGCATGCAGGGAACCAGCCAAAGTTCAAATCAAATGTATGTTTAACAATTGCGATACCACAAAACAGAGATGGGTGATTAAACACAGATTTCTCAAAATATATTGCAGAAATCCTCAAAACCAGCGCCCAAATTTTAACCCCTTGAAGCTGGTATTAAATCCTCACTTTACTATATAAAACGCATGACTGCACAGCAGCCTTTGTCTAGCAGCTGCACTGCACAATGGACCTGAGCGTGCAGCTGTCACACGTCACAGGCTGTGTATACATTTGCATGTCCACATCAATGAGACGTGGTGGGTTCGGAGATAGATCTGTTAACCAACGACACGTATGATAGTTTTGCTAATTTAAAGATTGGAGCTTTGGAAAAGAATAGGAGAGAGGTAGAAGAGGGCGCTATTTTCCTTTTTATTTTTGGGCAGCATGCACTGCTCGACTACCCCTAGAACTCTGGGTCTCCCGACGCCCGTAGGGCGCCCTACGGGCGTCGGGATACCCAGAGTTCTAGGGGGCCGGGGGTACTGCTCGACATGCTCGATCCCGCCTCGATTAATTTGCACTATATTCAAAGGAGGAAAAGCACATAACTTTCTCCCTCTCACACTTCACTGATCATTTACGTCTGGTTCACAATACTTGGGGCTCCAGATCTGATGTTTCCTCAAAGAGCGATCTTTGCCTTCAATAAACAGTTCATCGTCTGTTCCTATCCCGAGTTCCATCTTTCTGTTTGTACTTTTTTATTTTGGCACTTTATAATGCGCCCTCAACGGTGAAGCGTTGACAGCTAGCTGGCAACCATCGATCCACGTGCAAAATTTGACCTTTGTGTGTGGGGGGGGGGGTGGGGGGGGGGGGGTGGTATTGCAATAAAACGAACAATCATGAAACAAGTGAAATATGAGTAAAACTTAAAGGAAAACATTCCTCATGTTTGAATTGTTTACTTATTTATGTATTGATTTTAGGGTGGATTTCACTGATTTTGTGACATGCATGGCGACATAGTATGTACATGAGGCTACTTGGGATGTTATATTGCTAGGTATGGGGATTTCAATTTTATATTTACTAATAAACAAGCCTGTTTAGTAATAATTCACAATGCTAGTAGTATTTATTATGTTTTAAGATTGGTTTTGAGATAGACGGAGTTTTTATGAAGACCACAACAGTCGCAGTTATTTGTGAAATTATGGTACTAAATCGTAAGTAATTTTTAGCCACCCCTTCCAAAAAAGTGGTTTATTCCAAATCAAAGTGCACGTCGCGCGTGTGACGTGTATTCGCTCTGGACGTGCACGCACGCACGAGGAAGATGCAAGTGGGCAAAAGTCGGAACGAAATGTGAGTTTTTTCCAAACTTTTCCCCTAAAGTCAGTCTCCTAGAATCAAACATATCAGCGCCTGTACGCTGTAGAAGTTGGCCAGCTCGAAATGGGCAGTATAGCTCGGCGAATTTTGTCGAACGCGGGTTCCCGCGTCGAGGTGTACGTGACCGCCGCGGACGCGGGCAGGGAGTCGGGGCTGTTGAAGTTTTGGACACAGCTCGACCCTGACGGGTTGGAACAAGTTGAGCAACTCGCGGAAAGTTTCCAGTACATCGCCCAGGGGGCCTCAATTCCGCTGCCAGACGTCCTGAGGCCAGGCTGCCTGTGCATCGCCAAGTACCTCGAGGACAATCGCTGGTACCGCGCGCAAATTGAGAGCGTAACCGGAAATGACGTCATTGCATACTTCATCGATTACGGCAACACGGAGATCATCCCCAGAAACCTGGTGCGGACGAAGGAGGCGGTCGGAGACGATGTGTTTGCCATTCCAGGGCAGGCTACCGAGTGCGTCTTGGCTGGTGTCCTTGCCGTCATGCAGCATCGACACATCAAGATGGGGACCCATGCGTATTTGAAGAGAACATTGGTCGACCAGACGTTTATTGGAGAGCCGTTACAACTGACTAAAGATGGTAAGAGTGTCGAGTGCAATTTTAATACCTTGCGCAAGTTTTAAACTTGTGCGCACAAGTTTAAAATTGTGCAATTGGGCCTAGGCCTATTTCAAAAGCACGCAAATTTCACACCACATTTTAAGGTAGGATACACCATTTGCAGATATCCCAAAAAATTGTACTACTAGTACTACCGAATTATTAAGAAATATACTTATTCGAAAGTAAAATATGATTCTTCTAGGCATTTAGCAAAATATATCCAGTGCTAGATATCTTGTATTTGTTACGAAAAATTGAATTTTATAAAAATAAAGATTGCAAAAAAACAAGAACAACAAGAACAACCGCCCGATGCCGGTTGAACTTGAAAACAAACGTTGTTTTTCTTGCTTTTTTTCTCGGCATCTATGATTGTAAAACTTCAGACAGGTCAATTAAAGTTTAAACGATGTTTACTATAAAATACAGCCCCTCCAAATCCACCCATTCTTGATAATTCAAGCAATAACCAATGGTGTATCCTACCTCTAAATTTGCATGTCACGTTACAATTTGCATAAAGGCTTGGCGATAGCAAATTGATGACAACCTTGTGCAAATTTGGCTGGACCAGGCTGTAAAAAAGTTAGTATCTTGCACTCTCCTGAATATTGTTTGTGGTTACACCTGGCATGTGGTAAATTCCCTTTAGTAAGATGTGTGGTTATGAAATAAACCAGACAGTATGCTCTGCCCATTGTCATGAGACAGAGTGAGAGATTCCAATGATTGATTTATTGGGTATATTAGTCTAAGCATTGTCCAGTGATTAGGGAGGGCCAGATGGTACCAAACCTAACAAATTGTACCAGAGAATTGTCAATGTCAGGCTGGGCATGTCATGGAATCAGACCGTCAACTGCTGTGATGATAACCACTGCCGTGGGGCCAAAGGAAAATTCTTTGAAAAAAGAAGTCACTGCAGTATACCCTGCCTAGTCCATTCCAAAATATTACCCCCTCTCCTACCTCAAAAGCGAATGGATAAAGTTTAATGAAATAAACAAGGACTTGCAAAACTTTTACTTTGAGTGCCCCCCCCCCCCCCCTTCTCTACCACTGGAGTGGCTATGGGATCATATGATACAAAGTGGGAGTGAGTCATCTGTTCCTTGCTCTATGGTGAAAAAGGGCAACAAAAGATCCCTGTTTTCTCTTATCTTCCAAGGGTTACATTATCAGTAATAAAAGGGAGGATACAAGAAGTCTAAATGGTCCAATATGCACCCCCCCCCCCCCCCTCCCTTTATAAACAGATTGCCTACTGAGAGTGTTTATTGCAGTCAATCAACCATGACTCTGTATGTTCCAGCATGGAGCTAGCTACATGTACATTAGTACCAGACAGGGCCTTGGAGTGCTGAGAATCATGCAAAAATTTTCAGTATTTCACCAGCCAAGTTTAAAGCCTCAAATCTATTTTTAAGGAGAGTTTTCTTCGACATTTTGCACCCGATAGTAATGCCACATGGTTTCATTTTAAAGACTGAAACTAGATTTGTGCATGTCCATCATTTGTCCATCTGCTTAACCAGACTGATCGCTTCAGTGATCTGATACTGGTACCACATACACATGGTTATTTTGACACGGTTGACTGATTCGGCACTAAAGGCTTGTTGCAAACAGGCCATAGTGCTGATCTAGTCAACCGTGTCAAATAAACCAAGTACACTGTTGAACTGGTTGTTTCATTTGCCAGTCTATTTTCTTGTGTTGCATGTTTTCAGTACTTTAATAAATAATAATAATATAAAGCATTTATAATGCGCCATCTATCTAGAGAAAACCTATTCCGAGGCGCAACATAAAACACAAACATGACAAAGGAAAAATAATGAACCAAAATAAAATGCGACAATAAATAAAACATAAAGGCAATTCAAGATCAATAATGTGACCCTACAAGATCAAAGGGATATCACAGTACCAACACACACTGCCCAGCTGCACATGGCCAACAAGCAAAGAGAGGAAAAGACCAGAATTAGCAGTTACAACAACTTAACAGCAATAATTGATTCCTGCCCGACCAAAATGAGAAAAAAAATGACCGAACATACATGTAGTATTAAGGTATGTGTCAGCAATGCGATACCAGAAATCGCATTAAAGACATCAAGTAAAAGCTCAAAATGAGTACAAAAATCACAATAAAATGTTTTGCAAAAACAATCAAATATTATAAGCAGTTTCAAATAAATGAGTTTTCAACAACTTTTTGAAAACATTGATGGAACTACAACTGCGAAGTTCGAATGGCAAGGCATTCCAAAGCTTGGGAGCAGCTGCATAAAATCCACGATCACCATACGACGAAACAGTTCTAGGGACAGTCAGAAGAATTTTGTCAGCAGATCTCAAAGTGCGTTTTGGAATATATGGAGAAAGAAGTTCATTAATATACACTGGTGCCATAGCATTAAGTGATTTCCAAGTGAGCAAAAGTAGCTTAAATTGAATTCTTTGACGAATTGGTAACCAGTGTAGTTGTTTCAAAATTGGCGAAATATGATCAAATTTACGAGTGCGGGTTAACATGCGTGCTGCAGCATTTTGAGCACGTTGGAGCTTTGCCAGTAGTTGTTCATTTATACCATATAATAGAGAATTTCCATTGTCCAATCTCGATATTACCAAAGCATGGACTAAAGTAGCTGCTGTATCGTCATCCAAAACTTTACGAATTTGATTAATGTTCCTGATTTGGAAATATGTAGTTTTCAGTTCAAAATTTGTGTACTGCATTATGTAGTATAAGCTGAATTTAAAGGTCCTTGGCTTTATCATTTGTGACCTGCTCCCACAAAATCAGACATTTTAAAAATATTTTAAGTGAGATATTGTTATTTCCATTTAGAACACATCTTCAGCTTTCATTTAATTTATATAGGTAGGTTAGTGTGTAGTGTCGAAGAGAGTAGCGATAATTTATAGAAAATTTGATGTATTTGGGAGATAAATTACCACTTTTAGAACACAGTTTGCCTCAATAAATGTATGATTATTGTACTTTCTCATCAATAAAGTTGATTTTGTTTAACTGAGGGTTAAAGTACGTATTAAAGAATAAAAAAATAAAAAAAATAAAAAAATGATGTCCGCCAGATTTTTCACCCCATTTCAACTTTGACAAGCTGTATCTCGAAATAGCCTGTTCGACTTATTTCTGGTATTGTAGGAGTGGGTCACATTTGTCATTTTGTCATTTGCAGACGGTTTGGCTATGAGTTTAAACAGTCAACACACACAGCTTGCATAGTGTTGACAGTTATTAAGTGCACCCATTCCAAAAATGCTACCCTTATACTACTACCCTGTTTACATGTTGGTTTTGGGGGTGACATTTTATGATCTATTCTACACACTGTTGAGCTGTCTATTATTTGGGACTCTCAATATTGTATAATTATGAGAGTCCTAAAACGTATTAAGTCATGTCTTGCAAAGGTTTGTAATGCATAAAAAAAAGCAATTTTAGCTTCTTACCCACTACAGTTTGTTCAAATGTTCTTCCAAACTTCTGCCTTACAACTAAAGTTGCTATTGTGGGAATTGCACCATCAATTTTCCCTGAATTGAAAATGAATGACATCACAAGCAGGGGGGTGGGGTGGGGGGGGGGGGGGGGGGGGGGTCAGGGCAGGGCAGGGCAGGGCAGGAATGAGCTCCGTGTGGCAACAAATGGGCGCTTTATCACCTAGCAACAACGTCCCATGAAAAGCTCCTGCATGTAAATTTGTTGGTTCCACAGTCCACATACGCCTTTCTTCGTTAAGTCGTTCTTCGTTAATGTGATGCGCACGGATAACAGGAGATTTGTTTAGTCTGTTTGTGAACTAACGTTTCGCTTCTGATTGATAGAGGTAGGAATCAGTCACTTCATCACAATTATTGTGTTGATTGTTGGCTTGAATTTAGGCTAGACAGTTTGACAAATTGTTTGACAAATTGTGTACAAATTAAAACACCGATTTGAATTTGTTTATTACTTCATACTAAACTGTCACCGCACATGCATTTAACCAGTTCGCGCCGGATGACGTATATAAACGCAAAAATTTCCCCAAATTCAAAACGGATGACGCATAAACACGCCAAGTTCAAGTTCGGAAATGTATGTCAGCAGCGCGCAAGTCCGGAAATGCGTGGATGTGCTTCCCGGCACTATCAGCCTGAACACGCTTCGGATCGAGTTTCGTTAAAAATAATCCTGCCCGTCGGCTCGGCGATGTTAAAATAATCCCGGCGCGAACTGGTTAACAGAAAACATTTACATGTGTCATAAATTTATTGTAACTGGGTAATCGACAGATAATTTGACTTAATTCTTTTCATGTTTATTTCATAACAGGCCTGGAGATGAAACTTTTCATGAATTCTGGGGACAGCATATCTGAGAAGTTCATCCTGGATGACTTTGGCGTGCGCAGAGGTCCCGGAGTTTCCATTGATGCGGCATCCCCACCTCAGAAGCAGGCGTCTAGAGGCTATACCCATAGCACCCTAGCTGTGGGTAGCTGCCAGAACCTCTTCGTCAGCAATGTGGCCTCCTTGGGTCAGTTTTGGGTCCAACCGGCTAGCAAGTCCCAGGATCTAGACAACTTGATGGACAGTATCAGCACCCAGTATGATGCCCTTGGCCCTGGGGAGACAGGATTGAGAGCTGCTCAGAAGGGTAGTCCTTGTGTTGCAAAGTTTTCTGAAGATGGCGCAAACTATCGAGCAGTGGTGTTGGAGGTGAAGGGGCCCAAACAGTGTACCGTCCAGTTTGTGGACTTTGGCAACTCGGAATTCAAAGATGCAGCTAGTCTGAAGGCCATTACCGATGACCTTTTGCAGTACCCGGTTATTTCTGTGGAGTGCTCGCTGAGCGGGATAAGTACCGAGTCTAGTTCACCGGGTGCCGCAGAGCGATTTGAAGAGTTGACTGCCGATAAGGAGCTCAGTGGGAAAGTGGTTGGGATGAGTGGTGGGGCCTGCTGTCTGCAGCTTTTAGACCCGCTAGGGGAAGAAAACGCTGACATCATAAGTGTGTTGGTAAAAGAAGGTCTGGCGTCTCGTTCTGCCGAGCAGTTCAGTCGGCAAGCACCAAGTAGTGCAAAGTCGGGAGCTTTCAACGGAAGTGGGGATGCAGGTGCCAGCAGATCTTATATTGATCCGAGAATCAGCCAGAGCTCCAGAGCCATTGTTGAAATGATCGCCATCCGAGGCACTGACGACTTCTCCTGCCAGTTGATGGAAGATGCAGAAGCTTTTAACGCAATGATGGACAGACTGCAGGCTGATTATTCTGCTACTCCGTCCAAAATGAGTGCATTGAGGTCACCCACAGTAGGCCAACCCTGTTGCGTTAGGTTCAGTGACGACAACTGCTGGTACAGGTCCCTGGTGGTTTCCGTTGAAGGCAGACAGATCAGAGTCCAGTATGTTGACTACGGAAACGGCGAAGTTGTTGATGCCTCCAAGCTCATGCAACTGAAGTCGGATTATTTGACACTACCACTTCAGTGTATTGATTGCAGTCTGGACGGGGTGCCAGCTTTGGAGGGAGACGAAGCAGAGACGGCCATCAACTGGCTTGACAAACACACAGAAGAGAACTTTGTTGCAACTGTAACCAGTGTGCGAGGTGGCAAATTTGCAGTTGTCTTAAAATCTGAGGAGACAGGAATGGTCTTGAATGATGAAATCAGGAAAATCTTGCCACGCCAGAGAACTGAAAAGAAAATGAAAACTCCTCCCAGAGCAAAGCCTCCACCGGAAGCCCCCCAACCCGTGCAGCGCACTCCTCCACGAAGCCAACCTCTCGACTTTGTCCCAACATCTATGGCTAATTTTGGGTTTTGGAGTGGGGTGAAGTTAGGTGCCACTGAGACGGATGTGTACATTTCCCATGTTGAAGACCCGAGCAAGTTCTTCTGCCAGTTGGTGGCTAAAGAGGCCGAGTTGAATCTTCTGATGGATGAAATCCACAACAAGTGTATGGACTCCCAGTTGAAGCAGCTACAGCGTGCTTGCGTCGGAACACCATGTGTTGCCCAGTTCTCTGTGGACAACAGCTGGTACAGGGGTGTCATCAAGGACCAAAAGCCAGGTCTGTACAGGGTCTGCTTCGTGGATTATGGAAATGAGGAAGATGTCCCTCTTGGCAAAGTCTGCGAGATTACAGCCGACCTCATGTCGCTTCCACAGCAGGCTGCTTCTTGTTGTCTGAGTGGTTGGGACTTAACATGGAAGGAAGACAAAGTCATCCAACGCATGAAGAGCCTGGCAACGGAGATTGAGAAATTTCGCATGATGGTACAGGAGTCGAAGGGTGTGTCTGTTGTGCAGCTTAAATGGCAGGGCAAAGACATGCTGCAGGAGCTAAGAAAGGTTCGAGATAGCATCCCAAAGGAAGTCAAGCAACCGGCAAAGGCTGCAACACCGCCTCGACAGAAAGAGAAGCCTGTAGATAGCACCCCACCATTCACACTTGCGTCGGCTGCCGAGAGCGTCAAAGTTGATCAACAGGTCATGATGGCAGCCAGTGTTGTGAAGGGCCCCACGAAGTTCTTTTGCCAGCTGTCCTCCCAGTACGATCAGCTCCAAGGTTTCTCTGAAGAGATGAACCACCACTATTCAGCCAACCCCAATAAGGACAGGTTGACTTCAGCTGTTCCGGGAGCTTTTTGCGCGGCCCAGTCCTCCAGTGATGGGGCGTGGTACCGGGCCAAGATACTCCACGAAGCAGGCTCAGGTAATGTCAAGGTTAGGTTTGTGGATTATGGCGATGACAATGTTGTGGCTGTGACGTCCCTGCGCACTCTTTTGCCAAAGCTCCGAAATCTTCCAACTCAGGCTATCAAGTGCCGACTGTCGGGGGTTATGAAGAAATTTGAGTCGGTGGTTGTTGACCAAGAGGTAATGGTCACAGTCAAGAACAAATTGGACGAGAAACTAGAGATTGAATATGTCGATGATGCCTTCCGTGGTAAAGTCCAAGAGAGTTTTGGTCTTGCGGTTCAACCTACCTCATTCCAAGGGAGTAGCCCACAAGTTGTTCCGGTACCTCAACCATCTCAGCAGGGGTTTACCAAACAGGAT
This sequence comes from Crossaster papposus, assembly GCA_037893245.1. NCBI lineage: Eukaryota > Metazoa > Echinodermata > Asteroidea > Velatida > Solasteridae > Crossaster > Crossaster papposus. The sequence goes on from JBAIAA010000193.1 coordinate 1,558,921, forward strand.
ATGCTTAAAGGCACAGATCAAGATGTATATGTCTCCCATGTGAACAACCTTCAGAAGTTTTTTGTTCAGATGTGCAGCAGAAGCGATGAGATCGACATGTTGCAGCAAAAGCTTAAAACAAGTTACAACAGCGACGCTAGTGGTCCACCTTCAGTAGTTTCCATGGGAACACCTTGCTGTGCCCTGTTCTCCGAAGATGGCGACTGGTACCGTGCAGTTGTCACTGGCACTCCTAGTCCAGACAGGGTCACGGTTCAATTTGTGGATTTTGGCAACAGTGAGGAGCAATCGGCATACGACCTGAGACTACTCAAGCCCGAATTCCTTCAGCCTACGGCAGGTGCAGTCGAGTGCCGACTTAAAGACGTTGCCTCATCAAGTCTCGACATTGCCAACAAATTCCTGGATTTGACAGTTGATAAAAGCATGAAGTGCAAGTTCCATGGCAGCAAGGAGCCGTATCAAGTACAGTTCCCGGATCTACAGGATGAGGTGAAGAAATGGCAGAAGGCTGCTACGCAGGAACCTCCAACATCTGCATCCTGTCCTGCCCCTAAAATGTTGAGCATAGGAATGAAGGAGGAGGTTTACATCTCCTCAGTTACCAGCCCAGCAAGTTTCTGGTGTCAAGTAGCCCAGTATGAAGGTACTCTGAATGAAATGATGAATTCCATTGACGGGCATTACAGCTCGCTTGCTCCAGGCAAAGGACAAATGATTTCCCCGGTGGTTGGCGCCGTCTGTGTCGCTCAGTTTGCCGATGACAGCGGCTGGTACCGAGCCAAAGTAACCGAGGTCCATCCTGACTCGTGCACGGTGACTTTTATTGATTACGGCAACTCGGACAAAGTGTCCAAGAGTCTGATTATGGATATCAAAGAGGATTTCCTTGTGGTGGAGCAACAAGCTGTACTGTGTAGTCTTGGAGGAGTGGTTCCAGTGGGTGCTAGCTGGACAGGAGAGGCTTGCGACCACTTTCTCAATCTGACTGGTGACAAGAAACTTCTGGCCGAGGTAGTTGGAGTTGAGCTCGGTGCCTCGTCACATCAAGTAACCCTCTTAGACCTAGGCATGAGCCTTGGCCAAAGCCTTATCGATGTAGGACATGCAAGATCTGTGCCTATATCCACCAAAGTCGTCAGATTTGCTTCAGAGAGTGACGACCAGCAAGATCCCCTTCACGGTTTCAAGAAGTTGAACATTACTCCAGGCTCCACAGAAAAGGTCTATGTGACGGTAGTGAACTCACTACGTGAATTCTACTGCCAGATTGCTGCAATGGCAACAGAAGACCTAGATCGCCTGTCGGAGAAGCTACAGTTGGAAGCTCCTTCCATGGTGAACATGCAAACTGATGGTATTCAGGGATTGCCGTGTGTCGCCAAGTTTTCAGATGATGAGCAGTGGTACCGCGCGACCATCCTGGCTGAGAAGGGCGACACAGTTGACGTGTTCTTCGTCGACTACGGCAACAAAGAGAGTGTCGCACGAGACCAGATCAAAGTCTTGACGGATGAATTCGCAACACTGCCAGCGCAGATGGTGAAGTGCGCCCTCGCACGCATTCCAGAAGCCTTCTCCAGTGATGATGCAGTTGTCGCCAAGTTTGAAAACGTGGTGCTGGAGAGTGAAGCCCTGACTGCTGAGTTTATTGGTCAAGAAGGGAATACCTGGACCATCCGACTCCTGAATGACGGCCAGCCGTTAGCAGAGGCATTAGGTGTCGAACTGCAAGATGAGATTTCAGGTGAGAATCTTAAATCATGAAAACTTAATAAATCTCGAATTTTTAACAGTTTATACGTAGAATAGGCAACTTAATAATGCAACAAATTTATTTTTAATTTGTATAATAAAGTTGGTTATGGGTAGTCGATCTCATAATCTGGAGCTACATGTACTTTCTGACATCAGTGGTCGGGTACTCGGTTCAAAGGTATACCCTACATATAAGACAGAGTATTACATGTACTTTGTAAAAGGTAATTTTGGAGCCCATTGTCGGCAAATTTATGAAAGTTAAGTTGTATAGAGCCTTAAAGAATTTCCTCTATTGATATTCTTGTGTTATTTTTTCCCTTGTTTAGAAACTTCTGAACCAGCGTCAACACCAAGAAACCTGAGCTATACCTGGACACCACTGAAGGCGCACCAAGTCGTGGAGGTGTTCGTCACTACGGTCAATAACCCAGAGGTACATCCCCGTAACATTGAGCTTCTCCCCACGAACATGGAAATTTACATTATATATGGAAATTTTTCACCAAAATACCCTTGAAGATGGCTAAATCAAATGGGAGAGAAAGGTGCACTTTTAAAGATTGCAATAATAAAGTACATTACTTTTACTTTTCCTTGTCTCCTTTGCTTTCCTCCTAAGGACTTCTGGTGCCAGTTTGCCAAGTCTGAAGATGACCTGAACATTGTGATGGATAGCATCCAGAGTTTAGGCATTCCAATGGGTAAAATGTTTTCTTTAATTTGTCGACATCTGAAAAATGAGAATTTGACACAAACCTTGACAAAATTCTCCTAAACCACCCACAAGGATTTGTTATACTAAGTGTTGTCCCGAGTCATTGTGGGGGCAAATTAACAGACTATTTAGGGAGACTCAAAATCAAAACTTTCTTCTTAATAGTGCAGATGTCATACGAACTGTCCACCTAGTTGGCTGATTCAAACCTGATATAGCAGTGGGTAGCAGAACCAAAACTGTTTAAGATGGCCCTTCATTGACTTTTTTTCTAACAGAACGAAGTACACATTGATTATAAAATACATCGTTCAAGTGCCATACTCCATATTAAATTTAATGTCTGATATTCAATGATTCGCTAAAATTCAAAGAAACTTTTTCTTTTGGTGGACAGGAGATAATCCGCGACCGCAGGACTTGCGTTTGAGACCCGGCCACGCCTGCCTTGCTCAGAGTGCACAAGATGGCTTCTGGTACAGGTCAGAGGTCACAGAGGTCGTCAGAGATGCCGTCACTGTTCTGTTTGTGGACACGGGAAAGGCTGAGACTGTCTCTAGTAGCAAGGTGAGAATTTCAAAGTTTATTGTATTGAACATGCCTGCAAAACAAATAAAAATGTTTGAAGTCAATTTCGATGACACAGGAAAATATACAGGTCAGGTGTAACAGGGACACCAAATAGATCACACTTTTGGACCCCTTATTTATAGAATTCCACTCGGAGACCAACCTTTAAATTGTTCACACCACAGCTCTTGCTTCTCCAACATTACTTCTTTATAACAGTAGATCATAAAAACAAATCCTGGATAACAAATAGTTGTTTACAAAATTCCTTTTGTTGAAGGAAACACTGAATAACATATTTGTATTTGTATCACTTTTTAAAGGTCAGAGCCATTGAAGCTGATTTCCTGGAGCTTCCGAGACAGTCTTTCAGATGCCAACTAGCTGGGGTATCGCCCAAGCAACAGCCATGGGATCAAGATGCTATTGATGCCTTCAAGAAGATGAGCTCCGATCATTCCCTGATGGCGGACATCGTTAAAGTGGTAATAACGGAGGAGGGTGACTTAACAAATGCTTTAGTAAACCTGCAGGACGGCGCTGTTTCATTGTCTGATCTGCTCATTGAAAAGGGTATTGCCAATGCAACGGATGTACCTCAGCATGCAGAGGAAGAGACAGAGACGTCTGTTGGTGATCAGGTCATGGAAACATCGACATGGAAAGGGCCAAAATACGAGCAGCCAACACTGCTATCTGGGGAGAGACGGGAAGTAGTTGTTCTGTCGGTCACGGTCACCAGTCCCTGGGAGTTTTATTGCCGGGTGGCTGACTGCGAGGAGAGTGAGATACTGGTCGAGATAACATCCGAGATAGAGAGACATATTGGAGAGATGATCGGCACAAGCAGGTTGATGCCGGCAAAAGGTATGCCCTGTGTTGCCAAGTGCGAGGACGGGACATGGCAGCGTGTTGAGATCCTAGATGTCCTCCCAAATGGCAAGGTGAGGGCTTTCCTGGTTGACCAAGCCCTGACGCATGAAGTCGCCCTAGACGACCTTCAGCTAATAACATCCACTCTATTGGCGCTTCCAGTGAAAGCTGTAAAGTGCTCGCTAGGAGCTGCTCCACCTGGATGGGTATGGTCCGAGGAAGATGCTTTTGCTTTCAGAGAGCTTGTTGATGGGAAGACACTACAGGCAGAACTTAATGAAGGAGAAGTTCAACTCTTTGATAGGGATGAATCAATTCTGCAGACCTTGATCAAGAAAGCTGAGGACAGGAATACCGAGATGCTACTAAGTGCACTAGAAAAGCTTCAGGAGACACATGAATCTATAGATGACAACCAGCCAGAAGTATCCACTTCTGAAGAGAAAGATGAGATATTCACAGAAGGGGAGAATTTGCCAGACTTCTTCAAGCAGGCCTTTGAGACACTGGACCTCAAGGTAGGCCAAGAGGTCACCCTTTGCTTGGTGACAGTTGACAACCCTGATGAAATCACCTGCCAGATCGATCACGAGGAGCAAAAAGTGTTGGACATTGAACAGAGGATGACCGCGGTCTATGCAGAGGACATAAAAAAACCTCTGGATGCGAGCTGGGTTCCCAAGGTTGGGGAACCCTGCGCAGCTAAACACTCTGAATATGATGATTGGTATCGAGCCACTGTGGTGTCGATTGACCAAGAGATTGGTGTAGAAGTCTTTTATGCTGACTATGGTGGGACTGACAGGGTCGTCTTTGAGAGTATTCGAGAGTTGAAGGAAGATTTGAAAAAGCTCCCGGCTCAAGCTATGAGATTTTGCTTGAAGAAGCCTCTTATGCCTCAGATAATGTGGAACAAAAAGACCAAAGCCATTATGGAAGGACAAGATACCGAGCAGGATTTGCATGCCAAGGTCATAGAAGTCCAAGAGAAAGTCACAGTGATAGAACTGGCTGAGGAGGACCACACATTCCTAACCAACTTAGTTGATCAATCTCAGACTAGCTCTTTAGACAACGAAGATGAGGATGGGGACAGGGATGGAGAGTTCTTTGACGCTGTGGATCAAGCTTCTACGGAAGAAGAAGCCTTTGAGGCTGCAAATGCAGACACTGCTGAGAGTAGTATACCTTCTGAGGCTGGTGATTTAGGTGGTATAGGATATGATGTCCAAAGCAGCATTGCAGCAGTCATTGATGATCTTTTTGAAAAAGCAGCAGAGCAAGCAGTTGCTTATGAAAAGGTATCGGAGGTAAAAGCTGGATACACCATCAGTAGTAACAATGAAAGGTCTCAACCTGGTCTCGAGCAGGAAGAATCTGCAATTAATAGTCTGTCGATTCCACCGCCTCAAGGTGGGTCCAGGATGATCAGCATGAAAGACATTTTTGATCAGTTTATAGACCACACCCTGCAGAACATCAACAAAGATGAGAATGATGATGAAGGTGAGCAAACTGATGACCAAGAAGAAGGGGAGGGAGAGGTCGAGGAGGATGTGGTTGAGAAAGAGGAAGATGTGGTTGAAACAGAAGCAGATCAGCTTTCTGATGCAAATAATGTAGAGCAAGAGGTTGTGAATGGAGATTTAGTCGTTGATGATCAAACCTCTGAGACAGATGGCAGTGAGAAGCCTGATGAAGTACAGGACGCCACAACTGGAGATGCAGAAGATGTTTGCGGTATGTCTCAAGAATCTGAATCCAAGTCAGTCCCAGATGATGCAGAACTGGGTCTAGAAGATGAACAAAGTGAGGTATCGGCAACAGAATCTCTGTCAGAAGATCAGGTCCCAGGTGATGATGATTCAACAAGGGAGCTTGAGTCCATTGATCAACAGGAAGGGCAACTGAAGTTGGAAGAAATGGTATCAACAGAGGTATCAACTGACCCGCAGAGATATGAGCAACAAGCTGCTATCACCCTGGAGGATTCTGCTGAAGAAATGATAGCAAGTGAGGAGGCCTGCTTAGTGGAACCAAATGAAGGACAGACGCCTGAAACTCAGTCTTTTGTGACCGAGGATTTAGAGGTAGAAGCAACTCGAGAAAAACCTGTTGGGGATCATTCACCAGACCCAGAGATAGAAACTGAGAATCTATCTGAAGATCAGGCTTCAGAATCTGAGATGGTCGAAGAAAACCCAGTGGGCTCCCTGCAGGTGGACACTGCTGAAAAAGACCTTGTTGGAGGTCATTCACCAGACCCAGAAATGGATACTGAATACTTACCTGAAGATCAAGCTCCTGTATCCGAGATCGTCGAAGAAGGTCTAGGAGACTCCCTGGTGACGGACACTGCTGGAAAATACACTGTTAAAGATTCTGCACCCGACCCAGAGATAGAAACTGAGAATTTACCTGGAGATCAAGCTCCTTCACCAGAGATTATCGAAAATGGCTCAGTGGGATCCCTGGAGGACACTGCTGGAAAAGACCCTGTTGGTGATCATTCACCTGACCCAGAGAAGGATACTGAGAATTCATCCGAAGACCAAGTGTCTCCATCCGAGATCATCGGAGAAGGCCCAGCAGGCACCCTGGAGACAGAAATTGCTGGAGATCATTCACAAGTTGTAGACTATTCACCTGACCAAGTAGTTGTTACAGAGAGTGCATCCGATAGTCGGGCTTCGGCATCGGAGATGGTCGAAGACCCAGCAGGCTTTTGGCAGGTAGATCCTGCTGGAAAACACCTTGTTGGAGATCATTCACCTGACCCAATGGTTGTTACAGAGAGTACATCTGATAATCAGGCTTCTGCAACTGAGATGGTGGAAGCTACATCTGAAGATCAAACTCCAGTACCCGAGATGCTCGAACACCCAGCTGGCTCTCTGCAGGTAGATCCTGCTGGAAAACACCTTGTTGGGGATCATTCACCTGACCCAATGGTTGTTACAGAGAGTACACCTGATGTTCAGGCTTCTGCAACTGAGATGGTGGACGCTACACCTGAAGATCAAGCTCAAGTATCCGAGATGCTGGAACACCCAGCTGGCTCTCTGCAGGTAGACACTGCTGGACACGACCCTGTTGAAGGTCATGACCCGCAGGTGAATACCGAGAATGCACCCAGTGTTCGGGCTTCTTCATCTGAGATGATTGAAGAAGACACAGTGGTCTCGCTGCAGGTTGACGCTGCCAGTGAGGCAGTCACAGATGATTACCAACCAGATGATGCAGCTGAAGCACAGAGTGGAGAGCAAACCACACCCAATGAAGATTCTGCCGCTGAAAAGGCCTATACTCAGGAAGCTTTTGCCACTGAGAAGGCTGCTAGTGGAAGCCCAGATATTGAATCGATAGAGAAACAGCCAGACTTGGAGCCTGAATCTAATGACTGATCAGTGGAAAATGACAGTGCCTTAACAACTAATTAATTTCGGTATTATTTTCTCTGGGATGAAAGTAGTTAAATTTTAACTCCAGTTTCAAAAGGAAAAAAGTAGAGATATTTTGTGCCAGATGAAGTACACACCGAAGTATGCAAAGTAATGAGTGAAAGATTTCCCAACAATCTAGTGAAAATAGTTTAATTAAGTTCCAAATCGAAGACAACCTACTAACCTAATGTTAAAGTTGTAGTCACACAGGTTATCTTTTTTTAGGGCAACATATTATACTTCCAGACTGATCAATAATCGCTTCTCTGCATTTTAGAATTGTTTGTGCTTGAGCTAAATTTAGCAAAGCCTGTAAATATAGATGCATCAGGAAAAACGTTGTGCCAAACTTGAAAAGGCTGTCGCACTTCATGCAAATGTAATGCAAATTTGACGTAGCAAATTATTTCATGCAAAATTTGCCAGAGTTAAAAAATATGTTCAACTTTTCCGAATTGCAGTGCAAATCGTTGCTGTATCACCACCGATGCTTATGTTAGCTTTGTTTGAAACACCGAGTTTGAAACGGCCTTAACTCGGAATTATTGCGGTATTGAAGATAGAAATCTGTTATTTACTCTGTGCATCTGTGTTCCAGCTTGACCATTATTACTAGGGAAGAAATTGGATGGTTCATAAACTTTATCGGGCAGACAACATGATTCTGTTAGTTTTTCGTTTTTCTTCTTCAGGATACAGAGATCTGCTGATCACATTTCATTTGATGTGATTTTAGTTCTAAGTATACTATCTTTAGTAATTTTATGCACTGTCATTACCATACGGCTTATGTGGGCCCTAATATTGTTGGAAGCATTCATCTGCAAAGAAATGACTTGTAATTACAGTAATGTTTTGGTGGTTTTTTTCAGATTTGTGTTATAGATACACTTAAGAATAGTTTTGGCATGGTCTGTTAGACTTGTTTCAAGCCTGACCATCTGCTTTGCAATGAGCCTTCAATGTTTGCCTTAATCTTTACAATTGCTAATAGGGCAAGCAGGTGGATTTGGCCACACTTTATTGCTCTCCACTGCTGTTTTTTATGCAATGACTCTTTGTGGCAGTGTTATGTTCATACTTTATAATCTTTCACCTGAAGGGTTTCAAGTTTGAAGTTACAAAGCATGCATACATTGCGATGTGATAGTCACATTCAGACTTGAAACAAGTCTATAGGTACTAGTAGAGTACTCTAAATTTGTATTCATTTTTTTCAGTAGTTGCTGCAAGTAAAGCGTTAGTTTTTTTTATTACAAATAAAAACTGTATAATTTTGTTTATGATTATTAACCAGAAATTATTCACATATATTTTGTACGTCACTCTTTATGGAATATTCCACTAGTTTAGTCCGCTTTTCCAATTGTCTTCAATGTTTGCCATTCGATTTGTTTTTTGAAAGTTTAATACAGAGAGTTAATAGTGTTATTAAAGAAAAAAAAGAAATTTCGGTTCTTCTAACTTGTTGTCAAATACTTAAAATGAAATTGTTATACAAAGAAAACTTCGAAAGAAAGCTCATACTGTACAAATGCATCAAAGAAGTTGAGTAGGAAAGATCTAGCACCGATGACTTTTTTTAAAGAGAATTGTGTGTCGTTTAGTAACACGCATTGGATTTAAGACAGTGTGAACTCGTGCACGGGTATTTGTAGAAAAGGTGGTTGTTTTTGGCATTGGACAGTTATAAAAACATTTCATTATTTGTATTTTATTGCAGAACCTGTGCTGTTCATAATTTCTTTAGAGTTGGAGATTTTCTAGGAGTAGATTTTTTTTAAAAGGAATTCTAGAGGTGGGTATCGGAACCGAGTACCCAACCACTGATGTCAGAACTAATTCCAGATGATGAGATAAGGTAACATTACCTTCTCTGACAATGAAAAACAATTGGAATGCCATTTGTGGGGAAGTTTCAAAATAAAGACCAGGGCTGTGTTCCACCGCGTAATTAATGCAAACGTTCGCCAAGATTTGCACATTTTTTGTAACATCAAAAAGTGGGGCTGTATCGTAAGTCTGATGCATCACAAGTCCAAATTTTCAGAAATATGAGGCGTCAGACTTGCAGTATTTGGCCTCATACATGTAGCTTCGACGCCTCATAAGTCCGACGCCTTGTAAATCTGACTCCTCGTAAATCTGAAGTTGGACAAAAAGTAAATTTAATAGTCGGACCTATGGGGCGTCGGACCTATGGGGCGTCGGACCTATGGGCTGTTATTTGGTTGGGAATAAGATTTTGTCGGACTTATAAGGCGTCGGACTTACGAGCGGACCCCCAACAAGTTTCAAATGCACTTCTGTTAAAGGCATGTTCAGTTTAATGCACATATAATGCTTGGTTCTTGGAGAAAATGGAAAACCTTTTTCTCTAAATCACTGTACCACTATTTGGGTTTTCTATTGTTTTTTGTGCATAAACATAGATGCACGAATTATGCTTTGTTTCATTCAAGCATTTAAAAGTTATCTCTTTAAATAATGCATGCATGTTGTATTACCAGAAAAGATTTGCTCTTGTAACTAACTAAACTGTTTGCTTACATATACATGTACTAAGATTAGTATTTCCCCAACAAACCAGAGTGACTTATTGTGGATGGAGGTTTTAGTTGTATTATTTATATGCAAATAGTGCACATAATTGTACAAAAATTCTAAATTGATCAAAGTCGAGCGAAACTTATCAAAATTGTTTTTGTTATCACAGCTGCATCTTCCATTTTTGTCGTGTGCCAATTAGGTTTCATGTTTGTTTCCTTCATAGACCTGTCGCACTATCACTGTCTTTTTCAAACATTTTGGAATGGCTAAACATTATCATATCCGTGTATGTAATTCTAAGACTGATGAGAAGAAAGTTCACTTTTGTATTCCTAGAGTTCACAGGAAAGAAACCAAAAAACCAAGGCGTTTGAAAGCCTGTAATTTCTGGTGTCTTGCTTTGTACTTTTGCTTAGCCTTATGAGTATGAGACCTGAATGTAGTTCTGTGGACCAAGGGTCAATTTCATGGAAATGTCGAGCACACAAAAAAATTGCTTAGCATGAAAATTAAGTACATTTTGTCGACTGGTATTCAGCTGACTTTTTGCTCAGCATGAAAAGTACACAGAGTTTTGGCTGGTAACTGGTTTTAATCGAGTAAGACATTTTTGCTATAAACAAATTTGTGTTTAGCTTGTCAGCTCCAAGAAATTGGCCCCAGCTTTGTATCGCAATAGACTAATGACGTCACACAATGTTTGTGTGCTTTCAGATGAGCGCCAGCATCCCGACTTGGCTCTCATAGGAAAGGGCATATATAAACAAAGCAATCACAACGAGGTCTTTTTCCAAAACCCTAAGTTTCCATTGCCAAACTGCATAAACAAAGCAAAAGACGAATACATGTAATTGCTTTGCGTTTGAGTAACGACGAACTAGTACATGACCAACAAATAGAATGTGTAAAATGTAGAAAACAACACTTTTTTTTTTAATACAAAACAGATTTACAATGGCAAACAATTGGTTTGACTTGGACACAAAATCAAAAAGTAGCCAGCATCCTTAAAAATGTGGCCAATAATAAGTTCAAAAAAGGCTTTTCCTTATTTACATTGTGTACAAACCATTTTCACATTAAACAAATCAACTAAACCCTGCCAGATGCAGCATAGGGCATCAGATGGTAAGTCTGCTACACTTTGATGCATTTAGTAGTCAACACTAGTGCATTTAAATGTCTGAGTCTATTGAGAGCTAGTCCGTGTTAAACAATGCCAGAGATGGATCCTGGTGCAGTGTGGACAGGCTGTTAATTCTGACAAATGTTGCGTCTGGAAGGGTTTAGCTAAAATACCCTGGAGTGTTAGGGCTTTTAGGTGAAATGCCAGACAAACAAATGCTGATACACTAATTTTATTTCAAATATGCACAAATATACAGTGTCGGGTGTAGTTGGCAATTCGTCAGGGATTTTGTTTTTTACCATTCGCTCATTTAGCACCCAGACCTTGGTTCTTAAAACTCAATTGTTCTTGAGTCTGGTGTAACCAATGGTAACCCATAGCAACGGATACCCTCGTGCTTCCAAAGTGCCTAGATGTAAAGCAACATTTTGCCTGCAAAAAGGGATTGTTTGATGGTTTTCAACTAATGTCACATCTTGGTAAGAAAGATCAGTGGTTTCTTTTTTCTTGTTTTTCTTGCTGCATCCACACCAGAAGACGTCAATGTACACAGTGTGGATTGTGTGCTATCCTCTCATTCCTTTAAGTACATCCTGATGACAAGAAAGAAAACACAAGTTTCCATCAGAAAAATGAGTATTATGGCAAAAATGCAAGAATTATCAGTTGTTGCATTTAGCAGGGTAAACGCCCATAGTGCCTAGACTGGTACCAGCTACAGGGCTGCCTTCAACAAGCCGCACTGTAGTCGGTGGAGAGTGTTAAAATAACTCAGTCAACAGATGTCCGAGTGGGCATGATTGCGATCTGGGTGTGTAAAATTCTCGTAAATGGAGGAATTTGAACCCACCCTACATCTTGTACATGTACCCTAGTTCAAAAATTGTGTCACACTCGCAAGAGAGTATACTCATCGGAAAATTAAATGACAATGTAATGCCACAGTAAGTTAAATTGGTCTAGCTGACGGGGTTTGTGAAAACCTTGCAGTTCTGGAAGTAATAGTCTGACCTTGAGAGTAGAACTGATGTGGGCTGCAGTGAGCGTGTTCTCCTTCTGCTCCTGGGCCGCAACGTTAGCCTCTGTTGCCAGCCTTTTTATAAACATCATGTAGTCTAGAAAGATCTGCCGCAAACAAGAAGTGCATACAAAGGTTGGGAAGTGAAAATGGAAAAGAAGAGTCAAACATTTAGGACTCTAGTCTTAAGTATGAGAGTCCCAAAACTAGTATTTAATAGGTTTCTTTAATATTTAACCAGTTCGCGCCGGGATTATTTTAACAACGCCGAGCCGACGGGCGGGATTATTTTTAACGAAACTCGATCCGAAGCGTGTTCAGGCTGATAGTGCCGGGAAGCACACCCACACATTTCCGGCCTTGCGCGCTGCTGACATACATTTCCGAACTTGAACTTGGCGTGTTTATGCGTCATCCGTTTTGAATTTGGGGAAAACTTTGCGTTTATATACGTCATCCGGCGCGAACTGGTTAATAAAGTTTCTTGACTTTTGTTATTAAATGAAAACTTATTTTATTTTTAGTAGGACCTAAATTTCATTTTCTTAAGTGGCTTCGGGGAATTGATTTTGGGAAAGAGAAGTCAAGTCCGAGAACTATTTGGTTGATAGTTAGGTTCCAACAGCAAAAGATTCTGCCGTTGAATAATATTATTATTACTAGTATTAGTTATACTAGGTCAGGGAATCCGAGGGTTGACTGCCATGCCATATCGTAACAAGTCAATAGCATTTACTTACTACTGTCTAATTAGTTGAAACAAAAGCTATTGTTTTTTCCTGAATCGAAGCGAAATAAAGTCAAGTTTCAATTTTTAATTGGCGTGACTTCCGATATTTTCTTTAAAGCAGGAAACAAGAGGAATATTCAAAAAGGTAAAAATATCTAAAACGTTAATTTAGCTACCTTGAGTCTGCTGAAACCAAAACTAGCAGAAGCGAATACAACTTGCAACTATAATCTATATAGTCCGAGTTACTGGACTTTAGTTATCGCTCTTTTAACATTTGGACATCATCTGGCGCTACTAGTAGCTCTAGTAGCGCCAGATGATGTCCAAATGTTAAAAAAGCGATAACTAGAGTAACTCGGACTAAATCTATATCATCAAGCCACGGTCAAATCATGACGGAATAAAAACTAACACCGTTACCGGCCCTACCTACCAATAAATCTGCATTTTTTCCCAAGCGAACATTTGGTTGGGTCTTTTTGATGATTGTCTTGACTTTCGACCTTGAAAACTTTCTCTTCATCTTGATTTTATAGACAAATATTATATTTTTTCAAGCCGAGTACTACACTAGTTAGCATAAATTGCCTATGTTTTATTTTGTTAATTTCTTGTAGATAGTCAGATCCCCGCAACTAACTGTAAGAGTCTGGGAGTCTGACGTTTTCTAAACACCACTTTCGTTTAAGATGTAGCATTTGGTAATTGTAATGTATTTGGAACGGAACCTGTGTTTTGTAAACAGCCTAATATTCTAGAGGGCGCTATTTATGAGGACCGTAAATTTCATATGCCGTTATCCAAACTACAACTGTGTCTCAGTATGCTTTCGTTAATGCAGTTTTGTTTTGCAATTGTATATATGGAACAGAGCCAGTGTTTAATAAACGGTTAAATATTCTAGAGGGCGCTATTTGTGAGGACCGTAAATTTCATATGCCGTTATCTAAATTACAACTTTGTCTCAGCTGTGCTTTCGTTAATGTTTTTGTTTTGCAATTGTGTATAATGGAACAGAGCCTGTGTTTAATAAACGGCCTATTATTATAGAGGGCGCTATTTATGAGAACCGTAATTTCATATGCCGTTATCCAAACTACAACTGTGTCTCAGCTATGCTTTCGTTAATGCAGTTTTGTTTTGCAATTGTGTATATAGAACAGAGCCAGTGTTTAATAAACGGTTAAATATTCTAGAGGGCGCTATTTATGAGGACCGTTAATTTCATATGCCGTTATCCAAACTACAACTTTGTTTCAGCTAAGCTTTCGTTAATGCAGTTTTGTTTTGCAATTGTGTATAATGCAACAGAGCCTGTGTTTAATAAACGGCCTAATATTCTAGAGGGCGCTATTTATGAAAACCGTTAATTTCATATGCCGTTATCCAAACTACAACTTTGTTTTAGCTAAGCTTTCGTTAATGCAATTTTGTTTTGCAGTTGTGTATAATGGAACAGAGCCAGTGTTTAATAAACGGTCAAATATTTTAGAGGGCGCTATTTATGAGGACCGTTAATTTCATATGCTGTTATCAAAACTACAACTTTGTTTCAGCTAAGCTTTCGTTAATGCAGTTTTGTTTTGCAATTGTATATAATGGAACAGAGCCTGTGTTTAATAAACGGTCTAATATTATAGAGGGCGCTATTTGTGAGGACCGTTAATTTCATATGCCCTTATCCAAACTACAACTTTGTTTCAGTATGCTTTCGTTAATGCAGTTTTGTTTTGCAATTGGAACAGAGCCTGTATTTAATAAACGGTCTAATATTCTAGAGGGCGCTATTTATGAAGACCGTTAATTTCGTATGCCGTTATCCAAACTACAACTTTGTTTCAGCTAAGCTTTCGTTAATGCAGTTTTGTTTTGCAATTGTGTATAATGCAACAGAGCCTGTGTTTAATAAACGGCCTAATATTCTAGAGGGCGCTATTTATGAGAACCGTTAATTTCATATGCCGTTATCCAAACTACAACTTTGTTTTAGCTAAGCTTTCGTTAATGCAATTTTGTTTTGCAGTTGTGTATAATGGAACAGAGCCTGTGTTTAATAAATGGCCTAATATTTTAGAGGGCGCTATTTATGAGGACCGTTAATTTCATATGCCGTTATCCAAACTACAACTTTGTCTCAGCTTAGCTTTCGTTAATGCAGTTTTGTTTTGCAATTGTGTATAATGGAACAGAGCCAGTGTTTAATAAACGGTCAAATATTTTAGAGGGCGCTATTTATGAGGACCGTTAATTTCATATGCTGTTATCAAAACTACAACTTTGTTTCAGCTAAGCTTTCGTTAATGCAGTTTTGTTTTGCAATTGTATATAGATGGAACAGAGCCTGTGTTTAATAAACGGTCTAATATTATAGAGGGCGCTATTTGTGAGGACCGTTAATTTTATATGCCGTTATCCAAACTACAACTTTGTTTCAGTATGCTTTCGTTAATGCAGTTTTGTTTTGCAATTGGAACAGAGCCTGTATTTAATAAACGGTCTAATATTCTAGAGGGCGCTATTTATGAAGACCGTTAATTTCGTATGCCGTTATCCAAACTACAACTTTGTTTCAGGTAAGCTTTCGTTGATGCAGTTTTGTTTTGCAATTGTGTATAATGCAACAGAGCCTGTGTTTAATAAACGGCCTAATATTCTAGAGGGCGCTATTTATGAGAACCGTTAATTTCATATGCCGTTATCCAAACTACAACTTTGTCTCAGCTTTGCTTTCGTTAATGCAGTTTTGTTTTGCAATTGTGTATAATGGAACAGAGCCAGTGTTTAATAAACGGTCAAATATTTTAGAGGGCGCTATTTATGAGGACCGTTAATTTCATATGCCGTTATCAAAACTACAACTTTGTTTCAGATAAGCTTTCGTTAATGCAGTTTTGTTTTGCAATTGTATATAATGGAACAGAGCCTGTGTTTAATAAACGGTCTAATATTATAGAGGGCGCTATTTGTGAGGACCGTTAATTTCATATGCCCTTATCCAAACTACAACTTTGTTTCAGTATTCTTTCGTTAATGCAGTTTTGTTTTGCAATTGGAACAGAGCCTGTATTTAATAAACGGTCTAATATTCTAGAGGGCGCTATTTATGAAGACCGTTAATTTCGTATGCCGTTATCCAAACTACAACTTTGTTTCAGGTAAGCTTTCGTTGATGCAGTTTTGTTTTGCAATTGTGTATAATGCAACAGAGCCTGTGTTTAATAAACGGCCTAATATTCTAGAGGGCGCTATTTATGAGGACCGTTAATTTCATATGCCGTTATCCAAACTACAACTTTGTCTCAGCTTTGCTTTCGTTAATGCAGTTTTGTTTTGCAATTGTATATAATGGAACAGAGCCTGTGTTTAATAAACGGTCTAATATTATAGAGGGCGCTATTTGTGAGGACCGTTAATTTCATATGCCCTTATCCAAACTACAACTTTGTTTCAGTATGCTTTCGTTAATGCAGTTTTGTTTTGCAATTGGAACAGAGCCTGTATTTAATAAACGGTCTAATATTCTAGAGGGCGCTATTTATGAAGACCGTTAATTTCATATGCCGTTATCCAAACTACAACTTTGTTTTAGCTTTCCTTTCGTTAATGCAGTTTTGCTTTGCAATTGTGTATAATGCAACAGAGCCTGTGTTTAATAACCGGCCTAATATTCTAGAGGGCGCTATTTATGAGGACCGTTAATTTCATATGCCGTTATCCAAACTACAACTTTGTCTCAACTGGGTTTCGTTCATGCAGTTTTAGAGGGTGCCCGCATCGGCGGCCCAGGCGCGCTGCTTGTCGTGATTACATGTATACGTCTTGCAACCAAGACTAGCTTTGAAACATATACGTACATGCAGCACGTTGCAGTACTTGCTAAGCTTTGCATAGCGCATGCACCGACTGTTGAGTTCGGTCATTCCTTCGATTCTACTTCTTATTTACTACTACTAGCGGCACTCAAAATGGCAAAAACAATGAATAAACAAAAACGGAAGGAGAAGATTAGTCAATCTAGTTCCAGTACCAATCCAGGTGAGGTTTTATCTTTGTTAAAAATAAAAGTTTAACTTTAAAAAGGCTGGATATTTCATTATTTGGCCGGCGCCGACATTCATTTTATTTGACCGGCACGGCACTGCACATCTTTTTACCATAGCAAATTTTGCCTGGTTCTCTGCCTTCATTGTCGTTGTAACTTTATATTCACAAGATGGAAATCAGACCAAATACAATTTTTGACTTTATTTGTATTCGAAAAACTCCACAGAATGATGAAACAGAAAAAGAATATCTGGCACACAAAAACTATTTTTTGGGGAAAAACCCGAAAACAACGCAAGGAGGGGGAGGGGAGGGGGGCGGTGGTCTTAACCACAACGATTCTCGCGGTCGGCATGACATCACCGGGCCTTGTTTCTTGTCTCTTTGGCTAAAACTTTGCTGTTTTTCATCGTTTCTCAAGTAACAAAAAAATAAAATTTGTCAAAAAAATTGATGTGTTCAGTCTGTTTCTGTTGCAGATCGGCTGAAGGGAGCTGGGGGACACAACATGCGCGACAGAGCGACAATCAAGCGACTTAAGATGTACAAGGGAGGTAAACCGACCAGGTAAATACTGCCCGCCCTCGCTGGCCGACTAACGTGATCTCTGGCTACATGGCTACTGGTTTAGCTTCTAACTAGCGCCCTTGATCAAAGATATCGACTAATTTGGAAAACCACCAACGCAGGGCTGCATAACTCCTTTGGTAAAGCACCAGAATGGCAATCCGAAGGTCACTGGTTCAAGTTTCGCCAGTCAATTTTCTTGTTCAAATTTAAAATTGTATTTTAAAAGAATTCCCTTGTTAATTTCATTCAGCTGTGCTTTGACTTTGAGGTGACTGATATTAGTTAGCTGTACCTAAATTTGTGATTGTTGTTGTTTAGGAATGCTGCGGGAAAGATCACCAAGCCAGCGATATTCCAGTCCAAGTTGCCCTCGGGATCTGTGGCGAGGGTGGAACCTAATCGACGATGGTTTGGTAAGAAATGAGATATGTTTATGGGCCAAATGGGCCAACAGGTTGGTAATGTAACTCTCCCAAATGCTGGAAGCATGTATTACTAGACCTCATACGTATGATCTAGAGTGAAATTCTCACTGGTCTAGATTCGCCATCACGGGCCAGCCGCTATTTTTGCTGCTTTCAGGACGCACACGCGAGTATTCACACATGCGTAACTGTCACGTGGGCGTTGTACGCACGCGTGAAAATCGCCCTAGCTACACACGCAAATTATGGCGTCGCACATAAATCAGCATTTTTCCGAGCTTCAGAAGTTCAGTGAATTGTAATTCAACTGAATATATACAAGGTACAGTAAAATAAATATATCTTTATTTTTATTTTTTTGATGGATAGTCTATATTTGCTCCCTTTGGTATTGGCAGTTGATTCGGGGAGCTAATATTACCTAACCACCCTCAAACCTTTTGTATACTATCTCCCAACGGGTCAATAACCAATTTTAAAAAATGGTGTTAAACTGACGCCATGCATTTTTTGTAGGTTTCCTAAATGTTTGAATCTCTGTATTTGTCACAGGTAACACTCGAGTCATCGCGCAGTCCGCATTGCAGACTTTCCAAGAAGAGATGGGCAAAGTCATGAAAGATCCTTATCGAGTTATCATGCGACAGACTAAGCTGCCTATCACACTACTTCAAGAAAAAGCCAAGGTACTTCTAATCCAATACAGTGGAACGTCGCTATAATGAACATCAACGGATCCACACATTTGGTTTAGTATATCGATCGTTATGACGAGTTATGCCTTTTTGCCATTATGGACATATCAAACAAAGTTCAACAAAAAGGGCCGCTATTCAAAGCACCGATGCTAACGTGTTTATGGTTTGTTCTCATTCATTCAGAATGCGAGAGTGCACCTTTTAGACACGGAGAGCTTTGAATCAACATTTGGTCCTAAGAAACAACGCAAGCGGCCCAACCTGAAAGTGTCGGATATGGAGGTAAGTGGATCACTCGTGTCCAAAGCAACTTGTGTGTATAGGTGCATATTTTGGGGAGTATTTAAACTTGGCAAAAAGGTTTTCGAATATTGGGTTAATGATCGATTATTTGAGTACTCTGTATTGGGGATAGCCTTATTAGTGAGACAGACAGTCAATACATTTCATGTGGCGTGTCTTTGACTGTTCAAGTAACACCGTGTAAATTACACCTAAAGAGCAAGTGTTTAACCATGCCTATTTCCTTATAGGGTCTTCTTCAAACGGTAGAAGATTCCACTGATAAATACGATGAGGAAAAAGACAAGGACCTGGTAACGGAGGACGATGGAGTCAGGCCGGAGGTCCGGGAGTGGATTTTTGGAGCTGGGCAGTCGAAGAGGATATGGAATGAGTTATACAAGGTGTAAAATAAACTTCAGATTGATAAAATATTGTTCAAAGTAAATAAAGAAATCGGCAAGGAGGGACTCGAACCTGCGACCTCCGGAATAAAATAAAAATAAATTTTCTAATTTGATAATGTCACTCTTAATCAGGTGATTGACTCATCGGATATCTTAGTACAAGTGCTGGATGCCAGGGATCCCATGGGTACCAGGTCTAAGTTTGTCGAGACTTATCTCAAGAAAGAAAAGCCGCACAAGCACCTGATCTTCGCGATGAACAAAGTGGACCTTGTGCCTACATGGGTCACGGTAAGCATGGTATACATTATATTCCTAAACCGTACTGATAGCTTTACATATATAAAAACTCATTTTTCCTCAGTTTTAAATGTCAACAAGTTTACTCTTTTTTTCTCCCATAGAAACGTTGGGTGGCTATTCTTTCTGCCGAATACCCCACGCTTGCGTTCCACGCCAGCGTAAAAAACCCGTTTGGCAAGGGCGCCCTCATCCAACTCCTGAGGCAGTTTGGCAAGGTAGATTCACATAGTTCGCTATATTGACTAACTCATTTTATATTTGTTCCAGCGTTTATTGGGGTGTTTGTCTGTTTGTTAGTTTGTTAGCTAGCAGGATTCTAGAAATGTAATGGAGAGATTTTAACAAAACTTGGTGGGTAGATACCTTATGGGCCAAGGACGATTGCAATCAATTTTAAAATTGATCTGGATCTAGATCAGGACTCTTGATCACTTTGAATGATTTTTTTTACGATGGCGCGGATTTTTGCGTTTGGGCGCATTATTGTGGGTGGGGCGCATTTCTGTGGTTGGGCGCATTTTGTGATTGGGGCGGCAGTCTGCGCTCTACCGAGTGCCTTTCTTTCTAGTAGCATAATTTTTAGATATTAATTTGTCTTCATTAGCTCCACATTGACAAGAAGCAGATCAGCGTTGGTTTCATCGGTTACCCGAATGTTGGCAAGAGCTCCATCATCAACACACTGCGGGCCAAGAAGGTTTGCAAAGTAGCACCGGTACCCGGCGAGACCAAAGTCTGGCAGTACATCACGTTGATGAGGCGCATCTTTCTAATCGATTGCCCCGGGGTGGTCTACCCGACTGGGGACACAGAGGCTGAGATTGTCTTGAAGGGAGTGGTGAGTTTTGGGGCAATTGATGTGCATCGAGTTCGGTTGCTCAGGCTAAACGGATTGAAAGCTTTTATTGTGGACTTGAATCTTAAGTTAAAATGGAGTATCATTGCTTGTTTGTTTTCTCCCAAGGTTCGCGTTGAGAGATGTGAGACGCCTGAAGATTACATCCCTGTCCTCCTTGATAGGGTCAGACTAGAATACATGAGGAAGACCTATCGCCTGACTGACTGGACCGATCCCACGGACTTCCTGGAGAAAGTTGCTCAGAGAACAGGCAAACTGCTCAAGGTCAGAAACCCAACCCATTATGCAATATAGTGCTTTTTACAGCGAAAACCTGCTGAATATACTAGTATTATGTGCAATGTACATCACCTGAACATTTGGTTTGTAATTCTGTTTTTGTCAAGGAAGAAATTTCACGCTAAGCTATTTGTTTGTGCTAATTAAGTAGCTTCATAAAATTGGCCCTAGGTGCCTCCAATCAAAGTGTTTGAGAGAAACCTGGCTTTCTGCATGTACTTATCCATATACTCTTGCTTCACCTGAATCCTGATTACATGTATTAGGGTGCAGAACCGGACATTCGCACCGTCGCCAAAATGGTTCTGAACGACTGGCAGCGAGGAAAAATCCCGTTCTTTGTCAAACCTCCCAACTGTGAAACTGTGAGTATTTCACAAGTATGAGCCATAAGACTTAAGACTTAAGGCTTAAGGCTTTAAATACAAATACACAGCAAATTGGACATCATTCGATTCAATTCCATTCAGGTTTATTAATCATGAGGCATTAGCTGCTCAATTTTGCACAGTGTTCTGCTTAAAGGTAGTATAACACCATTGATAGATGTGTAACCAACTGCAGACAAAATGTGAACGAATTTTATTTGATAAAGCAGGGGTAGTATTTTAAAAAGTCGGGTCCGACCATCATTGGAAATCGCTACAAAAATTGCACTTTTTATTTGACTTTTGCAAATGTTTTACACTACCTTTTAAGCTTTTCTCCGATTTTGATATTTTTTCAGACAGTTTGTTGCTGTTGTGAATATTCGAAGACTGTTCTTATTTTTTACAGAATCCAGACGTCGAGAAAAAAGAGACAACAGAAAAGAAAAAGGCATCAGACGATAATGATACCTATACGACAGTCGGACCTCCAGAAACGTACACCGCCGGCGAAACTACGCCAGACGTAGCAGTGAACGAAGCTACTGCAACCGAGAAACCCAAAGACGTCACGGAGAGTCAATCGGTGTCGGTAGTCCAACAAGACTTCGGCAGTATCAGTGTCGGGGTCGACTTCGCCGGTGACGATCTCCAGCCTGATGGTAGTAGAGAAGGGAGCCCTAGTGTGGTGGTAAGCGAAGAAGACGCTGAGAGCACTCTAGAGGCTAGCGTCGGAGAGCCCGACGCAGAAAACCCCGAGCTCCTTATTGAAGACCAAGCCGACACGACTCCTTCGAAGGACGGGAGGAAGTCCCGAACGAAGACTCGGAAACTCAAAGTGCCCTCTATGCAGAAGATGATAGCCAAGTATAAGTCCAGCGCGCCCAACGCGCAGTCGGCCAATATTGGCGTGACCGCGTTTGGAGTGAACGCTTTCCTCAGCCAAGACAATCAAAGGATGTTGGCCAGCGTGCAGGCCGCGAGGAACCGCGAGGAGTCCGGAAAGACAGACGGAGGCTCTAAGACAAAGTCGTCGAAAATGAAGCAAGGTAATAAACGCTGTACTTGACGTTTCGATAAGACATTTTGAATGTCATGTGTACATGTTTACATGTTTAACCAGTTTGGCCGGAACCCGTCTCAGATTGAGGTTCATAAGGAACAATCCTGCACATGGGCTCGGTCAATGTCAAAATAATCTCGGTGCAAACTGGTTAAAGGCATGTAGGATCGTTTGTTTTTGTATGCATTTTGTTCATTTTTCCCACCATAACACCACTCAAATCACAGACTGTTCCAAACTAAGATATATCAGCTCGGTTCCATAATCTGGAATCAGTTCCATAATCTGGAATCAGTTCCTTAATCTGGAATCAGTTCCATAATCTGGAATCAGTTCCATAATCTGGAATCAGTTCCTAACATAAACGGTCGGGTACTCGAGTACCCGGCTCTGATGCGCAGCCCTAAAAAACAAATGTTGTCAACAATTTCAGCTGGACGCTCCTTCCTGAAGCTGGACAAATTTAGGGAGACGGAAGAGGACAAGAGATCTAAGATGAGGAAACGGTACTTTGAAACGGAAGATGATGACGAAGACGACGGAAGAAAAGCCAAAAAGAATAAGAGTCTTAATTCCAAAGAGGTGAGAAACTAGTATTGATATTAAGCTCCTCAATTCTAAATCTGAGTCCTTAACCCTAATTCCCTCCCCATTTGTTGTTACAAATATTCTGAATCCTTTGAAATCCTCTGATTCTATGTTAGTCCTGAAAAATGTCTCATTTAATTTTGCCAGAACCCCTCACATTTGAATTCTTTCACCTTTTTATTTTCTCTACCCCCAGCGGAGGCGAGCTGAAAGGAGCACACAGTCTAAGAAGACAGGCCAGCACTTCTACGCAACGGCCAATGTGAAAAACAAGAACCGAGATAGGAGTCAAGACGCCAACGCTAGACCAAGAAAAGGAGCTAAACAGAGGAGATAATGAATATATCATATCTATAGCAGAGTTGTAACGAGTCACTGATGTTTGTGAGTCGAGTCATTTTGAGAGGTTACTCGAGACGAGTCACGGTGTCGAGTCACGTAGTCGGGTGGGAAACTCATTAGTTGCCATTAAAATATTGTATTAAAATATTGTATTATCTGAACGAATATACAGGATTCACAGAGCTAAATCTTCATCAGGTTAATTGTCAAGCATCTTTTCCTTTTTTAGAATTTTTGCTGCTTCAAATGATAAAAATTCACAACTTTTAACTTTAAGTATTGTTGAAATATATCTCATCATAGACCCTTTTGACCATGTAATTTGTTTCAAATGATAAAACTGAAGCAATAATTGAAAATGGCTTTACTTTGAATTAAAACCAAGGTAGGATACAACATTTATGTTCTTGTTTTTTTCGCGATCACCGTCAGGCGATTACAATTTTAATTGTTTTAATAAAATTCAATTTTTAGGAACAATCGTAGGATATATAGCGCAATCATTTTGCTGGATGCCTAGAATCATTATTTACTTTCAAATAAGTAAGATATTTCATAATAATTCGGTAGTAAACAATTTTTGAGATCTGCAAATGGTGTATACTACCTTCAAGATTATAAATTAAAATTACACACAACTTTTGTGTAAATTAACCTAAATCATTTATTTCGTTGAATTTGGAATAAATAATTTGAAGTAATTGATAAATGTATTGAAATCATTCTTATTTAGTGTTTCAAAATGAACAAAGAAATTGGCAAGGCAGGACTCGAACCCGCGCTCTTCCAAAATGGTCAGTATCTTTGTTTGAGGGCGCTAGTCAGCAGTCATAAGTGCCAGAGTGTCATGTGGCCAGGGATCATGCCCGATTTCACAATACAGCCTGGGAAGCGACATTATCTTACAATACACAAATAAACCACTGAGCTATCTTGCCCTATGTTAAGGAGGACGGTGTACATGTATATGCGAACAGATTAACCAGTTCGCGCCGGATGACGTATATAAACGCAAACATTTCCCCAAATTCAAAACGGATGACGCATAAATTCAAGTTCGGAAATGTCTGTCAGCAGCGAGCAAGGCCGGAAATGCGTGGGTGTGCTTCCCGGCACTATCAGCCTGAACCCGCTTCGGATCGAGTTTCGTTAAAAATAATCCCGCCCCTCGGCTCGGCGATGTTAAAATAATCCCGACGCGAAGAAGCCTAACAACAATGGTTGTGTTCATATTGCGCGTGTGCATTTTTTGTGAATTGGGCACTTTTTTAAACGTACCGCATTGCATATATAATATGCTAGAGGGCACTTTACACGGGGCCGCGCACTGAACTGATCGAGACATTGCTGGAGTGGATAAATGCACACGATTATTAATTTGGGGGTGCGAGATCGAACCCCTTAAAATCATTAATTACAAAAAGAAATCTTATTTTTTGGTTCGTATAAAAGTTGGTCGTCATTTGCAACATTTTTTAAAACAAATTTGTGGAATGGATGACTTGTTTTCAAGGAAAATAACGTTTATTTTTTCCTTATTTTTCTACGATACTCGACATTCATCTGGTTTGTGTTATTCTTTATGAAATTAACTTGAACAAACTTTTCTCGAGTTATGTTTTTGCAAACTATAGCCTAGTACTAGGCCTACTCATAGGGCGCTTTGTTAAATAGTTGGACAGGTTTTAAGACCAGAATTATGGAGGAATTGTTTCATAGCGAATGTAGTACCCAAACGTCAAATTTGAATGTTTCTTGAGGAGTTTTCTCTAGACGTTTTGAAGCAATCTCATTTTTAGACACAATTAGTGAAAGAAAAAAAAGCTTTTAACCCGAGTGTTTTATTCGTATTGAAAACCTTATTATCTTGGTGACGTGCCTGCTATCTGTGTAGCGCGCCCTCTTTGGAACAAACACTTTTTAAACTTTTTAACTGAGTATTAAAATACTGGTTTCATTCGCGCTTAAAGCACAAACGCGTTTTTTTTTCAAACTTTGTCTTATTTTCACATGACATTTCTCTATATTCATCTAGGTTGTGCTACTAATAACATTACATCCAGTAAGTGCACGAAATTTAAATTGAACACAAAGAGTGTTTCTGGATTTAATAAGCTGTCCGAGTCGCAAACGACGGAGGGCGTTGTGTTTAATAGTTGGACCTATAGGATGCACCAGCCTAATTCAAGCCCCATTGAAAACAGTGTAAAATCAACAATGTTCACGACCAAGTTTCATGCACACCGACATCACTGGGGTTTCTCAAACAACAATCAGATTATTGTCTTGGTCTTTATCTTTCCATTTATTTTCAATTTTTAGTAGGTTAGCCAATTACCTTTTTTAATATTCACACCAAAAGAAACTCACCTCCCGAAAAGTGATACTTCCCGAGCCTGCAAACAGCCATTTTACAAATAGCATCCCTCCACGTTCTAGGGCAATTAGGACCCATTTTTCAACCGTAGTTTTGTCAAGTCTGCCCTCAGATTGAAGCTAAAAAACCAGGGAGTTGATCCTATGCTATATTTACACAATCCCACCATTTCTTTCACCAAACGGCATTCTTTTTGAAAAGAAATTGTGGGGGGCACATTTCATGCAGATGACCTCGCGTAGAAATTCTCCTTTCAATTAGGGTGGTGCACCCATCATGGTTCGACAGGTTTTAAGACCCAAATTATTCCTTTGGTCCTATAGCCTAGCCTGATTCAAGCACACCGCATTTTCCTTATTTTTCAATTTTTTTTATTCGATATTCATCTGGCTTGTATTATTCATTACATCCAAATGATATTTCTTGATTGTGTGACTTACATTTTATTATTTACACGTGGGGTTGATATTGTGATTTATTAATTTCTGCTCAGTGCAGTTTAGACCACATAATTGTTTTTCTGGAAACTAAGGTTTTCTGGAAGGAATTCCACATCTGGATACTAAGACTCCATGAACAAACCCTAACTCGAAAACTTTGCTCTAAATTAAAGTTGTTTTCCCAAAGGATTCAAAATCGGCGACAAAAACATTTTGCTTTTGTACTTTGTATTAATATTATTAAACGCATGTTTTTTCCATGAGTCAATGACTGGTACCAACCAAAATGTTGTAAATTCTAAGTATATCGGAGGAAACCAGTGAAATCCAACATGTATGGCGGCTTGCCAACCTGTCGCGTGTTTTCTCGAAGAGGTCCTAAAATCTCGTCTTTGCTTTAGTGTTCAAACGTGCGATTCTCTTCAAACTTTTGTCAACTTGGAACAGAACGAATCGTCTTCACTTGGTGATATTTTTGCATCGTGATGTTTTGTAGTTATTAAGTGAAACGCCAGATTTCGACGAGCTTTCTGTGACCGTAGGAACCCACGTGTGCGTTGTGGTTTCGTTTATACGTGTGCATATATCCATTATTCATACACTAGTTTCGCGCGCGTTGTGACTGGCCGCACAATCATTTCGCGGGAAATTTGATGTGTACGCTGCGGACTGCGGTGATACTCCCCGAGTGCGCCTAGCCTGTTTTCATCTACTTTGCTGGTCGTGTTTGCGGACAAGATCAGTGCAGTCTCAGATCAGCAGCAGAGAAAACTCATCGGTGACACTGTGACAGCCATGGCTGCTACGCTTTATTTAGAAGATGGGACAAGTTTCAGAGGAAAGCTTTTTGGAGCAAGTGTCAGCATTCCTGGTGAAGTTGGTAAGCGTGTATTGCATGACGTTATTTATTGTATTTGCCAGCGAATTGTGAAGTTTAGGACCAGTATTTGAATCATAACAATGATGGTAATATTTAGCCGGCAGGCTAGGCACATGTGTTGTGAGTGGTTTTTTTTAACAATAAAATTGTTAGTACTAATTTCATGTGTCACTACAGTACTATACTGTAAGTGTAACCATAATAATTTCAAATGCAATTTCAGACTTTATTTCTCTTCTTAAAAAAACCCAACCTTTGAATCT
Organism: Crossaster papposus; assembly: GCA_037893245.1. NCBI lineage: Eukaryota > Metazoa > Echinodermata > Asteroidea > Velatida > Solasteridae > Crossaster > Crossaster papposus. Next base: position 1,585,901 of record JBAIAA010000193.1, read on the forward strand.
GCTAGTGCTAGGCATGATTGATACAGGCCTATTGCTTCGAATGTGTATGTAATTTTGTTTAAAGAATTTTTGTTTTATCGATTTATAATGACTTTTGCAACCTTAAACAAATATCCCAGTTTTCTTTGGATTTTTTTTAACATTACAACATTTGTTTTTGTACTACTAGTACTAGGCCTACTCCTGTATTAACAAGTTTAATTTTTTTTCTTTTTTCTCCCTTTTTCCCTTAGTTTTCCAGACTGGAATGGTTGGCTATCCAGAATCTCTGACCGACCCGTCGTACAAGTCACAGATTCTTGTCCTGACCTACCCACTGATCGGAAACTATGGCGTCCCGCCCCACGATCGCGACTCCCTCGGCCTGCCCAAGTGGTTCGAGTCAGAGAAGGTGCACGTCTCGGCGTTGGTTGTTGGCGAGTTATCGGATAAGTACAGCCATTGGGCAGCTGAGAAGTCCCTCGGTGATTGGCTGAAGGAATACAACGTCCCAGGAATATCAGGTAATTAAGTCATATGTCTGGTCAAAACGTAAATCTCCTATTGATTGCCATATGTTATTGTTTTGATTATTTGCGTTGTCCATTTTTCATTTAAAGGTATTGACACCAGAGCATTAACCAAAAAAATCCGGGAAAGTGGAACTATGCTTGGAAAGGTAAAATATGAAAACTTGCTTGTAATTTCTCCTTCACAATACTTGTTGTGTCAGAGCCCTCAGGTTTTGTACACAGAAACTCGGATGATTTCTTTGTTAATTTACCTTTTTTGCAGATTGTTGTCGAAGGTACGAACCCCGAGTCGGTGCCATTTGAAGATCCCAATCTCCGTAACCTGGTCGCTGAAGTTTCCTTAAAGGTAACCCCAAATAATTGATGTTTAAACTTAGGTGAATTATCTTCAAATTTGCTATTGATCATACCCAAAATATCGGGTAAACAGTACCCTCGCAAAAATGGCTTATTTATGCAGGACCAAGCATAAACAATGCTGGGTACAGCCTATGAACAAGACACAAATAATGCATTCTGAAAAATCAACCAACACTTTTTTCCATTCATCCTCAATCTTCAGAAATTCTTCAAAAACTGTTCCAAAGATTTTGGAGGATTGAGAAAAATAAGGATTAAAAACAAATTTTATCAAAAAAATGTTGCAGGGTTTTGTTCTTTGAGGCAAAATGTGAGGCAAAAATGAAATGCAAAAATGAAAGGCAAAAATGAAAAAGAAAAAAAAAAAAACCCTGAAATTTGAAACACTATTCTAAAACATTTTTGTATAGAAATCTTCAAATTTTTCCACATCCAATTTAATTTGCGAATTAAAGAAAGTTGAACACCCCCCTTACCTAGACGTCATCCCATGCTGATTTCTTGAAAGGCATCTTGCAGAGTACATGTATTTGTATTTATTACGATTATTGTTTCTTCTGTTTTTAGGAGCCGAGAATCTTGAATCCCAAGGGCTCAGTCAAAATCGTTGCCTTGGATACGGGTATCAAGTTCAACCAACTTCGACTTTTAGCCGAGTGCGGTGCATGTATTGAGGTAGTGCCCTGGAATCACCGACTCAACAGTCAAGGTAGACCGTAGACGCTGTACATACATTAACCTTAACCCTCCTTAATCCTCCAAAATCCTCGGTGCAGTTTTTGAGGATTAGGGATGAATTGAAAAATGCCAGTTGATTTTGAGGGACTCAATGAGTCGAATTCCTAGATCTTTTTTTGATAGTTGCTAAAGGTATACTTTCCTTTTTTATTTTACCATTCGAAATCAAGACTATGATGGCCTTTTTCTGAGCAACGGACCGGGCAATCCCGAGATGTGCGCTGAATCCATCAAGCATATCCGACGTATTCTTAACGAGCCCAACCCCAAACCGGTGTTTGGTATTTGCCTCGGTCATCAGCTCATCTCCTTGGCTCTGGGAACAGGCTCCTTCAAGATGAAGTAAGTCTCAACTTAGAAAGAAACGAAAAAACAAAAGAGTGGTTTTTGCCGACATGCATTTTTTTTAGATTCAGCATGAAGGACATTATAAGTGCTGTGCAACTAGTACAAATAACTAGTCGACTAGTTGTGTGATAAACAGTGGCCAACTGACTAGTGGTATATTTAGGTAATGCCAACAGTCATGGCAAACAAAATGAAGATTGTGATGCTGTGAACATGAGTATCAACAAAAACAGCTCCTGAAAGCCTGCAAAGGTGCTACTTTTATCCGGATTTTGTCCTACAAAGGTTTATTTTTGTACTTTTTCGCATGGGTCTGCTTAAAAAGCCTGCTTGCTTGAAAGTTTTTAGCTGTAAATAAATTACTGAATTTTGTAATTTTGTTCGCCGTACCCGTCACAGATACGGCAATCGTGGCCACAACCAGCCCTGCACCCACAATGGCACAGACCGCTGCTACATCACCACCCAAAACCACGGCTTTGCCATCGACCCCTCTAAGCTGCCCTCTGATTGGTCCGTTCTGTTCACCAACGCCAACGATGCGACCAATGAGGGGATCGTTCACAACGCCAGACCGCTGTTTGCTGTGCAGTTTCACCCAGAGAACATGGGTGGACCGCGGGATTTGGAGTTTCTTTTCAACATTTTTGTCGACACTGTTAGGGATCACAAAGAAGGCATAGCAAGCCAAAAGTGAGTAAAATTACTTTTGATGAAATTAAAATACATTTATACATATCTCTGACTTTTTGTCATTCCTATTGTTCGAGAAGCCTTGAAGTGGGTGGTTTTAACACCAACTTGATTTAAACCCTTTTTACAATTGTCACATTAGTAACAAAGATCACATTTGCTATCCAATAAATAACCAACCAAAATACTGTTGAAAAGCTTCCTTGATGTAAAGATATTAATGATTCTAAACTTCCTGTGAAAAAACAAAACTACAAAATTATTAAAAAATATCTTACTTTAAGTGGCTAATCATCTCAAAGCATCCTGTGAAATCATGACACCAGGGGCCAATTTCATAGAGCTGCTAAGCAAAAAAAATTGCTTAGCACCAAAAATCTTCCTCATTAAAAACAGGTTACCAGCCAAAATTCTACGTGTTTTCCATGCTAAGCAAAAAAACAGCTGATTATCAATCCAGAACAATAAAGATCAGGTGAAAATTTGGTCTGTAACCTTGTTTTTGCCAAAGACAAAATGTCATGCTAAGCAAATTTTTGTGCTTAGCAGCTCTATGAAATTGGGCCCTTGCATGCTGTCGCCTTCAACAATAGTTGCATCAATTTCCAACGATGATCGGCCAACCAAAACAAATTAATACTAAATATCGTTAGTCCATATTTTGTTTGGAATTTTTTTAAATACCTGTAAACAGACGCAAGCCTTCTAGTCCGATTTCGAGACCTGAATTCCCCGGTGTTTCTAAATTGCTGTTTTATCGGAAGTATGTGGGGTTTTCCCAGTTTCTATGAAAATAGGTCAGTGTAACAGTATGTATGAGAAACAACACTTTTAAGTTGTGTGGCCTTAATTGGCTGTTTCTCATAGGGGAATACCCATTTTAGATCTTGCAGTGAGTCAATGTAAATTACTATCAAATGCGAATATTAGGAACTGATAAACGTGAGTCTATCATGGTAATCATAAGTATTCAGGCTTATGGGACTAATTTTGTCTAATTTCTAATATTAAAGGTGGGATACACCATATGCAGATATCAAATAAGATTGTGTAAATATTCTTGAATTTGTTGGTTTCAATTACAGAATGTCCATTCGTGAACGTATCCACACAGCCATGATGTTCAAGCCATTGCCTGGTACCCCGACTGCCGATAACCCACCCAGGAAGGTTATGATCCTGGGTTCGGGGGGCCTGTCTATTGGCCAGGCTGGTGAATTTGACTACTCGGGATCGCAGGTAAAGCTACAATTTGCATTGCAATTTGTCCGACTTTGTAAGATGAATTTTGAATCGGGGTGATTAGGAAGATACAAAACTATTTGCAACTATCTAACATGTAACCGACCAAATTATTTGTTGAAAAGCTTGTTTGTTTTAAAGATATTAAAGACAGTTTAGTTGAGTATGGAGCACAAGTGTTATGAGTAGAGAACATGCCAAATGTGGCTTATGATGCTGTGGACAAGGGTGAGTATCAACAAAAACTACTCCTAAAAGCCTGCAAAAGTCCTACTGTTATCCTGATTTTGTCTTCAAAGTCCTACCTTTGTCCTGGTTTTTTGAACATTTTTATCCTACTTTTAACTCTGGGTCTTCTTTTTCATAATATTTCTCATCCAATTGTCAGTTAAATAATTGTTTGAGGTTAACATTTCCCGAGCCCGGTCATTTATCGTTTCTGTTGATTGATTTTTCAGGCCATCAAAGCTCTAAAGGAGGAAGGGATACAAACGGTTCTAATCAATCCAAACATTGCCACAGTACAGACGTCAAAAGGCATGGCAGACCGCGTCTATTTCCTACCAATCACTCCAGAATATGTCGCACAGGTTAGTTGGACCTTGGTTTATTCAAATTATAAATGAATAGAAAATAAGTTTTTCAGAGGAGGGAGAAATATACTCTCTTATACTGCAGAATTGAGGTTCATACTCGACGCAAACGCACATTTGTTTTCCCCGCTGCGAATTTGCAAAAGTATTCGTATGAACAAATTGTAACCGCATGCAACATCTAAAAGTGTATTTTTGCCATTGACAGGTTATAGAGAGCGAACGGCCCGACGGAATCCTCTTGAATTTTGGCGGTCAGACCGGCCTGAATTGCGGTGTCGAGCTGACTGCCTCTGGCGTTCTGGACAAATACAACGTCAAGGTGTTGGGCACGCCGGTCAGATCCATCATCAACACGGAGGATCGGAAGATATTTGCCGACAAGATGGCGGAGATTGAGGAGAAGGTTGCGCCCAGCCAGGCAGCATACACTGTTGACGAGGTTAGTAATTGATACAAAACTGTCAGGTGTATGATTGCACAGGATTCTTGAGACTCTGGGCCTTTTCATCTTTGTCTTAGGCTTGAGCTTGAGGTGTCTTTAGGCTCCCAACTGCGGGAACTCCAGCCACATTCTGGTGCCTGTTGTGCTTCAGAAACATTCAATCAGTTGATATGAACCCAAAAGTTTGAATATTTTTATTTGCACCCATTTCTATTTTGCTACTCAGTGATTCGGAAATTGGAGCTGGAGCCGAAGCAAAGGTTTAACAAAAACCTATTATTGACTTACAGTTAATGGGATAGTATACCTTTTTCTACTATCAAAAATGAGTAACTATCCAAATTATGCTTGAACAGTTCAAAATTGAAATCTTATAATAGTATTATCTCGGAGTATGCAACATTTACAGAGCTAAAACTTTGTCGGGTTGTTTGTCAAGCACTTTTCTTTAAATTTTGAGCGCTTTAACAGCTTTAAACACTAAAAATGCACAATTGACAAATTATATGGTTTTTTTATGTTTGTAAATGTTTGATATTACCATTAACTGAAATAATGAAGTAACTTTGATCATTTCTTTCAACCGTTCGCAGGCTGTTAAGGCCGCTGAGAATATCGGCTATCCCGTCATGGTTCGCGCGGCTTATGCCCTGGGCGGCCTTGGGTCTGGCTTTGCTAACTCCAAGGCAGAGCTGGTCCCTCTAGCGACCGCTGCTTTCGCTCACACCAGTCAGGTTCTCGTGGACATGTCACTACGTGGATGGAAAGAGGTTGAATACGAGGTGGTCAGAGATGCCTTTGACAACTGCATCACGGTAAGTTGGCTGAAACGTGGTGTGTGTGGTGTACGTATGTGATCTTTTATTACCACATTAAAAAAAAATAGGGGTAAATAGCCACTTGGGAGAGGGGGGGGGGGGATTCTACGTAGTACCGTTTAGCTGTAAAATGCATAAATCACTAAACAAAAATCTTGTATCTTAATCACTTCGCTTTTTTCACCATCTTGTAGAGCAGCAAAATATTGATGTTGGGTATGAAAATCATCTAAATGTTTGTGGAGTTTTGCACCCTGAAGTATCCCATATTCTAGGCATTTATGTTGTACTTTTTTTTTCGCTGCAGGTTTGTAACATGGAAAATGTAGACCCTCTGGGTATTCACACCGGTGAGTCCATCGTGGTCGCCCCTAGTCAGACCCTGACGAACATTGAGTACAACATGCTGCGTACGGCAGCCATCAAAGTCATTCGACATCTGGGTGTCGTGGGAGAGTGCAACATACAATACGCGCTGAATCCACAGTCGCAACAGGTGAGTGGGCAGGTTAACCAGTTCGCGCCGGGATTATTTTAACAACGCCGAGCCGACGGGCGGGATTATTTTTAACGAAACTCGATCCGAAGCGTGTTCAGGCTGATAGTGCCGGGAAGCACACCCACGCATTTCCGGCCTTGCGCGCTGCTGACATACATTTCCGAACTTGAACTTGGCGTGTTTATGCGTCATCCGTTTTGAATTTTGGGAAATTTTTGCGTTTATATACGTCATCCGGCGCGAACTGGTTAAGAAAGAACCATTCATTAACCGAGTTTCTTGGCAATTTTGAATCGTTAGCACTATAATGTCTCACCGCGAAACCTTTAAAAACCTATTTATAAATACCTGGGACAGTTTGGGTATTTCTATTGGTTGATATCCCAACATGCAATTGTTGCTAATAGTTGGTACCCGCTGCACTAAGCGATGACAATGTTGCTATTGATAACCACTTAACCAACCGTGGTAGGTTGTTCCCGAACAGTCGACTAGACTAGTTTAACCATCGCCGACTAGCGTGCGTGCGATCAATCAGTTGAACTCTTATATTGAACAATTTCTCACCCGATTTGAACAATAATTCTTTTTCTAGTATTACATCATTGAGGTCAATGCTCGTCTGTCACGAAGCTCGGCCCTTGCCAGTAAGGCTACTGGTTACCCGCTGGCCTACATTGCCGCTAAGCTAGCGCTCGGTATCCCGCTCCCCAAGCTGACCAACTCGGTGACTGACTCGACCACTGCCTGCTTTGAGCCTAGCCTGGATTACTTAGTGGTGAAAATCCCTCGCTGGGATCTAAAGAAGTTCAGTAAAGTCAGCAAAAAGGTCAGGACTTTCTTAAAAAAAAAAACTTTTTGTCTAGTTCAGAAAGAGATTATGCAATACTTATTTCTGTACGTTTTCCATTCGTATTTATGTGTCATTTTGGTTAAAGTTTATAAAAAATTGTCTTTTATGCAAACTTAAAGTTCAATTCCTATCAAACTTGGGTCATGGATGCATTTATGTAACCTTCATGTAATGGTTGTTAAAGGTCAAGTACTGAGGTCAAAGATCATTTGAGGTCAAATTCTAAAAGAGGCTGGAATTGTGAAATTGGTTTTATTTGAAAACTGTTTTTTTCTCCCCCAGATTGGGAGCTCCATGAAGAGCGTAGGTGAAGTGATGGCAGTGGGGCGTTGTTTTGAAGAAGCGTTTCAGAAAGCGCTGCGTATGGTGAACGAGAATGTCAATGGATTCGATTGGGACATTCAACAAGTTTCAGATGAGGTGCAGTAATTTTCATGAAATGTCATATTCCTCAGGAAAGCAATGTTCAAATGGTACAAAAGCTTAACCAATTTTGTCCATCCTAAGGAATAAATATTCAAATAATTTAGTCGATAGATGGCATGTAACTAGAAATGTAACTAGAAATGTAGCAAAATGTCACACTTTGTGTCCCAATTTTATATTGGGACACTTTATAAGCAACTACTGCTTAACAGTCTCAAATATAGCATAAAAAGACGGCTCAATTTTTTGTGTGAGTCGTATTATTGCCCACGTGTTGATGAAGCATACACAATGCCATTGTGATCGAACCACAACAAATATGGGATTTCAAGTTGGCCCGATTGCTACTGCTGGCCCAGTTTAGTCTGCTCACTGGCAGTCAAATCAAGATACTCACACCAACTTGACCTATCTTTGATTTCTCATCAGATTCTACAAACACCCACCGACGATCGCATCTTTGTGTTGGCAGCCGCGCTCAAGGCCGGCTATTCCATCGACCGCCTTTACGCCCTCACGAAGATTGACCATTGGTTCCTGCACAAGTTACGCAAGATTGTGGACTGCGGCGAGCGGCTAGAGTCGTTGAGAGGCGCAACGCTCACTCGCGACACGCTCTTGGAAGCCAAGCAGTTGGGCTTCTCAGACAAGCAGATTGCTAAGATCATCGAGATGTAAGTTTTATTTTTGATACAGCTTCAGAAAATGCGTATTTTTTTAATGAACAATCCCCTAAATATTTTTCCTTTAAAAAAAAAATCAGGACATTTTCTCCAAATTGCCTCTATACAGGGTAGTCCAAAAAAACAACCAGAACAGCCTATTTAGCAAGTACCCTCCGACCATTAAAACTAGTTTGGATAGATGGAAAATCTTTCTAGATGAAAAATTATAATTATTAAAAATTATGGACACGGGCTAAAACTACTCTTGAACGGAAACTACTCTTGAAAGCCCGCAAGAAGTCAAACTGATATCCTGATTTTGTCCTCTAAAGTCCTACTTTTTGTCGTGTTTGTTTTTTGTTTTTTAAATTGAATCTACTTTTCTTCCACCTTTTCATCTGGGTCTACTTGAAAACCTTAGCTTGCCATGGCTCTTAATGCTTGGTTTGAACTGAGTATTTATCATCTCCCTCTCCCCTTCCTACTCAGGACCGAGTTGGCAGTACGACATGTCCGCCATTCTCTTGACGTCCGTCCTCACATCAAACAGATCGACACGGTGGCCGCCGAGTGGCCCGCGTGCACCAACTACTTGTACCTGACCTACAACGGGGACACTCACGACCTGGATTTCCCCGGTGATTACGTCATGGTTATCGGATCGGGGGTGTACCGTATCGGAAGTAGCGTAGAGTTTGACTGGTGCGCTGTGGGCTGCATTACTGAACTCAGAAGGGTATGTGATATTTATTGTATAGGCCAGTTCTCTTCCTATGCAAAACTGACTCGGGACCAAAACTGACTTGAGCCGAAACTAACTTTCTGATTCCGAAATTGAAATCTTTTGTTATTTTCTTTGACCTTGTGAATCACGTGTTCTTAATAATAATAATAATGCTTATATAACTTTCCATCGTATTAAAGATCTCAAAGTGCTTTACATGCAATTATTACCCCGTTCATCGGCCCCATATTCAGACTCGGTAGTACTAGTGACTCGGACGTTGGTGACTCAAATATAAGTATGTGTAAAATGTGTTGTAAACATTTTACCACAAATGGTAATTTCTACACAGCTCGGGCTCAAAACCGTCATGGTCAACTACAATCCAGAAACGGTCAGCACGGACTACGACATGTGCGACCGTCTCTACTTTGACGAGATCTCTTTCGAGGTTGTCATGGATATCTACGAAATTGAGAACCCTCGCGGCGTCATCCTGTCGATGGGTGGTCAGCTGCCCAATAACATCGCGATGCAGCTGCACCGCCAACAGGTAGGTTCTGGACTGTGTTGATCAAGTGTGGGCCAGTCTTGACACTATAGGTTCTTAGCAGGGTGGTCCTAGACAATCTCAGCGGGGTGACCTTCGATAGTACAGACTTTGTGCCGCATGGCAGCACAGACCTTTCTCTGGTACGCCATCTTGGAAATCAAAGCGAGGCAAATAATGCAAAGAAACATAGTGGATAAAGAGATTGTGTGGTGAACGAGTGGATCTTGCAAAGTAACAGCAGATTAACAATCTTGATGGTGAAAGGATGTTGTAAATTCTCCCGAAACGTCAATTCCCATTCCGGTAGGTCATATCTCATTGCGTTACAAAATAAAGTTACAGTGAAGTAATTAACAACTAACGTTACGCCCTAGCCCCGTCTGACTTTCTATTTTTAGATAAAGATTTCTTTTTAATGAATTAACGTTTTTGTTTGATTAGTGTCGCATTCTTGGCACGTCGCCAGAGAGCATTGATGCGGCGGAGAATCGCTTTAAGTTTTCTCGTTTGCTGGACACCATAGGACTGAACCAGCCGCAATGGAAGGAACTCACCAACTTAAAGGTACGTCTGAACAAATTTGAGTTAATAACTGGTAATTCTCAATACATTGGTGACAGGGTGTTTTTTTTCCTGTTTCTTTTCCTAAACAGTTCTCGGCAACTCAACGTAAGCTTTACGTGTTCTAATAAATGGTCTCCTTTCACGAATAAGGGAATAAAAATGGGGTTGGCCTGGCCGGTTGACCAATAGGAATGGCTTAACTGTCTCGGGCATAAATGTTATTTAAAAGATACAATAATATCTGCTTGGTGAAGTGTGGTACTTTATTTGTTTTTTAATCTAGGCTGCTAAGGAGTTTTGCACGCGAGTGGGCTACCCGTGTCTGGTGCGGCCATCCTATGTACTGAGCGGTGCGGCTATGAATGTCGCTCACACTCATCACGATCTTGAGGCTTATCTGTCTGAAGCAGCGGCCGTCGGCAAAGACCGACCGGTAGTCATCTCTAAATTCATCTTAGAGGCCAAGGTAAGGAGAAATCTTGGCAAACTGATTTGTATTATGGGACGTTTGTTGAATCCTTTACCTTCTATGGATAGCTTAGTCAAGGTGTTTGATTGTTTGACGATTGGTGTGGTTCGCTGCTATCGGCTACCATTGTACTTTTCTCCATTCTTTACAGGAAATTGATGTGGACGCAGTAGCCAAAGATGGCCAGATAGTCGCCATGGCGATCTCGGAGCACGTTGAGAATGCTGGCGTGCACTCGGGTGACGCGACCCTAGTCACTCCGCCACAGGACCTCAACCAGGAGACTATTGACAAGATCTTCACCATCACCACGGCAATCGGCCAGAAACTAGAAGTCAACGGACCCTACAATTTGCAGCTCATCGCGAAGGTTAAACATTGAACTTTGGGTTCAATTCTACACAAACAGTGCAAAACTTAAGAAGAATTTCACATTACAAGTGCAAATAACAGACACAAGTTAATTGTTCAGAACCAATTTTTGTTACTTGTCTATTACAACTGTAACAACCTTTTAAATATGACAAAAAAATTACATCTTTTCATTAAAATATAAATTTTAATATGCACGGTAACAGCACGATGCCAAAAAAGACTATTTGTACTCGTTTATCAACGGCTGAAATTGTATTTAAAATGCACAGGACCTTATAAAAAAATATAAAAAAAAGTTTACAACAATAATCTGGTTGGTTACTTTTTGAATACCTGCAAATTCTACCTTTAAATTTGACATTTTACTATAAATGTTTCCCCAAATTGTTTACCGTTTCCAGGACAACCAGCTCAAGGTGATTGAGTGTAACCTTCGCGTATCTCGCTCGTTCCCGTTCGTCTCCAAGACTCTGGACGTCGACTTTGTTGCCCTAGCAACCCAGGTTGCCATTGGCGAGCCAGTAGAAAGTGTTAGCGCCCTCGCGCTTGGCAGTGGGAAAGTCGGTGTAAAGGTAGAAATTAAGAATTGTTCTTTTATAACTCTTTCAGTGTCAATGTGTACATGAATGATTCATGTAAAAAATTACTATTTTATTTGTTTTCTTCAAGGTTCCGCAGTTTTCCTTTTCGAGATTGGCCGGTGCTGACATGCTCCTTGGTGTTGAGATGGCGAGTACTGGTGAGGTTGCCTGCTTTGGTGAGGATCGTTACGAAGCCTATCTGAAGGCCATGCTCAGCACCGGCTTTAAGATACCTAAAAAGAACATCCTGTTGTCAATTGGCAGTTACAAGGTATGTTGCAACATGATTAAGATTACTGTTCCCTAAACCGACTGGATAGGGCATGACCTACACACTTTCTGTAAACCATTTTGACTGTTCCATTCCCACAGCCGATTTCACAAAACTGTTCGCAGTGGCGCATGTGCCCTTGCGCCACAATAATTATTGCGTAAGTTGCGCAACATTTTCTGCTTCGCAACGTTTCGGTTATGACAGTTTTACAAAAGTTTTCAAATTGCTCAAGTCCGCAACCTGTAAAACTTGCCCAAACAATTAGATGCTGTAAGTTGTGGCGTCGCGATTGAAGAAGAACTTTTTTACCCACAAATCGTGATCGATGTGCAGCCATCGTAAACCCTGTTAGTATCCTACTAGATAAAACGTTGCACAGCTACGCCAAGTTTTGTGAAATTCATCATATGTTTTTGTGCAGCTATGCCACAAATGTCTTGCATGAGTTTGACGCATGGCATAAGCTAAGGGTTAAGGTTAGGGTTAAGATAGTTTGCATTTTCAGCAATTTTTATGAACTGGATCGTTTCTCTTTACAGTTGCTGAAAAATCTTCTTGTAATCTGATTTATTCGTTATTTTGTTTTCACTTTGACAGAGTAAAGTTGAGCTTTTGCCTGCAGTACGTACCTTGGAGCTGATGAAGTATCAGTTGTACGCCAGCATGGGAACGGCAGACTTCTATAGTGAGCATGACATCAAGGTAAATGGTTGATGAATTGTATTGTTGTGTAGTGGACCTGAAGTCCACTGCAGTCCCTAATGTACCTCACGATACGCCAGACGTTCAGACATTCACCGTGGAGTATCAGTTGTACGCCAGCATGGGAACGGCTGACTTCTATAGTGAGCATGACATCAAGGTAAATGGTTGATGAATTGTATTGTTGTGTAGTGGACCTGAAGTCCACTACAGTCCCTAATGTACCTCCCGATACGCCAGACGTTCAGACATTCACCGTGGAGTATCAGTTGTACGCCAGCATGGGAACGGCAGACTTCTATAGTGAGCATGACATCAAGGTAAAAGGGGGATGAATTGTTCGGGACAAAAAAGCATTATAATTTACCCATGACTGGGTGTATATGTAGTAGTGGGCATGAATACGGGGACTGGGTACTAAATAACGGGTAAATTTGCTTTGTCAAGAATTCTAGTCCCTAAAACTTACCAACTGGTGTGAAAGTGCGGTGTCTGAAGTAGAGTTGTTTGGGTAGACTTGGGGCGAACTTAGGCAAACTTTGGGCGAACTTGGGCAAACTTTGGGCGGACTCGCGACGTACTCGCACTCAAACCCTTTAAACCATTTCCAATGCTGATTTTATTTTGTTGTCAGATCAAGGCAGTTGATTGGCCGTTTGAGGACACTGGCGAGCAACGCAACAAGGATCCAGAGTTGGACATTGGCGACTACCTTGCTGAGAAGCACTTTGACCTTGTCATTAACCTACCAATGCGTAACGGCGGCTCACGTAGGGCGTCGTCATTTGTTACCCGCGGCTACCGGACGCGACGGATGGCCATTGACCAATCCATCCCGCTGATAACGGACATCAAGAAAGCTAAGTTATTCGTTGAGGTGAGGCCAGTGTTATCACACTTTATGCATATTCATGAACCAGATACGCTTCTCTCATTGGTTGATGTTTTAAAAAATGGATCGTGCCAAATTTTCAGTAAGGAGCAAACACGATGGCTTTCAAATAATACTACTTTTTTCTAGTTTTTTCTTGAAATCCGTACTATTTCTTAATTTTTCAAAAAAAATAAAAATATCTCCTTGAATGTTTTTCCAAAGCGTTACACACTGTTATATGTAAATTACATAATCACGGGCTTGGGTGCAGTAGTACTGCAACTGTACTTCCAAGAGCTTAGTGTTGTGAGTACAGAACATGCCAAATGAGGCTTATGATGCTGTGGACATGGGTAAGTATTGATCATCACAAAGTAATCCTAAAAGCCTGCAATAGTCCAACTTTTATCCTGATTTTGTAATCCAAAGTCTATTTGCCATTTGTTCGTTTCATTTGACTTTGGCAGGCCTTGCGACGTATCGGTGGTGCGCCACGCCTCAAGACCAACGTGGACTGCATTACATCTAATCGCATCGTGAGACTCCCAGGCTTGATTGATGTCCACGTACACCTGCGGGAGCCTGGTGCGACGCACAAGGAGGACTTTGCTTCAGGGACAGCCGCGGCGCTAGCTGGAGGTATCACCATAGTAGGAGTAATGCCTAACACCAGCCCAGCCATCACCGATCAGCCTTCATTCATTCTGGCACAAAAGGTACGTCCAAATTATCTTGATTAATGTCGGTTTGTAAATAAGAGAATACAAATGTGGTTGGATAGTTTTACTTTAAAACCGGCTCATGGGCCTCGCCGCAATAATACCGGACATGCTTTCATGGATTTTGATGTAACTTGGATGGCAGTGTCTCTTGGGTGGGAAGACACAATTCTTCATTGGATTACTGAGGTCAGCGGTCATGTTGGGGTCATTGTTCAAATATGCTTCAAATTTATCTTTGTCTACAGAATGTGATGGATTTTAAATGTAACTTGCCTAGGGTGAAGGTTTTTTTCAGAACAGAAAACATAGGGATCGACTGCGGGAAAAGGCGACACCCACAATCTGCAGATCACTTGTCTTATTAACCCTTTCATTACCAATGTTGAGTTTACTCGACCGTTTTGAGCATAGTGTTAAAAAAACGTGTTAAGGAAAGAGTTAGACCGGTATGCCAATTTAATTTTTAGTGTAATAGCAATGCTCCTAAGTGCCTTTAAACACTGATGCAATTTGGTATCTTTGTTTTTTCAGCTGGCCCGTCTCGGAGCTCGATGCGACTACGGATTGTATGTCGGGGCTGCGGCTGATAATTCCATCGATCTGGCCAACATTGGCCCCTTGGCAATGGGTCTTAAGATGTATCTTAATGATACCTTCACCACACTGCGTATGGACAACGTTTGTTTATGGCAACAGGTCAGTGCAGCTAGCCCTCAGTTCAGAGGAAAATTTGTTTTTGTACGATTTATTTATTTATTTATTTTTATATTTTTATTTTCTATTCAAAATCTTTGTACACATTTGTTTTTCCTGGTTCAATAGCATGTTAAGAACTGGCCCCATCACCTGCCCCTGGTCGTCCACGCTGAGGGACGCACCACGGCGGCCATCTTGTTTTTAGCCAAGATGTTTGATCGCCCTATTCACATCTGCCATGTGGCACGCAAGGAAGAGGTAGGTGAATTTGTAGGGGAAAGCGTCTCCTTATTTCTTAGGTGACTGTATTAATTCTTTCTGGTAATGAAACCAAGGATCCCTCAAAAGCACCCTAGGCACTGTAGCTCACAAGCCTGAAGAAACATGTAGAGGGAAGACAATAAGAAGAAGGTACAGTTTTAGAGGTAGGAGCAAAACCCCGTTAGAATATCCTGGGGAAAACCCAATCAACATATTGGCCCAGGTGAGATTCGTACCCGGGTCACAGCGGTGGAAGGCGAGAACAGAATTGCTACGACATTCTGACTCCCTTTAAAAATATCTTTCCTCTTCGGTTTATGAAGCTTTAAAGCCGAAGTATTCAATTTGCAGCTCTTCCAAAAGTAACTAACCCAATTATTTTTGAAAAGCTAACTTGTTGTAAAGATAATGACACTAAACTCGCTGTGAAATTATTTCTTCCGGCATGCTATCATTTTAAAGAAAAATAATTAAAGGTCATTTCCAAAGATGCGCCTTAAGCGTCATGTGTTTATTTTCACAACACATTATCAGATTGAGGTAATTCGCCTAGCTAAGGAATCTGGCATGAATGTGACCTGCGAAGTGGCTCCCCACCATCTCTTTCTGACCTCAGATGACCTGGAGGTCATAGGTCATGGCAAGGGTCAGGTCAGGCCCAACTTATCCTCCGTGGAGGACCAGACTGCATTGTGGGAGAATATGGACATCATTGACTGCTTTGCGACTGATCACGGTGAGGAACGTAAATAACCTGCGCAACTTGTGCAATTTGTTTACAATTGAAACCAGGCTACCTGAGAAAACAATATTTCATGTTTGTGACGCTCACAAAAGTTGCAAATTACACCTTTTTTCTCACCTGTTTCCATTTTTAGCCCCACATACCGTGGAGGAAAAAGAGAGTGCTAATCCCCCGCCAGGCTTCCCCGGACTGGAGACCATGCTCCCACTGCTTCTCACTGCAGTTAATGAAGGAATACTGACCATGGAGGTAGGTCACCAGACCAATACTATCTACAGCTTTGAACTTGGCGCACAACCAATCGTTCCACAGTTTAACTAGACAGTATTTTTGCATTTTGGCACAAATCTGACCACAAGAAATTGGTGCAGGTAGTTTTGACCTTAAGGTAGTGCAAGTATACTTGTCCATTTGTTTGGTCCACCCCAAAAGCGTTTAGCGTCATCACAAAGGCGTTTAGACCCTGACATACTAGGGCATGTCTCTTCTCTTATCTTAGGACATTGTGGCTCGTTTGTACACCAATCCCCGTCGCATCTTCGGTCTGCCTGAACAGCGTGACACCTACATTGAGGTGGACATGGACCACGTCTGGACGCTGCCCAAAGCCATGACATTCACCAAGAGCAAATGGACACCGTTTGCCGGCCGAAAGGTTAAAGGTCAACTGCGGAGGGTTGTTCTGAGAGGAGAGGTGGCATTCATTGACGGTCAGGTAAACAAAAAGCAGAATTGTAGAAGTTTTTCAAATTCAGTTCTCAGTTGAGGTATTTGCGTTAGATTTGAGTCCAGCCACAAGTTAAAACCTTCCTGTAAGGGATTAATTAAATTTTTATTAAGACTAACATTTGTTTCTGTCCACATTCATATTTCACATGTTCGTCATTGAAAATTGAAGTCCAACTATATATGGAATATGGAAACTTGCATGTGATTGCCAAATGAAAGGTCACAAACTTAGGTTAAAGGTTATTTGAGGTCAAGTAATTGCAAAAGTAGACGAGACGCGTGGTTTGAGATTTATTTTGTTGGTTAACTTGGTTTCTAGGTCCTGGTGCCGCCTGGTTTCGGTCACGACATCCGCTCAATCCCTGAGGGCATTCTGTTTGCCTCGGCCGTCATGAAGCATCCGTCAAATGTCGTTCTGGTTCCGTCCATCCGCCCCCTGGCAGTCCAAGTACCTCCTTTGTCAACCTCTGGCCCTCTCTCCGCCCCCTCCTCTCCTCAGAAGTTGAACGCCGAGCGCTTCAACCTGCCCCCACGGGTGCACAGGGTGTCCGAGCACGGAGGTAAGCTAGAGCGGTATTCACCGACAGCTTTGAGCATCTTATTCATAGCGTAGTAGTCATGATCCCATGTGAAATATACAATTGGGTGCGGACTTTTGTATTAATTCATGTGCGTATCAGTAGACCAGTATGTGACCTGCTTCCACAAAACCAGAAACAAGTCATATTTGGGTGAAATGGAAAGTATTCCTACTTTTCCTGCTTTTTGGTTCAATGAAGGGCTTTGGGTGCAGGAGTACTTCTATAATCCATCTGCTTAGTTGAGGATGGAGCATAAGTATTGTGAATATAGAACATGCTAAATGAGGCTTATGATGCTGTGGACATGGGTGAGTATCAACAAAAACTACTCCTGAAAGCCTGTGAAAGTCCTACTTTTATCCTGATTTTTGTCCTCAAGTCCTACTTTTGTCTTACTTTTTATCATTTTTGTTATCCTACCTTTCCCTGCTTTTTTCAACTGGGTTTAATTAAAAGCCTGAGGTGCATTTCACTCTATTCTAGACATGGGTATACCGAGTATACCGGGTATACTATCTCCAAACGTAGTAGGAAGTGCGTCGAAAGTCCTGACCTTTACTCCACCCAACCAGCCACCCTCGGTGCAAGCCACGCTCCTCGCCGGGCAGGCGACGCCTTTAGAATTTCACCCGACAGCTGGCTCTAACTTGCTGTATAACAAGCATATCCTCAGCGCCAGTCAATTCACCAGAGAACACGTAAGTACAAAATCTGAAGATCCATGAACAAATATGACCTCTAAAAAGAAAGTGGACTTTAACCAGTTCACGCCGGGATTGTTGTCCAAGAACCTCGATCCGAGACAGGGCAGGCCGCAGGGTTTCCACGGGTCATGGAAAGAAAAGTTGTTCTGGAAAGTCCTGGAGCCATTATTTATTCAAACTTATTTTCAAAAGCTGGTTAGCCAAACATCGGCGGTTCATCGGTATCATAATTGTAAACAACCTTTCCCTGCAAAATGACGTTAAATGTCATGAAAATTGTCTGAAAAGTCCTGATATTTTCGGCCTCGCTCACTGAGAGCAGGTCGCTGAGAGATTGGTCTGACCTTGCTCGTGATGTGTTTATGCGTTATTCGTTTTATGGTTAATTATTTGTATTGTTTCTTACATTAGCTTCATCATCTGTTCAACGTTGCCCACTCGATGCGTGTTGCCGTGCAGAAAGAGAGAAGTCTAGATCATATACTAAAGGTAATTGATGGTAGTCAACGAATGTTACATGTAAGACTTCTACCTAGGGACCACGAACTTATCAATCATTTAAGGAAATAATAATAATATCTTATTGATTATCCTAACGTTATCAAGAGTTTACGTTATTTCTGGTTTTCGTTGACACTTTAGGGTAAAGTGTTGGCCAGTATGTTCTATGAAGTCAGTACCCGTACCTACTCGTCCTTTACTGCCGCCATGCAGCGTCTTGGAGGGACTGTCGTCTCCTTCAACGCGAGCTCCTCATCACACCAGAAAGGCGAGACACTTGCAGGTCAGTGCATATACTGGGCGCGATCAGTTGATCTGCGCGATATCCCGATCACGCTGCGCCATTGCGCGATTTATCATTCATGCATCTATTGCTCGACCATCAATTGATCATGTAGAGACATGGATTTTTGAAAATATTGTTCAAATTTAGTCATACCGTGAATTGGTGTCTGTCATTTTTTCTCCCACCAGACTCGGCACAAATGATGGCAGGTTACTGTGATGTCATCGTCTTGCGTCATCCGGAGCAAGATGCGGCTCACACCGTGGCCAGTGTCTGCCGTAAACCGGTGCTGAATGCCGGGAACGGTGTTGGGGAACACCCGACCCAAGCCTTGCTAGATGTCTTCACAATCAGAGAAGAGATTGGGACCGTCAACGATCTCACAGTAACGGAAGAATTCAATTTAATTTATTTATTCATTGTTTTCTTGTAAAACATGAAACTCGCCACGTTCTGCATTAAAGCTATACAAAAAAGGTTTAGAAATACATTTGCAAAACAAGGCAATTTGTGTACACTTTGTATTGATGTATTTGTATTCTTGTCATGGTGTATATATTCTTGCATAAGTAAGTTTTTTTTGTTTGGTATTCATTTATTCTTACTTGCGAATTTCACTTTACGCAATATTAAATACTGCGGGGTCCTGGTTTGAAACTGTTCAGGCACACCCTGGGTGTGCACTACATCTTCAAAAAATGGTTCCTAATTTTGCTTGTTAGATTTAGTGAAACTTCACGTGAATTTTCTGCACATTTTAATGTCTGATTTTCATCGACAGGTCACCATGGTAGGAGACATGAAGCATGGCCGCACCGTGCACTCGCTAGCTCGCTTACTGACGCTGTACCGAGTCAACCTTCGCTATGTCTCCACTAAGGATCTACAGATGCCCAAATCAGTCAAGGATTTCGTCAGTGAGCGAGGCATTCCTCAGGTGAGTTTACTTCAGAAATGAAATAAGGTAGTCTTAGGGATGAGATTGAATCTTAGTTTGCAGTCATAGTTGTGGATCGGAAGTAAATCGCAAGGTCGATCGCAGGTCGCACATTGGTTGCGCGTCGATTGCATGTCGATCGAGTGTCGATCACGCACCGGTCGATTGTCCCAAGTCGATCGCATGTCATGGCACATCATCGCAAGATTAGTTAATGTTAAGGAGAACGTTTATTGTGTACGCAGGAGGAGTTTGGAAGCATTGAAGAGGCTATAGCAGATACGGATGTGCTGTACATGACACGAATCCAACAGGAACGCTTCGCAAGCAAGGAGGAATATGAACAGGTAACGATTCCTGGACAAACTTGGCCTACAACATTAGTAATAATTACTAGTTTATGAAATAACATGAAAATAAGAATGTACAGTTATCAGTTATAAACTTTTAATTCTAAACTGTGATACAGGGGCTTGGTGAATAAACCTAAATATATTATGTTTTCAAATCTTGCACATCTACCATCTAGTTATGGTCAATGAGATTACAGTCTAGCAGTTTGGATCGTTTGTTTAAATTGTTAATTAGGTTCTCGATAAAGTTTGGGAATTAACATTCTTGACTTGTTTTCCTGCTTTCAGCAATGTGGCAACTTTATTCTGACCCCACGCATCATGACCCGAGCTAAAGCAAAGATGGTAGTGCTTCACCCTCTGCCAAGAAACTTTGAAATCAGGTTAGTGTTGTAGTCAAGACCTCTGCGTCTTTGTCAGTATCTGAGACTGAGGCGACCAAGAACAGCTCTTTCAAGACCAAGATAAGACTTTTAAAGACCGAGAGACCACAACTTCTGAGACTGAGACAAGACAAAAGCCATGTTCGCACTGGACTTAAAATGATAAAACGTACCTAGACGATGGGTCCTTTTCCCATTTTAAGTCCAGTGCGGACAGCCTAGGACGTTTTCCTCTCAGGTACTTCTCCCGAGTCCAGTGGGTACTTCTACCGGCCAACTGCTGACCGGGAAAACGTCCCTGGTCACTTTTCCCTAGACGATAAGTCCAGTGCGAACAGCGCGACTCGGTAAAAGCGTCCCAGGAAAACGTCCACCCGGCCCTCCAGTGCAAGGTCACGCTATACAAGGCAATGCGCATGCGCTCTTTGCATTGTTTACATGCGGGCACGCTGATACATGCAAATCGCATCGTGATCACATTCGCACGTGGTTCTGCAAAAAGATTACGTAGAGTTTGGGTTCCTTTGGTCAATATTATGGCAGATATTATTATTGATACAGTCGGAAGTTTGATTGGTGCTACCAGTGCATCATTTCCAAATGATAATAAAGAACGTCAACGTGTCTTACGACGAAAGAAAGCACGACAACGGATGCAATACCGTACCTACGATGGCATGGCGTCAATGATGCGATCGGGAAAAAAAAAGCGCGCGCGCGATCGCGAATGGGTACACTGGAGTCAATGCAAAAAGGTCACGCAAAGCGCCCTCACGAGTCATTATAATGACAGCTTGGCTACTTGTCCCACGGTCTCGGTAAAATTTTCCCGTATCGAAAGTCCAAGTGCGAACAGTGGTAACATTTGACCATTTTTTATTTTACCATCGTCTCGGTAAAACCTTCCCCAAAAAAGTCCAGTGCGAACACGGCTTAAGACCGCAACTTCTGAGACTTAAAAAACAACAACTTCTGAAACCACAAATTCCGAGACCGCAACTTCAAAACGCCGCAACTTCACAACTTCTCCGATCACAACTTCCGAGACTACCACTTCTAAGACTACAACTTCACAACTTACGAGACCACAACTTACAAGGCCACAACTTACGAGGCCAGAACTTTGCTCAGATGGGAACTAGTTTCGTTAACTTCATATACCGAGTGGAGCTGATATTAACTACCAACCCTCAAACCATGTTTTATTCGTCTAATAACACTGGATGTCATGTATGTAGACATGAATATAACATAAGTATCATATTTTGTATTATGTGTTCAATGTTTTTGTTTCTTCAGTCGCGACGTTGATAGTGACCCAAGAGCTGCGTACTTCCGCCAGGCAGAGTGTGGCATGTACGTACGCATGGCACTCATTGCTTCCGTCCTGGGAAAATGCTGATCAGTCAGGAACAACCCGAGATGAATGTAAGGACAAATATTGAGGGTAAACATTTATTTACAATAGGTCCACGGACTCGCGTATTTGTCAAATTTTGAACTTCTTTCGTGGAATTTTCCTGCATTTAAGTATTCAGTTTGTAAAACGTGCAGATAATTCCGCGCATGAAGGTTGCATATTGGAGGTAAATCATTCAACATGAATTAGTCTGTGGTTTTAATACTGCTCTACAATGGAAAGTGCAGTATCTGCCAAAACCGTAATTGAGAAAAATTACACAAGTTTTGTGTCTGTGTTCTGGCCTGGGTCTGCTTAAAATCCTGCTTATTACAATAAAGTTGGCTTTAAATGTTTGCTTTTAATTTACAATAACCAAAAATATAACTAAGTAAGCACAAATAATATACATGTACTTGTTTGTAAAATACTTCATTGGTGGTAACAATTTGGGTTAAAGTGGTGCTTGAGAAACATTTAAAAAAGGAACAGTCTTCTCTGATTTGGACGTATTAGCTCCTTAGCACATGTATGATATTCGTACAGGGTAAACAGGTAAGAAACGATCGTTGTGTTGAAACCTTTAGACGTAAGTGCCTTGTAATTTTTCTTCTGAATATGAATATTGTCGGGATTCAGGAATATAGTAATGTAGATTTTTCAGGGTTTTATCCTTTGAAGTGTATCATTGGAATTCGTATGATTAAAAAAGTATTATGAAACTGAAAGGGCTTTAGTTTTTCAGGTGTTTTTGAACAAAGAGAGCATGATTGAGAGTGGCACTTAAATGTCAACCAGTTCGCCTCGGAGGGCGTGTATACATGTATATGCAAAAATTTTCAGGAATTCAAAACGAATCACGGATAAACACGTCGTGAGCAAGGCCAGAAATATCTATCGGTAACCAGCTCGCAGCGAGCGAGGGCAGAAATATCGGGGTGTGTTACCCACAAATGCTAGTTCGTGGTTCGTGAAAAAACAACCCCATTTCTTAGTCCCAGCGCAAACTGGTTAAAATACACAAAAAATAGATGTTAAAAAGTTTGGTGTAACCCGCACTCACTAGGATTGTAAATCCTTAAAAGTTGAAGAAATTTGCATTTCTTATTTGTATCGTACCTAAGTCTGAAATACTAACAGGAGTTTAGATTTTGTTAAATAGTGAAAGTTGCAGTTGTATTATCGTAACTTCTAAATTTCCAGGCTCCTTAATTACATCATGTCCGACAAAATAATTTCTTTAAATGTTAAAAAAGTGCCATGTTGAAATAATTAATGTTTTTTTCCTCTTTCTTTAGTTTGGTTTCTTTGGGTAACTTGACTTTTTCAGCATCTCTAGTTGTAATAGATAATGCACACCTTTACTGTGGAAATTTGAATGTTCATGTACGAATTTCTTATGTGAATAAATAGAAACATTTCCAGCAATATACATGCAAGACCAAATTGTATTTTCATTGTCATGTTTTCTGATTAATAGTGAAGATTGATGTCTGAATAACATGCCCTTCTTTGTATACCCAGCAAGATATGGGACCCTGGGACTCCCCCCCCCCCCCCCCCCCCCCTTAGCCTCCATACCTATACACTCCCTAGACTATTGTTACCTAACACCCCCTAAAAACCTCAAAAGAAACCACAACATTCCGCAAGCTCAATGGCCACCACAAAGGAGGGGGTTCTATATGTCCCGTATATTGTTTCATATATGAAGCAAGATGTGAGACAAGGGAAACCCCACTTGTACTCCATACCCATATACACTCCCTAATGCATCCTCCCCCTAGGCCCTCCCAAAGAAAAAGCCCTTGGTCGTTAGAGGGCGGTGTTCAAGACTACCACTAATGTACGGTGTGGGGAGGGAACTGTTCGACTTCAAACTTGCAAGCGGCACGACGAGGGTGGGCGAGTTAAAATATATGAATTATTCATAATCTTTGTATTCTGTGGACACGCTTTGAACATCGTCATTATGTGGCTTTGGTTCGTCCCACCTCTAAAACTGCAACTTCTTCGTAATATCTTCTCTCATTTATCTATCCGGTAATTGGCGCTATAGCGCAGTTGGACGTTAAATGAAATAAATGTATTCCTCGCTCGATAGAATCTTCATTCATCGGGTCGTAATCGTATGAATAAAAACTAGTATTTGCTTGTGTGGCTGTACGTGGCTGTACGTACACACAATACAGACTATTGTTATAAACATCCGGCTACTGCAAGTAAGAAGCATTACTACTTCAGTCAGTAACGTAAATGCTAAACTGTAAAACTTCATTATATTTATGCAAATTGAAGCATTTGCTTCTCCTTATAAGCATTTGCTAGTTTCTATTCATACGACCTATTGTTCTGAATTATCGCCCACCTAAAATAACTTAACTCGTCGAAATTAAATTAGGTTTCTATGGTAACACTAACTAGATACATGTATTCTCTCTTATGAAATAACAAATTTGCTCTTGTCCTTTCACGTTTGTGCAAATAAGCGAATACAAAAAATTGTATCCGAGCACAGCGACCCGATGTAGATGTGCATGGTGCTTGTTGTCTTGGGCAATACACTCTACTGCAATTGCCTCTTTCCACCCAAGAGTATAACTGGGTACCTGTGAATTAAGGTTGAGACCAAATTGAGTTGGTCTATAGCTGCTGTAGAAATGGTATTATTTCTGATAAACATTGTAGGAAAAATGTAATCGATCTCGGGTTGCGATCCGTGGTTAGATAAAAGGCGGCGTTTGGCGGCTGTCTGTAATGCCATCGACTGCGCAATCCAGCTTCTCAGCTGCCATTATTTGATTAGCCACCCCCCCCCTCATTATAATATACAATCATATTCACCGATTATCCAGCGGATTAGCGAAACAAAAATAACCCCAGATTTCTGATAATTTTGTAGTCAGCGTTCTCGGACAGCACGTCAGGGGATTCACAATAATCATAAAGGAGTCCGATCTTGCTTCATATGTAATGTTGTCAGGGTTCATTGTGTTCCCGGGATCCCAGGAATTCTTTTTAGATATCTAGGGACGTGTTGGGTAACAATAGTCTATAGGTACCAATTGGTCCACTTTGTATATGAAAGTGCTATCGAAGCACGTAGTTTATTTTTTTTAAATATCCTACTGACGCGGCATAATCTCTTTTTTTTTATTGCAAATTTAGATATTTTTTAAAGAATGTCAAATTGTGTGCGCCACTGTTATGTTGCGCAAAACCGACCCGAAACCGACTTCGGGTTGGGTCGGTTTTTACAGTCAGGTCGGGTCGGGTCGGATTCGGTTTTGCGTTTTATTTATGATCTTTACTTGGTTAAGCTATAATGTTGTTAACAATACCGAAAATAACCGAAAAAAACAACGGGTAATTCACGTGGTGTATGTTTTCATCACTTTCTACAGCTTCAGATCATTGCAGCCAAATGTACGTGGTGGCGCGGCACATCAAAATACAAAAGAGCAGTCGACCGGAAACGCGCCCACAAAAAGATACATTGTAATTATTTACACACCACCGGCACCGCGTACCCTGGATCGATAGATATTCGTGTAATACTGATAGTTCAGGATTTCTCCATGGTTCAGGCAATAAACGGACACAATTTTCGTGAAATTTAGGATGATTTGCCCGAGCCACTGACATTGTTTTTTTGGGGGGTTCGGTTTCGCTTTTGCGGTTCGGGTCGGTTGTTCCCTGATTTGTTTTAGTTGGGTCGGGTCGAAAAAGTTTAAATCGGTTTCGGTTTGGATTCGGTTTACATTTTCAATGATTCGGTTCGGTTTGGCCATGGAGGAATTATTCCTCCATGGTTTGGCCCAGTCAACCCAATCTGACGCACATCATTATACTTTATAGCCGCCATCGCATTTTCCCCGCTGAAAAATATTTCGCTGCTGAACAATAATTGCTATGCTGATCATGATTGTAGGCGAGATGCATGTATACGGAGTATATGCGGCTAAATTTGTACCCATCAGAACATAACTGCTTGCTATAAGATGGGACCGAATATCTGAATACGCATTGAGTGGAGATGAGACAGTCGGATTGTCAGTCACACCACGAGAACAGAGAAGCCTCCAAGTTTAGGGTTGGCATCTGTAAAGTCGCCATGTCTTGCATTGTAGGCGCACGTGATTGCATTTCATAAAGTTGTTTTGAACACACTGCACGTATTCCATGCACACGGCATAACAACGCGCTATTTATTATAACCGTGAATTACCAAGACAGTCCAGAGAAAAAACCTCGCAGTCGCACTGTGCATGTAGTCATTTCCCAGTCGTGTTCAGGAATATTATAAACGTGAGGGAATCGTCACCGTATTCCTCCGTGGATTGTGACTGAGTCAACGGCCAGGACGTGATCACTGGCAATTATGATCATTTCACCTATGTGTTAGTGTTAGTGATGTTAATGGCGAGTCCTGCTAAACAATTGTCGTGGATTTTTCAGCTGATAATATCAGTGATAACTGATGATATGATATATTCAAACCCTCAGTATTTTGTTACTGCACAGACTGTCTAGTTTCTGTCGTCATTGGAGTTAGGAACAACCAAAATCACGGGGATTTCTTGTATGCATCCCAGAGATTCTACACTAAAACTTGCGTGTGGAGTATTTGATAAAGCGTGCCTGGTGAATATTTGATACCGTGGATTGTCGTTAAATATCGGCAGGAATCCCTTACCATTTGGCGCGCCGAGGGATTTGCGAAACGGCGTAAAGAAAGGTAGGTTCAGTTTTCAATTTGCGTGCTATTTATAATGTTTGTATGAATGCCAAAGACACTGTTGTTGCTTTCTTAACCAGTTCGCGCCGGATGACGAATATAAACGCAAAAATTTCCCCAAATTCAAAACGGATGACGAATATATACGCCAAGTTCAAGTTCGGAAATGTATGTCAGCAGCGCGCAAGGCCGGAAATGCGTGGGTGTGCTACCCAGCACTATAGGCCTGAACACGCTTCGGATCGAGTTTCGTTAAAAATAATCCGGCCCGTCGGCTCGGCGATGTTAAAATAATCCCGGCGCGAACTGGTTAAACTTAAAGGAGCAGTCCTCAAATAATTAAGGGTCAAAAAGTGTGATATTGTTTTAATGTCCTGTAATAGATGTAAGAATTCAGATGCCATTGCATTGCCAGCATTGATGCTTAAATTTTCAGAAATGGGTAGATTTTTTTTTTACCTTTTCGAAATTTTACAAACACGGATGCCGAGAAAAACAAGAAAAGTAGCCTTTGTTCTTATCGGTGTCGGGCAGTTGTTGCTCTTGATTTGGCGAGAATGAATTTTTAAAATTAAATAAAATTTTTCAAAACATTTGCAGGATATCTATCGCAATCATTTTGCTGGAAGCCTAGAAACATTATTTACTTTTAAATATTAAAAGTAAGAATATTTCTTAAAGGGAAAAGAATTTAGATATCTGCAAATGGTGTCTTACACGATAATTTTCTGCAAGCATTGTTTAATTTTCTGCAAGCATTGTTTAATTTTCTGCAAGCATTGTTTAATTTTCTGCAAGCATGTCATTTAAATTGACTTAGTTATGTGTTTCTATTGGTTGTGGAGATTGTGTCATTATGTAATCACTGTTCTATAATTGACCATTGTTTGAAGGAAGTCAATGTTCGACTATCGTTGTGTCGCTTTGGTTTTGACATGCGGCTTTGATTATAGTTTAGTAGGAAGGTGGGGTGCATTCACCGGTTTTCACCCCCTAGAAAATGTTGTCTAACCTACTTCTTTGTGATCGTTAAAGGGGTACTATGTCCTGAAATTCTTGAAAAATATAGGTTTTGGATTGTTTACTTATCCTATTTCAAACACATAAAAGGAAACAACCTAAATACCACCGTTGCCAAGAAAAAAACCCCCAAAAACACGTTGTTACCATCTCTATATGGACAGTTTTATTTTGAGAAATATTTCAACTTTAATTCCAGCACTCAACTGACCTTGAAATGTCCTATGTTCCTGCCCTTTAATCTTGGATTCAGTCGTTATTAATGTACTCGCTTGATAACTGTCATGAGATATGGTGACCTCTGACCCATGGTTCGGCCGCTCTAACCAACTACACAGATGCTACACTGAAGATGACATACTACTGGTATTACAACTCCCTGTAGACTACTTACTGTACAGCTGTCAGTTGGGGTTGAGATGAGAGAAGCAATGATGGTTAATAAGAATCCACATGTGAAACGAGAGTGGAATAAGACATTTAGAGATTGTTAAAGTTGAAACACACTGTGTAAATACTAAAGTGTGCCCAATTTACATCATCTGTTTAGGCATAGTAAGATAATGTATAAACTTTACAAATAATTAGGACAAGCACAGTACACCTCCACCAACCAAAGCCTAAATTATATACCAATGGATGGAGAAACCTTCTAGAAGAAAAATGATACCAAGAAATTCTGATTTGGTTCAGTAGTTTAGGCTCTGTCCAGACCCTACGGTATCTTGGTATCATTTTTACCAATTTGCATGTGCAGCAAAAGCACGCTTTGTTCGTTTTTGGGGCCGCTCTGTATAGTGTTACTATATTCCTGACTCAAATTGACTCGAGCTAAAACCAAAACTCGCCTTTCTTGACCTAATGACTTGACTTGACTCGACTACGCACTGACTCGACTTGACTCGACTTGCCTTTCTTGACCTAATGACTCGACTCGACTTCACACTGACTCAACTCGCATTTCCTGACCTGATAACTTGACTCGACTTGACTTGACTTAACTACGCACTGTGACTCTACTTAACTCGACTCGACTTTCTTGACCGCTTGAATTGACTCGACTCGACTACTCACTTTGATTCAACTTGAAAAAAGTAGTCCATGCGTTCAAACTCATTATTCCTGAAGGTTTTTTTTTATGACGTCAAACTCTGTGTGACTTCCTGTAATAAAACGAAGTAGACGAGCGACATTTTTGCTATGAACTTCCCTCAGTGAAAACATTCAAGGCGATGAAATACCTGTGCAATATTGGAAAGTGGTTTTAAAGCATGCCGATGAGTGAAAAGTTGTTTTTCTCATTCTAATTGGTGAAAAGGGGGATTTACGAAAATCATTCTTGCATTGATCTTGCCTGGAATGTTTTTTTTTTTTTAGTTGTAGCAAGATTGTAGCGCCTAATCAGTCGTTTCGTAGTGTGTCTACATTAACTGTAAGTCTTGCACGGTTTTGAATTTCAATCTAAGATGTAAACATCTTGCTAAAAATATGGTTGGTGTGCTTGATTTGTTTTTAAGACATTCTTATCGTGCCACGAGCCAGAATGGGAATCCTAATTGAGATCATTCCACTACGATTACAACTTGTTGTACACTCTAAAAACTATTAGGATTCTGTTTGGCCTGACACTTAAATTCCAGGTCAAAATGATAATTTTCCGGGTTAGAAGGACACTTTTCCGGGTCAACAGAACACTTTTCAGGGTCAGAAGAATACTTTGCGGTGATTTTTTTGCCAATATCTTGCTGATTTTGCTGATTTTGGCTGATTTTTGGCAATAGCCAAAACATGATTATAACATACATGTAGGTCCACGGATTATAGTGATTTTACAATTTCATGACAAAGTGTTGCGTTTGTTAAGATACCGGTACCCGTAAATAGTAGGAGATCTTATCATTGGATGGAAAGCTGCGTATTGTGGATCACATCTACAGTACATGTACATCTATCACCAATCACATTAATTCGCTATGGGTCATTATCCACTCTGCCTCTGCAGGTAAATGGATGGCACACACGTTGGTGATGATACTGTGAGGTTGTAAAGTGCATTTCAAAGATGTCTGCTTATAGTCAGGCAATAATAATATGATAGAATTGTTCACTCTTGGCACACATTCAAAGTAGATGTATATTTCATATACGTGTCATAAAAAAAAAAATGGTAATTGGTAAAGAAACAATTGTTAAATTAGCAGCCATTTTGCAAATTGTGTAAATTGCTTGTTATTCTACATATATTTTTCAAAGGACAAATCTTCGATGGTCATACAGCCAAATATTTTTAACTGTGTGCCAAATTCCATACTTGTATCATCAAATGCACAATCCATTACCAATCTACTCTAATACTAGTTCTACTATAATCGCTGCTACACTACACTGGTCAATCACATTAGTTCGCTACGGGTCATTAGCTACATACATGCCAATCTACATCTGCAGGTAAATGGATGGCACACACGCTGTCGGGTTGGTAATGGGTTGATATATTACCGTGAGGTTGGAAAGTGCATTTTAAAGATGTCTTCCCAAGAACTGTACTCAAAATGTATAGATACAGGCAAAGCGATTTTTAGGTTTGTCCGACTGATTAGCACAAATATAGAAAGTTTTTTGAATACTATTTTTAGTGAATATTAGTGAAAAGGCTTATAAGCATTGACCGTTTGATTACTCTTATACATATGCTGACATTAAATTACGGCAGGTACATTCTAGGTGATGTGGTGCAGATGGCTTAGTCTTTTGCACAAGCCTGTTCTACATTCTTCCCACAGGCAATTATCTGTTGGTTGACGTCATGTTTGCCCGGTACGGTACCACAGTACGATCATGTGCAAACCAACCCATTGACGTCACGCCTACAGTTTTGTCTCATCCGCAAGTTTAGCACCAGTCTTATAATTGCATTTGGCGAGGCTGAGCCCTGGAAATATTGCACTAAAACAGC
The DNA here is from genome assembly GCA_037893245.1 of Crossaster papposus. Lineage (NCBI taxonomy): Eukaryota > Metazoa > Echinodermata > Asteroidea > Velatida > Solasteridae > Crossaster > Crossaster papposus. The sequence goes on from JBAIAA010000193.1 coordinate 1,616,220, forward strand.
TGCAATGTAGCAAATAAAGCCAAGATTGACAGTAGAACATTTATTTTTGGCATTCATGTGGGAATCAGAATAAACAGAACGACAGGTGCGATGATGGCAAAGATTAATGAATTGGATCAGTCCATTAAAGGGACACTGTTGCCATGGAAGCACCCAATTGGGGTACAAAACACATGTTTTAAACAGATTTATGTTAATCCAAAAGAGCAACATCCACACAACCATCCTTAAAAAAAATTGTGTTTTTGTGTTATTCTTGTGTAGAACAAGTTTTGGGGTCCACTTTTGTAGTCTTATAGAAAAAAAGCACATGTAAACAAAGTGAGATGTCATCGGTATACAAACCCAACAATTCTTCACTGAGTATCAAGAGAAATTGAGGGATTAAACTAATCCTAAACAAGCCTACAAGTACAAGTATGGAGGCTTTTTTGGGATTAGTTTAATCCTCTCAATTTTCCTCGATACTAAAGATTTGTTTGTTTTTAAAGAGGAAAGATTCAGGATTATAGAGTTCAGATCCGTGGTACAATCGTGTCTGGGCTCAACATGCGTCATCTACATGTATTTAATACAATGCTCTAGGCTAGTTGGTGTAATCGCATAATTTGCATGTACGTCTCGAGCAGAAACATTTAAGTTAATAATGTCCTGAAGGTATTTTTTCGTTCCAAACTGGAAAATTACGCAGGGGTTTTATACATGTAAGGCCAAAAAAAAAGTCCACGGGTTTCTGGTGACATCGCCAAAATATTAAAGGGGTTGGTCGGTCAGGACTTTAAAAAAAAATGTATTTACGTGTCCATCTGCTGTACGTATCTTATAGAATTTTCTTGTTTACCCCTCCGTTGCAATATAGTGCGCTGTACTTCCTGATAGTGCTGACGATAATTATCTTCCGCGTGTTCAACTAATACGTAACACTACAGAGCATTAGTATACATACAATGTACCAGTACATGTAGGTTGTCAGACATGTGATAGAGGTTTACTAGTTGCTACAAATTGAATCAGACAGTTTGTTGTTTACAGATCCAAATGTTGGCTTCATTCGAGCGATATCACATGTACCGCGCGATGACGCATGAAGAGATACCGGTACAAGCAAAATCTTGGAAAACAGGAAAACTTGAAATTGAGTCTGATTTGGTAGCCTCGTCAGGTGGAAACGGACGGATTAATTTTCATTCTATTTCAGGGTTCAGTGACATTTGATATGGGCCATCCAGTGTTGAAAAACACAACGGCTGTTGATAAGCCTACAAGATTTGTCTTTTATAATGTTCATTGCACCTTAATACAGGTAGTATGCAATATTTTCCTTCTGGTAAATATTTACATTTGCAGTTACTATTTTATAGCAAGTATTGTTACACTGACCTGACGCGCGACCATCGTTGGAATTTACTTTCTTTTTATCCACTTTTCTTTAAAATGACCGCACATCGGGTGCTGCGATTTCAATGTATGCTTGAGAATATTCACATACTGTACAGCTAATGTTATTTTCATAATAATTCAATATTTTCTTGTTTTGGATGTTTGCAAAATTGTTGTGTACCACTTTTAAATGTTCAAAATTAATACATGTAGTCTGAATACAGCACATGTTATGCCCATTGAGTCTAGATTTCATAGCCAGACATTTCATGCCACACCAGCAGCGTTGAAATACAGTGGGTTATAAGTTCGTGCACAGGCGGTTCTGTTTTCAGCAGACCATAATATCATCTTCTGTCGCTAAAGTTCACAACCGGCCCCAGGCGTGGACTTTGTGGTACATGGTGGAGCTGTGCGGCAGGGGATTTGATGTTGTAGCTGCTTCATTGGTTGTTTGACCGTGCCGTGCAGTTTGCCTAAAGGATCACGAGCAAAGATTTGACGAAAATGTTTAGAGATTGTTGTTCGATGAAGCTCGCATAAAAAAAGGTGGAAATCGGGTCACTAGATTAACAGCAATAGACTATGTGCACAAGTACCCCCCAAGTAAGGGAGAGATGGGAGTCACTATCGACGCCATCTTGCCTGACTGCAATTATGGCTGTGTACCAAACTGGCTTCTTGAGTAACAGCTACGTCTATTACCAGCCTGCTTATTGTAATAAATGAAGACAAAAGCCATAGGCAAGAGATTCAGACACAGTCATCTTAATTTTGTTGGACTGATTGCCCATCCATTTTTTCAGCAAAGGCAAATGTATCTTTAACCCTAACCCTCCTAAATCCTCCAAATTCAATATGATTTTGCACACACAGAGATAAATTATAGACGATTTTTGTCCTGTGTATTAACTTCTACAAATATTAGTTGTCAATAAATACATGTATATTGTTAGTTTCTGCAAATTGCGCTGATCTACAGAGTGAAAACTTGGTTGCCACTGTAATATATGGAGCCCGATGGGAATTCCCCTCTCCCCCCCCCCCCCCTGTTCTAAAGGTTAATGGACAGACTTACAATGTACCTCAGTATAAATGTTTTGTATTCCTGTAAATATCCTTGTACGTTTGTAAAATAATATTCTTTTTGTATTTTTGTGTAAATGTTGTATTTCTATGTATTATTGTTGATGACTTTTGATGTTTTATTTAGTATTATCCAATTTTATTTAATGATGCAGGCCCATATGGAAACCAGTTTTTAAACTGTTTGGGCTCACCCTGGGTAAAGAAATTTAATAAATAAATAAATAAAGAAATAAATAAGGAAATATTCTGAGACCTTGTAGCTAAAAATAACTTGACTAACGTATATCTTTTAACGGCTTATAGATTTAATGCAGTGTATGCTACTAATATTATCTCTGTGGGGATTGTGTATCAAGTGACATTCCGCATGTATGGTCAAGGATTATCCCGTCCAAGCCAAATACTTTTAATACCGCTTCACTGCCCAGAAAAAAATATCCGCTCGCTCTATGGTAAGCACTTAAAGAGAGCAACCAAATTGACAACCCTAACCCTAGCCCCACCGAAGCAACACTAGTGTGGCTACCCTAACCCTAACCAAAGCCGCACGACGATGTCCTAACCAAAGCCGCACGACGATGTCCTAAACAAAGCCGCACGGCGATGTCGTTTTGGTTGATCTTGAACAGTGCCATTCGATCGCTATTATGCTCCACATGATAAGCATTAAAGGGCCGCTACATGTATGTTGTGAAATCTCCTTTTGAATTGTGTATTTACAATTCTCTTTACATTTGGTTAAAAAGAAACCAACCTACATGTACGGTATAAATGTAATGTCTTACTGTTTCCGAGAAAAGACGAAAAACAACCCGATTGTTTACATCGGACACGACAGTGTCTGTCCATAAATTACAGCACCAATGAACATTTTACGTACCTAACAGGCCAGATGCATTGCTTAATTAACTATTTACTGAGCACTCGTAACCTGCTCCAATTAAATTTAAATCTTAACATTTTTGCCTTGGTCTGTTTATATTTAATTTTCTTTACTAATTATGGCGCCTCTAATTAAAAAAAAAAGTGCACCATTTCTTTCTGAATGGCCACTGATGATGATCAAGTCATTTTCGTTAGAACGCAAAGGGTCATTATTTTTTGGCCTACTCTCATGAGAGTTTTTTTGAGCAATCATGACAGTGCCCTGTGTATACTGCCTCCAGTTGTGTTTATTGAGCGGGCATGCATTATTCACTAACGGCTGTGGTTTGCAATCGTTCTAAAGAGCCCTCGATGTAATTTAACTCGGAATAGAGGAGAGGCTTGATACCAGACTATTGACAGACTGAGACGTAATTCCGATAATCATATGAAAATTGTGATACTGTTTTTTTCCCCAATATTGAAGTAATTTACAACATTTTGCAAACATCAAAAAACAAAACTACTTAATTATTATGAAATACATTAAAGTAAATAACGGTCTCAAGCATCCTGTAAAATCACGGCACCTGTGTGCTGTAATTTTTAAGAATTTAATTTGGTATCAATTTTTAATGATGGTCATCCAAAAAATCCTGCCTTTTTAAATATTGCCTCAATTGAATCAATTTAGTTAGCCGAAAATCACACATTCTGCCTAGAATAAGGACAACTTTGGGGTGGAAAAACTCCATAAACATTTTGATGATTTTCACACCCAAGATCTACATGATTATTATAATCTAAAAGATTATTATAATCTAAACGATTATTACTGTAAAACCGGGGTAATTAAAAGAAATTGTTGGGACAATTTTATTAATTTTGTTTAATTTTGTTTTATTCTTTTCATTTCATTATTTATTTACTCCCATTTTGGGTATGAGTCCTTAAAACATCTTTTGACTATTAATTTTTCTTACCAAAACTTGCCATTTTTTTAATTTTTTTATAGGCATAGACTTACCTAGAGCCCCAAAAGTGGTTCTTTACCCTAATTTGGGGGAGTTTTTTGGATTTGGGTTTGTTTACCTGAATCATCGATGTTTGTTTATATATGTATATATTTTTCATTTTACAATCTTTTTCCCATTTCTGTCTGTTGCACTGTGCACTCCTTCGGGGTGCGGCTCTACTTTAAGGTCATTTTTCAAATCCAAACTTCGTCTCCATCATTGGCTTCGTGAATGCAGTTTAGCAATGGTGATGGAGCCTTAGGCAGAGCCTGAGCTGGGGTTTGGAAAATGGCCTGAGGCTTGAACATTGCATGCTCATCATATTAAAGTATACATGTCGACCTGCCGTATTTTTTCAATTTGCAGTGTGCGCCGTGACAGCACATGCGGCCTCGACCACAGACCGAATTAACGCGATTATTACTCCATATCGCTGGAAGTAATTTAATTATTTTTTATCCCCAGCGATTATCGCTGTCACTTTGCGTCAGAAATGCCCAGCGCTTGTCGCGTTTGTGTAAATAAGCGCGTCCCTTAAACGTTTTTGCTTTAGGTGATGTCATCAGTTGTGATAATAATCATTATTGATGTCATAAATTTTAGTAGTATTCATAAAACAGCCGTTTATCACATGCGCTCGCGGCTATGTTATGCATGGTCTAGAGAATTAAATGAACCAGACTCGTTTTAATTAAAATCATTGTCTGATCATTGCTTTTTTTTACGTGAATAAAATTGGGTACAGGAATGTATTATTACAGAAAGGTTCGTAAGATTTAGGTTATTCAGATGAAAATGAAATCAAAGTTCGTTAATTTTAAAAACGAATATTAACAGAATAACCATTTCATTGGTAGAAATACGTCCAACCATGCATATTGGTATAAAAAAACTAAAACCCCCAAAATAAACCAATACCATTGGTTAATTTTGTCATTGTTAAATAACCACTATTTTGGTAATGTTTTAAAACTAATATGATTGGTTCGTCATATCTTTACTAATCAAATGGTTATTTTTAATTCAGCCAATGTTTTTCGAATGTAGAATTGTAATGGTAATTTGTCCCGGGACTCGATCATGTGTTTGGATATATTTTGAAGATGGAAAACATAATTTACTGTTGCTGTAATTTTAACATACCCGGTACATGTACAATACCACTTATTATGACTGATAACAAAACAGGTTGATTGATAATAAAATCACAGCGTACACAAGTGAAGCAAAAGTAAAATCAACAAAAAGTGTGCGCTGAAGAATACCAAAGTAAAACATTTATGTCAGGCAAAAATGGCGACAATTATAAAACCAGACTTTATAAAACGATGCAGCGTGATTGGTCGATATGTCGAGGGGTGTGGCCTACTGGATCAGTGTATTTCTGACGATAAGCCGTGCTTTAGTTTATTCGATGGGAGTTCATCGAGCTTTAGCTTACGTCCGATAGCAAAACTCTATGTTGGGCAGGAATAGGCGCCATTCAATACTCGCCTGTCGGCACTGGCTGTAATGCAAAATAGTTCATCGAGCTTTAGCTTACGTCTACCCCTGATAGCAAAACTCTATGTTGGGCAGGAATAGGCGTCATTCAATACTCGCGTGCCTGTCAATACTGCCTGGTATTGCAAAATAGTTCATCAAGCTTTAGCTTACGTCTACCCCTGATAGCAAAACTCTATGTTGGGCAGGAATAGGCGCCATTCAATACTCGCCCGTCAGCACTGGCTGGTATTGCAAAATAGTTCATCGAGCTTTAGCTTACGTCTACCCCTGATAGCAAAACTCTATGTTGGGCAGGAATAGGCGCCATTCAATACTCGCGTGCCTGTCAGTACTGCCTGGTATTGCAAAATAGTTCATCAAGCTTTAGCTTACGTCTACCCCTGATAGCAAAACTCTATGTTGGGCAGGAATAGGCGCCATTCAATACTCGCCCGTCAGCACTGGCTGGTATTGCAAAATAGTTCATCGAGCTTTAGCTTACGTCTACCCCTGATAGCAAAACTCTATGTTGGGCAGGAATAGGCGCCATTCAATACTCGCGTGCCTGTCAGTACTGCCTGGTATTGCAAAATAGTTCATCAAGCTTTAGCTTACGTCTACCCCTGATAGCAAAACTCTATGTTGGGCAGGAATAGGCGCCATTCAATACTCGCCCGTCAGCACTGGCTGGTATTGCAAAATAGTTCATCGAGCTTTAGCTTACGTCTACCCCTGATAGCAAAACTCTATGTTGGGCAGGAATAGGCGCCATTCAATACTCGCCTGTCAGCACTGGCTGTAATGCAAAATAGTTCATCGAGCTTTAGCTTACGTCTACCGCTGATAGCAAAACTCTATGTTGGGCAGGAATAGGCGCCATTCAATACTCGCCCGTCAGCACTGGCTGGTATTGCAAAATAGTTTATCGAGCTTTAGCTTACGTCTACCCCTGATAGCAAAACTCTGTTTTGTTCGGGAATAGGCGCCGTTTAATACTCGCCCGTCAGCACTGGCTGGTAATGCAAAAAGGTTCCGATTGCATCGCACTTTGCCGCGTGCTGAAAAGAATTAGTTAACCTACAAATCGACCGTCTGTCCTAAGCATGTTGTACCCTTATCGCAAGTTTCTTTCTGAGAAAGAGCCAGCATACGAATTAAACATGTCAATATTTTATTTCGAGATGTTCCCGTCCGGAAATTGAAAAGGCGATCAATTATATCAGTAGGAACAGCTTTCTGATTTCTAGCCCGCCAGAGGAGTGTTACTAATTAGTACTGTCTGTCGCTGGTCACATTAATTGATTGGTTGTATACTGTATCGTATTCCCGATAATTAAATCTTCCAGAACAGTTTGAACACGGAATGCGAGGGGCATTATGTGGTCTGAGCATTGAACTCATGGTCTGCAGGTAATTCTGCTGGTTGTGATTAATTTGAGTCCAGCCTAGGGTTATGGTGCGTGTGCCCTTGAGCAAGGCACTTTGTCACTATTTTGCTTCTCTCCACCCAGGAGTAAATTGGTACCTACATGTAGCAAAGGTTATTGTATTTGATTTATCTTCTTTGCACCAAAAAGGCATCATTGAGCTTTATACTCCCCAGGAAGCTGGGATGGTATTTAGAATGTTTCAATAGCCCAATGAGCAGAGGTAGAAATATATTTGTCTACACATCCTTGAACAGGTGCAACCCTGCTGGTCTGGATCCCTGACCTGAACACTTTCCATTTGTTAATATAAATTGTCCCATTATGTTTGAAGTATAGTCAGGGGATCAAATTCCTTTTTTTCAGCATTGGTGACCTCAAAACGTTAAGCAGGTCAGTGTACAATATGTGCTATAAAATGCTACATTAACTCCCAAAATACAGCTGCAAAAGGAAAGGTGGTATAATTATTACCTCTTAATAACTGGAACGATTCCTTACTTTGTCTACAGTCTTATAAAATTTATTATTAGTCAGTCAAACCTTGATATAGCGGCCATCGACGGTGCCGGTTTTCGTGGCCACTATACGCAAGTGGCCATTATAGCAAGACGTACACATGTACACACACTGATACATGTACATGTATGAAGTCCAGGAACCAAACAACAGGGGAGATTTTAAAGTCAACAGAGGGCGCACTTCATTTCTGCGGCCGGAGTACACAGGTTTCACGGCAATGTAATTGTACACATTTTATTTGCTGTGGGCTATTATGGGTTGGCCACTGGCCGCGTTACGCAGTGGCCGCATTAGCAGAAATGGTTATGGTATGTTTATGCAAGAATCAAACTGGGACCAAGCAAAGGTGGCCAGTTAAGCCAGGTGGCCGCTGTATCAAGGTGGCCGCAATGGCAGGTTTGACTGTAACATTATCCAGAAGAAATACAAGGAAATAAAACCAACCAAAACAGCAACACAACAACACACCAACAAATAATACATTTAAAACTTGAATACAGTCAACTAATTTGTCGTTAAAAAAGGCAAAGTTTAGTGCCAGACACAGTTCATGCTTGCAACTGCTAAACCCATCATAAATAATCTCTTTGCTTTCTAATAGCTTTTTGGTCGTGTTCAGTTGATGTCATTGCCAAACCATTTTATTAATGGCATGTATAAGTTGCAGGGAGTGATGCCACTTTTATACATAGATTAGTACATGTTTGTGACGAGGGGTAGTCAACCGAAAAAGTTGACCTAGAAATCTGGGTTATAAGCCAATTTGTAAATGATTTAATTTTTCCACTTACACGTCAGCATAATCCAGCTGGAGACCAGACTATCATAGTTAACCAGTTTGCACCAGAGGAAGTATATATCCGCAACATTTTCCAAAAATTCATGACGAATAAACACGTCCCGAGCAAGGCCCGAAAAAATTGTTTACTATCCACAGATGATGCGTTAATGGCGGGTAGCTGTTGACGTAATATCACGTCCTGACTGTAAATAACAGTGCTAAAAAAGTGTTGGCTTCTTGTAGTAGTTGCATTATCAAGACAGGAATAAGAAAAAGAAAATATAATCCCGCCAGTGGTCTTGGTAATTTGAAAAAAACGTCACGATCTGGTTAAAGCTTGTTATTTTATTGAAATAATCCAGTTATCGCCGTCCATCAATTTAAATGTGCCACTATTTGGCACATTTAAATTAAACAATTCTAGTGATTAAGATTGCGCAAGGCGTGATGGGAACAAATATGGCGCTGCAAGATGGAAATGAGGAAACGAGGATGATATGAAGCTTAATTCTAGTGGTTGTATTTGCACTATTGGACTCCGCCGCAGCCGTTCGTTAGCACTGATAGGATTTTAATTAAGTGCATTGTATGGTGACTTAACAAACCTCAGAAACTGACTTGCTACTCAATGTATGCATTGAATTCGTATTCTGTAGGTAACACTGCAGGTTGTGGGTTTGATTCCAGCCTGGGACTATGGTACCGGTACCTGTGCCCTTGGGCAAGGCACTTTGTCACTCATTGCTTCTCTCCACCAAGGAGTAAATAGGTATCTGTGAGGGCAGAGATGGTTATTGTGGTTGATTTTGCTGCTTTGCGCCAAAATAGTTGCATTGAGCTCTATACACTCCCCAGGGAGTTGAGATGGCATTTGGAATATTTCTTGGGCCCAATGACCGGGGTAATAATGTGACATTCTAAGTAATTCAGCTGCCAGTAAGGATGATTATAGTCCCATTATTATTTGTTTATCTAAGAAAAAAAATCGTAAAATGTTGCTGTACACATGCGCAGTTGGAATGCGAATATAGTAGTTGCATTCAGAGACGATTAACGTCACAGTGCGTGATAGTCATGAATACATCACAGCGTGATGTTCACTATGTAAGTCATGGATATATCCATACAGCTTAGTCTGTGATTAATAACATGACATAATGCATAGCATCGTGCATAGTAGTCCATCCTCCAGCATGGATTGTGGTGCATAACAGCTGCCCGCCAAGAGTAGAAGAGGAAAAATGTGGGGAGTGCGTGTGGCATAATTACTTCCAGCCAAAACAATCTCGGCGGGAAACCTCCCATCAGGGTGCTAATTTGGGATTTCTCGGCCGATCGTGGACTACTGAGCGAAAAGACAAAAGCGCTTCAGGCACTGCGACCAGACACCAAATACGCGTCTGATTGGTAAATACATTAACCTACTAGATATTGACACTAATAATTTCTTTGGACCTAGTAATCATCTAGGTTGACCATGAATGACACAAACAAATGAAAAAAAGGAAGCGTGGGCTGCAGAAATAAATAAAAAATAATAAAGGACCACAGAAAAAGCGAGAAATTTGCAGAAAGGACAGTCAATTACATGAATAAAAGGTTTAGAGTGTCACATTTTCTGACCTACATGTATATAATTTCCAATGAAAATGTCATTGGAGTTGACTTGGAACTTTTTGATTTGTTTGGCTGGTATTTGATACAAAAATTAGGGTTTTGCCAATAATGGTCGGCTGACCTTCGTTAGAAATTAAGAAAAAGAATTTACATACAAATAATAAAAATAACAAGCACTTTTAGGATGCCATCTGTCTAGAAATTTATATTGAGGCGCTGGAGACTAAGAAACAAAACAGAAACTAAAAGATAAGATCAAACATAAGTGCCTACAGGCAATTAAAGTAAATTTGCAAACAATAAAGGTCTTTAGTTTTGATTTAGATATGTCCTAAGAAGTAGCTGTTCGAATATCCAGTGGTAAATTATTCTAGAGGGCTGGTGCGCATGCTGATGAGAAGGCCTTGTCTCCATAAGTTGTAAATGTCCTTGGTGTCACTAGAAGACACTTATTGGATGATCACACACTGTGTTGAGTAATGTATGGTGTAATGAGTTCATTAATGCATCACTGTACTGTGCCACTTCTGCATTTGTGTACAAAGTCTATGGAGAGTCAAAAAAGAAAACTATTTTCCAAAAAAATATTTTCTAACAAAATTGGAGACGTTTTTCAGTTCCCAGATTTATGTTTACATGCATAAATCATTCAAGAATAATATTATTAACCCTAACTCCCTACACAACAAAGGAAGTTGGAGGATTTTGGAGGAATTGTATTGTTCAATAACAACGGTTAGGGTTAAAAAGAATTCTACAAAAAAGCTGAAGGTTTACTGTTTGTTTGAAAAAAGATTGAATAAAGGCAGTGAAAGAAGAAAGGTGTGTACAAGTGGGAGCAGTTGAATACAGTCAAACGTCAGATCTTGCAAACAGAACTTGTCTGATCTGTCTGTCGGCTTTGTAGTCATTAGTTTCAGTCAAGAAATTCTCCTCCTCTGCTTCGTACAACGTTTACCTGGGATCAGCTCTTATTCGCTGCTCCTAAAGTCCAATGCTCTACAGTAAAAATAGCAAAAGATGTTGAAAGCTGGCTACCAGAAAAGAATAGATCCTGCCACCTTTCCCACTACTGTATGAGACCGATTTCCAAATGACGTTTTAGATCTGAAGCACTTTGGCTACTCTTTAACTTAAAATTAATTAAAACGGCCAGACGTCTATAAGTGCCTCGAGTGTAACTCTTCCCTGCCATTGTCAATCAGTATTCTGTAATATATACGTGTCTGTACAATACATGTAAGCGTTCTTTCTAAATTTTGATTTTTTGGTTGTGTACAGTGACAGATTTTTATGTATCTGGTCCTAACCTTGTACATTTGTAATATACCGGTAGGTTTTCCCACACATTTTAAAACTTTTTTAATCAATTTCAAATTCAAATTCGCCTCAAATTCATGACCTTGCATTTAATTTTGTCATTGGTTATACTCTTCATGTTCACAGATTGTCCAAATAATTTGCTGTACTCTTTAGTAAAAGACAATTAAATTTTGTCGTCTTCAGTTTCTGATAAATTGTTGAAATCGCTTGTACAAAGACAAATTCAATCATTACATTATGATCATCAGGTGAGACCAATTCCATTGAAATCTGACAATATTGAATGGAAAAAAAAATTGACATTGATTAATCATTGCTCACTTGGAATGACCAATATGACTAAACACTATAGCATTTGCGCGATCCAGTTTTCTTGGAACGAAATTAAAGTTAATAGTTAATGAACTTGATTGAAAATAGTATTTAAATGTGTGAAGAAAACCTATACTCAAAAAATCATCATCCCTTGTCAAATTTGACTTGAAACACCCCAACTTCCACCTGGCTGACTACATGTACAACTGTAAGGTCCATTAGGTGAAAGTCTGTGTTCTTCATAAACATAAATGTACATTGCATGTCAACGTTGTAAAACACTGTCTTTCAGTTAACCAGTTCGCGCCGGATGACGAATATAAACGCAAAAATTTCCCCAAATTCAAAACGGATGACGAATATATACGCCAAGTTCAAGTTCGGAAATGTATGTCAGCAGCGCGCAAGGCCGGAAATGCGTGGGTGTGCTACCCAGCACTATAGGCCTGAACACGCTTCGGATCGAGTTTCGTTAAAAATAATCCCGCCCGTCGGCTGGGCGATGTTAAAATAATCCCGGCGCGAACTGGTTAATATACTGCATGATATACTATGCACATGTATCTTTAGATGTTGAATTATTATTCGCAGCCCAAGTCCCGTTTCAAGGCCGTTGACATTCTGTGCTGAAATTCATAAATTAAATCTAAAAAAGAAGAAGAATTGTGATCAAAAGATTTTTTTTTTTAATTCGGGCCTAAAAGCGTTAAAAATAAATATCAGCAATGAATACACTAAACTCACGTGAGTAGTAATTCCACCATAGTGCCCAGTCACATAAAGGACAACTGGTAACCATGGCGATAAAATTCCATTCCGTACGATTACTATGCGCCATTTTCCTTGCCAGGGCAGTTGGGTGGAAGCCAAGGCGGCGACGGAAAATTGACATTTCTGAGATGAGAGATGGCTTACTAGTAGGTTTATATTATTATCATATTTTGATCTTCAATCAGAATGATTTCCACATTTCTGCTTTACAAAATAATATTTAAATAATTTTTTTAGTTATTTGACTTGAAAAAACAAACATGACATCATTTTTGTGTCGCCTAATCTAAGTTAAATTGGAAGACACCAGCCCTAAATTCTGTATGACCTTCGACCTTTAAGCTTTTATGGATTTTGATGAAACTTGGCTGCAGTGCCAGTGACCCTTGGGTGGGAAGACACAATTTCTCATTGGATTACTGAGGTCAAAGGTCATTTAGGGGTCAATATAACAAGGGTATCATCTGACCCATGGGCACTGTGGTACATGACTATACTTTAATTGGTTTTATAAAATTAATGACCACTGGGTGATCTTCCATAAATAAAATGCTAGCCTACGCAATTGGTACATATAAATATGAAACCAACACTGTAACATACACCCAGCGCGGTATGTGGCAGAGGGGTACCCCCCTCTTATCCCTATACACACTCAACACTATTGTTACCTAACACATCCCCCTTGAAACCTAAAAAGAGGGGGGGGGTTTCTCTGCCACATATCTTACTTTATATGCTGTAACACAATAAGTTGACAGATGTTCGTAAATTTGATGAGGTGAAATTGTTTTAGTCAAAGTAGTGTTGTTAATTCGCGTCGCTTTGATGAGTGTTGCGTATTATCACGGTTGACTGAAATATTTTAGTTACCCTAGTTATCACATCGTACAAGTTTCTTTCTCGTTTAAAGATGTGTTCCCTGTGTTTTTATCAATTTCACATCGGAAAAAAAAAAAAAAAAATTGTTATTATTTTTCTTCTAGCAATGTAAATGTTTTCACTTTTTTGGATAGCACTTAGAATGTTTAGTTATTGCACAAATTATCGCACAAATGAGTTATTGAATCTCGAATATGAATTCATAATCTTCTGCCCACTACCGGCCTTCAGAGGTACTATGGATTGTGATGGGGGGGGGGGGGGGGGGGGGGGGGGTTGTCTAAAAATTGCCAGACAAAATAATGTTTCGTGGGCCATGTTTTGTTTTGCCGCTAGCTCTAAACATGATTCTCAACCAGTAGGTTTATATTATTATCATATTTTTTTCTTTAATCATGGGGGATGGGGGAGTGGGGGTGTGGGTTGTGTCTAAAAATTGCCAGACAAACTAATGTTTCGGGGGGCCATGTTTTTCCGCTATCTCTAAGCATGAATCTCCCCTTGTCATGAGTGTTAGTGGCTGGAGTTACTCAGCTAGGATTGTTGAATGATACATTTTAGCTGCTTTCAAAGATCTTCTTATAGCTTCTGTTGTGTTTCAACCTACCCTCTGACAGCTGTCAGAATGGGACGGGAGGTTAGTCCTGGCAATTTCCGTCCCGGCTCCGTGCCATCGATCGCTGACTTTTATCTTTCTCCCGTCTTTCAGCTTGAAGAGCCCCAGTCTTTATCTTGGCATTCCTTAATCTAAAGTACGTAGCAAACAGCCATTAATGATTCCCTCACGCTTTTCATTTTTTTCTGCGATTAAACAGTAACTTTTACAAGCACTCCTTGTTTTTCATTTTGACAAACAAGCAGCCATGGCAGAGATTTAGGTCAGTGTTTTACCATAATGACCAAGATACCCTATCGTGGTAATCTTTGCATACAGCGTGTATTCATGACTTATTAGATGTAGCACATTTGCACAGCATCGAAATGCCTAGCCTGCATACGCGTGTTGGCAACCGAACGATATTTGCACAACACTTGAAACATCTACGTACGTGCAAACCAGCTTTGATAATTATATCCCCAAATACCGGTATGTCCTTTTTTTTTCGAGTATAAGAGGTGGAAACAAGACAATTTGACCTTTTCACAGCCTCCTAGCAGTTTTGCATTGCCCATGCATGAGAATGACAGGCTCCCCCTCGCAAAACAGCAGCGCTGTCTGTGGTTTTGCATTTCACACATGGCCCCTAAAATGTTACCATTGTGAAAATAAACCCACTTGTGGTCATTCTATCAGCTTTTCTATCAGCTTCAAATAAGGAAGGGCTTCAGGCGGTCTTTTTAAAGGGACAATATAATATACCGTACCTTTTACCATGCTTTTACCAACTATCCAAAAAGTAACCAATCAAATTGTCCAAAAGCTTACTTGATGTAAACTATATATTAACCCTAACCATTCCCAATCCTTCAAATTCCTCTTTGCAAAATGCGGGATTTGCAGGATTGAGGTCACTTGGAAGTTGATGCATCGCAGGATTTTGCAGGATTGAGGGCATTTGAGGTTTTTGCCACTGGAGAATAATGCAGGATCCAGGTCATAAGGCCCAAACTAATGCTGAATGATTTTGCAGGATTGAGGTTACTTGGTTATTTATCCAAATGAGGATTTTGAAGGATTGAGGTTATTTGTTATTTTGTACTTTTACACTGCTCATGCTTGATGCCCAAACTGTTTTATGTGTATGGTACAATGTAGATAAAGCTATCATGAAACAGCTTTATAATATAAAGCTATCACGAAACAGCTGTCTGGTCTGATTCCTCCACAGATAACACCTGCCTCATCACTAGTATCATCAGATAAAACAAAAATTGCTGCTTATATGAAGGTAACTCTTGGTTATAATGAGATAGGCAAACGAACAATCTATAATAATACCAAAGACACACTGTCTGCAGATGAGACATTGTGGCATTTATCACTCATGGTCAACTTGACTTCAAGTTAGGGGGAATGGCCGGGTTCCATGGAATATGTGCCACTGGCAATAGGAGGTTTTATTATTTTTATCAAGAAACAAAGTCCCATGAATTTTATCCTACCTGTGAGTTTACCAGGGTCATTGGTCAAGTCAAGGGACCTGAGGTCGCGTCAACTCATATATTATAGAGAGAATCACAGTTCTTGGTTTCTTTGGTCTTTAAATATTTAGGAAGGCGGGGAAACAGCTGGGACATCAAGAATATCAATCGCTGGTTGACAACTCTAAAAACAACTCGTAAAAATAATAATTGTAAAATAAGGAGAAAGTCAGCTAGCTAGACGTTTTCTTTTAGTTTTACCTTTTGGTTTTAAGCACATACAGACTGACTCGCTCCATAAACTTTGTTTTTACGAAGATCTGAACCATGTAATGACCATAAATATTGATGATAAATTACAAAATTATTTTTAAATATAATATCTCAATTATTGACGAAAGGTAGTAAAAATGTTTGACTTGAGCATCAGGTTGCAACGTGATTGGCTCATTGTCGGGAAGAGAAGGCCTGGCCCCCGAAATCCCAGAGAAGTCGGAGGTCCCATCGCAAAATAACTAAACTTAAATTCATGGGCGTGGTTTAGTTACAAATGTATCACTGTGCTTCACAAAATAGGGTCTGGTGCTAAAACTACTGACCCATATCGAGATATCTTGGTATCATTATATTTATTTCTGTAGGTAGTTTTAGCCTCGGGATAGTGAAAATATGCTTGTCCGTTTTGTTTGTGTGCCACGTACCCCGTATAATCCTGATGAGGTTGGGTGATAAAGAAGTGACAGTGTAATTAGGAATCATACAAAAATTTTTCATTGGTACTTTATTTAACATGACCAAGAGAATATATGTCAGGCAATACAATTAGATCCCGTGATTTCCCATGCGGCTTGAGACATTGTTTACGCTAGTGGGCCTAACTCGTGAAAACATTAACTTTATTTGTAGAGTCGTTTTACGTCAGACATGCTAGCAGTGCCTCGCCGGACACTTTATAATGACGGCGTTACTATGGTGAGAGCTAGATTTTCCTGGATGTTGACCTTTTGCGTCGTAAAAATATATCCTTTTCCCGACTTTTCAATGGCAGTGTTAGTGTGGGGGAAAGTATGGTACCCTGTGGAGACGTGAACACAATGGGGACAATGGGAGTGAATAGGTCTCCAGAGGCTAATGTCTATAGATAAATGGGTCTCCACTAGGAATTTCACAAAATAGATTTTACTCAAATTTTTTCAAAACCAGGGTTAGGATGTGGGTTAGGGTTAGTGTTGGGGTTGCGGTGTAATATAGGGAACATGTATATTGGGTCGAAATTCCAACCAAGGAAATTAATTGTGGTTGAAATAGAAGCATTTTGAAAAAAATGTCGATTCTCTAACCATTTTGTACACGAGAACAAGTCTCCACACAAACTACTGGTGGGAACTTTTGGTGGGAAATCCTAAAAGTTATCTTCCCTTGTAAAGCGTGCAGTACTTTGCTATATAAATGCAATATTGATCATCGGGTTGTGTTTCGCGTCACTAAATTTGCAGGGGGCTAAGATAACATTTGCCAACACTTTTACGCGCAGACAATTACATTACTGGTTAAAACAACGGGAGCCTGGTGCCAGAATATGTAAAACTGAGTTACAGCCAGAGCTAAAAACGACCTCTCTCTCTTTTATTGGAGACTGAAATTAAGGTAGTGTACACCATTTGCAACCGTCAAAAACAAACCTATTAAATTATTACATGTAACTGAATAACGTACAGTCTCAAGCATCCACAGTGAAATCACGGCACCTGTACTGTGGTACAGGAAAAGTGGAATTTTGTAGCAATTTTCAATGATTGCACATGTACGGATTATTCTCGATACGAAATTACAATTCTCTTCAAAACCATTGTTCCTTTTTATGGAAGTGCAATCGAGGCTTAAAGACAGAAGTATTTACATTTTCATGGCCGCATCGGGTACGTTGATAATTGTGTCTTGGGTCATTTGAAGCAACGGACACGCATATAAAGTAGCGTATTTGACATTTAAGAGCTTTGTGCGGTTTTACATACATTTTCGTACCACATTATACACGGGCATCGGCGCTTGATACAGTGAACTCTAAGCAATATGACTGAAAAAGTGAAATGAAATAATCACTTTGAGGCAAAATCAGTCTGAAGTCAGGCAGATTGGTGAAACAAAAATAAATGTTCTATCAAAATGATGAAAGCATGGAGTTTGGTACAAAGTCATAGTATGTCACAGGAAAGATATTTGGTGATTGGGCCATCGTAGACTTGTACTTGGTAAAATAACAAGCAATTTTCTAAATGTTAAAAATGGTTGCCATTGCATGTTATTCTACTATATTCCTTTAACCCTAACTCCCTACCCATTTTTACTTACACATAACCTGAATCCTGCAAAATCCTCCAATTCCTAAATTGTTAAAACTCCAAGTAACCTGAATCCTGCAAAATCCTCCAATATTGGTCACTGGTGACCATACAGCCTGTATCCTGCAAAATCCTGCAGTCTTGCCCTGGCTGCAGTCAGTAAAAACCCAAGTAACCTCAATCCTGCAAAATCCTGCGATGCATCAAACTCCAAGTGACCTCAATCCTGCAAAATCCTTGTGTGTCACATTCAGCCTAATAACCTGAATCCTCCATATTCCTGCAGGGGTAAAACCCCAAGTAACCTCAATCCTGCAAAATCCTGCAATGCATCAAACTCCAAGTGACCTCAATCCTGCAAAATCCTGCATTTTGCAATGAGGAATTTGGAGGATTTGGGAGGGTTAGGGTTAAAGGACAAATCTGCGATGGCCCTATTGCCAAATATCTTTCTCATGACATATACTCTGAATGTGTGCCTAATTTACATGTTTTTATCACCAAGTGAACAATTGGCTGTACCGGGTAGCACACCCCCAAAGTCAAGGGAAGGCACCGCGTAGCGGAATGTGTTATTAAAATGCACAGTGCACTGCAGCTGCAAAAAAAGAGTGAATTCAGAAATTTAACAATATTAAACAAATTCTTTTTCTACCTATTTTTTTTTTTTAGCCTAAAATTTATTAAAAAACGGATTCTTCGCGTAGGAACTTTTTGACTCGCCTTGTAAATCTGCCGCCCCATCTTAATATTGAGACTGTGATTGCGATCAATGACAATTTGATTATATCTTCTTTTTTTTCTTCTAGCAAACGCGTTGCTGAACGCTTGGATGAAAGTCTCATCATTATAAATCATTCAAGGAATTGCACTGTGAGCATCTAACAAAAGAAATGCTGTGCACAATACAAATCCATTGTTTTGACACTGAATCCATTGTTTCTTTTTGTTCTTAAAATCAGAAATTGAATTAAACAATCAATAGAAGCCAATAGAAGCCAATTTGAAAATTGCTTGTTATTCTATATCTATATTATTTTCAAAGGATAAATCTGCAAGGTACATGTACTACATGTATAAACAAATATCTTTCTCATTACATACATGTACTCTGACTGTTTGCCAAATTCCATGCTTGTATCATCAAAGCCACAATCCCATCACTATCTGCTCTACATATGTGTGTTCTACTTTTTCTGATCCACCCTGTAGTGTACAGCTCACTTATAGCTCTAATCTAGGTATAATCGTAAGATTTGTTTGCATAAATCCTGTTTGTTTGTTTTAATAAACGCCTATTGTGAAAGAAAGTAGGCCAATATTACTGGAGTGTGGGGCTAAAAAAGTGTGTCTCGTACGAGTTCGATTTAATCGTGTTTTGATGGGCAGTATTATTACAAGTGTCTGGTTTCAGCATTCAAATCTCGGATTTTGCGCTGCATTGCAGATGCTTGGGAAAGCACCGTCTGTTTCAGACACATTAATTGGAAAATTATCAGACTGCTGGGAGCCATATTACTGTTGAATGTTTTCGTTGGAGCGGAGTTTAAAAACTACAGTTTTACTACTCGTGAAACAGAAGTGGTAGAGATGTACGAATGTGTGGATGTGTGTTGAAGGTGGCTTTTCAATGTTGTGTCGCAGAGACTGTTGACCAATTGTTTATGCGGCTGACATGGTGAGTTTTGAAGGGTGCTGTATGTATTTTTAAAGGTAACATTTGCAAATACCGGTATACAAAAATACTGAATTTATGAAATACCTTACTTTGCTGTAAGTGAATAATTTTGTTTAATGGTCGGCCGACCATCGTTGGAAAAACCGTTTGAAAAGACATAATTATAGGACTGAGTTCTATTCAACATTTACAATTTTGTTAATGAAATACATTTTCTTGACTCTTTATAAGATTGTGTAATACATGTACTTTCTTTCCTTCATAAGAAATCCAAAATGGTCAAAATCCGGCAGGATATGGGAAAATCGGCCAACAAATTTAATCTCAAACGAGACAAAAACCTCTTTGTTTTCGGACGACAGTTCTATCAAAGTCAAATTTTCAGAAATCTGCATTCATTTGCACGATGTGCTGCACTCACTCACCGAGCTCCCATGGGGAAAACTGCTGCTTTTTCCCCAATGAAATATTGATTGGTGAACAAGAGACGGTGGTAGCGCGCGGCGTTTTAATGGTTCAATAATGAGAAATGCTGACGCAAAACAGCTCGATAAATCTCAAGAAGCTGGCACAGATTCTTGCCTGCCCTGTTCCGTCATCGGGGAGGAGGGAGGGGGGGGGGGGGGGGGGGGGGGAAGCTTGTAGACTCGGAAATAGATGTGTACATAAGTAGTGTTTTCTTTAGAGCTCTGAGCACAACGTTAGCTTTTCCTGTTGTAGTGTAGTTGTTTTTGTTTCGTCATTTACATGTAGGCTGGGACCAAGTGTGTTGTTTATACCTGGAGTGGGATTAAGGAGCATTACCCTGTGGCTTCATTGGTCAAATAAGATATTGAAGTTTGTTTGTGGTATGGGAATTCTCTTTAGTGAGAGGTGTGGTTCTGAAAGGAACTGGAGGGAATTTAAAGTTTCGGACAATATGCCCTGCCTGTCATCAGGACAAAAGTAAATGCTTGAATTCGTATGAGTAAAAGTTAAGTTTTACTGTTCACCATCACTATTTGCTATTTGGAAATGCTTAATGCACAGCCAAATGATATAGAGTTTCTATTGTGTGTACGTACTGCCACACACAATAGCAGTAATATGTAAGTTTCTGCCTAAAATGACGACATTCGTATTAGCACAAAAATACCCTTGACAAAACAATTTAAATTTAGGTGAAATGACACATGAAGGGGCATTTTCAAGTGTTTTTTATCATTGCGCCGATTCCGCGCACCAGTTCAGTTGTACATACTGGGACCCCCAACAAAAATTAGGGGCCGGACACTCCTAATTCAAAATTTGAAGTTGACCGATTTTTTTAAAAACCTTTTTTTTCGTGGGATGTCTTATTCGAAAGCTTATAACAAATAAAATGCTAGAAAATTATCAATTCAATTTGAAAATCAATTTTTCATCGTGCAACCCCCTAAAACTACAGACACGCCAATTTTAACACAGCTTTATTTATAATATGCGAGTTCAAAATCTTATAAAGCACTGCAGGCCAAAGGTTATTGGGGACAATATTGGGAACAACTTTTGGCCCGTTGACTCGGGCGATACCTTTGATCGGATTCTACAAACTCCTATTAAACACTATTTATAACGTCTCATTAACATTTTTTTTATCAGACGATGCTTGTCTAAAAGGTCGCCGCGTGCAAACACGGCTCAGGACGGCTGTAGCCTGCGAGCAGCAGCGCCTGAAGACCAGTGATGGATCTGCCTAGCAGCCAGGATGACCAGCTCTCTGGCCATCTGCCTAGCAGCCTGGATGACCAGCTCTCTGGCCATCTGCCTAGCAGTCAGGATGACCAGCTCTCTGGCCATCTGCCTAGCAGTCAGGATGACCAGCTCTCTGGCCATCTGCCTAGCAGTCAGGATGACCAGCTCTCTGGCCATCTGCCTAGCAGTCAGAATGACCAGCTCTCTAGCCCTGTAGTAGAGGTCGAAGGACAAACGGTGGTTCCTAATTCCCCCCATGGCTCTGCTACCAGTCACCGGTCATCATCGACGCACAGCAGTGCGCAATCAGGCCGATCGCCACCTATGTCAAGACTCCTTCGAAAGCAGCAGGCCTGTCGGCGGTACTGCAGCACCGTCATGGCTTGTCTAGCAGTCGGTATCATGATCACTTTAGGCAGTGTGGCCATGACCGCATGCGGATACTTTGCCATAAATATCGCCAGCCAGACCGTGCAGTTGGGGAACACGACTGCGCTAGTGCTGGACCAGCAACTTCACACCAATCTCTACAAGTTCCGGACTTTTGGACCCGTGATGATCGGTTTTGGGAGCTTTCTGATCATGTGCGCGTGCGTGCTGCTCTGCGAGGAAAAAGACAAGAAGCACAAGATGCGCACCCACACCGGCGAGAATCTGCTCACGGAGCACGAGCAGATCATGCAAGAAGCGCGGGAACGATTCTACAACGAGAATCGGAACACGCTGATTGTCGAAAGTCACGCCGTGGACTACCACTGCCCGAAAGCTTTATCCAATGAATGTACGTCGTGCTTAGAGTCTGAAATTGTTCAAAACGACGCCATCACGCAAGTCAAACCTTTAGTGTTGTCAGCTGCAGAAACTGATGGGGCAGCTGGTGTGTGTAGCTCGCCTGTGGTACTCGTTCATGGCCCTACCATCGTCGAACCGCAATGTGAAGCGTGTGATAAAAACCGACTGACAAACGAAAACGAGGTGGACCGAGGTATTAAAGACACTCTGTCAAACTCGAAAGACGTTAAACTCGGCAGTCCTCGAAAGTCAAACACCGCCAGACTGTCCAGCATTGACGACGCGAAGATCACAGAGCCGGCGTTCCCGATTAGTTCGGTTCTCCCCAAAATCGAATCTGTGCAGGCAAACGGTGAGATGTCGCGTGCGGGTGGCGCCATCCCAAAATCGATTCTCGTGCAGCCGCTTAAACTGTCGCCTATTCGCAGCGTGAATGGACCCATCAGGGTAAGACTCGACGAATCGCCGACGGAACTTTCTCCCTTCGCGCCCGCTAGTGCGTCCAAGTCTGCCGAGTGCATACCGCAGCCCCACAGCCCCGGGTCAACTCCGGTACGTGTTAAGCGGGGTAAGAAGAAAAAGTCTACTGGCGGCTTACGGGCGAGCACCCTGGGCCAGTGCCGCTGCTTATCGGATCCGTCCATGTCATCGGCGCGCTCGCAAGGCAGACAGGTAGACGTATGCTGCTGTCTGCAGCCGGACTGCTGCTGGGGAGGCAATTGTCAGTTGGACAAATCAGTGCCAGCGAGTGCCAAAACCACGGACGATCCTTTGGCAGGTGTAGTAGCGATTGGTGACAAGTCCAGTATTCCTTTGCTAAAGCCGTTGGGCTCGGACCGCGTGCCAGTACAAAGCATTGAGTTAAAACCAAAGATTATAAGTGATCTAACTGATCAGGCACACTCTCTTGATAACCACAAAGACACACATTTCAAACATTCACATAGTGAAAATCAGGTGACAAATAGTGACAAAGATAAAGCTTCCCCACCCGTAGGAGCTGCATCGCCAGCTCAGAGGGCAAACAGCGGCAACGACTGTTTGGCTGTGGGTGGGGAGAATGCCACAACCGGTGAGGCACTAGGTTCGAAGGATAGAAACTCCAATATCAAAGTGTCTTCCAAGCAGCTGGATACACCGGGACAGGGGGCTCCCAATACTGGAAAGGCAAAAAGTGGTGTAATTGTTAAGTAAAACATAGCTAATTCCAAAATGGCGGCAACGTCATATGCCAGGTTGGCCTACCATGGCAACCTCATTTCCATGGTGTCGAGCAGTGGCCTCCCACTGCTCTTTGACTATTGAAAATGAGGTTGAAAAGAAATGTGGGACGAGGTTTTACCACGGCGAACTTGCGTTTGGCTAAAAGAATAAACCTACATGTAATATAATGACGTGATGCTTTGTTTACGTGCACTTTCCTACGTGATAGTACCGTACATGTAAGTTCCTACTTTGTCTGGCTTTCCCGACCGGTCTATTATACAGAGTGGCACATACCGTAGAAAAATGGACAAGCATACTTCCACTGCCCCGAGGCCAAAACAACCCATACCAATGGATGGAGAAACTTTGTGTATCTCAATTTGGGCGGGTAGTTTTAAGCACAGTCAGGGATCCTTTCGCACAGAGAAATAACTAAACCGCACCTGCAAATTTAACATGGCATGGTTTAGTTATTTATCAGTGAGAAAGGACCACTGACTTCACATCCATTATGGTATAGCTATGTTTTGGCCTCGGAGTAGTGGAGTTATGCTTGTCTGTTGAGATATGCTTGTCTTTTGGGGGGGCCAACCTGTTAATCAAGGCAAATTGATGTCACTGTATTATAAAAGGTGTTAGAGCTACAGTACATGTACATTGTATGTCTGTTTCCATTTGAACCTTCTAACAACAAGAATGGGAGAGTTTGGATGTCACTACCGACGCCATCTTGCCTGACTGCAATGGATTATGATGAAATGACTGATTTTCTCTCCTTCATTCAGAACAACAACGTTATTAAAGAGAGTTTGCAAACAGACTGTCTATAACCTCCCCTGGTATCAACGTTCCCCTGGTATCCACGTTGCCCTGGTATCCATGTCCCCAAGCTGGAATTCATGTTCCCCTGGTATCCAAGTTCCCCTGGTATCCAAGTTCCCCTGGTATCCACATGTATTTCCCCCAGCTGGTATCCATGTTCTTCTTATACTTTTTGTTCTAATTAAAAAGATACTGAGTACTTTTGGGTAAAATAACCACTTATCAAAAGTGAAACTCTCCAAGAATCCAGAAATACTTTATATTTTGGCCAAACACAATTTATGTACACCATTATGGAGATAAAAGATGACCAACGCCATTTTTTAACTAGTATTGCTATTTTTTTGAATGAGTAGTTTTTAATTAGAACAAATAAGTATGGGAGGGGGCTTTTTTTCAGTTAGGTGTATTTTGACAGGCCTAATTCCTGTTGTAGAAAAACACCATCCAGTTTCACTGAGCTTCATAAGTAGTCCGGTGTAATTCCAAATATGGCATGATCTCGTTACTTATTCATAAAGACGTCATTCATCCAATCAGCACGATTATAAATGACATCACACGCAAGCTACAGATTACTCCAGTCATGCAGTGCATGCACAAACAACCGCACGCGACCTTCAGTCATTTTTGCTGTTACTGATTAGGATAGGATCTCATGAATATGTAATAGAATACCATATTTGGAATTATACCGGACTGATAAGCTGAACATTTTGCTTCTACTCCAAATCTGGTCATATTGGCTCGTAAATGTGTGTGTTGCTGATCACATCTTTTGTGTGCTTAGATAATATCTGAGTTATGACCCGGGTGTGGCTCTCATAGGCATACGGGGTTAGTCCATAAGCAAGGGCTCCAAAAGTGTGACATTTTTTGGTGTCCAGGTAACGCCCTGACCTGTGTAATTTCCCACATAAATTTCCCATGCAAGTGTCAGTAAAATTGATCATAAACTGTTTGTATTTGTTTTTAAGGTACAGTAAGTTGCTTTATGTAATCGCTTTTGGAGATAGAAGGCATAAAAGAAGAAAATAATTTATTCTGGACGTAACCGAGACACACAAAAATTGACCCTATATTTACGGACATAGTCCCATACCCTACAAAATGTGGTCAGACTTTGATAAAATAAAGACTATTTTTCTTGTCCTAAAGTACCTGGAAAATATAGTTGGGTATTTTTTGTGTTTGATAAAAATTGTTGGGAAAATGTGTGTATCACGCAAAAGGTATATTTACACCATTTTGTTAAAGCACGAATAATAGTTAATGGAAGGCTTCACAGTGCCTGCACACATGCAGTTTCTGCCCTGGACAAGATGACAAAACTATAATTTAGACTACAAGAGTAAATTTTGTAGGAGAGGTTATTAAGGGGTGGCAACGAACGTTTTCCCCAAACGCTTGCCCCAATTATTTGCCCAAAATGCATCTAGATCCCTAGAATCAACGCTTTTTAAAACACAATACATAAACGCTTGGTGCAAATTTTAACATGGATGAACGCTTATCACTGTAATTTCACAACAATAGCTAGGCAACCAAATCCTCTGGTCATTGTCTGGTTATAAAGCGCCACTGGATAGTGTGATAAAGTGTGAACAGTTAAGCACACTATTCTGAAATAACAGTCCCACTATCCAGTTTGGACATTTCAGCAGTTGGTAAAACATTTGCTTAGGAATTCAGCTCCTATTAACATAACTATGCAATAATGTTCTAGGCTGGATCAGATAAACCATGGAGCTATAAAAAGGACTGTCGATCAGGCTCCTCATTTTTTGAACCTTTCACACGAAAATCAAACCTATACGATAAAAAACTAACTGATATTTTCTTGATAACTAATCCATTTATCGTGTTCTGTGCTTTAAACTTGCCAGGAAATGAAAAAAACCATTTAACTTGAACTTTGATGGGCATCAGTTAAAAGAATTAATTTCGACTGGAGAACGCATTCTTTATACTAATTTCTTTATACTAGTTGGGTGAAACGCACATCTATTTTAATTTGTTTTTATTGTTTTAACAGTTCGCACAAATTATTATGCAACACGTATGTAAATACAACATTATAATAAAAGATATAACAGATTTTGTTGCGTTAAATTATGGAAGTAAACGTGGTATTTGTAGAGATTTTATTTGCATAATTTGAAATAAAATATTTTATAGAAAGAATCAATAAAGATGTTTAAGCTAGATTAAAAGCCTTGGTGTTGAATTGTTTCTTTGTTCCCGTCAGACCAGTCAGATGGGATTGATCATTGGGTTATCAAAATTAAAATTGACTAGGGATTAACCTTACATTTTTATTTAAAAAAATTTAAAAAGAACGAATTTTCTCAAGAATTAAAATTGGCCTTGCATTTTTGTTTAAAGTCTTCAAAATATTAATTGATTTTGTTACTACCAATAAATCGTCAATTTTAATTAGCTTTCTTTTTATAAATTAATGCTTCTTCTGCATCAAAGATGATCTCCCCCCCCCCCCCCCCAAACAAATTGGCCACACTTTTTTCTTCAAACAGCTCAGAAATTGTACTGGTTGTTAGAGGAGCATTAATCAATATGAAAACACCCAAAAAATTTAAGCGTTGAGAACAAATCGTCCATTTATTGAAAAAAAAGCATATCAATGGATTTTATACCCCAAATTATCAACAACCTTTTCTTTTAAATTAAAAACTATATTTTCCCTGAATCGAATTGAAATGTTTTCCAGGGTCCCTTATTAGGCATCTTTCCAGCAAGTTTTAGAAAGTTTACTTTTGTTGGCCCAAAATAAAAAAAATGTATGGGGTTACTCTTGAAGTATTTAAAACATGAAACAGTCATCATGCTGCAACGAATCCTGACCCATGACGTCATCCCTCCTGCGACTACATTTTGCGACACATGGTGGCGCCCTTCACATTTAACGGAGTCTAGTGGTACGGAACTTGTTTGGTGCAAAAAGAGTGCTTATTTAAGTGAAATTTAGAAAAGTAAATGCTGGTAGTAAGTACCATTCCCGTGCAGTTATCTGGCATAAATTAGGAATTCTAACATGTTTGGCGGTGGACGAAAGAAGAAGGGTGGGGCCGATGATGAGCCGAAGCAGCAAACGCAGGCAAGTGCCAAACCAAGAAGTCAAGACAAGTGGGACTGGGACTCCCGAGTGGGAGTGGTCTATGGTCTTATCAAGTTGCGCCTCAGTAAGATTTACGGCCATGGAGGAATTCCTCCATGGTACGGCCTAGCCCTAGTACTAGTAGTATGACCCCGCACTAGTGATGTAGGCCATACTGCTCTCAAAGTGAAAAGTTTCTGATTTCACCCCTCTCCACCCCCTCCCCCCCTCCCCCCCCCCCACCTCCACCCCCTCCCTCCCTCCCCCCCCCCCCCCCCCCACCTCCACCCCCTCCCTCCCTCCCCCCACCCCCACCTCCACCCCCTCCCCCCTCCCCCCCCCCCCCACCTCCACCCCCTCCCTCCCTCCCCCCACCCCCACCTCCACCCCCTCCCTCCCTCCCCCCCCCCCCCCCCCCCACCTCCACCCCCTCCCTCCCTCCCCCCACCCCCACCTCCACCCCCTCCCCCCTCCCCCCCCCCACCTCCACCCCCTCCCCACCCCCACCCCCTCCCTCCCTCCCCCCACCCCACCCCCTCATCCCACCCCCCCACCCCACCCCCTCACCCCACCCCCTCCCCCCTTCCCTCACCCCCACCCCACCTCCTCACCCCACCCCCCCACCCCACCCCCTCACCCCACCCCCTCCCCCCTTCCCTCACCCCCACCCCACCTCCTCACCCCACCCCACCCCACCCCTCCCCCAACCCCCCAACCCCCCCCTCACCCCCTCACCCCTCCCCCTCCTCACCCCCTCACCCTCACCCTCACCCTCACCCTCACCCTCACCCTCCCCCCCCCTGCCCCCCTGCCCCCCTGCCCCCCTGCCCCCTGCCCCCTTCCCCCTTCCCCCCTGCCCCCCTGCCCCCCTGCCCCCCTGCCCCCTGCCCCCCTGCCCCCTGCCCCCCTGCCCCCTACCCCCTACCCCCTTCCCCCTGCCCCCTACCCCCTGCCCCCTACCCCCTACCCCCTACCCCCTACCCCCTACCCCCTACCCCCTACCCCCTACCCCCTACCCCCTACATCTTTCAATTTTATTCGCGATCAAAACTGAAAATAATATGGTGAAACATGTCCACGTAGCTAGATGCACTGAGCAACAGAGGGCGCTCTGCAGTTTTGTTTTCATGTATAACTGTTGAACGTTACTAGCAGTAGCAGATGTGAATACATTTCTAGCAGCACAAATATGCCTCTGAGGAAGTTTTGAATAATGGAAATATTCTGGTTTTATCTTACAGAATTCTGATCTCTTTGACTTATCCCAGCTGCGCAGCCTAGCTGGTATGCCCCAGTCGGGTCTAGACGAAGACGACTCGGCCTTAGAGGCTGAGCTGGCTGCGTTAATGGCTGACGATGGGCTAGCAGGACCTTCATCTAGGCCAACAGGACCGCCATCACGGCCTATTGCTAGGACAAGAGGTGAAGTGCCGAGTTGTAATGACTCGAGTCCATGGCTCGACTCCAGTCCAACTCGAGGAAAATAATTTTTAGAAACAGAAAAATCACAATTTGTTTGTTGGCTTACCTTGTACTTTAGAAAGTAAAATTTCATTTTTGAGCACTGTCTGTAATAAATGTCAGGACTACGTTTTAAAGATAAATCTTTTAACACATGGTATTTGTTCACAAGTGAGGGTTTGAATTAGACAATTTATGAGAAAATAACATTTTTTCCTTTCTGCTCTTGTAGCACCGCCATCTCAAATAAATGATCTTGCTGTCGAGACAAACGAGAGCATTGACGATGAATTGACTGAAGATGACATGGACAACCCAGATTTCTTGGTAAATCTTTAACCTCAGTCTTCCATAAATTTGCAAATGTGATCCAGGAAAAGGTGATATAAGTCGCGCATTTACGTGAAATGGCTCGCTCAACAATGAGGGTGAAATTGTTCGTCAAAATTATATTTTTTCTTTTGACCAGTTCGTGTCGGATAACGTGTACAGAGCGAGGCCTGAAATATCAGGGTGTGCTGCCCACAGATGCCAGCCTGAAACCGCCACGGTCGAGGTTCATGAAAAAAAAACCTGCACCTGGGCCCGGTCAATGTCCAAATAATCCTGGCGGGGACTGGTTAACAAGAGTGTACTGTATTGTTTGGCTCATAAAGGTTCTTCAGGTGAAATAATTGTTTTTATTTATTGTTTTGTAGGCCGAGCTGGCCTTGCTGTCTCAGGACGATGCTAACATGGACAACTTGAAGCCTTCCCCTCGACCATCCCCTCGAGCATCCCCTCGAGCATCCCCTCAACCATCTCCTCGACCGTCCCCTAGACCATCCCCTCGACCTTCCCCTAGAGCATCCCCTATCCCTGCTTCCCGAGCATCACCTACAAGCTCGCCAGCACCTCAGGTAAATGCTGAGGAAGGTCCAACATTTACCACAAAGAATGCCTACAATCTAAAAGTTTGAGAACACTGTTTAGGAATGAGATAAAATGTTAATAACAGTTGCTTCTTCTGTCAGGAATTTGATGATGTCCAGATACTGAATTCTTTCCTTCTGTGTCGGTCACTACATGTAACTTTTATCTGGCATCCTCTTTTTACCATCTCAGCACAGAGTTGCAGTTGGCAGTAAAGAATATCTAAATATTTAGTCAAATGAATTTTTGACTTATCGAATATTAAATTAAATGGAAATGGACAGCCCTGAACTGTAAACATTTCACTTTTTTTAGGATGACGTCAAATCGCTTATTAGGGAACGGATAGAGAATTACCAGCTGGCTCTGAAGAACGCACAGGCTGCCAACGATAGTTCAAAGGCCCGACGGTACGAGCGCGGTCTTAAGGTAAGGATGATATTTACAGCCTCGCTCGCTGCAAGCTGGTTGCTGACAGATATTGAAGTCCTTGCTCGTGACGTGTTTATCCATCATCTGTTCTTCAATTCTGTTCTCCAATGCAAACTGGTTTATTTGAGTGCGCCATGTATTTATTCCGAATTCACAACGTTTTTTTTCAAGCCTAGTTTTTTATTTGTATTGCCAGACATTAAAAGATTTGGAAAAGAAAGTTCAACGCGGTGCGAAAATTGACGAATCAGAAATTTTGCCAATGGTGGCGACTGGGGAGAAAAGCAAGTCTCTCCCAGAAGTGGCTCCCCCTCCCCCAGATGATGAAATCATCCAACCTCCAAGCATTGACAGTGGTACTGTGCATACGGACCATTCCACAAAAGGGGTTGGAGGTAAGTCCCATTAAAGAAGAACCCCTGTATTTTCTGCAAATGTTTTCATATAATTCTTACCATCTGATTGTCTTTGGCTAGTTTGCCTTTTTCGCTCGCCTGAACAAAGCTGAAAAAGAGATTTTGGTTAAAGTTTTGAACAATTGGTCTTATATGCAAAGTTGAAGTCATTCTTTGGTCGTGTATGCAATATTGTAATATTCATATGATGATTGTGTTAAAGATCAAATACTGAGGTCAAAGGCCATTTAAGGTCAAAGGCCATTTAAGGTCAAAGGCCATTTAAGGTCAAAGGCCATTTAAGGTCAAAGGCCATTTAAGGTCAAAGGCCATTTAAGGTCAAAGGCCATTTAAGGTCAAAGGCCACTTGATTTCAAAGGTCACTTGATTTCAAAGGTCACTTGATTTCAAAGGTCACTTGATTTCAAGTTCTAAAGTAGGCTCTCATTGGATAACTTAAGGTTCAGTTGCAAGCAAACTTGGGTCCAAGATGCAATATGGAAACTTGAACGTGATGGTGATATTGAAGGTCATATACTGAGGTCAAAGGTCAAGTTGTAAAAATAGGCGTGACTCGTGGTTAGAGAACCAATCTTGTTTGTTTCTTTTGATGCTTATAGATGGTGAAATGGCTTTACTGAAGCAGAGACAACATGAGTACAAAATGGCCGCTCTAGAAGCTAAACGAGCTGGTAACATAGAGACAGCCGCAGAACATCTTAAAGTAGCCAAGGTGGGAACTTATCTTCTCCCTTTTTATCTGTTCATTTCTCGAGATCCAGTATTCTTTTCATTTCACCTAATACACACTTAAGTAAGTTGTCTAAGATAGGAGTTGGTGAATCTTATATTTTCTCTCGTAGCTGTTTTAGGAGATTAGCGTAGTAGCCCTGGTGATAGCGTAACCTTTCAATTTTTTGTGTGTAATCAATAAACAAGTTAGAACTGTACGCAAATTGAAAACTGTATAGCTCATCTCCTATCTTAGGCTGCGAACTGGACCCAGAGAAAAACCCTCGTGCCACAGGAGAGAATCAATGACAACTCGACTTGCATATGGTCCGAGCTGGGAATTGAACCCGGGCCACAGCGATGAGAGACGAGTGCTTTACCTCGCATTTCACATTCTAAGTTGAAAATATTGAAGCATTAGTGCTGTAGTAATTTTGTTTTGCTCTACGGGATAAGTTATCTTCAATGATTATTTGTTTCTACCTTGACAGCAATTTGACTCGGTGATCAGCGCCATTGAGCATGGAGATGAAGTAGACTTGACTGGTATGCCGCCCTCACCCTCCACTCTACAAGGTAACAATAGGTATTGATTTATCATGTCCCTGATACTGAAATCTCATTGGTCTAGAACGGTCACATGTCCAGTCAGTAAAAATGTTCATCGGTCATTCCATGAAGGGGGACACAAAGTGTGACATTTTGCTACATTTGTAGTTGCATGCCATCTATCAACTAAATTATTTGAATATTTATTCCTGATATTTGTCTTGGATGTTGGACAGAGTTTGGCATATTTTGTATCATTTGAACACAAGATTTTTATAAAAAAATATTTAAAAAAGTGTAAAAACGCGGGTAATTTTGCAGGTAATTTTTGGGCTATGACACTTCTACACATAATATGGGTAGAGACATAATTAGTACCTTGCTGTGTAGTTATCCATCCCAACCCTATTCGTGCTGTGAAGAGATCAGATTGTCTTGTTTCAGTGTGGGGGGCTGGTTCTTCCACACTTTCCTCTGTAGCCCACACCTCGAGTGGCCTTTGGCCTTGTGATGAGCGATTTGAGTTGAAAAATTTGGTTATATGACAACGGGCATCTGAGGTTAAAGTAAAATATTATGGTCATAAAGTTCACAGTTTACTCATATTGTTCCTGTGTTTGTGGGTTTTGTGGGACACCCTGTATTTTTCCTAATGCAGACGCTTCGGCAACAGTGCCTCCGCCCAAACAGCAGAAGATGCAAGCACCAAACATTGATGTCGCAGCGCCAGCAGGCCACAGCGACCCGACACCGTCTGAAACCCAACCCCCGATGCCTAGCACACCTCTAGAGGCTCTGCAACAACGCCATGATAGCTACAAGACACTGCTAGATAAAGCTACAACGGAAGGCAATGCTAGCAAATGTAGACGATTAGGAAGAATTTGCAAGGTGAGTCGTCTTGAGTATCTCATTTGCAAGAATGAACAAAACCCAGAAATGCTGAATTATTATGAAATACAATGAAATACAATGTACCTTACTTGACTGTAAGTGAATTTTGTTTGAATTCAGAGCTATCAGGATGCCATTAAGAAAGAACGACTTGGTAAACCTGTGGATTATGATGAGCTCCCGTCCTTACCAGGATTCCCTCCTATCCCACCTAGGGGTGGCGCTCCTAAATCCCCAGGCCAGCCTGCCCCAGGTCAGCCATCTCCAGGTCAGCCAAGCCAGCCAGGCCAGCCAGCCTTAGGTCAGCCAGGCCAGCCAGCCTTAGGTCAGCCAGGCCAGCCAGCCTTAGGTCAGCCAGGCCAGCCAGCCTTAGGTCAGCCAGCCCCAGGCCAGCCAGCCCCAGGCCAGCCAGCCCCAGGTCAGCTAGGCCAGCCAGCCCCAGGTCAGTCAAGTCAGCTAGCGCCAGGCCAGCGAGCCCAGCCAGCCCCAGGTCAGCCAGGTCAGCCAGCCCCAGCCCCAGCCCAGCCAGCCCCAGGTCAGCCAAGTCAGCTAGCCCCAGGTCAGTCAGCTGTAGCTCCTGCACCAGTCAGACCTGTCCTTGCAAGACCTGCTTCAGGTAAGATTTTAGGGCTGTTGTAATTGGTCATAATTCCTAGATTGCCTACTGGATTTTGAGGTTAACTTGCATGCTCTTTTGTAATTTCAGTGAAAGAAGCGCAGAATCTAAAGAATATGAGGGTGCTGGTTGCAAGACAAAAGGAGTATAAGACGCTGGCTATCCAAGCCAAGAAGGAGGGAGACATGGGTGAAGCTATGCGACTCCTCAAAGTATCCAAGGTATCGTGAAGTCAGACTTTAACGACCCCGACCCCGACCCTGACCCCGACCCCGACCCCGACCTTGTATACATGGCTTTAAAGGGAATGTACATCATTTGCTTTTGCTGTAGTTTTTGTTAATGGTTGGGGTTAGTATGTTATAGCAAATTAAATATTGTTACACTGAATTGTTTTACGTTTTTATACCCTAACCCTGATACTTTCCCTTACCCAAAATCTAACCCTAGGTTTTGAGTAAAACCATATATTTATTTTGTAAAATCCTTGTAGAAACCGATTCACCTATTGAAATTACCTTGTGGAGACGTATTTAGTCCAATTGTCCTTATTGTGTTCGTGTCTCCACAGGGTACGGTATATCGAATCACATTCAGATCCTAATAAAATGAATGATTTGAGTCATGACTGAAACAAAAATGTTACTTTCAATTTAGGTTTTGCTTCAAACTGTAATTCATGGGATTAGATAACATTTAACAAGCTGTGTTGACGTGATTCTACTGCTAATAAGTCAATGTCATGTACTATTCCTAAATTGTTTGTATGAATAAGAGCGAACCATATTTTTGCAAATTTTTCATTTGCTTGTTTGTATTTTCTGCAGGGATTTGATTCCATGATTACTGCAAGTGAGAATGGCTTCCCTGTGAACATGGAATCCGTAAGTTTATTATAAACTGACATAATTATGATCTTCAGGAACAAGACCAGTTCTGCAGCGGCTCGAGATCAGCTTGTGTTGTCGCGTTAAGGTCCGAAGTTCCCTTCTCTCATTCTACATGTTGTTTTTTCTTGTCTTGTTAGATTCCACCTTCTCCGATTCAGCACCAATCGTCATTGGATGACGATATGGAGATAGTGTCACATGACACACCAGTGGGCGATGAGTTGTCACCGGAGGCAGGCGCCATTAGTAAAGATCTCTACGCTCGACTGATGGCAACCCTCAAGAAACAAATTGAGGTAAGACCCTTGAGAATATTGGCGATTGTTTTGTTTATAAATGATTACAGCTTTGTGGCTTGTGATTAGCGTCCCTGAACAAAGGTATCGACTAATTTGTGGAACTGTCGGCACAAGACTGGATAGCTCGGTTGGTAGAGCACTGCAACGGCAATCCAGAGGTTGCTGGTTCAATCCCTGCTCCAGTCAGTTTCTTTGTTCAATTTTCTTCAACTCGTAAGTTTCCTTTGTGGTTCATTAAAAAAAACAAAAAAATAATAGTAGCTTTCATTCTACATTAAATTCCAGATTTGTACCTCAAATGAAAAACAGTACATGCAACTTGGAAACCTATCGACATCAAAAAGGTAACTTGACTGTTAAGCCATTTTCTAGCCCTACATCCAAATATCTTTCTCATGACATACTCTGACTGTGTGTCAAGGCACAATTTCTCTAAATATTTTCCTATCTGCCCCACTATGTGTTTTGACATCATATTGTAATTATGATGTAAACATTGATGTACGAATCGTTAATGTTTTTGTCTTTGTTCAATTGTATTTTATTTTAGATTTGGCGAGATGAAGCAGAGTTGTCAACAGGATTTTGATCTTCTCACGGTGTCTATGTCGCACTCTGATCCTGTCCCAAGATTTCACTACGAGTCCAGGACTGTTCCGTCAATCAGGTTAGTCCCGTGATCCCAATTCGCCCAGTTCCCAGAGAGTCTGAGACAACCCCCGCCTGCTTAGAGCGAAAGATTAGGACTTTGCTCCAATGCAGGCGGGCTTGGATTAAACGAACTAAGTAGAAGCCTGACTCCTGGGGCCTGTCCTGAACTTAACAACAGAAGCAATTTATGAGGCAATGCCATGGAACATAAATCCGGCGATTCAGAGGGCGCGACACCGGTAATTCCTCCCTGGGTCTACTATTGTTAGTGACTCTTTGCTGATGGCAGCTATTGTTTACCTAGAGTGTCACTCCACCAATTAACCGAGCATCATGCTTGAGTAACCAGATGGCCACAGTGTTCGTAGCAGATAGGGGCTTACGGACGATCCGAGCTCGCCCGATTCTCGATCGGTCGCATTGGGGATCGCATCCCTTAGCCATTTACAGATTTGTTATTGGTGGTATTTAATATTCTTGGGTTGTTTTTGTCCGATCGTCTGTGTTTATCAGAGTTTGTCCAGATCTGGCGGACACCGAAGTTGAAGTTATCGTTGTGAAAGGGATCCAATACAAACTGCCACCAGGTGAGATTAAATCTACATTGATAGTCTTTCCGTGGGAAGAACATAAATCGTTGATTTTACTAAAACATGACTAAATGCTGGATAAGTTTTCAAAATTTAGTTTATATTTTAGAATAGGTTAAGAGGAAATTAGTTACTGGGACAATATTGACTTGCAGGCCAATGACAATTTATATCAATTTAATTCTTCCTTGTTTACTAGGAGAAAAGGATTTGGACACACAAGTCAAGTTTGAGTTTCCGTATCCAAGCGTGAGTACTGTTTTATAGTTGAAGCTGCTAGTGTGACTTCTGTAGCTATCCTAAAAGTAACGAATCAAAATAATGTTGAATAAAGACACTTCTATTAATGACACTTCTAAGAAATTATTCCTTCTGGCATGCTGTCATTTTGAAGAAAATAATTAAAGAATTTCATAGAAGGATCTATGCACTTTTTTAAAATTTCTAATCTGCGACTGGCGAGTGCAATCGTTGGAACGACGTACATGTGCATGTGGACACTGTTATTGGTCAGTTCAGTGTATGAGACGCTGCAATTGGCTGAATGAAACTTGGCATGTTAATAGAAAAATACGTAAAGAAAAACACTACATCAAATACGGACATTTTCTCGATCGTTTTTGGATAGTTTTGCATTTTTAGGTGATGATTGAACATGGGGTTGAAAAAAACAAACCAAAACAATAATGGAAATGACACTCCGACAGATATAATATTATTCTGGCCCATATCTCCAAATCAGATTTCCCGACTTCCAACTCATTTTGCTTAATCTCATCACATTTGTCAAGCACCATTCTTTATATTTTGAGTACAGTTGATGCTACAAAATGATAACAAAATGAACAAATGGTCTACTTTAGCTTAAAATCAGAAATGTTGTAATTTCTTTTTTGTGTAGGACGAACCTCAATCTGGCAAGACCGGTTGGGGCAAGGGTTTCGAGTCGATCGAATACGACGACTCCACCAAACTGAACATCCAGCGCAACAGGTCATTCACATCCTGCGTTAAACGGCGGTCTGTTAAATTTGAGGTCTACTACGCTAGAGGCTTCCTACGGAGCGACAAGCTCTTGGCACAAGCCAGTCTCAAGTTGGTGGAACTGGAGACGAGATGCGAAATTCACGAGACCATACCGGTAAGTATATATGTGATCTCTTATCACAAAATAAGCTGAAAGTGAAAGTTGTTTAACCAGTTTGCATCGGAGGACGGATAAATATGTCACGAGCAAGGCCGAGAATATCTGTCGGCGACTTGCTCGCAGGGAGCCAGGCTGAAAATATCAGGGTGTGCTACCCACAGATGCTAGCCTGAACCCGCCTTTGATCGAGGTTCGTAAAAAACAATCCTGGGTCTGGTAAATTTTAAAATAATCCCCGGGCAAACTGGTTAAAAGATCTTATTCTCTCCTTTGAATTATGACGTGAAACTTACAATGGCGTACATCATTTTTGTTTTTACATTGAGGGTCAACAATTTGCATTAAAAAATGTGAAAAATAATTGTGCCACATTATTTGGTTTTGTAGTTATATGACGGCCGCAAACCCACGGGAGGGAAGCTGGAGGTCAAAGTTCGCATCCACCATCCGCTGACTGGAGTCAAGGAAGATCAAACTAAAGAGAAATGGCTGGTGATTAACAGCAAGCATAAACCATTGCATGTGAGTAGCCATGAATTTGAGTAGGAGTACTTTGTTATGAGTTTAGTATGAGTACTTTGTCATGAGTATGAGTAGAATTAATGGGTTAATAGTGGAACTGTGTTGCTTCTTATTGTATGCAGTAATTTGTTTTAATTTTGTTTATTAGGTTTCTACAGCAAGTTCAAGTCACCGCAGTCCAACAAAGAAACCAACGCAACATGTAAGACGCTTCCAAACATGACCCACCCCCCTCCCAACGCATATAAATCTAAATGTTCTGAGGTCAAGGTCATGTAGGGGTCATTAGAGGTCATTGTTCAAATATGCTTCAAATGTTTCTTTGTCTACAAAATAGGTCGTAGGTTATGTAGGGGTCATTTGAGGTCATTGCACACAATTTGACTTTTTAAGAACACGTACATAATAGGGAATGACAGCGGTAAAAGGCGGCATGAGGATCACTTGTTTATTTCATTTCATTTCTTCTTTCTTCAGGGAAATGCAGCAGCAACCTCTTCGCAGAAGTGAGTCATAAATTTCATGAGATTCTTTCTTGTGTTTCATTTTGTTGTGTGGTCGTGTATCCTTTAATTGGAATAAAGCAAAGGCCATTTATATTTTTTTCATGCGGATATCAAATTTGTCGAACTAAGATTCTAGAAGACAATGATTTGCAGAATGCAAAACATTTCTAAATTTGTACAGACATTATGTCAATAAGCTTAAATTACATCTGTCTGTACCCAACAATTGACAACTGAGAGGTAATTCTGTGATTGCAATTTCCATCGTGTTTTAGAAGTGTGCAGTCTGCAGAGAGTTTGGCTGTGCTCAGCTGGGAATTGGAGCAACTCAAAAAAAAGGTAAAGAATCCCTCAGTATTATGCACATAAATAAGGATGTAATATAGATAAACATTGAGGTGACGTCATGATGACATCATCATGTGATTTTTATTGGGAGCTTTTGTCTTTTGGTTGCAGATGACAGAATTACAATCGCAGAGGGGAAGAGTTCCCAAGGAGCTCATCGCCCAGCAGAAGCTAACGTCAGACAAGATGCACAAACTACACATGTTCTTAAAGGAAGGGGGCAGAGAAGCAAGACAAGGTACTTGTGTATCACACAAAATTGCATTACGTGAAAGAGAATCTAAAAAGCATGTGGACTCGTGGAATCGAAGCACTTATTACATTTATGGTCATTGAAAATGTTGCAGTGATCATTAGTTGGAAGGACTTATATCCATTTATAAACAAATCTAAAATGACCGTTGATAAAAAATGTTTGAAAGGGTGATCCAAATGAACCTAAATTAAATCTAGAATCCATTGGATGTAGGTAGGCAAATCTTCATTACGTTTTTATTTCTGTTCTCATGCAAGTATGCGATGTGAAACAAATGCGATAGAATGGCAAGATAATTTTAAACATGTTTCTCGGGGAGAGTGCGCTTAGAATTTATTCAGTCAAACATTATAGCAAGAGAATGGGCAACCTTGTGCAAAAAGCCCATAAAAGGGTCACGGAGGGGTCATTTGAGGGTCCGGAAGCGCAAAGACAAAATGGTGTACTGTCGAGGTGTATTGAGCCTGGCCCAATGGTCAATTTCTGACCGTTCACATTGAGTTGATCTTGTTTGATTCCAGCATACGTGGCCAGACTACAAGCATCGTTACCAGGCTACACTGCCCAGGCTAAACAGACATTAATGGCCGGTAACAAGGACAAAGCTGGGGTACTGATGGCCAAGAAAAAACTAGTGGAACATGAGGTAACTATAGGGTAATCTCCCAAAATGGACAAGCATGTATCTTAACAGACAAGCATACATATACTTACACTGCCCCAAGAAGAAAATTGATACCAAGATATCTTGATTTAGGCCGGTAGTTTTAGCTGAAGACCCTATTTTGTGAAGTGAAGTCGGTGGTCCTTTCGCATCGTGAAATATCAAAACCATGTCATGCTAAATTCACAGG
The DNA here is from genome assembly GCA_037893245.1 of Crossaster papposus. Classification (NCBI taxonomy): domain Eukaryota; kingdom Metazoa; phylum Echinodermata; class Asteroidea; order Velatida; family Solasteridae; genus Crossaster; species Crossaster papposus. Next base: position 1,655,496 of record JBAIAA010000193.1, read on the forward strand.
TGCGCTTTAGTTATTTCTCTGTGCTAAAGGACCCCTGACTGTGCTTCACAAAATAGGGTCTGGGGCTAAAACTGCTGGCCACTATCGAGATATCTTGGTATTCCTGGGGCTTACCACGTCCAGCCACTGCTTTGGAGAAATAATTGGTTTTTGAGAACAACACCCTGTGGTATTTTCTTCCAGAGAGTAATATGACCGAATTTTTTATTTTGTTTGTGTCTTTTACCCGCAGATTGCGTCACTGATGAAGTGATTCAGAAAATGTGAAAAAAAGTAAGGAATTAATCTGTTTGTCCACTGTGTCTCTAGTGCGTCAGAATTACGATTCACAAAACTGTATGCACCGTTTGAACATTTCGACCAAGTATATACAAACGTACTTTTAGGAAAGGCTTGTCTATTGTATCGTATGTTGGTTAAGGGAGCCATCTCCGAACCAATGTCTGAAATAATGTGGACAACTTTGTGCGCCAAACAATGAGCTCACTGTGACGTCATTTGGAGCAGAAATCAGGACAAAGCTGGTGATTGGCCAGTTTGGCTGCTGTGTTTTTGTAACGTAGCAACAGGTAACAGCAGACGCGATATCGTGATGCAAAGCGCCTGCTGAATGGACAGAATCTTAAGGTCGCATAATTAATCAACCAATCAGCTCGCATATCATAGACACTCGCCCAATGAGCGGATATTAATTTTGACGCGCATTTGCATTTTGCGTTTCATCAAACAGGACGCACATGCGGCCAAATAATGAGCGTAATTGTTTGTTCAAGATTTGAAAAATCGTGTGATGTGCAACATACGCTACGATTGGATGTTTTTTAACGTTAAAGGTCCGTTTTGTTTATTTGTTTATTTTTGAGCATCACAGTAACGAGTGTAGAACTCCTGACTGCCACGATACTTTTAAGATAGCTATATTTAGTTGTTTTTTTACGTGTGTTATATGAGTTCTTATTCGGATATGCTGTGAACCAATATTACAAAAATTGTTTGTAAATACATGTATTTATTAATTATTCTTAAAAAAAAAAAAATTATGCATACATTTAAGGTGCAGTTCTCTGCTGATCAAATGTATGCAACGGAAATGTAATTTATTTTATTTTAATATAAACAAATTATTCGGATCCCGGCATTTTTTTTCAAGCAAAATCTGAATACTTGACCACTATGGAAATGTTGAAGTTTTAGGTTTAAATTTTTACTTTAACCAATTACAAAATTGTTAAATAAACAGAATGTACCAGAACAAAAATTCACAAATACTTTCATTTAGTTTCACAATCTTGATTCCTACAATTATTCTACATTTCACATTTATAACAAATTTACAGAAAAGCCAGCCTTTTAAACATTGATTTGAGATTTGACAAAGCTTTAAAACAGTGACAGTTAAATTATGTTAAAATTAACGTTTAAATTTGTTTTATGTCATTCTAAATTAAGAATTTTGATTTTGTAAAAAAACCGACTTTACCCCAAAATGTATTACATTACTTATCATCATTGCCCGGTTTCATGACTGCTAACCACATAATTCTGCGCTTACGATCACTTTCTATCAGCGCTAGCAGACAAATTTGCGCAAATCCTGTAAGCATAAAATCCGTGCATAACTTTGCCATAAGCTACAATTCCTTGCTAAACCATAAAAAATGTTTACCATAATCCTAATCGTTGTTTTTTGGCTAACAGTTGTCTAATTTTGTCTAAATATCCACCACTTTTTTGTGTACAAAGTCTATAGAGAGTAATGATGTACATTGGATTGGGTGGACCTGGCCAAATCTGATCTGAACTCTCTCACCCGACAACAAATTCAGGGAAAAAACCACCCCCCAAAAAACCAAACCTAAATGTCTGGCTCAGTCAAATCATCCTCAATTTTTACGCAAATTGTGCTTGAACTTATACCAGTATCGCATGAATATCGATCGAACTAGCAACGTCCACCTGTTTAAGGTAGGATACACCATCAAAAAAAAAATTACGACCGAAATATCTTACTTATTTGAAAGTAAATGACTCTAGGCAGCCAGCAAAATTATTGAAATCGTTGAAAATTGATACAAAATTCCACTTTTCTTGAAAACCACACCAGGTGCCGTGACTTCACAGGATGCTTGAAACTTGTTCACTTGCAGTCAAGTTGTGTTTTTCTTAATAATTCAGTAGTTTGTTTTTTTAGATGTTGTAGACTATTCCATGCGTAATACTACATTCTGAAATTAACGTTATCGACATTCTATGCATAGCATAGGCTGGCCCCTCTGACAACAATCTGTGTAAAGTGTAATTCGAGTGAAGTCCCTAATCATTGTGGTTTATCACATCCGCAGTAAAATACATAACAAGACAAATTATATCTATGACGGTCAACTGTGTAGTATACATGTACATATTTACAATAGGCCGATGACAGTAAATGCAGTCATCGGTATCTGCATTGTTAACAAAATATACATAGTTCTACCACCATCTTTGAGTAGTGAACAACTGCCCATCTTCATCAGACAGACGTCTGGTTTCTTTGATCCCTAATCCTATAGACTTCATTCTAGATAAGTAAAGGGACTTTTGTAAAAATAGAGGAGTGCTTGTTCAGAATTGTTGGGCCTCTGCAAATGTGGGGGTATAGTGTATTTGAATAGCAGCAGTTGTTGGGTCCAGGCCTGCTGCAATTTTTTGGCAGCCGCTCATCCAAACAACTTGACACATTCCTGGGTTATATATCTTCAATATCTTCAACGCAGCTGTGGGCCGAGATTCTATAATTATGAAAGGCAACGGGCCACAATTTTAATGTGCATTATCTTTTGGGACTAAGTGTATAATTTTCAGTGTGGAAATATAGATGGAACTTTCAACACAAATTGAAATATAGTGGGCTTACAGCCATTAATATTAACAACCCCTGTAATTCTATTATTTCAACAAAAATACTTGCCGAAACCACATCTACATGATTCATTTCTCCAAAAAACGGTGCAAATATTTCAAAAATATGGTTAATTATTTTTTAACAATGACACATTGCACTAAAAAAATAATAAAAATAAAAGTTACAAAAAATATAATAACAAATTAAATTAAATCAGTATTTTGGCCCGATGCCAAAACCACAGACAGATCTTTGTTATTTCAAAGTGGGTTTAATGAGTTGCTGTATCTATGCTGCCGTTTGCTGCGTCAAACTTTGTCATCTGTAATAAAATGGGGAAACACGTAAAATTGTCAGCTACATTTCTAAAATGGCTTACAATGAATTTGTCTTTAAATACAAAATTGACAAATAATCTGTGGAAGTTTTAGCTCTGTGAATGCTGTATATTTTCAGTAAATAATATTGTTATTTTAAATTAGCATTTCAGTGGTGGTTCCATTATCCTATGTATAAGAAGCAGAGTGAGTGATTTTGACGGATTTGATGTGTTATTTGTAGGGCATTAGGGTAATAACAAACAGGTTTCTCACCGTGATACCACCATTTTGTTTTCTTTGGGCTTTTACTGCACGTTTTCACATAGAATGTATTATCAGGTGGTCGCTTCTGAAAAACACAAAGGGATAACAAAAAATATATCAAATCTAGATTATTAAGGAAAAGCAAAGGCAAGGCATTCTTTTATTAAATCTAGGATAGATTACAATCTCTGGCTCCATCACTATTGCAAAACTGCATGATTGAAGCCAAATAGAGACAAATGTGGGGTTTAGAAAACTTGTTTTATCAAGTCTGGCCACGCATTGCTTTTACAGATGCGTACTCAAAAATCTGTGCTCTTGGTTTTTGAGGTTCGGAGAGACTGATTAAGTGGTTACCTTCTCCGTACAGCTGCTTAGCATACTGACTATGCTAAGGCAGACTGCCTGAACCGACAGCGCGGGGGACCAGTCTTCGGTAAGTATAGACAGGCAAATGTGCCCGTTGCTGTACACATGTGGATGCACTGGTATATTACTACCAGTGAAAATTACCTGTAAACAACAAATAATAAATAAATCACATTATAATTATAACCATGCATAATCTTTTCCATTAACTAACTCCATGTAAAATTCAATGTTGCCTCACTCCCTCCAAATCATCAATTATTTCTTGTCGGTGAACGAGTTTCATATGTTGTTAACGGAGCTATCTCTGTACCAACTTCTAATATTTGCATATGGGTGGCGTCATTTCAAGCAGAATTATGGACAGAGCTGCCGATTGGTTGGTAGGTGTCAGCTGACCCTGTTTCTCTGGATTCGGAGCCCGATTGGAGTCGCACTATGTGCTGGTTATTCCCGGACAAGCTAGCCTCGTCGAGCTGGGCCGGCCAGGTACTAGTAAAATTACATTTGCACATACTCGTCGCAGGCCTAAGTCTTTGAAGAACATTTATTATGGGTTTGCAAACACAAAATGTACGTGCCCCTGATTTACTTACCTCTGGTGATTCAAATGGGTATCTTTTGCCAAATGTGAACTGAAGTTGAAAATATTCACCGGCATAAAGCGAGCCCGGAGCACCAGCAACATTCACACTCCATCTAATGGCACAAGAATAACGGAAAAAAGTGTTGTTGACAAGACAAATAGACACATTTTGTTCAAGTCAAGTCTGAACAAAAAATTGTCATTTTTGCGTTATGTATAACGCTAGGGTCATCCTATAGCTACATGCATCGTTGTCCTTACGTGGTGAGTGTACTAGACGCGGTGTCAAGATTGACACTAATTCCAACCGGTGGATCTCGTTGAAGCTGAATAAGTTCATTCTGAAGCCGTTTCTGCAATTAAACAGAGGAAATAAACAGTCATAAACTCAGTCATAGCAAAGTAAATGCTGCACTGTAGTAGCTGTAGGGCCTATAACTAGGGAAAGTTAACCCTACCTCCCCAGGGGGGTGTGCAAAATCCTATTATTTGGAAGGATTCAGGACTGTTTTTGTTAGGGTTATAATAAATACACAGTTTGACCATGGAGGAAGGAAAACAGATGGTTTGACAACCATGCACATTTGTCCAAGAAACTGTAGAGTTGATCACTCTTCTTAATCCTGGCCTGGGGGGAAATTAGGAATAAAATGCTTCAAGGCGTGACTTCAACGAATCATTGAAACATTTGTCTATGTTTATTAAGGTAGTCGATAAAAAAAGTATTTATTAATCAAAATCTTACCTGCATTGGCCAAGGAGCCGCCATGATTTTCTTCTGAAGTTCTGTTCTGTGGTTTGTTAAAATCAACCATTAAAACTAAATAGCGCAGCCAGCGTTTGTATATTATTTTACAATATAATTTAGATGTCAATAGATGGCGCTGCGCAAATAATTGATGTTCAATGAATGTCTGCATAGGTCAACTCAGCCCCAAGCCGAGACAACTCGACCGTCGAGACAATTTAACTTTGCCCTTTAAATTAAGATTTGTATTACACTTTGAATTTGTATTGTTTTAATAAACCATGAAAATAAAATTAAAAAGAAACAGTTCCACGGTGCAACTGTGATTTAAGCTCCGGGGCACGTACGCTCCGCGGTACACCGTACGGCGCACACGCACCGTCCGAGCTATGCCTGCTAGCGCTACACGTTAAAGTCTGGTTGTCTCGACGGTCGAGTTGTCTCGACTTGGGTCCAAGTTGACTATACTGTGTTGGGACCGAGTTGGATGACAAGCATGAGGCCACAGAGCTAGAGGACCTTGAGAAACGATGAAGAAAATTGTAGTTTATTGAATATTAAAGGCCTGTCTTACTCTTAGAAAGAATGTCAAGTAAAATATCTCAGGTAGGCTATTGTGTTTTGAAAGTTTTCATGTGCAGTGACTTTGGTAAGTAAGTCTTTAAAAAGAAGTTTAGGCATGGCCATGATGGCCGGCCAGGGGCCTAAAAAATCTTGTTTTCTGTTTGTTACTGTTACTGTAGTGCATGTAGTGTTAGTGTTACTGTTAGTGTTTACGTTAGACCATGCATGGCCATGCCCATGATGGCAGGGAATTGTGGGATAGAAAAAGGATAAATAAAGTTAATAAACACACGTGGACGCGTGTTGTGCACAGCGTACTGCAGTGCAAGCTGGCTTAGTAAGTTTATACAAATCCAACGTTTTGTTGTTTCTTTGAGACATTTGTCACAAATTTTATATTGTTAATACTGCCACTCACGGGAATCATGCACTAAAATCAAATACTGTTTAAATCGGCATAAATATATTTGCGTTTTGGAGACGGGAGTTTATTAAAGTGGCCAAATCTGGAGTTTCAATGTCTGTCATTGTTCGTATGCCTACATATTTTAAATTAATTGAAAGTCTCAAATTCACGGAACAGAAATCATCAGATCATTTTACAATTTTGAACTTTATTTCCCTATTATTTATTAAAATCCTCTATTAAAATATAACACGAATATGCAATAAAATAAATGTTGGAGTCGATTAAAAATTATTAAAAGAAGAATAGTCTGAAAGTTTCGTGATAAAAAAAAAATACATGTCGCTAGCCTAGGCCTAACCAGTAACTGATAGGGCCTTCTGCTTAAGATTAAACACTTTGCACTAACAGAAGGTTACTCACTAGGCCATGGCTTTTTCTTAAAGGTATAAACCATTTGCAGAAATTGAAAATATTTACTACCGAATTATTGATAAATATCTTACTCATCTGAAAGTAAATAATGATTCTCTAGGCATCCAGCAAAATTATTGCGCTAGATATCCTGCAATTATTCTGAAAAATAGAAAAAACACAAATAACATAAGAATAACTGCTCGACGCCGGTTGAAAACAAACGCTGTTTTTGTGCTTTTCTCGGCATCCGTGATTGTAAAACTTCGAACAGGTCATTTAAACGATATTTACTATAAAATACAACCCCCGAAATCTACCCATTCCTGATAATTCAAGCAATTACCAATGGTGTATCCTACCTTTTAAACGATGGTGGATAATGTGGAGGGTGCTGTACAAGCCGGATGGCTAAATAGCGATTACTGAAGTTAAGCCAGTGCCGGCTAAATATAACAAACTACATTTTAAATGGTTTTTGTCGTGTTTTATTTTCGTTTGATGATTCAATATTCGGTAGGGCCTAGGCCTATATTCAAGACAGCCCTAGTTGGTACTATGGTAGTGAATTGTACGTGTGCCAATGATTCTATTTCTTGATGTCCGTAGCAATGGGCTGTATTTGCCAGGATGTGGTATCTGCTGGATGCTACTAAACAACCACCAGGCCGTATAGCGAGAGCTGTCATCCCATTACTACAGGGAAAACAAAAGCCTATATACCACCCACTCAGTAAGTAGAGATATTGCTGAATCCACGGTCGCTCAGTTGACTGATTCGGAAAGAGTTCCATTAGCGGAGAATTGAAAACGCCACAAATTATTTGGCTTACCTTGTACGTTAACCCTAACTCCAGTGATGTCCGTGACAATATAGCTGCACCCAAACCCTTATTTTTGGTGTGATTTTAACAATAATTTTTCTGTTCTGTTCTGTTTTTAAGTTTTATTGTACATTATTGTACATTAGACCGAGCTCAGGCGTGGGATTCTTTATGACATCAATATGACGGAAATTTATTGCGAAAAAAAAAAGGTGTTGTCCATATACAGAATTCATTTTCTTAGATTTGTGGTCTTCATTATTTGTACCAGGTGATGTTGGGGATCACGTCGTTATCATCAACACTCACCACATAGCATTCAGTGAGGATAAGTGGACATCCAAGATATATAAACATCACACAGGGTAAGAGATCAGATACTTGGTCACTGACGGAGAATGTTGTGCAAACTCAATTCAAAACCGACCTGATCCGACCTGATTTCAAAACCGACCTGACCCAACCTCAAAACCAACACGACCTGACTCTAAAACCGGCCCGACCCCAAAACCAACCCGACCCCAAAACCAACCCGACCCCAAAACCAACCCGACCCCAAAACCAACCCGACCCCAAAACCGACCCGACCCCAAAACCAACCCGACCCCAAAACCAACCCGACCCCAAAACCAACCCGACCCCAAAACCAACCCGACCCCAAAACCAACCCGACGTCAATCCACTGTGCGATTGTACATGTGGTATATAAACCACAATGTGTAAATGTGTAAACTTTGCCAAAAGCTCTAAATTTTTCTGGGAATAATCATGGAAAATCATAGACATTTCCATGGTAACCCTACTATTAAAACCCAATATCCGCATTAGTGTGTTTTTTTATAAAACAGAACTTTTGTTTTTTATTTCTTTCAGTTATCCCGGGGGCTACAGTGAAACACCTGCATTTCGTATGCACGATAAAGACTCTACAATTGTACGTATTTATTCTGCCTTTGTTTCTTGCATTTCATAAGTTCAAATGATTGTGCAGAATACCATAAATATTACCAGCTAGTCACAGGATTAAGATACATGTATGCCAAATGTTGTTACAGTTTATTTTGAATTGACTTTAAACTGGAAGACTTGTGGTTGACCCCTGATTGACCCCTGATTGACCCCTGATTGACCCCTGATTGACCCCTGATTGACTTGTGATTTGGTTCACCAGATTGTCAAGAAGGCCATTTATGGCATGCTTCCTAAAGACTTAAGACGTCGCCAAATGATGCAGAGGCTTCACCTATTCTCTGATGAGGTACCTAATAAGCAAGCATACCTACACACAAAGATCAATTTGTAGTCAAATAACGTACAAGATATACTGTCCGTGTGGTTCAACAAAAACTGTTATGTAAAAGGGACATGGTGCCCCTGTTTCATCCAAGTACTAAATTTGTTATAAAATGTCAATTGTTTTAGGAGAATAATGTTTGAAAAGTAAAAAACTTGTCCAATTCTGTCTAAGATCCAAGACAAATATCAGGAATACATTTTTAAATAATTTAGTTGATAGCTGGCATGTACAATAACTAGAAATGTAACAAAATTTCACACTGTGTTCCAACTTTATGGAATGACCCATAACTAAAAATAAAACCAATTTTTCAGTCGGTCTTGTGACAAATTAACAACTTTTGGTCTACTACAAAAAAATTGCAGTTTAAAAACCCTGATCTATCGTATTTATCTTCAGAACGTACCGGATGATATCCGAGCCAATATATGTGAGCAGATTAAACCCCCTAGGGTGGTGCCCAAATCCCTGCCCGAATACAGTGAGGAAGACCGAGCGACATTCCCCAGGCTCTGGTACCCGTGAGTACAATCTTTATTTCATTCAAAGTTAATAACATTTGTTAATTTTAATAATGACGTTAATGAAATCAACAAAATCTCTATTTTGAGTGCAATTTTTTATTTGTTCTCACTGATAGTATGAAGGTTTCACACAAGTAGTCCTAAGATTGGAGTATTATTGTGTCATTGACCGGGCCCAGGTGCGGGATTGTTTTTTACGAACCTCGATCCGATCTGAGGCGGGTTCAGCCCGGCATTTGTGGGTAGCACACCCTGATAATTTCAGCCTCGCTCGCTGCGAGCTCATTGCCGACAGATATTTCTGGCCTTGCGAGTGACATGTTTATCTGTCATTCGTTTTGAATTAACTACTAGATTCGAGTTATCTAAAATTAAAGGGAGTTTACTGCACCTATACCGTACCATAAAATCGGATATCGTGATAGTATTTTTACTTGATTTCTTTGCGTACTTAGGAAAGGTCCTCAGACTGAAAGATAGCACCAAGCATATCCACTACTGACCGACGGTAACATCGTTATTTCAACATCACTAACCCCAACTCCCTAGTGTAATTACATGTAACTAGGAATCATACCCATCCTTGCAAATTCCAACACATATGGCAAACTGTACACTCATATGCATGTATGTAAAGACCGGCTATCGTTACTCATTTGTATGTTTTTAGGAAGGCCTCCCATAGGTTTGTACACGATTTTTCAAGTGTGGATGATCCGTCAATTGTACAACCTTTGTTTATACAGTTTTTGTCTACATGTAGTTCCATACGCACTGCAACAGGCAACTATGTGTGCATTCCTAGAGGGCCAAACGAGGACATTTAAACAATGTATTAAATATGGAGGTGGTGAAAACCAAATTTTCAAATTGGCACAAATGGAGTTTACATATGTATGTCTATATTGTAAAATAATACAAAAATAACTGACAACATACAGGGTTATCTCTGGCTCAAAAAAACCACAAGATTTTTTGGATTTTGTTTTCTACGGACCATATTTGACCCACCATTTAACACATTTCTGCTCCTTTAACATGGATGTGCTTGCTGTATATATACAGTTGCTATATTATACAAATGTATTGTCATGGAGGTGGGGGTAGTTAAAATTCCAATTAAGTATAGTTATACTTGCTTTGACATATTCAAACTCACATAACTCCACTTTTGCATTCACTCCATTGGTTGCCTGTTCAATTTCGAATAGTTTTCAAATTACTTTTGCTTATTTTCCATTGCTTACATGGTGCTGCCCCCAAATATAATTCTGATTTGCTAATTTGTGACAACCCTTCTAGGTCCCTCATATCTATCGATTCTTCTTTGCTTGTAGCGCTTAAAACAAATAAAACATGCTTGGCCGATTTTATGGAACAACTTTGTCAGACTATTAGTGACTGTTCCACCCTGTAAGAGTTCCTATGTGCTATGAAGACCCACCTCATTCAAGTTGCACCCCAGTAGCTCATTCGTTCATTTGATTGTCAGGTTGCGTTTTGTAATCTCCACGTTGAAGATCATTTGTCTCTCTGTTATTTCTGTTTGTGTTTTATTCGCCTTGAGCATCTCATTAAGGTGAATAAAGGCGCATTATAATTTGTCTATAATATTATTATTAATATTAAGTACTTAATATTAAGTACTTGTTAAAGAATTAAAGCAGGGTTACTGTGTGATAATATCTCAAGATGTGATGCAGGTTCAATATTAGTTTCAATATTTTTTAAAGAGAACGGGCAGAGTTTACCCGATAAATCAACTTTCATATTTTTTTTAAATAAGTATTTATATATTTATAAGTAAATGAAATTGGTGTAAAACTTAAGTGTAGGCAACATTGGCATTTGTCAAAAAAGGGAGACGACACGCCCTTTTTGGAGGGCTTTAAATTCCAATTCGCTTTAGAATTTGCTTTGACATTTGTTTGTCTGGGTTTGAAGGATGAAGCTATGTTTTCAAACAAATTCAGCCAAATCTGAGGTGGTCACCAGGAGAGATGTCAACGTCATTTTGGTTTTAGCTGCTGTGGATGAAGAGGACTAAATTTAAAGCATCGCATTATAATAATGTCATGCAACAATTGCGATGTTTTCGTTTGAGGGTCTCTACATAGGGCATTGTTTCCAGTTCCCATGACAACAGGATGCAATTATCCACGACCGCTCACCCTACGCCGTCTGCCGTACACGTTGTTATGGTTACTGATTAATTATTCAGCATCTACCAACAGTTTTCGTTGTTGGGTGAACATTATTTGTTTCACTGTTCTATGAATACCGTACATCATTTTATTTGTATGTTTTGCCTTCATGGTTCGTTCATGTTTTCGCAAAGCTGTAAGAATAATTCAATTTGGTTCCAATTGTTGGTTAGTTTTGTTTATTTTATGGCATAGGCTAGGAACGGACTCTAGCTCCCCCTGTGTAAAATGAAGAGCACTTGTGTCTGAATAATTATTACCAAGCTGGGCTCTGTGTCGCCAGTTTATCCGATCAAATGTACACAATAGCCATTGTATACGGAGTTACTGCTGTGCTGTCTCCCAGACGAAATTCGATTGCATGGTTGGAAGGGTAAACATAGCTAATGAACTCTGGCATCGAGCAGCACATCGAATTGCAACTGTTTGGGAAGTGGAAGCATTTCGAAAATTGTTCCCTTTCGCCGTTTGTTTGATTGGGTGGCACGTTTGCGCTTGAACATCCATCTTCATGTACTTGCATCCAACGATATCTTGTTGAAATTCATGTAACAAGCAACATGTTGGTATTGAGCTAGATTCGATTGGTACTTGGACTGTTGTGGGAAGTCTTGAAATCACGGAAGGATAATTGGAGGTGGCATCTACCCAATCGAAGCATTGGACGTTGAAGTAATCGTTTTTGGTCGTGAGCTTGGAGTATAAAAGGACTGAAAAAAGGATGGATTACGCTTTGAGTGAGCCAGCAAATATCATCCCTAAAAATCCCCGTCTGTTGCGGGATAACAAAGATCCTAACATCAGGAGGTACAAGCATCTCAAGCTATCGGGCCGAGACCTCCTGGATCCCCCGGATATGCTCTTCGAGCTGACCAAGCTGGAGTTTCTGGACCTCAGCCCCGAGCGGGAGAGCTCCCTGCACTTCAAGTTGGCCGAGGTGCCCCGCCAGCTCTCACGATTGCAGAACCTTACGGTGCTGTGTCTGGGGACTAACGAGTTGAGAGAAGTGCCCGGTGAGCTCTGCGGGCTAGTTAAGTTGGAGACCCTGATCCTCAGCAACAACCTCCTGACGGCGCTGCCGAAGGAGTTCAGGCAGTTGCAGCGCCTCCGGAGCTTGCACCTGGCCAACAACTTCCTGGAGGAGATCCCCCGGACTGTCTTCTACCTCAGAAACCTGGAGTTCCTAGATGCATCGGACAACAGGATATCCAGGCTGCCTCGCGACGTGGGGAACCTCGTCCAGCTGCACACGCTCTTGCTGTACTTGAACCTTCTCACGACCCTCCCCGAAGAGCTCGGTAACTGTCTCAATCTCCGAACTCTCTGGCTGGGAATGAACAGCCTGCTCGGGCTACCGCGCAGCTTCGGTCGGCTGGAGTCTCTAGACTGGGCCGAGCAACCCCTGTCATCTAACCTCGAGGGTAATCCGCTCGAGACGCCTCCGATCGAGATCTGCCGAGACGGTCCTCGGGCCATCGCCAGGTTCTTCGAGGATAACCCCGGCGTTGTGACCTACACCACCGGCTTCAAGGCTAGGGAGGACGAGAAGGCGCTAGAGCGGTCCCGCTCGGACGACGAAGCACCGGCTACCTCGTCGTCAAGCTCTGGCGATCTGGGTTTGTCCGGGACTTGGAGTTTGAACTCCACGCAGAGTTACCCAGGTGCTGTGGCGGCTGGGAAACGGGCAAAAGCGGACGGTGGCGGCCAACGGGCTACGATTGTATACGGCAAAAAACGCTAGCTGACGTGCAAAGGTAAGACTTTTAATATATGTAATTCTGTAGTCATTGGTTATTGATTGCATAATTGTACAACACATACATCAATTCGCGCCATTTTCTTTTATCAGTTTTGTCGGATGTTATACTTTTGTCTTTGTGTTATTTTGCCACAGACCCGCACCCTTGCCGTATCGTCGGGAGTCTCAGGATGTCGAACCAAACACAAAAGTAGTTTGGCCAGCAAGCTTGATGTTCCGAGTATACTGGGCACCACGAAGGCCCTAACAACAGAAGTCCTGTATGGCGGAATTAAAGAATGGAGCCGACTATTAAAAAAAAAAATCTTGTGATATTCTTTGGATAGGAGTTATCGCCTATTTTCGAACAGTATCGGATTATATCCCCCTAAATTGTGGGGATCGAAAGTAACGGTGAAACGTGAACGGTTAATCAATCTATAATTTGGTATTTCCTTTAATCTTTGTTTTTGAGAGCCAGAGCACTTAGGGTTAGCGTCTGTGAAAATGTGTTCACTCGTCTGTAACCCTCTCCTATCTAGTCTGGTTTTGAGACCAACAATTCTGACTTTCTGACGAAAACTGTAGTAATTCCTCCAATTTCCGAAAATGTCTTAGGTTTTCAGTACACGTTTTATTGACGGTTGGGTGTTATCGTTAACGTTCGTGATGTTCGAGTGTTTCCGGGAGTTATAAAGTGGTTGTAAGGTAAACGACGTTAGCAAAATAATGCACATCGATCCAAAATCTTTTTTGTTTCTTTCTCGTTTTCATAAAATATAAGTTATTGGCAAAAAGGATTGGCAAAAAACACAAGACGAAATGCCTAATATCCCCATATCACCATTTAAAGCCATTGGTGTGGTCGGTGGGCACGACCGAACTAGTCATTGTCTCCCCCTTCCCCCCCCCCCCCCCCCCAACCCCCCGTCCCCCCCAAAAAAACCCAAAAAAACCCAAAAAACACACACAACCCCAAAACATCCTCGATTCAAATCGATCACATTATATTCCTGTTTCCCCCAAATTACGTGTATTTCACTGCCACGTCCTTTTAAACTCCAGGTTTCCCCTGTCCACTATTATTGTTCAAAGTTGGCCACCAAAGAAGGGTCGAACGTCACCGCTCCCTAAACGCACATTTCTCAATCGTTGCTGTAACTTTAACCTAAAAGCAATCGTCTGGTGTACCGCTAAAGATATACGGGGGCATACATAGTTCACGTTTGTTATCCCATGGCATTTAACTTGTAGACTAAGCATTTACTAAGTTGCTGAAGACATTCTTACAATTTAAAAGTTAGCCTACACTATTTGCTTCTGCTACAATTTTAAAAAATGGATGTGTTAGGGGATTCATTATGATAAATATTGTTACGCTGACCCGTTTTTCAAGTTTTTGGTTCATGGATGCTGGAAAAACCAAGAAAATGTATACTGTTTTTGTCTTCTAGTTCCTTGACTTTCTTCAAACGACACACTAATTATCAGGTTAGGAAAGTTTGCTGGAACCTATTCACGGATGTACAGGCCTAACCGAATTTCAAATAAAATGTGGGCTGACTAATTTTTTTACAAAAATTGAGGGTTGTTTTGAAACTCTGTGGGTCAGGTATTTCTAAACATTGCCGGCCGGCAGTCGTTGGAAATTAAAACAAAATTCTACTATTTTAAAAAACGGGATGCTTGAGACCGTTATTCACTGTCAAGTAAGATATTTCAGTAGTTTTTTGGGAGTTTTTTTGGGGGATTTTTCTTCTTTTGTAATGTGAAACTAGAACTATAGGCCTATGTGTAACAAATCGTTTATGATGCACAATATTGAATTAAATATTGCACAACCATTTTCCCATTAAGCCATCGCTTAATTATCAACACCCCCCCCCCCCCCCGTGATAGCCCTGCGTTAGCCTATCGATTCGATGCCTTCCAAAATTATTCCTTATGTCCATGGAACAGTCGTCGGTTCACCTTACTTTTGTCGAGCAGTCACATTAGGTAAAACGTGTCTCGATTTATCATTCATTTAGGCAGCGTTATTGCTCGGTTGACAAAAATATGCCAGGGCCCCAAGGGAAGAACGGGCGACTGTTTGTTGAAATTTCCAGGAATAGAGGTTCCCCTCGACACCCTTAACCTCGCTGTCTCGCTGACCCATTTTCTTTGCCCTTTTTATCTAATCGCTGTAAGATGTGTTATGGTCATAATTTAAGAGGGTCGGCTTGGTTTTGTTAATCATCAAGGCTGGTATGATTACGAGAAGTAGTCCTGCATATTTGTGTGAAGTAGGTCTGAGCTTATAGTGAGTAGGTTTGGTTTGATTGATTGATTGATCGATCGAGAAAGCCTTTAATTTCGTTGCGTTGTTTAACCTGTTAAAACCTAGTGTACATTTTCACGACGTCGGATACACTATTTGCTTTTGTTCTAATAACGCAATACATGTACCATTGGTAATTGCTTGAAATATAATGAATGAGTGGATTTGGGGGTTGTATTTTATAGTAAATATCTAGCGCAATCATTTTGCTGGATGCCTACAATCATTATTTACTGAGAGGGTTTAACCAATAAAATTGGGGTTATTTTCACGGACGAAGTCGAAAGTACTTGAGCGTGCAATCACGCATGTGAAAATTGCCCAGTGGCTAGTAAACCCATTCTGAAAGATGTTCTTGTTGCAAATTAACAAGCATCTTATCGGTGCCTTTTACTTTTACGATAATCGAGCTTCTCAAAATTCTGAGAAGGAAGTCATGACCTTACCTCTTGACCTTTGAGTTGCATGCAACGCCGCAGAGCCGTGGAACTGATGACCTCCAGTTCATTCACAGTTCACACAAAATCTACCCAATCAGAGCTCTAAGCGCATCAGCGTTTCTTAGCGCCCATCAGTTTGGGCAGTGACAGAGCGAACCTCTTACTAGAAGTACACGGTATATCATATATCTAAACTGTCATTAACCGCCCCAGAGTAAACGAGACATGATGTTTGGTTTTCTATTTCTAAAATTAAAGTGTGGTTTGGTGAAGCGACGCGTACAGGTTAAGTGTGGTTAACCACGGGGTCAATCTTGGGTCATTTTAGTTTATTTAGTATTTCTCCAAATCGCAGTACAGGCGCAGCGCCGTTACTTCTGCCAAAAGGTCAATCTTCGGTCATTTCAAGTTGGTATCACTACGTCTTTTGGTTACAGCCCCTGATTGGTTAACACCCTCGTGATGTAAATGTACGCAGTCAGTTTCCGACCACTGTAGCCCGTTGGATTTTTATATACAATGTTTCTATACTTTTTCTACATCAGGAGACTAATCTGTAAAAACATTTGTTGTATGTGTATATTATTCAGTGCGAGGTTCGTGAAACAACGGCAATTGCCTGCCGAACTACTGATTAGTCCAGTTTTTTTTTTAATGTGACCCTTTTCTACCCATCACGCGATGGGTCTCTCCCGCTCAAGCATGCGCAATACTACCAATGAAGACATGTGCAATACATTTGGCATCTTAAAACATAGATGTTATTTGGGAGAAACGTCAATTGTTTTCCATTGATTTATGTTGTGTATAGAATACTTGCTCAAAACCAGCTCTGGCGACTTGACTCATTCTGTTTGGCTACAATATTTTAAAACTGAGTTAGGGCTGAAGACGCAAATCTCAAAAGGTTTAACAACATTTACTACATGTTAAGGGGCGTTACCTTCCCCTTCATTAAATGAAGCTATCAATGATTCAACTGTCCTAGCTCATGTGACGTCACAGACACCAGGAAGCGGAGATTGGCAATCCATCTTCCAAAACTGTCTCCTCAAAAAGTCGTAGTGCGCTGGTTTGTCTCGCTGCGGTCGAGGACCCGTCTCCCCAATGTGACAATCGTTTTCGGCTAGACTGCATGTACGTACATGTATTGGACACAAACGATGCTTTATTTGCTGCGAGTGAGACCGGGAAAGTTAAAGAGTGCATAATGGCACTTATGAGTTTTTGCAAATGTTATACGGCTATTGCATGTTTGAAATCACGGTCGACTCAAGCCCGTAGTTTTTAACAGGATTAAAACATTTTCCATCGTATCAACTTTCAAACTTATGTTAAATACATTAGTCTGATGTGTGCTAACTTGACTTTTATTTGTGCGTACAATTTTATGGTTTTCTGTTTTTTCGTACACTTTGTAAATCGTTTATTTGAACTTTAAATGACCCTGCCAGATTTTACCAGCCGTAATCGCAGATGGATATCGTATTCGATTCGTTCTGCCACTCCGATAAATTTATTCGTCGTGATTTTCGTAGTGTTGACAATACATGTCGTCTATCGCCACTAACCTTGGGGGCCTTTTTACCGCGAACACGCGCGTTCGGTCATTTGGGAGCCTTTTTGGTCAAACTAGCTCCATCCCTATAATGGTGCACCCCTGTATAAAAACAATCCCATAGACGCCTTTGATAAATACCCATCCTTTAAAATTCGTTAACATAACTCAGAACTCTCACAAGTTTTCAGGGGCTCCACAGAAAAAAATATGATGATCAAAATTCATCTCTCATTTTCTTTGCAATTTTTGGTGGGTTGACCATTGACTATTTGAGAAATTCTCACCCAATTACCAAAGAAGAACACCCCTAAAACGAATGATGTTTCCTAAACTGAAAAAGTAGCCATGGCTAACGGCGCCACTTTCGGACCCAATTGCAGTCAAAATACTAAGAATTGGAAGCCCCGTGTCCGGGCCAGAGGTACAGTGCAATATTACTTCAATTACCCAATTCCATGGCTCTCGAACTCTCCAGAATAGAATAATTTGAGTCTTTTATTGGCGGACGGATTGTGTTGCCTATTTACAGAGGTGCACTTCTAACACTCGATCGTGTGTTTGTCGTGTGGAAAGATGCCCTCAATGCCCCCAGACTACCTGGCTACAAACCAATGCATTTACGTTGATGGATGGTCTCTAGTAGTCCAGATACAATACTCTTGGGTATGTTTATTGTCGTTAGAAGTGGAGACCACTTTCCTTCAATCTTAAGAGTTGTATTAGTAATTGATTTGACATTCTTATGAGACATAACGAGGCCTCGTAAGATGGTTCAGGTTTTTAAAGGGAACGGGTAAACAATTTTAAATAAATGCAATTTTGGGGGATTTCAGGACCTTGTTTCCCTTTAAATATTGGAATCAATTTACAATTATTAAATGAATATACTTATAATTTTGGAATGAAAAAATAAATATTGCCCTGAATCAAACCTGAGATTTCTGACGCGTCGGACCAACGCTTTACTCAACGACGGTGGTAATTTAACACCTTTTATAATATTGAGGGCGCTGTACAAGCCGGATGGCTGAATAGCGCGCGTTTATGAAGTTTATAGTCAGCGCCGGCTAAATATCCACTTTCTTATTGAAATGCAAAAATGGACGCTTTTCTGAATAGAGTGACATTATAAGAGTAGTCCAATGATAGCAACTAAGTTAAGAAATGTTTCTAAATATGGGAGGTAAACCCCAGTAGGATATTTGGGGGAGAAGTTGGGACTGAAAACCAAACCCGCATAATTCATAGGCGGGATTTGAACCCGGGTCCCTCATAGCCATGGAAGACGAGAAAAGAGCCGCTACGCCAACCCGACCCTACCCGGCCCATACATAGACTTTGAAGCAAGGTGCTGGGCATAATAACTTCTCTAGGTAAGCAACAAGCATGAAAAGCTGTTACAACTGATAATATTAACCGATACTGTCACGATAGTGTAGTAACATGTACTAATGTCAATCATTACATTATCGGTCCTAAACCTGAAGTACAAGAAATTAACGCCATCAGTCGAAGTTTGTTACATTATCCGTTAGTTACTACATTTTGTTGTAACAAAAGCTGCCCTGGTTCCTTTCAGAACCACACTACACAACTCGGTGAAAAGAATTACAATAATCTTGTTGCCTTTTCACCCAAATGAAGCAAGATATACGGTCATTGTGCTTGCGGAATGTTGTGGTTTTTCAAATTCTTGTTAGTTTTTTTTTTTTGGCGTTAGGTAACAATACTCTATAGAGTGTACTATAGGTATAGGCCTACTACTAGTATAGGGAACTAAGGGGAGTCCCTCGATCTCGCATCGTGCTGGGTATATTTTCACCATGCAAAACTTCAAATCTAATCAATAATCATTACGAACTTACAGCACGAGCACAGGCTGTCGACTCGTTTTTTTCGCAGCCTATTAGAAATGAAACGAGTTCTGACACCGCCCGGCTCTTTGGCCCCTGGGGTGAGGCGTGAGAGGGTGGTCTGGGCTTTCCTCCGTGATAGGACGTAACAGCTGACGGTAACAGGACGAATTCCAAACGTTATAAAGTATTATAGTTTACACCATTTGCAAACATCAAAAGACAAAACTACTGAATTATTATGAAATACTTTAACAGTCTCAAGCATCCTGTGAAATCACGGCACCTGATGTGACGTGGTTTTCAAGAAAAGTGGAAATTTTTATCAATTTTAAACGATGGATTTCAAACACTGCCTCAAATTTATTGAATTCGTTTGAAGAAGTCCAGGAACCAGACTGCAAACCATCACTTTGTTCTTTGTTTTCCTAGCTTCTATGAACACAAAACCTTAAACAGGTCAGCATTACAATAAAAATTGATTTGAGACTTCGTACTTGGCTGGTGAATTACCGAGGACCTTGTTTTTGCCTCGTGAAGAGTTTAGAAATTTGTGTCAGTTAAAGAGAAAGTAAATTGGCCTGAATCATTCACTTGCAGTCGCGTATAAGGTATTTCGTAGTAGATTGTTCTTTGTTTTTGCAAAATATTGCAATAGTTACGTTTAATTAACTTCCCAATCTTTCACACTTTAATAATAAACATCCTACCTGCATGCTTTGTGTCATTCGTATTTGTTTGAAAACGAAAGGTTTTTAATTTTCCACTTGTCATTTTTTTGACACACGAAAGCTGACGAACTCAATTTGGAAATAAACACAATTACTGTTGCGCTGAATGTGTAATTGTCGCTGGAGTATTAGGTTCTTTTGTCAGAAACGTGCCCCACCTGTCAATTGTATACAATTGCATGATTGGAATTTGATTGAATATCTGGGATATATTGGTTTGTAATTTGCCGCGCAAAATGTGTAAACTAAAGATATACCGCCATGTGGCCTCTTACAAACCAGATTGCATCTTGAACGACTATGTACGTTTTTATGTCGTCTGCAATGTTCATAAAATGCTTGAATTTTAAACTGCTTATTCTTGTTAACAGTGCAAATCGGAAACTGTACTCTACACTACACTATACCCTACACTATACCCGAGTCAGTGCAAGTCCAGTCGCAAGTAACTGGTTGAACAATGACAAAGGAATGCTTTTGTTAACAGTTTATTCGAAATGTCGACTGGAAACTTGAATTACGAATTTGAAGTAAAAATGTCAGTGAAACTCAAAAGTCGAAAATAAATTGGAAACTCGAAACGACTGTAATAATAACGACAACAAGAAACTCGAAACTCCAACTCAGAACGAGTCACTCGAAAGGGATGCGAGGCGGGTGTGTCAGTCATATTGCCCCAGGGTCGTTACGGGGCGGGCAAGCCTTTCGTTGGAGTGTTTAGACTGCGAAATTAGGCGTGAACTGAACCGCTGATTGATTGGGCGCATATTGAGCTACTTACGGCAAGGCTAGCTGTGTAAATCACGCTGATATCCCAGCGGTAGATAACGAGGAAGAGCTTTCGAAGTTATCTTTGTGACAAATTAACTGGAAAGTTTTCCTAGTTTAAGGTAAACTTGTTTGCAAACATTAAAAACCCCAAACTACTTAATTATTATGAAATACCCTATACTTCACTGTGAACAAATAATAATACTATTATACTATTATTAATACTATACTATTAATACTATTAGTCTCAAGCATCCTGTGAAATCAATGCATGGCACCTGGTATGCTGTCATTTTAAAGACAAATTAAATTTGGTGTAAATTTTCAGCGATAGTCGGCCGATCTTTTTTTGACTTTTTCTCAAATACTGCACCCATTTTGCCATATTTAGTTAGCCCCTCATTTTGTTTGCAACACTGTTACACATCTGTGAATGGGTGCAAGCCATCTGGTCTGGTTCCCTTTAACCTGATAATTCCCTGACAGCTGTGTTTCGTGTGAAGGAAGGTCTGTGGACCAGACTATAACTTGCAAGAAAAGCAAGAAATTTATTAAAAGCTTTTAACATGTCAGTGTAACAATTATTTGCTATAAAATACTAACCTCTAATCCATCTATTTTTAACAGGACATTTTGTATACCACTTTTAAAATAATAGTCATTGAAATTCTCGACAAACTGTTGTTTACTTAGCTGTGGGCCTTTCGAGGTTTTGACCATCAATGACGGCATTGCGAGGTTTAATTAAATAGAACGAATTCGCAAAATCCGCAAATAAAGTAACAATTTACCGCAATCATGAAGGGACGGCAGAAAACATTTCTTAAATTGAAAAATTCCACGCACTATTTTCACAGCTGCGTCTGAGTGTCCTCTGCTAGTGATGTTGCGTGTAATTGTGTTTGATATATAAACAACTATCTACTACATGTTGCCGGAGTTGTAAGTTTATTGGGGTGAAGGATGTAGTCACAAAGAATAATCGCCTGAAACTTGGTTTGTAACCCTGTTTTTGCCAGGGAAGTATTTTCATGCTTAGCAAATTGTTGTGCTTAGCAAATTGTTGTTTAGCGAATGAAATTGGGAACGAGGATCTCATACATGTCTAAACCGATTGTATTTTGAGGTTTAATCGTCCAATTAAATCCCAATCAGTAACAATTACCACATTTAGCGGATTTACGGATCCAAGCGGTAGACTGCTGTGTTTGGTTGAAATAAACGATACAGTGGGTGTGTACTTTTACCAGACTCGCCCTAACTAACTGCGCGCGTCCTTCGAGCTCAGCGTGTTTTCAGCCGACCGCGCACGGGGGAAACAGAGAGAATCCCCCATGCCATTTGGTGCTAATTTACGGTAGAACAATGTTTAATTAGTGAAACTAAACGATTACATGTTGGTGTGTAACTGACAGCGCCGCTGTTGGGAAATCAGGACTTGGTGAGAAGATTTTGTGAAGATAAAACTGCGAGAAGTAATCAACAAAAGTAACTGATGTCAATCAGTGCAAGAAACCAACAGATCTGGTGTAATTATTGGGGAGCGCCATGTTGTGCTCACGCGCGGTAAATGTGTAACTGAAACGTGCATTGTTTATGAATGAAAAAGGTAATGACATGACGCACCTAAATTATTATATGGGGAGATTTAAAATAAAGAAATAAAAACTACATGTAAATATTAAAAGATATAGATCGGCCCTGGAATACAACTGTTATCGATTCAGGTAACAGCCGTCGCCAGAACAACAGCCCTTAAGCTAAACACAGCCATATAACATTAATACCCCCAATTATGTATTAATTATATAAGGCAAATTGCTTCGCTAGGGATATTTCTACGTCGGGTGATTCGACACGACGCAGCCGGTACAACCATCAGGAACCCTCGCATTTCCCGGGTCTTTTGGGCGAAATTCACGGGGACGCTGAGTCACTCGTGTACGGTCTTTTGAACTCTTTCACGTAACTTTTTAGCGACGTAAGCCTCCAGCACTAATCCGGTTTGCCCGATATCACACAGGCATGTATATACAAATTTAACATTCAAAATATTTCAAAGTCAAAAATTTAATCGAAAGGTGCGTAGACATGACAATGTATTTTGGTTTATTATTTAAACTTGCATAGAAAACATACAATGTATAATATAAAATCCCATGCTTGTATCATCAAAGGCACAATCGTATATCCCCTATCTGTCGTACTATTATTTTGTGGTGTGAAGGATTGTGTAAAACTCTACAACTTTTAATTTCCAAACCTCCGTTCATTCGACCTTTTCACCCGATATTCTTTCCGGTGACTTACGGCAGATTATCCCCCACACAAGCCAGATATCAATGCTGTCAATCCGAATAGAGGCAATTTGTTAAGGACTCGTCTGAACATATCAGTATCCGGGGAAGATTTGTCCACGTGGAAGTGAAAAATCGGCGTGGCACTATCCAGTGATAGCGCCCGAGGCATTTCCCCGCTTGTTTAGGCTCCAAGGTCCCAAGTTTCGGGGAGAAAAGATGACATTTGTCGATCAAGCTGGTGTGTTCGTGCTTTTAGTGGGTTGCACCCTGAACAATTTATTTACAAATTTAATTGATAATTTGTTTGTATTGTATTTGTTATGAGCGTTTGAATAGACATCGCACGAAAACAATCGGCCAAGGGCGAGTAATTAATTAATTAAATTCAAATTTTGAATTTGGAGCGTCCCGCTCATAGTCTTGTTTATTAAAAACAGGTTACCAGCCAAAACTCTACGGGATTTTCATGCTAAGAAAAACTAGATGAATATCAATTTAGCAAACGTGTTCTGTATTACCCTGCTTTTGCCAAGAAAGAATTTTCATGCTTAGCAAATTGTGTGCTTAGCAGCTCCATGAAATTGGATCCAGGTATAGTGGGAGCGTACTGCTCGACACCGTGGAAACGAGGTTAACGCAAAAAACCTGCCATCATTGTTTTCACCGGTAAAATGCACAATTCACCGTTGTGATTCACATTATTCTAAGAAAATGAGTCTACAAAAATGATTCCTCCTATAATTTGATAAATGCTCGTGCTATGGAGGTGACAGTTCTGCGTTGTCTCAAGCTATTGACAAGGTTGATCTATTAGGGGGATCTGTGCTATATCAGTCGTGGATTTACAAGAGTCAACGACACGTTGTCTGTACATTAAAGACTAAGAGTGCAGTCACAGTGCGAAGCGGAACTGAGATTGAAAGTGTCTAGTGAAAATGGGCCAAATCTACTTTTAAAGGTTAAACGTTTGCCCCCCCCCCCCCCCCCCCAATATTGCCCCCCCCCCCCCCCCCAATATTGCCCCCCCCCCCAATATTAATATTATCTCAAGCTATATGCATCCTTTGAAATCGACACGGCACCTGGGTCAATTTCATAAAACATGTAAGCACAAACAAATGCTTAGCACAACAATTTTTGCTCAGTAAAAACAGGTTTATACCCGCCGAAACTCCATGCATTGCTTATCATTGCAAAGCAAAGGCCAGCTGAATGTTAGTAACAAACACTATACATGTACATCACCTGAATATTTGGTTTGTAACCCTGTTCTTGCCAAAGAATGTTTGTCATGCTAAGCAATCGTTTGTGCATTATGTTTTATGAAATTATCCCCAGTATGCTGTGGTTTTCAAGAGAAGTGAGGAATTTGTTTCAATTTCCAAAGATTGCCTGCCGGCAATCGTTTACAAAAACTGACTACATTTTTATTTGCAATTTATATCCACATTTTGTTTTGCAGTACGGTCACACCAATGGGTGCATTCCCCGACGTCTGTATTGATCTGTTTCGTATGACGACAGTCAAGGAACCAGACTGCAAGAACAACGCTTTTCTTGGGTTTTCCCAGCATCTGTCGACACAAAACAGGTCAGCCTAATATGAATTCCTTAACCCATTCATTTTCGAAAATTACAGCAAAAGCAAAATGATGTATATACCTATGTCCCGAAATCGCCCAACTGCGCTACAAAACGCGTTTTGAACGAAATAGTGCAATTCGGAATAAGCATTTAAAAGTAGAATATAAACATCTACAAACAACCACCCTTTAAAAACTGGTCGTTTTTAACCCAGAATTTCACGTACGCCGCGTCAAACGTAAACAACGTATTATTTTGTCTTTTTCGATAACGGTAAGAAATTAGGTTGGTTTCCTTTCGACCAGATGTTTGAAATAGGATAAGTAAACAATCTAAAACATAAAATTTTGCGGGATTTTAGGAATGAGTGCTCCTTTAAACCCACACAAGCAGATATACGTCAACGTTTTTGAAGAACAAATGTATCTAATCCAACATCTTTGCATTGAGACCTGGACATGGTTGATCGGATTAGCGCTGAGTCCGTAATTTGTCCAGGGGATTATGCTGGGGATTTGCGGATTATTATATTCTTTTGACAATGACCAGACTCCATCGCCGTACCATTGAAATTGAATTAAAACCTTAAATCTGTACTTTGTGCGCGTGGCTGATGTAATAGGAATACGATGCAAGTGCATTTAAATTGGGGTTGTAATCGGGGAGTGAAGTCGACCGTTTTACGTCGAAAATACTCTTCCTCTGTCAGTTTTTTGTAAAATATTACCAAAAGAAGAATGAATTTATGCAACATACTATATATCCTGTGAAATCATGGCACCCTGGCGTGTTGACCAACGATAGTCGGCCGACCATCGTTGGAAAAACTTGTCACTAATAATATAGTAATACTACCCCCAATTCACCTAAGTTTAGTTCGTCCACATTTGTTAGCAATCGATAACACATCCGCGAACATAGGTTCAAGCCACTAGTCTGATCCCTGACAGTTCCCTACCGTCAATAACTGGCTCTGTTTTGTTTGAAGTAGGGTCAGGGAACCAGACAGTACAATACAAGTTTCTTGGTTTTTGCAGAATTCACAAACACGAACATAGGTTGTGCTCGGTCCTTGCCCGAGGCCGAAACTCAACAGAAATCACATTCTGGTCCGTTTCACCGCAAATCAACTGTTTGGACAATGGACGATTAGTTTCCATGGAAACGACTTGGTACCACTTGGTGGGCAGAGTGACGGACGAACTGTAATATACATTGGGACACATCATGGTCACTACAAGAACAAGATCAATATTGGTATTTTCATAAACTCTGTTGGGATTTGCGATAGACATAATTATAGTGTCCCAAAACTGAAAGAAGCAACAGTTTTTGTCGTGGAACGTACTCCTTTCAAGAATTGCCTATCGCCCCAGGCCTTATACTAACTAGATCCATGTCTTAATCAGGTCTTGGTTATCACCTGGTCAAAACTGAGCCAAATCAAATTTCGCAACTTAAAAATCCTAAATCCTTTTTTGGAACAACAGTGTTTGGGTGACAATACAAAAGCCTGCAAAAACATCGTAAGACTGTTATTTTTTCTACATAAAAATGTATCTTTATACATTTAGAGAAACATACAAACAACTGGCAAAATCACTCGGTAAAGCGCAGAGCTCCGCCCCAACAGCAAAAACGCCCTACCTCCCAATGTTAACAAAAATCATTCAAAGTGATGAAAATTCCTGATCTGGAAATATAATAGAATCTTTCTTGACACGTCAGCTATCTGTCCACCAAGTTTCGTTACTCCAGTAGGTTTCCCGTTATCCTGCTAACTAACCAACCGGCCAACCAACTAAACAAACAAACAAACAACACCCCAACAAACACCATGACACACAAACTCATATGTCACGTCTATCTTGTCACAAAACTAATTACCCGTGCATCATTCCAAGGCAAACTTAGCAAATTAATTACCCCAGCACTACTTCGAAAACAAAACAACTCGTCCTAACAGATTGTCACAAAATGAGATAAGAGATTTAAACTAGCGCAGTTGGGACCTAATTAGTTATCGAATCCCCCGTAACTTTCTGACCACCAAAACCTCCAAGGATCAAACGACGGCATAGCTCGGACCCACTCGGCCGGGCCGTAATTCGGGCTAATTCCCCGGGCAGCACCGGGCTGGACGCTCCCCCCCCCCCCCCCCGGTACTAGCGCCCGCGGTGTACGGGTTAAATTCCCTCCCCCGTGTCGCTACATATTTACTACTTGTCGCATAACTTGTATTCCGTACCGGCCCTAGGCGCTTTGAGCAAATCACTCCCAAAATGTTTAGGTAACTATAAATACAGGTTGGCATTTCTCTATCTTTCTTATTACTCCATTGTAATCATGTTTGTGTTTCAATGTCTGAGCTGAGTTGTGTAAAAACGCAGAAAGATCTTTGATTAAAATGTTCTCCTCTAGCGCGATAATACTAAGTTCCCTATGGCGCACTTCCACGTTTTTCTAGACGTTCCTCGTGTTTCTAAACCTCTTTTGTGGACATACTTTAATTTCATTTTAAAATACTGGTACTTTGACTTTAATAATGCTTGCTGTTGAACCTTTGTGAACAATAATTTCAGCGTCATGAATTTGGGTCTGAAATTGTAAACAAATTTATCTCACCGATGTTAAACGGTGGCGTCCGGAAATTGGGCACAAAATCGGTCGAATTTTCCGTGAAGGCTAGTGATGCACTTTAACAAATCTCGAAAAATTCCAAGTTAACATTTCGGATTTTCACATAGATTTATAGTGCCTTATAATATTTCGATCTCAACAAGATCTTCTCCTAAAACAGATTTAGGCCTACTTTAATTTGCTGTAATAATTTGCTGTAATTTTCAGAAATGGATGGATTTGGGGGTTACTGCTTTTAGCTTTTGGTATTGTTAACTACTTTCCAGTAAAACATTTTGCTTCATTTGTATTATTCATACAGATGCTACTTACCAACTTTGTACCAAAACCAATTGCTAGTTTTATTCATATACGACCCATTATTCTATAAACATCTCACCGATGTTAATTATCGATAATTAAACAAAATACCAAACTACATTCGAAAGAAAATACTGCACCTAATTATTGTGCGAATCACCGAAGCGTACTACACTGTACATGTACTAGTACTAGTACTACTATACTATTGTAGGTTTTCCCGGTCAATTTCGGCAAATGAGCAGCCAATTTAACCACTGCACTATTATATTTCGCGCGCAATCGCATACTGCTGAAAATGGTCATTCGATTTCGTTTTATTACTAAGCAAAATATGTACTGTTGCGTCATTAGATTTATGAGATTTTAACAATATAACCATTCAATTTAACAATAAATTAATACAGAAAAACAACAAGTTTGACTGAATATAACTGAAGATACGAAACAGATGTTTAGCACAATTTATTTATCTGTTTGTTCTCATTTTTTCTCGTACTTATTTGAATTATCATTTAGCAAAAATAATTGCCTATTTACGAAATTGAAAAAGATATTAATAATCAGCAAAAATCTCCAGCCGAACTAGCTTTGCTAAATTGAATGATTGTTCGTCACAAAGAAAAACGACGATATGCTAAATTGAACACATTGCTAATTTGAATGCCTAAAATCTTAATTTATTTTCCGAATTATGAATTTGAAACACGGCGAAAACTGGAGAGGCAAAATCGCTTTAATTCGAACTCAAATTGGCTGCTCATTATTTTGCCGAAATTGACCGGGAAAACCTATACTAGATATACTTTCACCTATAGAGAGTATAATTTTGGTTGAAATAGGAGCATTTTGAAAATAGTTTTCCGGCTTCTAAAGAGTTTGTACACGAAAATACACATTTGAGAATGTGTATTGCTACTTCGGACCGATCATAAGCCAATATAAACACAATCTCTTCTCTATAAAATCTATGACCGACATCCACGTGATGTGGTGTTACACACGGGCACAAGTTGGGCCGCTTCATTGGTGACTTGAAGATGTATTAACACCAGTCCGGCAGAGCACGGCGCGTGACAGTGACCGCCCACCCCACTCATCACGATAATCGCTGGGTTTAAACAAACTCATCGTGTGTAAAACCTCAAGGCCATTCGGTCCACCAACCTTGCTGGTGAGACGGGACAAGACGTGCGACAAAACCTCCCACTTACAGCACGTGGGTTCTTCAATCCTGCGGACAAACTTAGAGTTAGACCCGGCAGTTGTAAATTAAATTGGCCGCGGACTTGCACAACTTTGAAACACTGAGCTCAAAGATTCCGTCTTTAACATCGAGCTATCATCTTATCTGACCGTGGGGATTTAGGAAAGGGTCAAAGAATAAGCACTCAAAAAATACTGAAAATCTGTTTTTATCGACAATATCAGTTTTCACTTTTGACTTTCGTAAACGAGGCACTATGATGGAGTCATGGACATTGGCCAATTTGAGGCACATTTCATAAGTGCCGTCTGATGTCGAGCGGTTTTCACGAGCGTAAAAGACACAAATCCAGTTAACTTTTGTTTATAAAAGCAGCGAAAACAATGGTTTCAACCAGCAGCTCTGATGTGCAATGAGTTGACAGTGATTAACGAAGACCGAGACATTGGAAGAGTGGCCACACACCGGACATTATCCAGGCTTTATGTGCTTCTGACCGGGTCTGCTCTCTGCATTGATACCGTACGACACGGCGGACTATAGTCAAGGTTCTCGCCTAACACCGCTATCCATCACCGAATACTCACAGGACTTATCGTTGTTTTTTCTTTCAACAATTTGTCCAATGTTTCGTTTACGAGACCGATCGACCAGAAAGCTGCAAGCTTCAGATTTGAACAACAACCAGGGAAAGAGCAAAATGAAAGAGTCGGTATTGTGTTTTAATAACCCAACGGACGTGACCGAAATTGTGCTTCACAGCCCCGGGGCGAGCTGCAGTCGCGCGGCCCAGCAGCGCGGTGATAACAAACCGTGCAAACGCCGAGTAGGGAACTCCGGAGCGGGTATCAACGCGTCGGGCCGACGGGGCAGCGGCGCGCGGGCCCCCATCAAACCCATGCAGCGAAACGCTGCCAACGCCCGTGAGCGGTCCCGGATGAGGGTGCTGAGCAAAGCCTTCAGCCGGTTGAAAACCAGCTTGCCGTGGGTTCCCCCGGACACTAAACTCTCCAAGTTGGACACATTGAGACTCGCATCCAGTTATATTTCCCACCTAAAAAAAATCCTGGACGACGATACGTTGGACAGCACAATGGTTCACCCCTTAAACTTGGTAAGTTAGAACAAAACCGTAGCCCATATCAATTATTATATCATTTAACAGTACTCTCCACTCGTGTGGAACTTGATTTCTCGGAAAACTATATTTTGTAGACAATTCCATGTCATTGAAGCAAGTAGCAGTGATAGGACGCTACAACTTGTTTTTTAAATAGTTTTATTTGGTTCTGTTATACTACCTATGTCCGGGTATAAACTACGACGCTATACTTATCACTTTTTAAAAACACTTTTTGGACATGATCTGGTGAAACTACGGGTAATCGTAAGTAATCGTAATCGTAAGTAAACCTTTCTTTGTAGTATCTCGATCTTAATATGTGATGTCTACATGTATCTCAGGTGACATTATCTATAGTGATTTTGTAGCCGTTTTGAGGAGAAAATCTGATTGGTTTTTTTGGGGGCAAAAGGTGGCCAGATTGCGAATTCCCTCAGACGGAATCGCCAGATTATGTCCAAATGTTAAAAAAATTGGGTAAGAAAATACTTAGAAAATGTTCTTGACTCTCCATTTTGCATAGACTTTGTACCGACAACCGCTGAAACGCGTCAGGATCATTTTTGTCATACTTAACTTTGTTTGTCTAAATACGCCGAAGTGACTTTCAACTAAATTCAATATTGGATTTTACCGGTTTTACTCGTAACTGACGTATTTTACAATAGTGTACAATTTGACACTGTTCTATAGTGTTGTCCAGAGAACAAAATTACCCGAGAGGGACTCGAACCAACGACCTCTATTTGTAGTTTTTTATTTTCATTTATAATACAAGAACGGACTGTGCCGAAATGTACTGTTTCATGTAGTGATAACTGAGATTCAGATTGATATGAATGTGTAGGGTCATGCAGAAAACCAGTAATACACATTTTTTAGTTGACTTTTCCAGCATCCATAAAAACACAAAACTCAAAACGTGTCGGGTATATTTGCTTTAAAGTACGAATCCACAATTGTTTTTGACAATTACAGCAAAATCAAATGTTATATTAATAACTTTAAATAATAATTGGGGCAAAGCTACACAATGACATCATTGGAACCTGTCGATGTCATAGCCTAATTCTGTCAACTATAAAGTAATATTGCTACATGACCCAAATTTAGCTTTTAATATTGTGTGCACCCGCGTGTGGCTTGCGCGCCCGAAGATACTTAATTAAATTATTGTAATATTTTGTTTGATTGACGATACAACATTTTCATTAGAGTACAAGTAAGACCCTCTACTTAACTTTACATTATTATTTATCAGTGAATTCTAATGCATGGAGGGGCAACCAAGTGTAATAAAAGACGGACAGTACAGCCAAAATGTATCTAAAAAGGTTTGTTTAGTTCATCTATTTAGTTCGCGCCGGGATTATTGTAACATTGACCGAGTATGGCGCGAGATTCTTTTTCACGAAACTCGATATGAGGCGAGTTCAGGCCGATATCAGTGGAAGAACACCCGGCCTCGCTCGCTGCAAACCGGTCGCTGACAGAGATTTCTAACTTTGCTCGTGACGTGTTTATCTGTCATCCGTTTTGAATTCAAAAAAATGTTGCCTGTATACACTTTCTCCGACGCGAACTGGTTAAAATTGTGAACTTTATGTGTGTATGATCTGGTGAAATAAAATGCGCATATAATGTATCCACAATATGGTATACTACATACAGTACACTGCAAAAACATTGTTCGGCGAGTTAACATTTTCTAAACACTTATTTGCTATCATGCCTATCAAGTATATCAGTTAAGCATAAATGTTTAGCATGAGGATTGATGTGAATAGCCATTGAACATTGATGTTTATATTGGACACGTGCGTTTGTTTACAAACTAGCAAGAAAAGTGTTTACGGCTAAGGCTACGTCTATTATCACCTTGCTCATGTGTGATTGTAATGGGCGAACACTATAGACAATAACCCGAGACAAGAGAGTGTAGACTCGGTTCAAGACGCTGTTGTTCTTTTCGTGTGGTGATGAGCTATTCGATACAAGGCCATGACCAGTGTTAGCGTCTGGTTTTCTTTTTAGTTTTCACTTTTTTGGTCATGGAGGTTCGACTTTTCCCGCCCATCATTGTTTCTCTGATAACAGTTATATAGAAGAGTACAAACGCGTTTTCATTGAATTAACAACAGCCTGAGATTTGTGGCCGCGAGTCAACTTTTTAGCGGGTTGCGTTTCCTACCTCTATGGTCTAACCGACCGGGGGCCATAGCGTGCCGGCCCCGCGTAATGCCCCTGCCCGAGCCGGTCAGAGGAAGACTATACAACTATTTTATCGGGTGTCGTT
The DNA here is from genome assembly GCA_037893245.1 of Crossaster papposus. Classification (NCBI taxonomy): domain Eukaryota; kingdom Metazoa; phylum Echinodermata; class Asteroidea; order Velatida; family Solasteridae; genus Crossaster; species Crossaster papposus. The sequence goes on from JBAIAA010000193.1 coordinate 1,687,764, forward strand.
TTACGCCACTAACGAAGACCATAAAAAAGAAGGTTTTACAACTTCAGGAAATGTTCCAAACTTGTTAGTGAAATTTACTGCCGGTTGTTTGTGCCATAACTGTCGATGTGGATACATTGTTAGGGATTGGAAAGCTCTGGTCAGTGTACACAGTACAGTGGAACAAACCCGTAACATTATGTGTTGATGATCGTTAATCCTAACATGAAATCGCCTATCGTCTAAGCTTTACATAGACGTGTCTTGGCTAACTCGTAGTAGTCAATGATTTGCCTCTTCCGAGGAGCCACATTATGAAGGACAGTTTTTTTTTAAAGAGTTGTCCTTCTATGACGTCTAAAAAGAGTGAACATGTACTCTTTTTGGAGTAGTTTCACTCTGAAAAACTCCATTTCATTCTGTTTGGAGTGGTTTTATAAGAGACTCGCTATTAATGCGAATTTTGAAAGTAGTATAGGACAAATCCATGCAGGCCAGCCAGCGAGATTTATATTATTTAAAACAATGGAGTGAAGTGAAAAGCACGAACGTTAAATAACAAACGAAAGAGCGGCGAAAATGGTGACGACGGTCGCTCTAGAACTGTCCCTCGGTCGTAAACCACCAAACGTGCCCGGCGTGACTTTAAGCCCACAATCCCCAAACACTAACCAACAACGTCATATCTGGGTCTTTAAAAACGGTCCGAGAGTTTGTTTTCAAATAGTTGAACAAAATTACATCAAAAAATCGCATGTTCTTCCGTTGCGGTAACAACAATATTTCTCGCCGTTTCAAAACACCGAGGATCATCCTGCAGCGTACTTTCACTGGCAAGCGCCCGGGCGGTGCGCTTTGATTTCCCGGTGGTCTGTCACCGATTTTTTTACGGTCCTCTTTATTGCGTCGTGTGGACATTTATTGTTTTCTAACTTTTTGCATGTATAATCGGGTTTTTATTTAGCGCCCTGTTTAACTTTGGTTTGGGCTATTGGACACGTTTGTCTGTGGAATTGAAGGTGTACGTGTACTATTTTGTTTACATAGGAACACTTTTTGGTCTAGTTTTTGGCGGGATGAGCGGATTTTAACGACGCTGCTTGCACTGATCTGTGACCGCAAATGAATTCGCTTTATTTTCAGGATTAAATTGTGATTTTGTTTGTATCGTAGTCTGCACTAATTCTAAACTATTTTAAATAAAGGAATGAATACATCGAAATAATCGTAAATATCTTTTTGTCAAATTATTTGTATATATTTTGCTGTAATTTTCGAAAATTGATGGGTTAAGGGGTTTTCTTGTATCTTAAAATGACTATGAGAATGAGAATTAAGTTTCATTGGAAAGGTGCCCCGAATTGCTGCGGCGACAATATAATTGTTTGTCGTCTAGAAAGTTAAATACAAATTTATTGTTGCATGTCAAGGACAACGATTTATGAAATTATGAACAATGCAACGATTGTATAAAGGCAACATCGGTTGTATGCGGCACTTGAAAGTCAAGAGGAAGTTCTTTAGCGAGAATTCTGGGCCGGGGGTCAAAGTTCATGCATCGTGAACCAGAAAAATTGAGATAAGGTTTAATAAGAGAATGGACTATGTCGGCCTACATCAAAATGTTTTGATATGTGGCCCATTACAACAAAATGAGGAATAAGTCGGAAAATGACTTTTTGCAATTTATGTACATAGAACAATAGGAAATTTCATAAGCTTTCTAACAGTGGCGGCAGAACGCTTTTTAAACTGGTTAATTTGTTAATATTAATTCCTATTTGTTTTACCTCTTTTTGCGCAGACCTGGCCATTTGCAATCAGCTCTCGACCAATCACCGCGGACGACACATCGGAGGAATGCGACAAGGAGATGCGATCGGACACGACCAGCGAAGTCATGTCAGAGTCGCCGTGATTGGACGAGTGAAATGGAAAAGCCAAATGAACAGTGATCACCGACAGATATCTAAAAATGAACTTATAGAGTCATTTGAGACGCCGATGGACACACATAATTATAAGCATGTTTGCATTTTATGGTGTCAAAATATGCACCCCGTTGTTTATATACTTAAACATTTACAGAAACGCTTATTGGTTTGTACACGTTTTACATGCAAATCCATTGCATAAGAATTGTTCTTTCTTGTATAATTCTCTCATTTTACCCGGCGGCACGAGGCTCGTCCGCGTGGTGCGCTCAGGCAGTACGCGCGCGCCTAGTCAGGGCTCATTCGACCAGTAGGATCACCGACCTGCGCGCGCGTCGTCTCTAAGAACGCGTGCGGTGTGTACGCCGGTGGTGCTACCCCAAAATAGCTAATTTTGATCGTCAAAATTAGTCGCAGTGGATGGCGATTATATCAAAGGTTTGGAAATTGATGAGTGCATCTTTCTTCGTCGGAGTGAAAATTGTTTCTTATGTTCTAGTCAAGCTATCTTATTGGGTTAGCACTTTGTACTTGCATGTGGTCTGCAATACCATAGAGCAAGTAAATTTCACACCAAAGATTTTATAAAAACTCGCAATTCATGTCATTTTCATGCCTTTCGCTCCGTATTTTGGTGCGTAGTCTCCCTTGAGAGTTATAAGAATTACTGAAAGCTGTTATAAGGTTGTTTCACGTTCCAGTTGCGCATGCTCAATAGAGCGCCCTCTGTAGGCCTACTACATAAAGAGGGGAACACCCATATAAACACGCTATCATCCGGGTAAGTTGGGTACCTCTTTCTGCGCTGAATCCAAGATGGCCGCGGAACGTGAAACAACCTTATTGAACCAAAATATAAATAGTACGGCAGATAGGTGATGGGATTGTGTCTTTTAATGATACAAACATGGACTTTAGCACACAGTCCGAGTATGTCATTAGAAAGATATTGCTATAGGGCCGTAGCAGATTTGTTCTTAAAATAACCAGTAATGGCAGCCATTTTGAAAATTTTGGAAATTGCTTGTTATTCCATTAATTTTTCTTACGACAAATCTGCGATAGCCCTATAGAAATATCATTCTCATGACTCTAACTGCATGTGTTGTCACGCTTATAACATCAAAGGCAAAATTCCCCAAATATTTTCCCTATTTGCTACTACAAGTGAACAACTGAACACGTAGTTTAACTGCTTATATTTGTATTTATCTAATGTTTTAGGTACCGGTATTGCGTTTTCAACTCATTTGGAAGTTTACCTAATCTTTTAAATTTATTCATCTTTGTATAATGCGCATCGAAGAAAGACACAATTTGTCTTCAGTGTAAACTGAGAAATACTGCTATGTTTAATAAAAGACTGCACGTTTAGTTAATTTGGTCATGATTTGGACCAACATTATGATTGTTTTGTAAATATTTTTAAAGGTTCAATAAAGTTAAAATGAAACTATGGAACTGAGCCGTTTGGAGAATGTTTCTATGGGACTTTCCACAGTAGTCTGTTTGTGGCAGGTCGGACATTGAAATGAAGTAGGCATACGTCACGAAGGTTCTTTTTCATGCAAATTTTCTCGTGGAGTTGCCTCCCCCCAATAAGGAGGAAGGTTTTCTCAGTTTTTAGTTTCATTGCGAATGTGGAATCTATCGATAGTGCATTAAGACTAAGAGGCAATAAATTAAAAGTCGGCATCTTCATAATCATTGGTGATACATTCGCTGGGTCTTTTTTTCGTGGTTTTAGGCCATACTTTGTTGTCTTTCCAATAGACGGTCAATTATAGGAGTCTTTATTATCCGTCCATACTCGGCAGATCAACTGGCCCCATTAATTTTCTTCAAAGTTTCTAGCCCAATTCGATGCTCCGACAAATGTACTCCCTGTCACGCATTTTGGGCCACAACGCATACAATTTTGGCTCCGCCCATAACTGTGCATTATGTATTACAGTTTCAATAATTTATGAATTATTCAGTAGGGCACCATTGGTAATTTGTTGAATTATCAGGAATGGGTGGATTTGGGGGGTTGTATTTTATAGTAAATATCGTTTAACTGACCTGTCCGAATTTTTACATTCATGGATGCCGAGAAAAGCATGAAAAACAGCGTTTGTTTTCCACCGGCGTCGAGCAGTTATTCTTATGTTATCTTTGTTTTTTCGCGCTCGCCGGACGGCGAGAATGAATTTTGGTTTATACAATTCAATTTTTTGGAACAATTACAGGATATCTAGGGCCCTCATTTTGCTGGATGCCTACAATCATTATTTACTTTCAAATGAGTAAAATATTTCTTAATAATTCGGTAATAAATTTTTTTGATATCTGCAAATGGTGTATACTACCTTTAACGTTGATTTTTTTTTTAGAACGTGGACCTCCGGAACACTAGACCGGCTGCTCTCCTAGTACTAACTCAGCTATCTTGCCCTTATGTTGGCGGTCTCCCAAATTGCCAGTATCTTAACAGTCCTTTGAAACGTTTTAATGTCGTTTCTGAATATATTAATTGATAGCGGAGTTAAAGAAATATCGCACTAGTGTACTTCTGGCCATAGCCGACCCGGATTGTGTCTTTGGGAATTTGTATACCGGGTTTATTGCTTTATTATGGGGGGCACCCGTAGATCAAAGTGTCCGCTAAATGTGAAGGGCGCCACCAAGTGTCGGTGAACAGGGCACTGCAAATTTTGCAACGCAAGTGGGGAAAATCCCGTCGCGTTGCTGATTTTGCTGACGAAACGGGTTATCGACTTAGAACAGCAGTGGTAAGTCACATTTCTATTCGTTACGGCAATCCTATAGTATAAGTATAACTAGACAAAACCTAAAATGGGCAAGACCTAAAACCAGCGAAGGGTATTGTAGTAATAAAAGTGAACAAAAAGGAAATTAAACGTACATGTATGTATCTGTCATGTCTGTGTGACCATAAAGGTCTATTGCTGATCGCGATAGCGCAAAGCATGATGGGTAGAAAAGGGAGCAGTTTTGCACTATACAAGCTTTTCGGCCCGGTATGCCTTCTCAGCAAGCTCTTTGTTATTTTCATTATTTACTACAACACCTCTGGCCCTCAAATACGATGAGAGTTGGTCTTCTTTTTAGATTTAGGAATTTTGTGACGACATATTTTCGAGTGGTTCGCCGTGCGCGCGATGCTCCCTTTCTTGCGTAGCGCAGGGCGCCACCTGTTGAAATCAACCGATCAACAATAGACCTTATGGAGAAATAAGACAGTGACATGTGACCTTATATGTTGAGCGCAATCTTGAGATTTGCGCAAACTTATTCAGTTTATTGTACATTGTACTTGTAGTACGGAGTTAATTTCCCTTTGAATAAAATCCATTTAAAATGAACTCCGTATGAAAATGAGCTCCGTAGGGAGGGCAATAAGTAAGTTTGCGCAAAACTCAAGATTGCGTTTAACACTGTCACTGACGGCCACAGTGACAGCAACATTCTCAACAATGCATGATTGATGGCATAACTTAGGTTTATCGCTAATAAGAACCGCAATGCATCATGGGTAGACACATGGGGCATAGCGCCGCACGCGGCCGACCGGCTGACCGACCACACAAGTACGTACGTAATCCTATCTGTGCGAATTCATCGATGGTTGCCCCATGATTTTACCCAAAATGCTTTAGGCAGCAGTGCCCTCTTGTGATATTTTGCTATTTGCGATATCTGTTTCTTGCTCTATGGTCTATGGGGGTGGATAACAAATAGATCACAGCCCCTGAATTTACGCACAAGTCTAGGGCGTGGCATGGGAGTACGTGATTTGTTCACGTTTTTTTCTTGAATACCTGATGGATTTGAGCGATGATATTTTCACAGAATATTCCGCAATGTGCAAAGAGAAGACTGAGATAATAGTGAGTAGTAATAATGTACTAGACTAGAGAGAGGAAACGTCTGTAAAAATATCATTGCTGAACTCCATCGGCTAATAAGGTGTTTCACGGTAATATGCGCCATCTTGTTCACGGGGCAAATTGAACATGCGTTGCTAGACGCGCGCACATTTTAGAATGAACGCATGATGACTTGGAAGCGCAAACGTTTTTGATCGAAGTGGGGTACACAGTAACGCGTGTAAATTTGCCCCGTGAACAAGATGGCACATATTACCGTGAAACACCTTATTGAGAAACAATGGTGGTAATTTAATATCTTACATAAGATATTAAATTACTACCATTGTTTCTCAATTACCCGATAGAGTTCAGCAAAGATATTTTCACAGAAGTTTCCTCTACATATATTACTAGGCCTTCTCACTATAATATCTTGGTTGTTGAATGGTTTTTACACTTTGGAAGGTGGTACATACTGTACACACTATTTGCTTTTGCTGTAATTTTCGAAAATGGATAGATATTATTCTAATGAGCGCTGTACATGCTAGATCATGGCTCGAAATTCACCTTTAACCATTTGTAATCAGCTGCTTATGTTTGCTCAGTTCAAAGGTCATGTACATGTACAAACTTGTACAGGTAGACATGTTGCACAATACGAAACACAACCTTTGAAATTCCACCTTTACTATATGTGGCTGGATTATGTATTGTTCCATTATCTTGTCGTATAAATACGAAGGCCAAAACCGCATTGTATGTAGAATTCTGGTTGTTAAACGGTTGCTACACATTGAAAGGTGGTATACACTATTTGCTTTTGCTGTAATTTTCAAAAATGGATGGATTAGAGGATTAATATTTTATGGTTAAAATTGTGACACTAACCTGTTTTAAAGTTTTGTGTTCATAGTCATAGATGCTGGAAAAACTAAGAACAAATATTGTTATTCTGGTATACAATATTATACCGACTTTCATTATTAACGCTCCTCAATCCTCAAAAATCCTCATTGCAGTTTTGGAGGATTTTTGAGGATTGAGGCTGTATGGGGTTTTAAAAAAATGAGGATTTTTGAGGATTGAGGCACAATGTTGTTTCACAATGTTTCAAGTGTGGAGGATTTTTGAGGATTGAGGCACAATGGGGTTTTCAAAAAATGAGGATTTTGGAGGAATGAGGCTGTGGGGTTTTCCAAAAATCATAATGAGGATTTTGGAGGATTGACTTTTTTCAATCCCCAGATTCTTCATTGCAGTTTTGGAGGATTAAAAAAAATGAGGATTTTGGAGGATTGAGGATGGTTTCTAGCAAAAAGGCCTAGGGTGTTAGGGTTAAAATATTTATGGTTTTGTCATATTTCAATTGATATATTAATTATTATACAGGCTTTAATTAAATTATAATAATTATAATAATATTTCACGGTGTTTTGTGCTATAAACGTTTGCGCGCGCATGAAGATTACTATTGTGATGTCACAGATTTAAGCATTATTTCTTAGTTACACAATGCAGGTTAAGCGTGCCTTTTGTCATGCTAACAGCTTACAGTTTCCATGAAATAGACAGAGGATCAGTTAGCAGAAAATTGTGTGCTTAGCAGCACCATGAAATTGCCCCCTGACAATTCCCTGGCATCTATGAAATGCTTTGTTTCATCTGAAGTACATGTAGGTTCAGGGAAGCAGACTACAAGAGTAGTAATTGTTGTGGTTTTTGTGGCATCTACGGTATGAAGTGAACACAATAGTTTATTAGGTCAGTGTAATAATAATTTACTTATTGAGTTGGTACATGTACATGTACATCTGGATGCCCCGTTGGGCATTATAACTACTGAACCAGAACAGTTAAAGGTAGTATACACCATTGGTAATTGCTTGAATTATCATGAATTTGTAGATTTGGGGGGTTGTATTTCATAGTAAATATCGTTTAACTGACTTTTCCGAAGTTTTACCATAATGGATGCCGAGAAAAGCACGAAAAACAGCGTTTGTTTTCAACCGGGGTCGAGCCGTTATTCTTATGTTTTTTTTTTTTTTTTTATAAAATTCAATTTTTCACAATAATTACAGGATATCTAGCGCAATCATTTTGCTGGATGCCTACAATCATTATTTACTTTCAAATAAGTAAGATATTTCTTTATAATTCGGTAATAAATATTGTCGATATCTGCAAATGGTGTATACTACCTTTAAATAGAATAGCTCGAATATGGTCAAATAGCCTTCGCTTGAGTGATGATAGTCCCACTGTGGTGAAAGCTACAAGCAGCGAGGTTTTCAACAGTATTTTAGTTGGTTTTGTTTTGGATAGCTGCAACACGTATAATTCGGTTTTATTTAATTGTTCAATTTTATTCAGTCATGACGTAGCTGTCCTCTGCATTTATGTAATTGTATCGTGGTTCTTTTTGTTCAGTACTAAAATGGTGTATAGAGTCGGTGTGGTTGGAGCGGGTATTATCGGCCTATCAACGGCTTACAACATTAAAGACAAGATCCCCGATGCGGAGGTGACGGTAATTGCTGATAGGTTCTCACCGAATACTACTGGCGATGGGACTGGTGGACTGTGGATGCCTTATCTGGCTGGAAACACACCCACCGAATCAATACAGTTAGTATAAAATATTACCTTTTATCATGTATAAACCTTCTCTTTGGTACATGTATTTACCTAATACATCAATGAGAAACCCTATGTATCTCTGTATGTATCTCTGTATGCCTGCGTATACCTCAGACACATGCGGCCTGACAGTATTCATATTTGACACGGGTACCGGCAGGGATCTCGAACAGACAGGGGCTGGATTTTTGAAATTTGTAATTAAGGGCGATTAAATGGAAAAAATTAACATTAGTGATAGCCCAGCAGATCCGAAAAACGCATAGTATTGGATTTGCACAAATCACTTTGATCACTGTAATCTGCCCGTTCCCGAGTCGATTATTTTGTATTCGGTTAATTAGAGGCAATTCAATAATCCCAGGACTTGCCTAGTCACTCACATGACTTTACTGCTTATTCCAACACAGTAAGTTTTTGACTACCTGAACATATCAAATGAACATATCAAGCTGAGTCCAACTTGGCCCAACAGAATTCGATTCTGAATGTTTTCCGGAATATATTAAGCGACTTGTCTGCTAAATCCAAAACTCCAACAGGTTTCAACTGAAATGCCAACTAGTTGGATCCTGTTGGATTGAGCAGAGTAAGGGCTTACTCTAACTACGAGACCAACTTTCTTGTGACCTCGCGCTATGTTTTCACTCGTTCCGTTGCAGCAAATGGGGCAAAGGTACATGGGATTACCTCCTGAAGATTTTGCGGTCGCCCGAGGCGGACGCAGCCGGAGTTTCGATACATTCGGGTCACATCCTATACGAAAAGAAACCAGAACAGGTATGCACACAGCAGGCTTTCAAGTGTTCCTATTTTTACTATTATATTTTCTTTCTATTTTTCCCTATTTCTTTCTGTTTCCATTTTTTCTCAATATTTTTACTATTTTTTCTTTTCATTTTTTACCCTATATTTTTTTCTTTTTCTTTTCTCAATTTTTTCTCTCTTTATTTTTTCCTATTTTTCTTATTTTTTTCTTATTTTTACCTACTATTTTACCTTGCTTCTACTTTTTGTAACTTGTTTCGTGTGTAAAGTTTTGAGTGATGGTATGGTTTTGGTGCAATAATTTCATTGAGAAGTCTTTGTTCTTCTACTTACGTTGTTTTATTTATTGTCCATTCTCAGGATCCATTCTGGAAAGATATGGTCTTTAACTTCAAACATTTCACCCAGCATGAGTTAGACGAGTTGTTTCCGGGTGTTAAGTAAGTTTTCTAAATGAAATGTTTCCGTAAATGTTTCTGAGACACATAAGAGCATGTCTGTACCTAGTCCGTCTGTCTGCCCGTCCGTACGTATGTATGTGTCATTTTAGTTAAAGTTTCGAAAAATTCGTCATATATGCAAAGTTGAAATACAATTGCAATCGAGCTTTTTTGTGACCTTTATGTGATGGTTGTCTTAAAGGTCAAGTACTAAGGTCAAAGATCATTTGAGGTTAAGTTGTTAAAGTGGATGGAATTGTAAAATTTGTCTCATTTGAAAATTTGAAGTTCATTTGTAATCAAACGTGGGTCATAGATGCAGTATGGAAACTCGCATGTGATGGTGATATTTAAGTTTACATACTGAGGTCAGAGGTCATTTGAGGTCAAGTAGTTAAATAATTATATTAATTGTGAAAGTAGGCGAGACTTGTGGTACAAAAATCATCCTTGTTCCATAATCCCGCTAATAGACAAACAAACAGACATACAGACAGCCCGACAGACAGACAGACAGGGTTGAATACATAATCTGTGCCATCAGAAAGGGGAAGAGGTAATAAGTTTGTTGCCAATTTTCGTAGAATGCACAATTTGATACGGCATTTACAAAAAAAGTTAATATTTGATCAGATCAAACTTATAATCATATATTACATTTTCCCAAAATGCGCAGTAATATTCATGCTATTGTGTGGTTTGGTTTATTTTTTACTTGCTGTGTGAGGACTGACAAGTAATTGGTCTAAAACTTTCTTTTTGTTGTCTACAAGATTTGGTATACATGTGACTATGATGTTTTGTTTCTGTAAGCGATATCTCCCGTGGCTTATGCAAAGGTATGTGACGCTAAAACATTCATGTATTCTATGTTATTATGTTTTTCACTTTTCAAGCTTGTCCACTTTTGCGGTGCATTTAAATCTCTTTGTTGGGGAGTGAGATTTAATAGTAAAAACATTTTGACGACCAATTTGTAAAGTTATTGATCCGTTTGTTTTTTTGTCTAGGTACAAGGAAATCGGAGGAAAAGTGATGAAACAAAGTCTAACGTCTCTAGATGAGGTAGATATACTTTTGTCCTGTTTTTGTTTTGTTTTTTGGATCCTACTTGTATATCTGTGTCTGTTTTAAGCCTGTTTTGACGATCAGTGGTTGTTATAAGGTAAGCAGCACACGACGCATTTTTTCTTCTAGATTTCAGATTTGTACGACATCATCGTAGCCTGTCCCGGCGTTGAAGCGCGACACTTGCTCAACGACAAAGAAGTCTATCCAATCCGAGGGCAGATTGTAACAGTGAGTACAGAATTGTCATACACAAATGTGACCCAGCACATAGTAAGATTGGAAATTCTATAGCCTTCTAATGATACCCATTACAAGCCTGTATCTCATATAGCCAAAAACATAGCCAAAAAAAGCCAAGCTACAGGCTTGGGATGGATATCATTAGAAAGCTTATGGAATGGAATTTCCAATCTTACTATTTACATATCCCCAAAAGTCATTTTTCGACTTATTCCTGATTTTGATGTGCTGGTTCACAAATGCTACATTATACCAGAGTAATTTTGTGGAAAGTCTCGGATTTTCAAATGAATCAATTAAAGATTGCTGTCAGTGCTTTTAGAATTTTCCTTTTTTCCTTTTTTGAGTACGTCGAGTAGCTTATCTTAATCGACTCGAGTAAAGGTAAACGGGTCAACCAAAAAACCCTGGCTAAACGAATGCCCAATCACGAGATATCCCGATACTCAAGTTATGTCCGTAGCTGCAGTCGTAGCTATTGACAAAGCACTGAGGCTTACTTTGAGTTTTACTGCTTTCCTATCAGTGGCAAAAAGGAGCAACACCAGGCTGTAATAACAGCTTCTAAAGTTGCAATGAACCCAAGAAATAATTAGGTTTAGACTTACAATAAAGGCCCACTTGAGGTTATTCACTATGCGGATGCTATATTCGTCCACTGCTTGGAACGAACAACGCATGCCTGTGACATATTCCACTAGTGCCTCTGCTCTACAAGCAGGGTCTGTGGTGGCTGACCTGGGTGAGCCCTGAATATGACGTCAGAGCGACTCGGGGCTAAATGAACGCACCCCTTATAAACTTTTCAACTTGTCTTATTCCTTTTTCGAGAATCCCTGTTCTCGGTCCTTCAAGAATTGAATTATTGTTGGGCTGTCAACAATTCAAATTTTGAAAAATGTGTAAATGTTGAATGTTGTTTTTGTTTGGGATATCTCATTTACATCTGAATCTCTGTAGCTAGAAATGAAAAAAAATCATCTGGTTGCTTTAGCCTTTTATTGGTTGAAACCTTACAAGGCATGCGCGATACCACAAACGAGTGCGTGTTTCATAGCCCAGTTTGCACACTGCTTCGGCATCTTGCATTCCGCGTAACATTGCACAGAAGGTTGGACGCGCTCGCAAATGTCTGTTTACAGGTGATAATGATTGCGCTAGCGAGGATCATACCATAAATGAAACCAGAGGGATGTCCTAAAAATAATTGTGCAGTATAATTGTTCTTCAACTTTGGAAAGTAGTCAAAATGTGCCAAATCAGAAGAATAGTGTGGGTGTTACATCTACATTTCTGGATGGCAACTGTGGCCACCGTAGATGTGTAGGCCGGAGCCTTGTCCTAGTGGAAGAGACCCCTCTCTTGCCAGCTTCCATGCCAATTCTGTTATATTTGTTACCGTAGCTGTTTCATCAGGTGATCAGCATAGAAGGCCTCTGTGTCAGTGTGACCCTATTTCAAAACCCTAATTATTAGACCCTAATTAGACCCTAATTATAATCACAGATGCGTTCTCTATGGAAGAATTTTTTGATAAAGCTTGGAGAAAGAGAAGGGTCAAATGCATATATCTTTCCTGGGTAAGTTTAGCACAATAAGGCAGACTTAATAAGTGGGATCAAAATCTTCGCTTTGCAAAACTTAAAAATTGGTCAACAATGGAATGTCAGAATGTAAAATGATTTTTTTTTAAACAAGTGATAAAAATAATGTGTGGCTGCAAGCCTTGTAACATCAATTGCAGTTATCTGAAAAAGTTTCTACTACAACAACGCTAAGCGCTAGTTATATCGGCTTAAAATTAGTGAAATTAAATTTGAATGATTAAAACCATAGATGCACTCTTCTTGGAAGACATTTATCAGCATGTATGGAGATAAAAACTGGGATACTTACATCCTTCCTGGGTAAGTTCATTGTGAGAAGGAAGACTCAAGTGGATTCAAAATCTTCGCTTTGCAAACATGGAACAGTCAACAATAGAAATTTCAAAATTTGCAGAGACACCGTGTGGAATTCTTTTTTTCGGAAGATGTTTGGTTTTGAAAGGAACCGTTGAGTTAGAGGACTCGCGTTCCGATCAGTATTCCTTGATCGTCTTCAGATATGTGTCGGACTGGTGGGGAATGCCATTCTTAAGGAGTTGGGTGATCACTAGAGCCTGTAGATGAGGTGGTGGGTGTTGGTTAGTGGAGCGTTGTGCTGGGGATGCTTGGGGCTGGTCGCTTTTACCTTTTAATAACACAAAACTTTAAAGCGCATACTAGTATTAAATACCTAGTGGTGTATATTAACGAGTAGTACTGGAACTAGGTATCCGTTTACCCCCCCCCCCCCCCCCCCCTATCACACCCTGTCCTCACACCCTACCCCCTTTTAATTAATTTATAAATTGTTCTCTTTTCCCCATGCCAATCTACGATATTCGTAGCCACTTTTAGTATCGACTTAATTTGAATTTATTTGAATTAAATTTAAATTAAATCTTAGATGCATTCCCTCTGGAAGACTTTTTGGGGATTTTTTGCTAAAAACCCCACAAACAATTGCTACATGCTTCCTGGGTAAGTTGAACATGACAAGAGAGACTCAAGTGGATTCAAAATCTTCGCTTTGCAAACCTGGAAAAGGTCCTTGATACATTGTGTTAGGCATACCACCAGAAACAGAGAAAAACATAGCTCAAGTCCATTAGTAGATATAAACATCCACACAACCATCCTTTAAAAACTCAGCGTTTTTGTGTTATTCTTGTGTAAAACAAGTTTCGGTGACCAAAAAACTAGAGCTGTTTGGGTAAAGTATTTGCCCTTGCACATTCTATCTGCGGATCAATTTTCAGAACAGTTTTGAAAATGTGTGTCATGTCTAGGTTTTATTTTGACGTCTGTGTTCCGTGAACGAGAACACACACCGCGTGTACGTACAGGTTTGTGCGCGTGTACTTCATGCGCGACTTATTTTATACTCTAAATATGCACAGAATTATGTGTGTTTTGTCATGCGCAACCGAGAACTTGTTTGGTCATTAGTCATCGAAGAGAAGATGAACAAATAATAGTTGAGGACATTTTTGTTTCGTCTTTCAGTTGACCAATCCTAACTCTGCAGTAAGTTATCTAAGCTCTAAAAGAGCCGATGGAATCAGTGATACGTTTTTTGTGCCGGGTCACTCGTAAGTTTTCTGTCGGTGTGTCACATGTCTAAGATGTGTTATGATGCTGACATTGCAAACCGTTGATCCATGCAACTCTTATCTGTGGCGTTTTTTTTCATACATACTATTTGTTCATACATACTATTTGTTCATATTAATACAGCAAAAGATCTGTTTCATCAGAGTTCGTCTTCATTTTGGCTTCGTTCATGCAGTTTGGCAATGGTGGAAAGCGGCCTGCAGTCATTTGAATTGATTGAACTTGTTGCTCTTGATAAAAAAAATAACATTAGTTGTGTTTTGGTGGTACAAATGCACTGCACGCCACTTATTTCACATCTCTTAGATGCATTCCCTCTGGAAGACTTTTTGGTTATTCAATGATGAAAAAGGCGTACAAAATTGCTACATGCTTCCTGGGTAAGTTGAACCTGAGAAGAGAAACTCGGGTGGATTAAAAATCTTCGCTTTGCAAAACTGGAAAAGTTTCTTGTTACATTCGGTTAGGCATACCACCAGAAACAGAGAACAACATAGCTCAAGTCCATTAGTTGGCATTTTTTTAACAAGCCGTATTGGTCTAATTCACACACTAACAACAATAACACAGACAATTCTCTCTAGCATGTTTATTACACTTCGATTCTGGAACAAGGTAGTTTGAAAGAATACAGGTCAACTCGTACGCGAGCAAACTCGTACGCAGGACAACTCGTACGTGAGACAACACGTACACAGTCCAACTCGTACGCGTGCCACGACACGACATGTGTATACTTTTATTATTGTCGTGAATGTTCTGGAAATAAAACGTGTGCCCTCCCTGCGCACGCCACGCTCAAGATTATCATTTCACGTACTTGCACATTCTATCTGCGGATCAATTTTCAGAACAGTTTTGAAAATGTGTGTCATGTCTAGGTTTTATTTTGACGTCTATGTTCCGTGAACTAGGTCACACACCGCGTGTACGTACAGGTTTGTGCGCGTGTACGTACAGGTTTGTGCGCGTGTACTTTATGCGCGACTTATTTTATACTCTAAATATGCACAGAATTATGTGTGTTTTGTCGAGCGCAACCGAGAACTTGTTTGGTCATTAGTCATCGAAGAGAAGATGAACAAATAATAGTTGAGGACATTTTTGTTTCGTCTTTCAGTTGACCAATCCTAACTCTGCAGTAAGTTATCTAGGCACTATAAGAGCAGATGGAATCAGTGATACGTTTCTTGTGCCGAGTCACTCGTAAGTTTTCTGTCGGTGTGTCGCATGTCTGAGATGTGTTATGATGCTGACATTGCAAACCGTTGATCCATGCAACTCTTCTCTGTTGCGTTTTTTTTCATACATACTATTTGTTCATACATACTATTTGTTCATATTAATACAGCAAAAGATCTGTTTCATCAGAGTTCGTCTTCATTTTGGCTTCGTTCATGCAGTTTGGCAATGGTGGAAAGCGGCCTGCAGTCATTTGAATTGATTGAACTTACTCTTGATAAAAAACAAAAACATTAGTTGTGTTTTTGTGGTACAAATGCACTGCACGCCACTTATTTCACATCTCTTAGATGCATTCCCTCTAGAAGACTTTTTGGTTATTCAATGATAAAAAAGGCGTACAAAATTGCTACATGCTTCCTGGGTAAAGTTGAACCTGAGAAGAGAGACTCGGGTGGATTAAAAATCTTCGTTTTGCAAAACTGGAAAAGTTCCTTGTTACATTCGGTTAGGCATACCACCAGAAACAGAGAACAACATAGCTCAAGTCCATTAGTTGGCATTTTTTTAACAAGCCGTATTGGTCTAATTCACACACTAACAACAATAACACAGACAATTCTCTCTAGCATGTTTATTACACTTCGATTCTGGAACAAGGTAGTTTGAAAGAATACAGGTCAACTCGTACGCGAGCAAACTCGTACGCAGGACAACTCGTACGTGAGACAACACGTACACAGTCCAACTCGTACGCGTGCCACGACACGACATGTGTATACTTTTATTATTGTCGTGAATGTTCTGGAAATAAAACGTGTGCCCTCCCTGCGCACGCCACGCTCAAGATTATCATTTCACGTACTTGCACATTCTATCTGCGAATCAATTTTCAGAACAGTTTTGAAAATGTGTGTCATGTCTAGGTTTTATTTTGACGTCTATGTTCCGTGAACGAGGTCACACACCGCGTGTACGTACAGGTTTGTGCGCGTGTACTTCATGCGCGACTTATTTTATATTCTAAATATGCACAGAATTATGTGTGTTTTGGCGAGCGCAACCGAGAACTCATTAGTCATCGAAGAGAAGATGAACAAATAATAGTTGAGGACATTTTTGTTTCGTCTTTCAGTTGACCAATCCTAACTCTGCAGTAAGTTATCTAGGCACTATAAGAGCCGATGGAATCAGTGATACGTTTCTTGTGCCGGGTCACTCGTAAGTTTTCTGTCGGTGTGTCGCATGTCTGAGATGTGTTATGATGCTGACATTGCAAACCGTTGATCCATGCAACTCTTCTCTGTTGCGTTTTTTTTCATACATACTATTTGTTCATACATACTATTTGTTCATATTAATACAGCAAAAGATCTGTTTCATCAGAGTTCGTCTTCATTTTGGCTTCGTTCATGCAGTTTGGCAATGGTGGAAAGCGGCCTGCAGTCATTTGAATTGATTGAACTTGCTCTTGATAAAAAACAAAAACATTAGTTGTGTTTTTGTGGTACAAATGCACTGCACGCCACTTATTTCACATCTCTTAGATGCATTCCCTCTAGAAGACTTTTTGGTTATTCAATGATGAAAAAGGCGTACAAAATTGCTACATGCTTCCTGGGTAAAGTTGAACCTGAGAAGAGAGACTCGGGTGGATTAAAAATCTTCGCTTTGCAAAACTGGAAAAGTTCCTTGTTACATTGGGATGAGTTTTCCAAATCATATACAAATATAATTTCCACACTTTCTTTACCGTATAAAGTTGTCTTTCTTTGGTCTGAGACTCATCTCAGGGTTTGCTCACCCTGGTGAGACAAGATTTTGCTCTGCCCTTGAGATGAGTCTCACAAAATAAATCCAGACATTATTCATACACTTCCTATAAATTTTATTGACACAATTAATATATTATAATTAACTGGACAGTTAAACAGGAGGCCCTACTAGTCCTGGGGGACTGGTCGTGGGGGGTTGACCAGACACTCGGAGCCATTGTCCCCTCATCACCCGGAGGTATGTGGACCTGTGAAAATACCGGCGGGGCCCGGACCCTTAAACTGCAAGGGAAACGGCCGGCCTTGCGGGACAAATTTAGACAGGGTGCCGTGTGTCTGGGGGATCCTCCGTGGCCCGCCTTCCACGGGATTCTGGAAAACTGCCTAGAATCAGTCTATCGTTATACTTCTATACAATGGTTTTTCATTCTTTTGAATCGTTCTCATTCTTTTCCTGTGTGATAATTGTTCCTTCTGACTCCAAGTTCTTATATTCTCCACAGTTCACTTGATTGTTTTTTTTATTACTAACTATTGTCTTATATTTGTACCCATTCCCGCCGTGAATATGGCCACTGATGCCGGTACGGCGTTAAACCCAAAACTCACTCACTCACTCACTCATTTCACGTACTTGCACATTCTATCTGCGGATCAATTTTCAGAACAGTTTTGAAAATGTGTGTCATGTCTAGGTTTTATTTAGATGTCTATGTTCCCTTCATGCGCGACTTATTTTATATTCTAAATATGCACAATACCATAGCTTCTTCGCGTAAGCTTCTTTGACGAGAGCAACTAAAAACTTGTTAGGTCATCAGTCATTGAAGAGAAGATGAAAAAATAGAAGTTGAGGACTTTTTTTGTTTCGTCCTGCAGTTCACCAATCCTAACTCTGCAGTAAGTTATCTAGATACTGAAAGAGCCGATGGAAACAGTGATACGTATCTCTTGCCGAGTCCCTCGTAAGTTTTCTGTCGGTGTGTCGCATGTCTAAGATGTGTTATGATGCTGACATTGCAAACCATGCAACTCTTCTCTGTGGCGTTTTTTTATACATATACAGCGAAAGATCTGTTTCATCAGAGTTCGTTGAACTATGGTTACCTCGGGCCGCTTTCCAAACCTCAACTTCATCTTCGTTTTGGCTTCGTTAATGCAGTTTGACAATGGTACTGGAGCCGGAAACAGAGCCTAATCCTGGATTTGGAAAACGGCCTGCAGTCCTTTGAATTGATTGAACTTGCTCTTGATGAACAAATAACATTAGTTCTGTTTTGGTGGTACAAATGCACTGCACGCCACTTATTTCACAACAGGGTATTCACTAAGTCCTTGTAAAAATCTTTAAACCTTTTCTGTTTTATGGCTAACTAACCCCCAACCTAAACTTGCATTATTATGGATTTGATTTCTTCTCATTTCTTGTTGCAAGAAAAGCATTTGCAAAACTAAATTTAAATTAAATCTGAGATGCATTCCCTCTGGAAGACTTTTTGGGGATTTTCTGCTAATAAAAGCACAAACGATTGCTACATGCTTCCTGGGTAAGTTAAACATGAGAAGAGAGACTCAAGTGGATTCAAAATCTTCGCTTTGCAAACCTGGACAAGGTCCTTGATACATTGGGTTCTAAGGCATACCACCAGATTCAGGGAACTACATAGCTCAAGTCCATAAGTAGATATAAACATCCACACAACCATCCTCTAAAAACTCAGCGTTTTTGTGTTATTCTTGTGTAAAACAAGTTTCGGTGGCAAAAAAAATAGAGCTGTTTGGGTAAAGTATTCGCACTTGCACATTCTATCTGCGGATCAATTTTCAGAACAGTTTTGAAAATGTGTGTCATGTCTAGGTTTTATTTTGACGTCTATGTTCCGTGAACGAGGTCACACACCGCGTGTACGTTCAGGTTTGTGCGCGACTTATTTTATATTCTAAATATGCACAGAATTATGTGTGTTTTGACGAGCGCAACTAGAACTTGTTTGGTCATCAGTCATCGAAGAGAAGATGAAAAAATAGAAGTTGAGGACTTTTTTTGTTTCGTCCTGCAGTTGACCAATCCTAACTCTGCAGTAAGTTATCTAGATACTGAAAGAGCCGATGGAATCAGTGATACGTTTCTCTTGCCGAGTCCCTCGTAAGTTTTATGTCGGTGTGTCGCATGTCTAAGATGTGTTATGATGCTGACATTGCAAACCATGCAACTCTTCTCTGTGGCGTTTTTTTATACATATACAGCGAAAGATCTGTTTAATCAGAGTTCGTTGAACTATGGTTACCTCGGGCCGCTTTCCAAACCTCAATTTCATCTTCGTTTGGCTTCGTTATGCAGTTTGGCAATGGTACTGGAGCCGAAAACAGAGCCTAATCCGGGCCTTGGAAAACGGCCTGCAGTTTTTTGAATTGATTGAACTTGCTCTTGATGAAAAAATAACATTAGTTCTGTTTTGGTGGTACAAATGCACTGCACGCCACACCAACAGGGTATTCACAAAGTCCTTGTAAAAATCCTTAAACTTGTTCTGTTTTATGGCTAACTAACCCCCAACCTAAACTTGCATTATTATGGATTTGATCTCTTCCTATGTATTGCTGCATGAAAGGCATTTGCAAAACTAAGAAAAATCTGACAAAAACACAAACTGACAAAAACTGTTTTGGGAGTATTGCATTGCGAAGATTTTTAATTCCACTTAATTTTATGTATTTACATGTTTTCTATACCACACCGTGAAAGAGTTGAAACTTTGTTTGTAACCTAAATGTAAGCACATTTTGGGGCTTAGCAGCTTCAGTGTCACAATCTCTCCATTGCTTGTCACTGGTTCTTCGCTCATTCATGCTTAGCACATAAATGTATTTCTAGCAATTATAGGATATCTAGCGCAATTATTTTGCTAGATGCCTACAATCATTGTTTACTTTCAAACAAGTAAGATTTTTCTTAATAATTTGGTAGTAAACATTTTTTGATATCGGTAAATGGTGTATCCTACTTTTACCAGGCACAATATGGTTTAAAGATCAGAGTGTACCAATTACAGCTATTCAAAAAGTAACGGCTTCAAAGTATCTCCAGTAATTGAATATAGCTCTAATCCTTCCATCTGCGCATTGATGTTGCAGCACCGAGTATATCCACTGTGGAGGTACGGCCCAAGTCGACAATTGGAACGAAGAGTCAGATCCAGAAGATGTCAAGGGGATCATTGAGAGATGTACCGAGCTTGTACCAAGCTTAAAGGTGAGTAGTTGATATCTTTCTGAATTAGTCGACTCTCATTGGTACAAACTCAACCAGACCTAGCAAAAGTGTTTGTTATATCAAATTTTGTATTAAGTGAAGTGTTGGTCCCAATTACTGTGCACAAAAATGCAGAGTAGGGACCGGGGCTTTTAGTTAAAACCGGAATTGGTATCAACATTGTGTATTAATGAGAGTCGACTGTATTAACCTTTTTTTCCTTTATTTAATTTTTGTACTACATTTTAAGGTTTGAAGGGCTCAAAAAGCCAAAACTTGAAAAGTCAACTCAAACTTGAAAAAAGCGACTTCAAACTCAAAAGTCAACTTGGTTGAAACTTAAAAGTAGGATACACCATTGGTAATTGCTTGAATTGAATCAGGAATGGTTGACCTTGGGGGCTGTATTTTATAGTAAGTATCATTTAACTGACCTTTCGGAAATTTTACATTCATGGATTACAAGAGAAAAAAAACGGCGTTCGTATTCAACCGGCGTCTGGCAGTTGTGTTCGCTGTTCTTGTTTTGTTTTTTTCGCTATCACCGTTCTAAGATGGCGATCTTTTTTGAAAGAATTTTTTTGGGGGGGAACAATTATAGGATGTCTTGGGCAATCATAAGATATTTCCTAATAATTTGGTAGTACAAAATTTGGATATCTGTTTTATACTTTGTTATTTGCTTACAGAGTGCTAAAGTGATAAGCACATGGGCAGGCTTACGTCCAGGTCGCTCCTGCATCAGACTAGAGAAGGAAGACAAGGTGATAGGAGGAAAAACAAAGAAGGTAGGAAACGATTAACCCCTTGATGCTGGGGAGCATCAATGGAGTGGCCCACTGATCATTCCAGATTGTTGTCAAGCTATGCTACGCCGTAGAACACGGCCTGTATGACAACACGGCCTGTGTGACAACACGGCCTGTGTGACAACACGGCCTGTGTGACAACACGGCCTGTGTGACAACACGGCCTGTGTGACAACACGGCCTGTGTGACAACACGGCCTGTGTGACAACACGGCCTGTGTGACAACACGGCCTGTGTGACAACACGGCCTGTGTGACAACACGGCCTGTGTGACAACACGGCCTGTGTGACAACACGGCCTGTGTGACAACACGGCCTGTGTGACAACACGGCCTGTGTGACAACACGGCCTGTGTGACAACACGGCCTGTGTGACAACACGGCCTGTGTGACAACACGGCCTGTGTGACAACACGGCCTGTGTGACAACACGGCCTGTGTGACAACACGGCCTGTGTGACAACACGGCCTGTGTGACAACACGGCCTGTGTGACAACACGGCCTGTGTGACAACACGGCCTGTGTGACAACACGGCCTGTGTGACAACACGGCCTGTGTGACAACACGGCCTGTGTGACAACACGGCCTGTGTGACAACACGGCCTGTGTGACAACACGGCCTGTGTGACAACACGGCCTGTGTGACAACACGGCCTGTGTGACAACACGGCCTGTGTGACAACACGGCCTGTGTGACAACACGGCCTGTGTGACAACACGGCCTGTGTGACAACTGCACGTTTGGGTCTATTGTGCAGTGCAGCTACTGGGCAAAGTAGTGTAAAATCCAGTGCATTGAGGAATTAATAGCGGCGTCAAGACGTTATGGGCTACTGGGTTACGCATGTCACACTAGGTTAGAGTAACCAGCTTGTACGAGGTCCAATCTGTGTGTTGTAATGTGATGTAAAAGAGCTGAAATTCTGGACATAATAGGAATGCCGTGTTCCAACTTGGTGGAATGACCTACATGGGAGTATGATGATGATTATGGCTGTTATTGTGTAATTGTTTCAGGTCGTATACAACTATGGCCACGGAGGTTCTGGCATAACGTTACACTGGGGTTGCTCCTTAGAAGCTACTGAGCTTGTTAGACAGTCTATCGAGGAGCTACAAGCAACCAACCCACCATCCAAACTGTAACCAGTATTCATCTCAATTTATCACTGAATTTGTTCAAATTTGGCTGCGAGGTAGCTAGTGGGGCAGATCGGGAAAATTTGTTGGGGGAATTGCGCCTTTGATGATACAACCATGAAATTGGCACACAAAGTATTCCTCATGGTTTGTGTGTGAATTCTCCGTGTGTGGGTAAAGTGCAGGTTGTGGGTTTGAGTCCAGCCTTGGACTATGGTGCGTGTGCCCATGTGTAAGGCGTTTTGTCACTCATTGCTTCTCTCCACCCAGGAGTAAATAGGTACCTGTGAGGGTAGAGATGGTTGTTATTAGCTGCTTTGTGCCGAAAAGGCAGCATTGAGCTGTATACTCCCCAGGGAGCTGAGATGGTATTCAAAATGTTTGGTGGGCCCAATGAGCAGGGATAATATGTACCAGTTCTAATAGATACGTACGTGCACTATATAAGAATTCTGTATTAACCGCAGATTACCCTTTGAAAAAATATAGGTAGAGTAACCAACAACTTTCAAAATGGCTGCCATGATTTGTTATTGTATCTTTATATTTTTTGGCCCTATATCCAAATTTGTTTCTCAAGACATACTCTGACCGGTGCCAAATTCCATGCTCGTATCATCAATGTACAATCCTATCACCTATCTGTCCTACTAAACCTAGACATGTCCACATCTAATTAAACTTTAAACATAATTCAACGCGAGACCCAGACATGAATTACAATAATGTGCGAGTTGCCAAAATTGCTAAGCAGTAAATGTATTACATAATAAACAATAATTGTATTCAAAAGTGGATTTTCTTTAATTGTAGGAAATAGGGCCATTACCTACACAATTGCCCATTTTTTCCTCGTATTTAAAAGTTCAACTCTATCATTTGTTTTAATTTTGCACATCAAGAATTCAGAAAAAGAGTATCTTTGAGTATCGTTCTTATATTCTGTTTATTTCTGCTTACTTTATCATTTATGCTTACTTTATCATTTATGCTTACTTTATCATTTATGCTTCCTTTATCATTTATGCTTACTTTATCATTTATGCTTACTTTATCGATTGTGCTTACTTTATGATTATTTCTTTTGCTCTTTTAAGACATTTCTTGTTCCTTTTTGTTCATTTATGTTTTGGTTGTTAATCATGGCTATAATACAAATTATTTGCTTAGTGTTATCCTTGGGGTGATTACATTTCACTTTTCCCTTTTGAATGCATTGAAAATATATTGATGACCCCGTCTATACTATTCACTAATGCCTGACCGTTAATCCATTCCTATTGGTCAAGAATTGGTCATGTGGGTGGTTTAAACAGCCGATGAAAACACCATTCGAACATATATAATTAACAGCAATATTGCCGTTTATAATTATGTAGAAACATACAAAAGGACATCGGATCCGTTGAGTTTTAGTAATACATTGCTTAATATTTACCTCGATTTTGTTAATAAAACATTATTAATTGATGTTTACACACATAGTAAACAAGTTATTAAGAAATGTATACATACAGTTACTAAGTTACCAGGTTGAATTATCATAGAATGGTTATTTGGTATTTTTATGTTTAATATTTTAAGAGACCTAAGATCTAATGACGTCACGGCCTATGAGCCCATCTGTTCCTAAAGCGTCTGGCGTCCAGACTTCGCCCAGAAAGCCCATACAAAATTATGTAAACAAAGCCATTACGTCATTATTTAGGTCTTAGCTATACTAATTACAATCAGGTATTTTTAAACAAAATTGAAAATTCTATTTGAAATTTAAAAAAACAACCAAAACAGAAGATATGTTTTATGCGTGTAGAACAAATGTTCATGGCGCAGTAAATATTCCCTCTGTATTTATGTTACGCCAAATGGTGTGATTTATTAGATGTCTGTGGTACGGATCAGATGGGTCACATAGGCCTACATCTGGCTGGGGTATTGCGTTCATTTATTTCCGGCACAGACCGAGCCGCAACCTAGACTTGGGCCAAGTCTATGTCGTAAGGTGTCTGTGCGACGTATGAGCTTGTGCTCAAATGACAGGCGCGTTGTCATGCGACGTCATATGCGTCGAAAGTCGTTCGAGCTCACGCGCGCTGCGTATAATGCGTGCGTTAACTAAGGCGCGTTGTCATGGTAGGTATCATGCGCACGTTTTCTCCAACGCAAACTCCATCACTTGTTCTGTTCTATCAAACAACAAACCGAGGAAGAAAAAAAAGAACGTCGAGCGCGTTTGCCGCCTTTCGAAGAAAAAAAAGTACTTCGGGGAATGGGAGTCGGTTCTTCAAGGAACTGCAGCAAAGGAATCGTCATTTTTGGGAGAATGTTTGGGTCAGTTTTGACTCCGATTTTGTAGTTTGGTTATTAAGGTTTTGTACGGAGCTGCTGTTGTTTGGCGGTTTCGTGCCTGAGAATGAGGCGTTTGCTTCTAGCTGTCATATTGGTGGCTGGTGCGTGGGTTTCACACGGTACAGAGTACAAGATCGCCTTGCTGGTGCCTTTTACCGACCCGCAGAGCGGAAACCCGCAGGGCATCGGAGACCCTATCGCCGGCGCTTTCCCGTTAGCGGTTGACGATATTAACCGGAGCCCGAGCATTTTGCCCGGTAAGTGGAAACAAGAAACCTGACAAGCTTAGGCCTAACAGTAACAAGCTTAGGCCTAACTTGATTAACACGAACAATCTGTCATTTCGGATGTTTTGTTTTAGGCCTAGGCCTATTTGTAGTTTGGCGCATTTTTCGTCGCGTCGGCAAGACTGGGTCCGATAATGTACCCAAAAATGCTTTGGGCCTTGCTCGTGACGTGTTTATGCGTCATCCGTTTGAATCTGGGGAAACCTTCGCGGGTATATACGACCTCCGCAAATCTATTCACTATATATATTTATCCACGACTTACTATGATTGTGTGCCAAATTCCATGCGTTTATCATTGGATTGAATATTATTGTCACTAATCTGCCTGGCTATGTTGGGCCCCCAGGCGACACTTTGACGTGGGAATGGGTCGACTCGCAGTGCAACATCAACATAGGAATGGAGGCCATCGCAGACTACTGGTCGCGCGGGTTCGTAGGCGCCATCGGACCGGGCTGCTCATGTGACTACGAAGCCCGACTCGCTGGCTCTATCAACTTCCCGCTCTTTGATTACGTAAGAGACCCTCAGATTAAGAATCAAATAGCCTAGTTATACAGGACGT
The DNA here is from genome assembly GCA_037893245.1 of Crossaster papposus. Classification (NCBI taxonomy): domain Eukaryota; kingdom Metazoa; phylum Echinodermata; class Asteroidea; order Velatida; family Solasteridae; genus Crossaster; species Crossaster papposus. The sequence goes on from JBAIAA010000193.1 coordinate 1,713,277, forward strand.
GGTTCAAAAACCGGAACGGACTATTTGTCAGTACCCTCCGACCAGAACAACTAGTTTGGATGGACGGGGAATTGTTTAATAAAAAACATACCAAGATCACCCGATTCCGGGGTTGGGGGAGGGGGGGAGGGGGGGGGGGGTGGGGGGGGGGGGGGGAGGGGGGGGGGGGGGGGTGGTGTTCTATCCTTTGAGAGATGATCTTGATTGTGAGATAACAAAAATAAGCCAATTCGACGTTTCGCTCGCGCATGCATGCGCCAATGAACAAGGCATTTTAAGGATAAATATATTAAAACGACTCGCGCTGTCACAGTCCAATGGACGGCTAGCTTTTAGCATCACGTGGGTTTGTTTATTCAACATTTTGCCCCAGAATTGACTAATTAGCTGGATTATTTTACAGGGATGTGACGAAGCGGTTGTTTCCAACAAGGATCTCTATCCTACCTATGTTCGGACCCTACCACCAAGTACGCGTGTTGCCGATGCCTTGGTCATTACCATGCAGCTGTTCGATTGGGATCAGGTATAGGCCTATGTACATGTATTGACCTATCGCTCGCTAGCACGTAGACGTAGCCACACCCCTTAGACGTAGTCACGCCCCTTAGACGTAGTCACGCCCTCTAGACAACCCCTATAGAAGTTTGTGCGGTCGTTGTTTTGTTTGTCTCGGATTTTTCGCGTTCCGTGTCGAATTTGTAATCTCCGCGTCAGCGCACAGACTTGCCGTACAGAGATTTGGGGCCGGACCGGGCTTTCACTACCCGCAATGAGCCAATCACGTTGCAACTTGTAAAACGGTTTCCTTGTCGTGCATGTTTTTTATGTATTGTCAAATTAAGTTTGAATTTATAATCCATATTTATGGCCGTGTCATGGTTCAGATCTTTGTAAAAACAAAGTATTATAGAAAACAAAATTAACCACACGTAAAAGTCCTATAGCCGGCCGCGTATTTTTTTTACCAAGATGAATGAAGGCCACTTAGCATAAATGGGCGTAGGCCTATCTATACCACACTGAATGGAAGACAATTAGGTTCTCTGATCCTTACTTTCCCTTAAATTAAACTCACTCCAACAATAAACTTGGAGACCAAAAATAGTCTATGGCCTATTATGGCCAAACATCGCGATAACTATGGCCGTTTTCCAGACCCCAGATTTGTCTCCGTCTTTGGCTTTGTTCAATTAGTTTTTTGTGTGCAATCTGTAAATTTAGGTGACCGTAGTTCTTCGAAACCATTCCATCTGGCATCAGGTCTACGACGTTGTCTCGGCCAAATTTAAGGAAAACAACATCACCGTGCAACACGAGGAGATCTTTCAGAGTGGGTTCATACCGTACAACGACTCGACACCAGACCCGTTCCCTGACATTATTCGGCGCACCAAGGAAACCACACGAAGTAATTTCACGATTTCTTCTTTCCGATCATCCATTTGTATACAAAATGTTCACATCTGTGTCAAATGTGAATACGTTTAAGCCTGTAGCTTGCATGCAAGTACTGGTAACATTCCGGTTTATAGTTGACGTCGTTAACTAAACCGCACCCACAACAGAGTAGCGTTGGAATCGGAAGAAGCAAAAACTTATTGTGTTCTCATAGATACATTGGTGTTCTGCCGATGGGCTTGCGTATCTTAATAAGCCCCACCCAACGGTGATTTAAACTAATCAGTAGCCTTAATTAATAATGTTCAACGTGCGTGCGCGTATGAAGCATGCCCTACGGTACGCAGTGGGCGGAGCCTATAGAGGATCAGAGTTTTGCAGGACGCGTGACGTGACCGTACCGCGTTGGGTGAAAGGAATCGTGAACATCAAAAGTCATAGCAAGTGCATTATCCAACAATAATGTATTTGCTAGTCAAAAGGAAACAACAAGGGGAAATAACTGGGGGGGGGGGGGGGGGGGGGAGGGGGGGGGAGGGGGGGAGGTAAAATTCACTCAATAACGGCCTTGACTGTGACACGGGGCCGAAACCTAACTGGAAGCCCCATGTCTGGGCCAGAGGTACAGTGCGATATTTCTTCCATTACCCAATTCCATGGCTCCCAGACTGCCATTAATCCATATATTAAGAAAACGACACTAAAAAGTGTTTAAAGACTGTTAAAAATAATCTACGTAAAGTGCCCTACTATATGTATATACTATAGTTGATGATTTATTGGCCCCTGTATTACATAATGCACAGTTGTGAGCGAACCCAAAACTGTATGCACTATTATTGCCCAAAATGCGTCAGGGAGTGCATTTGTCGGAGCATCGAATTGTGCTGGAAACTTTGAAGAAAATTAATGGAGTCAGTTGATCTGCCGAGTATGGACGGATAATAAAGACTCCTATAATTGACCATCTATTGGGAAAGACAACAAAGTATGGCCTGAAACAACGACCAGCGACAAAAAGACCCGGCAAATATATATGGAGAACCAAATAGGGTAAGATACCGACTTTATTGCCTCTTAGTTAATGAAATAGGGACGGATTCCACATTCGCAATGAAACTCAAAACTGAGAAAACCTTCCTCCTTATTGGGGGGAGGCAACTCCACAATAAAATTTACATGAAAAAGAGACTTCCTGACGTCTCACAACTTTTTAATGTCACCTGACCGAGCACATGGGTACCGGGTGCACCCCGTATAAATAGCGCCACCTTCGGACCCGATCGCATACAATTCTGACTATTTCTGATAAATTATTAGACCCTTGACAATGCTGGTTGAATAATAATGTAACTATCATAGTATGTATACATAAATTCATTACACACGACATTTATACGTTAACATTACTAATGATGATTACTAAACATATCCGATTTTGTGAGATTATTGACGGATATCTGTCAAGATTGGTCCTGAAAACATCATTCTGCAAAAAATGAGAGAAAATGACAAATCTTTTTGGACTCCTACATTTTTATTGGGCCGATTTCGCTTCTTGTCTCCCGGCCTATTTTTGCGCATGTGTGCATGAATTTGAATTTATTAGGAAACTGGTATGTATTAAAATTATCATGCATATTCATTTCACCCGACATTCAAGCGTTAACATTATTAGGGACGATTTCTAAAACAAATGTAATTTTTTGACAATATTGAGTCTTTTGTGAACGATTTTTTGTTTAGATTCTTGACGGAATTCTGTCCAGATTGTAATGTATTAAGACTTTGATAGCAAAAAGGTAGCACATATTATAGTTAAAATGAAATGTCATATTGCACACTGTGAGTGTTAGTGCACACTGGGATGACGGGCTCTAGCCTGGATGACTATTACAAGTAATGAGGCTTCCAACAACTAACCTCATGCCGGCTACGTTACCCAACTCTGCATTTATTTGCCTTCTGGAAACTTTCTTCCCGCGTGGGAAAGGATCCTTGAGGCATCTATTTGTGGAGTAACCTGTTGTTGGAAGCCTCATTCACCTTACCCTCCCTATTACTAAGGGGTTGCCACGGACCTCATCTACATTGCACAGCGTTATTTGCCTCCTGGAAACCTCCTTTATACCCGGGAAAGGAGCCTTGAGGCATCTGTTTGTAGAGTTATCCGTTGGAAGCCCTATCCTCACTCACCCCCCACTTACCCCCCACTCACCCCCCACTCACCCCCCACTCATCCCCCACTCACCCCCCACTCACCCCCCACTCACCCCCCACTCACCCCCCACTCAACCCCCACTCATCCCCCACTCACCCCCCACTCACCCCCCACTCATCCCCCACTCATCCCCCACTCATCCCCCACTCACCCCCCACTCACCCCCCATTCACGCTTCATTCACGCTTCACTAACGCTTCCTCCTAATACTAACATGGGGTGGGAGATGACAACCTTCACGTGGTCCACCCTGTTTCTACTAATGTCATCAAACCGATGTATGCAGCAACTAGTTAAGCTGCTCATCATTAGCATACGAAAGAAGAATAATATAAGATTTTTGGTTTAGATTCTTGATGGAATTTTGTCCAGATTGTAATGTATTAAGACTTTGATAGCAAAAAGGTAAAAATGAAATGTCAAATTACACACTGTGAGTGTTAGTGCACACTGGGATGACGGGGTCTATTCTGGATGACGGTTACAAGTAGCGGGGCTTCCACTACCTCATCTACATTGCACAACACTATTTGCCTCCTGGAAACCTCCCCCCCCGGGAAAGGAGCCTTGAGGCATCTGTTTGTAGAGTAACTTGTTGGAAGCCCATTCCTTACTAACATCATCCTCCTCCCTAACTAACCTCCGACGCGCGGCAGCGAGAGGCTCGTGATACTACGCGAGGGACTCGTGTCGCGACGTGAGAGACAATTTTTTATAATACTAAACCAAAAATAGATTACATAATGGCGAATTGATAGTAACAAATGATTGTGTATTTTTATACTTTATATATAACGTTTTTAACGTTGTTGTTTACCTTACAACCGGAAACACTCGAACATCGCAAACGTTAACGATAACACCCGACCGTCAATAAAACGTGTTCGTTCAAAAAACTTCGGACAATTTCGGGAAAAGGCAGCGGTTCCTCTTTTTTTCGTCACGTGACGGTGGAGGCTACCGGACCTGGGCCGTTTTTCAAACCCCAGTTTATATGTCTGCAGTGTTGGTGCACCCACGTGTTCGTTTGCGGCAGATCAGGTGATATTGAAATGATAGGGGGGAACAGGGAAGCCCTTTTTCATGCAAATTTGCTCGTAGAGTTGCCTCCCCCCAATAAGGAGGAAGATTTTCTCAGTTTCATTGCGAATGTGAAACCATCCATATTTCATTCAGAGGCACAGTCGGTATCTTAAAGTTATATTGTTCGTGATATATTCGCCGGGTCTTTTGTCGCTAGTCGTCTTTCTAATAGACACTCATTCATAGGAGTCTTTGTTATCGTTTCCTTTTACTCGGCAGATCAAATTGGCCCAGCAATTTTCTTCAGAGTTTCCAGCCCAATTCGATGCTCCGACAAATGCACTCCTTGACCACACATTTCGGGCGACAACGCATACAATTTTGGTTTCGCCCACTCTGTACACTATATGTAATATTAATACTAGTTCCCATAAATTATTAATTATTCAGTAAGGCACTTCACGTAGATTGATCTGAGAGCCAATAAATTAGATAATCGAAGAAATATCGCACGATGACGACGTGTATCGCTCAAAAAGAGTAGAAAACAAGAAACGTAATTAAAGTTAAAGAGTAAGTGGAAAAATTGGACAATTGGAAAAATGTAGGGGGCCTACTCATAAGTATTATCATATACATGCCTAAAAAAATGAGATATACTCAACAAATGGTAAAGTTTCTTATTGTGGTATTGGGGGTAAATACCAAAACGCATTTATTTGGTTTGTTCATTTTTTCAGTCTACATCTTTCTTGGGGAAGTATACGAGTTGCGGAGTTTCGCTATCGACGGTTACGATCAAGGCTTGACCAGTGGGGAGTATGTGATCCTCGGAACATCTGTAGACCACATGATGCGCACCACTCAGAACTGGCACAGTATGAGATGTAAGTACATAACTCTTTAGCATATTGTACGCAGGTGCGGATCCAGGAGAGGGGTCCTGGGTGTCCCTACCCCCCCCCTCCCCATTTTTGAACTGGATTTTTTTACCTTAAAAAAAAAAAGAGTTTTTTGTTTTTAAAGTATTTTCATATCGGAGCAAAATTCCTGCATCCGCCCCTGGTACATTTCTCCAAATGCTTTGAATAAAAGGTAGGCGAAGCTTATAGTTTATAGCAAGATTAAGTGTTTACAGTGAGCTGTGCTTTAAGTTGCAAATTCGTAGCCACTAAACAGTCTGGAAAGCTCTCCTCTAAAATCTGAGTGCGATGTTTTGCCTAAAATTCAATTATACTACATTAGCACTCCTGTTATTGTTTCATTTTTCTGTGTTTGTTGTCGTAGATCTTGGCTGGGGTACCTATGAAGATGAGAAGGCTATCAAGGCATTTGAGGCAGTTCTTCTTGTAACGCCTAAAGGACCCAAGAGGACCTGGGTCTACCGTGACTGGCAGTGGGGCGTCAAGGCTGGTGTAAGGCTTAGTCCATTCTTCGGAAGTGGCACATACGTAAGTCAAGAACTAGCCCCGCCTACTTTCTCTGTTTTATACTTTCTTAGTACTAGACATTTAATTTATGGAATGGCCGCAACGATAAAAGCTCTGCAAGCGAAAGATCTAGAGAGGGCATTTTTTTGCTGGACTGAATTGCGCGTACTGATTCGGTTAGTAAATTATACTTTGTGTTTGTAAACGGTATCACGGCGTTGAGACCAATGCTTAATTGAGTCCTTCAAGAAGAGACTGAAATGACAGAGTTGGTTGGGCTAGTCAAGACTCGTACGAGGCAGTTTTATTAATACAGGCAGGCCTCTTCAGTAATGATGTGCATCGGATTGGGATGACTAGGCCAAACTGACCCAAAACATTAAAGAATTTAAACTGAATCTGAACCAAAACTGATCTGAACTCTCCAACCTGACCCGACCCGCCTCGACCCGACAAACAAAATCTCGGAAAAACTTACCCGAACCAACAAAAGTCAACAAATTTAATTATATAATAGTCATAAATTTGCATTGTTTTCAATATGTTGTTAATTGGAATGCTTTGTTCTTTCTAAATACCCATTTGCTCTCGATCAGTCATAAGGTGCAAAAGAAATGAAAACATAGGATGTTTGACACGTTGTAGCTCTGATACATGGTGCCCTGATGTAGTGTATTCTTGTAAAATCTCGCAAGATTTGGAGGTCAACTTACACCCTTTATTGCCTATTATTTATCTGTTGTTCACAGTTCCACACGTTTGCCGCGTTCCTGTACGATGCCACCATTCTCTTTGCCCGAGCCCTACAGGCCACGCTGGAAGCTGGCGAGGATCCGCACGACGGTCAGAAAGTTGTCGGTCACACCTTCAACACGGCCTATCAGAGTAAGTGACAGTGACAAATAGTCACGATGACTATGACACAAGTGACATCATGGGCCCGGTGATTGTGTAGTGCAGGGCTGCTCTTTACTAATTGATGGAGGTTGTCCTATTTTGCTTGCAGGTATTTCCATGTTGAACAACCAGATCGACCACCAGGGAGACGGCGTGTCCCGGTTTGTGCTGCTGGATATGAACCGTTTGCAGAAGGCCGATGTAGGCTTGATACCAGGCTACCCTGGCATGATTGGCGTCGGTGAATACATCCGAACTATCGATGGCAAATGGGTAGGAAGAAATCCTTCTGGATTATTGTATGACTCGCCGTAATACGCTGCTGCGCATTTCGCACATCACATCTACGTACTGAACGTGTGTAAATTGTCTAAGGGGCGTGGCTAACTCACAAATGGTCATAGGTCAATAAGCAGTCGGTAAACATATATTTTCTGCAAATTTGTTCTTTTTGAGGGGAGGGGGTTACTAGAGTGTTATTGGACTTCACTCGAGTCGAGTCATTCTCATGAGGGACTCGAGTCGAGAGTGATTTACCCGTCGAAACTCAAGTCGATTCGTCAAAAATTGTGAGTCGAGTTATTGACTTGAGTCATTACAGCTCTCGTTCTCCCCGATGAATTTCGGACTTCAGTTATTTATTTATTTTCTCCGATAGACTTTCAATCGGACTGATGACTATGATGTGGACATCCACTGGCCTAATGACATGGGCCCTCCTCTCGACATGCCCGAATGTGGATACTACGGTGAATTCTGCCCAAGTAAGGATTTTCTCGGTGGACGGGGGTGGGGAGGTGTCATTTTTTTTTTACTTCGGCTCTTATCTAAATCAGGAACATATGTATAGTTCCTTATAACTCTCCTACTGTTACAACTATCACAGACTATAAAAACAAATACTTCCTCACCCATAGCTTTCAGAGGGAGTTGACCAACTGATTTTGCATTAACCAGTTCGCGCCGGGATTATTTTAACATTGCCGAGCTGACGGGCGGGATTATTTTTAACGAAACTCGATCCGAAGCGGGTTCAGGCTGATAGTGCCGGGAAGCACACCCACGCATTTCCGGCCTTGCGCGCTGCTGACATACATTTCCGAACTTGAACTTGGCGTGTTTATGCGTCATCCGTTTTGAATTTTGGGAAATTTTTGCGTTTATATACGTCATCCGGCGTGAACTGGTTAAAAGCGGACACGGTCATTGGCAAAATGTGATTTCAACAAAAGATTTCAAAGATCACGTCAAAATGCTCCAAGTTTACAATCTTGTGCAAATTCACATCCTGGACTGAGTCGTTAAAATCCACATTCACATTCATGTACTGGAAGAATTAAACTCTTTTTGATCTTTTTGGGTACTCCAAAAGTGCCGAAATTTGTATATGTATGACGTATACTTATCTCTTACAGAATATGGTTTGTACTTTGGTCTTGGTGTGCCGCTGGTCGTGTTAGTTGTGGTTCTTTTAGTAGGATACTACGTCTACAGGTAAGTTAGTTTTCTAAATTGTTTACAATTTGAAAGGGTGGTGTTCTTTATTATTAGGTTTCCAAAAGCCGGATTGCACCTTCACAAAAAAGCCAGAAATTATAATATTTAACCAATTTGCGCCGGGAATATTTTGACATTTAACAGGGTCCAGGCGCGGGATTGTTTCTCATGAACCTTGATTTGAGGTGGGTTCAGGCCGGTGTCTGTGGGTAGCACACCCTAATATTACCGGCCTTGCTCGCTAATGTTATTTGGACATTATGCAGCTTTTGCTCTTAGAAGCACGGTTAAAAATGGCAGAATGGTTAAGTGTGATGTTTAAAGCCCAAAAGCTAAAAATAAATCTTGAAATACCTGTTACTTGTTACTTCATAAAAACTGTAATGAAATGTATGTCTGACTGACCTAGTGTGTGTGTCCTTACTGCAGGAAACGGAAGTACGAAGGTGAGCTGGACAGCTTAGTGTGGAAGATTGACTATGATGAGGTCCAAGCAAGAGGTGCTCACACCAATAAGTCTGGAGTCTCCATGAAGAACATGGTAACTTGAGTGAAACATTTGGCTGTTCAACGTGCTCCAAATCCTCCCTCCGGAGTGGAGGGTTTGCGACTCGTGTTCAGTAGGTCAAGTGTTTGAATCCAGTTGCTTATTATATGTTGTGTCCTTGGGCAAGCTGTGTCACCTCAATTGTCGCTATATACCCAGAAGTATACACAAGTCCAGTATTAGCTGGGGAGTAACCTTCGATGGACCGTCATCTCATTCAGGGGGAAATAGAAAGCAAATGGTGTATACTACCTTCAATGCAGTTTTGTTTAGTGCGTATCTGTATAGTTTCCTATCTTTTATTCCTTGGCAGGTAATGAGCACCCTATCCGTTATGACCAATCAGGAATCACAGCAGATCTTCGCAAAAATCGGAACCTATCACGTAAGTTGAACGAACTCGTCCATCTGAAAGGACTAAAGACCATAGACGCACATGGTAGATGGACAAAGCTTTGAAATATTAATACTCCTTCTATTGGTTTTCCCTTAAAATTGCTACCATTTCCTACTCTTTTTGCATCGAGGAAGCAATGTTGCATCCTGACGACATTTTTCATTCAGTTCATTTTGTATCGTCTCAATGAAGGTCAGTAATTGCAACAAAATTTGTTTTCTTTAAGAAATACCTTTACAAAAAATGACTTGACTCTCCAAAGACTTTGTACACAACCAAAGAAACTGTCATCTCAATACTACATTCTTTCTGAGCAAGGCAACCCTGATGTTGTTAATTGAAAAGTCTTTAAAACAATTTCTTTGTAGGGTAATATTTGCGCCATTAAAGCCATCAACAAGAATCACATCGATCTTACCAGGGAAGTCCGAAAAGAGCTGAAAACGGTATGTTAAATAGGCAATATTTGTGATCAAAATTATAAACAGTGATATTTTAGTGAAATTGAATTTTTGCCATCAATGAAATAAAAATCACCTACATAAATTTGACACCAACATGACAAAAATACGCAAATTTTTCAAAATTTCAAAATTGAGAATATTTTTGGTTGTTTTTCATGATTCATCATAGAACTTGGCCACACAAAACCACAGTACTTTCAGCAAGTTTATTTGCAAGATATTTCCAAAAATATAAAATGAACCTTGTCAGTTTTCCTTTGTGGTTTCTTTGAAATCTTTGGTTTGATTTTAGATGCGCGATGTTCGTCATGACAACGTTTGCCAGTTTGTGGGAGCCTGCGTTGACCGACCACATATCTGTATCCTGATGACATACTGTCCCAAGGGTAGCTTGCAGGTAACAATCTCTCTGTTAACTTTGTAACTATAATATTTGTTACTTTCAAGTAGGTTACTTTACATTTCTTCAAAATGACTCGACTTGCAAAAACCAGTGACTCGTGACAACTCTTGTATTTCCAAGGACATTCTGGAAAACGATGACATCAAGCTAGATAACATGTTCTTGGCATCGTTGATTGCCGATCTCGTCAAGGGTATGGTCTACATTCACACGTCAGAGATTGAGTCTCACGGCAATCTCAAGTCATCTAACTGCGTGGTGGACAACCGTTGGGTCTTGCAGATCACAGACTACGGGCTTTGGCAGTTCAAAAAGGGACAGGGGGAAGACCCAGATATGAATGATGACGTGCGGTACAGAAGTATGTATAAAGCCATGTTTCTATTAGATTTTTGGGTTGACGTACCGCAACTCTTCTATAGAATAACAAATTAAATCAAATTGGAACGCGCGGTAGACAAACATCCCATTCAACATACCGCGGTGAGGATGTAAAACTACCAGGCTGAAAGTGGTTGCGAAAGGTTTCTGCTTAGATGTGGTTTATCAGGGACGCTGAAAGGCCCCTCTCTGTAGAAATATCACGACCAACTGTAAACTGCTTTGTGTCGAGGTCAAATGTGACTTTGCACAGCACCCACAACCAGCGCCACATTCAGACTTTTTGAACCTCAGAAAAAGACATTAATAGTGTATAAAGATATATGCATTTTTCAGACATTTCATCAATTTTCTGACATTTATTCCAAATTAACAATTATTTATCTGTGTCTTAGATATGCTTTGGAAGGCACCTGAACTTCTTCGGATGGGTCACAAAGTGCCGGCGTGTGGCACCCGTAAGGGTGATGTCTTCTCTTTTGCCATCATACTGACAGAGATGTACTCACGAGCCGAGCCGTACAATCTCAATGAGGAAGAGCCTGAAGGTATATACACGGGGATTGGGGCTGTGAATCGAGACTGGGTACTTGCCTTTCCACTATCCTTAGTATGTAGGGATCATGGTCCCACACTGCCAATTGAACAAATGCGTAATCAAACTGGAAAGAAACGTAAACAAACGAGATCTCCCGCCACAAATGCAGTGAACAGAAAAGCATTCCTTTTGTTTCTTAGTTGAAGATTTTGTGACCAACCTCACTGACCAACCTCATTAGCAGTGAAAGGCGAGGAAAGAACCGCTACGCCAACCTGATTATTGCGTTGTCTAAACAAAGATTTGGTAGAAACTTACATATGTACCATGAAGTCCTGAATTCTTTATGACCTTATCCTGTATGTCCTTATCCTCAAACAGAAGTTATTGAGAGATTGATGGCAGGTTCGGTGCCGCCGTACCGTCCATTGCTCAACGACGTAAATGAGATCGCGCCTGAGTGTGTACTAAAAGCCATTCGTCAATGCTGGGTAGAAGATCCAGAGGAACGACCAGATTTCCTTAAAGCTCGCACCACCCTGGCTCCTCTACAGAAAGGACTGTGAGTTACTTTTACCAAAGATTCAAAATATGAGATGCTATCCCTAGATGCGCGGCCCCTAACGTGGCGCGGCGCACGCGTGGGCGCTATTATTTGTCTGTTCATATGTGTAAAGTTCCCACCACCTTAAAAACTGCCTGCTACTTTTGTTGTTTTGCTGCGAAGGAAGCCTAATATCATGGACAACATGATTGCTATCATGGAGCGCTACACCAACAATCTGGAGGAACTAGTCGACGAACGAACCGAGGAGCTGCAACGAGAAAAGGTCAAGACTGAGCAGTTGTTGCACCGCATGCTACCACCGTGAGTGTTGGAGTATATCTGAAGACTGCTAGGTTTTTTTTCAGTCAATTTCCGTAAACAAGCAGTCAATAAGTCTCTCTCAAATGACGTTACTTAATACAGTGCATCGGCATTTTGATCGTAAAATTTTTAAAGAAATTGTGAGCAACATGCGAGCGTGTTTATAATATATGTAACCGCCATGACGCGCCTAAGTTGTTTCCCTTTGTTGTACTTGCACACATTGTATTTAGAGTACACTTTAAAAATTCACTCCATATAATTTCAATATGTTAATATACAAACATGTACATGAATTCAAATGTCTGCACGCACATCGGCTTCAAAGTATCTCGTTTGTAAGAATGAGGAGTTAATAACGCTGTATAATTTAATATATTTATGTTCACCAGATCCATTGCGTCACAATTGATCAAGGGAATTTCAGTTGCACCAGAAACCTTTGACATGGTGTCTATATTCTTCTCGGATATCGTTGGCTTCACTGCTCTGTCTGCAGCTAGTACACCAATTCAGGTAATTATTTGTGTAATTTGCATTGGATTAAGGTCAGTTTCACTATTGGCCGACGTATATTTACATTAGCAAAGGACAAGACCGAATATTGAATTGACATCTTCCGCTGCAAATTCCCACAGATGCCGGCCTGAACTCGTCTCCAGTCGAGGTTCGTGAAAAACAATCCCGCGCATGGGCCCAGTCAATGTCTGGTTAAAACCTTTGACTTTAAATCACACTAATAATCCAATTGTCATCTCAAGTGACTGCAAAACAAACGTGTCTCTGGATTTTAACTTCTAACTTCTTGTTCTTTCCTTCACTTTCTTTACTGTCAGGTCGTTAACTTGTTGAATGGCTTGTACACGCTGTTTGATGCCACCATTTCCAACTATGACGTTTACAAGGTAAATATTCCATTAAACCCTTAACCCAGCAGATTGTTTGAACCTAAACTGTGTTTAAAACTGGCCCAATGTTTTATCGGTTGTTTAAAACTACCTACGTGACCAACAGGAATGGCTAAACAAATGAATTTATGAATGGCAGATTACTCATTCCTATTGGTCGAGAGCCTGTCACGTGGGCAGTTGTAATAAACGGCTGATAAAACACAGTGGCCAGTTTTAATATTTGTTTCGATGTGACATGTGGTTTAGCCGCATTGCTATTGAAGTTAGGACGTGTTGAACCTGTCTTAACTTTAATAAAATTGATCTAAGGACGAGTCGCAAGTTAAGGATGATGAGTTACTCTTCCTGAGATGCGTCTTAGTGTTTTGTGAAATCGGCTCAAGGCCCATGAGCTTGTATTTAACGTACTTGTTTAAATAATGAATGTCTTGCCAACCAAGGTTGAGACAATCGGTGATGCCTACATGTTGGTCTCGGGTTTACCGATCCGTAACTCCAATCGTCACGCCGGCATGATCGCCTCGGCTGCCTGGCATCTCCTGGAAGGTGTGGGCAGTTTCATCGTGCCGCACAAACAAGACGAGAAACTCAAACTCAGAATTGGAATTCACTCAGGTGAGATCAGTGTCTTGTGTTTAAGGTATCAGGGAGAGGTTTGGTTTTGTTATCATTTCAGTCGGGTCGGGTCATCAGTTTTGGTTTTGCACTTGCGTCAGGTCAGGTCGGTTAAGCCATCTTGTGAAAAACGTGAAAAAAAAAAATGAAACGCCTGTCTACATACATTTTGTGTGACACTTTGTCATTGTTTTGGACTTTTTTCCAGGGTCTTGCGTGGCGGGTGTAGTTGGCCTGACCATGCCTCGGTACTGTCTCTTTGGCGATACAGTCAACACGGCGTCTCGTATGGAGTCTAACGGACTCGGTAGGTAGAATCTTGTCACATAAAGGCAACTGAAATATTGAGTAGATTAGTGAAAAGTGTGCCATTCATTGTAATTGTTATAATTTTTTGCATAACTTTTTTTTGTTTCGCCTTTTCTTTTGTTTTCGCCTTTTCTCTTTTCTCTGAATAATTAATTTGTCTGGACAATCTGGCAGCTCTTAAGATTCACGTGAGTCCCGAATGCAGAGAAGTGCTGGAAGAACTTGGGGGATACGAGCTAGTAGAGAGAGGACTAATCGCTATGAAGGTAAACAGTTTATTTTCATTTTCAGTATTTGTAAATTTGAAAGACAACAAAAAATAGTTTGAATGAATGGCCGTGTAAGATCGTTTGATTGTCATCAACATGCGCACTGCTGTTTTGAAGATGTTGCATGATAACGTCTATGCCAAGGAATCGTCTTCGTGTCGTGGGTGACTTGAGCATGGTTGCAATCGAGAGGCTACTTGTTCAAATCACGCGGTTTTTTTTTTTTTTTTACCCGAGCATTATTCTTCTGCTTGATGTCTACGGTTAGATAACGGCGTAATTAAGCAAATCGCAGGCGTAATTAAGCAAATCGTCGGTTGACTTAAGGACACCCTTAGGTACCTGAAAGTTTGCTTACCGTAATGTGGGCTGCTAAGGTCCAATGATTATGGCGTTCGACTCCTGTGCGATGGTACATTGGTTTAAATCACAACAGAAAAATGGTGCTTGTGTTCTTGGGCAAGACATTTGACTGCAATTGCTTCTCTTCATCCAGGGATGTAAATGGGTACCTGTGAAGGTAGAGACCACATGTGCTGATCTGGAGCTGCTGTAGGAATAATCTCATTCCTGATGAGCAGGGATAATAATATTCGCTTTGTAACCTCTGGAAAATGCCGTCATTATTATTATTATTAATGCAAATGCAAATTCTCGAATTCATCATATTTCCAAAACGAAAACAATTGAGAACTGTTTTAAATTATTCTCACTTCTGTGTTCCATTCTTTTATTTCAGGGGAAAGGTGAAATCCTAACATACTGGCTTGAGGGACAGGATCCCAGTTACAAGATTGATAGAATCAAACCGCCTAAACAAAACCTGTAAACGATTAACCATCAACATCCTAACAATTCTAGCAAAGAAGTAATAAAAAACAGCATTATTTACAAAGACACCTAAAATGTGATAACCTATAATTATCAACCACTATCCTAAGCAATGTTCCACTAGTTAGATACACCTAAACAACATATTGGAATTCCGCCTTCATCTATAGCATTGTTTTTCAGATAAGAACTTTTACATGAATTCAAAGTCAGCAAGTTTGGAAACAGTTATAACTGCACAGGTGTACAACAACCCAGAGCCACCTATAGAACTCAGCTGATCAAGTTATTTCTATGCAAAGACTGAACTATTTTGTCGTCGCATTAACATCTGTTACAATATAAAAGGTATGACAAAAAGTACATCAAATAATTTAAATTATTTTCATCGAGCAAACAAACAAACTTTGAATTGAAACTATTGATAGATATAGTCGCTGCTTTAGAATTTACGGGTATTTAGGCACAAAAAAAAGAAACAGTATTATAGGACATCAAATATAAACAGTACAGCTAGTCTATTTATCTAAGCATCCAGTGTAAAATACAAAACAAGCTTTAAAACAAATATATTTACAAAGACAACTTTGGAATAACTTTTAATAACTAAAAATAGCACATCGGCATAATTTCAACCAAAAACAACTAGAAATTAATTTTAAATTTTAAATGCAATCGAAAAACAGCAGCTTCAAAACAAAAAAGTATATCAAAACTCACTTGTTACTGTTTATAAACAAATCTTTTGCCTTTTTTGGACGCAAAGATTTTTGTAGATTTGCATGAAGTGCAATTGGTTTGTCAGAAATCAGAATGTATAAATGAAAAATGAAACACCATCAGCATCCTTCTACGAAGCAAATTTTGTTGGTTAATTAAACTGTTTTTGTAATCTCTGTTGGTATGTCATGAGAAAGATATTTATAGGGCCATCGCAAAATTGACGAAATATAGGTAGAATAAAAACCTAACTTGATATAAACTTCAGGTACATATAAACAGCGCTCAGAGCCGATATCGCGCGCAAAAAAGTTTTTTACAAAAACAAGTTTGGGGGGTCATTTGACACTTGGGGGCGCTGTTCGCTCATGCGCAGCGCAGTATTGTGTGCATGTGGTTGAACGGGCAACTGAACGCGAATTTGAATCAATTAACTTGAATGACTCCAGTTTCAGTCGTTTCTCCGATTTAAACTGTAAGCATACGTCCCTCTCACTACTATATTGTCCATTCATAAATACCAACACGTGGGTATGTTTAAAGGTAGGACTACACCATTTGCAGATATCGAAAATATTTACTACCGATATTAAGAAATATCTTACTCATTTGAAAGTAAATAATGATTCTAGGCACTGAGCAAAATTATTTCGCGTTCATACATTGCGCACGGCCTTGTGAAGTTTCAACAACCAACAAAGACGTCATAGTTATAGGGCCGGATCTAAATTTTATGCGACGCCAGAAAAGCGTTTTTAAACTGCATGGCTGGGTCATGTTTTATGGGACGTTTAAACATATCCATGTGTCGGACTCTCGACCGAGAAATGGCGGGTCACACCATCCCATGGACTGAATATAAACATTGTTGTTAGTGGTACAGCTACAGAAATATAGGCCGACTGGATTAAACAACTATTGAACGCTGTCGATGTAAGAGGGGGGGGGGGGGGGGGGGGGGGGGGATTGAGGATTATCGACCGGCCAAGGAATTGTGCTCATTTCGTGAAACCACATTTCGCCATTGTCCCCTCAACAAAGACCATGCACATCGCTCAGTCACCGCAGGGAATGTCACTGGTTGGAACATCAGCTGTGGAGAATGTATTGGTAAGTTTTTTGTGGTCAATTTAATATTTTAATTGGAAAGAATTTAGTATTCTGTCACCACTTCTTTATAGGGTTTAATAAAACGTTGAGAACGAAACTAATTTCATTGGAAGCTTGGCATTTATAGATAATGGAAATATAACTTGAGTGATTTTAAATCAGAATAATTAACTTTAACCCTAACTCCCTAGGGTGTGTGCAAAATCATTTTTATTTTGGAGGATTAAGGCCACATTAACATTTGCTCTAATTTTCAGATGTGGATGGATAATTTAGGAGTTATATCGTATAGCAAATATTGTGACACTAACTTGTTTGAAGGTTTGTGTTTGTAGATGCTAGCAAAACCAAGAAAAACAATCATGTAGTCTGGTTCCCTGACCCCCTTAAGATGAAACAAAGCCATCTGTAAACATCGGGGAATTGTACGGTCAGGGAACCAGTCCAGTTGGCTGTACCCTTTCATATCGATTGCTGGGCAGCATTGGAAATCTATATAAAATACCACTTTTCTTGAAAATGACAGCACACCAGGTGCCATGATTTTACAGTATGCTATTAAACTCATTCACTAACAGTTCGGTAAAGTATTTTGTGATAATTTGGTCATTTATTTTGTTTGATGTTTGCAATACAAATGTATATTCCCTTTAAGAGTAGCAGATTTTCCAAAATAGATTTTTCAATTTTCTTGCTATTTTTGTGTTCAAATGAACTAAAACTTTGAAACTTGCATACATTTTTTTTTTTATGGAAGTAAATGAAGTAAATATATTGCATTTACGATTAACAAAAGAGTTTATATTTTTACCTGGCCTAAATTAGCTACAGAGTAGATGAAATAATTAAGGCCAACATTCAACCAAGATTACATGACCATGATTTAATATTTGTCATGTGCATCCTTTAAACGTACAAACATAAGAAATTTAATATTTACAATACATTGCATTGGCATGTCTAATTTGTCGAAATATGCCTAGTTACTGCTGTGTGAAACCCAGAAAAATTCAGTATCATGTCTGCATGATTTCTTTTTACACTTATCAATTTGTGACACGCTAAGTTATGTCATACGAATAACAAATGTATTATAAGAATTTTTTTAATTTATTTTATTTTACACATGTAACTATTGGTAAACAAACGATATTTTAATACAACAATAAGTGTCAATTCACTTAGTTTTTGTTGTTGAAAAAACATGAAACAAAATTTTAAACAAAATAAATTTATATTGAATACATTTTTTTTGTAAGTAACAAAAAACAATATTGAAGGATTAATTGGTTGATTTGAAAAATTAATAAATAAAAATAAATAAAAAACCACACCAGTGAAAATGTTGCCAAATGTTAACATAATAAAAGTAAAAACATAATTAAATTTTAAACAGTTATCATTTTAAGGAAAATAGTTGTGGAAAAAACACTTTGCATGGCCCTCATTTCTTTGACAATAACCCAAAGTTACTCGTGTGTGGGCAATTACAGGGAGTTTTAAGGGCAGATTTTCAAGGATCGTGTGTTGAATCTGGAGGTAACTGACTGAAAGCTTCATAGACGTTAGCAGCAAAATCCTTGACACACTTCATTAGCAGGAGCTCCTATTGACAACAAAGAACAGCAGGCATTAGTTTTATCTACATTTAAATTAATTAACCTACCAAAATACTGTGGAAAAGCTTAAATTACACTAAATTGAAACTTTGTCAGGTTAGTTGTCAAGCGCCATTCTTTAGATTTCAATAACAAAGTCTGACAAATGGTATACATTATGATGTACATGTACTGTAAAATTGAATCCTGTATTTAATTACCTGTATGTAGGGGTTTGGCGTTTCTCCACATATCGTGTTGATCTGGCTATTGATGACTGGAATGATTTTAGCAAGGGGAAGTTGGACACAGTTTGGTCTGTGAAACAAAATTAGAATATTAGCTTTGTCTTTATAAACTCGACCTCTTTCGGTGCCAAAACAGAACCTACATCTATCAAACCCCCTTCAAAGGTTATCATAGTATTAACAATCTAACAAACCTATATAATGAGACAAAGTTGCACAATTTGGTTGCAATCTCCCTTTCTTGTGTTGACAGAAGGTTTCAGGTTTGTGTAAAGTGTGGACATCTTTTGTTACCAAGGATAGCAAGGTTCGTATACACACAAATAATTTCCTTGACAAAATTAATAAACTTGAATTTGGTGCGAACATACGTTTTGAAAGCCTCTTGTTCCCAATACAGTATGTGTGATACAAATACATTCTAGTTTTCCTCACCCAGATATCAGTGACTGCATGTCAGGCTCTATACCGGGTCTGAACACAGCGGCCATGTTGTCTAGCACTCGACTGAATCCAATATCCAGGCACGTGTTGAGAACGCTGTGAAAATCTGAGCTACAGGCCAAAAAATTTCATAAAATAATGGTTAACTGGACTGATATATCAAAATCATTTTGACTTTTATGCTCACAAATACAGGTTTCAACTCCATGCAAAATTCCCTTAACCCTAACTTCCTATCCCATATTTCCTACAAGTGACTATCAGACAATAGACAAATTGACGAGTGTCGCACCCTGTGTAGAAATAATTATTATTATTAATTCTTTCTGGTAGTGAAACCAAGGATCCCTAGGCACTGTAGCTCACAAGCCAGAAGACAATGAGAAGAAGGTACAGTTTTAGAGGTAGGATAAAAACCCCGGAAGAATATCCTGGGGGAACCCCATGGAATCAGGCAGGGACTGAAAACCCAATCCACATATTGGCCAGGCAGGATTCGGACCCGGGTCCCAGCGGATGAAGACGAGGAAAGAACCGCTGCGCCAACCTGGCTGCCGCGACACCTGTAACATACCTCTCCAGCATATCTCTCGTTTCCAGCATGAGTTTGCTCATGATGAGCTGCTCTTCTAGGATCTGACAAGCCGAGTCCTGGCCCAGATCGTCATCTTCCTCGATGGGAACCATGTACCTCACTAGAGGGTGAATGGTGCCTTCCATGCCAGAACCTGGTACATATAAGGAACCAACAGATTACAAGTCACACTCGCTAGAGTAGGTCAAGGAATTTGACACTTGCTTGGCGATTGTTAGTCGACCGCTTACAAAATCATCCACCACAGATGCTAAACTGAGTACCCACCTTGTTCACCGAGTTTAGCTGCTTCAACCTGACACCGTATACTGCTATACACCCTCTCAATGTCTCGTAAGCCTAGCTTCTTTTGCAATGGCATACTGTTCAGGATAATTAAAAAATCATCATTTTATTCAAAAATATGACACAAAAATATAGTATGGATACATTTTTCAAAGTGGTAAATTGTTTGAATCATTCTCATGGTTACAGGAAATGCGTTATCATAATTGGTACCACGTGAAGGCTACATTATCTGCCTGTGAAACCAGAGTTGACTTACCTAGCTAGAACATTTGTGACAGCTTCCTTGACTGTCGACACCAAACATGACATACCTTTTAAAATCAAATATACCAAATGTGGCTAAATTATATTGCATGAAACATCACTACTGGAAATTGTTCAATGGTTATATTTCAGTTTGTGAATCTTATATTGCCTTGTTATTTGTCTTTTCCCTTTTTCATCTTATCTCGCTAGTCTGTCCATGTCAATTTATAATGGTTGAACTATTTAAAATGATCTTTGTTTAATACATTTTGTTCCTTCAAAAGTTGTTTATCTTGTTAAATTTAATTATATTGTATTTGTTTTTGTTTTACATTTTGAGTTGAATTGGATCAGGTTTTCTTGATGGAAGTTAATATTTTAATCTATGTGCATCATGCATGTATTGGATTGGTCTATTGTAAGCAACTTGTGGAGAGGGGTGGTCAATAATAAAGCTTGCTACCATCAAATCACCTACCATCTGTAAGAAGGTACTGTACGTTAGACAGATATCTTTGTTGAACCTCTGGCGTGGCTAATACTCGCTCTTTGTTCTGGACAATTAAACAAAAAATGAACTTTGATAATTCTAACTTCCTACTGCCTTTTACTAAGTACTGGGCCAAGTCCGCTAAAACCAATCACTTTTATATCACTGTACTTATTCACTTAGTCAGGCAAGGTATTTTATAATAATTTAGTTTTTGTTTAATGTATGCAAATATGAACTTACAAATCCATTTTTCTCAGGTAGGGTATCCAGATACATATAGCCACCGATGATGTTGAGTTGAACTCTAAGGAATATAACCAGCATTGCTGTACTGTAGACGGACGATATTGTACGACTGAAGCCTAAATAGTGTGAATAAAAACCACATCAAGTATGCGAACTAGCATTGTACAGGTTCAATTTAAAGGTGCATGATGGATGCACCTGTCAAATGCACCCCCCCTGATCCATAATTAAAGTACAAAACAAATAAAAACAACACCCTAGTAATGTTGGTTACTTACTGACAATCTTCAATTCATTCCACAGATCAACTTTGTTCTCTGGCCTGAGAAAAACAGATGCAAGAAAAAAGAAACAGTGTATTTTCATACAGCCTCAGGATAATATTAGTTATAGTATCATTTGTCAGTTGTGCATTTTTATCCTTTGAAGCAGCAAAAGTTATCAAAATCTAAAGAATGGTGCTTGATAAAGTTTTAGCTCTGTGAATGCTGTATAATCCAAGATTCTAAGATTTTTAACCAACTACTAAAAAATGCGTCTCTTGAGACACATTTTTTTCTTCAAAAAGACAGCATGCCTGAATAAACAATTTCACAGGGAGTTTAGAGTCGTGAATATCTTTACATCAAGTAAGTTTTAAACAATAATTTGGTTGGTGACTTTTTGGCTAGAGATACTTCAGCTTTAAAATAAAGGTCACAGAAGCTAAAATCTGCCAGTCTTAGAATGTTAGTGCACAATAAGACAATTGCTCACTTCTGATTTAGTCCCTCAATGATTCTTTCTGAATCCAGCACGTGTCTGATTGCTTCCTTTAGCTTAGGAAGCATAGACAACACTGTCATATTGCATGTGCGTTGATTACTGTCAAAGTGATGTTGCCTCCTAGCCATGGCTAGACACTCGTCAGTCTCCCGATCTCTCCATTCCTTCAACTTCCATTCTCCGTACTTCCAAAGT
Source organism: Crossaster papposus (assembly GCA_037893245.1). NCBI lineage: Eukaryota > Metazoa > Echinodermata > Asteroidea > Velatida > Solasteridae > Crossaster > Crossaster papposus. The sequence continues at coordinate 1,735,227 of JBAIAA010000193.1, forward strand.
AATACAGCGCCTGTAGAAAAAAGATACATGAGAGGACTGCTTTTTAACTTTAATTTCTATAACAACAAACAGCAGTGTTGAAAAAAATGGCGACCCCCACGACGCACCGTGAACACACAAAACCGCGCTGATTCACAAGACAGCAACCCAAAAAACGCGCACGAAAATTGCGTTTTCTACCGCAAGAAACTGTTCAAAATTAAGAAAAATAGTGTCATTAGAATTGGAAAATTATACCCTGGGTTGATAAAGTACTTTTGGAACGATAACAAACACCATTGACTTTAATTTGATCGAAACTAGGGACGGGCCCGTAAACTACACAATCTCCATACGTCCTTGGACTTTGGAGGTCCGATTCCATGCATTGGCCTATACGAAGTTAAACACTCATCATATTGCGGCTTTAGTTTTACAGCTTTTTCTAACGTTAACTAACCTCCAGCCACAACGCCTGTTACCACAAATTTCCGCTTGTGTCTTCTCAAAAAGTTCCTAATTGATTCCCACATCCCTGTGGTGTTTTAGGCCTGTGATGAACTTGAAATATGCATCACACACGTACGTCTGTCAGGTTCGTTGATCGTCGATCAAGCCGCGCCAAGGAAGTACCAAACCACAGACATATAAACACATAGACCGCCAGGTCCTATTCAAAACTACAGGATGATTTCGTGATTTCGCGGCGCCCGACTAAAATACCAACTATGGGCAAATTTAGCCCTCGGTATAGGGAATTTGTACACACCCGAACTGTTCCAGTCAAATAATTATATGAAGCCATTTATCGATTTAAAAGAAAATTACATAGGGCTATACTATATACCATGTAGATTAAGCATAACCAGTGTCAATCTTGATACCCTAAAATAAAGAAGTTTTAGGCCCATTTTTGTGTCAAGCGCGTTGCCCGGTATGCGCACAGAACGTAAAAAAGCGCGGTGCGTTGCCCGTCGAACGAAATATAGTGTACACAATTATATGAACGCGCGTGCAAAGTGCGCTGCATGATAGGCGCGTAATTATACGCGCTTGGCTTTTTATAGCTACACGCGCATGCCGTGCAGCCTACGCGTCGTTTTGCCCATACTTTGCAAATCACGGTTTTGTGCACACGACTGGCGGTCTATAGGTTTATATGTCTGTGTACCAAACGGACCATACGATAGGGAGGGCGCCCTCGCGTGGTTGCGGCACATCAAAGCGTCACGAAGGGGCGAGCTGTCCATAGCAACGTGCGTTAAACCTCAATGTTCTACTTTGAAGCTTCGCGCTAAAGTAAGTGCAAGATTAAGTGAGGTTTCCGGATCGGATGCCCGACCGCGAGTTTTGTGGAAACAAATGTTGTATTGTTTAAAAAAGTTATACCATTACCAGCCTCACCTTTTTGAGTATTAATTAGACCATTCAAGAAAAGGAAATGAAAATCACAGGGTTTTTTTCAGCACAGTTTTTTTCAGCACAGTTTTTTTCAGCACTGATTTTTGTGACTCAAGTCGAGTTCACTGTCAATGACATTGACAATAAAGTTGTTTCACGTTCCGCGGCCATCTTGGATTCAGCGCAAAAAGAGGTACGGTACCCAACTTACCCGGATGATAGCGTGTTTATATGGGTGTTCCCCTCTTCCTACATGTAGTAGGCCTACAGAGGGCGCTCTACTGAGCATGCGCAACTGGAACGTGAAACAACCTTAGTTATAGGCCAACAACTCAATAACTAAAAACCAAACAAATAATTTGTGCAAGTTTTGCAACAACATGCTTATCGATACCTTTCCACCATCTTTAATTTCGAGTGCCAACCAACCTCGATCTTCGTTTCAACTTTGGTCAGAACAGTCACATGATCACAGCACCGTGACAACTGAGGTCGCCCCAACAAAACCGCTCAACTATTGACCGACCGACTGAAACAGTTCTTGGTTGCAATCGCTAAAACACGACCCAGATTAAGTTCAACCGGTATCTGGTCACTTGGAAGTGGGCCAAGGCCCCAGTTGCACACTTTATTTAGCCTTTATTTAGAAATATTAAACCTGTTCCTATTTTGCTTTTGCTAATCACATAGACACAGAAAATGTGAAGCTTAATGTTTACACCGTAATCAACAAATAGTAAACCAAAGATGGCGTCATCACCAGATGCAACGAGTGAAGTTTGTGATTCAGCACAAGTCCAGATTCGAATGGAGACAGGCGCCCGACCACAGAAGGAGAAAGCGAAGGCGTTTCTTACGCAACCAAGGACGGCTTCCAAACTCGGCGCTGTAACCGATGAGGTGACTGGTATTACGTCCTCACCGGTTTGCAAGGAACAACAGATAAATGCTAAGACAGTGTCTTCCAAGAAAGGTGAGTAGATATTAGTCCGAACATTTGGGGATCTCAATATTGTGTATGGAAGTTCCTAACCTTAAAGTATGTATCGTGCAGAAGTTTGTATTGGTTGCACTGGTTGTTTTATGAGGCAGTCCCTTGTTTGTGTTGCATATTTTCAGTTCCATCCGTTTTTAGACTCTTACAGTATTGAGAATCCCAAATGTTTAGACTAGTATTTAACAAGGGGCCTCTGAGCAAAGACAATTACAATATGAGCTGGATAGCTCAGTTAGTAGAGTGTCTGAATGGCAATCCATAGGTCTCGGGTTCGAGTCCCTCTACAGTCAATTTCTTTGTTCAACTCTGTTGTTCGACAAGATTGTAACAAGAAGGGCGTCTGTCAAATATCTTAATTTTAATTCCTCACTCTTTTGTTTTTGTTTATGAAAGGAAATAAGCAGATTCACAGCAGACGACAGAGGTCATTGGCTCAGAATGAAGCTGAGATTGAAGAGGAACGTACGTCACAAGATACTGACGAAAAAGAGCAAGAACGATTGAGAGAACTCGGTAAATGAAGAGTTGAAGAAAAAATGTTTTGCATGAGCTCTTTTCACACTACACAAAGGGTTAAAAACATGCAGCGTTTCGCACTAAAACGTGTTCAACCCTACGTCAACCCTGTTTCAACCCCGAATTGAACTCGACCCGGCTCTAGACCAAGTCACTTTGACAAATGATGCACTTTGACAAATGATGCACTTTGCTGCTTGTGGCAGGGATCCTAGCCAGAATCCCCTTGAGAGTTCTAATTAAATGAGAAGTTTAGTTCAAAACCTTTATCCATAAATTCCTGGCATTCACAGACAAGCTCTATCCCATCCCTGAGGGATGGCCGCGTCTCCATGATAAGATCTTCAAGCGCCGAGCCCTCTTCTTTCGCAAGCCTACCTCCACCAGCGTCCAGTCAGCCATGGAGCATCTACAGAAGCTGCAAGATCGCATGGAGATATGGAGCCGAGAGGTTGAGCTTGAGATACTAAGTAGGCGGTCCTCGGCTATCATCGCGAGTGTCATGAACTCATCCAGATCTCCCAGCGTGAAGGAGGAGGCACCTAGTAGTAGACTGACAACTGATAATGGTGAGTTGTTACTTGACTTTATTTTTGAGTATCCTCTTTGCTATTTACAAGGTTTGTATTGTTACAAATGTTGCTAGTATCGTGACTTTGGGCGCGATCCCTGGCCACATGGCATTTACAGGCTTGTGGCTTCTGACTAGCGGCTCGCAATTACAGATGTTCAATACGAAAACGGCTGAAGCCAATTCCCAAACACCTGTGTGTTACAGATAGCTGCAGCCAAGTCACTTACACACAACCTGACATAATTATCAATGTATTGTCACCTGATTGTCACATGACAGTTCGTAAGCAGCTAAGATTTGTGTCGAACTCTGCGCTTTCTGGAGCCGTGGACGATCTTCCCAAGAGCTCCAGTGGACGTTCATCAACAGTGCGCACACCTCGTAGTTCTGTGCCTACAACGCATTCAGCAGCAACGCCTATAACTTGCGAGTTGTCAGTACAAGGAATCGGTGCTATCGCACCTGCAGGTTAGGATATGTTCTTGTTAATTAATGCTTCCTGAATCCTCCAATTTGAATATGATATGCACACACCCTAGCAAGCTAGTGCCAACGCGTGCGCCTCGCGTCGTTCGAACACTTGCGCCTCGCGTCGTTCGAACACTTGCGCCTCGCGTCGTTCGAACACTTGCGCACACTTTTTTTGTTGAAATATCCAAATGTGCCTCTCTGAGACGCATATTTGGAAATGACATTCTTTTGTTATTTTCTCCAAAATGACAGCATGACAGAAGGAATAATTTCACAGGGAGTTTAGAATCATTCATATTTTTACAACAATTAAGCTTTTCAACAGTATTTTGGTTCGTTACTTTTCGGATAGTTGCAAACGATAATTACACCTTAAACTCCAAAAAGTGCATTTTATATATTCATTAGTTCCCTTGTCATTTCCTCTCACTTACGATACTCTGCATTGTCTATAAGTCTGCTTATTTCGTGGAATATATTTAGCCGAGATGACACTGATTGGCCTCGAAGATGAGATTCCTCATCTAGGAGCCGAGGAGGTGATAGACGAGGTCGTCGTACTTCTGGGACGTCTTGAAACTGACCGTCGAGACACCCAGGAACTTTATGAGAAGGAGTGCAGGAGGTTACAGTGGCTACAGTCTAAGATAGACAGACTAGCTGGACGAAGGATGTACGAACTACCAAAGGCGGTGCAGAGAGGTAAGAGCCTGTCTTAATTCATGCATATATGTGATGTGATCAAACAAAATGAGTTGGAACTTTGGAAGTCAGGAATTCTGATTTTAAGACATGGGCCAGAATATCTGCCGCATTGGAATTTTAAATATTACTTTTTTTTAGGGGGGCCAAAAGTAACAGGATACTATTTATCTTTCATACAGTGAGAAACTAAATCTAAAATCTAAATCAAAAGAGAACAGGTCAAACAAGTGAATTTTCAACCCTGAGTCGATCATCGCACATAACTGAAACCGACCTAACCTGACTGAAATGATATCAAAACTGAAGTCAGTTTGTGGTCCGGTTTGCACATCATTATTTATTAAGATCACTACTCGGTTATTTCTGTACAGAGCATGAAGCATGTGCGACAGACATTGCCGAGCTAAAGTGGCATTGTTCGTATCGGGCTAGGCAGATGAGCCGTGTACAGAGCCAAGTCGAGACTGCCGAGTTGATGAACGCGAGACTGATGGAAGACATTGCATTCGTTCAAAAACACTGGTAAGTACATCTTACTGTGGGCTGTGGGTAATTTGTGGTCTGGGGGTAATTTGTGGTCTGGGGGAATTGTACAGGTTGTGGGTTCAAGTCCAGCCTGGTGTTATGGGCTGGTGCGTGTGCCCTTGGGCAAGGTACTTTGTCACTCATTGCTTCTCCCCAGCTGTATACTCCCCAGGAAGCTTACGTATAATTGTACATGTTCAAACTTTAGAAAGACCTTTTTCTAAAATATGTTTATGGGTTATTCCATAAAAAGAGGTTCCAAACGTGACGTTTTTGGCGTGTCCCATGGAAGTGTCACCGAAATTGATTTCAAAGATTGTTATTTGTTTGGCAGATACTTTATGTAATCATTCTTGGAGATAGAAGGCATCAAAGAAAGTGTCCTGAATAAAATGTAAACAAATCGTATGTCACATGTAACAGAGACACGAACAGTTGGACCACCAATTTATGGATTGAAACCTGTACATCTTTAAAAACAAATGGTACTTTGAAGTAATAGTCAATGTAAACAAACTTGTTTTGTTTGCGTTCTGATTATTTCAGTCCTCTAGTGGAAGAGAAATTGGAGTTGGAGAGAGACGCCATGAAGAGAATTGACGAAGCTCAGGTCCAGGTATGCTAAATACCACCCCCCCCCCCTTCAATCTTTTTTAATAAACCAAAAGGGGAAATTGACTGGGTGCATTATAATATTTTTGTTTTATTAACCAGTTCACGCTGGGATTATTTTAACATCACCGAGCCGAGGCGCAGGACGTTTTAAAAAAAATATCGATCTGAGGCGGGTTTAGGCCGATGGTAACGGGAAGCACACCCACGCATTTCTGACCTTGCTTGCTGCTGACAGACATTTTTGGCTTTGCTCGTGACGTGTTTATGCGTCATCCGTTTTGAATCTGGGGAATATATACGTCCTCCGGCGCGAACTGGTTAATAGTAACAAATTGCCAGTTAATTTGGAGCTGCAAAACCCTTCTGGACTTTTATATGTTTGTGTCTTACAGACTACAGACATGCTGAACCAAACCGACGAGAAACTGAAAAGGACCGAGAACAAGTCAGCCGAGGCTCATGGGAAGGCTGACATGGAGCGTGCTCACATCAAACGTGAGCTGGAAGCAGTGCGCGACGCTCTCAGAGAGATCAAGTAGGTATACGTAAATGCGACATGGGTAGCTAGTGTGTAAAATGCTCACCTCTCACAAATGTGGCAGGGTTCGAATTTAACTAATTAACCAATTTATTGCAACAGCCCATTATTAAACCCTTCACCCTAGTTGAAACCATTATATTCCCTTCTTAAAATTGTTCCGAACAAATATCTGTTCATCAGTTCAAAAATAGCTCATCAGCTGCTATCCATTATTTTCCGATTTCCTTGGCTCAAAGCAACAGAATATTTCTATTCGCCTAGATGGGATGCTAGTCCATCATGAGTTACTTCTCAGCAAATGCCGGTACCCATTTATACTCCTGGGTGGAGAGAAGCAAGTTGGGGTAAATTGGCTTGCCTGAGGACGCAAAATATTATGCACTTCATGCACTTCAATATATACGGTTACGGAAATTAGTGAGGATCGTGTCTAAGGCATATTTTTAGAAACATGGGTACTAATGACAGTTAAAAATTGCAAAATACAAAATTGTTATAATTTGTTTTCTTGGCAGCAACGAGCTAGATGAAACAAAAGCACTGCACACGTCCTACTCTCATCAATGCAACGATCTCAGAAAGAAGTTACATGAAAATGCGCAAGAGAAAATTGTACTCTGTAAGAAGTCCAATTCTACTTGAATTATTCTTTTCTTTTTCTTTGTTAGTTGGATAAGTCCGGCTATAAATTAGGGGTCCAATTTTTGTGTCTCTGTTACATCTGACGAGATTTTCTTTAAAATCAGGACGCATTCTTTGATGCCTCCAAGAGTGATTACATAAAGCAAAGAAGTTTAAATTAAATTTCAATGACACTTGCATGAGGTCATGTGTAATAGGGACACCAAAAATGTCACACTTTTGGACCCCTTATGTATGGACTAACCCATATAGTATTTAATTTCCAGGCAAAGATGCATAACTTATGATAAAGTGCCTTGCATGAGGACACAATATATTATTGCTTAACTAGAGTCAAAACAAGAGTCAAAAACAAAACAAAATCTGTTGAATTGTAAATCCACAAATCCTATTCACACAAACAGGAGTGGTGGTTTTTGCTTGTCGTGATAAAATAACAGATTTTGAATTGTTTAGGACAAACGTTTTTTTTCTTTTTTGGCATTTTATTCTCAGTATCCAAGTGTGAGAATGCCAAAGTAGCTGAGAAGATCCAAGCCGCCAAGGTGAAGGAGGTCCAGGAGATGATCATAGAGGCGGAGTTTGAGCATCGTAAGAAGGCGGATCATAACTTCCAGCTCACCAGTCAGATGGAGAGGACGGTATGACATCAAATTGACACATCTGACATTTAAACAACTGGAATGCAGTTTGAAACTACATTGTCCAGATTGCTGTTACGTTGCTCAACCAACTGAGCTATCCAGCCCTATGTTAGAGGTCTTTGTTCAACTTTGAGGGGTACAATTTCATGCTTAGCACAAACAAATCTTGCTCAGTAAAAACAGGTTATCAGCTAAAACTGCATGTTTTGTTTATGCTAAGCGAAAACGGGTGGCAGGGGTGGATTTAACATTTCAATTGTTTCCTATTAATATTTTTGTCTTTCAGTTTTCATCCCCAAAAAATTTGAGGTTAAACTCCCCAGCATTATACTCAATTGTCGTAATTCTGTATCCACTACGTACTATCCACAGCGAAATCAACAAAGCAAGGAAGTAGCTGATTTGGAGGGAGATTCCAAGCGTCGGTTAGCTGATCTGAGGGAGCGTGAATCGCACTGTAGACAGATGTCTATGGAGATTGAAGACACTGAACAAAAACTGAAGGACTGGTATGTCAAAAATATAGCATTTCATCTGCCAATGGTTTGTCTTTTTCTGATTTACTTATGACTGGACTTGTGATGTACTTATGACTGGTCTTATGACTAGACTTGTGATGTACTTATCACTAGTCTTATAATATACTTATGCTTTACTTATGACTGGACTTGTGATGTACTTATGAGTATCTACTCATTATTGCTCTGTGAAAGTCATAAACACCAATCCTGTTTTTTTGTGTTCCTACAGTGCCAAGCAGCAAGTGGATGATGTCAAGAACGTCGATCGCATCAAGAGAGAGATGACCACAGTAGAAACCCAGCTAGCAGTGGTGGACGAAGAGTTTGATAAGGTCAAGGTCATCAACACGGCCGTCGGTATTAGGCTGGTGGGTGAAGAGGATAAAGCACAGATGCTGGAAGACACCCTACAGGTGAGAAATGGCTCGATGATCATTGATATCCAAGATGAGTTTGATAAGGTCAAGGTCATCAACACGGCCGTCGGTATTAGGCTGGTGGGTGAAGAGGATAAAGCACAGATGCTGGAAGACACCCTACAGGTGAGAAATGGCTCGGTCATCATTGATATCTAAGATGAGTTTGATAAGGTCAAGGTCATCAACACGGCCGTCGGTATCAGGCTGGTGGGTGAAGAGGATAAAGCACAGATGCTGGAAGACACCCTACAGGTGAGAAATGGCTCGATGATCATTGATATCCAAGATGAGTTTGATAAGGTCAAGGTCATCAACACGGCCGTCGGTATTAGGCTGGTGGGTGAAGAGGATAAAGCACAGATGCTGGAAGACACCCTACAGGTGAGAAATGGCTCGGTGATCATTGATATCCAAGATAAGTTTGATAAGGTCAAGGTCATCAACACGGCCGTCGGTATCAGGCTGGTGGGTGAAGAGGATAAAGCACAGATGCTGGAAGACACCCTACAGGTGAGAAATGGCTCGATGATCATTGATATCCAAGATAAGTTTGATAAGGTCAAGGTCATCAACACGGCCGTCGGTATTAGGCTGGTGGGTGAAGAGGATAAAGCACAGATGCTGGAAGACACCCTACAGGTGAGAAATGGCTCGATGATCATTGATATCCAAGATGAGTTTGATAAGGTCAAGGTCATCAACACGGCCGTCGGTATTAGGCTGGTGGGTGAAGAGGATAAAGCACAGATGCTGGAAGACACCCTACAGGTGAGAAATGGCTCGCTGATCATTGATATCCAAGATGAGTTTGATAAGGTCAAGGTCATCAACACGGCCGTCGGTATTAGGCTGGTGGGTGAAGAGGATAAAGCACAGATGCTGGAAGACACCCTACAGGTGAGAAATGGCTCGATGATCATTATCGGTCACATCCATATTTTCTGGTGACCAATCAAATGGTACCATTACCATGATAGCTTGGTGAGAAATCCAGAACGGTCCATTTTGACTTAATTATGTCGTTTTTATGACAGGGAACGTCGGACAGTCTGAGGAAGCGAGTCAAAGAAGAAACCCATGCGCGGACGGTTCTCCAAGCTCGCATCTCCTCCGATACCACCGACCTGGCTAAACAGCAAGTAGAGGCCAAGAAGAAGAAAGCCAAGGTCTCTAAGAAGGCATTTGAACTGGAGAAGCTTGTCGCTAAAGTCTTAGCTGATGTTAACAATCTCAGGAAGGAACATGCTGAGAGACAGAAGGTGTGTAACACAAGACATGGTTTTTGTTCTTCATTTTGCCGAGTTTCTTTTGCTCAATGAAATTTAAAGCTGGTTCCTATTAGAATTTGTGACTTTGCAGTAAGTGTTTGTGCTGCCAATTTGCAAAAGTTGAACACTGAAATTTGAACAAAAAAACAAAAAATGAAGAGAGGCTTTACAATAGGCAATCGCCAATACCATAATTACCACTGAAAACAAAATAAGGAATATAACTCAATCAACAAGAGGAAAAAGGAAATATTTTTGGATCTTTTTTTCGTATCCTATCTACACTTATGCTTGACTTTTGGTTTGCATTTTTATAGACGATCGCAGAGCTTCAAGGATCCATAGCCAGCCTGACAGAGCGTCATAAAGAAATGGAGATATCACAGACGTCATTTACTCAGGAGTTAGAGCCGCAGTGTGGGAACCTTGAAGTAAGCAGCCAGGATTCATGCATTTATAAGCAACAAATAATGTTATATTTGTTCTTTTTGTTCTAACCCCAAGTTCTGTTGTCTTTGCAGAAGGAGATATTGAACGGTACTAAGCGTCTTGACTACATGGCTCATCGTACCGATTTGATCAGTAAGAAGCTGGCCGATGTAGCCAAGTCACAGAAAGTCATGCAGAAAGTCATCACAAATACTGAGGAGGCCATTGCTGAATTGACGTAAATATTAGTGCGTCGCAAGTCTGTCGCAAGATCGTAGCAGTTAATTATAATTAAGTGAATTCAACCCAGTCTAGAGCAGGTTTCGGATCAACCCTGGTCTGGAGCAGGGTTAAGAGTAACCCAGGTTGAGAGTTTTAAAAATGTGTAAAACGCTGCATGTTTTCGACCCTGCGTCAACCCCGAGATTTGTCTTGTGTGAACGAGGCAATTTATGCCTACTGAAAAGTCAGCCGACTGACCAAATGCCGAACCCCAGGGTTAAATGGTTTGGTGGTTTTTTTCCTGAACAGCGCTGATTTGGAGGAGATAACGATTCAGTTGACGTCGGGACAGAAGCAGCAAGATAATTTGAAGGATTCCCTGACCCAGGTCACTCGGCGATTGGAGGACGGTGGGAGTAAGCATGTGGATTACATGGAAGCAAGGAGAGAGGCGTTAGCACAACTTGAGGTAAGCACTTGTTGCAACGCAATTTATTTGTAGCTTCATAGTCAAATCCATCTGAAGCACCTGTATCCACCAGTGTCAATGCTCAAGCCCAACATCATTATTACCCCTGCTCATTAGGCCAAGGAAACATTCCAAATACCATCTCAGTTCCCTGGGGAGTATAAAGCTTGTTGCTGCCATTTCGGTGCAAAGCAGCTATTAAATCAACCACAATAACTGTCTCTGCCCTCACAGGTACCCATTTACAAAGTACCTTGCTCAAGGGCACACACACCATAACCCCAGCAGGACTCGAACCCACAGCCTGCAAAATTACCCGCAGACCACAAATCCCAAGTCCATCCCAAGTCCATCCCAAGTCCATCCCAAGTCCATCCCAAGTCCATCCCAAGTCCATCCCAAGCCCATCCCAAGCCCATCCCAAGCCCATCCCAAGCCCATCAAGTCATGTCACTAGCGACGGACTAGGCTGCAACAAGGATCTTAACCTCTAAATCTGGTTTGAGAATACTTGTGAGAAATCATTTTACACATTTTTTTTCTTTTCTGCAGAGCGACTTGAAGCAAAGTCTGCGGAAGAACAAGGAGTTGGCTCATGAGTACCGACAGAAACAGCAGGAACACCTCAAGCTGAAAGAACAACTACTTGATGACTTAGAGGGTCGAATTAGCCTGGAAGCCAGTATCAAAGACCATAAACAGGTACAGACATTGCACAGTACTGGCCTACAGGCTATTGGTAAAATGTTGATTTTGTATCAGCTTAGAGGGTCGTATTAGCCTGGAAGCCAGTATCAAAGACCATGAACAGGTACAGACATTACACAGTACTGGCCTACAGGCTATTGGTAAAATGTTGATTTTGTATCAGCTTGTCCTATCAGCCTGGAAGCCGGTATCAAACCTAGGGAGTCAAATTAGCCTGGAAACCAGCTCAAAGACCGCAAAAGATACAGTATTATATTACATTGTAATTGATTTAATATTTAATTCTTGTGTTTATCTCACTCAGCTGAGTGGTCTGCAGCTGCGTCTTCACCATGCCCTGGTGCGTTATTACCACATTCGAGGGCTCTTTAACCAGAATGAATTGATGCGTTTTGAGGAGATGTCGGCAGAGAATGGCCAGCGCGTCAAGTCACTGCAGCGTGAGATGGACCAGGCTATCGATACAATCAGCTGCTTCTTGACGGATCAGTTGGATGGAACTGCAGCGAATATGGTACACGCTGCTGCGACTGCAACGTTACTCAAAGACGACGCTGCAGTTGAAGTGCCTGGGTAGACGGATTACAGCAGCCGATTTTAGGAAACTTTATGCAAAGGCGTAAGTCATCTTGCGCAACATTTTCTGTTACAAAAGTTTCACGAAAATTTGTTAACCAGTTCGCGCCGGATGACGTATATAAACGCCAAATTTTTCCAAAATTCAAAACGGATGACACATAAACACGCCAAGTTCAAGTTCTGAAATGTCTGTCAGAAGCGAGCAAGGCCGGAAATGCGTGGGTGTGCTTCCCGGCACTATCGGCTTGAACCCGCTTCGGATCGAGTTTTGTTAAAAACAATCCCGCCCCTCGGCTCGGTGATGTTAAAATAATTCCGGCGCGAACTGGTTAAGTACGTGGCTTAACTTGTGATGTAGCGACTAAAGATGACCTATTTTACCAGCAAATTGTGTTTGTTGTGGAGCCTGTCATTGCTTAACTTATGTATAAAAATCTTGTATTATACTTGCATAAATGTGTAACTTATATATTTACTTGTTGCTGTGAACGTTTCGATAAGATTATCAATTGTATATTTAAAATTTGGAAAGTTTTTATGTAAAATAGATACCGTGGAATTGATAAATACATCATTTACCATTGAATGTATTATTTTAAATTATATTTTGTAGCATTTCAATAAAAAACATAAAGGTTAACCCCTTGGCAAGTTAAACGAATTCATGTTTTGAAGAATTTTAATAAATATCATGTTAACCCTACTTGTCAATTTAATATTTTATTGGGTTCAATATTTCCTACAACGAAAATACTACTGTAAAAACATGTGCATTGTAAAAGCTTTTTTCTTTTATATATATGCTTTCGGTTCCGCTTGGGTTTCAGGTTCGCCTCCAAATCACTGAAAAGCAAATCCAATATAAATATTTCGAACTTGTCGGTTCATATCAACCGATTGAATGATTGTGAAGCACAGCAGGCACTAGAGTACTCACAGTTGCCTAATACGAAATGAAGCCAGGGATTCAAAAAAGGCCCAAAGAATGCACACCTGTCAGTACCACTTCTGACCAATAGGAGCCGTCCTCGGCCTCCTCCGCACGTGACTAACGTACCAACCGTATCATGTCAATTAATATCACGCTGCCTTGTTTCAATATGTTTCAATGGTAAAATAATGAATCTTTCATTTGTTTCTGGTCTGTGCATTGATATATATATATATTTTACGCTAAATCAGTATTGAAAATTATCAGTGAAGGAATACGGTACAAAATAGTTGACCAACCACAGCGCGAATGGATGCAACTTCTGAGTAGGCACGTGCGTGTAAAAATGCACCAGCCTAACTGGTCGTCTGCTTTCTTGTTTACGCGCGCACGTATGTTTCTTCGTCACACAATTTTGTTTTGGGGCGAATGGAATGCGCTGGGATGCGTCTACCAAAAAATACATTTTGCGGTGGTTTCTTTGACTGCACAACAGTCCAAATTATCTCTGAATGGACTGGGACGATGGTGGTTAATTCTTCAACAGAGGCTCGTGGAATTATGCTAAGTATTTCTAGGAGAAATTAGTTTGAAACGTGTCTTCTGTAGAGCCTAGCCTGAACACGAGGGTAACTTAACCGTCATGGCGGCCGATTCGCCGTCGGATATACTGGCCCTCCGGAACAAAACGCCGACTCCCCGCACTTCAAGCTCTACCACTACCAGTGCTATCCACGGATTTATTTGCACGGATTTCTTTCCTTGGATTTGTCGTAAGTGAAACTATTCGGGAACAGAATCTAAATTTGAGCCTGCTTGCCGGATAGCTCTTCTTGGGTGAATGTCGTTTGTGGAATATTTATGAATTTGTCGGTGGATCTTTGTGATGATTTGTGCTGAAGGATCAAGATAACAAGTCAAGATTGGTAAGTGAAAACAAAACTTGGTAAAAGTGTAGTTTGGGAAAAGAATATTTCATATTTCATCTCGATAAAGACATGAATCTGGGACTGCGAAACATTTTTAATAGGCGTTCTACATACGCAGAAGTGGCGGCAGGATACAACATTCTTTCTATAGTTTAGGACACCCCCATTTTCCACATTTTCAATTTTCACTATGATTTCAATTTCATTGACTGAAAAATCAATGTTTGCAACCTGAGGCAATACTTGTTTAGACTAACTCTGGATTTGTTTTTTGTCGGTACTTTGCATGTTACACGGAGAGGTGACCTAAACTACACTTTTATCTAAAACTTAAAAGGGAATATACAACATTTGCAAACAAGACTACTGAGTTGTTATAAAATACCTAACTAGACTGACTGTTGGTGTGCCGTCATTTTCCCGACCAGCGTAGGAAAATACTGCCCTCAATTTACCGTTCTTAGTATTTAGTTAGCAATCGATACGGACGGGTACAAGCCAGCTAGGCTGGCTCCCTGACTCTGCCATTCCTAGATATTTATACATTCCCATGTGTCATTTTAAGTGGGGTCAGGGAACCAGACTAATAAGAACAATTATCGTTTTTTATTGTTTCATTAGCATATCAATTTTTTATTTTTTTCATCCATTTCTGAAATTTACAGCAAAGACAAATGTTGTATATTCCTTTAATTACGGTTCCTCGTTTACAATTGGTATTATTAGTTGACAATTTATACCCCAATAATTACCCTGCTTATTGGTTATTGTGTCCGAGTTTTACACCTGTGTATTTTAATTGGGCCAAGATTTTTTGTGTAAAGTGAGATTCATGTACATGTACATGTGCATGTATTTCATTTTGTCTTCATGGATCATTTTCTGTAGTTGTGAATTGTAAGGTATGTAGGCAACACAAACACCTGTGAATTCTTTAACCAAATAGTTTGGGGCATGAACAATATGCCGCCCCTGGGCCGCATTATGCAAATTTTTGGCCTTACAGCTATTATTATTTGTCCATATTCATTGCATTCTGCACTAAGTCGGTACGTGAATGCGCTGTCGCAGCTGTTCTTGGATCCAAGTGGCCCAGAATGTTTTGGATTTACGCCAATTTGTGTTGGCTTTGTGTTATTGTTAGGTTTGCATTGAACATTCTAGAGTATTGACGGAATCGACATGAAAGAAAAAAATGCACCCAATTGTTCACAAAAAAGTAAAAGTATAACATCTTTTAGCGATTTGCAACTGATAAACTGGACAGTGAATCTCCTTTCAGCTGTAAGACTGTCTCCACCTAAGAATAACATCACAGAATAATGTTCAGACTTTGTGATAATTATTTTTAACAGCAAAATTACTGCCCCTTATCAGTCACGACAATGGTCTCTGTCAAATGAAAACAAATGTTTTCATTTAAACAATTGTCCTTCTCGTCCATGACTGAGATTATTTCGGGTCATCAAAGATTCACCCATCATACGGGATGGCCATTTTTAAGAAACTGCAATTTCCTTCAAATTACAATCATGTCTTCATCTTGAACTTAATTAAAGTGATCAGCAACACAATCTAGATATTGCACAGCCTTTGGCCTAACGATGGCTTTTTGTGTCCGTAGTTATGTCTGGGTATTTGTCATGGAGGGTGGAGTGTTTAGTTTCTCATAAATAAATCAATTTTTTTTCATAAACTACTTTAGCCCATTAAAGGTCTTTAACCCATAACAAGTATTGAGATATTGTCAAAGGAGACATGATTCAATGATCTCAACCCAGGTCCATGTGATTGTTCAAATCGCTTGAATACAGATGTAACTTGGATTTGTTAGAGGTAAACGACTTTAATGGTTTGAGTTTAAAAACAAAATGGTAAAGTAAATTACGACGCAACTCACGCTGCGTATAGAAACGACATACATCCCAAAATCGTTTTGTAGTATGTATCTGGTTCTGTCACGATTGCCTTGTTTATTATAGAAAACCAGTTGATGTTCATTTTAGATTAGGCAATTTTTTGAGTTAAAATTTAGTCTAAAGAAAGAATGTAACGTTCAATAGCGAGGCATAATGTAACTAGAGCTTGTGTTTACACTCCCTCAAAAACTCACTAGGTTTGTTACAAAATGGTGTTGAGGAGGACGGCTAAAAGGGGAATTGGAGGCTGTTAAAAACGGACCATATGAAACGCTATTCATGTTGTTAAAGAAACGGCTTTGAAAATCTGAAAATTCGACTTGAATGATATTGAAAATACCCAACTTTAAAACGCACTTTGTCCTCGTATACATAGTTGATTTTAATATTCCAATGGAACTGACAATAATTATGTCCTTATAATGATCAATGGTTTGAAAAGATTCCTTTATTTTATAAGAAATATTAAGGCCCTTTAAGGGTATTTAACTATACACCTAGGAACAGAACGAGTTGTAGGTTAGGTAGGCACTTCCAGCATATTTTGTGTCCTTTCTGCAACAGAACGAGTATTTTTATTATCTATATATACATATACAATTGTATATACAACAGTGTTTTATTCAATGGAATTAATAATGGGCATTTGTAAATTAACAATGAACGGGAAGCGCCCTCTGCTGACTTTAGTCAAATATTTTTTTAACAAGTGTTTTATCAGTTACGTAAATTTCCAAACACGCGCACAAATGCGACCTATACGATACATACTTCACGATATCCTGTTTGCGCATTTATCTTGTAATTACTAGTCCTTGTACAACGTAAACATAATTTTGTTAAAGTGACATTTTGTACCCTGAAACAAACATTTCTTCATATTATGTACATAACATACTCTTACCGTTTGACCTAATGAAAACCCGTGTATTTACCAACAAATAATAATGCGAAATAAAACCACACTATTTTACACATTCTTCAATTAAAGCAAATTATACTCCTGTGTATAGATGACACACTATTTACATCATGGAAAGTTCTTGAAAGACATTTGACCACCCCAAGAAAGTATAGTAGGAACTAAACGAGTCGCCTTAGTCACCAGTAAAAACTGTACAATCTTAATAGTTTATTAATACATGTAGTTATAATTTCAGAACTGAGCCGGTACGTAAACTGTAGCTGTGATATGGTTGTTCTGGAAGACCGAATAATAATACAGGCTGTCTGAGTATTAATTTGGTTAAGTGTTCAACTTCAACACACGTTTAAAGTAAACATGGAAACCTGGGTCAGAGGTCATATGAATATGCATACAGATCTCGTTACAGTCGCAACACACCACGCGGTGTAAAATGTATGACCGTTACACGACTATAAACATGGAGGTAGAATAAAGTAGGATTGTTAAATTTACAAGAACTTCAAGCTGTAATCCTACTTTCTTGATTCCACTTCCTTAATTGTTAGCAATATATCACACCATCCTTTTCTTTTCGGATTTGCAGAGAAAACATGATTTTGTTTTACCCGAATTAAAACTTTTTAGCATAACCACCAAAATTTTAACTACCAACAAACAACTGAGGGCGCTGTTTGTGAATGGATGACGTCATCTAGACGTCATTTTACAGGTGTGTTGTTTTGGAAGGTGATTTGCACACTTCGCATCCCTCGCATGCTTGGTTGACTATTCCTGCTGGGTCGCCGGTTTCCACGGTAACGTCTGACATGACGTCACTGGTAATGCCTGACATGACGTCACTGGTAATGCCGAAAAGCGATTTCTGTGAAAGAAATTTAAATAATTCAAATTAGAGGATTCGGGTTGGTGAAGCGGGTCATTCACACCGCTGTGATTCGGGTTCAAATCCCGCCTGGGCCAATATGTAAAGTGGTGCACACCCAACACGCACACGTAACGCGCGCTATGTATTTCGAGAATTCTAAGGGGACAAGGGAAAACAAAAGAGGGAAAGACGGGTCGGACAATACAGGTACCCCACACTCACACATGTGTGTGTTTTGTCCCTGTTCGATTTCGTGGGTTTTCTTCCAGTAATTTCCATACCAAGGACCCCACTGGAAATAAGTCGAATAGACTTTCGTCCCGGCCATTTACCAAATAATAAATAAGCGAAAATAATACAAATCGCTGTATTTTAAAAATGAATTTAAGAGGGATACACATAATTTAATAAAGTCTAAAATATTGATAATTTCGATGGGAATGTTAGAATTGTTAATTGTCGTTGGGGGCGCTACCTACCTCATCCTCGATTGTTGCTGGCTTTGTAATACAACAACAGAAATCCTTCCTCCAGTCCCATAGCAACGATGGGTCAACTTTGGACTTGCCCAAGCATGCTTTATTGAAAGGAACAAACCGATTCAGCATTAATAACGCTAATCATGTTAAGACCATAGAGAAACGCCCGAAGCCTGCCATTTGTAATTAAAAAAAAACTAAATTCCTTGGGCATAAACCATTTCTGCTTGATAAGAGGCCCTCTAACCGCGATAAATACGCTCCGACAACTTTCACTAAAAGATACTTAGTGGGACTTGAACCCACGACCTCCTAGTTCAGACGCCTTACCACGAGCTAGCCGTGATCCAATCTATAACAATGGGCACCGCGACCAAACTATTCATATAGGGTGGAATTTGCCTCCGGTGATGTAAATTCAATATTCGATATCATCAGTATCATAATTTTACTTAACTAAAATTGATACTGCATGTAAATTAACAACTATCGGCAATTAGCAATTGAGGCTCAGAGCTATTAAATTCAAGTTAATTAATTAATGAGAGCACAGATTTTACATACCGTCAAATAACAAACTGGCGACTATACCGACAAGTGTGACAGTCACTATGGTTATCGTTGGGTACCAGAGCCTAGACACCTTGTAGAGTTCCACGAGCCCACTGATATTTCAAGATTAAAAAATAAAATAAAAAAAAATCAGTTAATTTATTTGAACCGTTACAATTTTATCATTAGAAAATTTATATTTTATGTGCCTTCGATTTTACTGTCGTCTTCCAAATTTACCTGTACAAAAACTTGTATATTTTTAATTCCGGACTAAAATATACTCTTCTGTTACAAATAACGATTAGGTTAATGCATGTATTGCGGAAGAGCTGTAATTGATTTTTACAATAAGGCGTGTATTTGGTTTGTTTTGGGAAGTAGAGCCTTAAATGACATCGGACAGAAATAGCTGACTTTAAAAATTACACGTAATTTCCAATATTGTTTTTCATACCCCGAACTATTTTCTGTCGCAGCAGCTGTGGTGGACATATTGACAAATGTCACGGCCATTGTAGTGACTGTCATTGTCGCATTTGTCACGATGTCATCGAGACATCCGTCCGTTGACAATGGCAAAGTTGGAAGGGGCGGTTGGTAGAGGACAGACCCAATGAAGATCCAGACGCCAAACAATGTCCCCACAATGAACCCAACCAGGGTGCCCTAAATTTGGAAGAGAAAGTAGATTAGAAAGTTGATTACATTATTAACCAAGCCGCAAGGGTTGAAGATATTGATCGAAGTAGTTAGGGTAAAAGAGAGTTAAACAGAAATGTAAGAAAAATTACCTTCCAGTTAGCCCTTCTGAAGAAGAACCCCAAAATAAACACCGCACAAACTGGACCGTTTGTTATACCAACTATGCCAATCAAAGCCTACACAAAAAAGAAATATGAAATTACTTGGTGTTTCAATGATCCAGTCAAAACAAATATCGATTTTTCGTTGTATAATTATTTGACTAACTGTAACGTCTTGAGGGTAAATAGTTCTTACCGGGAGAAGCTCGCCTAGCATTGAAACCACCATGACGGTTCCGATGTTGAGAGCACCAAAACACAACGCTATACAAAATAGACATTAACAAAATAATGCGTGTTATACTTAGTTTTCATAAAGTATTTTGAGTGCTGGATTTTGAGGGCTGGGAAACTCAGTTTGGCAACCCGGAGGTCGCAGGTTCAAGCTCCGCTCCAGTCATTTTTTTCATCAATTTCCTCAATGTATAAAGTAATATAATGTAATGTAAATTATCAATGTACCTTGTCAGTTTCATTGTAGCTTATTATTTGTAACCCCCCCCCCCCCAAAAAAAAATACACAAAACAAAACTGATTTTTTGTTTAAGCCGGTGATGGAATAAAAGCCGATTGTTTCCATGACATTACATGTACATACCAAGCACCTTCGTGATAAGCAAGTACTTTCGGTCAGGCAGGTCTTTCCAGATTTTAGAGATCACGTGTTCTCCCGTTATTGTTGCGACGGAGTTTAAAATGGATGAAGTTGTACTGTAAATAAAAAAAATTAAAAATCACGTTGTTCCACAACTACAAAAACACACCTAAAATTGCACTGAATATTAACAATGTTGTGACGGACTTTGGGTTCAAAGTACCGCAATCGTACTTCCAATAGTCGAGGATGGAGCACAAATGTGACCAAACCCTGCAAGATAAGTCGCAAAAACTACTTTTGAGTAATACACATTTTAACAGTGTTCTACACAACATAAATCAATGTGAACAGTCGACTCTTTCAGCAAAATAACAACTGTACATATAAGGGGTCAACAACTCCTGAAAGCCTGCAAAAGTTCAACGTTTATCCCGATTCTGTCCTCCAAAGTCCTACTTTTTTCTGCTTTTTAGAAAATGTGTTTCTTTACTTTCCTCCTACTTTTTAATCCGAGTCTGATAGCCTGTAAAGTTGTAAAACATGGTGTGCTTACCTGAGTGCCGCGCTGCAAAGACCGGACACAAAGAGACCAGGAACACCTGGGGCATCCTTGAATGCATCTAAGATGTAATACGGAAGAATCTAAAGGGTAGAAGACAAATTAATTTACCATTAAAAGGTTTCTGACCAGTCAATCAACTTTCATAGACCTCTATGATAAATACTCCAAATTTCAACATTTTGGAAAAATACATACAACTCTCAAAAGTGTTAGGCCTAAGGACACCATTTCAAAAAATTTCAGTTTCTGTTCATTTTTGCGAGATAACCGATGACTTTGGGAGAAATTCCTATCCAAATTATGATCACATGGCACTTCGCCATCTTGAAAAAAATATGCCTACGCCCAT
The DNA here is from genome assembly GCA_037893245.1 of Crossaster papposus. Taxonomy (NCBI): domain Eukaryota; kingdom Metazoa; phylum Echinodermata; class Asteroidea; order Velatida; family Solasteridae; genus Crossaster; species Crossaster papposus. Next base: position 1,756,370 of record JBAIAA010000193.1, read on the forward strand.
TGCACTTTTAGAATTCAATTTCATCGGAATTTCACAGTAATATTTGTGACCCAGCACGAGTAAATGAGACACTTTGAGGCAAAAATGAAATTTAGATTTTGATTTTATCATTTAAAGCTTGTTTAGCTTTAAATGAAGAAATCAAAATCTCAATTTTCATTTTTGCCTCAAAGTGTCTCATTTACTCGTGCTGGGTCACATTTGACAGTCCGGTGCAGTATTTGGAAATAGTCTGGTTTTTCCAACGCTGGTCGGCTGACCATCGTTGGAAATTGATTAAAAAGGATTTTCTTTTCAAGAAATAAATGACAGCACACCAAGTGCTATGATTTTATAGAATGATTGAGACTATTATTTACTTTCAGCCATACTTTTTGTATTTCATAATAATTCAGTAGTTTCGTGTTTTAATATTTGGAAACGTAGAATTGTTTTAAATAAATAAAATAATGCTAACCCCATCTTTAAAGGATAGTTTTTTACTGGAGTATGGATCACAGTCAACGTAGAGGGCGTATATCGTCATCCCTGCTAGTACACCAAGAATTGTAACTGCGACGCTGCCGGCAATAAATACCCCGAACGAACTAAAAAGAAAAAAAATAACAAACTTGTTACTGTTAAATTTCAATTTTTCCTGTTTTACATTTAAATTTTCAATTCAAATGTTGTTAAATTGTATTGATGACCAGAACTCCTGCACACCTTTCGAAATCCATGAGTTTGGAAGATTTTGTGGGATTGGGAAGGGTAGATCCCCTGTAGCAACCATAACGTTTGAGTACCATAAGGAAGTATCGCTGTTCTAATGCAAAATTGATGATTTGGGTCTTCGTCAAAAAAGCTCTCAGGAAAATGCCCATTTTAGATAATAAATGTGGTAACCTTATATTTGTCCAGTAAACAAAATCTCGAGTTTTAGCGTAAACAGTAATGTTTTCTGAACCGTTCCCGGAAAGTTCCGCCACTTGGAGCTGAGGTGTTGGTACGAGATAACACTAGTAGGTACGATACGGAACTGTATCGTTCTCTTGATGATATTGTTTTTCACATAGCGGAAGCTCTCGAATTACACACAGGGAACTACCTTTCAAAGAAAATATCTCAGGTTTCAAATTTCAGAAATACAAACATTTACAACTATGACAAATGGTGTTTGTCTTGACCAATGTTGAGCCGCACTAAGCTTTATGTGCATGTTGAGTTACACTCTTGTTGTTATGGGCCGTGTTATGTACTCTAGGGCCCTGGGAGTTCAATTAGAGTTCAATAGAGGCCTACTACAAAATACCCCATACTTTCCACAGGTCCGTTTGTGTAAAGTACTGCATACTACAATTTACTCAAGTAGTATTAGGTGACGATAGGGTTAAACTTGTATACATTAATGTTGCGTATACAATTGTTGTTCTTTTTTGTGTTGTGTATCACTTGAAGTGTGACTGGTGTAAAAGTGGTGACATAAACAGTTTAATGTGGGCAACATTTTAAACAAACGCAAAAGATGCTTACAATTAATGTTTGGGCTTCCAGTCGATCACAGTTTCCAGTCGGTATGCATGACGTCACAGTTTTTTTTAAGCAACTGGCAAGACCGGACATTAGGCCTACGAGGGGGCAAACATAGGCCACAAGCCCGCCTTGGTATTATGTGGTCACTCTATAGATTCTAGGGATGTTTACACCCTATAGCAGAACCCCTGTACTGTATACATTATACTCAATCGTTGCTAAGGAACTCTTGGACCGACACGTTCGATCCACACTCACAAAATCCCAAAGTAGTCAGTACTTTTGTTTCCTGGAAAAAAAATGTATGGGGGGTATTATGAAATAATGCCGCATGGTTGATACACATGGGTTTCTGTTGTGGCAGGTTTGCTAAGATAATGTCTACTTACACGTGAGCCGTTTTCTGCGATTTGCAGGTGAGATATCGCTGCACCTGATACTGCAGTACAGTCATAGAGGGCAGCCATGAGAAAAAGATTCCAATTATCACGGTCCAGAATGAGGTGTATAGTCTCGGGTCAGGATTAAATCTGACAAGAACAAAATAGCAAATCGATCACAAATTTCAGATAGAACCATAACAATGAGGAGGTTTGATAAAAAACGACACAGTTGTTAAATTAACAATCGCTTCACTACACTCTCCAAAACACTTCAATATTTGCAAATTGTGCTTGTAACGTCAACAATTGGTAAGCAAGGGTTAGAGTAATTGACAAATATAAGTGTATTCACTCTGATTTACACTAGCTATTTTGTACAATACGTTGTGATTATTTCTGTGAGATCATAATATGAAACCTTTGCAGCCGTTTGGCCTCTGTCTGTAAACGATCGGGTCCCGATTCGAACTCACTCGAACAGGTTGAGTCGACCCCCCTCTAGATTCAAACTCCAGATTTCGGTGTATCCGAGCTTGACCGCTCCATGGAGTACGGCCGCCAAGAGAGACGCAAAGACGAGGAACATCTGGAAGCAGTCCGCCCACAAAACGGCCTTGATTCCACCCTAGAAGTAAACAACAATAATAACATCAAATAATAACATCAACAAATAATAAGAGTTTTCTAAGTCTTCTTTTTTTTTTTTTTTTTTTTTTTTTTTTTTTTCCCTTTTTTTTTCATTTCCTCCCTCTTTGATCTGCACCCATTCTGCCTCCTTAGGCTATATTTCATTTTGGTTTAATCCCTTCTTTGTGTGAGCCCCACCCTGGGGCCAATTTCATGAAGCTGAATTTAAAGCACACACAAATTGTAGAGCACGAACAATTTTCATTGGCAAAAACAAGTTACAAACTAAATGTTCGGGTGATGTTTATTGTTTGTGACTGGTATTTAGCTGGTTAGTATAATTAGTATGAACTTATATGTATTAGGGAACTAAGGGGGGGGGGGGGGGGGGGGGGGGTTCTTCGGTCTCGTATCGTGCTGGGTATACTTATTTTGCCTCTAACGAAGATCTTGTCAGGATTGAAATATTAGACCCTCTTAATTTATTTGATTTGTGTATTTTAGGCCATTCCAGTCAGAGAGCAGTTTGCAGAAGTTGTAATGATTACTAGGAGTTGAACTGTAAGCATTTCTTTAGCAGTTTTCAACTTAAAGGGTGTCGCAGTTGATTGCTTGTGCTTTTGCAGACACGAATCTTTCAAACAGTGCCGGACGTCACACTTGTTGTCCTGGTCAGGAGGAAGGTCATTTAACTTTTATTTCACTTCGCTGGTCATCTAGTTCAGTTTCTGCCATCCTGCTGGCCTTGGGAAGTTGCCGGAATGCTTCCGTCCATCTTTTCCGTCTTCGCAAGAATTTAGCAACCAGGCTAATCCTTCCCCCTAGCCGGACACTGGTCACTGATTACGTCCTCTTTTCCGGTTTGTCTGACCACAAACTTTTAGTGCATAATTGGTAGGTCCAATAGTTCGCACACGCTATATCCATACGTATTAACAAAAGAAACCCTCTTATATAATTCCTGGATGTCAGTGTTTTTAATTCTAATATTGTAAATCTGCGAGGAGAATTCCACAAAATGTTTGATGTTATCAGTCTTTGCGATGATCATGTAATCAAAGAAAACATGGTTTTACTTGTGCGACAAAAAGGAGACATGTTCTTACAGACTTATCCTCCTACATTTTAAAAAATGCAGAAGATGTCGCGATTGTATTTAAATCAATCAGTGTTGCAAAGATTGAAAATCCATGTATAGTTTAAAAGTAGATTTTATAATTGAGTTTTTAACTTACGATCACAGTGTAGAATGTGCAAACAGCAGACAGAATGACGGCACTCACAGGCACGCTCAGCTTGCCGCCAGTTACTGAAAACCAATATGATAATGCACAAACTATAAAGTAATGGAACATTGATTTTTAAAGGAATATTTTGTCATTACAATATTTCCACAAGTCGCCCACCTGTTGTTAGAACGACACTTGCCGCGTACGTAGCGATGCCCGAGTGTAGGATCTGAAATATTTAAACAAAAATGTAAAATTTGTTTTTATCTCGTAACAAAAGCGCTTTTTATAACTTGATGATTTGATGACTTAAAAATGAATATGGAAATTTCATTAGCATTAAAACAAAAAAAGTACCAAAACGACCTTTAAACTTGCAAAATGAAGCTTATAGGCTAAATAATGTTAAATGGGACACATGTGTGTTTGCGAGAAAAATTACATTGTTCAAGTAAACATTCTAAACTGTTTAATGTACGTACCATGTAGATATACCCAAACAGCAAACAGCAGTTTCTGACAGCCACGTTGAAACGCAAATCCAGATACTTTAAAAGAATCGTGTTAAATAAAACAATGAAAGAATAAGCCATTTTAGAATGGATTTATAACAAGACTCGTTCAGACACAACTTGCAAATGAGAACTTGTTTTCGTTATCTTGTCTTATGAAAGTGCATTCACTTTTGTACAAGTTGGGTGTTAACTTTTGTTTCTGAAGCGATCTTTGAACACTTCTTTTTTATAAAATGATTTAGAATGTTGCGCCACACAACCCTGACTCCCCTTTTAACTTGGAACAAAAAGTGTCGTACCTGATAGACACTGGTTAGTCTCATTTCGTAGAATTTGGGCATGAAAACCCTTCCAGCGATGATCCCTGACATGATCAGTGGGATGATAGAGCCAATAAGTAGGATGGCTCCTCGGTAGTATGTCTCGGCCACGCTGCCTTGAATGTAGACGCCCGTAAATAGACTAGCCAGGAGAGACATGGCAACGGGAAAGAAGCTCATCTGTTAAAAGGACACAAATAGAGAAAGAACATTCACAAGGAGCATTATAAGAAGTTGTATATTTGGATTGGTGTGGTGGATAGCCCAACTATTCTTCGGGACCAAACGCAGACAGGAATAAAGGAATCAAACCCGTACAACAACCTCAGTGCTAAAAAATAGTCCAAGCCAACAGAAAAAGGTAACTGCATCACAAAGTTTATGCATTTCTTGGAAGGAAAATTTAACCGATTTAGTTTATCTGTTTACGATATCGATCAAAGAGTCAAAAGTATCTGATGGCAAGTTTCGGTTTATTTACTGTGTGTACTCGAAACCGAGACTCTTGTAAGGGGTGACTGTGAATAACAAACCGAACAATCCGTGTTGCAGGCATTATATTTTACAAAGTTGCTCATACATCGAAAGCCTACCTTGCTCTTTTGAACTTATACCTTGAATTGTTATTGTGTTACCTGAATGACTTGGCGCTTGAATACAAAAGTTAACAAGTCATTGGTTTCATTTGGTTTGTGCCCTTGGTTTTCAGTGTTTGATATTTAGCTTAGTATAGAGAAAGTACATAGCTATATTCCTAAAGTAAAATTGTTGTTTTGGGGGGCGAGGTTTATATAATTTTGTGGAGCTTGTTTTTATGATCTGTTTTCTAGTTTCCGACATTTTCCAGGTGTGAATCTGTTGTTGACCTAGTAATTTAAACCACAACCCGTGTACTGAAGGAAACAAATGAATTATAATTTGAAACAAACAAATAAACACAATCATGACCAACTACAATCCCAGTTCCTTGTCAAAGTGAAATCAACCATGCAGTCGACCGCATGGCATCGGTCATTGTTTCAAGGTGTTTAGAAAAAAACCACCGAACAATTCCATCATTTCCGAAGAGGAATTTCCTTTTAGAGTCGAGTCAATATTGTCAGAATTTTGTTAGCCGGTACGGCAGGTGCCAGTTAAGCGTGATCACATTGTTTCCGTGATGAAGTTACGTTCGATGATAAATGCACGGATAAAGACAAGTTTCGGGCATGCGTGGTTGCATAACCGCAAAGTTGTCACGTAGACAAACTGAGCACGCCACCAATCTGCTTTTGACTGGACAGAACTGGGCAGGTGGTCCGTGGGTGGTGGGCAGGCTTACGTTTCCTGGTGAAATTAGACCAAGTTCCTTGTGTTTGTTTTGTTGGCCAGGGACAATGCAAAACAATTAGAACAAGAACAATTGTCCTAAGTTGTTCTCTCTCAGCAATTGTAAAAAAAAAATTAAAAAAATGAGAGTCGGGTTGGCGTAGCAGTTCTTTCTTTTAAGTTTCCTTCCACCAGAAGGTAAAATTGTTCTTCTGGTCCAGTTTCCTGAACCCACTTAGTTATCCGACGGCAATTTGTAGGCGTCGGGAAATTATCAGCTATGTTGTAAGGAACCAGACTATAGCTGACTTGCACCCATTCACGGATGTGTAACCAAATGCAAACAAAATGTTAACTAACGAAATTTGATAAACTGGGGGAAGTATTTAAAAAGATATTAGATTTTTCCAATTATGATCGGCCGACCATCGTTGGAAATGTATACAGTTATTCAACACCACTGCCATGATTTTACAGGATGCATGGTGTTGTTCCCCTGTAGTCAAGTAAGGTATGAAATAATTAACTTCGTAGCTTTCTTTCTTGATTTTTGCAAATGTGATTACATTTAATTTCATTTGCACTCTACACCAGACGTCCTGAATTGACACATACCCATGCACCTGTCTCATCCAATTACCATCCTCCAAACTCTGTACCCTTACTTAAGTACAGTGTAGTCAAAACTCACCTGTCGGTCGGCCAGCATGTATTCTTTAGACGAGCCTTCCTTTCGGCTCCTCACTGCGTAGAAGACTCCGATAGCGGCCGAGGTGGCCAGCATACAAGTAAAGATCAGGTAATCGGCCCAGTGAAATGTCGGTGGTAAATCCTCCATGATTTCAGAGTTCTATTATTCCCTCTGAACAGGTGAAAAGAACAATTAATTAATGTAAGATTGTTACCTGGGCGTTCTGATTAAAGATCAGACTGAAATAAATATATAAAGAAATACAATTCTAATTGAAGCTTATAATTAAGCCTATTCGAACCCGGCTTGCTATCAAAATGTGCAAACAATAATTGCAAACCCTTGATCAGCCGTGAGTTCAATGTTTGGTCATTTGAGATTTTACAAGCAACCCGTTCAAAATACTCACTTGAAAGATAAGAAGGTTACATTACACAAACTGTTTTGCTAGTTGCATTCACGTTTCAGTCTTTGCGATGTTCAAAGCATATAAAATGAAATAATGTACAAAGCATGAATACAAACAATAGATATTTAAAAATGTGCCGGGAAAAAATTAAACCGAGTTATTTCATTACACCCGACGAATCATGCATAATGAACATTTTTAAAATGAACAAGTATTGTTTAAGCGGCATGCAGTCGGCACACAGCGTCTGAAATCTCGCCTGTCATTATACAAATAGCAGGTACAACACTGATGAAATACTATACATTTTTGATAAAAACTTGTAAAAAATGTAAGCCTAGCTACTTTAGAAAGTAAGGCCTACATGCAAGGCCCGAATCACAAGCTTTTGAAAAAAACAAAATCGTCTACCTGTTCGTTGTTTGGCGATCAACTGGGTGAAGTCTGCACAGTGCCTGTGTACGTGTGTTCTCTCGGCAACGTCACAGAAAATTCTGGCGGAAATATTTAATGCCCGGCTGCTAAATAACCCTGCGCAACTAACCCAATTTGCCGCGGGTGAGCTGATGTAAAAGTACATCCGGAATGTTAAAGGAAGATATACACATAATGCGCACTGGCCTTGTTTAACTGTTGCTTGTTTCTGTCCTATTGATCAAATACAGACGACGTATTGGTACCAGTCGGTGAGCAAATGAAAAGATGTTGAAGTAAACTTAACCGAAGTACGAGGAGTATGGTGCTCTAAATCAGCCGGGTACATGATCACCCGTTGCGCTTTTTAAGTCAATAATGTCTCTCAATTTATTAAGTTGGCCGATATGAATCACCGTACTACTAGTACTGCATTGCACCAATGGTGAACAAAAGCCACCAAATTGTACTTGATTTATGTGATATTATATCACCATGACGTCATGAATAGGAGTTCGTCGAATCTTTGAAATAGGTTTCACCCCGAACTAAAGGTGATACAAGTCTATTGATTGTAACCTTGACATTTTGTTTGGATAGTCGCGTGATTGAGATTTCTACAGGAGTATTTTCAAGGAATATTATTTTCATATTGCACGTTACCCTATCACGAAAATGTATTCAGAGACTTTTCTAGAATTGAAATTATAGTACCTAAGTACCTATTTCCTTAAGTTATAGTACACCAAACTGTATGACCTTTGAAATAGAAGTTCTGTATCAAGTTGGTCTGTTGCTCAAGATATCGGGTGTAAACAAATGCCAAATTTATGCGCAGACTTATTTGGTTTCAGTTGACACTGTTTCGAATGGGGGTTAAACGGAAGTAATAATTACCCAATGAACGTCATCTAGAGACAGATGATACATGTTTCATTGTAAAGCTCACTTGGGTGTGGGTTTTAATTATAAACATCAAGTGAAACATTCTTGGAATTTCCATGAATAAGCCTTTGTAATCAGTCTAATATTTAGAGGCATCGTATTGATTTGAATATGTGGAAATGTCCCTCTTTTTCTTGGCAGGGGAGGGGGAAGGCTGATAATTTTGGAAATAATCACGTGTGTCTAGGGAAGATGCATCGAATATGACAGACATACATCATAGAACCCATGAGAACAAAATTGTTCAAAGTTCAACTATGTCATCAACATAAAGAAGATTTCAATACGAAGAAAAACACACACAAAACGTCTGTAGATTTCCAGTAAACATTTCAGTTCGGCGTTTGGGAAGATTTGCCATGAACAAAAAAAATGTCATTTTTTTGTCTTAAATCTAAATCCTGTCCAATTAATTATTAAACAAAACGCCCTCGTTTTCGACATAACTCGAGAAATACATTGTGTGTTAAATTGCATCCCCGACTTCGTTTCGTCTGAGGCTTGAGTCAATTCTAAGCCCCTAACTGCGCGCGGAAACTCCAGCTGCATGTTGGTGCCTATTATTGCTTCGGAAACATTCAATCGGTTGGTATAAAGTTAGAAATTTAGTTTGCTTCTCCGCAAAAAAACACCTCATTGGTTCGCAAATTGGAGGAAAAGCCGAAGAGACTCATGCGCCAAAAACATACAATGGCGCCCTCGTGTGGGTTCGAAATGAATAGGATATTTAAATGGCGGCGCCCAAGAGACAACATGCAAACATGTGTTTTGTTGTCTGAAACTACGCTCTCTTGGGTATTGATCATCACCTGATCAATTTCGGTTTTGATCTTAACTATTGTTCTCCAGAGAGTAGGTATTGTCGTTTTTCCTCTCGTCTGACCATGCATTGCATGCAGCGCAGCATGATGATGCATCATTCATGATGGATAAGGTTTGTTTGAATTGCAGTTTTGAATTTACAGCAATGTCATTTCTAACGTTGCAATTTAGAGACTGCTATTGTTAAACAAATTAAATGTTATATAGGCATTATACTTGTCTTTTATGCCCTATTAATATTTGTGGAATTTATGACTTAATATAATTATTGGCCTTCCATTGTCATGATTGTGGACCATTCATATTTGAAACAATTGTTGATACTGAGTGATGATAGTATTAGGCGCTAGTGATAGGCCTAGTACGTCTATAGGTACTAAACTGGATTTGATGCAAACAAAATCTTGCTTGCATTTTTCAATTGGCAACAATTTCAAATATGTAACTTAGGCTCAGCTTTAATCCTATAACTTATAACAAGTTCCAGTTATTGGAATTTTTGATGTATCAAATTGGACTCTAAAGAAATCATTTGGTGTTCATTTTTTTTGTTAACAATCATGTGTTTGTCTATTGTTGTAATAATATAGGCCTATACACATATTTCCTAAATGAGTCAGAGTTTCTAATACTAACTTGGCCTAACTTGGCCTAAATAAAATTGGCCTATAAAAACATTTCTAAGGGGGGGGGGGGGGGGGGGGTTTCAAGATTAAATTTTTCTCTGAAAAATATCTAGATCAGACTAAGTATTATAAGCTTCATCTTAGTGGTTTTAGTTTATCACCCTTCCTCACTCTCAATTTCAAGATTAACAAGCCTTCCAAGCGTCGACTGAAACTTAAAAGTGGCCTCATCATCTTTGGCGTATCAGGAGTTGTGATCGGGGGACTTTATGCCGTCACAACACCGTTTCTTTTACCAGCATTTCGCAAGATCCCCCTGCCCTACGTACCCGCCACGTCAAGACAAGTGAACAATGTCTTCAAGATGCTGCACTCTGCAGGGAAGACTAGCGGGACTTTGGTTGATCTTGGCAGTGGTGATGGCAGGATTGTAAGTACAATACTTTTGCAAAAGTCAATCTAGTTGGTTACAAACTCTGATTATTTCCTTCGGATTATTATAGGTACAATGAGTTTGTTCTTTCTTTTTTTCTGAAGTAGCATAATCGTCATAGTCGCATATTATACAGTAAGAATCTTTATCATTGCAACAAGGATTTCAATTGAGAATTTTTGTAAAAACTATTTCACTTCGTCGCTATAATTAAGGCTACATACAAAAAATAGATTGTTTCTCATCAGCGGCCGGGCCAATTTTTTGTGCCGGGTGGATATTTTTTTATATTTTATAAACAAAATATAAATGTACCGGACGCCCGAAAAAAAAATTATTTTTTAATATGCTGTAAAAACACGCTGTTGAAAGCAATAACAGTTAAAACTCACGCGGGCCAAGTGAATGTTTTTAGTGGCCATACATGTTCCAGCAGAAGCAAGCCGGAAAAATCTAAATCGACGGCGGACAGGAGATCAGAGAAGCCGAGTATAATAGTAGTGAGAACAGTGTCTGTGTGCCTCTTTCATTAAAAAAAACTGGGGTGCTCAAAATAACTGATGGGAAAATAAATCGACTTAACTATATTTTTGTGTTTTTACCAACATTATTTGAGCTTTTATTCTATATGAAATGTGTGCATTGGTCAGTTTTGGAAAGTAAATCAACGAAAACAATTTGTAATTTAGATAAAGAATGCAATGTCCCAACGAAGTTTTTGTCAACTAGCGCTTTCACCCCCGCACACTATGCGAGCGCGCCCCCATACTATAACTGGGCGCTGGAAAACACCTGACGAGCTTCATAAATGTCCGTGTTAAAAAAAAATGCACGGCATTCTGGGTAGCGTACATGCTCTGCCGTGCAGCTGAGCCACGGAAGTAGTAACCTACGTTCGCAGGTCGCAACAAAAATTATCCAATCAGAGCTAAATGCACATCAGCGCTTACCACCAACGCCCATGTACATGTACATGCATGTACATGTATATGTATATGCGGTAGGCACGAACGAAACCAGCGCGCCTGTAGTTGTTTAGTCAGATACCGGTTTCAAAGATTCGGCGACATTTTTATTCTATAAAATATAAAATATAAAATGCCCTGACGGACCATTTTTTCAAAAGGGTTCTGATGAGAAACAATTCATTTATTTTATGTAGCCTAACAAGTGCTTTTGTGTGAACAGATTAATCATACCAGAAATAACGGGTTCCTTATATTTATGTATTTATTCATTTATTCATATTTTATGGCAATAAAACCAAGGATTCCTCAAGCACCCTAGGTACTGTAGCTCACAAGCCTGAAGAAACCTGTAGAGAGAAGACAATGAGAAGAAAGTACAGTTTTATGGGGTGGGAGGAAAACCCCATTAATATTCTTGATAAAATCCATGTAATCAGACAGGGACTGAAAACCCAATCCACATGTGGACCACAGCAAGAATTGAACCTGGGCCACAGCGGTGGAAGGTGAGAAAAGAACCGCTACGCCAACCTGACTCCCTATTATCACTTTTGCACAATTGTTTCCTTTGATATTCCAGGTTATTGAAGCTGCCAAGTATGGCTTTCAAGCTACCGGTTATGAACTGAACCCCTGGCTGGTATGGTACTCGAGACTGACTGCCAGGCTACAAGGATTACATCATAGGGCTAAATTCTACAGGAGGGATTTGTGGAAGGTGGATCTGTCCCGGTACGACAGCACGGTTGTGTTCGGTGTACCGTCGATGGTAAGTTAGGCAGTAGATTTATGCAATTATTATCAACCATTCACTGATACATGTATCTGTACTAATCATTCCAATCATATTAAGGATACAATGACACGTAGTATACGGCAGAGTTATGTGATTGTGTCTTTGATGATACAAGCCAAGAATTCGGCACCCAGTCAGAGTATGTCATGAGAAAGATATTTGGATGTAAGGCCATTGTAGATTTGACCTGTGACATTGCCAACATTAATTGAGTTTCCAGTATTAAAGTTGGTAGGCATGTAACTTCTAAAATGTGTTTTGACAACAAATTATTAACAAAGGAATTATCACACACCCAAGCTGTTTAGGTTACATATTAAAGTTGAGACCAGTTGACTAATGTGAATTTTATTTACAATTCTGGCTTGTTTATCTAGATGCCGAAGCTACAAGACAAGTTGAGTGCGGAACTCCCAGAGAATGGTGTTATCGCAGCTTGTCGTTTTCCCTTGCCCGATTGGACGCCTGTAGAATCCATAGACGATGGAGTGGACACTGTGTGGTGCTATCATAAGAACCAACTTGAACAGCTTGTTTACACTAGACAGTCGGTGGAGCGCTGTGAGAAGGGAGAAAGGTGATGGTCTAGCCCATACCTTCTTCTTGGAACAAGACGAGTAAATAAGCTTGCCCAAGTCCAGGCTAAGCCAATGTGCACAAAATACTGTTTATGTTGAATCGATTCAGAATCACTGGATTTGTTTGTGTGCATCTAGTTTACAGAATAGGTCTGATTCAGTCCCTTTATTGACATTACTGAGTAACCCTTTACAACAGCACTGCCCGAATGACACGGGCGAACATCCCAGGAAGGTTCGGGTGATGTTACCCCCCCCCCCCCCCCTCCTCCTAACTGTAAAGTTGATGATTTGAGGATCTCTTTGCAACAGTCAAATCAGAGACCAAACACTACAAATACATCACTTTGATGTAGGATTTATATGAGGCATAAGTGTGCAAGTTTGCATGAGATGTACTCATTGTACTCATTGTACTCATTGTACTGGAGTAGTTTGCCATCACATATAAGGGACTCTCTTTTGATTGAATCTTTTTCACAATTCAACACCAGATTATCTAATCATTATAAAGAGTGTTAAGCTATTCATGTTTTTATACAAATAATTAAGGTTTGCGAGTGCAAAAGTGGTTTCATGGGGTGACGGATGGAAAGTTCTCTGCTGAAAGGAGTAAAATGTCACTAAATATTTGCTAGGGTGTTTGTGTTTTGTATTGTTTTGTGTAAAATTGTTTTGTGTTTAGTTGTTTTGTGTTGTGTTGTTTTTGTGTTAATTTGTTTTGTTTTGTGTTTAGTGGTTTTGTGTTGTGTTGTTTTTGTGTTAATTTGTTTTGTTTTGTGTTAATTTGTTTAGTTTTGTATTTAGTAGTTCTTTGTTTAGTTGTTTTGTGTGTTTGTTTGGTTTTGTTTTTTCTATTTGTTACGACTATGTAATATTTGTTTTACGTAAGCTTTTCTTGCCTCTGATAAATTGATAAATTGTAAAACTTTAAAAAAAACGTGAAATTTTGTCAATGTTATTCACTATCATTTAATCATCCTTTTCTTGTTTTATTTAAAGTTGTAATTCCTGTAAAGTTGTAATATTTATCGAGATTTTATTTGTTTGTATGTTACCATTCGAGTAAGGATTGACAGGCTTTCGAGTCACAGTGTTTAATTATACTTTTGTCAATCCTGGCCAGCTGGAATTGGATTGTTTTTGTTTAGTTAAATCTGTTAATTTTGTGAATGGTTTGTTGTATGTTGCTATTGGCCGAATAAATAATAATAATAATAATAATAATCCTGGCTTATCTCGTGAACAACGCCGCTGTATCGGTCCAAAGTACACCACTAGTACAGGGTTATGTTTACAGATGCATGGTTAAATAGAAGAATAGTTCTGTCATTTGTTGTAAACGCAATTACTTAAATAATGTAGCGTGATGCTGTGGTTTTGCCTGTGTACACGGACGGGTGGCTTAGTCCACTACAAGACAGGCTGGAAAATTGAAACATGTTAGTTCTAACTCGACGAAGTGAGCGCTCCTCAAACAAACTAAACACATTTCCTCAAACTAAACACATCTCAAACTTTCTCCTCAACACATCTCCTCAAAGGTTGCAGGTATTAGGTTTTCATTATTCCTATAAACAGGGCCGTAATTAGATGTGTTTTGTCTCTTGTCTTATCTTGTCGCCATCTGGGTTTTCATAGGAGAAAGCATATCATTTGCTCGTCATTTTGGTATATCAATTACGTATAGATTGATTTATATTGTGTAGAATGCTGTTAAAAGGCATAATACTCATAAGTAGCACGCCGACTTGTGGCAATTTTTGTTGGGTTGGTCACAATTCATTTTTCTACATTTTTCTGGGAAAAACAAGACTACAGATTGCCTAATTTGACAGCTTGTTAGGGAGTCTATCAGTCGGTCGGTGACTGTCATAGACTGTTAGGGGCTTAAATAAGAATTGAATCGTTAAGAAGTAGCGTCAAACAACATTTCAGATTTTGGTTAACTGCTTATGGCCTTCGCTCTCTTTTAGTTTCAGAGCTGAATTTAAGCCATCCTTTCCTTTGATTCAATACCTGAGCCACGTTAGCAAATCATCATTCGTTACATGTTGCGCATTACAATTTAAAAGAGGGCGCTGTTAATTATTTGAGCTCGAGTGTTTGTGGTCTTGTGTGGATATTGTACCCATTAACCTGCAGGACGTCTGGAGAATATAACATTGATCTTTAATGTTTACACTGCATATCACCCAAATCACACTATCAACGCCACCCACCCTCGTCTTTATTGTCCACCATAACGTACATGACCCACTTCTAATATTTGTGTATATACTCGAACGTGTCACAATGTAACAAAATTACTAAAGTCAACTTTGAGTGGTCAAACAACACTTTGACTTCTAAAATGCCACAAACCTAGCTGCAACTCTCCTAACCCCAACTAAACGTTTCACGGTTTTACCAGCAACGTAAAGCAAATCCGCCAGTAAAATAACCGACTGCAGCTGAGACTTTTGTTGAAAGTTTAGCCAAAACAACACCATGGATCCACCGAAGTTCAGCTGGGCTGACTACGTTGTCCTCGGGGTAGTCTTGGCCGTGTCTGCGGTAATTGGTATTTTCTACGCGATACGAGGCAGACGAAAAAGAACCACCAATGAGTTTATGGTTGCCAATCGGCAGGTGAGATAATAACACACGTGAGCTGGTGGGTGCGGGTTCAAATCCACCTGCTGAATCAGTTTGTTGTTAAACAGGCCTAGATATATAGACGAGTTGAGAGTAAGTTGTATGGTTTAAATAAAGCTTACCAGCCCAGTGTTTAACTGGTTTCAGTAGCATGACATTTATATTCCCCTATGGGATGCTAGTTAATCGCAGGTTACTATACCCAGCTAATGCCGGTACCTGTGCACATTGCCCCACTGGAGGGTTCATATCCACACTCGGCCAGAGTTCGAATCCCTTCAAATCGAAACGATTCAAATCGTGGATATACATTCAAATGTTCAACATGTACTTGCAAGCAGGTAGATATGGGCTGAATTTCCACCTGATGAGTTCTTAGATATAGACCTAGAGGTAGATTGTTTCAGGTCGAGTTAGACGGTATATTACTTATAATTGTATTATGCTTATATATATAGTCTTTTAAGTCTAATAGTCTTTTAAATAACATTACTCTTAATTGATGCATGTATATTTAATATTTTATGTTCAGCGCTTTGTGATTTGCCATTAATGTAAGGCGCTATACAAGTTTTAATTATTATTATTATTATTATTATTATATAGGTCTATGCTAACTTGCAATCGGTTGGTTCTTGGTTCGAGTCTCGTGTTATGCTTTAAATGTCTTTCAAAACAACACAAACTTTAATGGTTCAGATTTGTCTCCAAAAATATTTTAAGTATTGCTATTATTGAGATCAGTGCAGGTTTGACAAAGGGCTGTTAGTGGCCGAAAGGTCTCTATTCCGTGTAAATGATTCGAAGTATAATCGTTTTTCTTTCTTTCTAGTACCTTATAGTTTATATTCAAGAACAAAATAAATAAACCTCGCCTATTAAAGATTATACGATTTGATAACAATTAATATAGTGTAACAATTATCTTGTAGCTGGGTTTCTTTCCCGTGGCTCTCTCCCTCCTTGCTAGTCTCTTCACGGGTATCTACATCCAGGGCATGGTGTCCGAAGTCTACTTTCGAGGCGCGATGGCTCCATTTGGTGCAATTATACCTGTACTCATCGATGGATACATTGCTGGTAAAATCTTCCTGCCTACTTTCTACAAACTACGACTGAAAAGCGTCTACCAGGTGGGTCAGATCTTTGTCCAAGGGCCGCCAAATAAAATGGACGGTCAATACGGTTTAAAGGCGAAGAATATCTTGTCCGTATTCATGACTAAAAAGGTGACGTCATTTCAGACAGAAACCTCTTACAGCTAGCATCAAATGCCTAAAGAAGTGCGGCTTTCAATTAACCAAAAATAGAAGACAATGTGAACTAAGTTCATAAGCGGTCACAACAACTCAACCATTGAATCAAACTTAAGTTGTCCCGCCCTGGCTTGTTGGGCCCGCCGTGACTTAAGTTGGACCCGCCGTGACTTAAGTTGGGCCCGCCGTGACTTAAATTGGGCCCGGTCCTAACTAATAGCTGGGGTGTAAAGATATCACTTGGTGAGCACAAATTAAATTACAGAGAAGAGCTTTCATTTGAGCTATTAATTCGAGAGGCTTATCCAAATTTATATATTAAAATTACTCTTTAAAAAACATGCTGTCGCAGTGACCCTTACTTAGTTTTTACTAAGGGTTAATAATTAGTTTAACTAATAATCGAATCGAGTTTTTTTCTGTATTCCCTTTAGTACCTGGAAATGCGTTTCAACAAAACCGTCCGTAATTGTTGCCTTTTCATTGGCTACTTGTACATGGTGAGTTTTGAAAACCCACAATTCATTGTATTCTCGACATACAAATTGTGGTTTATTTCGCCACTATTAAGAGATATTATAAACATGTGTGTTCAATATTCTGTCGTATTTGATAGTGGCATAACAATGTTTCTAACGCTTATTATGTTGCATTGCTGGGATATTTATTATTTACATAATGTTTCCCCAACAGATTTTCCACGCTGGAATAGCAACGTTTGCTGCCTGCCTCGTTCTCACAACAGGTGCGTGCATATAGGGGAAAACAAATTTAGGTTGGAAAATGTGATCAGCTTATTAATAGGCTGCGATAAACGGAGAAAGGCATGCCCTCTCCTAATATCTTTTTGGTGAGGGCGCCTACCCCTAACCCCTAACCCTAACCACAAACAATGTACATCACCTGAAATTTGATTACCCTTTGTTTTTGCCAAGGAAGAATATTCATGCTAAGCAATTTTGGTGTGCTTAACAGCTCCGTGACATTGGCCCCAGATGTGTATAATCAGATGCATGACAACACTGAGCGAATGTCTATTCCTAATCAATGAAATAGAAATTGACTAAACTTGACTTTCTATTTTTCCCAAGTGCAGTGTCTGACATGAGTTTCTTTGTCAGTGCTATCGTCCTATCTGGAGTATGCACCTTCTATACCGCCTTGGTGAGTCAATTTATGATAAAGTTTGAAAGAAACTAAACCACTAACAAGACCCAAGTCACCCAACCTTAAAAACATTGCAATTCGAGGGAATTTGTAATGATCTTTATTATGTATGAATTATTGGGATTCTCAAGAGATTTTTGCCTTCACTCGTATTTATCTATCGAGGGGTACAAGCCTGGACGACCAATTTATGAGTGAAGATAAGAAAGTATATATCTAAAACCAAAGGTTACTTTTGTTAAATATGCATATACTTTATAAGTCTCGGTACGTGTAGCGTGAATTTCAGACTATGAAATCTGAACTCTGGCGATATAGTGTTGTTATTATACTTAAAGGGATTATATTTAAAAAATAATAGGGAAAAGAAGTCAATTGTTTTACAGGAGTGAGATTTTCCATATCACATAGGCACCCACATTTCTTTTCTGAAAACCAAACATTTATATTAAGTATGCTATAAAATGTTCAATGTGTTTACCAAAGTTGCTAACTGCAAGATATCTATTTGACTTTTTCTCAGGGTGGTATTAAGGCAGTAGTGTGGGCAGACGCCTTTCAGATGGTCCTCATTTACTCGCCATTAATCGGCGCAGTCATCTTCGGTTCCGTTAAGTTGGGATTCCCAACTATCTGGGACATCGGAATCGAGAAAGGGCGGCTGGACATTTTCAAGTGAGTTATATAGTGGGTACGTGCAGGTAATATGGGACTGCAGGTAATATGGGACGCATGAATTAAATTCGGCGCCTATTTAACTATAAAGCTTCAGAGACAAGAAATAGCGCTCTCAGTAGTTGCGATAACTCATTGCCATCGCTGCCAACATGGCTAATTTGTTCGGGAACGGAGATCTCGGTGAAGAAATAATCAAAATTTGACAAGGTATGTTAAGTTGACAGTATTTTTTTGCTCTGATCTAAAAATAGATATTTCATGGAATGTACTGATATTAAATACTGACCAGAGGGTGAGCTGAATTCTTGACATATTTAGGATGCTTATGAAGTGTTTTGATTGTATTGAGGGTG
Organism: Crossaster papposus; assembly: GCA_037893245.1. Lineage (NCBI taxonomy): Eukaryota > Metazoa > Echinodermata > Asteroidea > Velatida > Solasteridae > Crossaster > Crossaster papposus. Next base: position 1,775,037 of record JBAIAA010000193.1, read on the forward strand.
TGGGGTCCTGTGTATAATTGTTTTAGGATTTATTATGCATTTAATGGGAGCTCCGGTAGCGCAACAAGGTGCAGGTAATATGGGACGCCATAGATGTGATACAGCGGAATGAAATTGCATTAAAAAAATTATACTATCATATAACCATACATCCCATATTACCTGCACTGCAGGTAATATGGGACCTTTGGTGATGACGTCATAATTTGAATGTAACTGTCATAAATGGATACAACATGGTTTAAATTATATCATCAAAAGGAAGGGTAGTTGTTACTGATTCCAATAACCAATGTTTCTTTAGAATGGTTTTATCTATCTTTATGCAAATTATGCAAATGAGCTTAATGGGCCCATATTACCTGCACCTACCCCTATTTCGTTTGTGCAAACTGGTATCATTAAGAAGGAATCTTCATTCATTGGTATACAGTCTATAGGTAGTTTAGGCTTTTAGAGGAAGTGTGCTTGTATATGTTTGTGTGTGCTGCTCGGATGTAAACAGACCAATCTGGGGGGGGGGGGGGGGGGGGGGGGGGTACCTTGAAGCAAACCTAGAGGTACCACATTAATCTGAACTGCATTACGTTACGTTGTTATCTTATATTATTTTGTCATTGCTTAGTTTTTCTTTGGATCCGACGGAGTACATGACGTTCTGGTCTGCTACCATTGGTGGCATCTTTGGCTGGATGCCATCACTCTGTATATTGCAGTACCAAGTCCAGCGATACAACACGTGTAAAGACATGAAGACCGCCCACATGTGAGTATGTTATAATGTGACTATAGGGCGGATCAAACTGCTCAAATAAAGAGGGCGAAGATTATCATTTTTATCCAAATCTTTTTTACACTGTTGCTTAATGAACAAAAGTGTGTAAAGTTTAGAGCTTCTTTTCCCCCTTTTTTTTTGGGGGGGGGGGGAACAGATACCCGATTTTTTGCTTTGTAGAGTTTAGTTTAGGTTCTTCAAATCAGTCAGAATTCATTTAATTAACCTAATGTAATTAAGTTAATGTAATCATTGGTTTTTATATCCACCTATATTGATGCTCAAGGCGCTACATCATTGTTACCCCCGCACATTGGGCCACTGCAACACTCCAAATACCATACCAGCTTCCTGTGAAGTATACAGCTCGATGCTACCATTTCGTTTTCAGGAATTGGGGAACCAACCACAATAACCATTTCTGCTATAAGCATGCGCAATACTACCAATGAGTCCGTATTTCATAGTCTGAAATTTCGCTACACCGTCATAACCTCAGGTTGGACTAAACAAACCTGCAGTATTACCCTCAGATGATCACGAGAAAGGTGACACCGATGGTACCAATCCAAGCTATGTTGTTGTTTGTTTATACAGGGCTATGGGATTGTTCCTTTTTGGCTGTGGGATTGTCGTCGTACTCTGCGCTCTCGCTGGGCTCAGCGTCTTCGCGTTATTTGGTGACTGTGACCCGTTCAGTCAAAATCTCATCGTTTTTCGTGATGAAGTAAGGACAAAGTTAACACCGATAACAAAAAGCAGATATTATAAGTGTAGGAAATTATGATCAGAATACAATGTAATATTGTTGAATTTTTTTATTGTTTATTTGGCCATTTCTTTTTACAAATCGTAAAGCTAAATGTTTTTAATTTCCCCCCTGGACAGTTGCTGCCGTATTTCGCTGTCGCATCATTCTCCTATATACCTGGACTCGCAGGTCTTGTCGTATCTGGTCTTTGTAGCGCCGCCTTAAGGTAAACAAACTTAGAAGCCCACAATTAAATAAAATTATAATCTTACCATGAACCACACCAATACAGCCGATTCCACCTTTGGGGTATGGAAGGCTACTTCCAGCAGTTATTTGTAACTATGGTGTGATAAGATGTACATAGCTATTCTGATAAGTCAAAAACAAATTGAAATAATTGAATACATCTCCATTTTGTTGTATACAGTACCGTATCTTCTGTCATCAATTCTGTGGTGACTATCACAGGAGAACACGTCATTACCAAAATATGGACGAAAATGCCTGACTCCACCTATCTCGTGGTAACCAAACTATTGGGTAAGAAATCCATTCGATAACAATTTCGTCAGATAACAACCGTCTCGCTATTTTGTAGGATGGCAAATCCTTCATGCTACCCATGAGTATTGTATTTTCCGTGATGTATTGAACATTATCTAACAGTCGTCATTGTGTTCTCATTTCAAGCCGTTTTCTTTGGGGCTCTCAACATCGGAATGACTTACATCATGTCATCGTTGGGAGATATAGTGCCGGTATGTCCGATTCCTCTTTAAAAGAATTGCGATAAAAAATACACCCTAAAATCATTTTGTTTGAATTGGTTGGTTTGTTGGTATTCTGTATGTGTAATTTGTATTAATTTCAATGTTCATCTCAGACGCTGATCGGTCTGATCGGTATTACCAGCGGACCAGTCATGGGCGTTTTCATCCTTGGATTTATGTTCCCAAGATGCAACTCAAAGGTATATTATGCGTGTTTTCCGCCCTTTACCGGCAAACAAAGACTAAAAACCAAAAAACAATAAAATACATGTCATTTTAACCAAGGATATTTAGGTTATCAAGTTAATTCTTAAGTGCGTATATACCGACACTGAACGTGAGTTCCGTGATCAGGGTTTGGCGCGGACAAAATAAGAAGATTGAAACCTTTAACTTGTTTGGAAATCAGGTGATGCATTCATTATTTGCACTAATTGTTGGTACTTTTTGTTAATTTTCAGGGCGCGCTGGTCGGTTTCTTATCTGGTTTCTCCTTTGGTCTCTGGATTTTTATCGGCTCCCTAATTTTCCAAAAACCTCCAGCCGATCTGCCCCTTTCCACTGACGGATGCCTCGTGGAATTGGTAACTAACGGCACAACTAACTGGCCAGATATGACGGGAACCATCGAAGCTGCTAGCAGCTTGTTGATAAATTCTAGTCTTGGTTCGACACCTGCAGCAACGCCTGGTGATGAATAGTAAGGACTTATTTTTGCTCGGGTCATCTTAGAATTTTTCGAGCCGCATGTCGACCTATGTCGACCTATGTCTTGTAATCGCCCCATTTGTAATTATGCCTATTTGAAGAGGATTAAAAACATAAAGCTAACAACAAATATGTAATCTCATTTCGCTAAAATCCTTTTTGTTTCGGCATTTTACTTCCAGCGTGTTTGGCTTATACCAGGTCACCCGATGGTGGTACCCGACTATCACCATGTGTACTGTTATCATTGTGGGACTGTTTACGAGTCTAATCACGGGTAAGATAACCTGGACTATATCATTACTGGAACCCAACAATCACTGCTTACTAAAGCAGAAAAAGCCATGCTTATTGTATACGATATTATACAATTATAGAGACGACAAAATGTATAGTTACCGCTTTGTGAATCATGGATGAAATAGTTGAGATTGTGGTTTTGTAAATCGTAATGTCACATTTTCATTTGCTTTTAATTAACGATAATTTATATATTTTTTCTTACCACAGGATTTAACGACTTTACAAAGATGAACAAAGTCTTATTTGTTGATTGGTATTCAGTCTTTTGTTGGTACCGGAAGAACAACCAAATGGTATTATAATTATTTCGAGTAATTTTACAATAATTATATAATGGTAAAGAAAACAGAACAATTTCCCAGACTAATTTACACCACTCGGTAGTAGATAATTCAAAATCCGATCCATTTATATCTATTTGAAGCAAGTGAAACATGATTATAGTTTTGCGTAGTTTTCAAACCTTAAAGAACCAAACAATTTAAAAGTTGTTTCGAAACTGTTCCGCTTGATTTGTATACAAATTCTGACGGCTAACCGGAAAATGTTTGATTGTAACTTTTACACCAACAGAAAAACGAACTGGATACCGAATCAGAGAACGATCAGGCGACCGAAGTGGTTAAAGTCAAGGCTGAGATGCATCTGACGTCAGAACCTACGGAAGAACAGCTCCCTCTATATAGAGGCGCCTCCCAGCACAACAGTTTTATAAACACAAAACTTGCAAAAGTTTGAAAGTGGCTCATAATTATACAACCAAACATACATGTATTTTATATGTATAATTGCAATGATTACTTTAACATTATAGTTATTGTGTAACTGGAAAATGAATACTGGTTTTTATGAATGAAATAAATAAATAAATTAAATAAAGTTGGAACTTAGAAGTATAATTCAGTTTTGCATTGTACGTTGTATGTGATACATGCATCATAATACAAGTATAGTCAAAAGTATTTGTTTACAAAATTGTATTATTAATTGGCAAAATTAGAATTTAACCTAGTCTAGTTTTTAAACGAACTGATTGTGATTACATGTTTGATAATGTTTCTTTTGCTTATTATGAATGTTCATATCATTCAAATTCTTTTTTACTCTTTACAATTAAGAATACCGCTTTGGAAATTTTAAATGACCCCTTTTTACATGGGTTCCGTGAGTAATACATGTAGTATGAATGATGATTATTTGTATTATTCGATTATTTGTACATTCACTGTGAACAAGTAACAGTAGATTGTTTTTATTGTTAGTGCACCGTGTTTCATTTGTTACATATGCCGAATAGTGATGGTTTACGACCATGATTAAGAAATTATTTAGTCAGACTCGATGATGAAGGGACTGGGAACAGTCTATGGAAATGTTCACTTTGTAAGATCAACAGAGGGCGGTATAGCAGAGTTTTTACTTCCGGCATAATCTGTCGCCTGTTCTTCGGTACTAATACGGTAAGTCGTGTCACTCAGTTGACATCTTGATAATTAATAAGAAGTAAAAGTATTTTTCATACGATATACTTGACAATGGAAACAGTAACAGTTAGTCTAACTGGGTCTTGAATTCAATCCGAACAGAGTGGCGTAAATCTTAATTAATACAAAAGTGCAGCAACATTAACACTCCGTAGACAGTCCGTGGTCACACTCGCAGGGGAAGCTCGAAAAGGGGGCGGGGGTGGGGGGTTGGACACTACATCACTTATACAAAATACATAGTAAGCAAGATCAAGACTAGAGTAAGTTAATTGGCATAACTTGTTGATCACATGTTTTGATTAGACAATGCTGATGAAGTCGTGTCATGGAGGAACCAAGGACCAAACATTTGACAAACGGGACTCGAGAAGAAACGACAAATAAAGATAAGACGCATCCTGGAAAGGCCAAGCATAAAAAAATGGTAATGGTATGAATATTCATAGATTTATGTGATAACCAAGACAAATTAAAAATAATAAATTTGCTTTTGTTGTAATGTTCAGAAATGGATGGATTTGGGAATTAGTAGTTTCTGGCAAATAAATATTTTTGAGGTACAATTACATTATATTATGATGCCTGACTGTGAACTGTGACCTTTAAACTGTGACCTTTGAACTTTGAATTGCAGAGATCTGGGGAGCCTGGTAATCGGACCAAGAAGACGGTGTACCACTGGGGAAATGTAGAGGTCATGCGTTGGCTGAGGAAATATGAACAGTATCATAACCTGTACAGTCAAGTATTCCAGGCACATGACCTGTCAGGTGACGTCAAATTTACAAAATGTGTTAAAGTGGCAAACTTAAATCAAGCTTCCTTTACTCCAAATTATATTTGTTGTAGTATGCATAATATTCTACAACAAAATTGTAAATTTGGTTTGAAAGAATTACTAAAATGAATTTTCTTTCTCAAAATTTTGTTTTTTTATTACAGGTCGTGCTTTAGTGCGACTGAACCCACTTCGAATGGAGAAAATGGGCATCACAAACGCCGATCATAGGTACGTTCCCAAGTGATTTTATAGTTGAAGAGTTTATGTGCAAAAGGTTCTAAATGCCACTTCCATGAAAAATGATATTCAAATAGTTGTTGCTGGCATTTAGCGGCTTTTGAACCTTAAGTCTCTTCAGTTGTTGCTGGCTGTTTTCCAAGACGTGCATCTCAAACCCAAAACAGCAATGAATTAAATGAATTTTTTGCTTCTCCTGCAGGTCGGATTTGCTGGAACGTATCTTGCGACTGCGATTGAAACACGAACAGAACGAACTGAAAATACTTCAGAGCAGTCAACAGCAAGCCTCATCATGATAGCAGATTGGCAGAGACACCTTCTAATGTAAAGCTTGTCAGTTGCAACTGTTATTGAACGCAGTAATTCTTCAAAATCTACCAGGGAGTTTGGAAGTTGGATTTTGAAGTATTGATAAAGATGAGGATGTGCCTTGCTAGCTAGCGCTTGGTAAGCCACTTCATGGTGAGCCTGATTTGCATGATCCAATTATGAACTTGCTCATACACACGGACCTAGAGGGATCACACCCCAGAGATTATTTATACAGCAAATATATGCTGTAGACTACATGAAAATGCATCCAGACCCCTCTAGCAAGGTGGGCAAGCCTTCAGCGTAGGTGCCGCAACTTGCCTTCACTATGAGCTGCTTGGTAAATCTTTCCCCCCCCCCACCTCCTCTTCTCCCCCTCCCCCTCCCCTCCCCTGTTCGTCTTTTGGGAAACTCCTGGATCCGCGGCTGGCTGACATACCTAGTATGGCCATTCCTTTGTATTCGTGAAATTGAAGAACCCTGACGAAATTACTAATGTCTTTTTTAAACCCGAATTTATGATCGTGATCCGCCTAAGTGACCCTCTTCATTTGTTTTGGGCAGATATCCCTAACCTCATTTTGCCTCTAAAGCCATTTTTTCTTGAGGGGAAACCTTGTGTGGACGTGAGCATGTCTCAACTACTCGCACTGTGTGGTCATCTTTCGCTCAGTGGTCCACATAATGTACATGTACATGTATACTACACTTTGTATAATTCGATTTTGGTCATAGACCAAAATGAAGAGCAAATGATGTGCTTTCTACTCCGTGTGAATCCTAATACCGGGCAACTTGTCCTTGACTTTAGACTTATTTCAAGGGATTCGGTCACAAATTGGTTTGTAGCCAAGCAAAGGTTAAACACATACTTAACACCTCTTGTAATAAGACTTTATTCAGAATCTAGCCCTTAAGTGGTCCAAGTCTTTTCATTTCAAGCAAGTCTTGCAGAGAAAGAAACGCAACTTTATGTTCAAGTCTAGTTTTCAGAATAAAGTTGCTTGTGATCACAATACTTTCATAAAGCCCAACAACCAGTGGATTCATGCTGTCACGCCTCCAGTGACTCCCCTGTTAAGTTGCTGAAACCAATAAACATGTTCTCCTGTAATCCTACAATTTATAAGTACGTTTGTTTTACACTAAAGTTGTTAATTGATAGTACATGTATACATGTATTGTTTTAATATTTACATTTGCTGCCTCGAGTATAACGTATCGACGCATTACTTGTCGCTAAAGCATATTCAAATATAATTTAATAATTCTAGTAAACAAAATATAGCTGTAAATATAAAAGTATGCAACGTAATAATCAGGCCTAACCGGATTGTCAAAATCTGCACCAACCCTAACTCCCTAGGGTGTGTGCAAAACCCTATTAATATTATAATTAGAGGTTTCCGGACTGTTACTGTTAATGCAAATATTTTGTTGTGTGTGGGTGTGTTAGGAGCACCATTTTTTACGGTGGCCCACAACTGTCACGGCAAAAAGCAAAAGCCCATTTGGTATGGAACGCCAAAGAGACATTTAATGTAATCATCAAATCGGTGATGCGCATTTACGATCGTTGATAGACTTTTTTGAGTTGTGGTGGAATTTTGCGAGTTGTGATCAATTATTTAAGTTGTTGTTGTATTTTGTTGCCGTTTTGTACAATACTTGGTATATATATTGTAATTTATTATGGTGTTAATTTGAATACGAGGTGCAGTTGTATTGCAAATATAAATTATAAATTATGTTTGCTGTGGTGAAATATCCGTGAGTGTCTATAATTGATGTAAAGAACGAGGGAAAGAACTGTGGAAGATAGTCGTTAGGGAACTCATTCAGATGTAACTGGTGACAAATGTCAATGATATTTTCAATGACATCGATACAGCCATGCACACATGCATAGAAGGCGGCTAAACACGTATGAAGCTCGATTCTGGTTAGCACACATGTATGGGGCAAAGGCTTCTTGCATATTTTACATACCTGTTTAAAGGGACAGTATTATTTTGCGACTACATATATTCAAAATTTACCAAGAAAATTATCGTTTAAAAGCTTAATTGGTGTAAATATATTGAATGACATGAAACTCCCTGCAAAATTATTCCGTCTAGCAAGCTGTCATTTTGAAGAGGCGCATTTGCAAAAAATTAGTCGGGCTATAGGCAAGCATTATTCTTTGGGTACATTTAAGAACTTGTTCTCCTTTAAACGATAAAAATGCACAACTTGCAAGTATCAAATCGCAGATATGTACATTGGTGCAGAAGAAAGATAACAGTGAAAGATAACGGTACGTGACCGTAACATCCCATTTGTAAACCAGTGTGGAATAGCGTACATGCACACTGTAATACGACACCAATATTGTGTCACGTATAATGACGGTTGTTTGGTAATAACGTCAAGAGGTAGTATCATTAGACATAGCTTGTAATTATGTAGACGGTGCTTGTGTAGAGGGTACATGTACTTATTTATTCGAAAAAATGAAGTTTGGTCTTTGTGAGAGCCCACAACAACATGAAATTGAACGACTCTTTGTTGCATTTTGTATAATTGTGTATAGCCGTTTGGCGTTCATAGTTGGATAACAGGGTTTGCGGCAGGATATTACACTGTTGTTACTCTGTAGACTTTCCATGAGAACGTAGTTTGCTTGGCTTCCTCTTCGTTTACTGAAGACAATTTCTGGGTGTCGCTATGTTTTGCTTCACTGTCACGTCTTAGCTTACGATGCCAAGCAAATAAAACAACAAGCAAGATGAGTAGCGAGAACAGAAAGGCTAGGGGTATTGCGAGCACAGAAGTCGCTGTTCCGAGTGTCTGTTGGTACTGAGCTTGTTTCCTAGCACCTGGTGTCATGGTTACCTGCTGTTTGAAGACAACCGCAATCCCACTCGCGCGTCCAGTGAGAGCATCGGAGACCATTACCTCGCATGTCACAACGGTCGGTCCTAGTTTGTACAACTTCTGCACCGTTATCACTGATCCGGCTGCGGTGTTGTTGATTTTGATGGAGGAGTAGATTTTGTGGTCTACTGCGTGGGTTGGAGAATCGTCTAAGAACCATTGATATGATGCAATCTCTGGGATCCCGGTACCTATGCAGATGAATTTGATGGTTTCTCCTTCGTTGATGTCGAGCACATCTGGAGTCACCTTTGCTGTTGGGGGAACGGTCATGGGTCTTACTCTACAAATCACAGGGTCTTGAGTTGCTGGGCTGATAGCCTGGCATTTAAACCACCTCCCGTTGTCTTCCGCTTGTAGCTCGTGGTGATAAACACTGCGATTTGCTGCATCCGAGTCCCGCTCGTCTGTGCGCCAGGTTAACTCCGGTGGCGGCACGCCGACTGTGTCTGCGCATGCGAGTTCCACGGTTCCTCCCATCGTTGGGCCTTCGTGCGCAGTCGCATTGGGGTCCAGGTTCGTGTAGGAGCACGTTGGTGCGGGTGGGATCCATACGGTGAGCCGTACGGGCAGGTACTCCGGGATCATGCGTGTTATGACGGACCCGCTGACTGTAATCTGATACACGCAGGCAACACTGCCTGCATCCGATGGCTGGATGTTTGCGATGTGTAGTACGGTCGTGTGGATTGATCCATTCACACTATACCTGAAAATCCGAATGATTTGAAATTTTGGGAAATATGCCAAACTTATGTTTTGGTATTAGGCCTACCATGTGATTGCGCGTAACTACTATAGACATGGTAACCGTTTTAACATATTTTCTGCGAGATCTATAAACATATACAAATGAAAATAAATGCTGAGTTTTGATGCCGGGGTATTCAGCATAATTTGGCGAATTTCATCTGGTCAGGTTTTAGGGTCTAAAGGCTTTCAGTAACCTTTACTTGTAGAATGTTTGGAGACGCAGACACACAGTTTGACCAGAGATGTCCATACCTTGACCAGAAGGGTTTATAATGCAAGGTGATTGAGCAGCTTTATAAATTGTCAAATCTAGCAAAATTTGGAAATGCATCTACCAGAATTACGCGATTTTCAACTGGTCACCTTTAGTCCGAGATAAACCTGTTACAAGCCTATAGTAACACTGTTGAGTTTGCAGCACCTACCTCGTTGTGTAAGTTGCGTGTTTCTCCTCAAACACCGACTCCTCGAATTGGAACGTGGTGACATTCCGCTCTGCAGTCAGGTACACCGACTGCGAGGAAGCCGCGGTGTCCCACTCTAGCCTCCACTGTAGGACTTCAGTCGCCGACTTATCCGCCACAGAGCACGAGAACTCTGTCTCCTGTCCCTGCACGCCCGTCACATTGACGGGGCGCGTGACGGCTCGAATCGCGTCCACGCCACGACTCTGCATCCAGTTTAATGCAACATGGAGAAGCAAAATGAAGCATAATGTCCAAGAAGATGATGCCATTCTTGCCGTTGACTTCTTTTTGGGAGCTTAGAAGGATGCAGAGTGTCCCCAACTAGATATGCGAAATGGTAGAAATGGGGCAACGGTACCCATGACGCTGCTGCAAGACCCGCCCACACTGAACTTGTGAACCGCTGCACATGACACTGCGCGTGACAGACGAAGGTATACAACCCTGGTATCAAATCAATGCTAACAACGCTAACTGCCCTGGAACTGATTTACATTGCCACCGAACCTTAAAGGCACTATACGCCTCAAGTACCAGTGTTGAAATGTGTTCCTCTCTAGCAAGTCAGATGATCAACATAGAATGTGTTAAGTCGGGGAAATCATCGTTCTTGTTGCATACACATCTTGTAGTGCCAGAGTATTGCTGTACAAACTGCAAAGCAACGCGGATGTATGTGATATCAATTCTCATTAACTGTACGCATGCTGCATGTACGTACTCTGCTTTAAATTATTTTGAATTGTGCGTTCAGAGCTCGCGTCCCAGTTTCCCTTGTCTTTTTTTCAAAAGATTATTACTCTTAATTTGCGGTATAGATGCAATACTGTGCTAAACGTTAGGTCACAGAAAGGTCTGTGTGTTCATATTGACAAAACTAACAAAACCTGTCAGAAGTGATGTAAAGTGCCTTGATAACTGATTGGTGTCAGAATAGGGTTCAGACTGGTGCAGCCGTTTTGGTCGAGCGACTATTTCATTGACCCAAAGCGCTACTTTGTTTACCATAAAGCCCCAGTGTGTATTTTTGTTGCAAACAATTTAGCATAAAGGCCATTCATATTTGGCGTACTTTTAGAAAAGTGCGTTCGAAAGGTAAAATAAACGTAAATCATGTCGAGAGTTCAATGTTTGTTGAACCCAAATAAATGATCTACTGATTCACGTACCTGTGATTGTCACTGTGCATTGGATATTCGGGCCTGGTAAAAAAACAAACCATAAAGATGTCGACAAAGTACCTGCTAGTGCTAGACCGTTTGTGGAATGTAACAATTAGCCTCTGTACTCCTGAAAACAATCTCCTGCACAGTAATCATCTATCCAGTATTCTGACGTGTTATTTTTCCACGACTGACAGAGCTGAAACTGCACATTTTAGTCAAAAACATCGTATGTCGACATTTTTCACGTAAAAGTATAGCGAGCGTTGAGCAGCGATCCCCATTGAAAACTGCAATGTCATGCGGTAAACATGGAGATGACGCCATCAATACATATTTAAAACTGTATCAGGTTGAAAGAGCACTTTCGATGCTCATGATACAAATGCACAACTGACAAAATGGTCTACTATAGCTTTAAACATGTTCAATCTACTGATTCATATAACTCGGTTTATGAGCACCCTGAAATAATTGTAGCAGCGTCAGGCTTTGGTATTCGAATCCCCCGGGAGGCATTAAATATTGCATTAACGAAAACGATCTGGTGGTTGACAGAAAACGAGCATAAATCACACATTATGGCTTCAGTACGTCTCCGTGGGGTGTTAAAACCAACTCGGGTGTGTACGATTAGGTTAATCTTTATCTCGAAATACCATGCAGTTTCGTGGACTGTACGTGGTGGTATACATGTACATGTACATGACGTGTATATGTAAATGTATATACTTGTACAGTGTTTACAATTATTATTATTATTATTATTAATTTCTGGTAATGAAACCAAGGATCCTTCAAAAGCGCTCAAGGCACTGTAGCTCGTAAGCCTGAAGAAACCCGTAGACAGAGGCTGTGTCAACCAGGAACACCGGGGCAAACCCCTTCTCTTAGCGATAAGTGTTCTGGGTTCTTTTACGTGCATTATACAATTTTATAATGGGAAAGATATATACACACATTATAAATTATACAACACACGGGACCTACAACTTTACGTCCCATCCGAAGGACGAAGCAATAGTGGTTTAATTGCCTTGCTTAAGGACACACGTATCCACACCGAGACTCGAACTCAATGTCGGAATCGTGACCCACTTTGGTAAAAGAGAAACAATATTTAGCATTGTGTTCCAAAATACATGTACCATTTACTTGAAGCTCGAAATGCAAGACGCGATGTAGCATCATGATGGAAATCATGATGGAAATCCTGTTTCGTTCATGTTTTCTTTAATATCCCTTGGTAATATGTCTGGTTGTGTTCAGTGTTTTACCCAAAGCGTACCAAGTAGGTTTTCACATACATGTACTATAAATGACACTCGAGCGATACATGACTTGATGTGTGGGTAAGCAACTAAGGTATAAATAAACAGTTTGACTCGTATGGTTAAACCTTAATTATGGTCAAAAATGTATGCTCACAAACATTGAAATTTACATTAACATAAAGGCACAGAAATATCATTGAAAATTGCAAAACAAAAAACTAAAAGTAGGGTGCGTATTCAAGGATTGCCTAAAAATGCATTTTGTTGGCCTATGGAGAACCGTCCACAAAATGTAATTTTAGTCTTCCCTCCGTGTGACATATTTGTGCTGTGTATAAACCATAGAGCAAGGAACACAAACTTTACAGCCATTTGGCAATGGACACCTACTGGCAATTTTCCCGTGACAACACTTAAACAGTTCAAACCGACCACGTACTAGGTGATATTTTTAAAGTGGTGATTCACACAAGTTTCCCGTACGTAATCTGAGTAGGAGTTTATCATCAAAATAAAGACTGTCATTGCCGGACTTCGTTGCTTAGTGCTGTCACGAGCTCTTGAGCGTTCAAGGTGGAAATAGCGATCATCTCCGCAGAAGTTGAGACTCGACTATTTGCGCCGAGAAAAATGAATCGGTCGGTAATCTTGAGTGCGTTGCTCTTTGTGTTCGTTTACGCCGTACATGGATGTAGGCGGTCAGAAACCACTGGCAGCAGTATACCACCGAAAGGTCAAGGACCTACTCACGGTAAGACTTAAAAAGCTCGGGAACGATTACGAAGAGTTAAACTTATTTAGTGGGTCAGTGGTTTTTGCAAACGTCGTAAATCTCGAAGTGACGCCACAAATTTCAAACGGCAACCCCTCATTCCAGTTCGCCACAAGTTTACATTTGTTATAGTGAATTGTCTGCAACATTGCCAAGTTTTCATAACGTCTCGATTACCAATGCTTTACTTTTTGTATGATTAACAATAAAATGTTATGGTCGCGAAAGAAACTTTATGAACCTGAACTACAGGGTGTTTATAGCTCTTAGTTGGCTCGCCTCCGTGAAAAAAACAAATCACAAATATCGCCAGAGAATCACAAACTTTTATCAGGATTTAAACCCTTGTAATTTCAATTTCAGATGTAATTTCTGATGTCTGGCTGGGCCGACTACCTTTCGTGAATTACATGTGTGGTTGGCCCAACGACACCGTGCAGGTTGGTATCGTTCGACGGCAGGTCATAGACCCCTTCAAGTTACTGCCTAAAAATCTGGAGCCGCTTCATACCATGGTAATATCAATACATCGAATTATTAGGCCTATTATTAATTGGTGTCGGTGTACATACGTCTTACCAACATGAAATACAAATTCAAATTAGGAATATAATAATAATAATAAATGATTCTTCGTTTAATTGTCTTTTTTTTTCTTTCTTTTTCTCGCTCCAGGTGTATTTCCGAGGTGAAGTTTACGAGTGGGGCCTCGGTTTGTTGCGGTCCTACGACCGGGGCACTCTAGGCCGCGATCCCCACGGCTGTCCGGCCCAGTGGTCACTGCACGGTCAGAGCAACTGCACCACCGCGGACATCAAACAGGTGGCTGCCAGCTACCTGTCTCGATACGGGGCGTACCACCTGCTGAATAACAACTGCCACAACTTTTCGGCGAGGCTCTTCGAGAAGTTGCTGAGGGGAGATTGTAGCCTTTTTTGAAGACGCCTGATAAGAGACTAGCGAAAGTGAAGAAAGACAAGTACATGTAACTGTATTAACTAAAGAGAACTTTATTAATTTGACTGATGGAGAAAGACTACCGACCCATCTACAAAAGTGTGTTGTAAGACTATTATTGCTTTATACATTTTGCGTTAGGCTGGAAACGAATGTAACATTCGAGGGTAGTATTTTATAAAAAATATCAGACTACACTGACCGGCTTTTAAAGTTTTGTGTTCGTAGATGCTGGAAAACCATAGGAAAACTACTGTTTTTATAGTTTGGGTCCCTCCCTGACCCTTCTTCAGACATAATGGAACAATGGACGTTGGGGATTTGCGGGTCCCGGACGTTTTTGAAAAACTACAAAATTGATACATAAATACTTGAGACTGTTATTCGAGTGAGATATTTTATACAAGTTGGGTAGTTTCTTTATGTTAACGAATGATAGTACCCTTTAAAGTAAGGAGCCAAAAACAGGTCTATACGATTCACTCGGTTAGGAACCAACATTGTATATCACTAATAAACGATAGCCTAGACTCTACTGATTTAAAAATTGTAAACTTGAAGCTGTTAATTACTCAACAATTTCTGTTAGGTTTTGCTAACGGGATGTAATTAATTAAGCCTACTGATTCACACCGACCTGTCTTGTTTGTGAGCGGTTTAATAAACTAATTTTCACAAAATGTCTATGCGGAAATGATAAATAATGGCATGAGTCACGTCAATTATTGAGTCTGCTGCATGTAACAGACGTGGAACCAAAAAAGTGTCTCTTATAGGAGCGACGGCTGTTATGGAGGGCGCCCTCCCCGACAACTGATTGTCACAAGGTTAGGGATCACTTTGCTTCGTCCCACCGCCTACCGATTGTAGTCTGTTTCCCTGACCAAATAATTCTGACTATTTTCTGATGAATTATTAGTTAGACATCTAGGCCTATACAATTGTCGGGTCAGGGAACCAGACTACCAAACTAGGCGCCTGTGGGAGGGGGGGGGGGGTTTTCTCTGCCACATATCGTGCTTCATATGTAGTGGGAGACGCTAATCGAGTTTCCCCGAATTCTCGGAAGGAACTCGTGAGTCGTGACCCGACTCTTTGACCTTCCACTTGCATGCAGCGCAGCTGAGCCGCGAAACTGGTGACCCTGGTTCACATTTCCCACAAAATCTATCCAATCAGAGCTCAAAGCGCATCAGCGCTCCCCCAGCGCCCAGTTTGGGTGGCGCGGTGGGCAGATGTGATTTTGAGGGGTTTTATTATTTTTATTCCGCAATGCGAGGGCGCTACACTAATAAAACGGTTCTTGTTCTTGTCACAGACTTAGGCCGTTCTCCAAACCGCAGCTTCGTCGTCGTCTTTAGGCTTCATTAAAGCAGTTTAGCAATAGGCTGGAGCGACAGACGGAGCCGAAGCCAGGGGTTTAAAAAACGGCCTTAGAAAGGTTTTCGAAACCTTTGCTTCGTTACGGCTTTGGCTACGCACCGAGTGTCCGGGCGAATATTGTAGCCAAACAAATGACGGCATGCAAGTCGTAATTTGGCCGACGTGTGCAATTTTTGGCCCTTCTGACCTGCCATTCTGATGGCAAAGCGCCCTCTATTTTATGAACTGAAATCGTAACGATTTTTTTCTCAAGTGAAATTGTTCCGCTAGAAATGATTATAGCGCTGAATCTATCCAAACCTAAAACAGCCGCTGGCTTCACCGGCGTACCGTACAGTCACGTATGCAGTACGCGCAGCTGTGCAACGACTCTCACGGCGACTGTTTACGAACCTCAAGATAATCCATCCACTAATTGCTCAATTTGTCTTCTGAGAAAATGTACATTACTTATGAGCGAAAACAAAACAGGTGGCATAGTGACCGTGGGAACACTACCGACACCCCACACAAATGATCGGTAAATGTGAAATTAATGAGATGAGGATTTCTAGCCAATGTTGCGTTTATTCCTCGTGAGGTGTTGTGTAATTTCGTACTGTCTTTAGCTTTCCTAGTCCCACGATGATTAATTATTAAGACAAGATACATGCGTAATAACCGTGTGATCAGTAGTAAGAACATCAACGTACGGTGTGTAACAAGACAGGAATTGTGACCTGTTTGGCCGAATTGGTTCGATTTTCGGAAGAAGGAAGGTTGTACCGTTGTAAAATAATAAACACAACGATAACAGTTGAAAACGATTTTTTTTATTCCTCCATGAATCCCGAAAATCTTCCTAACCCGAAAATAAATAGTGTTCCTTATTATACTTGGAGGCTATTTTACTGTAATATACAACATTGATTCTGCAAAATACCAAAATATTTCTGAAATACCTGACTTGACTTGATTAAAGTCTCAAGCATCCTGTGAAATCATGGCACCTGATGTGGTGTGCCGTCTTTTTCAAAAAAAGTATCAATTTCCAACGATGACTTACTAAATTTACAAAATTTAGATCATCCAAATTTAGTTTACAATCAGTTTTACAACCGCCAGGAGCAAGCCAGTTCGTCTGGTTCCCTGAAGTTACGATTTCCCCGACCTCGCGATTTTTCGACCTCTTTAAATGATCAATTTTTGGCATGACCATTAAACGTCAGACATGTCATAGTCAGTGTAGAATATATTTTTTATAAAATACTAACCCCTAAATTCTTCCATTTCAGAAAAACATAGTAAACGCAAATTTTGCATAAATATTATTAACATAAAGGTTATATCGTGACGCCGCTTGTCATACTAGCCTCACAAATAAATTATACCGCTGACAAAAATTCTCTACAAATTGGAATTAATGACCTTTTGCTTGACTTGTTACCATGGAAATAAGAGATGGATACGTACCATGTGATGGGAAGTGAAAGGGCTTGGCAATTATTGAGTCTATAATGCTATAGTGTTTGAGCTGCAATATTTGTGAAGTAATAGTGAGCTGAATTGGAAAAAAATATGTTTTTTTAGTGCCGTTTTTTGGTTTTTTATAAAATGGTGAAAACCTGTTCTATACAAAAGGCTACTCCACGTGACATAACTAGTTTATTTTTACATCATTGTGGGGTGTTTGGTGGTACATACAAGGTAGGTTTTTATAATAAACCGAAACATGTTTTTTATGATTTTAGACATTAATTTTATGATAATGATTAGGTAGACTTAATTTTTGTAATCACGAAAGTGTCAATCCACGTGTCCATCCCAACGGAATGACGCGGGATTTGTGAAGCGTGGGAAACCACGTAGCCAGCCGTGGACTAATAAAGTATATTATGCAGGTGTGCGGTGACTGTATTACGAAGATTAAAGTCACTCATTAATAATGGCCCCTGTAATATCGCTGATTCCCTGGTCGCTCGCGGGCCTCGTAAACACTGCACGACTTATAATAACAGGCTACAATTGCTGCACTGTATAATAGCATAAGCAAATGAAATATAGATGATGGCACATCTGTTTACTTGCGGCATGGAAGCTAATTACAAAGATACTAAACGAAGCTTATCGATTAAAGTGTATGCACTCCTACTCTCCTAAAAAGTCTACGCAAAACCAAAACAAAATACACAAATATTAAGATTTTTTTGCCCGAATGTGCTTGTATTTAATTCGTCAATTACTTTCCTAGTTTATAGGTGAGTTTGTATCTGCATTCATGTAGAACCATAGAGGACAATAGGGTCCACAATATTGACAGGAAGTCCACGATGGAAATTCGTGTGCAAAACATAAAGAGGCCTTAAAAACAGAGGAACAATAGGTGTCCACGATGGAAGGTGTTTACATAAATAGTGTGTGGGTGGATGTGCGTGTTTATTGGTTTGTCATGTTCATACTGCTCAGTGAAGAAAAGGGGCGCAACAATGAGAACAATGTAATTAACATAGAGCTAACACTTGTTGGGGTGTCAGGTGGCCTTGGTTCGATCCCTCCCCTGGTCCACATACTTATTGGGGTGTCAGGTGGCCGTGGTTCGATCCCTCCCCTGGTCCACATACTTATTGGGGTGTCGGGTGGCTGTGGTTCGATTCCTCCCCTGGTCCACACACTTATTGGGGTGTCAGGTGGCCGTGGTTCGATCCCTCCCCTGGTCCACGTACTTATTGGGTTGTCAGGTGGCCTTGGTTCGATTCCTCCCCTGGTCCACATACTTATTGGGGTGTCAGGTGGCCTTGGTTCGATTCCTCCCCTGGTCCACACGTGTATTAGGTTTTCAGTCCCTGCCTGATTCCGTGGGTTTCCCTACCATAGTACTGTGTTCTGGGGTCTTCCCCTTTATCTCATTGTCCTCGGGTTTCTTCTGGTTTTCGGGCTATGATTTGACACTTTTGAGAAATATTATAATTATCTAAAGCATGGAGACAACGAACAAGGGGTAGATCGTTCGAAACTCATTTGAAATTCGTACCAGTGATTAGAGAACACGCCCGCCTTGTGTCTTTAATTTATTCACATATTCATACTATTCCTTATTTACTGCTACCGTACGGTGGCTAATGCTGTAACCAGCTGTTTGCATTTAAAATAAAGCAAAAATGAATACAAAATACAATTAAAATAAATTCAATCATTATATAAGTAATAAATTAATTAAATTTCATTTTATTACCTCCCTGTTAGTACTTTTAACTTTCATATTTCAATTAAAGGTTTCCCGTGATAAGAATACTAGTACTTCATAGTTTTGTAACAACCGTTCGCTGTTTACAAGTACCGTGGAAGCCATTGCTGTTATACACTTTATCTGTGAAGATTTTATTGAAGTTTGATCATAATGTTTTTTTTCACTGTAATACAACGCGGGGGTTCTGTATGCATGTACACAGTTTGCGTGATTCAACCCATTCATTTGCGTTACTTACGGGGCAATACTATATACAATATAACTCTTTACCGGTCTATATATACACCAAGTTGGATTGTCAATCAGTCAGTGTACAGTGACTCGGCGTGATATGGGAAAGATGGCATCCTACCTCTTATCCATACCCCCACACTCCAGACTATATTGTTACCTAACGCATCCTCCTATAGATATCTGAACAGAATATCTGAGATTCCAGAAACGCAATTAATGACCAACCAACACAAAAGTGAACATTCTCTCTGCCCCACCCTGCTTCAGGGTAACTCGGACTGTCTAGTCATTTTGGACGAACAAAAACATTTATTCAGGCTCGTATTAATGGTATAATCTTTAAAATGAATGGCGTAATCTTCACGACATTCAAATGAGGAATCGACTGCTTCAAAGCATCTGGTAAACATCGCGTAAGACACCGGATTACTTTTAATAGATTTATCTGAATAATCATGATTTTAACAGAATAATTTAACGGTCACATTGGTCCGTAGTTTTACTAATTAATAGCTCTGTTCTTTTATTGTTAAACAAAGTTATTCCCATTCATCATAAATATTTTATTTGTGTATGATTATTCTCTTGTTTTCATTGTAGATAGCAGATTTAAATCTAAGAGTATACAGTATATTTTGCTGTACTATACGACAGATTTTGAAATTACAGATGTTTTTGTAAATTATATTTATTGAACCATTCGTTTTTTAACAAATATGCAGTTTTTATCTTTTATCTAAAATGAACGGAACGATTTATGCAGCAGTATTTTGAATACATTAATATTTCTGCATTAATAACGAATTTAGGAATATATCTATTTAAATATGTTGTAATAGTATGGTGAAGCAGCATGCAATTTTTGAACTCAATTATTTTTCTTCAAAATATTGTTTCTATTTCAGAGACTTCAATGAACTTCGATTCATTAAATTTATTTCATATTGCCAAACATTAATTAACCCCAACCCCTTGATTGATTTACTATAAACCCTCATCACTAATATTTCCAACATCGTTATGATAAACTCCACACCCAAACTTTCGAACTCTGATGAAGGTGGTAGGCCTATATAATCACAATCGGTTAACTAGTGCGACTGCGGTACCTTTTCCAACTGATTATAATAAAACATGCAGTTGGATTTTGAGGGGTTATTATGGATGGTCAGGTGGTTTTGTTTATAGCTGGAAACCTTTCGTCAGTGTCCGCGGTGAACGACGCCAAATAAAACCAGATTTTGAGAATTGTGAACGGGATAAAATACAATCTGACAGAATTATTTACAAGTCACTATTGGGACTACGCAGCAGAATTACATTCCCCCCAAAATGGAGCTCTTAAAACGTCTGAGACGATGTACGGCGATGAATCTTTACTGACTGTGCCTTGAAGAGAACTTCTTTCCAATCTCGCATTACTTTAGTTCTCTTACTATTTTTCACCGAGTACTCACTGCCCAGGAGCAACTGTCGTGTGTATTTGTTTCTCCCCAAACTGTCTTGAAACTAATGACAACGAACGCGCTCTTTTCTTATTTATCGTCAGTGGTTGTTATCTTTCGGGGTATTTTTTCGGCGCAGGAATCGCATCCTGAGGCGTCTAACAACTGATTTATTTCGTCCGCGTTATGAGACGGAGAGGTTTAATGACAGGGATCGCTCCGTGTCAAGCCCCGCGTGTTTCTATGTGTTGGTTGTTGTGCAAGAATTCGCTCACGGTATATTCTTCAGCATTGGGTACTATTATTATTGATCTGATAAATCATTCACCTTACAAAGTTAGATTTGTTGGGTGTGCACAAAAACACACAAATAAACGCCAACCTGACTCGGGGTAATACAAATTATAAGACATAAACAAAACTGAATTAATATGAAATACCTTACTTGACTATAAGTAAATAATAGTCTTAAGCATCCTGTGAAATCACGGCACCTGGTGTGCTGTCATTTTTAAGAAAAGTTGAATTTCTGGATTAATTTCCAACTCGCCGACTATCGTCGGAAAAGCCAGATTGTTTTCTAGTATTGCCCCAATTTACTAAATTAGTCCACATTTTGTTTGCAGTCGGTTACACATCTGTGAATGGGTGTGAATTTTTGTTTTTTTGTCGTAAGCCATACAGTTGATCTGATTCGTCAATACAGTTTAAAAAGCACAGCCAATGGTCGTTCAGGTCTCAGCGGAGCAATGTCTGTATTCAACCTTCTTCCTCGGCACGATTCGTCATCGGAGTAAACGCTAATACAAGTGGATGCCGCGCCGCAGAAAGCATGCAGCGCACGCCGCGTCGTAAGCACGGAGCTAGCCCCGCACTCGCTCTCTCCCCAACAGGAAACGCCGAACCTGTGCCGTGCAGCGCTTCAGATGGATGGCCCGCCGACTTCTATTCATTATCTTGTCATATTTACCCTGGGGCACTGCACACCTGCATGTTGGCGAAATGAAGGCAACCAAAAAAAAACCATAAAAAAACGTGTGTTTTTTGTAGACGCAATCGCTCAATAAAACGCCCGAGCCCCACTCGCGCCATCCAACAGAAAGCTCCGGTAAAACCGTTTGGAATTCGAGCCGGGGCTGCGTAATTACATTTTCTTCTTTAATCAAAAATATTAGATTCGTACTCTTGAATGCCTTGTCTATCTCTTTGCTTCCTCTTTTGTTCCCCTTCTCTCTTTGAGTCATTCGTGCTCGTGGATGATTCTGCTAGCGGGGTTTGCAGGTCGACTTCCACGGTAATTACTCGGGGGGTAGGGCTTCGATTCCCGCGGCGAGGGGCCGGGGGCCGCGGGAGAGTGAAGAGGAAAAAGACTGCATTAGGCCGCATCCGGCTCTGATGCACGTGTTCGTGCTCGGACTAACACAAGATCTTTCTCGTTTCTCCTATCTCACGCGACTTGCATCCACTTACCTTCCCTTTTTATAAATTCCAAGAAGATGGATCGAAAAGATGCGTGCTTTTATGCCGTTACCATAGTAACTGTAGTTACCGTGTATTTTTCGCACTGTAAGTCCAATGGTTCGCTGTGTTTAGATTGGGTCGATGCGCTTGTAAATTGCATGAGTATTATAATCGCTTTAGAACATTCTAGTTCTTAATTTTTTTCTCGAAAGGTTGTCTTTGTATTTGATTTTGTAAATTGCTTGAATTCTATCATGTCTTTAGAATATTATAGTTTCGACTACAATATTGAAAAATACAATAATAAATACTGATATAATTTACCAATAGTCCTCATGCCAGCCTTGACTTGTTTACCCTGAGAAAATGTCAAATTCGCGTTTTTTTCTGAGGGAAATTTCATCTGCTTTCATAGCTACTGAGTAAAATAATTGTGTGTCTATTTATTTAGCTAATGATTGATGTGCGGAATAATACGATCAGCATCGATGTTTAGTGTTCGCAGACCTTTGGGATTATCGCAGACGATCTGTAATAAACGCAACCATCGTAAACATTCTGCACGGATTTTAAAGATGTCTCTTTTATGATTGTGGTAAAGGCGCCCGTGAACTGCTTGTTGGGAATAAGATGGCCACGCGCTACTTGTGTACCGTCTGATAATGATAGCCATCAAATTAAATCTTATTATACCGTCTTTTATTTTCTGTTTAATTTTGGAGGTAATGCAATGACTTTTTGGAGAAATGTTAATCCAAAGATGACCACCCCTAAAATTAGTTATGAAGCCCACCGCCATTTTGAAAAAATGATGCCTACGCTTTATTGTAAAACATAGCAAGTTTAGGGCCCAAATTCATCCGGATTTCACAGTAATATAGCTGACAGTCTTGTCCATCTTATTTTTTTTCACAAATCCTCAACTATGACCCACAAAATGCTTTAGTATAGCGGCGATTTTGAGTGCATGCAAATCGTGATTTGGCCGACAGAGGCAATTTTGTCGACGCAGGTTGCAGTGCTGTGCTTATACCAGCGATTGAGTCTAGACCGCCAGCGCTGTTGTATGCTCAAGGTGAATTGAAAGAGAAAAGAAGCTTTAATTTCGTTACTTCATAAAAAGAAAAAAGTCGAGATGAGAATAATGATAAATTGTTGATTGACTATACCACACCCAGAGATGCAAGTATGCCGCACACGTTCAGACAAAGAGCTACCGTTCTTGAGTCACAGGGCGCAGCCACTCTAACGCCCGACAAGCCGAAGCTACAGCCGGCTCAACACACGCTCCTAAAAGCCCCCAGCCACGCGCAGCAAACGGCTACATAATACAAAGTCACTTTAATTGGCTCGGGGTTAATAAGGTATTAATTGTTTGTGGTAAATTGACTTAAAGGCAAAAAACCCGCTTCATTTGGACGTTTCATCGTATTGGCCCCATGCCCCCTTGAAATGATGATTGTTCCCCAGTCGCTAGTCCCTGTGAATTGGTCTAGTATATGGGCGAGTCGTACCGTACAGTGAGCGTGTGGCAGCATTTCTTACGCCAGTTGGTTCTGAAAAGATCGGCGGTGAAAATCAAGGAGGACGCGGCAAGTCCATGAACTGACTCCTCTCTCACCCCCAGCTGAAAACCCCCTGCATCCTCATTCAATTCAGTTCCTAACACCCGACTCTTTCCCAACCCATGTCCGGTGCCGATGTTGTTTCTTAAACAAAAGCCAGTCGGCTAGGAGGGGAGGGGAAATATGCGCGATTAGTTCATAAGAAGAAGAGAAAGGATTCTCTGCAAGTGCGTACGTGGATGGGCGAGTGCGCTGACAATGGCCACGCGTTTGGACATGTGCGCGTTGAACCGGTGTTGCAGCGTTGGAATTTTCACATCGTTTCACAACAATAAAAACAAAAGTTTCATAGTAAAAAACACAAAGAGGCCTATATTACATTTTGTACCGCTGTGTGTATGTAAACTTGTTGAGATATATACAGATGTCAACTTATGACGAATGGTGCCCTGGACAAATGAGAAATGTTAGAAAAACGGAAAATGGAATAGGCCTCGTACTCCGCGTAGAAAAGACGAGCAATTCGAAAATTATCCGTGCTGTTTAAGTACAAGAAAAGTGGGCTTGGTTATTGATTTTACTAAAATTCGAAAATGAAAATGTTTAATAGAAATCACGAAATGAAATAATGTATCACAGAAATAATAAAGCATTGAGAAAGGATAAACATTTTTAATGTAAAGAGGTACGTAGAATCTTCTTTGTACTAATTGGTGATAGGTTTGGTTATAAGTCTAATTGATGGTACACGTATCAATGTTAATGAAAATTGATGGATATCTTGGAGGGAAATAAAAGATATAACGTTACACTTGTTTATGATGATTGGGAGGCTATTTATACACTCGGTGACTATTATATTGGTTGTGACAAAATGGAAATATTGACGATTTGTGAAGATGATAGTGATATGCTTATGAATGTATGCACTGAAATGATGATGTTACTTTATCAAGTAAATAGTGGATACAACGAAGATGTATCTGGATTCTTGAAAATAGAAGAAATAAAAACGATCCCGAATAGATAAAGATGATAGTAACTGATAATGAATTAGAAAACAAACAAGAAAGGAATGTAACAAAACAAACACAAGAAGGTAAAACCAAGGTTTCTAATGTTTAGAATTCGTGAAGATGAGATGAAAACAAACTAGCAGATTTTATCATAATGAATTATTAAATGCTAAGAATCGCTGCATTTGGTGGAGAGAATTTGTGAGACATCGGGCGACAACAAAGCTTGCAGACAAAAAGCGTGTGTGATTTTGATAAATTATGCAGCCATTCCGTGTAATGAAAGTGTGTATAGGAGAATACTAAACTATGAAGTTTACAAGATGAGAAATGATTGACTAACAAAAATGGCGCGAGTGTGAAATATTCAGACGCGAGAAGAATAAAACGGTCGGGAAGAAAGCTTAAAATAACATCAATTTGACAGGATATTTTATTCATGGCTTATCACATGATTTACTCTCTAATGGCAATCTTCGTCGTGTTGAAAATACAAAAAAAAATGAATAAATCTAAGCTCCTTGTGACACTGCAAAAGAAAATCGTCTGTTCTAACAATTATGCAAATGTTACACGGTACAGTGATTTTCCCAGCTTCGACCGTTCCCAGCGCGCGCGTATAGGACGTACATTGCTAATATATCCGGAGGCCAAATTCGGTTCGATTCTCAAAAGTCAATCAACTCGAAGAATCGATACTACTTGTTTCATACTCGGCTGGACGTACACATACTAACTAAAGTCATTTCATATCGATTTTTCTTTCCTTTTCCTCCGAGCGTGGGATGAAACATACTTTGCGATAAAATCAAGGCACAATTTTGTAGTGTGAGTTCTTGTCACCGATTTTTTTTTTAAATGATGATTTTGTTATCGGGTCAAAACTATTGATAACATTGTTTCAATGTTGTTTATCATCTTAGGTTTCGACTATAACATGTGAAATGTACCGAGAAATAATGAATTTCATAATTTGTTATTACAAATGAAATCACACTCGAGGGAATATTAAACATTCATACAATTCTCCCAATAGCTTCTCCGTATAGTCATTGGCTTACACTCACAAAAGCTAATCGTTTCTACTTGTTTTTTTTCTCAAATGGAAAGCAAAACATAGATGTACATGTTTCCATGACGCGAGATTCGTTTTAATGATGTTGTGGTCCCCCCCCCCCTAAAAAAAGGGAATAAACCTCATTCCCAGCGTCTTCTTATAAACTCATTAAATCGCTTTTTGTTTCACCCGAAGCACAATCGCCGGCTTTTTCAAAAGGCTGCGTATATTTTTATTTTGGCCGGCTCATATCGATTTTATCTGGGAGGGAAATCACCCACTCTTACAGCTATGACCGGATCGGCTAATAAGATATCTCTATACGATGAGATACGAGCGGAATAATGCCAGGGGCAGAACACGTGCGCTTATACGAATGACCGAGGAATAGAGAAGTAGAGTTTGCGCCTTGGAACCATTTTGAAGGGGCACAATACGTCACCTGATTCACACTCGCGTGTCGTGAGAGGGAGTTTCTCAATTCCACAGTTACTATTTGATTATTTAAGGAATACAAAAGGCAGATTGAAATTTGTTTGTTTTTGGTCATGATTCAACGTCATCGTGGTAACATCTTGCAGCTTGTATAAAGACTTGAAAGGATATTACCGTAATTGTTAAGTATGGATGTTTCTGGTTTGTGTCGGAATGTTTCAGCGGCATTTGAACAAAATTGTCTTGCTGTTATTCAAAATGGTGAAATTAAAAGTAGGAATTAAAATGGTGTTGTGAAGGATTGGAGTGCCGCGCCCCTTTTTGGCGAGTGTTCTATTCACTTTTGGTTTCCTCCTTGGCAGCCCTTCACAGTTCTTGTCCTGTCGTGTTATTCTTGTTCTTTTAATTGTAAGTATACTTTTGCTTTGTATTGTTATTTGTATTTGTGTAAAATGCCTGAATAAAGAAATAATAATAATAATAGACCCACAAGAGTAGTATTATTGTGTATAATTATGCCATGTTCATCAGTAATTTAGGAAGCTTTTCATATATAATATCAGGATAATACGGTGTATGTAAGGAAAGCAACCAGAAAGTAGAGACATTTCAAGTTGGTTGTAGTGCAGTGAAGTAGTCTGCATTATGCACAACCATTCAGACACACCTGTATTGAATAAAACATGCGCTAGGCTAACGTCGCGCAAAATATCATTCCCAAAATACACGAGCGCTCCCGGCAAAGCAACCTCCGTTCTCTCAACGAGGTCTATGTTGGCATGACAACCACGTCGGAGTAAAATAGGAGAGAATGAGACGAGAGGGGGGGGGGGGGGGGGGGGGGGGGGGGAGGGCAAGAAGGCACAGAGAGACGGGATCTATTGTCGACTTATACAAACAAGTCCCTGATAGAGAATCTTAAGCCTATGTCTTCGCCCCGAGATGAAATCTTGCTAAAGGAGGATTGGGTCGCGTGCGTCAGTCGCGGCCGGGGGGATTCTGCGAGTGCTATTTAGCCGTGCATTTTGGCCGTTATTTTACGGTCGTTGAAATGAGATGGGCTCGTTGTTAGCTTCTTGCCGCGGGCCACGAGATCTCGCGTGGCTTACACAATGCAGAAAAGACTCAAATATGTATACATTTCTCTTCAATAAGTCTGTTAGGAGGGTCAGTTTGACAACATTATATGAAAATGTCACCTAGGAGTGTGAAATCTATATGATATTAAAGCCTGGATCTTAAAGACAAGTTTGAGTATCTTTTATATCTGTAACTTTACCGCATATATAACTGTATTTTATGATAGTGTTTATTTTGGGCCGTTTCTCGTAATATTTCTACTGTGATTTGTAGCATCGGTAGGCCTAAATGACTTGGCGTGTGGCCGAATCCCGCCAATACTGGCGATAAAAACCTTACGTTATTTACAAAATACTCAAACTCAAACAAAATATCTACATGTTGGAAAAGAACCGTTTCTCTGTGTGCACTGTAATATGGCATGCATGGGTACGTGTACCAACGTCTTCCCGTCAAATACATTTCTTATCAGGAATTGCATCTATGTTTTTGTCATTCAATCCCTACCGCAAGTTTACGGTGACCGTACATTTTACGGGAATTCGTTGGTACCCATGGTTGCCAGGTAATTTCCCGTAATTCGTACTGGAATTTTTTAGGGAAATGTTACTGTGTATATCTATATGTTTCATGTAAACGTGCGAGTTGTGTCATCACGTTCTTCGCAAGATACAATATTCAGATGATATCTTGTCGATGAGCAAACCTATACTTACTTCACCAGTGAATACCTTCCAGTTTCTCTCAAAAAGATATCCCACAGAATAAGTTGTCGGTGCATGGAATTCATAAGTTCATAATTGATAATGTAATTATAACCTCACTTCGGCAGGCACTGAATCATTTCTCATTTTGTTTCCATGGACGAGAGACATCGTACATTTTAATGAAACATTTCAGTGTTGTCATTATGTTTCTTTATTATAACATGTACACACAACAAAAACATTATTTATGAAATCATTGAGAGTCTGCATGCAGGCAGCGCGGTGTATAAATGATTATTCTCTGCTGTTAGGTACATGTTTTAATTCGATGCCGGCGTTCCGATGTCCAGCATATGCAAAATCGCCCAACCGCAATTTAGCGCCCGCGGCGGCCGAGAAATGTCCTCATTTCTCGGCAATTTGATTGGTAAACAGCGCGCGCGCGCGTCTAAATGTGCGCTAATAGAGAAGCGGCAATCTCTATAGTTTGTGAGTCACTTCTTTTCTTTTCGTTGGGAGTTCTTTCCGTGTTCGCTTGAGTGGAGGTTAATCGATCGGATGAAAGTCAAAGGGCCTGAGGATGGAGGAGGAGAGAGAAGGGGGGGGGGGGGGGGGGGCTGTCCTGGGTGGACTGACAAAGATCGATGCATGAAATCAAGGTGGGAAAGATGGCGACTGCTCAATACGAGATACTAGAGCGTCAAGAATGTTCGGGTTCCAAGGAAATGTTTTGTGCCACTTGAAGGATGTAAATTAAAGTATGCGCAGTTGCTATTTGTGGTTTTAAATATACCTTCGATTGATATTTGTTATTTAATAATAATAATTATATTAATAATAATTAATAATTCGTAAGGTAATCACCCTTACTCGCATGGTACATAAGCAGCCGCCATATAGGACCTTATGCATGTCTGACTACGGAGCACAGCCAAAGAGTGATTTTGCTTACAATTATGATCCCTGTTCACCAGGAACGAGACAATTTGCAGCAACATGTACCCATTACAACTCCTGATTGGAGAGAGGCAATTATAGTCAGTATTGAGTGATCTTACTCAAGAACACAAGCACCGTGTTCCCTTCAGGATCATAAGAATCGAACACACAAAACATTGGACCACAGCGCCCCTATATTTCTCACTTATTGTTATAGACGACTGGTGAATTTAGAAATTCACGTTTAGGCCCTACATACAAATAATTGTAATGCTTTTATAAATCGCTGCATTCAGCCTGCCTATATTTTGACGTTTGCACCTTGCATGTAATTATCGCAGGCATTCGCGAAAGATTAAAACTAGACGAATAATATAGTCGGACCTTTTATATAAACAAAACTAAAAATGAATCTAATAACTACAAGATAATATATAAAAAACCTCTATGAATGACTAAACAAATTTGACTGCAATGAAATGGAATTATCGGTAATAAATCACGCGTCTCTTATACTCCAGCGTTGCTAGGATTGTGAATCGCTCGACGGCTCTTGTTTCATTTATTCTTCGTCGGTTCCAAATTCCTTCTCTCACACTTCGCCTTTCATCCCGTCCTCTTCCCCTTCTCCTTGCCTCCTGAAATTAAGAGCACGTTCTTGGTAATAATTCCAAGCAATTAATAATTCTCAGACCAAAGCACAGCCTATTATTTTGTCTTGTCTATATACCCTGGTCGTTCGTTATAAATCTAAGAAATGAGACTATAGCGACTTATTAGCCAGCGCTCCCGGCCCTCCACACCGTCAATATTGACACAACCGTTCCATTAAAATTGCAATAAAATCTTAATGACTAATGAGTCATTATTGATCGTGAGACAAAAACAACACAAATACAGTATATTATTAAATGCAGTATATCTCTGCAAGTCTGCGAGTCTTTAGGGGGAACTAAACACTTGATTTAGGTGCAAATTAGACGTGGATGGTAAGATGATAATGAGAACACCTGCAAGACATTGATATGTGGGGTGTGTTGACTTAAGAAGTCCGTGAGAGGATAGCAAACAACGGCCAGAGATGATGAGGGATTCGATGTCGTCGAATATTAGATATGGTGATTCCTGGCTGTACTGTCCCCTTCTGAATTGATGTAATTAGGACAAGGGTGGAAATCGGGCAACTTACAAAGGACAAGACGTGGATTTATTTCTCGAGAAAATTACCGCTCATGGCTCTTGTAAGATATTCTTGCACGATGGATTTACAGTTAAATAGTTTGTAATATTTTCAATATTTTTATTTGCTTATATATTTATGTATACAAAATAATAGGTTGGAAGATTATTTTGTTTGGAAATAAAACAATATTCGATAGGTTAAATTTGCTTCATAAGTATAGAAAACATGATCTTTACTGTCCTATATTTGTATGTGTTGTTTGGGTTTGGTGATCAAAAGTTATGTCAAATTTACTAAAGCGTGTAAATGTAGGCTTACCAGAGAGTATGTTGGAATGGAATTCTCTTTTCATTTACTTTGCTGCAAATTAGACCACGTGAACAACTAAACATATTATTTCTTTAAACTGGCTATATGTGTGGATGTACGATAAGTGTCTTAATGAGATTGGGGAAACATCGTGTTGAGAAATAATCCATATTTTAGTGTAGAAAATAGTAGCTCGTGTTTTTAATATTTGTGGGTTCTCTAAATGTATTATTTGTTTCATTGTTACTGAAATCCCTTGTAGAAAAAATACTGAAGAGAAATAATAACTTCATCGCTTTGCTGAGAATCTTGGGCTGCCAGGCTGTCGAATTCTTGTTATTTCCAACAACAGTTTCTCTTGTGTTTTTTTATTCTGCAAACCTTTTGTAAGACTGGACTTCCCCTCCCTTCCTTTTGCCTCAACCGTCTTTTGAGTGGTACACATGTGTTGTTTCCCCACTCCTGTGAAGCTCTCTGTTCTTCTCTCAGCAGCATGCATGACTCTGATATTTCCCCATACCCATTTCTTCTAGATTCCTCCCGAGAACCGTGTCTCTCTAATCCTTTCTCCTCGTATTTTCATAGGGATTTCATCTTCTGCGGTTTATCTCCGTTGTTCCTCATCCTAGCCGCGTGGCAATCTCATTTGGTGCTCGTCATATCTTTCTCACTTTTCCCCACCCCCGTCTCAGATCAAATTTCCTGCCCGACAAAAGACGTCCAACAATGCCTGGCAATTTTGCAGTGAGTTTCCTATACAGTCGCGAGCGAGAGTCCAATACTATGAGAGAGGAAGTTTCATTGTTGTCCGTCACAATGCTTCACAATCCTCGCCCAGCAGAACAAAGGGACGCACTTTAATTGTGTGTCGTGTCACTTCAATATTGTAGAGGTAATATCTTCATAAACGTCCAAGCTCTCTCCCTGCGCGGTCCGCGCACCACGAGCAAAGGCCAACCAATCTCAATTGATTTTAATCGGCATCCAAATTAAAGTAGCGGCCGCGCACGCAAGTCGATACGCCTAAAACTGCCCAACACAAAATCTAGGTAAACGGTAGGGGTTTTTTCCCGCTAATTTTATAAAATATTTTGACAGATGTCTAGAAAATTGATTGAAACATCTCTTAGAGTTAATGCCTTGCTCTTTTTTCATTTTTTTCTTCGGTTGTCTCGGCTGCGTGATTTACTATAATGTGATCGTCTAAGCTTTAGTTTCAGAGAGAAAACCTGGTGAAGAAAAATAGCACCGGACTGAATGTCTAAATCATCCCCGACAGAGATATTTGATACATTAAAACCAGGCAAAAAAAACCAGAACAGAAATTATAGCTAAAAAATACAGTAATGGAAGACAAGATGTTTATTCTTTCCTTAATGAGAAGAGACAGCGACAAAGGAGGAGTATAGCTGTCATGGAAGACTCGCACGACAAATTGTAATCTTGGAAATGGGAAATTCAGCCGATGTGTTTATCGGGCTAGTGCAAATAAACAAAACAGACCGAGGCAAATGTCGGTCATTATAGAAACATGCTGCCGTTCTGTTCCCGTATTAATCACTCGCGATATGGGTCATGAAAAGAGATGAGAAATTGGCTTGTGAACGAGTCGCGGGTAGCCGGCTGCCAATGTCTCAGGAGACGTTCACATTAAGGATTACGCAAAGTGATGATACACGACTCGTATCGTCAGGCCACACACTGCAGTTATTTCCCACCTTCATGGTTAAACTAGACCACATGAGCCCGGTGACAAAATATGCCAACTCCAGATATTCAGAAGAAATATACTCGCACACTTATTTATGGGTTAAACAGTTTTCCCCAGATTCAAAACGGATGACGCATAAACACGTCACGAGCAAGGCCGGAAATGTCTGTCAGCAGCGAACAAGACCAGAAATTCGTGGGTTTGTTTCCCGGTACCATCGGCCTGAACCCGCCTCGGATCGAGTTTCGTTAAAGTAACCCCGCGCCTCGGCTCGGTGATGTTAAAATAATCCAGGCGCGAACTAGTCAATGATTGTTGGGAAAAATTCAATCCAAAAAATTATCACCCCTAAAAAATAGTTCTAAAGCCCGTCTCCATTTTGAAAAATGATGTAGGCCTAGTACATGTGCTCCATTTCACACTATGGCGCTTTATTGCAACACTATATATACAACATTTATAGGGTCAATCCAGTCTTTTTTTGTTTGTTTACAGAAACACAGCCTGGTCGTCATGTGCACGGCTTCCATCTTTCTTTATTTTTAAACCCCTAAGCCTGCAAAATGTTCTCATAACAGATAATCTGAGAGCGTGTAAATTGTGCTTCGACCAGCGTACGCAATTCGGGCCTTTTTCTGTGTGCAATATTCAAGATACAGACTGCATCGTCTTAAAATCTCCGTAATTGCTGAATGTTCTGAGATGTGATTTGCGTTTCTGTGTTTCTGCCTTCCTTCAAGTTGCTCTCTTCATTCTGTCTGCCAAGCTGTTAATTGTATAACTCAGTTACACAATATGATCACCTTGGTTTGCCACATTCGTAGCCAATCACATTTATTTGCAATCGTCCTTTCCCGCCACCTTTCTCTCTCTAGTCATATTGACAACCTCGTTCGACCCAAACCCTCAGCCTCTCGACTCAACTCAACAACAATGCTATCTTCGTGAGAGTGTCTAGATGTAATTACCGAACGTCGTTAACTGCGAGGGAACAATTTTACAGATTGAATATTCCAGGACAAATTAATTCCCTGCGACCCCCCGCTCGGCTTGGCAATCACGAAGCGTTTAGATGGAGCTGCTTCAATTTCTCAAGAGGCGAAAGAGGAAGAAGACAAAATAAAATAACGGTGTCATCATCATTATCGTCGTCATCATTATGAGAATCAAAATGTGCTCTTGAAATGCCAGAGGGGTTACAACTATCAGGGAAAACGACAACATATTTGTGCGATGGCCCTATATTCGTACATGTATTACGAAACTGTGTTGGAGACATGATGATTTTCCTTATTTCTCACTTCATCTAACTCTCATGTACGACTTATATTTCGTACGTACGAATGATGTGTAGTACGTACGACTTATATCTCGTACGTATGACTTATATCTTGTACGTACGACTATTATATCTCGTACGTACGACTTATGAATTCCAAGTCAAGTCAAGTCAAGTCATCTAATTTTAATCACCTAATAAACGGTCGGTAGTAGCCATATACAAAGATGGCGGATAAACTTAATTGTGCACCTGTTACTAAATGAAGTACTTCCATGACATACTCTGGGTGCCACCATGCTTGTATCGTCAAAGACACAATTCGCCCAAATCTGTCCCCTATCTGCTCCAATAAGCATAACAAGTTAGAGTACACACTGCTAGGAAGACGTGGCGGTTTTCTTGAGTCGGAGAGGTTGTGGCTGGACGCTGGATGAAGATCGGGATGAAGATCGGGATGAAGATGATGATGATGATGATGATGATGAGGGATAAGATGGGAGAGGAGAGTTTGATGACAGAGAAGATGATACGCCTGGTTGCCAGCAAAATTAAACCCGACTCCTGCAAACGGCAGACATCGGCCTTCGCTCAATGTCTTCATTTAGAGCTCAATTATTGTGTACTTCGTAAATATGACTGGATAATGATAATCAGCTTGACGTCTATGTTTTAGTTTGTAGAAAAACTTGATTCTCATAAAGTTACCCGTTGACTGACGCCAAATTGATTGGATACACTCGATTTGTATAACATTTCTCCTTGACTTGTCGATAATCGTTGGTGGTAGTTTGTGGAGTATTCAGTTTATCGTACTGTTACAACATGTAGTTGGCTACATTCGTTGAAGTTAATAATAGTTTGTGGATAAACTCGATTTTCGTAAAATTATAGTTGACTTTAATGTACAGTCATTTGTTTCTATTAGTTTGTAGACATGATTCTCATACAATTTCTCCTTAACTTGTCGATAATCTTTAGTGATAGTTTGTTGATAATCTCCATTCTTGTGGCTTAATTCGAGTCTCATATTTGAATTATTGGCATTTGTTGCTTAGTTTGTCGATAAATTTGATTGTCAACAAATTATAAATGGGCATTTGTTGATGTTAGTCTGTGGATAAACTCGATTCTCAAATAATTACTGGCAACTAGAGAATCATCATTGGTTGATGTTGCGGTTTGAAGTGATAAATTCGTTGTAATGTTGTTGATGCACGACCGTAATTATGTTGACAAATCTGTGATGATATCCGTGCAAATATATTTTTCATGGTATACTTTGATTGTGCTAAATTCCCGGCTTGTATGAAAAGCACAACCCCATCGCATAGTATGCCGTACTTAGCACCAGAACGGCAATTTGGAGGTCGCTGGTTAAGTTATTCTTTGTTTAAATCTAGATATACAGAATTACAGATGTCAGTATCTGGTGCCAGCGAACCCTCTCCCTGGCTAAATTTACACGCAATGGTATTCAGTATTTATTTGTTATTCGAAACTGGACCATCAATGTAGACGCGTTGACGCTAACGTCTGCTAACTGCCATCGCACTCCTAACGAAATGTCAAATTTATTATTGTATTATTTTAAGCGAACTCCAGCGGAGGACCGAGTGCTAACAAAAATTATCAACATTTCTGTCTTTTGAGGGAGAAAGGCGTGTTTATTGTGATAGTGCGTCGGTAAGAGTCATTTGCACTCTTTACGTAGCGCCATTGATTTATTAATATGGCGTCAAAGGTCAAGTCTAATGTGACGACGACCGTTACATGCTCATAAATTTGCCATTTGGCAGTTGCAGGAGTTTCAATATCGGTTGCCGACTCCTTGTAATATCGAATTTGTATTGATAAAAGTAATACTTGATAATTGCTAATTTTAGGTTAGACTTTAGAAACCCTTGGAGTATAGGGAAGGAGTAACCCTGATAAACCTTAATCAATAAGGGCTGAAAATGGCAGTATACATGAAGCCTTGACGGGAATCGAACCGAGGTCCTCATAAAGTATGCGTTTTGGCCATTTGGCAGTTGCAGGAGTTTCAATATCGGTTGCCGACTCCTTGTAATATCGAATTTGTATTGATAAATGTAATACTTGATAATTGCTAATTTTAGGTTAGACTTTAGAAACCCTTGGAGTATAGGGAAGGAGTAACCCTGATAAACCTTAATCAATAAGGGCTGAAAATGGCAGTATACATGAAGCCTTGACGGGAATCGAACCGAGGTCCTCATAAAATATGCGTGTTGACTTTGTTACAAAGTTTTTAGCGATCGTATATAAGATTTTAATTTTCTTTCCAAACTACATGTAATGATGAAATCGTGTCTTATCCAAACCGGAACAAGCTAAACAGCCGTCGGGGAAGACCACATCGGACCCATCCCAAACCCCAAAAGACCTAACCTGCGGAATCCAGGCCAATTATTTCAGAAGTATCATTAACGAAGACACGAAGAAAACCGCCTGCCATGCCATGTATATTTGATGGGCCGAGGTGCGAGATATTTATTTCAAGGTGCTTGGCCCTGCGATTGATTGATTGGACGAGCCTAAAACGTGGGCTTCCATATCCGTCTGTACTCTTTCTCGTATGGACGGCCGTTTCGTGATTTGAATGTGATTCATGTACATATAACCGAATGCGGTTATAAATGTTTGACATCCACCTTGTAAGAGCAAAAGAAATAGGGCACCTTGTTGAACAATAATTCGTTTGAACTTGTATTAAAATAAACTGGTAATGATAACGAAACGATTCACAAACAAAATTAAGACGAGTTTTTTCCCTTCTCATTTGTTTGGAATAGACTGGACTCAATAAACAACAATTTAATAAAATTACAAGTTTGTTAAATAAAATAATGCAAATGGTCGAAATTTCGACTTTTGTATTGGTACTATTCATTTAAAATAAGCAATATTATCTGTCCTCATTGTTCATGTTTTAAGAAGAGTGTTCATTCCTACATTCAGTTTTCCTACGTATTTTTTCGTTTTCATTTCGCTCAGTGAAGCCCTATTCCTAGAGTGGCTTCTAGCCTTATTCAAGGCAACATTCATTTTGTTGTAAGGATAAACATAATTGTAATTTAAGTATGTGATGGTAAATTTATAATGTTGGTAATAATTATTACGGATCTTTTATCCTATACGCACAGCCAATAGGGCTTATACATCTTAAAGTTAGATTCCAATCACGGGCCAATGTCGCGATGTTTTCCCATTAGTTGTTACAAATTCGTAAAATCGAAATCGAATTTTATTATTTCAAGGAATATTTAGCATTCACAAAGCCTAACATTTCGTCAGGCTAATTGTCAAACACCATTATTTCGATTATAATGACGTTGGCTGCTTCAAAGATACAAATGCAAACTGACATATGTTATACTATAACGATAAGACAATTGTACTTAAATCGCTGAAAAGACACGCCTTTGTTTCACTAAAATGGCGTAACTCCAGCATTTGATGAAATATAGATAATATTGCACTTAATAGCTTTTCTTGTTTCATAATGTGAAATCAGTAGCATGAAGTATACCCGGTACCTGGAAATATAGTTGGACTTTCTAGAGGGACGCCCTGATTCGCAAACTGTTGTTACATTTCATAGGCAAACGTTTATCTGAAATGTAATTAAATACACCTACATTAAATATTTTGATATCTGTTTCGTGATAAATGCTGCAAATGGTGCTGTAGGAAAATTACAAAAAGGTGAAAAAACGCAACTGCATTATTACACAGATCTACGCGAACACAACGCACGTATACGGACAAATACTATTCTAGTCTTGAATAATTACACCGACCCTCGGAATTCTGCATTTAGATTAGATTTATAAATAATTTCAAGCTTCAATCATCAAATGCAGTTCTCGCCTTAAGATGTACATGTCCATGTACGTGCAGTGTAGAAACCTATAAACAAAACCGCATCTAATGCTGGGAAGATTGCGCCATGCATAAGTAAAGTTTAGCGCAGCAGAAGGGATACTAAGCTAGCGAGCTCGGTTTAATATACAGCAAGGGTTTAAGGAGGCTGGGAGTGGAGCAAACACAGTGCCATATGGAAGGGTACTTCTCATTATAGGAATAGCCCCATATGGGGATCTCGGCCCGAAGATTATCTTGATAGGCAAAGAAAATATAGCCCTGGTTCTCGTGAGTAGGAGTTGAGGTGAGGGGAAGGTTGTCCCGAGAGAGGGGGGAGGAGGGGGGAATAGGGGGAGAGATGATGAGGAAGATGTGGCTGAGATGACTGTGATGTGATGTATCATTGTGAGTGGTGTATCGGTTTGGGGTGATGACCAGATGGGCCAAACACGACGGCTATTTCATATAGTAATTATTTATTTCGAGCATGTTCAATGCTTTTTATAAATCAAGTTTATTCTTAACCGACGGTGTGACGTGGCCTGTAAAAATCGGCCCCCTTTTTCTTATGATTGGTTAAACCCTTTCACGTGACCGGTCACTCTTCTAATTATATTCACTCAGGCATGCGCAATACTACAAATGAGTCCGGGTTTCACTGAGAGACTGAAATCCACGCGACACCGGCAAAATAAAAATAAATAGGGTCACATATTACAATTTTTCGGGGCAAAATAACACTTTTTAGGCCCTAAAATGTATGACCCTGGAAGTTACAATGACTCCGTCAATTGTCATTTTGACCCCAGTTTAAACCTGTTTTCCTAGTTAAATATGACCCGGAAGTTTGAAGAGTGTAAGTCCGTGTCCGAATTACACATGAACTTGTCTACGGCTTATATTACAATGTTAGCGGTTACAGCAGCAACTACCCATGGATTCGTATGTAATTTAAAGCATAGACAAGTAATTTGCACAGTGCCCATAAATTACATACAAATTAAGGGCAAAGACAAAAAACTAGAATTTTCATTTCCGTCACCCAACAAAATTCCACTAGCCGACCAAACTGGCAAATGTTAAACATTAACCCAACAGCCGTAGAGTCCATCCCACCCCTCAAAGCCGAAACTATTGAACAGGTTTTTTGGTTGAGAGTGTTGATGACTTCTATATAATACCATGCAGCATAGAATACCCTGACCAATGTCGCCTCACTCTGCTCGCGCGTGTAAAACTGGCAATTAGTCGCATAAGAAGTGCACAGCCAAACATGTTACACTGATCACAAGCCCTACCGTCTGTTCTCCCCTGACAAATTCCCCGCTATCGTCATCCAATTCTGAACTGGTGAAATTCCGTACATATGTCACGCCGTTACTGCTAGCATTGTGGGGCTTTGTTTTAAATTAGGGCTGCTGATTGCCATGGTTACGCATATATTCCTTGTGAGACAGATGTGTGCTGATACTGTGAGAAGGTCAAATTCGTTATTTGGAGCTGGGGTTTCCGAAAGAACTACTCTAAAAAGTCTGAGAAATCTGAAAATAAATAACCAAAAAACACCAGTTGTTTGTCGACAAATGGCTCAATTTTATTTTATATATGAAGTACACGTCTGATTAGGTTGAAACTTGGTATGTATATAGTCAGGGATGTGTTATAGGTGAACATGTGTGTGCTTGATATGTTCAGTTGGGTTGAGTCGCTTCCTAGATCACGGGCTGACACACACGGTGATGACTACATGCAGGCGATTTAATTTTGTTTTACTCGTATAGAATGGTACCCTGCTAAAACAATTTATCTATTTTTTTACTTTGTGCCCAGCGGTGTATAGGGTTGAATTTGTAGTTAGTTGCCAATCAATCCCCCAGGTACCTGATGTATAATAAAATAAAATAAAATACAAATCTATCTTAGACCAAAAAGTAAAGCTCACGACGAGCTTCTGTGAAGAAAAATTGAGAAAATCCTGTAGAAATTGATCAAAAAAAACGATCGGGAAGTTTGTGCCTGTACATTTCCAATGCACTTTCGCTTCTTGCCTCACTGCTCATTATGCATAATCGTTATCATTTATTAGTGAAAAGGCTATTGTTGCGTTTTATCTAAGCTGTCTGGTATTTATTCCATGAATAACTTGCATCTGCTGCATATACCCTTACCTTTCAGAAACAATAACTAGGCTCGTGTTTGTTTTGGTCACTTCGTTTTGAGTTTGTGTTTTCATCCATTTGTTTCGTTATGAATGTCCACCTGCATCTTTGCAAATATACGCACGGGTTTGTTTGTTTATATGACAAACCGATAGAAAGAGAATGCTGCTTGCATCAGAGCAATTCACCATAAGGAATTTTGAGACCAATTATTACAGAGTTTCGAGCGTGTTTCCAACAAAAAAATGTACAATAAATATTTATACATTATGCAAATCGAAAAGATTGAAGAGATTGTGGTCACGATTAACGTGCCGTGTGGTGTATCTATTTTGAATTAATTGAGGTAGAAATTGTGTACTGATTTTTGTGCTTAAAAAATAGATTTATTCTCACAAGTATTTTCAAAACGGATTAGGCGTGTATTTATAAAGAAACATATTGGATACCACAAATGTTGTTTTAATCGAAGCTTAGAAACGAAACAAGCAAGGACACGACGCTATATACTTTACGTAACCTCTATAGTTCATTTTGATAATTTTCTTGATCACAATAACATTTTCCCGGTGGTGATGATGTACGCTAGTTGTTGATATATTTTTTGTTTTTGTTGTAATTTTCCGAAGTGGATGGATTTGGGGATGAGTACTTTTTAGCCAATATTGTTCAATTCATGACCTGTTTAACGTTTGTGCTCATAATGTTGAAAAAACAAGAAAACAATTGTTCCTGTATGTAGTCTGGGTCCCTGAAACTACTTCAGATGAAATTTAGGAAATTAGACGTAAGAGAAATGTCAGGTCAGGGAACCAGACTTGGGTGTGTAACTCATTTCAAACAAAATGTGGCCGAATTAAATGTAATCTGGAGGCAGTACTTTGAATAAAAGGTGGCCAACCATCGTTGGAAATCAGGTACCAAAAATGTCCATTTGAAAATAGCACACCAGCTGCCATGGTTTCACAGGATGTTTGAGACTATCGTTCACTTACAGTCAAGTAAGGTATTTTATAACTAATTTGGTATTGTTTGTGTTTTAACCTCTATACAGACGTTGTACCAGTACGTTACCTTTAACTATAGCCATATTAATTGTTTTGGTAATTTTGACAAGGATGTCTATACGTTGAAACTCGATGTCGAGACTAGAATCTCATTATCGTTGCAATAATGCTGGTATACAGGTGTTTCTTGCGTGATATTAATCATGCATACTAAATATAGCGGACTCATTTCTCCCACAAACCCGTTATCTCGGTCCCGTCTGACTAAATTGCTGAATTAAAAGTAGCATCCATTTCCTTTTGCTGTACTTTTCAAAAATAGATAGGTTATTAGATGATTTACATTTTATATAGTACATTTTGAGACGCTGATATTTACTAAAATTGTTTGTTAGGACCAACATTGTTTGTTCATTGGCTTACTGCCATGTACCGACACAAGAAGACAATAACATTATTGTAAAAATATCTGAAATATCTGGAACATTGAGGTTTCTGCGCGGAATGACGTCACAGCTTTGCTCATGAGTATGGAAATTTGTATGTGGAAAATGCACCAAAATACTTTTGAAAATGACAAAACGAAAAGGTTCAAAAGGACATGGAGGTGTTTTTTTTGTCACGGATTACATTTAAACAAATTACATTACAATGCATTTGCTCAACTTTTTCTTTGTTTTGGGGGTATAGGCTATATTTTTTGGCGCAAGATGGATGCCCTTCAGGAAAAGCCACTTTGTCCTAATGAAAATGCATTTCAGGATGTGTCATAAATAACAGATTCCATCTTGTAAAACATATCAGCCAGGATGCATGTAGTCCCGTGGTGGCGACGGTCGACCCCAACCATCTGTGTAGGTCTAAAGTACCGTAGGGAGTACAGAGAAAGTAATGAAGAAACAAAAACTCCGCGGAGTGGGCGAGTTATCAGCGGGAAAACGCGTCTAGTGCCCCGGTGCGCTACGGGGAGACAGAACTGCGCCGTCCTGGTAATAGGATTAGCGTCGGGCGCGGATGCGCTCGGCGATACCCGAGCGTCCATTAGACCAAATTGAATCGCGGATAAAAAAAAACCACTCCGGTATAAGAGAACAGATAGGAACGGAAAGCTCTTTACCAATTTGTGTAAATGCACCACCTTGGTTGCACACGATGGTGACATATTGCACGCAATGCGTGTTCTTTTACTCAGAGGCATACGTTACCATGGTTTCGGCAAGGCATCCCACCATCTCGCGAGATGCGCCATTCCATTATTTAATTTAGCCTGTCAGAATTTTTTTTAAATTTTTTTCTTTCCTTTGCTGGAGTAGGAAACACAATATGGCACTCCTTATTCATTATGTGGAATAAAACATGT
The DNA here is from genome assembly GCA_037893245.1 of Crossaster papposus. NCBI lineage: Eukaryota > Metazoa > Echinodermata > Asteroidea > Velatida > Solasteridae > Crossaster > Crossaster papposus. The sequence goes on from JBAIAA010000193.1 coordinate 1,816,916, forward strand.
GTACATTTCCCTTCGTAGTCCTAATTATCATAACGAGAAAAATGTTAAAACACTTGTGAAATGATAAATGTGCTATTTATTATAATGATACTGTATAACGTGCTTACATTAGAAGATGGGCTTTTGCCAAAGATGCAAAAACCTGAATTGTAAATATCTACTGTGTTCACTTAATTAAACTCAATTCACCCAACAATGGAACAATACATGTATTTGTTTAGCACACAGACGAAAATGGTTTGAATTTGTCAGTATGCCGAGATACGGAAGTGTTACTATGTATACGTACGTACATGTGTGCAGCAGTGATCTGGGCCCAATTTCATAGAGATGCTAAGCAAACAAAATTGCTTAGCACAAAAAGTCTTGCTCATTAAAAACAGGTTACTAGCCAAAATTATACATGTTTTTCATGCTAAGCAAGAAAACAGCTGATTATCAATCCAGAACAATAAAGATCAGGTAAAAATTTGGTCTGTAACCTTGTTTTTGCCAAGGACAAATTGTCATGCTAAGCAAATTGTTGTGCTTAGCAGCTCTATGAAATTGGCCCCTGGTCATTACATGTATTTGGTGTTGGTTTGGAAACGTCGAATTCATTTATACAGTCATGTTATCGACATAGCGCCCTCTATACACATTGTACAACTCAATGTTGAGTGCTAAAATGTACACGTATTGATGTACATCATTTATATAACCCTAACTCCCTATAATGTGTGCAAAATCATATTGATTTTAGAGGATTTGGGAGGGTACCCTAACCCTCTCAAATCCTCCAACATCAATATGACATTGTACGTGCATGGAGGATGATATCACACCATAGAGCAAGAATTCATGTATACAGTCATGTAACGTATACCGACTGCACCGTGTTTGTGCAATGACAGTCGTTATTTGAATAACATTGCACAAGGAATGTTCAAGTACGTCTAGTTTCAAGACTAGCCACGAATTATTTCAATAGCAGAGAAAATACTTTATTCTTCACTATAGATTGACACAAAACAGTTTTGGACCAAATGTAAAGTAAATATTTCCTCCTTTTTCAGTTTCTATTCTGTACCCCCACTTTCTATCGTTAACCACGCCCATTTCAGGCCATCCAACGGTTACATGTAAATGTATTTGAAATTCTCCGAAAGGTTTAATATTCTAGTATTTTTAATTCAACAATTTCCTAATGAATTATTCCTTATACATGTAATAAGATTACACGAACCAACATATTATTATGTCTATGAACCATCAGTAAAATAGAACACGGTGGGCTAACGGAGGCACTTGGATTATTTTGGTAAAAGATGTTCACATAATGTGACTAGAAATTTTATTATATTCTTTATTCGGTTTAGGTACGGATATAGTATACACAACATTTGCTTATGCTGTAATTTGTTTTAAATAGATGAACCAGGGATTGGTATTTCATAGCATACACCTGACTGTTTAGAGTTTTGTGCTGGGAAAACCAAGTAGTGCTGCTCTTGTAGTCTGGCTCCCTGACCCTACTTTAGATGTTGAAGCAGAGCAACTTAAAGACGTCGGGGAATTGTTAGATAAGGCAACCCTACTTGTTAGCTTGTAACCAATAATGCAAACAAATGTTTGATAGATTTAGGGCAGCCGTTGAAAAAGTAGTAAGGTTTCTTTTCAAACGATGGTCGGCCGACCATCGTTGGAAATTGATACAAAAAGGGTATTTGCTTCAAATGACAGCACACCAGGTGCTGTGATTTCACATAATGTTATTATATGTACACTCACGGTCAAGTAAGGTATTTGATAACAATTCAGTATACATGTAAATGTACATGTGTATTTTTGTTAGTAAATGCTGTATACTACCTTTAAATTCATTTACCACGCGCATGCTCGGTTGCGAGAGTGTTATTTCATCACACGTACAATCTTATCACACTTATTCTGCCAAATAACTGTGAAATGTTGTTCATCTATTCTGCATTTCGTTATCGATGACCTTCTAATGTCCATGACCCAATGAAACATGAAATTCGTGCAATGAGCACGTGTAGGTGCCATAACATCGGATGTTGTAGACTTTCTACGCAGATTGGATTCACGAAGATAACGCACAACACGGAAATCCAACACGCGAAGCCATAAAGGTTAAATTCTTTGATTTTTTATTCAATTATAACAATCATTATATACATGTACATGTAGACATAACATATCAAGATAACGACCAATGAGCTCAATGTTCGCAGTATTTATACACATGTATAAAGAGCAACCTTAATTAAATTCCATGTCGCTTCACATTGTTCAAACGGTTCGTGTGAACCGCAATTTAAAACGCCGATACAAAACATAGAATATTTTGTTCAAATCTCTAAATGTAATGGTCCCAAATCATAAATATTCTCAACATAAGCGAGTATACTTATTATTTAAACAAAGTCAAGTATGATGTTAAAAAAGTTTGACGAAATATTAAGAATGTATACAATAATGCAAGACCATGCAGTCTGTTTAATATACACGAGTCATTAAGATTGTCGCTTACCGCCATTTTTTTTTGGGAATCGTGTAGTTTATAGGACCCCTATCCGAGAACGAAAAGACAATTTTACGTTTTGGGAGTTTGGCGATGATTACAACTTACAAGCTAGAAACTCACTTTGGAATTGGCGTCAAATGTAAAAGCAATTTTGGAACGGAACTTGCAGAAAATAATGGGTGTGTCCTAAACTATACAGGAATACTATTGTTTAAGAAAGATTTTATTCCTCAACCCCTCAAAGGCATACATGCTATAACGCCGGATAGATTAGAAAGCTGGTCAAATATCAGATAACGATAACAAAAACTGTTAGGAATTGTTCGTTTGCACCTCCCCGATTTTCTTGCATTTATGTGGCGCTGTACCGAAAGATAAAACCAGTACAAAACATAAGGGTACTTCAACGGGAGTTGGAGAAATGTGCGGGTTACATTTCTTGGTGACGAAGTTAATTATTTTTAGAAGGTTTTGTGGACGTGCCTGCGTAATGGCTTAAAGGTTTGATTAGATTTCATGAATAAATTTAGGTTGTTGCCCGCAGGCTTGTTTCATGGGTTGTTGCTGGTCGCACACCCATCTCATTTCCATAATGTCTAAAGACAAGTTGGCGAAGAAAATCGAAAGGTTTAACAACACAATAGAGATACTTCGAGGGACAAAGAATAACCCTTTCAGTTCTATTAAATAGAAACCCAGCAATTGTTCACCACACAAGGACAGTTTCTTGAAGCAACAATAAGAAAGTTTTACCTCGGATGACCCATTCAGGGTTAGTCTCCTTGTTCACCTCGAACACTGACCCCCCCCCCCCCTAATACCGTTCGACCTCAACTTAAATGACACATTTACAACAGCCAAGACGTTTTTTGTGTTTACAAAAAGAAAAAAGTGCAAGAATGCAACCCAAGCTATCGTGGCAAGTATCAACAACACACGAACGATGTACATTACAAAATATATCGCTAACATTTAACATCTCCGTAATAATGTCAATTTAATTGGCATAAAGTGGTAACACACAAGTACTCAATCTTTATATAATTGTAATAATTCCAGTGCTTCCAGACCCACAGACAAAATAAATTTGAATTTATTACCATCTTGTTATTAAGATACAAAGCGGGATAATTACAAAGATGTAATTTATCATGTTTGGAATAAGTTGACTAAAACAACGTATATGAAAAAAGACTTAAGACATAATGACGTCATTGCTTTGTTTATATATGCGCTTTCCTATGATAGCTAAGTTGGGAAGCCAGACGAAGTAGGGACAGGCTATGTAAAGAATGCATGACGTCATTAGGTCTTGAGCCTTTTGGGTGCTAATTTATCTTTAATAATACCCCTGTGTTACATTTCCAACCTTCTTTGGATAATATTCGACTGTTGGTCCTCTAAAATTGATCGTTTGTCCTTTTAATTTTATAAGTTCAACATGTCCCAACCAAATCTAAAATCGAATAAGTCAATAAATTGATTTTCAAAGAAAGGATTTCAAAAAAATGTAGTACATGAATTTGTTCTCAAAGGCGAAAAAATGCCCGTACTTTTAAACCAAAGAGTACTGAACTGTATGTAGCGAGCACCAATGTCTATTCATGGTATGTATTATTTATGTATGTTGCCATGACTTCGCGACTGAGTGATATTCCACTGAATAATGCATGAGCCAATGCCTGCGCTGATGTCTAGAGTAGTGTTACTACATGTACAGGTATTAACACCTCCGAGGAGAGCCACTGTGTGACACCAGTGATCCGTGCGACGCGTCTGCCGTCCAAAACGTCGAGTTGACGGTAGCAGTTGGCGCCCGGTGCGCACAGACAGGTCCTCGTAGTGCGGCCAGTGTCATAAGGATTTCTCATATAAAGACGACTCGCATATTCACAACTGCACAAACGGGAAGAGAAAAAATGAACTTATTAAAAAAAGGAATTCATCTGGCTATGCTATGTGTTTATATATCGTTAAGTAAAGTGAGTCATTACTTTACAAGAAGCAGAATAGGTGGGCGTGGCTTGAGTTATGGGCCATTGGCTCATAACAAAACAGCTAACAATGCAGTTGTACTTTGTCATTTTAGGCTATTGATCTTCAATGTATAATACAATACACTGCCTGTTAACCAAAACCACAGAATACCCCAGTAAGAATGCAACCAATTATGGCAAGACACCTGTTTTATGATAAACTCCAGCCGGGCACAGTCTGTTTACGATCGAGCGAGTCAAGTACAAGTTTACTTTGTTTAATGTAACGCTACATTTGATCCCAGTTTGTGCAATTTCTTTTTCTCCACCCAAGCGTAGTTCAATTTCACGGTTCGCCGAACGGCGGAATTTTACAAGCACCAAAAAGGCCTTCGTAATTTATTATACGGACACGGAATGTTAAATATGCATGCAAAACTCCAGCTTGAAACAAGATTATAAATCTCTTTTTGTATCAATAACTCCTTGTTTAAAAATGACAGCATAGCCTGAAGACAGATGTATTGTCAACGGCATATTTCAGTCTTTTGGGAAACTAGACAAAAACACCCATCTCGATTGATGTTGGCCAAGTTTCAAGTTATACCATAAGACTATATAGTCATTTGGTGAAGATTGTGTTTTTACACAATTAGTTTAACTACGATTCTTCTAATTGTATTATAAAAACAAATTCATCCTTCGGCCACTGTAAACTGAAATGTAAAACTGAACTGTTAAATCGTCACCATCTGAATAATGCTGTTTTGTTTGCGTAAAAACCTCCTAAAATGTATCAGATTTCAGTTGACATTTCTAACGAGTAGTTCGAGCACCTACTATTCGACATACCTTTAATATATATTTACAGCATTATGTACACGTCGACGAATCGCTAGCAACTACACGTTGATAACGCCTCGGGGGAGCTGTCAGGTGTCTCGTAAGGGTGCAGCTTGGCTTCTCTTGATGATGACGTCAGGGTTAGCAATGTCTGAAAAGACACAAGAAGAAACAAGAATACGAATATTAAATAAAGATTCTAAAACACTGAAGGAGTCTTTACCTTAACGTTTTTAAGACATTGACAAATTTGGGCAACCGCCAACATCGGGCACCGAAACGGTAATCCAGATGGGTTTTTGAAGTCGTGTAAAAAAGGAATAACTTGAAACTTCTAAACTTTAAAATTAAAGTTATGCAGAACGCAACCTGTGCGCTTACAATAACCGAATTATATAAAAACGAAACTGGGCGGGTCGGTATCACTCATAAAGTGATGAAATAAAAACTGACTGAATAGAAATGATCTCAGCAGTTGCCACTTTACGAAGTACAACTAAATAGCAGGTGCAGGATTCAATTAGTGACAGGAATGAAAAACGTGGGGGGAAACAATATCACAAGAATTGATTTAGAGAGTTATTGGTTATGGCATAAGCCGCCGAAGAATGTTATCGATAACAATTTACTGGAAATTTTAACTAGAAACATGTGGGTTCACGAAAAAGCAGCAGGTAAATAATGCGCTGCCGAATCAACCACCATTTTATATTACTGGAATTATTTTTGAAATTTAAATGTGTGGCCTATATGCTCCCATCCACATCCTACTTTTAATTTTGGCGACAAACTGATATTTTGGTGCCTTTTCATGTTCGGAAAGTGAGTCTACAAGTAAAATCTATGAAATGCTGGACAAGTTTGGATTGTGCACACGACGACAGAATGAACGCCAAATGCCAAAACTCAAATAAATCCAACAGCTATTACATGTATCATGTTTCACAATGTTTTTTTCACATGTGGGAAGCAGTAAAAAATACGCCCACATTTCGTTTCAACGTTCATTATTTACGATTATCGCCGAAGAATGAAACATTGGAACATTTGTCAGTTATTTCACGGCAATAAATATCGTAAGTATTTCATCCACGTGAACTTTTCGACCTATTTTACGGGTTGAAGCTTGAAATAATACATCAGCTATTATTAACCAAATTCATAATAATGAGAGAAAAAGTGCAATGAGAAACCAAAATATTGAAATGCAAATATTAATGTTGAAAGGTTCAAATGGAGAGAGAGAGAGTGCTGTGTGTTTATTATTGCTGCACACCAGGCATACATTCCCTAGATTACAATGACTGCGTGACATGGCTTTCCCACGATACACCGACGCCAGACTAACCTAGATCACGGCCTCGTTTTGAGTCCCAAGAAAAAACGAGGCCCTCGTACAACTTAGTAACTGTGACTTTCAACTTGGACCTGTCCATGTAAACACCAAGTTAAATTCTGGCGGGACAAGCAAGATCTTCTTTTTTTCTCTCTTAATAATGTGAAGGTAAACGCAGGGGCTATCGTTGATCGATTTCGATTGATGTTGTAAGGTCGGGAAACTTCTCAGGAGGCTGGTAAACCATACGAGGATCGTCATGAACAAACCACTACCTGTTAAATAATTGATATGGTGTGTCTATTAAGTCCTTTCTATTTCAACCCTCTTTTCTGCATTTCCTCGTGTTGATCAGTTACACTGGTCAACCTCATACTGGTCAACGGAAGGTCAACTGGCATCTATTGTCTCAATCCTTCCGCTGAACAAATTCATTGTTTTTACAGATGTCAGTAGGCCATAGACAAAGCTCCTTGAATCCAAGACTAAGTAAATAAAACAGAAAAACCTCAAAACCACATTGCTGATATTTGTTTAATAAGTGCCAGAAATCCTGGCTTGCTCCTTTGTATTTTAACAGAAAGTTTCGTCGGAAGATACTATGTACATCTTATTTTAAGAAAATGTGAGGTGGACAAATCTTCGTCACCCCTCCAGGACCCAAATCGTGGCGCCAGGGCCAGCGGCCCATTACCCCCAAACAGCTCGTAATTTTTCAGTAAATAAATCAAACAAGTGGCAAAGAGACCACCATGGGTTTGTGTTGATGTGTCCTCGTGTACAACTCAGAGGGCGTCGTTGCTACGAACCGCCGACGGCAGCGGGTTAATGTCGGCGCAATCGACCCAAGGAGACGGCAGTGATTGACAGCAATGGCTGGGGATTTCAAGATCTCCCATCAAAAGCTGCCACTCCCTCCACCAGACAAAACCTCAACATTTCTTGTTTATCGTCCAAGGAAAACGAACTGACAGCTTCACGACTGACCGGTGTTATTTATAACAATCATCTCGATGAACTTGTCCCGGCGAACAAGAAGAATTAGGAAAGTGATCTAGGCGACAAGGTAATTGCAATTTGGAGGTGAATTCCTTTGGGTGTCTTTTCGAGCTTGCTTCAAGTGTATATCAAGCTGGAATTCACTATGGAGGACCATGGCAAACTCGGGCCAAAATTAAAAAAGTTGGAGAGGATTATTGGGTCTTGTTTGAGCTAGCTGGAGTACCCGGTCAGTGAACCCGAGTAGCTCTCGGTTGCTTTTTTAGGGAAAGATGGAAACGAAGGGAATGCAGAGAGTTGGTGGTCTGACATGATAAGAATTGACCTGTTTCCTTCCTCGAACACTGTAAACACACGGAAGGACGGGCCTATCCTGCAGTGTGGAAACCAGATTGCAAAATAGAACTTCCCGCTTCGGGCCAAGCACTAAGCAGATGTGCTTCGGGAATTTTATTCAAAATTCTGAACTCAGGAGAGGAGTGTTCAACTCTATGTTGCCATGGTTGCCTGCAGATGGATCAGCTATTTAGATCAATGACCTTAAGTAATGATAATGCATGACCTTCAGGTTGCCTAGGCAACGGCCAACATCTAATTCAGTATTAAATACCAACAATTCTGTTGCGCGAATTGCGATTAGCACGATCAAAGATGTACATTCATTATGCTATGACCAAAATGAGTAAGAGAACTTGGGGAAGAATGGTTACTCCATACTTTGTAGGAAGAAATAGCAAAACCTGAAAATGTTGGATAGAAATGTGGGAATAATATAATAACAACAAGCAGCGTGGTGTTAAATAAATGCAGACAAATAAAGTAAACACGGTAAAGAATTCAAACTGCAATCGAAACTTGTGAAATACAAGGAAATAAAATGTCGGTTTGATGTGATTATCAGTTAACTCACTCTTTGCCAGTCGCAGTTTTCGAGGTCTGCCAATCCGCTCAACATGTCGAGGTTCTGCTGGGGCGTCAAGGACGTAAACGGCGTTCTGTTCTGACCGGGCGTCGTCGCGGCCGACCTCCTGACATTGATGTTGTGTGATTCCAGAGCCGATTGCAAGTCCTGGATGTAGTCGATGACATGCTGCAAGATCTCGACCCTCGTGATCTTCTTGTTCTTGGGGATGGTTGGTACGAGCTCCTTGAGTCTCTCGTAGCAGTCGTGCATGGTGTAGTTGAAGGCGCGACTCCTTGGCGATGCAGAGGCTGGGGGTTTCTGGGGATGCGCCACTGCTGCTGCCGTTGCTCCTCCTGTCGTTTGATGATGCGACATCCTACCGTCCTCATTCGGGCGAGTTCTGTGCATCGCTAGTTGAGATTGCGACGCTAAGGATGACTGTGGTAAACTCTGACTGACAAATGTGTTCTTCATCATGAAGGAGTTATAAATTCCTCGGGTGAGAGTCGAAGAATTCAGCGGTAATGCAAGATGGATGCTGGTGTTGGACAGAAGCGATGTGAATGTAGCGTCCTGTGAGTGCAGGTTTGATGTGAGTGAACGGCGTATCAGCCACGGCACAGTTTTTTCACATCAGCTGGGTATACACAGATCTGACGCGCGGTCTAAAGTATGCAGCACAGCCGGAGTGGACCAATCAACGAGCTTCTGCCTGATTAATTATGGACTGCGCACTGTGGGAATTTTATGAGCGGCTTGACAGCAGTGACGCGCGCTCGACCAATCAGCGGTGGGTATGACGCCGCAGCTGCCACTCATTTGTGTCCCGCGGCGCATCACAATTGGCGCTGACTTTGTCGACCCCGAGACATCAACCCGCCCCTTTTTATAAATGTCTACAGCTGCATACAGAAATCTCTCCAGTTTTCACTGGGAGAAATAAGCCCCTAAACCCAATCCCGCACCTCTGGAGGGTTTGTAGGGGTAGAGTTTTGATCCCCACCGAAAAGATTTAGCTGTTTTGGGGGTCGGTGTTGGACATCTGTGCGGATCTGGTTGTGTATCTTTCCCAAGAAGATCAGAATAAGAATTGACACGTGATTAATTGTTGAGTGTTGACCACAGTCAACAACAGAGAGCTCCGCCAAGCTGGCGCCGTGCCGTGTGACGTCACCCATTCAGACTGTGCACTACACAGCCGGGCTGGCGACAAGATGGCGGTCGCCCTAGCAACCGCCCTGTCAGTCAAACGCGAACACAAGGGGGCCGCGCTTTGAGTCGATTACTTACACGCCGTTGAGAGGTGATAAATAGCTTTTTAAATCGCCACCTCCACACGGGTGTCAAGTCGACCCAGCACACCTGCAATCCTGCCTGGGTACTTTGGCCGCTAATTATCGACACCCACCAACAAGTCAACGGTGAAATATCTTCACACCCAGAGAAATGGTCTGTGAGAGTCGGGGAATTCCAAGTGTTTCTTGTCAATAAAAATATGCCAGCAATACGCTGATCATGTTCCAGAAAAAATAATACCGTAAAAATTGAAGAATATTCGATGCGTTTAGCCGATAACTGTGGAGAAGCTTCCCGCTGATTTGATGCAATGTGACCGTCCTTGTTTGTGATCGACTATTAAGATGTTGACACTGATTGTCGCTACTCTAAACCTGTGGCAAAAGTATCCGATTCATTTGAACTTTACTGGCTGAATTTGTTTGTTTTTACTAAATTAAATGGCCCAAAATTGGTATTGACTTTCGTTTTATCCCTTTACACCAAATGGTGGACAATGTGATTTTATTCATACTTTTACTCACACGATCTGCATTTTATTTGGATGAATTGAAACCAAAAATGTTTGTTTCCAAAATGTATAACTTCATCAACACTCTGAAAAATGACACTTTTCGGATCAAAAGAGAAACTTTTCTAAGTCATTTTGATCTAGAAAGGAATCGTTTTTGGCCCAGAAATTAATCGAGCAAATATACATTCCACATAGCGATGAGTTTTTAGTTACTTGGAAAAAAAAAGTATTGTTGTTAATTTCCTAAAATGTTACGAAGAACAAAATCGGTACCCAAACGTCTTGTCTATGTTTGAGCGCGCACATTTTTTAAAAGAAGGGCGTTTAGTAATAAATCGTTCGCAATCTTCCGTCTGCTAATTGCAAAAAATGGATTGAAAAATCGGATTAAATTACTAGAAAACTTTCTCACGGTCCGAGGCTCTAGACTTTTGTCAAAACCTTCCACAAAACACCAGCAATGGTAGACATGAACACCAAACCCCTCCACCACAGCTGGCAATTTACACGTTTGTTATGGCAATTTTTTTCCACTGGCAGAAAAGTTTACGTAGTGCCTGAATCCCCCAGACAAGCTGGCGCCGCGTGCTGTAAATTACACGAAATTATCTGGCGGCTGGAGTAGCGGTAACCACTTGAGGTATTCAAGGGTTAGGGCTTGGCAAATATTGGCCTCCCCGAAATCGTTAGCACCCCTAGTGTACCCGCCTGTCGTGCCATTGTACCCCACACACACTGTCACTCGTAACATCTGTGCTACTTGTAAGGCAGCGAAATTAACACAGGATGGTACGACAGGCTTAAAACTATAAAAATAGACTTATCAATATTTATAATCATCACCCCTGACCCCGTGTTTTGGCACCTGTAAAAGTCGATTTTGTCGCTTATGCCAAGGCGCTTATCGGTCGTCTGTAAAGGAATTCGCCTGTAAAGGAATTCGCCTGCAAAAGTGCGGGTGAATCCTGTCGTAATTCGTCTTAAGATTTTGTTTGGTGGAATTGATTGGATTATAAAAAATACATTTTTGTTGTCGGCTAAGATTTGTTGAAGGGGAAAGACGTGTGATGTAAACATGAAACAGTCTTCAATTTAACTTTAGTTTGGTGAATTTGGTGAAGGGCAGTATGTTATAGCCTCAATGGTTGTACCGTGCAGAAACACAAACACGAATATATACGCCTCCAAGAAAGGGCCCTATTGTTCCTATTGTCCCTGTTTGTTTTCTAAACATAGCAAAGTGATCTGTGATCAATGCATTCCTTTCATGTGAACCTTCCACTACAAACGAGCCAGCAGACATCAAACCATAGAAGTACATGTATTATTATTCCAAACAGATCAAACTTTCTGAAATTCAGGCCAACAAAACAGACCAAAGAAAACTGAAAGTTTAGGCTGGAAGTCAGAAATTTGTTTATTTTTACCGCAAAGTTTATAAACTTCGGGTGTTTGTTAGGAATGGTTGTTTAACAAGGCAAAAACAGGATTCCTACCTCCATGAGAGGCAACCAATAAACCCACCAAACTTTTCCCCCTGTAAAAGTTTCAACCAGAACACGAAAACAGAGCGCAGCCGAGCGCGTCGAGCTATTTACTTTTGCGACCCAACTAACCCTGGCTGGCGTCACGATGTCTGTAACACCCACACCCGCCGAACACCTGTGCCTTCGCCAACAATGCCGACACGATTACTCATATCAGTCTTTGACTTGATAAAAGGGGACCCGGGTGCTAGCGACTTGATTACAAAAACCCCAAATAATAATCCCTGTTTTGTGAAGTGTTGGTTGTAAATTGGTGTAAAGATTGATGACCCCGACCAGTGTGGGTTTTTTCTTTGGACAAATTGATTTGGGTGCTTGTAGATTTGTTAATGGCTTTTCCTGATGTGAAGTTACTTTTCTTCGTAGTAGAGCAGTTGCCTAACAGAGGTCTGGGCAATTTCAGTGTGTGGCTGGATTGTAATGTGTTGTGTGCATGGAGGAATGGTTTTAGTGAACGCTAGACTAAAATCCAGGTGATGTCGTGTGAGAATAATGGTACTAACATTTCTCATTAGATCCTGACAAAATATGGTATGCATCATTCAGAATTTGCTCTGGGGCGTCCTGAAATTGTGAGGGATCGCCAAGACAGCTTGTAATAAATCAGCGTCTTAATGAAAAACAGGTGGCGAATTCAGAAACGTGCAGTTGACGTCCCGAGAAATATTGGGCTGGTTCTGCCCCCCCCCCTCCCCCTCTCGATAGAGTGGAATGATAACAGTTGCTGACACGGTGTACTTGTGTTGAGTTGACAGTTTGTGAGGTTTTGGAATGTTGAGGGTCAGCGGGGTTTTATTGGGGTGCAACTGGAGATGTGTTTGGCCGAGCGATGTTAGGGGACTCACGGGGAGAGTCATCTGCTAACTGCTTCCACCAGCCCGAGGCCTTGGCTCTGCTTTTATCATTCTGCAACTGAGAGTAGATATGTTGACTCTTGTCATGCAGAAGCTCCGTAATTTAATGGAGCTCCTTGATTTTAAGTTGGACATCGTGCGTTGAAAAATAACATCAACTAAAAACAAGGTCTTGAAAATGACTGACACTTTCCCGAAGTTTAATCATACCTTCCTCGAGGCCTTTTGTTTCCAACTTTGTTTTGTGTCGAATTGGTTTTGTTATAAGACAAGAACCAGCCGACCCAGCTATAGCTCGGCGGTCGAATGATAAGACGTCTGCACTGTAGCGCGCTTGAAATCAGAGCTCTATTGCCAACTTGTTACTGTTTTTTTTTAAAACAAGGTCCCGACCTCTCATGTGCCCTGTCTTACGGACTATCAGCTCCTCGTGAATGGCCAACGATAAACGGCGCAGCTGCGAGTTGATCATTGAACACATTTTTATGAAGTGATCTATTGTTGGGTTTATTGATTAAGCCAATATCACAATGGATTATCTGAATACATCGAAGAATTTAGTCAATAATGTGGCTTAGACACTGTTTACTGTTCGTTTCTGTGCACTTTTGCTCGATACTTAATGTATTTAAGTAGCGTTGCTTAAAGTTAATAAATATTAACACAGCAACAAAACTGATGTCTATAGGAACTTGGATTGACGACTTTATACGTCTTTTGAATTTCCAATTTCAGAAGTATTATTTTCTCCTCAGATGTATTTTTGTTCTCCTCGGTATTCTCCTGACGACGGGCAGCGCATACTGTCCGAAACTTAACGTTGAGTTTCCTCCCGGGTTTTCTTTCTTCACAAATTGAATTTACCTCACGGTGTTTCCACAAATAACTTATCGTATTTCATTATTTTCTATTGAATTGTCTACTTTTGTGTATAGCTATTTTGATTTAGTCTCAGACCTTGACTGTAGTTTTGTTAATTCTAAGCGTTGTGTAAATCCGAGGAATAACATAAATGCTCACAGCACAAACGATGAGACATTAGACTGCCCAAGTTCTCAACATATCACCAAAGTACAGCTTCCATGTTTCTTGGAATGTGTTGTATTTCTACTTATAATGCGCTGGGCTTTTGTGTTGGTCCATGGAGGAACAAGAAGGTATTCCTCCATGGTTGGTCACTCATGTAGTTGATGAAAGCTACGAGCTTCACGGTCAGTCAGCCATGGGCATTATATGATCACAGCTCTTGGGACTGGTTTCGGACAACAACTCAAATTACACCTGCCGTCGGGCCCCGTTTTCCAAGAATTGGGTGCAAGCAACGCCCTTCGTCTGGGTTGGTGGTAAACCCAGTGGGTACGAATTATCGACTTGTATCCTTGTGATCCAGCCATCGCCAGATAGACCTTACGATTGGCGCCAAAATTCCGAAATTCGTCATTTTAGTTTGCAAAAGGCATGAAATAGGTAAAAAAGTCTTGAAATGCATCGAGACATTGTCAGACCCCACAACTGATGCCAAAGTTTCTAATAAAAAACACCCTTTCAATCAGTTTTTTTTGTAACTAGTTTCAACAAATTGCACTTCAAGGTAAAGTTTGGGGCAAAATTTCCTCATTATGTTTCTTTGCACAATTTTCTTCACTAATGTAATTGTAAAGCGCATGTAATATCAACTATAGTCCCACCGTACCTAGGCATGATGACAAATAAGTAGATTGACTATGGAAACAATAAACTACTGGGAAATAAGGAATGACAGAGTTGGCAAGTTCCAATATATAACTTTTTACATTGAAACTGTAAGTTAGAACATCACTGTCGTACCAGTTCAAGCATGGAGCATCAAGTATTGGAAAACTATTATTTTATGAATCTCCCGACATTCAACTGTTGACATAATATGTACATTAAATCGGTACCTACGCAAGTACGTATTGAAGTTTAATCGCTAAACTATTAAATCGACCTTTACTTTAGCGAAAAATTATTAAATTTGAGAATAAGATATATCCGACTGTAACTCCGATTCCGATAGTCAGTGAAGTGACACTTTCAACTTCAAGTTTGTAAATCCGAACTTCTAACATTAAAAAAACTTAAAGATTTGTTTTTAATTTAAACTTCTGTCCCACTAACTGTAGGCAGGTCTTGTAAGTTTTCCATTTAGTTAAAAAACATGAAATGCAATTAATGATGTGAATAACAGACAAAAGTATGTTAGATCCTAAATTTGAGTTACTTACCAGTACAACCTGGATGACAAAATTAAGGCTCTTATATTGCAATCCAGTGGTCATTGTACTAATGCACACTCTCTCCTCCCTGAATGGCGAACCACCTGAAATTTGCTCTAAATCTGCACAGAAACACAGCGGCAAATTGGTGTCAATTATTCGATTTCCCACGGCTCCCCACTCGGCAGGTTCTCCCGCTAATCACCCCTACACTCCAAGCAATTAATTCCATCTCGGTGTAAAACAGGTGCAATTTTGGCCAGTTCTCCCCACTGGAAAATGGGGGCAAGGGTCCCGGAAACAAAAGATGTCGCCTGGACAGTTTCCGATGCCAGTTACCGATGCCAGTTAGTTCCCTTGGGGTCGGTTGCGATCCACGCCTTAGACCTATGACACTCCGAATATATTCCTCTCGCAAACCAACACAAATCTTGATCTTCTTTTAAATCCAGCCTCTCATCCAATTGTCCGGAATTATCCAACATTCTCAAAGGAATCGGGTAATCCGATACCCACAGAAAGTGACTTTGAGGGTATAAGACTCACGGCAAACCCTTTGGCGCGAAGTGTTCGTGTCGCGTGCTGCGTCGTGAATGACAGCAACTAGCGCGTGCCGACTGCATTCAAATGAGCGGGGGCGTGGCTTCTGCGAAACAGGTGAACAATACACGCAAGTCGGTGCGGTAAGGTGGTAGCTAGCTAGCTAAGCATCTACCTCAGTATTGATACACACTAACTTGCCAAATTATAATACGACCCTGGAAGAACGCGTTATTATTCGTGGTTTTTATTAGCTCAGGGGTGTCGTCCTGATATATCGTGGACTAGCAATTATTGACAAGTCAAGTGGCTGGATACTGCGACCTGTATCGACTGACCGCACTAATTAGCCGACTGGGTTTATTATTTGTGCAGGTCTTCAGGGCGCCAGTCTGGATCCAGACTACGTGATCTTTGGTCCACTTCGTGCCCTCAGAACCATTTAGTGGAGCAAAACCCCGCGATGTTTCACCCTTAGCCCCCTATCTCAAGTCCCTTCGGAGTTTACCCCCGGGGCGTGCTTTGGGACACCCGTGCCGTGCCTCACCCCGTATATAGCGGACATTTTACGAAACAGGTGTCGGGGTGGCATGCCACTTTTGCACCCTTGTCAAAAAGGTTACTTGGGGTCGCGATGGCAAAACAATTAATGACAATCACATCGATTTGGTTTGATATGCGCTGTATGTAACACAAGCCTGGAAGATTAAAACAAGTTGAGCTAGTGCGATTGTTTGTTGAGTTGTGCCACAAAATCCTGCGAAATCATGAAAACAGGGTGTGATATGAGTAGTCCACAACAGTTTGTGTAGTCATTGTACCAGATATTATTCAAATTTAACACGCAAATGGTTAATTGGGTGTAGTTCGTTTTGATCTTTATTTAGAAGTGACGACATTCATTCAGCATCAATCTTCAACGAAACGAATAAATCACTTGGAAAAGTCAAACACACTGTGCATTTGTCCATAGTTGTGTAATACCGAAACGGAACACGTGAATGGTGATGGAAACCAGACTTACTTATTCCTCAATGGAACAAACATCTCAAAGAAACTAACACCAGAGAAGAGAACTAAAACTAGAAGTGATAAATTAACCAATCATCTTATAGTTGCCATGCGTGAATGTGAAACAGCGAGATATTAGATCTAGAGAACAACCAGTCAAATTAAAACCCCAAATATTCCCGGTGGGAGCGATTTGCACCGACTGCAGGTGCATCGGGTAATTCCTGAAATGACAGGCCGAGTAATTTACAGTTTAATCGGTACCCCCAAACAATGCCGGACCGCTGGGTGATAGTCGTGGGAGACGGTTGGTATGCATAGGGAACACCTGCAAAACGATATTTATGATATCGAAACTACATTGAAAGCATGTCTGGCATTGAATTCAAAAATGTGCGTCATAGTATTGGACCGGCAAAGCCCTGCATACTTTAAATTCGCAATTGTGTGTGTGTGAAATTGAGTATTTCTTTTGCAAAACATAACAAAACAAAACTTGGCTTTGTTTGTATCGTGGCACCTGTGTGCTGTCGACTTCAACTTCAAGGAAAACAAACACCGATTTGTGTATCAATTTCCGACGATGGTCTGCCCGAACCACCGTTGGGAGGAACTGACTGTTTTTTAAATACTGTTCCCAATTTACCAAATTTAGTGAGTCCACATTTTTTTTAGAATCAGTTACACAACTGTGAATGGATCACAACTATTGTCTAGATCCCAGTGGCCGGACATGTTTCGTTTCGTATGAAGTAGGGTCAGGGAACCAGACCACAAAAACGGCAATTTTGTTTTCAGCATCTGTGAAACGTAATTACAGTAATTAATGTTGTGCATTATTACCGTTAAAATATTCCCAGTATAGTATTAAAAACTATTAATCAACATGTACATATAAATTGAGTCGTAGAAAGTCCGCGGTTAAATAATAGAAGACATTAGTGACTTTGGTCTTGTTTTATTGTTTGCCGATCTACTTAAATTTGTCAAAACTTTGGAATTGAAATAGCATAAGTGAAACAAGCAACTCAACAAAACAGGAAGTGGCTGATATAACCACACTTATGTTCTGTGAACAAACACGAAACTTCTTATTTCTTATTTCATAATTTTTGTACGTTTTCCCTAGTGAAAAGCAAGTATATTTTAACCAAAATATTTAAAATTGAAATAAAAACCACGGGGTTACAGTTGAGGATCTCTTTCGGAGTGTAGTTGACGTAATTTCCTTTAACCATTTAAATATATGTAGGTAACAATAATGACGCATGCTTCAACTATGCAAACAAACAAAATCATTGCAAATAATTATGGCTCGTTTGCAAACATCCAAGCAATTCAACCATTTCACAATATGAACAGGTTTAGAAAGCTATACCAAACACAACTGCGCAGACGTCAGCATTATACCTCTTCAATTTGTTGTCCTTTTTTGTTATTTCCAATTTCCGCTCATTGATAGCCAGGTGTTCAAATTGAGCGTGTAGGGTTCAATGATGCACCAAAAGCCCTTTATGCCAAGTGAGTGTTTTCAAGGACCTGTCGGTTTAGAATTCACCTGTATTATAACTCGGTTGAGTACCATAGACCATTGTTGGTCAAATAAAAATGCAACCTCATACCTCCAATATCCAGGAACCCAAACCATTTATATGTATGGCTAGGAAATTACATGTAGAAGGACAATTATATCAAGTTATGACTCCAGCGCCATTTTTGTGATCATTTTTCTAAAATATAGTTTACGGTTTATATACGATTTTATAGTTTATATTTAGCGTAAGCCTGAATCGTGCACGCATTATGAAACGAAAAGGACTTTTCAAATGTCAAGTTATTATTATTTTCCTTTACAAAGACGCAGGTTTTCCAAAAATAAGATTGTCTTTAGATTACAAAAATATATATTACTCAAAAACCTGCTTTTATTTCTTTGGGTATTACCTGCGCGTAAAGCTTTATTCGAGTTTTCGTTTCTGGTTATGGGTCGAATTTCATAACTATATATTGTCTCTTGTTTATTTTACATGTTTGATTGCTGATAACTCGTCTTGCCGGTGACATCAAAGGGCTCCAGTTCAAAACTATTTCTCGCATTTTGGGGGAACACAATGTACGTGCCGCTGGCTACCGAAATCGTAACGCTCATCTATTAGGCCACCTACGGCTGTTTCGTGAGTGTACAATTCTGTTTCCTGTATTGTCAGTTGGCTTCGTTATCTTCTACTTCCGTAAATTGCAAGAACTTAGTAAATAGGTGACGAGGGTTGTCCCTCACTGTTCAGTTTTAGCACGAGAATCATAATTCACTTTTGTAAAAAAAAATTTGTTGTTTAGCTAGCAGTCTACGCACCCCGAACTGTCATTGACCAGCAAATGGATTAAATACCACATAGGTAATTCCACGTCTACATGAAACAGTCGTCATCCGCGCCTACTCGGAACGCCCGAACAATAGCCCTGCACACCTGCACAGTTGTCGTGTGTAAAACGATACGGGAATACCACTTCGAAAAATCAACAATGCCACAAAACCGCACTCTAGAAAAAAATCAACAGCGAACAGTAAACACGAAGAAAAAAAGCTTTACTCTCGGTCACGGTCGTATAGTTTCGCCATCACCACAGCTGTTCCAATTGTATTAAAAGACCTCTGTGTTTTCAAAGAATAAAACCTAATGCTTTTAGTCCTCGTCTCTGATCCGCTTTCTACATTTCTTTCTAGGAAGGTTTCCCATGGTTTGATGGGGGTAGTTTAGCAGAGCATTGTACACGTTGACAATACGGCGTCGGGTTTTTTTGTTTTCTAAACGATCCTTTCCGATATCGCAGGTGTTGTTTTGTGTTGAGCGCTACTTGACCGCGGGGACAATAGTCACCAACTAATTGGGCTTTTGGGGGCGAACATTGAGGATTAGCGGATTAGGAGAAACCTGCTATAAACTCGCCATTCTATGGGTTAGTTTTCAATGTGACACACATGTTGTGTTTCTTTAGTTTTAAGCCGGAAAGCACACCTGCAAAATATGTAGCCCTAGCTTTGAACAAATCGGAACTAATTGAAAGACACTTAGAATGACCTTTAAGTCAACACTCGACAGCTGTTAAAATGTGTTGAAAAGGGTGGTAGGTGTTTCAGCATAAATTACCATTTTAAATTCATCGGCACTCCATCAACCATAACTGCTTAGATCTAGAAAGAACTTCACTTACACCAGGTGCGGTTCTAGAACCAATATTATAGGCGGGCTAGACCCTTCGCATGTGATGTCAACTTCTAACTTTCGCAGATCCAGTGTACGTATTTTACAGAATGTACTTTTTATTGCATTTTTGTTGGAGGGGGGAGGGGCTCAAGACCCCTGAAGAACCGCGCCTGGCTCACACAGGTCGTCGTGATCATGGTATCAGATTGAACAATATGTATTTTCAGTGAAATGTCTACAATGATTGATGAGTATAGCGTGTTTACAGTTTGATCGTATTTGGTCTTACCATGTATCAATCATTTTAATATCCATTCAGCATTGACATCTTTCGTGGATATTTCTTTAACTGCAGGGGCTACAATATTTTCCTGAGCAAAGATTGTTTTAGGAATGTCATTATTAACGAATCATTCACATTTTTCGGATAGTGGACGACTGAATAATAATTACCTTCAGAGTTCAAAGCGGTCACGTGTATGTCTTCACCTGTCCGGATTACCCTTGGCAAAACCCTCTCGGTGGTAATACTATAGTAAATCCCCCACCAATTACTCCCCCATCTGGATTACTGACCCTGAAACCCTGCAACATTACAGAGGGAATCGCAGCCAGGGGCGATTAATACTCCTTCCCTTAGAACAGATAAAATAATGATAATGGAGTCGGTTTCCTTCCTGCATGGATTGATGCAGTCATTTCTTTCACTTTGTCTCTGGTTCAAACGCCCACCAGGCCCGCCTGTGGATTTATTTCTTCTGGTCTCTATGTATATTCTTGTCTTAATCTTTAGGTTTCAACTTGACACATTTTCAAGTCCGTTCAATTAGAGTTACTTACCGAATAGGCAGTCAGCCTAGTAAATAATTGCCTATACGCTAGCCAAACCATGATGTCCAAGCCCTCAATAATGTGTTGCTCTTATTATTAGGCTTTGTAGGCCGTGAACTGGAGGGTTTGTAAAACAAGGGGAAACGTGATAAGGACGTCGACAATGTGTTTATGTGACATTTGGATGAAATTCGGCCGTTGAGCTTGTTCTGTTTTGCAATGAAGCGTATATGCAAAATGGCGATGTGCTTCAGGACTACTTTTAAGAGTGATTGCCATTCGATGGAATTTTCTCCAAATGCCTTTAGACTACAGCCATAAAGGTCACAGAAAATAACAAATTATGAAATAAACTTTAATTTGATGGATGTCCCCAACGACTCGGAGATTTGTGTTTTTCCTAATCTTGAGAGGTGGGTGTCTGGCAGTCTATACAATTAATGTTTGCAACCTAGATATATAACTACAGACCTATTTGGGTTCTAGGGATATCTTTAGGTCCTATATGTATAGATTTGTTAGCGAATCTATAATTCACTATTGACAGTGAGTATTTCAGTGAGTTCGTTAGGGAGATGAGCATGAGTTGACGTAGGAAGTTATATCTGTATTAATGTTGGTTTATACTCTCAAATCAAGATGTCGAGTAGTTAAACTGAACGCTCCATCTCCTTGGGATTCTCTGGTCCATTAGGGTAGCCCTTCGTCTTACACCAAACATAAGGACCATTGATCTCAGAAATAGGAAAGCTCTATTGTGCCACCTAAGCTCGGCGGTGCCTGTGATTGTTGCTTCGTCTATTATCGCTTTTATAATCCCCTCTCCCAAAGACAACCCTAATTATACCCATCCCAATACTGTCCTCCAAAAGTTGCATTCCACAAAACCTGGTCCTTTCACCGCGATTCGACCGTGACGATTCCCAGACCGCAACGGAACTTTTTCTGTGAAGGGATAATTCACCGCCGATCGCCAGCTCTTCCCACGTGTTTGTAAACACAGCTATCGGTATGTGGCTGGCACGTCAAGCCATTCTCTAGGCCAGACAGGCTGGCGCCGGTACCAGGTGCCGTGAATAGAGACTACATTGGAATGCAACCCTAACCGGCACACGTGTGTGGGGGTAGAACTCCCCAACAATGGATAGGGCTCCATGGTATTACATCAAGTGGTTTATAGATCGCACAATAGGCTCTTAATACCAGGCAGATAAAGAAGCGATTATTGTACCCGGGGGGGCCGGGGGGGGGGGGGGGAGGGGGGTTCGTTCAGGTTCTGTTGACGATTCAGTAAAATCAGATTGTACCCCGATTTTTAAAAAGTTGGATTATTAAGATGGATGGATGCTAAAGGTTATTAAAAGATAATAATTCGATGATGGATCAGATTAAATCAATTTTAATGTGACATTAGTGCAAAATATTTGTTATTTTTATAGTTTAACTATAGACGGCCATTTTGATAAGTTGTTTGTTTTCTCCTAGTAGTGTTTGTTTTTTATCTCCAATAATTGCACAAACGTCTGCAGACAGCAACATACATTTTACAAGATGCCATTTTGTCGATAATTTAACACGTCTTGAGATGAAAATTACAATGTCATGTGATGAACATTGATGACGTCATCAATACATATGGCTATTGAGAATGTTCAAATAGACAACTCCAAAATGTTGCACAACCCAGACTTAGCTCAGTCGCTGAACTGTGAACTGGAGGTAACCAGTTCCGCGGTTCAACTGCGCTGCTTGCACGGTACGCCACCCACAATGCCGTGCGTTTCCTTCACAAAAATCGGTGAAGCTGCATTAGCGCTTCCCTGTCTATATGGGACCAAGCGAAATCCCAGACATACTACTGTCCTGTAAAGCAAGAGGGCGCTTTCTTATTCGCGCGCGGGCAATAATAATGACGGGTCATCATGATGGAATACCAAATGTTTCTTCAATCATAGAAGCGTTGAGAGATTGACAGGGCAGTCTATGGTCGCTATACAAGGACATGTCCCCGAGGATATTCACGTGGTAAAATGTCCCCACGGTGGTCCACGATTCGTTGCGGCGTGACACGACGGGCCCATATTAAAGACCTTCACACGTGTCAAATGCCACAACTCTAATGATCACGGATGAAGCCCCGCCCTTAAATACCACAACCCATTGATTCTAGGATTCTACGAAACGCATAACATTCCTTCATGTCATCTAACACGTGACTTCAATTGTTCTAAAGTCAGTAATTATTGGTCGTAGTTATTTACTCCAGATGTCCCCAACACTCGCAGCCCTGGGCGAGCCCCACCTTGGCCATGAACTAAACGGGAAGACAGTTTATTATTTAATTTTTTTTCAGAGAAATCTCTTCACTGTTGTGGTACCTAGCTAGATGTAAAACGAAAGGATGTCCAGTAGTTGTGTTCCCACCTGCTGTATCATAATTATCTATAAGTACCTTCTTTTCTTTTAATTTCTCATGAAGCCCTGTATTTAACATCGTTGGATGAAGCAGCGATCATGACGACCAACCATGGAGGAAGAATAATTCTACCTCCACGAACCAACGACCAAATCTTGGTTTCCTAATGTCAGTACACATTATGATATCCATAAATTTTAGACAGAGAGGGGGTCACTCAGCGCATAGAGCAAGGAACAGCTGCCCATGCTCAGCATGACTAACTGGCCGGAAAATTGTCCAGCAAGATTGACCATCCGCTTTATACCAACTCAACCAAACCATGACCAAACCTAGCGTGGGAACGCGTAAAAAGTATACGTGCGTGCTACTACCATTATTAATTTATTCATCAAGATAGGAATATGTTCTTTTAAACTCTCTTTTGGTGTTTCAACATGCGTGGGAAACGTCTTATGAATAAGACTTTCTCGCAGATGGTGCTGGATGAGACGCTAATACTGTGACTCTTTTGTTGATTCAAATGACTTGGGGTTGATGATCTAATGAGCAATAATGGCGGATTAGCTCCAAGTGCTGCCATCTGGTGGTATATGGTGCGTATGTGGATGCACACTAGTAAATAACCTTCCATGGAGCCCGGCCATAAATACACCCACTTCAAAAAATTAGAACAATACTTAGAACTCTCTAAGGTGTTGGAGATACAAATCCAATTTAAGCTATTTTCATCAATTTTCGGTTTCTGTTGGATCATGAAATTGAAAGCTAAAAAGTAGTGTAGACTCATTAATATGATATTAATTGTACAAAACAGTTTATCACTCATTGTGTTTAAGAGGTTACTAAACAAAATGCAAGTTACAAAGTGTTTCCTCCCGAACGGTTGCAATTTAAAACCTAAAACGTAAAGGGAGAAATCAACTTGACAATATGGCGAGAATGAGAAGACGTACGTACATGTGCGTGTGGACCAACGAATGTGGTCGGTGGCCAATAGATGGCGCTGTGGCCGATGTGTGATTAGATTCAATGCACATTTCATGATGTGGGTGTTGAGTTATGGCTGAGCGGTGCTGCGTTCTTCACCGCACGGGTCTCTCCCTTCGATCACTACCCCGTTGCCCTGGGCTATCACCCTCGTAAATTCAGACCTAAGCCCGCAATTTGTGCCGGCTTGAAAGACGGGTGTGATACTGAGTGTTTGGACTGCCGTATGAGTGTCGAGTCTGTGTAAACCTAACGACCCTGTGTAAACTATGTGCAGACGCCAAGTCTAGCCTCCAGATGGTCGAATGATAGTTGATATGTGTTGGTTTGTCCACGGTGGGGCACCAGCAAAAGAATCAAACACCACCCATCAGTCTTGTCAAAGAAAATGAGGTTAAAATAAAGTAGTTCGAGCAATATTGGTGGTCGTGTGGAATATTCAAGCACGGAGCTATAATAACATTGATTTCTATTATTGCATGGCTAGCTAGACGCGTGACGCGCGCGCCCAAAATACTGGCGGGATGCGTCAAGCCACGTGCGCCATGACTAGGCCGACTAAAAGATATCGCTCAGGAATAGCTTCATGACTTATGTAAGGAAACCACCGATAGTACTATCGAGTATCTAGCATGATGTACGGGGCTGAGGCACAGAAACAGAGCTATAAAAATAACTGCTAGTACACCCACTCTTTTTTTATAGGATTGTAAAGATAATTTGTATAAATCATGACGCACTACGTACAGACAGCGCAGCTATTGTACTAATGCACGGGAATTAAGTATGATGACATAACGGCATTAGAGACAATATTATACACAAACTGGCAATGAGGTCACTAGAGCACGTGTATTCCCCGAGGGACTGTGGAAATAGGTCCCCCTTCTGGTCACTCACACGCCCGAGGGGGGATAGACGTGCTATAGTGACCGAATCATGCCAATCCATATGTGTTTTATAACACACCTCGGTCCAAAATATGAAATAAGAAAAGAAACCTTTATTTTTCATATTAAGATGAGCCTGGAAAACCCCTTGAGGACGCTGTAACCAGTTAAACAAATTAAGTTATTTCCCACAAATTCACGGTGACGCAAATCTCATGGACTAGCCTGGAGCAAGTTCGGGCGCGAACTATAGTTAACCATTAGTCAGTCTCTGCTTTACCAATGCGCATGCTCAAATGCAGTTCGCTCGAACGGCTCTAGTCGAACTATTGTTGAAAAGATGGCAACCGCTTTGTTTAGATTTGCGACCTGAATGAAATGGGTATTGCCACTATTCTTCCACGCATATAAGTAGGATAAGCCATGGAGGAGTTTCCTACCTCCATGAATAAGCAATAACGTTAGTCATGTTGGTCCAAAAACAAGACAAAAAATTACATTTATAGGCTCGCCAGATTTTCACTTAACGTTACTGCCTTTCCCTCCGTCCGACTACTGACATCCTCTTTTTTCTACGTCACTGGTTCTCATGTTTTCCTATGAACTGAGGCTACTGTCAACCAGCGGCAACCGTGCTCCGGGGTCTGGTTCCAAATAGTCGACTAGATAGTTCAACCATTCTGCGTTCGAGCGACGTTAGTCGAACTATGGTTAACTATAGTTCGCGCCCGAACTTGCTCCAGTATTTAGTTAACCCCACGTGGCCGAGTTTCAGCCAACCAGAATACAAAACTAGCAAGAGGTGTTTTATATACACATTGTAACTATTTAAAACACTATGACTAGATATGGTATAGTCTGGTGGTTAATGTCTGGGCCCCAATTTATCTATAGGTTGTGGGTTCAAATCTTACAGTCTAATTGTTTTGGTTTTTTTATATTTTCTTAACCATTTTGTTTCACTAAAATTAGAAACCAGACCTATCCTCTCAATAAAACCCTGCACATTAATGGGATACTGAAGATTGTGTTAATGAAACACAAAAATAGAACAGAGACAATTAAAAATATGATGTAACAATACAATTTTGTGTTAATTTTAGTTGTAAAATGGATATGTACCAATAACTAGTATGTATTTGTATTTCACTGATTTCAGACCCAAAATGATGTTCAATTAAGCTTATATTAGACTACTTTGCAAGTTGTGTAGATGTTAGGATTCGATTTTATGGATCTAGCAAAATTATTCACATTGACTTGTGTGCAGAGTCCAGCAAGGTCAAGCAATCACCACAGATGCACTGTGCTGGATCTGGCAGGGTTAGGGTTAAAATTTCAGGTTTTTGTTTGTACCACTGTCTTTTTTCCTCTTAAGATATTGTTAAAATGGAAATATCAGACCCTCTTAATTTATTTCACATAATTATAAGCAAACCACCCAAAACAATTTAATACACAAATAAACCACAAGGGAAACTGACTAGGTAAATTTACCTAGTCAGTTTCTCTTGTGGTTTATTTGTGTATTATAAGATAACAACAAAGTTGTATCCTCATTGAGTGATCTTCACAATATCGCTTCCCAGGTTGTGCATGATCCTTGGCCACACGTGATTGTGGTGTTTATGACTTTTGACTAGCACCCTCGAACAATTGTACTGACAATTTGGGAGACCGCCAACATAGGGCAAGATAGCTCAGCTGGTAGAGTGCCGGTCCAGTATTCCAGAGGTCGCAGGTTCGAGACCTGCGACCTTTTTTGTTCACTTTGAAATTTATTCAAAATTACCTAGTCAGGTATTGGCTCCGTGCATGTACCAACGAGGGCGCTATGTGAGATTAAATCTACAAACCACGACGCATGATGCCTCATGTCATATTAGACATCAGAACTCCCAAATAATGCTTTAGTTCGCTTCTTGTGATGTTGAACACATCATGTGTACTGTCAACAATGAGTTCATTACTATTTGACCTTTGACCTCATCAGCTGATCTCTTTGGCATGCGGGGGTCTCTGGTACGTGTTCTTTTTAACGCTATCAACGAGCCAATCAATTCCTTCATTGACTCCTTGTCTGCAAACATTCAACAATAAAATCACTGTTAAAAAGACATCAATATGTTGAATCAATGAATCAAATTAAAAGGACAGCATATTAGTACAAAGTTTATGTATCTTATGTCAAGTACAAAATGCATTTGTTCAAAGTTTGTGTGGAACTAATTAATGTATTAACTGATGAATTCTTTTGAGACAATTATTAAATTTTAAGGTGTAGGTGTAAACTATTACACTGTTCTGTTACAAAGTTGGGTCTAAATAGTATGGTGCCTATGATACAGTGATTAACGTAATGAGGTTTAACCTATTGTGGTTTAACCCAGGCTGATGGATACTAGACACAGATTGCGACAGTATGTGCAGGAGTTATAGTCAGGAGTTATTTGAGAAGGGACAAAAATCAAATGATTGACTTAATGAGATAATGGGTACCAGACCAAGATGGCTGCAGTATGATTATGGCTCACCCAGTAAGTGCAGATACAGGCTGTATGTGACAATCTCGTCTCCCAATACTAGATGAACTTTTGTTAAATTCAGCTTTTATGTCTGACACATGTAGAACATCCTAACACAGAATTTAAAAGAAAAGGTGTTGCCATTATATTATAACGTCCAAACTTTTCTGTAAAATTTGAAGATTTGACACTATTAAACGAAATATACCAATAAATTTCCAATGATGATCGGAAGGCCGTCATTGGGAAAAAATGACTTTCTTCTTTCAAATACTTCTCACAATTTACTTAGTCCACATTTGTTTGCAATTGGTTACACCTGTGAATGGCTGAAAGTCTGGTTCCCTGACCTGACAATTCCTCACGCCTATAAATTGATCTGTTTTGTCTAAAGTAGGGTCAGGGGAAAAAACTACAAGAAAAGCATTTTGTTGCCTTGATTTTTTCAGCATCTGTAAACATAAAACTTTAAACATGTCAGTGTAACAATGTTTATTACTAAACCCAAAAATCAATTTCAGAAACTTACAGCAAAACCAAATGTTGTACACTACCTTTCAACGAGTTTACATCAATTATTATCTAGTACTTTGAAATGAGCAAATGTTTGTTTAATTTGGGTTACATACCGGTAAGTCCTGTTTATTAGCAAGGACAAGCAATGGTACACCATGTAGTGCCTCGCTTGATAACATTGAATCTAGAAGGTGAAAAAGTTAAATTTATAAATTCCATTAAATTAAAAAATTAAAAATCCAAGTGCCATAAATGAAACATGCATACGGTACAATTGTTAAGCCTGAACCTGTCTTTGATCAAAGTTCATTAAAAAAACAATCAAAATAATCCCGGCATGAACTGGTTCATAGGAAAATAAAAAGTTTATAGTTTTTTTTTCTTCAAACTTACCAAATGCTAATCTGGATTCTTCCAATCTCTCTTTGTCCGCCGAGTCCACAACGTAAATAACGCCATGAGATTCAGCGTAATACTGCAAACAAGTTGTGAACAAGAAATCCACTAAAATTCTTGCTTTAATACCGGTAATTAATTAATTTTATATTAATAAGCTCAAAATAAAGTTGCTGTATAACTGATTTATTTGATTTATTGACCAGAGCGGGGTTTGAACTTGCGACCACCGGAATGTTGTTCTGGTGCTCTACCAACTAGAAATAAGGTACTCCGTAGAACACAGACCACCATCCCAACAGCAAAAACACCCGTTTCCCAATGTTAACAAATCATTCAAACTCAAAGTGATCCAGATTTCGGATCTGAATATTTATAGGAATCATTTTTGACCCATAAGCTATTATTTACCCACTAAATTTTGTTAAAATTCCTCAAGTGGTTTTTCTGTAATCCTACTGACAGACAGACAGACATAAGGGGTGAATATACATGTATAACCTCCGCTATCAGAGATGGGCGGGGGTTGAATCCTGTCAGTACCTTATGCCACAAGGCCTGGAGTTCCTCTTGTCCACCAAGATCCCAAAACATCAGACGAATATGTCCAGTGTCTGTCTTACCAACTGTAAAACATAAGGTCCTGTTAATTAATAGCGTGAAAGTTGATTTGTTGTAGGGTAA
This sequence comes from Crossaster papposus, assembly GCA_037893245.1. NCBI lineage: Eukaryota > Metazoa > Echinodermata > Asteroidea > Velatida > Solasteridae > Crossaster > Crossaster papposus. The sequence goes on from JBAIAA010000193.1 coordinate 1,845,954, forward strand.
ACATTAAGACAAGTTTGAGATGAATCACATGAACGAGAAATGGCGCTCGTTAAACCAGGAAAATGTATGTGTCTCACCCACGGGACATCATTGCTAGGTGAACAAATTCCCTCTTTTGTTGGCGCAGGGAGCTCATAAGCATTTAACACCTGGCTTAGACAGGCGTTAAAGCCCCACTAAAACAATTAGGAGTGACTAGGCGCGCTAGATGGCAAAAGATCGACTGCTGGAGTCGTTAGGTTAAATTAGAGCGACTCATGACCGACTTGGTTTCAATTTGGTTCGGTGCGACTCTGGAATGCCTGTCATAATAACAGGTGTTAGATTGATGCAGTAACTTACTGTTAAGCCCAACTGTTGTCGTAATCTTATCCAATGGCATGCCTTTGTAGTTCTTGTTGAATTGCATCTGAGTTGTTTGCAAGAATGTCTGGTGAAAGGAAACAAATATTTGCAAATCGGCATAAGACAATGGAAGATTTCACAGAAAGAACAGAATTGAAAAACACGTTGTTTTGTTTGTTGTTGTTTTTTACTTACAGTTTTCCCAGCATTGTCCAGGCCAAGAATCAAGACGAAGTATTCATCGCGTCGAAACATGTACTGCCATAATCCGTACAGTAAACTGAACATTGTAATTTGTAGAGCTTGGATGTTGCTGTTGGACTTGTCTACGAATCCAACCAAAAGATGAAAAGGTTAACTCTAAACAGCAAAGGGCAAGGCACAAGAGTAAAGAATTGGTAAACTTGTTATTTGAGTGGGATTTTACTGTCCCAAAAATACCAACTGGATCTACAGCTACTAGTCGTACTAGTTACATCATAATGCCACATTGCCCCTCCCCCACTCACAACCAAACGCTGGAAATGTAGACCATGATTTGATCTAACGAGTAGTCCGAGTAACGTCACAAACTCGAAGCAAACGTTCAATCGCCATGCCCATGTTATTGTTGTTAACATTCTTTGGTTTCTGCCATCAAAATACACCGATGTCACTTAAAATGTACCAGAAGTAAAATCCACATTAGATGTGACATGCGATCCTTACAAATTAATGAAAATCCTTACATTAAAACCAGTGAAATTAGGAAAAGAAGGCTCACATTCCGATGTCTGTCTCGTCATCAAAACAAACCCGTAGAATTGATAGTGCGCCCTCTCTTGTCGGCATTCAACATCGCCTTCGCTACTACAGTGCTCCGTAACAGACATCCACTTTCACAAACATACACACCTTTACTACACAAAAGTAAAGTTCATTGTTTTCACAATCAGTTTGCACGTTTAATCACCGTCCGTAAAGTTAATTGACAATCGACAATAGTCGTCTGTCCCACTTCAAAATATAAATAGGAAACAGAATTAACAGAATATACATCAGTAATATATTTTCTTTTCTTTAAAGTGGGTGTCCGTTACGGAGCACCGTAGTAGCGAAGGCGGCATTGCATGTGTTGTTGTTGAGAATTGTTGAATCACGGCGATAGCTAGCTTGACGCAGATCGAAAAATTTGGCAGAACTGTTGACACATTTGCGGATTTTGGTACCTGCTGGCGGAGACAGCGCGAGGGTTGTTAAGCTCGGCATCATGGACAGCGCCGGAATGCTAACCAGAATAGCTGGCAATCTCGTCAAGAGTGCTCTCAATGGCGAGGTGAGCAGTGAAAGATGAACAAAAATGTGTCTGGGAATCCCAGACACATTTATATACTACTAGGCCCAGTTTCCGGACATATGTAGATTAAATGTTCAAAGGAATTTTTGAAAGTTGAAAGAAGATGATTATTTGCATTATACATGTAGTCGTAGTTTACTAGTCATGACTAGCCTATTTTCTCCTCGCATGCATCCGTTTTTGCAGCAGCATCCAAAAAGTGTTTTTTTTTTAATTTTGTGTTTAAAATTAAAAACAAACCACAAATTTCAGAACTTTTTTCTTTATTGTACTTTTTTTCTCGCACGTACCGTCGCACCGTATAGTAAGTATGCAGAAGTAGATGAATATTAATGACAAGACGCTATAAATATCTGATATAAAGTCGACAGGCCTACAAAAAAGTGCCCTCATTCTCCTTTTTTTTTTTAAAGTTAGGACGAGAATATGATTTATTTGGACTTTGTTTTAGTTATATCGTACATTATTAATATTATATAAACTCCTTTTTAAAAACTAGACTATTTAAAAACTTTTTTTTAAAGCAGAAAATCGTGTAGTAAATATATGTACTGCAATTGCCAAAAATTGTTCTAATTATGGATTTTCTTTTAATTTGTTGCTATGGTTACTTCACAATCTAATTTACGCTTCTATTTTACATCTTAGATGGTAGCCATGGGCTCATTCTGGAAGACACAGACGTGCGTTATCCATTTCATGCGTCGTTTTGGATGACCTTTGTGCCGGCTGGGAGCCAGGGAGTTGAGTTCTCTTAAGCCCCAGCTGGATGCACACAACATTCGTCTTATCGGCATCGGAATTGAATCGTTTGGTGTGGAGGAGTTTGTAGAGGGGAAATTTTGGGATGGGGGTAAGTTACTTCCAGAGGCTCACGAGCCTTACAATGTTACAGGATGTCCATGCAGGCTGTGTAATCATTCGTCAGTTTGTGGTTTGACCTGAGTGGACAACGTTTTACCCATTGAGATATTTCGATTTATTGATAAATTGATAAATTATCATAAATTCACAGTATTAGATGCGAAATGACTGTATTACTCAATAACATAAAGTAATTTTTTTTTTTTATTGATTAGAGATAATTTCTTGTAATTTTGATCCAAATGCCAACTTTTGCTGTGTCATTTATGAACTTTGACCTATCATTTGTTTTCAGAATTGTATGTTGATAGTAAGAAGAAAACCTACGCTGATATTGGTTACAAACGGTATTCATATTGGAGGATTCTGTCTGCAATCTTCAGCAGGACAGCGAAAGAAGGCATGAATAAGGTACAAACTTAAGAGAACAAAATGTTGGTTTTGATTCTAATGAATGCTGTTTGGTTCTCTATTCTTCTAGAGTAAGGTAGAGAGAATATATAGGGCCTGTTTGTTTCATGCAGATTTGGTGATACTGAGCGTCGATAGTTGGATCAGGTTTTAACAGATCCTTCCCGCGAGGTTGGTTCGCAAGATCCAAGATGGCGCTGTGGGGAGAACAATCTATTTGTTTTGATGATTTGAAGGATGAAATGAGCTTAAAAAGAAATAAATTGTTGATAACTGATCTTACAAATACCCATCTGCCTACAGAATTAGAAGCAGAGAGCTAACCTTAACCCTAACTAGACTGCAACAATCGAATTGTGTTCGGGTGAACAAGGTGCCTAACGCTACTTCCATGAAAAATGATTGTAACAATATTAAGTGAAAGCCATTAGTACCTAGTATACCATAATCGTCAACTATCACATCACCTACATGTAGTTTAATTGTTTGTATTTCGTTTGCTCATTTTTGAAGGCTACAGCTCAAGGTATTACGGGTAATATGAAGGGAGATGGCATGGGTACAGGTGGAGCACTAATCATCAGTGAAGGTACTGTCAAATTGGATTGACATTTCAAAATAAACCAGGATTAAGGCTGGATACCCTAAACCCTAGGAAGTAGGAACCATCTTCAATTCTACAAATTGTAAAAATTGGACTAGTCTTTAATCCTCAAATCCTCTGTTATTTCCTGAGTTTGTTCAGTGGAAGGTGACCAATCCTATGAAATTCCCCACCTATCAATGTTATGGGTTGAGACACTAATGAACTAAGAATGCAGTGCCAGCCAAGATCTAGGATTGTCACGGAATTGAAACTTTGAGTTTTAGCTCGATTCAGCAAGCCATGTTTTGTTCCTATAGTCAACAGTAGTAACATGCAGAGCCTATTATACTCCATTGTTTTCTAATCCCACCAGGTGGCAAGGAGGTGCTCTTAGACTTCAAGCAGGCCTCTCTAGGTGAACACGTGCAGCTAGCTGATGTCCTTAAGGCTCTGGGTATCGACGAGCCAGTGCCGAGTCTAGAGGCTCCGAAAAACACCGACGAGAACAAGAATGATGCAGCCGAGGGAGGCAAAGATTAAGATATCAATAAACCATTAGGAGCGAGATGATCATAACTCTTAAATAGTAAGTCCCATTCCACATGGGCAAATAAGACCTTGTGAGCCACAGCGTGAATGGGAGTAATAATGAATGTCACGTGATGTCAGTTCCACCAATCAAATGATAAGGATCGATATGCCAGTTATATAATGAACCCAGTCCAATGATCTATTAAGCTCTACTCTGACATAACTGTTTAATTGGTTTATGAATGCGTGAATATTTAATGTGGTGCGTTTAATTTATTTGTTCTTAGTTTGAACTATTGTATTTGTCAGCAAAGTGGTTTCCCAAAAACATCCTAGACAAGAGTAGAGACGGCTGTTAATTCCTCATCAATTGTTTTTATTTTTTGCAATTCAGATGTTATTTGTAAGTAAAATATTCGTTTACCAAACTAAAAATGTAATGAAAGTTGATTGCAGCTGATTTGACAGTATTTTGTTAATGAAGATTTTGTCGAATGTTCCGAGCTGATAATTGGTCTGAATTGTGCGTCAAATTGCCGTATGACGTTGCAAGGCTAAACTCGTTATTACGAGCATCTTGTGACTGACACTTGCTCTGCATTTATGCCGCCTAATTCAGCATTATTATCAGCTTAGAAACGTCAAACAGATTTATAATAAAATTGGATGAAATTTGTGTGAAGTTTTGTTGTCTGTGATGCGTGATATTTGACTGGATTACCTCAAAAGAAAATGCTTGAAACTTATACATGGAAGGTAAGAAATTTAGCACACAGTCGAGTATGCCATGAGAAACATATTTGTCCTATAGGTAAAAGAATTAACTAGAAATTGGCTGCCAGTGCATTTTAATCTGCCTATATTTTTTCAAAAGACAAATTTGCGATGGCCTTGTAGCCAAATATCTTTTTCATTACCTACTCTGGTTGCTAAATCCCATGCTTTTGTAATCAAGTGAACAATTGTATCTTATTGTCCACTAATCTGCCAGGTTACAAGTCCGTCATTGTGTTATTTACATAGTGATGAGATTTCATTATGGAACTTGAAGTTGGAAATAATAGGAATGCCGTTATCATGAACATGCACCTTTGCGAACTGATAAATCTGGACAAGGTCAAAGTGTACTTTAGGAATCATGACAGTCGGGTCAACAAGATCCGATTCAAAGACCCAGTACTACTTTTTCGTGGTTCTTTCTCCAAAAGTACATTTATTTACATATTCCCTGCATTATATTACAACTCGCCGGCATTTTTACAAATTTACAATAAATATACCACAGTTGATCGACCGTATAAAAGTACTCTGTAGAAATAAAACTAATTAAATCTAACTGTCATAACTAAATAAGCAACTACATGATTACATTTGGTTCTAATTAACCCTGCTTTTGTTTCTATTTTCAGCTGTTTAACCATCTTCGATAGCATTTACGTAATAATTTTGGAGTTTTACTCGGAGTTCACAAATTCGCTGGCGGGAGGGTAACATTTTATTATTTTGTTTTTACCATTAACCCTTACCACCTCAACTCTCTAGAATCCAACTGCATGTTCTGTTGGAGTAGGTAAAGTAATTAAAAGCTTTACATAAGTTTAGGCTTATATCAGATACCAACAGTTTGAGTGTAGAGTTTACCCTGTATGGGTCATTCCATGAGGTTAGTACACAGAGTATGACATTTTGCTACAATTCTAGTTACATGCCATCTGTCGACTGAATTAATGGAATATTTATTCCTGATATTTGTCTTTGATGTTGGACAGAATTAGGTAAGTTTTGTTCCATTTGAACATTAGTTTCCTGCGAAATTTGACATTTCATGAAAACAAAATAGGACTCGGATGTAATAGGAGACAACGCTTCTCTTTTACATTTGTGTTGTTGTGTTGCAAGAATTATTGTACAAACCATCTGCGTACCACTAGTAAATGAAACCATACACATTTGTCTAAGGTTATTTTGTAGATAAATTACAAGCAATTGTTACACAAGTGTACACCATGTTAAATTGCTTATAGCTACTGATTCACTTGTACTTAAAGATTGTATTGGGTTTATTCTGTGTGGTTTAGTTAAACATGCATAGAAAAAACCTGTACTGAAATTGCCTCACAAGACTTTCTAGACATTTGGGCCGAGTTCGGGCGGTCTGTTCTTGACACGCGTAACTTGTTCTTGCAAAACCCTGGTGGATAGGTGGTGTGTGTTCTTGTTCCGAGTGCAATGTTCACGGGTCGCGTTCCCGCCGTTCGAGCGCGAGAACAGAGTTCGCGTGTCAAGAACAGACCGCCCGAACTCGGCCAAGGACGCCATGTTCTTGGTGGAATGACCCATAAAATAACCAATTATTTTCCATTATTTATTAACCCTAAACAACTCCAGGAACGACCTTCGAAGGTACAGAATAATATACAAAACCTATGATGAATATCGGCGAACCCTGATGATAAGAACACTGTTAAAACAACATCCTGCATTTCGTATGCGACCAAAACTATGCTTAATGAAGTTCATTATAGCATGGAGCTATGAAGAGAGGATTATACTCAAGATAAAGTTGTCTAGAAACGCATGTACAATGTAGAAACAAAATAACTAAGCAGATACTTTATCAAAAAAATATAAATACAACAGATGCATAAAAAGAGTTGGTTAACTTCTGGTTTGGAAGTCGATATAAGCTTAGAACATTCGTTGATTGGAATGAGAGTTGCCAAGGCCTAATGAGACATTTTTCTCTGAAATATAAAAAAAAAAATTATTTATCACAAATACACAAGATTTTCAGGGAATTTTTCCATAAATGTTATCACGCTTTGAACGCAATACCCAAAATATTGTAGAAAACATAATTTACTTGGAAAATATTCATATTTTGCTAGAAAAAATATAATGAAAAACGCCACCAAGCACCGCTATTTTAACCGTTGGGTTAATAAAATACCATTTATATTTACAAAAAAAATTATGAAACTACTTTGTTTGGTCGACACCTATTTATTACTGCCACTGTATTCAGAGCGCACAAGCACAGAGGGTGGTATATGAACGATTTATTCTAACTTGACGTCTTGCACATGTAACTATCACTTTCCTCCAATATTAACCACATGTGGAAATGACAAAGCACCAATAATGCATGACAAACGGGCGCCATCTAGTCTTGGTCAATAAGGGCGCTTGGTCAATGGCTACAAACATCATGAGGATCATAGCACGGCTCTTGTAGCTAACCCAAGGTGGTATCTTTACCCATGTCAATCCATGCCAGGTAGTTACAGTGCCCAGATTTGTTCTTGCATCGACGAAATGCATCACTGAAAATCAGATGTACATCGATCGTATCACGTCGTTTCACCCTCAGTGGATGCCCCTGCCTTCCCAGAATCCTCTTGAGTGAAATCGGAAGGTTTAAACGACGTTTTATCCTTCCTGTCGGTATTTGTCATTTGTAGGTCTGGGCTGAAAAGGGACTTCCCCGTGCCATTGGAATAAACCTTGGAGATGAAAGAACAAAGCGTTAAGTTTGAGAAATGTCTCGTTGGTGAACAGTCATGAATCAGCCTTTTGACGAAACAAATACCTTGCGAACCTTGTTTAATTGTACAACACATTCCGTTTAATTCTTTTGAATTGTGAATTAGGTTTTCAGTCCTTGCCTTGTGTGGTTCTGAAACTCATCATTTCTTTCCAATTTTCTTCTCTTAATCCACCAAACCCTGGTTTCAATGATAAAGCTACTACTCTTTCCATGTTCAATTTAGTAAGTAAACCGAGACTCTCTTACTTGTTCAGAAATGTCTGTTTCGTCTCCTTCCAGCAACGATTTAAGCTCCATCTCTTTAGGATCATCCTCATCCTCGTCATCATCTGACGGCTGAATAAGATGATTCGTGCAAGGAAACGGACAAATCGGCACTACGACAGGCAACAAAAATGAAAGAAATGCTTGTAAGTTTTTAGTTTGTCTTTTTAGTTTTAATAGGAAAACTGCAGAAATATGATGAAGATCCTGTTAAGATCTAAATATCAGGCCCTCTTAATTGACTTGATTTGTATATTTCAGGTCTTTCCAGTAAGCAGTTTGCTTTAGTTTTAATCATTTTCACCCATTTTTTTCAAACCAAAAAAGGAACTGACAAATACACTACCTGCTTCAATCAATTTTTTCATTCAATTTTAAATACAATAATTTGTTCTAAATATATTTGATACAAAATTCAGTCATGCTAATAGTCCCAAAAGCTTGTAAGAACCATTCAAAGGCTTGTTTAGTAGGATTTGAATATGGAAATTGTTAAAGGGTTTAGTCTAAATCTTCCGTGACAAAATTATTGGGAAAAACAATTACTCTTATTTTTCCTCATACTAAAATTATCTCTGCATTATTTTAGGACTTAGAATATCCTACTGTAAGTTGTATAATGTATAATTAATTGAAAGTCAATTAGCGCATCGTTAATTTTGGTTGTACTGACTCAATGCCTTGGGTGCCGCTACATGATACTGACTGTCCAACGGAGGTGGCTTATCACCGTTACGTCCCTGAGTTATGAAGAAAACTCCCAGAAATGAACAGAAACACCTGCAAAATAAAGAGATCTTATGACCATTGTTAATAATGTCCTTTAACGTTGCAAACGTGTTGCCTGGCTAGAGCAAAAGATTTACCTCGAGTTTCAAGGTCAAAATTTGGTCTTCAATTTTGAGTAAACCTAGAATAAACGGAAACATTTGTTTTGCCAAGATTGTCTGAAATGTAATGGTAGCGATATTTAACTGAATGAATTTAACGTTAACAAAGATGTTTGACAACACTGCAGCAGGAAATTCGAGAGGAAACGTCAGTGTGCCCTGTTAGGGAACTCCATTAAATTAATAACTGAAAAAAAATTACGAGCAAAGCAGGAAATGTCTGTCAGCAGCGAGCAAGGCCAGAAATGCGTGGGTGTGCTTCCCGGCACTATCGGCCTAAACCTGCTTCGGATCGAGTTTCGTTTAAAAAAAATCCCGCGCGTCAGCTCGGTGATGTTAAAATAATCCCGGCGCGAACTGGTTAAACAACTAACACACAGTATTGATACTTACCCAAATAAGAACATCACTACTTGTACAAACGTAAGGCCATTGAATTCTCCATAGAAAAATATACCTGAGCAAAGAGTATGGGAAAATTTAGAGAGAAAAACAAACTCAGTAAATAAACTGCTGGTATTGTATTATTAAGGTTCTTATCGGGGGACAGGTATTTATACTCCTGGGTGGAGAGAGGCAATTGTAGTAAAGTGTGTTGCCCAAGAACAAAATGTTTCCTAATTGGGGTTTGAACCATGTACCGTCCCAGAATACTTTAACCATGCAACTGTGAAGTGGTTTTTAAAAAAATTATATTATTATTTTTGCTTACCTGCTAATATTGCACTGACGGTGAAAAACACGAAGAACGTTGGCACTACTACGGTCGCTTGAAAAGACTGCATAGCTCGAGTTACATATCTGAAAATAATTCAAAATAATTAAAATTTATTTATCAAAGGTTAAGAAGAGTTTCCATATTCTTAGCTAGTTTGCACCGGCATTATGGATTGTTTTGTTACAGAATTTTTCAAACCTAGATCCGAGACAGGATCAGGCCAGCATCTGTGGGTAGCACACCCTGATATTTCCGGCCTTGCTCGTGACGTGTTTCTCCATCATCCGTTTTTTTTTTTTGGAGGAATTGTGCTTGCATGTATACACATCATCCGACGCGTATAAATGATCAATATTGGTTTTAGTATTTGGTACATTTCAAAACGGGAATAAATTTAGTGCTTGGCCAGTTTTAAACTTTGCTGAGATTTAGAAATTTAGACTCGACATTTTAGAATAATATTGAGAGTGACGTACCTTATTTGTATTACTCCTGTCACTACAATGACAATGATCATTATGTAGAAGATCGCATACATGAGTTGACTGTCGCCCCCTACTGTCAGAGTGATCATTCCCGAGACAGCCTTGGAACCTATAACCGTCAGGGAAGCTGCAACAAATATATATATTTGTAGAAAGTGTTAAATTGATGAACGTTTCATTCATTAGGTTGCTGTAGCTGTGACAAGGGTTCGAATCCCGCCTGGGCCAATATTGTGGTTTTTTTCAGTTCGGTGGTTTTCCTCCCACCTCTAAAACTGTACCTTCTTCTCATTGTCTTCTCTCTGCAGGTTTCTTCAGGCTTGTGAGCTACTGGGCACTTTCAAGGAATCCTTGTTTTTTTTTACCAGATCTTTGTTTTAATTTATCAAAGTTTGATTTGATTTGTTTTAATCAAGAGAATATCATTCAATTCTCACCTAGAATTGCCGCTGGTAGAATGAATAGAATAACATGGAGCGCTCCGTAGTGATGAATAACTACATTCACAGCGATGAAAGCAATCACTTCTACGCCCTGAAAAGGGAAATTATCCAACATTTTGCATGTTCAGATTTCAGACAAGTTTTGAGTTTGTTTTCCTGCGTTTTGTTAGAAGATTACGGTGACACAGACAGTGGATGGGATGCGCACAAATCGCATGAAATTACGGTACTCTGTTTATCGGAATTAGGATTAACTTACCAAGTAAACTAGAAACGCAGGCTTCAATAAAAGACTGTCAATTTGATCAGCTGATAATCTGGAATTATTCTGCAAAGGAAAAACAAAAGGAATATTAATCCTAACAGTAATCCTGTTTAACAGTGTAATAATCCTAATTTTTTTAGTATGTATTTTTTTTTTTTAACAATATACTCACCTGTGTTGAAAATATGACTATAAGGAAAGCACCGACGAGAATGAGATATGTTCCTGAAAAACAAGAGGAAAAAACCCCAGAATATCATGAACAAATAATGATATATCTTGTTCTCATTGTAAGATAAGTGATACATAGTTTACAGTCTTAACAATATTGCAGTATATTGTCATGCATGGCTGCAGAAGTATAGCGTAGAACTAGAGGTCAAATTTAGGAAGCATAACAATTGATGTATGGGTAAGTTTTCCAAAAAGATTATTTTGTTGGTAAAATTTTGATATTGTATGTCACTTATTTTGTATACCAGCTTAATATTCTAGACTTGGAATTCAGTTAAATTTTGAGGGAAAAAGGGTTTACTTGATTTTTAAAATACTTACCTAATACATCCCTTGATCTGAGCTTTTCTCCTAAAAACACGATTGCTATATAAACATTTGCTGCAAAAAGAGAAAAAGAACCATTTGTGAGTTTTCGTGCTACGAATTTGCAAAAGTTAAACACGTTTTAACTCTCTGCAAATTTTCGCAGTGAATGCTTTGTGATGTCAAATTGTTATCGCGTTTCAAATGAACCGACCTCGTAAATGAGGTTTCCTTGTAATTGCCTTTTTGTCAAATTTGACAGTACTATCTTTTTTTGGAAATGGCAAAGATATATTATACAAGTCATTAAATCGTGTCCAAAACAGGCTTGCAGAGTTACGACTATGTCTGTTGTCAGCCAGCTCACGCATTGTTGTAATGAGCGAACACCTTGACAATAGCCATAGACAAGAGATACTAACGCGGCCTTACCTACGACTGTTGTAGTGCCTAGCGGTGCGACCACCGTAGCCGGCCCAAAGCCATAAGCCATAAAGTTACCAATTTCCCCAGTAACCATCATGATGATTCCTAACCACCATAACCGACTCTTCAAGTAGTCATGACTCGTCTCTGCATGGAACCCTTGGTTCTCTAATCTCATCAGAGCATATTTCTAGAGCGGAGAAGCAGTTAAAATAAGACCAGAGTTACATAAATGAAAGTCGATTTATACTTGTATTTGTGTTCATACTCGATTTTGTGATTTGGGCTGCAAATTTGCAAATGTTGATGATATGTTGCCTCTTGCATTCACGTTGTAGGTCTTATTCTTTTGTTATGATGCAAAACTTATTATGAGGCAAATCTTATGATTACAAAATGATACAAATTTGATGTTGATATATTGTAATTCAATCGGTAATTATGCATCCAATTTATTGCTGAATTTGACTATGAGAATAGCCAATATGATTTTTTTTTTTTTTTTTTGGGGGGGGGGGGACACTGTAGTTTTTATTTACCGGTATAAAATATCAAGTGTGCAGTAAAGTTGTTGTTTTGGGGTTTTTGGAAAGTGTTTAACAAAAATACTGGTATCTTACAAGTTACTGGTATGACTAGTGTTGGGCTTCAAATTTGAAGAAAAACTGACAAGGTCAGACACCAGTGAAGTCATAAATCAAGGATACTATTGTGTTACTGCATGACTGGACAAGTAGCTCCTAAGTAAACCCTTTTATGTCTCAATAGATGCACTGAAATCTACAGGATGATGAGTATTGTGCTGGTATATTGCTTGAGTTTTACATACCTACATAGATGTACAAAGATGGTTTTGCTTGGACGATGGTGCCAGCATCTTATTCATTTTTTGAGTCAAGCCGAAATCAGACTTTCGCAAACTCAAATATATTCACCCAAATGACAACAAGATGAATTTTATACATACTTTTTTTCTGAACAACCAAGGGCACTCAGTTTTTATAAGGGTATTTTTTAGGGTAAGTTAGTGCCTTTAAATTTTAATGTGAATTTCCATATTCATGAGCATAACTATGAAACCTAAATGGTGTATTTTAACTCAAAATTTGCCAGAATTTCCAACACAATGGAAACTGCTACTATAGCTCATTGCTTTAGTATTAACGGCAATATGTCCAACTCATACATAAAATAGTACTGGTACCTGACAATTGTACCACACACGGAATAATGTAATAGTTTTCAATATACACCATCTGTTTAAACCCAACCATTGCTTTTACGCTAAGGAGGTTTGGCTCTCACAGCAATACATGTAGCATTGAATTACAACAAACTGTTCATTTGTCATGGACTCATTACATCGACAACAGAGAATGCTGTTGTTGAAATAGATACATATTTTATAGGTCATTAAACACGTTTGATGGATCGTGAAACCAGCGAGTATTGGTCAAGCCTTTTCATTGTAATATCTAATGAATCAACATTTATAGTTTATTCTATTCTATGTATTGTACATTTCAATTGTTAGAAAAATTGGGTTACAATGGAGTACATACAAGTATGTATACTATTTGTAGCTATCCAAAAAGTAATAACCAAATTATTGTTGAAAGCTACTTGTTGTAAAGATATTATTATTGACAAAATTTCCTGTGAAATTATTTATTTTATCTTGCCGTCATTTTGAAGAAAACAATAAAAGGTCATTTCCAAAGATGTGTCTAATGACACATTTTTTGAAAAGTTTCGGGTTTGTAATGCGCACACGCATACGCATAGCATATCACAAATGATGATTTGGGATGCAATTAAAAATATGACTTTGGAAATTTTGAATTGATATTGAGATCTTAGAATATTGTTTTTCTCCAAATATACAATATTCACATGGAAACAAATTCATCGGGTTTGTTGTAAAACAACTGTCTTTAGATGGTAAACACTTTTACTGATCCGAAATGATGAATAAGTGCATTAAAGAAAATTAGTCTACCCTACAAGTACCTTGAACAAGTTTATTGTACACGTAAATTAAAATCAATGTAAAAACAATATTTGGTTTGAATTATTCATGTCTCACCTGTATATTCATAGACACACTGATTAGGAGATTGCCACCAATGGCTAAACAAGCGCCGATAATGATCATCTGCAAAAGAATCATCACAAATAAATTGTACAAGTTAAAAAATTGAATTTGTTGGTAGAAAAAGTATGCTTTGAGTTGAGGTTAAAGTCTTTTCTAACAAAATTGGATATGTTTCTCGCTTCCAGATTCAAGCCTTTTTAACATTTGTGCACTGATTGACCTTCATTGAGATGATATACATACACATACAAGTACAAAGGAAAAATTGCAACATCCTTTTCCACTGGTTTTACATCTAGATGTAAATTGTACACACATAACAAGGTAGTAGTAGACAAATAAGTTTCATTTTGGAATACATTCTGGATTTATTTATTTATTAATATTTGTAAAAACAAATTGGCATACTTTCATTTTCATAAATACAAAACTCAAAACTTTGGAAGTCTTTTTTTAAGTATTTTGCTGTTTTGACATCAACTGTGCAATATTTAAACAGCCATAACTTGTCAATAGAATGTCCAATTGAAGTGCAACAAACAGCATTGTGAGGAGAATAGTATTCTCCTTTGTAATTCCTGCAAATGTTTCCCAGGTAATCTCCATTTTGCCCTCTGGCCCATATGAAGCGCGATATGTGGCAGAGAAAACCCCCCTCTTTTGTGTTGACCATTGTGTTCCCGAAATCTCAGGAATTCCTTTTAGGTTTCAAGGGGGGGGGTGGGTTAGGTTACAATAGTGTTGAGTGCGTATAAAGTATAGGGATAATAGGGGGGTACCCCTCTGCCACATATCGTGCTGGGTATACTCTGGCCAGTCTGTCTAGCATATTCCACGATTGTAAAAATCTGCAGACTATATAATACATCAACAAAATGATTTAGAAGGCAAAGTTTGTATCACTGCAACAAGTTCTGTTCACTCTGTTTATTTGAATAGCAGCCCCAAGTTGAAGGTCACCATTTTGATTTTAACAATTGGCGTTTGTTTGTGTCTAAAACTGTACAGCATGGGTCAACCCATTCACATACAATGCAATAAGGGAATATGTTGGCCTACAGAGCAGGAATTTGACCGATGGATTGGTTTTGGACAAAATGGCACCACGGTTTGCAGGAATTTGAGAATTTCCAAAGTGTTCAGTGATGCATGGCAGGTTTAAGCAAAGGTTTGTTAAAAGGGTTATTTGTACATGTCTACAAATGACCACAAAAATAATACATTCGTTTCTTGTTCTTGTATGCTGCTGCATCAAAAAAAGTTTGATTTTTTCCTATTTTTTTAATTAAAAACCAAACGAAATTGATGAAAATATTAGTCATTTTCACAGAACTTTTTTTCCCAATCGTAATGTCTCTGTTTTCCAGTCTTTCAGAGTGTAGTATGTCAGAGACAAAACCCTAGTTGTACGTTAAAGTCTCTACAAAAATGTCAAGCCCTCCCCTCCCAGCCCCCCTAACAAATATAAAAAATAGTGGCCGCATCTTCTGAGAAACATTGTTTTATTTGGACTTACAACCTAAAGTATATACCAGTACATTGTACAGTTGTACATGTACCATAATTTGCATCCTGCGCATACAAATGTATGCTATTCAGACAGCAAGAATATCTACTTTGTATAAAACGTACTGTGTGTATGTGACATTTGTATATTGATATTGACAAAGGTTGAATATCAATGAGCACTTGTGGATAACAGGTGTATCAATAACAGGTGTAACAATTAATGAATTACAAAGGCTTCAAGTTCTACGAGCTAAATATTTTATCTACATGTAGTTAATCACTAAAAGGGACTAGGTCATTGTTGAAATAATGGAAAACCAAATGTCATGTGAAATTAATTAAATGCCTGAATTTTATTAATAAAATAAAATGCATAAATCTACCTGTATTTTTTTCAGAATAAATTTCTGTATGATCATATGCATTATGCAAATCATTGGATTTATATAAACTCTCTTAAAACTCCTTGTATTTCAAGATGTGTAACTGAATGTTATTTTTGGCAACACATATTTGTTTTCATATTTGTAATGAAAAATCAGAAAGATCAAACTTTACACGTTTCACAATAAAAATTAGGATTGTTAAACCCAAAATATTATTTAAAACTAGTTTTCAAAATAAATCAAGAAATGTATTCACTCATTTTACAAACAAACATAATTTAAAGATCAAAAAGTAACAAGTAACCTTTTATTTCTTAAGATTTGGGGAAATCCCCAAGTTTCAAAAACAACTTGTTGAAAATACTCAAATCTATACACTTACCACACTGTTGCTTTCCATTTTGTCGCGTCTTTGGTCGATTGATGGAATAATAATATTGGGAAAAGTCAATAATGCATGTATAGAATGCACTAGAGGCCCGTGAATGAGAGCGTAGGTGGGACACGCATTGTGTACGGTACAGAGGAGTCAATACACGGTACAGCTCACGTCACTGCGCTCTGGTGCCTTCAAGTCATCGTTGGACTTCGAAAACATCACCAATTCCACAAAATCAGTGGCACTTTTCTCCAAATTCAACAGATCACAGTGGAGGATGATCAAGCACCATGATCGAAAAATGATTTTTGTAGTTTTACTTAGCCATTTTTGGGTCGTTTTTGGCCTGAAAATGTCACTAGTCAGTATTCTGCTGGCAAATTTGCAAACTGCTGGTAACAAAATAAGTACTTAAACGCACGCATCGATTCGGTTCAATGATAATTTGATTACGTGTACTGTACGTATATGTACATGTACATTGTACATGTACGTACAGTACATGTATGTGTGTACACATAAATAAGTATTTTGCGGCGGCAAACAACGATCACGGTAACAATTGTTTAGTGAGGTGTGGTTCTGAAAAGAACCGGGGGAACTCAACGTTTCGAACAGTATGCTCTGCCCGTAACCAGGAGACTATCGAGAGATTCCAACGTATTTGTGCGTGTACGTATGCGCGGGCTAACCACCTGCTAACGTTAGCCGTCTGCGTGTTTGTGCGTGTTTTCGGGCACCTCTATATGGAAAAACATAACTCGTATTATCTTGGGGTATACAAACAAATAAAACAAATATGATTTGAATACTGTCTCTTTTTTTCATCGAAGTAATTCCATAATCTCTAAAGCCAGTGATCTTTTGATAAATAATTCTATTGGTTGATACTTTTTGGAACAGAACGTTCACAAACCATGGACTATAACAAAAACACCTAATCCAGTCATTATCAATTTAATCACAGATGAAAATAGCTTGAGTTTTATATTAAAAAACAAATAAGTAAATTGTTTGTTCACCACTGAAACGCAGCATTGCTGATGTATCGATTAAGTATCTCCCCGTCTTCCAAGTTCCGCCCCTCTTCAGCTTGTCATGTGACCTTCAAACTTTAGACAAATCATGTGACCAGTCACCAGACAGTCGGGCTCCGCACCACGCCAGTTTGTATACAATTAGTTTTGTACATTCGTTTTGGGGACCAGACCATCTCCCTCCCTCCTCGCCTGTTGTATTTTTGCGCTTATTCTAAGTCAAGATTCGTGGGCAAAATGCATTGTTTTGTGGCGGTTTTTGTAGCGGTTACTTTTGTGGGTTAGTATATTGAATATTGGAGTTTAATTTGTCGGCTTTTAAACTATTTATAGTGCATAATTTCGAGCTAAAGTAAAGACTAAAGTTGCGGACTTGTTGTGGAAAGTCGTGACCAAACGGCGAATACTTGTGACATTTGACCTTTGACCTATTATTCAGAAATGAAATGATTGTCAGATATTGCAGGTATGTTGAAACGTGAGAGACTAGGAAATATTTCAAAATTTGTATACAAAATTAGGAACATGGCGTTGTATGTTACTAACGGCACACCATGCGCTGATGTTTTACGAACACAATATATTTTACGATAAAAAATGCCACGGCCTTTGTCTTAACATTTTACTCTTTAGTAATACACATTGCTCTTTTTTTACACAAAAAGCTGCGAAAATAACACCTTCCGTTCCCAAGAAATTTGATAAAAAAACATGAAATCCAATACAAACGTGTTGTTTTTTTATTTCGCACGCGATTTTCGCATGGTGCAGTGCCCCCAAATTCTTCACATGGAAAGTGTGGTAATGTGGCTGGAGAGACGTATCCATATCCAGCGGGGACCAGACTTTTTACTCGCTCTATTTAGCGCATGCGCACACGTTTGTGGAAACAACACCATTAAGTCTGGTTCCGGCTGGATAACAGTACGTCTCTCTAGACATACTCTCGCCATTGCCTAGTGCATCTCCACATCAAGATTGTGCATATATTCCATTTTGTCCCAAGAG
Source organism: Crossaster papposus (assembly GCA_037893245.1). Lineage (NCBI taxonomy): Eukaryota > Metazoa > Echinodermata > Asteroidea > Velatida > Solasteridae > Crossaster > Crossaster papposus. Next base: position 1,864,019 of record JBAIAA010000193.1, read on the forward strand.
AGTTATATTTCGAAAAAGAAAATGACATTTTTGCCACACAGCAAGTTCTATTGGGCTATCTGTATTGTGTAAGGTTTGTAACAACCATACAGTTCTAGAAGCACTGCCACTGATGTAGGCCTAGTATTTACCCAAACTCAAACGAATCGACTGGATATAAAATTTGTCTTTTTCTTGGTGTAGGCCCACTCATTTTATTCAAACCACTTCTTCACCAGGTTGCTATGGAGACTCAGTAACTGCCTCCCCCAAGCCACCCTTCTTTGGGAATGATTACCACGCCCGGGGGCGCGTCAAACTGCCGTATGCCGAGCTGGACGAACCGTTTGAAGTCTTCTATAAAGCACACCAATTTTGGGGAAGAATTGATTTCTACAATGGTACTTTAAGATTGCGTTTATTCACTTAGATTTTGTGTTGGCTCAAATTGTATTTTAATTAACACAAGGTCCAGTTACAAGTCTAGTTAGGTTTCTACATGGAATGACATTTGCATACCTACCCAAAAGCACGAAAAATACCCTTGAAAAAAATTAGCATTGCATACTTACCCTACAAAAGTTAGATTAACCTCCCCCTTCCTCTAGCCCCCCCCCCCCCCCCCCTCTCCCCCCCCCTTCCCCTCTCCCCTTCCCCCCTCCCCCCTCCCCTAATGGTCCCTCGGGACTAACCTGCTAAATCCAATAGAGTCCAACTGCGAATCGTATGAGTTTTGTGCTCGGTCCAAGTAACCCCCCCCCCCCCATGATTTCACCATAACTTAATCTGATCTCTTTAGGTTTGGACAAGGTGTACTACCGGGGTGATCAGAAACCATATGGGTTCACCTACAAAATTTCACCCTCCGTGGTGGACCAGGGAACTACTGTAGACATAGTATCCTGCTTCCAAATCAACGGAACCAAAGAAGCACCTGTATTACCTCAAAGCATGCTCCCTGACCTCACCAACTACACGGTACGTACCGCAAACCCGACCCCAAACTGACCCGACCCAAAACTGGCCCGACCCCAAACCGGCCCGACCCCAAACCGACTTCAGGTTGGCTCATTTATTCTAATAGTATGAAGGGCAGAAGATGATTGGTGGAGAGATGGCTAATGTACATATATGGAAGCAAAGTGGCTCTTATAAATTCATTTATTTAATAATGTAATATATTCATTTATTCATATATTCATATATGCAAATAGTATGAAAGGCAGAAGATGATTGGTGGAGAGATGGCTAATGTTCATGTATGGAGCAAAGCGGCTCTGATAAATTCATTTATTTAATAATGTAATATATTCATTTATTCATATATTCATATATGCAAATAGTATGAAAGGCAGAAGATGATTGGTGGAGAGATGGCTAATGTTCATGTATGGAGCAAAGCGGCTCTTATAAATTCATTTATTTAATAATGTAATATATTCATTTATTCATATATTCATATATGCAAATATTATGAAAGGCAGAAGATGATTGGTGGAGAGATGGCTAATGTTCATGTATGGAGCAAAGCGGCTCTTATAAATTCATTTATTCATATATGCAAATAGTATGAAGGGCAGGAGATGATTGGTGGAGAGATTGCTGATGTACATATATGGAAGCAAAGCGGCTCTTATAAATTCATTTATTTAATAATGTAATATATTCATTTATTCATATATGCAAATAGTATGAAGGGCAGGAGATGATTGGTGGAGAGATGGCTGATGTATGGAAGAAAACTGACTCAGAGGCTGGAGGTGCAAAAATCAGCAAGTATTCCTTCTATGCGTCTACTACGATGCCCGCCGTTCCGTTGCGCTATGAGATGTTAGGTTATGACTCACTCCTGGGTTCTCATTTTGACAAGTATATCGTCGAGTACTCTTTCTTTGACAACAAGACCCTTATTCGTCCGTCTACATTCGACACTCCAAAAGGTAAGTGTTTGTACCTTGCTCCCACAAAACAAGAAATGACAATATTTTGGTGAAATTGACTCTTTGGTATAGATGGAAAGAGAACAATTTCAATAATTGTTTTGAGGACACTTACCATTTGTGTAACTTCTACATGCTTTCATGGATTTCCTTGGGTGAGAAGACACAATACTTCATTAGAATACTGAGGTCAAAGGTTATGTAGGGGTCGTGTCATTGTTCACAGGCTTCAAATTTTTCTTTGTCTACAGAATTTGATTTTCATGTAACTTGGATGGAGTGATCTTTGGGTGGGGTTCATCTTAGGTCAAAGGTCATCTAGGGGTTATTTAAGGTCATCGTTCCAAAATGCACAAAATTTGATACTTTGGCAGAACAAAAACATATAGGAATCAACTGTGGTAAAAGGCGACACTCCGGCGCAATCCAAGGATCACTTGGCTGGATACCAAATGATTTAGTTTAGTTGCTTAACCGGACCATATTACTCAGGAAATTGGTCATTCTAAAAACAATGCGTTGTTTGACTTTGTGCAGGTGTCAAGTGTGGTAGTTTTCCTGGTCCAGGTATCGAGCATCAGATTGTAGCAAACCCGTACCGTGAGCTGATCAATCCTGAGCACGGAGATCGCTACCATCAGATGTTCTCAGAGTTCAAGGAAACTCATGGAAAGAAATACACAGATGAAGTGACTCATATGCAGAGAAAAACGCAGTTCACTCATAGTACCCGGTAAATTGAGATACTTAGGCCCTCTTAACTTATTTAAATGAGATACTTGACAGTAGTGTAGGTAGATAAGTCTTTTGCAAGCTAATATGGTTCATCGGGTCGGTGTTCAACTTCGGTTTCCAACATAAAACGATTAAGAATATCTATATTCCCCGGCCTGGATGGGATGCCAGTCCATCGCAGGTTACTCCCAGCTAATGCCAGTACCCATTTATACTCCTGGGTGGAGAGAGGCAAGTAGGGTGAAATGGCTTGCCTGAGGACACAACATATGCCCAGCAGCTGGATGTGAACCCCTTGATCATCTGATCATGAGTCACGAACCCTAACTTATTGGCCACTTTTAGCCGCTTGGAGCGATAGACAATTTCTGGTTAGGAGTATATTCTTAACACAAAGTAGAGAAAGGAATGCGACCAGTACATTTGTTGTTTTTGTTTTAGATTTATCCATGGTGTTAACCGTCAAGGTCTGAGCTACAAGCTAGGAGTTAATCATCTTGCTGATCGATACGATGATGAGCTACGCGTCATGCGAGGGCGCCGTACTTCCACCGGTTACAACGGCGGCCAACCCTTCCCTTACGCGGAGTTCCAAAAGGCTCCTCAGCCCCCAGACTTTATCGATTGGCGTCTCAAGGGTAGGCACCTTGCTCTGCGAGTTCCTCTTGACACAAAATCAGTACACAGATAACTATATGAAAGTAAAAGCCATTAGAAGGGAGGGGGGAGGGGAGAGGGGAATGGGAGGAGAGGGGGGGGGGGAGCCATATATTCGCGCACGTTACACACTTTTCTGAAGTTGAGGTGCAATAATCGGAATTAAATTTTCAAACACGTATTTTGGTACTGGAAGAAAGTTAGAAATGTTAATGCCGAGCAATAACGGTGAGGAATAGTCTGTCATTCTGCCTGGAATAAGGGAAATTTAGGCTGGAAAAACTCCACAAATATTTTGATGAGTTTCACACCCAAGATCAAGTTTGTGCAGCTCTACAAGATGATGAAAAAAGCTAATTGACTAAAATACTGGAAAAAAGTTTCTTTAGTGTTTTTTTCTCTATTTTAGTGATGAATGATTTTTACAGCCAAACGGACCACCCTAGACCCCTTCCCACCTGTGTGTTTATTTACCCCCATTTGGGTATGAGGAATTCGATAAAAATATTTAAAACTAAATTTGTTTGCCAATTTTCTTAATTGACATACAGGAGGTGTTTCCCAAGTCAAGGACCAGGCTATCTGTGGATCTTGTTGGAGTTTTGGAGCTACAGAGACAATTGAAGGCGCTTATTTTGTGAAGGTATATAACGGACCGATTGATTAAAGCCCCATGCAGTGCATATGTGCCCATTAACACGTGCTCCACCACCCCCTCCCCTCAAGCTCTTGGGTATTGTTTGGTCTACAATCCAACAGCAATTGTTAGGTACCCAGGGGCTTTCTTTGTCAGGTACCCAGGGGCTTTCTTTGTCAGGTACCCAGGGGCTTTCTTTGTCAGGTACCCAGGGGCTTTCTTTGACAGATACCCAGGGGCTTTCTTTGACAGGTACCCAGGGGCTTTCTTTGACAGGTACCCAGGGGCTTTCTTTGACAGGTACCCAGGGGCTTTCTTTGTCAGGTACCCAGGGGCTTTCTTTGACAGGTACCCAGGGGCTTTTTTTGACAGGTACCCAGGGGCTTTTTTTGACAGGTACCCAGGGGCTTTCTTTGTCAGGTACCCAGGGGCTTTCTTTGTCAGGTACCCAGGGGCTTTCTTTGTCAGGTACCCAGGGGACTTCTTTGTCAGGTACCCAGGGGCTTTCTTTGACAGGTACCCAGGGGCTGTCTTTGACAGGTACCCAGGGGCTGTCTTTGACAGGTACCCAGGGGCTGTCTTTGACAGGTACCCAGGGGCTGTCTTTGACAGGTACCCAGGGGCTTTCTTTGTCAGGTACCCAGGGGCTTTCTTTGTCAGGTACCCAGGGGCTTTCTTTGACAGATACCCAGGGGCTTTCTTTGACAGGTACCCAGGGGCTTTCTTTGACAGGTACCCAGGGGCTGTCTTTGACAGGTACCCAGGGGCTTTCTTTGACAGGTACCCAGGGGCTTTCTTTGGCAGGTACCCAGGGGCTTTCTTTGACAGGTACCCAGGGGCTTTCTTTGGCAGGTACCCAGGGGCATTATTTTACCCAGGTGACCCATATATTATTTTCAATCGTGTACTCCTTTCCTGTTCTACCCGTAAATGAACACCAGTAACTTTCCCTAATTTTCCCCTGGACAGAACAAGAAGATGGTGCGATTCTCCCAGCAGAATTTGATGGACTGTACCTGGGGCTACGGCAATAACGCGTGCGATGGGGGCGAAGAATGGCGTGCGTTTAAGTGGATTATAAAAAACAAGGGTTTGATGTCAGAGGAAGACTACGGGCCTTACATGGGTCAGGTAAGGTGCCACAGACTAGTAACTTCTAGATTAAAGCCAGTCGCTATACATCCAATGAATAATAAATTCATATATTACATTTCTTTGTTTGTAGAATGGAATCTGTCACTATGATCCTAAGAAAACTGCTGTCTCACTCAAAAGTTACGTGAATGTAACGACTACGAGTATTCCAGAATTGACATTAGCTGTGGCATTTAAAGGTCCAATCGCCGTGGGAATCGATGCCCATTTGAAGACGTTTGGCTTCTACGCTTCAGGAATCTACTTTGACAAGAACTGCGGTAAGATCTATAAAATAGGGGCCGATTTCTCGAAGCCTTACGTATCTGGAGCCAAGCGTGGGACTTGCAAAACATGTTCAGCATTAAACTCATAAGCAATTTCTTAAAAAGGCGATTTCATAAAACATGAATGATTTCATAAAATGATTGCTACGGCTGTTTTATATTCAAGCTTTAAATTTCCTATCAGTCATGAAACAGTCGTTGAATCACCAATGCTTATCATGTTGAAGAGTTTTGTTTGATTTTCTTGGGAATCGAGCGACATAAAACAATCATTGTTTGGGCGCTTGAATTTGTTATCTATACAGGTAATAAGCCAGAGAACCTGGACCATGCAGTGCTGGCTGTGGGTTATGGCTCTCAGAAGGTAGGGAACCAGACCGTTAAGTATTGGATCATCAAGAACTCCTGGTCTACCTACTGGGGAAATAACGGCTACGTCCTGATAAACCAACAGGATAATAACTGTGGTGTGGCAACTGACGCCATCTACGCCGTCCTAAACTAGAATAAGATCTGGTTTGTTGGCTACTCTAGAGTATTACTAACTATAGTACAAGTGTGTAGAATCCTTCATCGAAGCCTGAATGCCACACACGATAGGTTAACGAAGATGTTGACAAATGATTGTTTTTATATATTTTGCAAGTGATTTTGTGAAACGATTTTCGTACGAAATTTTTTTCCTGTAGTTTAGGGTTAAAGTTTTGTAAATGAAATCTCTTGGATGCAGAATGAATATCAAGTGGTTATTTTTTTGTCTTAATGTTTTAAGTTTCTGATCAATATTGTAGGATAAGAAGTTAAAATTAGTTCAGGCATCTGGCCTATTGCGATCGTGGTCATTTTTCGTTTGACCGGCACAAACAAAATGAGTCTTTCAGTATTAATCTCCAAGACTAATTAAAGTTGCAAAACAATGGATCTTAAAATGTGCCAGCAAAATGTAATCGTCCAGAAATATTTTTAACTTGAATATAAATTGTATCTGAAAAGCTCAATTTGAGAAGTCGCATGGAAATGTAATTCAGAAATTTTGATTTATTTGTCAGATTAGACAAGCATGACATAATTTAGCAGATATTTTTTTTCTAAGATTTTGTGATAAAACACTGAAATAACTTAAGATTGTTTGCATGTATGAATCATGTCTAAAAATTTCACCAAATTGTGTAAATTGTCTGTGAGCCCTGCCAAGTACTGTTTCAGATTTCTAAAAAGAAATTTGTTTACAGTAATTTTGCCAGCTTTTTGTATTTTTTCGGGTTTTTTCCCCTGAAATGTTAGACTAAAGTTGATATAAAGTGAATTTATATGCATATTAAAATAATATAGTGTCATCCAATGATGACGCTATATTAATTTGGTTAAAATAAATGAATTTCACGAGCAATAAATCATTACCTTTGATTTATTTAGAAAAAATCAATAAATGAAATGCAAAGTTTTTTGAATTAAATTGTATGCCACTAAATGAATTTCTTGATTTAGCGAGTTTACACATCTAGACTGGCAGTCAAAATTATACTGGAGACTTTTGTAAAAGAAAAATAGACTGTCCATTTTTATTAAAAATTTGTATGATAACAATTGCTTGTTTACAGCTACTGATGCACTTGTATTCCAGGTAAGAGTAACTATTACTTAAAGCTTGTATTGGGGTCCATTCTGTGTAAACATACATAGAAAAACTATAGTAATATGTACTCTACTGAAATTGTCTCGACAGATTCGGACATACTAGGGAAGCTGTGTTTCAACTTGGTGGAACAACCTATAGACTTAATTATTCCTTGCACTGACCAACTTGCTGCAATTAAAATTTATAATTTTACTATCTGAATTTTGTGTCAGATTAAACAACAAAAACGTGATTATGAAAACAAAAATCACAATATCAAACTTAACGAAAAAAAGATTTGTGGTTGGACAATGTTCAAAATAAGTTTCTCTAACTTATGAATATTCATGTATTTAAACTAAACTGTCTCTTGTTCGGCTCTCTTGAATTTGTTCTTGCATTTCTTGACTTTCTTTGCAGGTTCTGTGTCTACTTGGTTGCCATCTTGTTTCCTCTTGCTAATCTTCTGCTTAACTAGGCTCAGAGCGTTGCCAGTACCTACGTAAGAAAATAACCAGACATTGTACAATATGTATTGAGGTTTTGGAGTGAAAATCATCACATTGCATTAATAATTCTGCTTTTACTGTGATTTTGAGATGTAGATGGATTTGAATGTTAGTATTTTATAGCAAATATTGCTGCACTTGTCTATATACAATTTTGTTTTCATTGATGCTAGGAAAAATGCTGTTCTTTTAGTCTGGTTCCCTGACCCTACTTCAGGTGAGAAAACAGCAATTTATAGATCTCTTGGAATTGTCGGGTCAGGGAACCAAACTAGCTGGCTTGCACCCGTTTAACCGATTTGCAAACAAAGTTCATTGTGGAGAGTATTAGAAAAGGTCATTTTTTCCAATGATTGGTCAGTTGACCAATCATTGGAAATTGAAACAAAATCCCACCGGACTTGAGAATGACAGCACAGGTGTCAGTGATTTCACAGGATGCGACAGACTATCATTTACTATACGTCATAATAACTTGGCTAGTTTTGTTGTTTAATGTTTGCCAATGTAGATCTAATTCTGACCGCCACTGATCCGTGCTAACCTTGTGTCAGTGGGCTAGCCAACTTGCCAGAAGCCGTCGGATAAATCCACGATGATCCCCGAGGGTAGATGGTCTGTTTCAGTAGGGACACCAATTCACCTACAAGTAAGAAAGTAATTTATTGGCATTTTAAATAAGAAAATCAATTTTTAAAACTAATGTCTATGCTCTATTGCAAAATAGATCACATTCAGGGCACAATTTCATCAATTTTCACTCTGGCAATCCACGGCTTCCCCCCTTCTTTTGTTACAAATTCGAGTTCGTGGCCCACAAAATGTGTTTTGCCAACTAGAGTGCTCAAGCGGCTTTGTCAATACCTTTCATATGTTGGAGTTTTTTGTCATGTTGGCCTCGTTCGTTTTCATCACCAAGATCATGTAAGCTGAGAGAAAATGTTAAGAAGAAATGTTTGTATCAATTCTGAGACTGCTCAACCGCAGAAGAATTATCATACTTTGGCAGTCGCAACGTAACGGTAAACTGTTGAGTCTAGGTTCGTATCCAGCTGCTGGCTTTATGATGTCCTTGGGCAAGCCACTTCACTCCACTTGCTTCTATCCACCCAGGAGTATAAATGGGTAGTGGCATTGGCTGGGGAGTAACCTGCGATGGACTAGCATCCCATCCAGGGGAATAGAAATATTCTCAGTCATTCCATGCAATGAAAACCAGAGATAAACACGTTGATGGGGCATATTGGCTCGGGACTGGTGAACCAATGTCTTTGTGTAAGCGTCCAAATGGCAACCCCAACTCTCTCTAACCGTTAAGCCCACAACCAGAACTTTGTCGTAACCGTGTTTGTATTTATGAGATTATTCATCTTTTGACAGGAATTATGAAAGGATACACTAAATCTTCATCCAGATCCACGTCTAGTTCCTTGGCAGCCTTAATGAACCACTCGTTTGCGTGTTTCTTTTTCTCTACGCGGTGGTTTGTTTGATCGATAAGGCGGGCTTGATCAACTCTCTCCTGGACTGCGTTGTAGTACAAGTGGTTGACCGGGAAACTTGGAATATCATCTGGTAAGAACAATATGATTAAAATGATGAATACATAAGCTTATACAGGGTGAAAAAAAAAGAGGAGAACTTAAACTTGCCTCTTCTTAATGTCTTCAAGACTCTCTTGTAGGAGTGGCCTTCAGATGGAGAAACCAGCATAACGCTGATACCTTCCTTGGCTTGTCTTGCCGTTCGTCCGCTACGATGGATGTAGGTCTGTCGCAAAATAAATGAACAGTATTGTTGTCAAGGTTCTTGTGCCAGATCACAAGTATCCGAGGATGAATAATGATAAATTAGTTTGTCAATTTCCAATACCTCAGGGAGCAAATATTCACACTCAAACCATGTTATATTTGGGTTTTTTATACCTCGTAAATATTCAGTTACCATTACAATTCACTGAACTTCTAAAGCTTGAAAACAAAAAACTAATTTACGTGTACTATCATTTTTGCACGAGTATCTAGGCGATGTAGATGAGTAGTGACAGACTCGTGAGTGACTAAGCTATGGTTCATCACAAATACCAGGACTTACAATACTGCAAATACTCAATAAATTAAAATGTATTGTACTCGTTTATTATTCAAACAAGAAAGCACGCAAAGCTCTTGAAGATTGAGATGAAATGTTGTTACCTCTGAAGTCCTGGGTATTTGGTAGTGGATGACATGTTGGACATCAGGGATGTCTAGTCCTCTGGCTGCTACGTCTGTGGCTAGGAGAAGAGCCTTAGGGTTGGAGGCAAACCTTTCAGAAATAGCAAACATTTGTCATTATTTAGGAGGGCTAGTAAAGCTAATCCCTTTCACCCTAGCCAGAAACCCCAATCATACCAATGGGTAACTGGGATCTTGAACAAAAGGCATCTTAAGTTGCCATTGTCGGGGGATTAATGAGCCAGATGGCTGGGATAAACTGTGAAGTGGGGAGGAAGATTTATTTACGGTATTTGCATTTTATTGTTCACCTTCCAATTACCATCTGAGCTCCCTGGGAGTATTCAGCTCGATGCTGCCATTTTGGCGCAAAGCATCTAAATCAACCACAATAACCATCTCTGCCCTCACAGGTACCAACAACTGTATCTCTTAGACGCTTTTACTATTTTCTGGAAAATGACTGCAAAAGTAATCTTCTTTAAAGATATTTTGGTTGGTTACTTTTGGCATCACTGCAAATAGTCTACTCTTTGTTTAAAACAAAAATAGTTGTTTTTATACTTTACTACATATTGTATAAAAATGTATGAAGAAAAATTGTAATTAACTATCTCATGAACAGTATAGAAATGAAAAGAATAATTCTTTAGGAGCACATAGCCTGGCTACCTGTCCAGGTTTTTCAGTCTCTGTTTCTGGTGCATAGAGGAATGTAATGGGAGTGGGTGACAGGCTAGTAGCGTCAGGATGGAGCACAATCGACGGATGCAGTCAATACTGTTACAGAACACTAACGTCCGGCCAGGAAAGTGAAGCAGAAAGTAATACAGGTAGATGTCCTGCAAATCAAAAGACAGTATTTGGGGTAACAATTTACCTGATTTCAAAATGAATCACAAGGGAAACTGACTAGGTGCAGTTGATACTTTGTTTGAAAATTGAAGTTAAAATCATGGCTTGGATATCCCACATTCGAATTTGAGCAAAATCAGCAATAAATCTAATATATATCCACCAAGTTATATAAATGGTCTGGTTTCAGACTCATTGCTGTCTTACTTTATCAGTGATATCGCATATGATCTTGGCTTCCATAAGACTGGCTACCGTGCCGTGCTTCGCTGTCAAATCAACGACTATCGGGTCGTCTCGAATACCAATCTTCCTCATCAATGCATCTACGAAAACAATTTTGAAAATGATATTTATTTAAAGGACAAATCTGATGTGGTCCTGTATCCAAATATCTTTGTCATGACATACCCCGACTGTATCGAATTGAAATATTGGCAACTGTATTTTGTTCTCCTTTACCCAGTTTTCCCTTTCGGTCTTTCTTCTCCTGTTTAGGGGTGTTTCGCTTGGCTTTGTGGCCCAGGTTCTTCCGGTCTGGTCCAAGGTGCACAAGGGTTAACGTTGCCGAAAAGACAAACGTCTGCCGTTGAAGACTTGCTGGAGAGCTACAAAAAGGGGGAAATTGTTTAATTATTTTTCTTTCAAAAACATAGTTTAACCCACTTTTAAATTAATAATTTTTTTTAATTGGGCACTTTCCAGGACTAAGTACCCGTTTAATCTACAATTAAAAAGAAAAATTACAGCAAAATGAATACTTGATGACAATTTAGCAATTAACTTATTTCAACTCTTTTCAGTTTTGAATTTAAAGCACATCTTTCTTGACATTTATTCACCGATTCATTTGCTGCAGTATTTCCGTCAGCTGTTCATAGTGTCCCTTCTCAATCATTCTATCTGCTTCATCTATAACAAGACACCGAACTCCCGACATTGTAGATAGGTGTGGCTCCCCCTGTCAAATATTAAAATTATTATCAAATAAAAAGTAATTTTAGATTCCGACTAAAAACTGGATACAAAGTTGCATCTCTGAGAAAATTTTATTTACAAAATAAACTCATGAATCTGTTTATACCTCTCTAAACAGTTCCCATATTCTACCGGGGGTGCCCACCACTATCTCAGGCCGTTTCTTCAGAACCCGTTCTTGTTTCTGTGCTGACATTCCACCAACAATCACCGCGATCTGTTAACATTCAGAGACACAAATATGTAAATTGAGACAGACATTTAAACGAGCTGCTTTTAGAAACATTAATGTGATGTCTAATGAGTAGACCAATGTACACCTTCTCAATGGGATGGTATACTATTTGTCAGTTGTGCATGTGTAAAGCAGCAAAAGTACTAAACTCTGAAGACTAATCTAATTTTCTTTTCACAATCGTTACCTTGACATCTGTGTACTTTGCCACAGCGACTAAATGATTCTTGACCTGAACTGCTAGCTCTCTGGTTGGCGTCAGGATCATGGCGTACAGCTGGCCGTCGTCATGGTTAGTGTCGTTATGGGAACCGTCACCCACATCGTCTATCTGTTCCACTGCTTTACCAAGACCCACTTGGGTCAGCAGCTCAGCATCTGAGATGTCATCAATGGCTCGGACGCAGCCGAAACCCCGCTTGTCCATCTTGTTGATTAGTTCTACGCCTTCAAACTCTGCGCCATCAAGCTCCACCACCTTGCGCTCGTATACGCGGAACCTTCGTTTTTTCTGTCCCTTCTTGCCTCTGGGTCTCTTAGGGAGTTTGTCAGCAGGTTTGTCAGCGGGTTTGTCCTTTTCCTCGGATGTCTTTTCTGTCTTCTTGATTGTCTGTTTATTTTGATCTTTTTCATCATCATCTTCTTCAATAGAATCTTGATCATCCTTTGCCTCGGTAAAGTCATCAAGCTCATCCCCAAATTCTTTGTCATCACTATCATCTCCGTCATTATCATCAAAATCAATGTCCTCTGCTTCATCCTCTGCTTCATCATCTGATTCATCATCATCATCAAAGTCGAAATCATATTCAATATCTTCATCGCTTTCATCATCTTCTATCAACTTATTTTCCTCTTCCTTGCGACTAGCTTCTTCTTCACTTTCCATTCGTCGTCCCCGCCCTGCCTTCAACTTTTCTTTTGTTTTGCTGTTCAATCCCATCTTATCTGCTGCTCCTGGTTTTACATCAGATTCGACACCATGGGAAGACTTGAGAGTAACTTGCTTCTTCTTTCGGCTTGTTGAAGCTGTCTTCGCATCAGATGCTTCAGGCTTCTTTGTGGCTCTTGTAGATTCAGCGTTTGCCAATCTGAAGGCCTTGGACCGTGCTTCCCGTTGTAGTGCTGCTTTGTGCTGGAGGATGTTGTGTAATACTGGAATACCAAACGCAATTGTCTTTCCGCTTCCCTGTGAATGAAACAAATTGGCAAATAGTTGATGAAACTATTACCCTGGTTTGATTGACAAGTTGGAAGTATCCATTCAAGAAAACTGTTTAGCCACCAGTCACCTGAGGTTTGATTGATAGGCAGGTAGAGTTCATTTAAGATAACGTATTAGCCCCACCCACTTTAAACCACCATGGTTACCTGACCAAAAGTTGTGATCTTATTTGTCCAAACCCATCGGTGCTGTAAGTGCAAAGATCAAAACCTGACAATTGATGTACCGTTTCAGCAGCACCAACAATATCCTTTCCATCTTTGATCGCTGAAGGGATGGAAGCTTTCTGGATAGGAGTTGGCTCACTGTAGCCGAGGTCGTGAAGAGCTTGAAGAATCGGGGCAGGAACATTGAGAGCCTTCCAAGCCGGCAAATTGACATCTAGAAAAGATTATAAAACATTTTATATGAATGTTGAGCCCTGGAAGATATGATGTTCTGAAAGACCGCTTAAACCAAACACTGACGCTGCCAGACACCGCACAGTTCATCTGCTAAAAAGGTCTGCTACACTCGGCTATCAACACAATTGCATAAAAAGTTGAAGACTATGGAGAGCTAGTCTCCATTGAGCAATGCCAGGGATGGATCCTGCTGTGTTGGGTGGCCAGACTCTGAGGTAGTTTGGCACTGAGCAGGCTAGTCATTTTTACAAATGTTTCAGCATCTGGCAGGATTTCTAGCCAAAATACCCTGGAAGGTTAGTACCTTGACACAGTGCATCCTCCTAAATCAGTTGACACTTAAGACATATGGCCTCAATCCTGTCAAATCCCTTAAACTGCCTGGTTGATTTGTTAGAATTGGAGATGCTTAGTGTTTATAATAACTCTCTTACACATACTTACTGCTATCTTTGTTGGGAACTGGAATGCCTTTAGTGAAGCTCGTTGCCTTCTCACTCTTTAGGTTTCTCCTCTCTTCCATCTTCACAGCATCAGTGTTTTTCTTCTTGGTCTCCACGGCAACCTCGACATCTTCCTCTGCATATTTTCCACTTGTCTTTGCCTCTTTCCGTTTCCTTTCTGCTGCTTTGCTGAGATTTAGAGAGGGACTTTTCTTCTGGTGTTTTATCTTCTGCTTCTTGGGCGGAGATGCTTGTTGGTCTTCGGAGGCATTTTGTTGTTGATTTTGTGACACTTTCTGCAAAGTTATTTAAATTATTCCTTAGATGAATGATGCACAATCTGCTTTATGATCATGCACTTTCTCTCCAATATAATTTATAAACGACTTAGTCTGACTAGTACAATTTTGTACAAGTTTATCATTTCCTAGCAATTATGTAGTTGCGGGCCCTGTTCCCTATAACTAGTTAAAGAGAACAAAATCCAATTTCAGATTGTTTACTAATCAAACTAGCAACATTACAAACCAACAGGTATCGCTTTACCTGGCGTCGCTTGCGGCGTCTTGAGCGCGACGATGCTGGCTTATTCGACGTGACGATCTCGTGCTGCGTGGACAATTCCTCAATTCCCATAAACTCACGCAGCTCGTCCAACTTTAGGGCGCTATAATCCACATCTGCAACCTTCCATTTTCCTTTTAACTTCAAATCGGACTTCCCGATTTCGCCTGTCTCTGGTTTGGGCTTACGTTTCATTTTCTTTTGCCGATGTTTTAGATCCGTCTTGCAGCTCGTGTTGTCCATGGAAGTCGCCATCTTGAGAAATTGATTTCGCAACCGTAAACATGACATGACGCCCTCTGTTGAAAGTTTCAACATTATTTTCACAACCGTAACTAGGGGTGCGTTCCACTTACGCGAACGTTGCCAACGTTGGCCAACGTTAGCGTTGTTCGCTTGAGTGGAACGCAATGTGCGCCAATTATGTTGGCAAACGTTAGCGAAAACGGCGAACGAACTTCCGAGCTGTTCGCTGTTGACCAGTGACGTATTTTAAAGATGGCGAAGAGGTTAGCAGACGGCAGTGTTCTTTTCACAGTTTTGATTTACGTTTCATACTTTTCGTTATAAATGGTAGATTGTTTTGAGCAGTTACAGGGATCTTTTAAAGAAAAATAATGAGTTGGACAAAGAGCAGCCAACCAAACGATGTCACTGTCAATGGGCGCCGCCATTTTGAAAACGTAGTTTTTAAAATATCGTTCCACTTCAACTAACGCCAACTCAAAACGTAGGCGAACGTTCGCGCAAACAGTTCGCGTAAGTGGAACGCACCCATGACATGACGTGACAAAATCACAACCGTAAACATGACATGGCGCCCTCTGTTGAAAGTTTCAAAATTAATTTTACAACCGTAAACATGAGATGGCGCCCTCTGTACAAAGTTGAACTTTTAAAAAAGAACGGGGTTTCTCAGAATAAAATAGGGCGTGATGCCCCAAATTTGAGACTGCGAATGCAGCTAGCTAAGCATTATAAATCACAGTATGCATATTCATTACACACGACATTCAAGCGTTAACGTTGTTCAGGATAATTCCTTAACAAATATTGTGATTTTTTTCCTCATGATATTGAGCTTTTGGGAACGATTGTTTGAGCCTGTGTCGGAATTCTGTCTAGATTGTACTGTATTGATACTTTGTTGGCAAAAAGGTAGCACATATTGAAGTTAAAATGAAATGTCATATTGCACACTGTGAGTGTTAGTGCACACTGCGATGACGGGGTCTAGTCTGGATGACGGTTACAAGTAGCGGGCTTCCACTAACTCATCTACATTGCACAACACTATTTGCCTCCTGGAAACCTCCTCCCCGGGAAAGGAGCCTTGAGGCATCTGTTTGTAGAGTAAATTGTTGAAAGCCCATTCCTTACTAACATCATCCTCCTCCCTAACTAACCTCCGACGCGCGGCAGCGAGAGGCTCGTGATACTACGCGAGGGACTCGTGTCGCGACGTGAGAGACAATTTGTTATAATACTAAACCAAAAATAGATTACATAATGGCGAATTGATAGTAACAAATGATTGTGTATTTTTATACTTGTACTCATATACATTATATATATATAAACTCCTCACAAAAAAAGTATCGAGACACTTAAAAATGAGCCAATAATTAACAGCTAAAGGGTATGGATTAATCGAAGCAAATAACCAAGTGCGTAATTTTGTTCTGCGTATTTTGACACCTCGATTGTTGAGATACGATGTTGCGGAGCGGAGTTATTGTCATTGCAATGGTCCCTATAGAAGCAGAAGCAGAACCTCATTCAAAACAATAATACAAACCAGGAAAACCTGCTTCTGAGCTGTAGGGATGATTGTATCTTTTGAAACTGGACCTACGACCATTGACAATAACTCCGCTCTGCAACATCGTATCTCAACAAAAAGGTGTCAAAATTAGGCACTGGGTTATTTGTTTCGATAAATCCCCTTTCGGGCTGTTAATTATTTGCTCATTTGTAAGTGTCTCGATACTTTTTGAGATGAGTATTTATAACTACATGTAGTATGATTCCGTTTTTAAAATTTAAAATTAAAATTCGGTACCCTGCGTGGGTTCATGATACGGTGCAACACACGGTTTGTCCTTGACACGCGTGTGTGTATGCGCGCGCGCACGTTGGGCATTGGGTAAAAACTCAGGGGGCCGGGGATAGGGGGTTCAGGGATGTTCAGGTGCCAATCAGCAGAAAAGTAAACGGTTCAATTCAACGCGTGGCGCTCAAAACTTGGGACTTTTACGTACGTGCACAAGATAGATTACAACGTACGTATGCGCATAGCTAGGTTCATCGATTGTCAACAAAACCTTGTCACTGTCAGATTCTCTTACGGAAACCTCTGTTTTTGTCGCCATACCAGCAGGCAAGGGAACTGCAATGCAGGCAAAAACATTGAAGTTCCAGTAACATCCGGACTTTGTCTATTTCCTGTGAGTCGTGTGGCTGCCAGGAACAAAGGGTGAAACAGAGTTGAATCGTGTTTTGTGAAGGGCACTTTGTTGCGGACGACTGGAAGGAAGTTTGTGTTCCACGGGAGTTTATTGGGACTGAGCGGGTCGGACTGTGTGTCTCAGGCCGTGTGTGACGGGGGAACTATGGGGCTGGACTCGAGGCTTCTCGTACTACTCTTCGGAGTTTGGACCGTGTGTTTGCCAGCTGTGTGCCAGGCGTGCCCGCTAGGTTGTCTGTGTTTCCGGACCACCGTCAGGTGTATGCATCTGGAACTCACAAGGATCCCACAAGTCAACAACGAAACCAAGATTCTGTGAGTAATTTTGTTTCTGCTGAAACTTTCTTTAATTAGAGTTAGTCTGCCCTTGAAAGTTGAAAATTACATTTGTAATTGCTTTTGATTTTAAAAAAAAAAGGGAAAGAAATTCTGCTGCCACTTTGTTTACAAAGTCTATGGCAGTGTGGAGAGTTGCAAATTTCTTTGTAAATTCATGGTTTTAATACATTTATATTATTTATTAATATTATTATTACTAATACTATAAAACTTTGTGAAATATTTGTGAAAAAATAATATTTTAAATCAAATAAGTTAAGAGGGCCTAATATTTCGATCTTAACAAGATCTTCTTCATATATTTTAATAGTTAATGACTACTTTTAGTTGACCACAGACTTTAAAGGTATAGTGTTAAAATCATCACCGAGCCAAGGCGCAGGATTATTTTTAACGAAACTTGATCCGAGGCGGGTTCAGGCCGATGGTACCGGGAAGCACACCAACATATTTCCGGTCTTGCTCGTTGCTAATACACTACAGACTTTCCGACCTTGCTCGTGACTTGTTTAGGCGTCATCCGTTTCGAATTTGGGAGAGCTTTGCGTGATATGTCCTCCGGCGCGAACCCCTCCCCGGACCTCCAACTATATAGTATTAATTTAAAGGCACGCATTATAAAATATATAAATCTGAACTGAACGTACAATGTATTTTTCACAGCCCTTCATTCAATGACTGCCCACAATTAATAGATTTGGTCCAAACATAGAGCAAGGAACATGGTCCAAACATGGAGCGTATGGTCCAAATTATAACCACTAAACTATTTTAGAACTGCCCTTCCATTCAAATATCCTTTTGACCTTTTCCCCTACCAGTATAAAGTAGAACTTTGTTTTATGTCTGGTTCCTAATCTTTAATTGATTGATAGCTGTCTGTATTTGGAGGCTGGCGCCAGACAGGTCTCAGCTAAAAGGCCCACTATCTTGCCAAAGAAGCATGGCCATTTTCTGAGTAGTCAATTTACTATTATTAACCCTAACTCCCTACTAGGATGTGTGAAAAATCGGATTGAAATTGAAGTATTTGGGATGGTTAGGGTTAATACAGTGTACACAAACTCCATGTCTTTGTCTAGTATTAATGTAACCATGATGTAACCTGCCTGATATTACCAAGATTTTAATCTTGTTTGCTATTTATAAATTTGTTTAAATCCTCTGCCAGTCATGAAATCTCAAACTCAAAGAGTGTAGATTAGATAGATACCAGTACTGGTACTGTAGTTGGACACAACTCCCACAGAGAAGTTTAGTTGCAAGGAAAACACACAGTGGGCGTCATCCTGAGCCCACCTGGTCCATTGAGAAAGCTTGCCTTTGTGATTTAGACTACATGCAGTTACACTGTTAAATTCTCTGCCTTCTGTTTATCTGGTGGCAAATGTGTGCATAGAAATTATAGGAATCCCAGGTTGTGAACTAATATTCAAATGTGTAACAAATTTGGGACATTCATTATATCTTAATTACTGCATCCCTGTAAAAACATGGTCTCGTTCTTCCCTTTTTCTCTTTTGTATACAAACCCTCAAGTTCATGGCTCACAAAATGCTCTAATAGGGAAATGGTTTGGTCTGTGTAGGCAATTTTTGACTGATTTACAGATGTCTGTACCTCTAATCTCGGTTTCATAACCAACGATGACATCCCACAAATGGTTGGTGTCTGAGGTAATGTCTGGTGCCTAGGTGACCCTTTGACCTTTGACATAATATGCGGGTTTCCTGAATGGACTAATGATTGGATGCTCAGAAGGGTTGGGCTACCTCCATTGTCGTAATTCCCAGGTCAGCAATTTTTTTCTGGGATTTTGGAACTTTAGGGTATGGTAGGGAAGAGCAAAAAGTACCAAAGTTGTGTTGTATAAAAAAAGAATATATTTTAGAAGAATGTAGGTGGTTTATGGTAAATCGTCAAATTTATTAAATACACGTACCGTACAATATACATGTATGTCAAAAATGTAATGCCACTCTAAATTGTGCAAATTTTTTTTTCTCGATATTTCTGTCTTTTGAATTCAATATTGTCTGAAATCTGTAGTTAGAATTGTTTACAATGCTGGGACTGGCCCTTCTAACATTTGACACAATAGTTTATCAGTATTCAATATGATTGATTGTTATTTGACCTGCAAACAAGCAAGCTGCAGTAACCATGCATTGTATGTTGATGTTCAGCATAGTTTGAGCTCGAAATACCTTGGCATGTTTAAGATATGGTGGTTACAAGTTCGCTTAACCGCAGGATTTACATGTAAATAACAAATCCAGACATTAAACTTTCTCTCTCAGCCACAGTGTCCTTTGAACATTGTTCTCATATCTGGTTACACAAGGAATGCTCACTGTCCATATTGATAACACATTATGTCTTTCTCACCTCAGCTGCGTGTACAGCTGAAATTCAAGGTTGCAAACAAACAAAAATCAAAACTACCAAAATTATTATGAAACACCTTAGTGACCTAGTTATATACACCTACACATGTACTGTACTTGACTGGTTGGGAATAACAGTCTGAAGCATTCTGAAAAATCTTGGCATCTGGTGTGCCGTCATTTTCAAGAAAAGTAGAATTTTGGTTTCAATTTCCATATTGTCGGAAATTGTCGAAATTGTCGAAAATGTGTTTTTTCTTCAAATACTCTGATTCAGTGGTGTGTGGACAAAGTCGATGTTCATAAATTTTGAGGAAACAAATTTCTATCTCCCAAACCACGAAGTAAAATTGTTAAAACAAAAATGAGGTGATTAATTAAAACTTTGAAGTGTGTATTTTGTTCTTTAACAATGATCCTGATTTGTCTTTAAATTGAATTGACGGCATGCCTATCTTCATGACTTTAACTACATCCTCAACTCTTGATTAAAGTTCCACCTTTGTGGAAAAACTAGGCGCTTCCGACACCGGAACAATTTGAATAGATCTCCAGAATAGTAAAAAAATTCTTTGAGATTTTCTGAACTCTAATTTCTTTCAGTCGACCTACCGCGCCGTAATCCGTGAAAAACTGGTCTTCGATTCTTCCCGTTCCTTTTCTGAGGCACGTTTCATTAAGTAGATTTGTAAAAAAACAAACAATTCTAGCCAAGTTGACACGTAGTTGACAGCCAAGCCATGCAGAACAGGAGTACATAAACTGCCAGCTTTGAATCTTATTAGGTGGAATATTACCAAGCATTTCATTTGTGCAGTGTCTATTGATTTGACCTGTGAGCATGTCACTTATTCCACTGAGCTGTTGACTCGTGCTGTTTGTGTAGGCCTGTACTTTTTAGAACTTTGTGTTGGCATTTTGAAGTTTGTGTTTGTTTGGTCTGTGGAGCTTGGCAGACCTTCAAATAAGTTTAAGGGTCAAAAAGTGAGGTTGGCTTTAAGATTAAGTAGTTTGCACATTTCATTTACGTGTACGTACACTGTATGTATGTTGTATTGATCTATTAACCCTAACTTCCAAGCGTAATTTACTAGGAATCGTACATTCTATCTTCGCAATATAACATACCGGTATAAAACTCTGTTACGGTGTGCCTAACCTGTGTAAAACATAATCAGTTTAGTGCAGTACCTACTCAAACAGATTCCAACAAATTATGCTGTTGGATTTTGAAGGTTTGGGGGTGGTTGGGGCAGTTTGTCATAATTTTCATCAACATTTTAGTCTTTTTAAATCTGAAAAATCAGGCGTGAAATCAAAAAAGTATCAAGAAAGTTTGGTTTATGCCATTTTAAACACTATTTCCTGGGAACAAGATAGTTGTTTTGAACCCATTTTTGAACAATACTGGAATGGGTCATAAAACAGACAATTATCAAAGGTTGGAATTGGCCCATATAAATAAACACAATCTCATGGTCTTTTAGCTGAGTACCTAAACCAGCTTTGCACCCAATGACAGAATGTTGCCACCAGTGGAGTAATTCTTCTACTTAGATCTTTCATCAATCTGTCTGTTTGTTTAATCAAGTAAAGTACAAAGGACTGTCAACTATATTCCATCTATCTTTCTGTAGCTTGGCCGGTTCACGGCCCATGTTCAGGTTTCTCATTCAAGAAACCCCTGTGCAGGGGACCAGCCAGCCGGAAGTCATTGGAACATAAGGCTTAGACATTCATCTTGATTTACCAGGGAGTTCTTTGTCCGAGTTTATTCCTCCATGGTCAGAGTGGAACAAACAAATGGGGGGGGGGGGGGGGGGGGGAGTTGTTTGTATTTATCGATGTGGAAAGAGAAATTAAAGTAGTGTGTTAGATCAACATTCCGCAAACACAGATGAAGGTTGGAAATTTGTTACAATAGAAAGATGTTTGCATGAGTTTGATTAAGTGGTTGTAAGCTATTGGGTAAATTTTTGGTGCACTAAAAGCTAGACTATTCAAATAGTAAGATTTATAACTCATGATAACAGTTTTGGAGGACAAAGAAATGAATTACAGTAACATTATTTTGTATTGAATACAGTAAAGTTACTAAACTGCTTTAATTATCAATTTTTCTAGTGTTTGTACTCAGAAAATTGGGATACGTCTGTCCTTAGCTTTCCCCTAAACTACATGTACATGTACCATCTGTTCTCCTTTTGTTTTGTGCACAATAACCATTTAAAAACCCTTCCAGTTAATAATAAGTTTTCCTGAATTATATTTGTACCTTTGTGTGGTAGTGCGTCATTTGTGTCTGGCCTACAGTATTTCTGTCTCGCCCATGTCTGCTATTCTTGGTACCGGGTACTGTATGTGTGAATCTCTCTACTTCATTGAGACTCCTTATCCCACTGTCCTTTGGTAAAAGCTTAAAGGTATAGAATAAACCATTTATCAAAAACTTTACTACCGAATTATTAAGAAATATCTTACTTTAATGTTTGAAAGTAAATAACGATTCTCGGCATCCAGCAAAATGATTGCACTAGATATCCTGTAATTGTTCTGAAAAAATTAATAAAATAATTCTCGATCGCCGGACAGCAATCACAAAAAAAGAACAACTGCCCGATGTCGGTTGAAAATAAACGCCGTTTTTCTAGCTTTTTCTCGACATCCATGATTGTAAAAGTTCGGAAACGATATTTACTATAAATTTACCCATTCCTGATAATTTAAGCAAATACCAATAGTGTATCCTGCCTTTGAACATCAGGCTCTGTTGCAACCTAGCTGTTAGAAAAAAGTTGATTATGCATTATTTGAAGCTTTGCTCTGCATTGAATGTCACACTATTTAGTATTTAACTTAGATTCTTGTTCACACTCTGTGATGATTCTTGTGTGTTTTTCATATTAAATTGAACAAAGAAAAGTAGCAGGAGTGTTTTTTGGGTGTATTTTTTCAATCCAATTAACCAACAGTTACTGGCTATTAGAAAACCCACAACAAAGATGGCTTGTGTGGTTAATAGGGGAGCGTTCTAAGCAGGTGGCAAGGAGATTAAAGGTAGTATACACCATTGGTAATTGCTTGAATTATCATGAATGGGTAGATTTGGGGGGTTGTATTTCATAGTAAATATCGTTTAACTGACCTTTCCGAAGTTTTACAATCATGGATGACGAGAAAAGCACGAAAAACAGCGTTTGTTTTCAACCGGGGTCGAGCAGTTATTCTTATGTTATCTTTGTTTTTTCGCTCTCGCCGTCCGGCGAGAGCGAATTTTTCTTTATAAAATTCAATTTTTTTGAATAATTACAGGATATCTAGCGCAATCCTTTTTATGAATGCCTAGAATCATTATTTACTTTCAATTGAGTAAGGTATTTCTTAATAATTCAGTAGTAAATATTTTCGATTTCTGCAAATGGTGTATACTACCTTTAAAGCCTTTGTGGTCTGTATATGGGGTGTAATTGGTCTGAGCAAAATCTCAGCAAGACTTTATCAACAACTGTTCATATGAAATGGATGCCAACATTTGTTTTACCAGTATGTGTAAGTTAAAGGGGTATTCCGCCTAGAAATACCCCAAATATCATGTTTTGGATTGTTTACTTGATTTCAAAGGCCTGGTTATTAAAACCTATTTCATTATTGTTCCCGACAAAAGACACACAGAAACACAACAACACTGGTTGTTTATATCTGATGCTAGAGCACACCATTTGAGGATTAGTACCAGTACCAACTACTCATGAAAATTATAAAAAATGCATCTCTGAGACGTATCTTTGGAACTGATCATCTTATGTTATTTTCTTCAAAATGACAGCATGCTAGAAGTAATAATTTCACAGGGATTTTAGTGTCAATAATATTGTTACAATAAGTCAACTTTTTAACAGTATTTTGGTTGGTTACTTTTTGGATACATGTTGCAAAAGGGACATAAGCTTTGAATACTTGTTAATGTTGTGCGTTTTATTTAACCATAACGCCACAAGCGATACCATAACAGTCCACACAGTGACAGTCGACTTGCCCTCAATATGGCAGCTGTATTGACACAGTTGTCTCGGTCCCAGCAGGAATTTGATGAAAACTTCCAGTTATGCCCCTAGCTCTGTTCCTTAAGCCACTTATTGTATTATAAAGTAGTAGACAAAATACTTGTTACTGTATTAAATAGCTGTTGCAGGAGAGTTTGTGGTCGTATTCACATCAACGGTTAATTGATCTGGACATCGATAACCTGCTTTATTTTTTGAAAGACTTTTAAAAGAAAACACCACCATTCTGTCAATAATGTAACTTTGTTGCAGAAAATAAATTCAATTTCAAAGTGAACAAAGAAATTGTTAAGAAAATAAACAGTTAAAATTTCAAATTTGCGTCAATTGTGCATGGAGATGTTCTGTGGTTACACATGGTACACATGTGTTTTCTGGTTGAGGTGAGGTGTTTTCTTCAAATTGGTCAGCAGTTATTGTTGTTTTATGTACACAGTCCTTTCTGTCTCATAAATTGATAGTTCTAGTGGTTTTTCCTCTAAAGGTTGACACCGTGGTTACCCTACATCAGGATGTGACTCACTTCACAGACAGCGAGGAGTCTACCACAACAAAGATTTCTAGAATTCACCAAAAATAGATAAGACTAGAAGTAGAAGCACAGTGAATGTACGACCAATGACCTGAATATTAGCAAAAATGTAGTGGCTAGGGAGTCATTACCTGTAAGGGGGTGGGGAAAGGAGGGGGGGGGGGGTCGAGGTAATTAGATTTTCATCTTTTCTCCTAATGAAATGTTCCCCTCAAAAATGTAGTTAGCCTTAGTTCTATCGACTCAAGTTTATGCCTCAAATTATTAAGGCATTTTTCACACTGGACCTTTTTCAGTGAAATTAACTGTGCATTATTGACAACTTTACGGAGACAGTTGTCAACTTAACCAAATTAAGGCCAGTGTGGACAGCTGGTAAACTTTCCAAATTGTCAAGTGTCGAATCTCGATTGTAAGTTTTACAGTCGGCAACAGTAAATTTTACAGGGCAAAGTGAGTCACAGAAGAATTACATTGCTAGTTTTAAAGGTTTTAACAACAAACTTTCAATCACTCACTGTAACTTTTTACCATAGTAAGTCCAGTGTGAACGCAACTCAAGATCTAGTGTTAATATTCTTGTCCTTTTCAATCGTTGGATTTCTTTGTCCGTTTGACAAGTGTTCCGTGTCCTGCCCATTAAATCACTGTTGATGGGACTGTTACCTAAATTGCATTGTGGTGGGAATTTGTATGGAATACCCGCCTAAAAATATACCTCCAAAGTTCATCCAATAAATATCCCACCCTATCACAAAGTCGCCTAAAAGTACAACCACAGGTAGATTTGGCTTCACACAAACACGTTTACGGTAAACACTTTCTCTTAGTCTTACACAGAAAAACAAGTATTCTGCATTGTTAGTTGAGATTTTGTGGTTTTGGTTTTGATAATTCATGGCTCCATAACTTCCATACCACAGTAACCACAAACTATATTGGTTATTATTCAAGCAAAAGGGAATCTGATACGTAAATGGAGATTCAAAATAAAATTGGAGAATCTATTTTCAGCCTATACACCTTAGTTGTCATTCAAGTTGTCAGCAGTTTTTGAGTGATGGAAGTTGATTACTACACCTGGATTTACAATGTGTTTACAAACTTCTACAGCTGTTGAAGATATCTGTTAATCCCCAAGAAATCCCTGGGAGAAATGCTGTTTTAAATTTCAGATTGTTGTGGTTATTTCTGAGATGTTGTTCTGGCAGTAAATTATATAATCTGATGAAAAAACAGGAAAACAATATTTATCCCAAACCTATCCAAATCCTCAAAACCCTGTTTGCCAAATGAAGGAATTTCGAGGATTAAGGTTGTATACCGGTATAACGAAAATGTGTCTGTTGATTTCGCAGGATACACTGTGTCTAGGTCTAGGCTGTATCTTATATTGTTGCTTAGCTAACGTATGAAAACTTTGAAGCAAAAGCCCTGTTCGCACTGGACTTAAAATGATAAAACGTCCCTAGACGATGGGTCCTTTACCCATTTTAAGTCCAGTGCGGACAGCCCAGGACGTTTTCCTCTCAGGTACTTCTCCCGAGTCCAGTGGGTACTTCTACCGGCCAACTGCTGCCCGGGAAAACGTCCCTGGTCGCTTTTCCCTAGACGATAAGTCCAATGCGAACAGCGCGACTCGGTAAAAGCGTCCCAGGAAAACGTTAATCCGGCCCCCCAGTGCAAGGTCACGCTAAACAAGACAACTGCGCATGCGCTCTTTGCATTGTTTACGTGAGGGCACGCTGCATGCAAATCGCATCGTGATCACATTCGCATGTGGTTCTGCAAAAAGTTTACGTAGAGTTTGGGTTCCTTTGGTCAATATTATGGCAGATATTATTATTGATACAGTCGGAAGTTTGATTGGTGCTACCAGTGCATCATTTTCAAATGATAATAAATAACGTCAACGCGTCTTACGACGAAAGTAGTTGTTGCAATACCGTACGGCTAGCGATGGCGTCAATGATGCGATCGGGACAAAAAAAAGCGCGCGCGATCACGGGGTCAATGCAGAAAGGTCACGCAAAGCGCCCTCACGAGTCATTATAATGACAGCTCGGCTACTTTTCCCACGGTCTCGGTAAAATTTTCCTGTGTCGAAAGTCCAAGTGCGAACAGTGGTCAAATTTGACCATTTTTATTTGACCATCGTCTCAGTAAAACCTTCCCAAAAAAAAGTCCAGTGCGAACACGGCTTTAGATAATACTTGAAATCATCCCCACTGCTACTCATTGGCACTGCCTCAACATATCAACAGAACTGCTGGAGGATTATGTAGGATTGAGGCAGTGTATGGCCCCCCTTAGTGAACAAACTCAAGAAATAACAGAGGATCTTGGAGGATTGAGGCTGTATCCACGGTTACACAGAGGCAGTTGCAGGATTTATGGTTTGTTATGGTTGAGGGTTTTGTTTCAGACAAAACTGTCTAGTTGTTTGAAGGTCTTTCGGTGGTCTAGTCTTTTCCAATTGTTATCATGACACATGTTGTAAGTATCCCTGCAGACTGCAGGATTATAATTATACCCAGACAATGTGTATGATTCATCTCCCATCTTTTCAATAGGCATAGTTGCAAATCGCTGAAGCGTTTAAACTAAAGATATTTCAACAGATCAGAGTCATTGGACTGGCAAGGCCATTAGCTCTACGTATTGATAACGTTTTAATATGCACTGTTTACCACAGTGCATTATGGGGAAAGTGGAGGTCAACAGCTCACCATAGTTGTTCATTATACAAATTTAACTAGCACTTTCACGCTCATTTATTTTACTCTTTGGCTCCAAGAGAAAATGCCCTGCACAGTGATCATCTTTCCCGGTCTTCTGAAGTCTAAATCGTCTACGAGTGACAGAACTGAAACTTCACATTTCACTATCTTTTGGTCCAAAACTGACTGTATACATGTATATAAATGTACCGTATGTTGGCAAAGTTACAGTTTAAACTGTAATTAAAGCTATCAAGCCCTTCAGACAACTTCAGTGATTTAATATTGGGGTGGGGTTTCTTGTATATTAATACTGGTATCGGGTATCCATACTATTTCAATTGAGTACCCAGTTCCATACTACTCATAAATTATGCACACTGTAGTCTACCATACCTTTCTCTTTTTAACTTGCAACCTGCAATGACTCCACCATAGTGCATGATTTGATTTATTGCCAGAAAAACAGCCAGATTTAGTTACCATACAAGCAAACAAATAAGAGTCTCTACTGAAATCTCATTACATCGCAGTATATAGTAATGCTGCAAGATTTTGTTTTACAAGCCCACTTGTTAATTTTTTGGGTGTTTTCTAAGGACTCTGAAACAATACAAAATAAAGAAGCGCTTGGAGCCATGGTTTACCAAGGTCATCTATTAGTCTTTGTTAGGAGAATCTGTAAAACATGTGTTTTTAATTCAGGGTTGTTTTTGTTTTCTGAAGTCAATCAAGTGATGTACATGTATGTGTATGTAGTTTGGTTTGTAACCTTGGCCTATCACCACTGTCCATGGTACTGATTGCAAACAGATACAGGTTATACTTAAAACTACATTGATGGGTTTTGGTTTCTCTGGTTTTGGTTTCTCAAAGTTAACTACTGTCTATATTCCTGTAACAACATACTGATACACTGACCTTGCATTGTATGCATCAGTTTACAACAACAAACAACTACATTGTATACATTTTGACCCAATTTTACATTTAGTACTGTACCATACATTGTATGCACATTTTGAACCCAAGTCAGGAATATTGTAATTGTATGCACATTATTATTATTAAAAAATATTGAGCTCCAGTATTTTTTAGTTTGACCTTGTATTGATAGAGGTTGGGATGATTTACAGCAAGGTATGACAGGTAATTTGAGTGCATTTCATCGCTATAATTTACTTTGCACTTTTTTGCAGTGTTGTTTTAGTTTTTAAAGTAGGGTTGACCTACTGAATGACCTAGGGTTCAATGAAAGGTTGGTTCTAGAAGGCTGAAACTATCAGACTTAAAGGATGTAGGATACACCATTGGTAATTGCTTGAATTATCAAGAATAGGTGGATTTGGGGAGTTGTATTTTATAGTGCATATCAATTAACTGACCTGTTCGAGGTTTTACAATCATGAATGGTGAGAAAAGCACAACAAACAGCATTTGTTTTCAACCGGCGTCGAGCAGTTATTCTTATGTTATTTGTGTTTTTTCACAATCGCCGTCCGGCGATCGCAATTTTTTTTTTATATAAAATTCCATTTTTCAGAATATTTACAGACTATCTAGCACAATCATTTTGCTGGATGACTAAAAATCATCATTATTTACTTTCAAATGAGTAAGATATTCCTTAATAATTCGGTATCAAAACATTTTGATATCTGCAAATGGTGTATTCTATCTTTTAACTTTGTATGTTCAGTATTTTGTAAAATGGCAGTGTGGAGCCACAGTTTGTGTATTAAGAAAACATTATATCTAATATATGTGATTTGATAATTGGAGGGAGGGGGGGGGGGGGGGGGGTAATGAGAATTTAAATGTTCTCATCAACCCTAACTTTCTCACCTAGCTACGTTTGAACAAACAAGCATACTTTCATTGCATGCCGGCAAATTCACTTTTACTAAAGTTTGGATAACAGAAGTTTTGGAATCCCCTGCAATTGGACCGATCACTGAGCTTCCCTGGTGAGTTCAGAATGTCTGAAACAAAATACCTCCACGGCGGATAGTTTCAGTTTTAGGTCCATGGAATACCAACTCAGTTTTTGTTTAGAGAGATCAATGTTAACGCTGGCAGGCAGTCCGACACTGGAGATGTGGGGGAGGTCACGGAGGTCAATGGATTGAATGATGGCACTCGTTACCAGCGGACGCTAGATTAGGTTTCTTGTTTCTGTGAAGAAAAAAAACGGGCCACTGAAAGATGTTTGGGCAAGAAGTCACTGAGAGGTTATCGTGTACCTAAAAGGACAAAATGACACATGAAAAGTCTGTGGAATAATCTATTTGGATCTAGCATCTATTGAACACTGTTGTTGAAAATGGTTTTAGACATGTGTACAAAAAGGTTTAATATGCTCATATTTGGGCCTGAGTGCTGTGTGTTCAGGTGGCACAACTCCCATTAAACCGTCTCAATCAGTTTCCAAACACAAAGTTAATCTTTGTTTTGGCTGATAATCTCTGCCCTGTGTAAACCCACAGTCAGCTGAAAGGTCCTATTGTCTAGAGGTGAGAGGTTATCTAGTTAAAATATCAATCTAGGAGATGATTTGTAAACAATTATTCAAGATCAAATGACCCCTAGATTCTGGGGAGTGGCTATGGATGCCTCGAATGCTGTTGCCAGCTGTGTACGCAGTAGAACACGACCTGTGTGACAGCTGCATGCTCGGGTTCATTGTGCAGTGCAGCTATTTGAGACCATATAATCCAGTGCAGTGAGGAATTAATATTGGCGTCAGGGGGTTAAAGATAGGATACACCGTTGGTAACTGCTTGAATTATCATAAATGGGTGGATTTGGGGGTTGTATTTTTTCGTAAATATCGTTTAAACTGACCTGTCCAAAGTTTTACAATCATGGATGTTGGGAAAAGCAAGACAAACGGCGTTCGTTTTCAACCGGCGTCGGGCAGTTGTTCTTATGTTGTTCTTGTTTTTTGGGCGATCGCAATTTGTTTTCTACTAAAATTATATTTTCAGAACAATTACATGATATCTAGCGCAATAATATAGCTGGATGCCTACAATCATTATTTACTTTCAAATAAGTAAGATATTTCTTAATAATTTGGTACATAGTACCATTTGTTGATATCTGCAAATGGTGTATCCTACCTTTGTCTCCCTAGGGTGTGTTCAAAATCATATTGATTTTAGAGGATTAAAGACTGTTAGGGGCTAAACACACTACATACCATAGGAGACCCTCCATTTGATGTGGTCATTCTAGAAATGTACTGCCTTGTATTTGTAACAGTCTTCACCCTGTGTCACAGTTTGATTTTTGGGGGGTCCTATAGAACACCAATAAATATTACTACACATTCCAGCCGCTCTTAAAATATACAGTGCGTGACAGGTACCAATGTTGCCATTAGCCATGACGCAGTTACATTGGGAATAATAATTAGATGTTTGTAGAAATGTGGGCCTCGCTTGGCAACAGACAAAAAACAGCGTGAGATATTTGCACCAGGTGTTCGTCAACTCAAACGGGATAGAATGTCCTGTGATTAGGCTGATAAAATTAGAGCATTATTATCGCGAATCAGTCGCGCAGGAGACAGTTATCCTTAAGAAAGTTGATTTTGCATTCACTGAGATAAAACCTCATCAGCCTTAATAGTTGTCAAGCTTCCACCCTTAGTTAAGATTTTCAGTAATGCTGCTTCACGTGAAAGAAGATTTACACAAGTAGCAATTTGTATCGTCTACTTGAATCATTTCCTTACGATTACGATGAGCCCAAAGAATGTGTTACTGTTTTTTAATGAAGAGTGAAGGACTTAAGGGGATTTAGAAAAATTCCTTGCAAAGTAGGAGTCAATAAAAGCAGAAATTAATAATGTTTTACTAAATGAAGAGAATAGAAATCGCACCTGGAAACAGCTGTTTTCATTCAGCGTCATTCCAGGAACAAACACTCTAAATGTCGCATAACAGTCGCATCTCGCATAACTTCCAAATCTGTAAACTGCTAAGTGACGTCCTACCGTGATTTACAATCTGTATGCTTTGGCCATGATCAATTTAGAATCGTTTCTCAGACACGGTTATTTTCGCAAGTTGTAAACAAATTATATATGTTCATCACTCACCTCGGAAAATCAGGTTTAGAAAATACGAAACTGAAGTTGTTGCCACGTTTTCTGTGTAGGATGCTGTTCGACGCTAGTACCGGTAACTTACAGTTTAGTTTATGATGGACGCAACTCAGCACGCCACTCTACCACCTAGAGAGGAGGAATTTGTTCAGCGTAAACCAAACAAATTCTCCTGTCAATCCACATTTCACATATTTCAACGAGAGGATGACTGTATTTGCCAGACGAAAATCAAGTTTGGCATCAATTGATGTTTCAGTTTAACCGAATCAGCCCATACAATAGACTGCGTTTTGGTTTGATTGTGTTGGTATTTAAGGTCGATGATTGGTTGTTGGAGTATATTGTGTATAGCGTCAGAGGCAGTGACAGACGTGTTGCATCTGGCTCTGATGAAAAATCTTCGATATTTTTGTTCCCATCAATATTTGCCAGCCAATATCTGACAACATCAAGGTGTAGGCCTTCGGATGACGCAGATAAATTTGGAGACATCTTTCTGACCCCATGTCATGATTTGTAGCCCCTCTCTTCTTGGCAGACTTATTGTAACATTGGGCCATTTTCGGCCATAGATTTATCATTGTTATTGGGAACGCAGCTGGATTCTTTGAAATCTTGGGCCTGAGATGAAGACAAATCCAGTGTTGCAGCCTGAGTTTGTAAACACCTGTGCAAACTAGGGATGGACTGTCTAGTGTTGTGGTGACCTTGGCCTTGAAGACAGCTGCTAAAACTATTTCACCTTGACTTTGAAGCTTATGCTGAAGTCATTCATTATGTTGATCAAACCAAATACAACAGTTGTGAATTGCCAGGCTTGATATAATAAGTCTTGTCAGGGGAAACAAATTAGATGTTGGGCACGATGGGTGGATCCGTGCATCACTCGATTGGGCAGAAAAGTGCTTTTCGGTTTTGGAAGACGTCGTATGTTTTTTACACGAATCTTTGTCAATCAGGGACCCGATTTTCTATTATTGTTTAATGTCCCCTAATACTCTCACACCCCTTTCCTGAACCAGATAACCCAGAAACGTTACATTACTGCTCCAAACATGGGCAATCATTTGTCACCTTATAACTCCTGTCTCTTTTTTAAATTTTAGTTTAACGTCCCATGGTCGTCATAAGAATCTTGACGTTTGTAGTATAATTTAAAGGTAGTATACACCATTTGCAGATATCGAAAAAATTTACTACCGAATTATTAAGAAATATCTTACTTATTTAAAAGTAAATAATGATTGTAGGCATCCAGCAAAATAAGGGCCCTAGATATCCTGTAATTGTTCCAAAAAATTGAATTGTATAAACCAAAATTCATTCTCGCCGTCCGGCGAGCGCGAAAAAACAAAGATAACATAAGAATAACTGCTCGACTCCGGTGGAAAACAAACGCTGTTTTTCATGCTTTTCTCGGCATCCATGAATGTAAAAATTCGGACAGGTCAGTTAAACGATATTTACTATAAAATACAACCCCCCAAATCCACCCATTCCTGATAATTCAACAAATTACCAATGGTGTATACTACCTTTAAAGTCAGTTCATTGTTTCCTTCCTGCTAAATGTTAAAACTCTAATCTCTCTGTGCTGTCTGGTCCCAAGTGTCCTAAGTGCGTCGTCTTGGGGATTGTCAGATTTCCGTTCCCATCCATTCACTTTGTGGAGAACTCTCTTCATAATATATTTTTGTCTTGTTCTTTAAAATGTTAAATGTCTAACAATTAATTTTAAAGGTAATAATATCGAGTCATTAGCTTTTTGTGCATTTTTGTATCGGAAGCAAAATAATTGATGTTTGCAAATTGATGGTGTGTTCTCTTTAAAGGTTGTATACACCATTTGTAAACATGAACAAGCAAAATTACTGAATTATTATGAAATAGTTTACTTAACTGTAAGTAAATAATCAAGCATCCTGTGAAATCATGGTACCTGATGTTCTGGGGTTTTCAAAAAAGTGTAAACCTAAACAGGTTAGCAGCACAAAATTTACTACAAAATATGAATCTTGTCAAATTATAGCAATATAGCAAATGGTGTCTATTACATGTATTTCATTTCAGCTAGTCCAAGTACTGAACAGGACTAGGGCTACGCAAAAAGTAAAGGGAAAACACTGAGCCTTCTCTAGTTTATCTAAAGGCTTACAAGACAAGACTGCATGCAAGTATACAACTACAGTTGACCTCAAATTGACCCCACAGGTCATTGACATACATTACCTTCTTTTCAATACCCCGCTCCCCTCAGGCTTCAATTACTGTTACAGAAATGCTTGATGACTTCACATACTCCCAAAATGCAGACCACTTCAGCCCTTAACCTCCTAATGCTCAAATTGATTTGCAATCTAATTACACAAATTCAGGCTTAACAGCAGCCATCGATGTGACACTAAACTCGGTATATACTTCAAGCTTGCAACACTTGATAATTTATCAGCTCCGGAACAAAGTGTGACAGGTTCTGGTCAAGAACTTGTTTTGATGTTACTCCAGGGACGTCGTTTTTACGGTCAAGTTCCTCAAAACCTTTCAGCGACCAGTTTGAAATTCTGAAAAAAAGTCCCAACTTATGGCTTATTCCTTCCTTTTGTCCCAATCATCAGACTGTATTGTTTTTTACTGTTTTTATCTCCCTTGATGGCAATGAAGAGGTGAATTTATGCGAAAAACAGTTGTTCAAACAACCAGCACTTGTGCTGAAAAGTTGAGGTTACCATGTCAAAAAGGACTGGAGGGAACTAAATGTGAAAGTAGGGAATAGGATTTGAAGAACACTATCTCCTAAACCACAAAAGCAAAATTGATGAAACTAAAAATAGACGATTGCTAAAAGTAAAACCTTGTAGTTTAGTGATTTCTTTATCGTAAGCAGCTAGTCACAGACATACCTGCAAAAAGCCTATGGAAAGAACCATGTACCGGTACCTTCATGAACTTAAACGAAGAACAACTGAGATTGTTAAAAAAACGAAGAAAACAAGAACCTTAGACTGTCTTTAGCTCACCCAATTTAAGACTTCTAACTTTGTGACTTCCGAACTTACACAGAACCAGCTGTTTGGCAGTATCCTTAGGGATCAAGGGATTAAAAACCGTGGCTGTTTTGAGCAGATATTGACACTGTAACATAATAAGCGAATACTGCAAATCAGAACATCTGAGTATTGTGCTTCAGGCAAAAGTTATTGTAGTGTGTTTATTGAATCTTATCATAGCTGCTAATCTCTTCAAAGGAAAGGCCTGGTTATTAACCCCAACCCCCGAGGCTGTAGTACTAGAAAGAGTACTAAACCTAACAAACTCCATCAGCTGTATGCAGGTTTCAAATTTACTAGACAGAACCTACCAAACTCCAACTAGTCTTGTATTGTTAACCAGTTCACAACGGGATTGTTTTGACATTACCAGATCCAGGCACGGGATTGTTTTTCACGAACCTCGATCCGAGACGGTTTCAAGTTAGCATCCGTGGGTAGCACACTCTGATATTTCTGCAAACTGGTTAAACAAAATGAAACAATGTGTTAACAAAGCTAACCAGCAAATGTGTGAGGGGACCAAGCCGTAAACTCACCCACGGAAAAAAAATACCTGCGCATTCCCCACCAAAATGAAGCATTTCCACAAGTCTCATGCCTTTCTGCCATAAACCTCACAGAATTCAACCAGTTCTCCTTGGGCCGTTTTATTACAAAATTGTACAAAACCTACTGTTGGAGTTTAAATGAGCTTCGGGTAGTTGGGGTTAAAAGTACTGACATCTGAATTGTCATGAATATAGTGTATTGGACAAAATGAAATGATTGTAATTTGACTTGCCCTTTGTGGTTTAGAGGACTTCCAATTTTCAATTATACCCCACTCTGGTTGGCCCAGCTGGAGCGGACCTTAATTTAGACAATTCAGTTCCGCTGTGTCACGTTTGTAAAAATGCAGTGTTTACCACAAGTTAGTTGCGGTAATGCCGCCTTTAAATCGAGCGTGCACATTCCTGACCCTGTGGACCCTGTGTGAGGTCAAGAGGTCAAGTGCATACATCATGCAATGTGCTATGGTGTGTTTTCATTGTTCTGTAGTCATTCATGGATTTGTTTTTGAAGTCGGCGTTGAATCAGTGTACTGTACAATCGGAGCTACTGATTTAGTTACTGCACGTTACACTTGGAATTGGCCATACTTGTCTTTGCATATGATAACACGGAATTTCTTTAGACAATTGATTTGATGTTTTGAAATATTAAACTAGACTAGATGGGGTTCTGGACTCGATGGGGTTCTACATTTAACCAGTTCGCGTGGGAGGATGTGTATAAATACATTTTTTCCAGAATTTTAAACAAATGACGCCACGCTTTGAGCAAGACTGGAAATATCTGTCAGTTAACAGCTTGCAGCGAGTGAAGCCGGAAATATTAAGGTGTACTACCCACAGATGCCTCCCTGAACCAGTTTTGGATCGAGGATCGAGAAAAACAATCCGCTCGATCCTGGGCCTGGTCAATGTTAAAATAAACACAACGTGAACTGGTTAAATACGGTGGGTTCCTAGAGTTGGCCTAGTCCTGCAAATTCAATTATGTCAATTTCCTCACAAGAAACCCCTCCCCAACTAAATCTTCTATAGTACCAATATGTAACCTTCACCTACTTTGCACATGGCTTATCGTTCAGTAACCAATGTGCAATTAAATTATTCCCATACTTTTCTCAAGGAACTAGAACTTCCAGTTTGGCCAGACGTATACTTCCGACACGTTTAAGTAGATTCTAATAGTTATCGCACCTGGCTTCAACCTGTGCTGTTCTAATGCAAGAATGATACCCAACCACGAATGACTTGATTATAGACCAAGGTTAAAATGGTGACTCTTTTTTTAGGTTTATTGAAACCGCTATTTGGATACAAAAATACGGCAACCAAATTGGCCAATCAGTAGCTTTAATACGGTAGTTGACATTTCTATTTGAAATGACGTCAGTTGACTCTGATTGGCCGGCACACGGGGTTGCATAAAATTAACATGTCTATATGAGACGTTAACATTGGACTATAATAAGGCACCAGACTAGTATTTAAGTTAGAGGTGATGTGGATGTCGATATCATGTATGCACATTCCTAGTGTAAAAGTTGCATGACCTTTGGAATTACCAGACGGAATCATTCAATTCCTGATGAACTTGTCGATTGTCAAATGTCATTCGTCTGTACCCTTTCTCTAATCTTTATTTATACATGTCCTTCTACTAATCATTTGGAGTCATTATTTTCCTGTGAGATAGTTATGCCCTTACAAACAGGAAGCTTCGAAGGCCTAGGCCTACATGTACATGTACTTAAAGCTATCCAACTACCCGACCAAATTAGTGTTCAAACGATTACTTGATTTAGAGATACCCGGGTATTA
The DNA here is from genome assembly GCA_037893245.1 of Crossaster papposus. Classification (NCBI taxonomy): domain Eukaryota; kingdom Metazoa; phylum Echinodermata; class Asteroidea; order Velatida; family Solasteridae; genus Crossaster; species Crossaster papposus. The sequence goes on from JBAIAA010000193.1 coordinate 1,900,477, forward strand.
ATGACTTTAGTGTCAAATTATTCTTTCTGGCATTCCGTCATTTTGTAAAAAATAATGAAAGAATGTCATTTCCAGTTATCCATGAATGGTGCGTGCAAAAGTTTGACCGACGCACACGAGGGCACTATTGATTGGTTTAGTGCATGACAATTGACATGCACATATCAGTAGCTGCAACGACTGAATGAGAACGCACCCCAAACGCAAATTGTGACAAATTGTGAATTGAAAAAGAAATCTAAAAACATACAGCATTCACAGAGCTAAAACATCAGGTTAAGTGTGAAATTCATTTTTTGTGTGAAATTCAGGTTATTTGTGAAATGTGAATTTTTTTTCTAAAGCGTCCTGCTGTTTGCGTCGATTTGTCCCGATTCTAACCGGCTAGCCGACCCCGGCTAGCTGACCCCGGCTAGCTGACCCCGGCTAGCCGACCCCGGCTAGCCGACCCTGGCTAGCCGACCCTGGCTAGCCGACCCCGGCTAACCGACCCCGGCTAGCTGACCCCGGCTAGCTGACCCCAGCTAGCTCGGTGGTCGAGTGGTAAGACTTCTGCACTAGTGAGCAGGAGGTCTTTGGTTCAAATCCCACTCGAGTGACCATGTTGTATACCAATTTAATTTCTCAGTTGGAGACCTAGATGCTACGGTACCAGTTTAGATTGATCTGATTACTAATTATAATTATTTTCTTTATTGTTTTTGATTTTCCAGAGATTTGCGGTTTAATCAAATCGCTGAGATTCCACCAGGTGCCTTTGCTAGTCTGACGGCACTTAACACACTCCTCCTGAATCATAACAATATCAGAAGGGTACCAAGAGGAGCATTCGATGGATTGCATCATCTTAAGTATCTGTGAGTATCATTATCCATCACTAGCAGGGTTGAAGTTAAGAAACTAATGATGAATCACAAAGCATCATAAGTATGATTATAATGTAAATCACAAGTCTAGTCACAAGTACTTCATAAGTCAAAAGACAAGTAGATCGCAAGTACTCCACAATTCCAGTCACAAGTTAATCACAAGCACTCCACAAGTCCAGTCACAAGTTAATCACAAGCACTCCACAAGTCCAGTCCCAAGTTAATCACAAGCACTCCACAAGTCCAGTCACAAGTTAATCACAAGCACTCCACAAGTCCAGGCCCAAGTTAATCACAAGCACTCCACAAGTCCAGTCACAAGTTAATCACAAGCACTCCACAAGTCCAGTCACAAGTTAATCACAAGCACTCCACAAGTCCAGGCCCAAGTTAATCACAAGCACTCCACAAGTCCAGGCCCAAGTTAATCACAAGCACTCCACAAGTCCAGTCACAAGTTAATCACAAGCACTCCACAAGTCCAGTCACAAGTTAATCACAAGCACTCCACAAGTCCAGGCCCAAGTTAATCACAAGCACTCCACAAGTCCAGTCACAAGTTGATCACAAGCACTCCACAAGTTGATCACAAGCACTCCACAAGTCCAGTCATTAGTACCGATAGATCACAAGAACTCTAGTCGCAAGTATATCAGTAGTACCGTGATTCAAAAGTTCAGTTATAAGTAGATCCGAAAAAGTTTTTATAAATATTTGCTTTGGGCCTCTAACACATTTACCTGAAATATTGTGAGGCTTCAAATATTTAAAATTTGTAATTTAAATTATGAAAACAGAGTTAGATGCAAATACTTGTATGAACTTAAAACCCAATCCTCATGTTTGCCCAAGACGGGATTCGAACCCGAGTCACCCTGGTGGAAGGCGTGGAAAGCACCGCTACGCAAACCTGACTTTGTTCATTAAGAACGCATGCAGCATGCATGCTACATGTAGCTAATGACACACACATTCTTTATTTGAAAACCCTATTTGTCCAACGAGCATCGACTACAGTCATTAGATAACTCTATTCTGATCATCTTTGACACTAAATCTCGCCAGCCCAGCAACTTGACTCATACTTCTTCCTACCTCACAGATTTCCTCCCCAACTCCCAACTTCCTTTACCTCTTTACCCCTCCTTCGTCAAGTGATCTCATTTTCAAAAATTGTATTCCTGTGTTTTTTACCTTGAGGAAATCCACGTTTTCTAATTAAGCATACCCACTTTAAGCGTGATGACACTGGTCACGGTGTCTTGCCTGATGTGCCATCATGTTTAATGACAGTAGGATATGGGTGGGGGTTTTATTGAACTAAATGTCTACATGTCCATGTTTAAAACGTAACCCAGTCAATGTTGCACAATTTTGCACAAGGTAGTGCTTTAAATCGTATCATTTATTACTTTCTTATAACTTGCAAGTCTAGTTTCTTTGTCTTCTCTCATTCCACAGCTATCTTTACAAGAATAGAATAGCAGATATCGACAGTCGAGCGTTTGATGGTTTAGTCAACCTGGAGCAACTTTATCTGTACTCCAATGAGATCCAAGAACTCAGGCCAGGAACGTTTAGTAACCTGCCCATGTTGGAGAGGCTGTAAGTTGATTAAAGCTTGCCTCTAGGTACACACAAACTCTAGACTTCAAACTTGTTATGTCCGTCGCCTTGTGCCATTGATAAGCGGCACATTAACCCTCCTAGTGGGAATCAATATTATATTTATAGGAAAACATTAACCCAAAACTCTTGATTCAAACTCAAGATGCCTGTCGCCCTGTACAGATAATAAGCAGCACATCCTAGTGGGAAGTAAATATTCTAGGTACACCTAGGTACAGAAAAACATAAAACATAAACTCTAGACTTCCAACTTGGTATGTCTGTCGCTCTGTACCAATGGAAAGTACCACATTAACACTCCAACAGTGAGAAGTCATTGTTCAGAGTTATGTAAAATGCTTGTAAAACCCTGCAGGTTATTTTCAGGTGATGGAAATGAAGTGTTAAAGTAACTATGTCATGCAGAGAGTCATCGAACACAATAACCCAGCACTAAGGAGAGCAGTGAAGCATGACCATATCTGCCTGCTGGACCTATTATTTATTAAGCTTAACCACACACAAGAATTGTGCAGAGATTTGTTATCCATACTCTACAACAAACTTGAAGGGTTATAGAGCAGAAGACTAGGGGCATGTTCAGACGGTGGCGTAAGTTAAGCTAATCCAAAAATACTAAGTTATTCCGTTTTTAATCCAAAACATGCTTGCGTTCAAACGAGAAAGTTACGCCATTCCCCAGGCGGAAAAGTGAGTCAAGTTACGCCATCGTGGTTATGCAACGCAAAACACCACTTTCTCAGCCTTCCGGTTAAAGCGCGCGCGCGGGAAACAAGTGAAGGGTACTTACAGTATACAATGTACATGTACATGTACAATGTACATGCACAATGTGCGCAACGTACTGCCGTTTTCCAAACTCCAGCCTCTTCGCAATATCGGCTTTGTTTGTGCAGTTCGGCTATGATAATGGAGCGCTGTGGACCGACTGGCCTAAGCTAGGGTTTGTAAAACGGTCTGGTAAATAAACCTACAACAGACGTGTACACATACATTGCACGTGCGACAGGCCATGCGTTATCAAAATGGCGCCCATGATGATCAATGCTAAAGTTTTTCTCGCGTTTTTGCTTGCCTGTATTCGGGATAAAAGGGAACGATCGTCGGATTCCGAGGCCGGAGAGTTGAATACTAAATCGTGTGCTGGAGAGGCTTAGAAGACTGAAAAACAACCGATTGCGTCAACAAGACCACGCTACCCGTTGGCGTTTTTGGCAGTTTGTCAAACGAAGGCAACGGGCAATCAGATGTATTCTCGGCGCGGTGGCCATCATTGCGAAGGGTTCACAAATAAATCGCCTTGTCCGTGCCCGGCCAATGAGCACGGCGTGGACCTGTTACGAAAAAGGTCAATGTGAATAAACTACCACCGGAAGTGGCAGGTCAGTTGCGTTCCAACGGTACTTCACGGCTCATCGCCGCGGGGGGAGATCGTTATCTTTAGCGCAACTTAATCTAATCGGCCACTTTTGGGAAGCGTAGGTTACGCCACTTTGGTGGCGTAACTTACGCCGCGCGGGTGGATTAGAGCGTTCCAACGGACAGATTAACTTAGTATTTTTGGATTAGATTAACTTACGCCACCGTCTGAACGTACCCTAGGAGGGTTAAAAATGGTGGTTTGGATATTTATCGACCTCGATTATACTTCAAAGATCTTCTTTGTTAAAAAATTATAAAAAGTTCTTTTGCATATTAGTGCTGGTTGTATTTTCCAAAGTGCACCCTTGTTTTCACCATAAAATAATGCCAATTTTGCACATTTTGTCATTAATAGCAAACGCTATTAGTATTGCCTACTCAGTAAATTCATTTTGTTACAATTTGAAGACAACTTTTTTTTTTTGCTCAGCACAATAGCCTAACGATGCCAATTTATTTTGCTACAAAACTCCAGCACACACAAATGTCTGTTTTAATGATCATAAACAAATATCTGTTTGTTTCAGTTCATTAAATAACTCAGTGCATTTTATTTCACATTGCTTTTTGACCCTTTTTCCACCTTTTTTTTCCCCGCTCTTTTTAATGTTTTCAGTTTGTCAGCTTAACCAGTTCACGCAAGGATTATTTTGACATTGACCGGGCCCAGACGCAGGATTGTTTTTCACGCACCTCGATCTGAGGCGGGTTCAGAAAGGCATCTGTGGGTAGCACACGTTCCTCACTCGCTGCGAGTGGGTCGCTAACGGTTATTTCTGGCCTTGCTCGTCATCCATTTTAAATTTTAAAAAAACTGTGTGTATACACGTCCTCCGACGTGAACTGGTTAATAATAATGTTGTAGGTTTTTTTCTTCACAATCTCTGTGCTGTTGCTGCATGCATGCGTGCATGCGCTGGACGTCGCTCATTGTTTTTCGTTTCTGCTTCTTTACTCCTCGTTTGTCCAACAGGTTTTTGAACAATAACAATTTGACCTCGATTTACTCCGGCACCTTCCAAGGACTTGATTCGCTAAAAAGGCTGTAAGTCTGTATGTACGTGTGTAGAATGCACCCATGCCTGTGTCCTGTTGGTACGGTAGATTGTGTTGAACTTGTAGTGCTAGTCTTACAGAAATTTCCCCCTAAAAAAACAAAACACTTGGTGTTGAGGATCGTACCCCTAAAATAAAATTGCCCATCTCCCTAACACTATAAAATGGGAAACTTTGATCAATTTTCAGAAAATTTTCAATAATATTTTTGCATATTAAACAATAAATATAGAATTATGACCGGGGAAAACAAAAGGTCACAGTGACAAGACAATAAGAAGACTTTCAACTGAATTAAATTAAAGCATTTGATAACTAAATTGCACATGAGGGTTGTACAAATAATGACTCAGTTATTCTGAACATTAGTTATTGATTATGAACAAACTTATAACAAACACTGACTAGACAGGAATATCAAAAATGTTGGGAAGAAAGTTGCAAAATGTGTTTTCAAGTTGCGCAATTCAGTCAGTGATTTTGCAGTCAATTTATTGCCGTTTTTGCTCAATTTCAACTGTGAGATAGTTGTGACACGATTATAGTAACACAGATCTAAAGTGTAGGACAATAGACAATTTCCTAGATGGAGAATGGTCCTCAACGAAGTGTTTTGTTTTGGGGGACATCGATTAGTAGCATGATTGGTACCTTTGTCCTTGATACTACAATTACACTGTATGTTGCATTATTTACCTGCTTGTCTTGTCTGTACTTGTTTAACTTTTTTTACACCATTGTCCACACCACCAGCTTGAGATTGTTATCATGCATGTGGCATCTCATTCAGCCATTGCTAAATTTGAGTGTTTGCACAAACAGCTTGCTCACTAAATTACACTGCATGGCCATTTCAAATTCACCTTTCCATTTTTTTTTCTTATATTTTCAAAGCCAAAACCTTCACTTCCCATAAACTTGTCCACTCTCCGCACTACAAAACCCGAGTATGTAGGAAAAGGGGGAAATAATAATAAGTTTTATGGAAATGTTTTAAAGAAAGGTTTTGCTTGTAACTTGCAGAATGCACTTTCTCAACAGTACTTTCTTTGTAGATGTAAGATTACCTCTGATATTCTGCCATGTTTGTATTGTCCATTGTATGTCCTGCACATTGTTTGTGTCATGTTTTATGCAGTAGTGTGTGCGATTTACATAAATCATGTTTTCATGTTCCGCCAATTGACTAGGTAAAGTAATACTGCTTCCTATTTCCAATAATTCCCCCAAACTTGCTACTTTCTGCAGAGTATACTCCAGCACCTATTATGTGTAAATAAGTTCTCTCTAATTTAAGTCTATAGTAGACCATTTGTAATTTTTATAGTACGAAACAGCAAAAGTGCTCAAAATCTAAAGAAAGGTGCTTGACAACTAATATTCTAGAATTGCGACCACAATAAGCATTTGAGGCGCGTTTTCATTCAGCTACGCGCGCGTACGTCACACACATAACTGACCAATAATAGCGCCCACGTGCGCGTGTGAGTTAGTCTTGCATACGCACTGTGGACCTCCGAACAATATAGGTCCACACGATGCGGGAAGAGGTTACGGTTTGTGGACTTGCCCAGGTCCACAATCCGTTTTTCAGTTTCCGAAAAAGAGCGCTAGAGGAAAAACGGGTTCTAGGGTTATATATAGAAAAGATAGAAGGAACAGCTGAGAGGCCCAAAATCCCAATTTGAGGGCAAGTTTGTTTTGGGGAAGCGAGAAAAATGAGTATTTAGTCAAAGTTTGTTAACTACACGAATACAAAGGCATGTCCACAGTACGTATGTAAGGTAAAGCTGTGTGTGTTGGTCCATTGGTTGCGTATGCACCATTCGCAGATTACAAACCAACTGATCATGGACATTTCAATAATTTCTCCAGAGACGTATCTTTGGAAAAGCCCTTCTGTTTTTATTGTCTTCAAAATGACAGCATGCCAGAGGGAATGATTTCACAGGGAGTTTAGAGGCATTTGTGTATTTACAACAAGTAAACTTTTCAACAGTAATTTGGTTGGTTACTAAAAGTTATACTTCAGCTTTAGTCATTTTCCAACATGCAGACAATTTGCTAGTCAAAACAAAATCTCTAAACCGTTTACAAGAATGGGGTCTAACAAGTCAACATCACCGCCTTGAAATTAAATTGTAAAACGAGTTTCTTTTGATAATTGAGCCCCAGATTTCAAAAGTTCAAATCTCAGTCCTTCGCAAAGTAGAATAATCCTTCAAAGTTTGACATCTGTACATTTGTACCAGTGGGTATACAATAAATCTTTTCCTTTCCCCAAAAAACAACTATTTATAAAAAAAATAACCTGTGGCACACTTTAGAAAATGAGCAAAACAGCTGTAAACAAATTGGAGGCAAAGATTGTATCAAATTGGATCCAGACTTGGTGTGAAATTTTGTGCTGAAATGAACCTTTGCAGACAATTGCACATTCATCATTGTAGACAGGCCTTCTGTAGGGCTCTGACACAGTGTATAACTTCCCTAAGGCAATATGGAGTTACTCAGTATAAAGTCACGCACATTATTGTGTACATTATATTCAAATGACTCAAATGACTCGAAACCAAGTGTCCCTTCCTTGAACTTGTGCAGATTCAAAATTTGTGAATATTTTAATGATACAATCCCCGTTTTTGGGGGTTTTTTTCCATTCTGTTTTGACAACATGTCGCTTTACCCCCAAAATTTCCCTTGAAAACTAAACAATTTGGCCTTCATCTACAGCATACCTGTTGGTTTGATGTCGCTAACTAATTTAGTAAGCACCTAAAAGTGGCTTTTGTTCCCTTATATGGAAAAGGGCCCTACACTATACAATCACCTAACGCTGTCAACAAGTAACAATGAATTTTCATTGTTAGTAAGCAGTGTTTCTTTTGTTAGATGTTTTATAGTGTAATGGTTAGCCATTGTTAATCATCGTTTGGCTTTTTTACAAAGCATTTCCAGAGATAAATCAGATTTGTTGCTTGTTGCATACATTGCCAGAAGGGTTATATCCCAGACTGATGCAAACATTGAAATTAGTTAACCCTTCGTGACCCTTTAACAAAAAACATGTTTACTGATTTCATATTTAAAATCCACAGCAACAGATCTTTTGGCATCCAAAAAGGCAGTGCTACAGCCTAAGAAAGAAAGAAAAATGATAGTGTCACCCCATCAATAAAGTTGAGACGTGTTTGACATTGATAACTTCTGTCGTTAGTGGTGATTTAAACTGATTGTTAAGCTTTCATATGGCCAGGTCATTTTGAAGTTGGAACACGGTGTCTCTATAAACTGTTTCAAATTCAGTACTTTTACGTATCACTATACGCAGTAACACTACGCAGTATCACTACGTAGTATCACTACGCAATGTTTTAGTGAATACTGTTTATTGACATTCTACTGGATCACAGTGCTATGCACATCTCCACGTTTGTTTAATATATTACGCAGTTATGCTACATGTATATCCCATCATTGTTAGTATGAGTTTTTCAACAAGTACAAATATTTATTGTATAACTGGATACCCTGTTTGTATGCGTGCAGATCTGGTGAATATAAATATGCAAAACAACTTGACATCTTGACCTCCAGATTTTACCCATTGAGCAAACGGTAATCCGTTGTCATATTGCGAAATCACATCGGCAAATTCACCCATCAACATCTTAGTTCATGCTTGCAAATGATGTCACACATTCTAAATTCGTGCCTGGTTGAGGAAAAACGTGGCAATTTTTTGTTCAGCTTGCATTGATGACGCACAGTCAGCAGGCATTTTATCTAACCATCTCAAGAAATACCGGGCTCGTCTTAAAGCCTTATCACACAGAGTGCCATACACCGTGGAGAGATTGTCTAGACACAAAAATCCTCATTCAATCAACAAATTCTAGTTTAAAGTTGACTCAAGCAGGAAATCCCCCCCCCCCCCCCCCCCCCTCGCAATGTAAATCCTTCCCCAATCTACTGCCTCTGGTAACGAGTACAGACTTACGCATTGCGTTGACTGGTAACCAACCTGAATATAAAGATAGCGGATACCACTTTGGGGTCTTATTGTCTGTCTAGTTATCGATGACCATATTTGGACGTTTGCTGAGTGTAGGGCCATACTGATTGGCTTTACGTTATTTCGATTTAAAACTTAAATTCTTCATCGTTTATTTAACAAAATAAATACATTTAATACTGCTGCAAACTGCCTACTGGCTGGAATGATATGAAATACTCAAATCAAATTAGTTAAGGGGGCCTAATATTTCGATGTTAACAAGATCTTCTTAGGCTTAACAAATGTACAAAAATGTTAGCAAAAGGTTTATACAGAACATACAAATATTGTGAGTCGATTGTGAGCATGTAATTTGTGTGCAAAATGTGAAATGTTGTTGCTTGTCGTGCATGCGCTTTCAACTAACCTTACTCACATTACCTTCACTGGATTGGATAATTAGCAAGTTAACAAAAGAGGTTTGGTTTATACGTTTTTCCTTCATTGTTTTCAATCGTGCCTTTTCTAAGAGTTTAATATCACCATAACATATTCAATTCAATATTCTGATTTTTCCCCTCAGCAACTTAATTTTTACAAAACACTGTAAACTTAGCTGACTCGGGTGGGACATGAACCCACGACCTGCTTACTAGTGGAGATGCCTAATACCAATCGATCCCTGAGCTAGCCAGTGGTCATGGGTTTGAGTTCTACTCAGTGAGTTTGTGAGTGTTTCTCGCAAGCCCTTGAACAGAACTATAAGGTGTTGGACAAAATTCAACATTGATTGCAAATCTGTGTTCATAAAACAATCGTCCGTACAAATATTGATATTTGCAGTATAGCATGAACGTTTCTACTTGATTTTGTGTTTTCTTGTTGACAGACGATTAGACGCAAACAAACTGATGTGTAACTGTAAGCTAATATGGCTAATTGAAATGTTGAAGCAAGCTAGTCATCAACGACACACGCAGGCCGCAGCGACCTGCGAATACCCGCGGAACCTTCGCTCTAGGAACCTGATGGACATATCACCGCAGGAACTAAACTGTAGTAAGTTATGATTACTAGGCGTCAAGTCTTGGAAAGATTTGAAGTGAGGAAAGAATTTTGTTTTTAGAAGGACGATAACAGGATTCACGATGGCTGTTTGTGTATAATTGTGTTCTTTCATGAAACAGTCGTTAAATTACCACCTCCTGCCATTTTAAAAATAGTTTTGCCCGACTTTCGGCAGAATCGTGCGGCAAATCTAAAAAAAGATTGTCACAAGTAAAATAACGACTCATTCACTTCAAACAAGAAGCTGGGAGTGTCTTTTATTAAGCAAGTTCAGCAGGGCTAGAAACAAAAGCGGGATCAATTTTTGTAGTTGTCTCATATTTCAATCTTCAATGTTTTTGAAATAATGTTAATGCTTCTGCATGCATTGTCTATTTCTCTTGTTTTGTTTTTCAGGAAGACCCCATTTTGTTGTTGAACCAACTGATGTAGATGCAGTCGAAGGTAATAATGTATACTTCAGCTGTCGAGCAATGGGGGACCCCGAACCAGAAATAGTCTGGCGACACAACAGGTACACATCTAGCTGAACCTGATACTTATTAGAAATGATAAAAGTGAGGTCTTTAAGGAAAATGTAACTTGCATGACACACATCTTTTTTCCCTGACATTAGGTTTATTGACCTTTACAACATTAGTTTGGATTATCTAAATATGCCTGAAACCTTATGACGTCATGCTTTGAGACTGTCTCTGTCCCTACCTCGTCTGGCGTCCCGACTTTGTTTCCATAGAAAAACACATATGTAAACAAAGCCATGCTGTCATTATGTCTCGGGTCTATACAAGTTCAGAATTGTAAAGATGTCTAGCTCATGTAACTTTCTGTTAACCGAATTGTGCATACTTTAAAAAAGTGTATTTTAACCAGTTCATGCCGGGATTATTGTAACATTCACCGAGCCAAGGCGCGGGATTATTTGTTAAGAAAACCCGATCCAAGGCGGGTTCAGGCTGATGGTATTGGGAAGCATACCTATCCGGCCTTGCTCGCTGCTGACGGACATTTCCGGCCTTGCTCGTGATATGTTTATGTGTCATCGTTTTAAATCTGGTGAAAACTTGGCATGTATATACGTCCTCCGGCGCGAACTGGTTAACAAAAGTGTTAATACCAACAGGTCAAATTTCTTTAAGTCAACTCACAAGTCATTTTGGGTAGTTCAAGTCAAGTCAAGTCTCAAGAAAAAGGCGCTTCATGTCAGACTCGATTCTGATTATTAGAGACTCAAGTCAATAACACTTGGGAAGGGATAAATTTAGAAGCCCCTCACGAAATGTAGCATTAATCTGTCCCTACAAGCCCTTACAAACGGTAGTATTGCTTAGAATTAATTTCCTGAGGATTCTTTACAAAATCCTTGATATTTGTTTAATCTAATCAGCTAGTTGTCGTGCCAAAGTTGACCTCAGGTGTCGGATGTTGTTTAAGGTCGGTTGGTTTTCAGGAAAATCCAGCGGCAATCTTTGTGTTATTTTTTACCTAAACATTGTGGATCGTTCCTTCCGCGATTTCCTCCCGATGACAAGGATCTGATGGTAGGATGCTTGACATCCTTTAAAAAAAAACTTCAAGTAAACAATCTCATACAGAATGTTTGCTTCTATAAATCTGCAACATCTGTTATGACACTACTCTATGAGGGCTGGTTGATAAGTTAGTGGCCTAAGGTAAAAGGAGATGAGCTTTAAAGATTTTACTAAAATTGTGAAGGTTACGCTATTACCAGGGCCTGCTACTCTGATCTCCTGAAACAGCTACCGGAGACATTTTTTGTTTAAATTGTCGCGGGAAGCTGACAAGAGGGGGAGCTCTTCCACCAGTACAGTGCTCTTGCTCTACACATCTACATGGCCATGGCTGCCATCCACAAATGTGGATTCAAACTGGACTGGTTGAACACCCTATTCTTCTGATTTGGCACCCTCTGACTATTATCTCTTCTTAAAGTTGAAGAAGGAGCTCAGTGGTTGCCATTTTGTCTCAGTTGATGATGTCACTGAGGCTGTAGACCCCTTCCCGGGGACCTCACCACAGCCAGTCTGGCCCATATATCAATATCAGAATTCCCGACCTCTGACTCATTGCTAGATCACATCTTATCACATCACAGATCTTTGTTGTCATTTTCTTGAGACCTGGATATTCTATCTAGTAAAATGCTGATCGAATGTTTAGTGGACGAACAAATATTTGGAAAGTCAGTATATTAAACTTGACTGAACTGCACTTTTTCCATCCAAGTGTGGCGATAGATTGCTGGGAAGTAACCGCACATTCATCTACATATAGACTATATTACTTCCATTTTTTTACCCCCAAAATGTCCTGGTCGAGAGGAAATGATTAATACCTGAATATTCTCCAGGGGCCAGTCAACCAGCTTCTTGTTTCATACTCCAATTATTCCCTGAAGTTACATGGTGTCTCTGATTTGTCAGGAAATTACGACTTCATTGTCTGCTGCAGAAGATTTGAAAGGGGCTTGTCTATTGATTTCATTTTCACTCACAACAATTACAAACATATGTTTAGTGTTGACAGATTTACGACGCTTATTCAGAAGACATGTTTTCCGTTTGTATTCTTGTGAGTGGTATGACTGGAAATAGACATGAGAAGTTATTTTTCTGATGTAAACACTTGGTTAGAGTGACTTTTTGTATATTTGTTTAATTTAATAAAGTGGATTTTAATAAACAAATATTTGTAATAAACAAATAATGTTAAAAAAATTGATTAAATTTTTGGTTCTCATTATAGGTAATGTACAACATTTGCGAACGACAAAAATTTAAACGACCAAATTATTATAAATATCTCACTTGACTGTAATTTAATAACAGTCTTAAGCATCCTTCGAAATCCCTGCACCTGGTGTGCTGTCATTTTCAAGAAAACTGAAATTTTTGTGTTAATTTTTAACGATGGTCAACTAACCTTTTTCTCCGATACCGGCAACAATGTGCATGTACCAAATTTTGTCTGCTATCCATCGTTGGAAAAACTTGGTTTCATATACTACATGTACCTTCGATTTATCAAGTTTAGCTAGTCAATGTTTTGTTTGTCAAATATCTACTGTTTAATACCAAATCTCATAAACTCAACAGAAGGGAAAACAATTCACTTTTGTATAACTTTCTTTTGACAGCGTAGAAATCACTGCCGCAACGTTGAACGTCGTTGACAATAAATACAGTATTCTAAACGACGGTACGTTGATGATTCAGAACGCAAGTGGTGATGACGAAGGCGAATACGAATGTATGGCTCGTAATGCCGTCGGGGAAACGAGATCTGAGGCGGTCAATTTACGATACTTCGGAGCACCAAGTAAGTAATCTAGGTCAACGTGAACATCCAGGAACTTCTGAACTTGTTCCCGGGCTCATTTTCATAGAAGTGAGTGGTTTATGAGTCTGGTGTGCTGAATGGTAATGCATAGCAATCAGTTTTAATCGTACTTGTGTAATACCTGCTAACCACATTTGTATTCCCTTATTAACATTTATCAATATTTTTCATTGGTTTACCCTATGCTCCACAGAGGGCCCCACGTTTGGTCAAGAACCCACTGACACGGAGGTCAGGCAAGGAACAACGGTCACTTTAGACTGTTCGGCCAACGGTTACCCGCGTCCAACCATCGTCTGGACACGACACGGACAAGGTGTCGTTAGCGATCCACGTTTCACCCTGCTGGCTACTGGATCACTCCATATTAGCAGCGTTCAACCGCAAGATCGAGGGGACTACACGTGTACCGCGACAAACCAAGCCGGATCTCGAACCACTTCTGCTACCCTCATGGTCACTGGTAAATTGTCAAGTTCCCTTCATGTTTTTTTAATTTTTAAAACCAGAAAAATGGCATTCCGATAGAGCACAGGCCTCCGCCCAACCACAAAAATGGGCCCTAACGTTACTGGTGGTCTCGTACAGAGACCTCAATTGACAAATGTCTCCCAACCGCAAAAACACACCAAATCTCTCAACGTTAAGGACATGAACCTTATTCAGTCATAGATGCAGTCATTCATGTCATTATAATGTGATATGTGATAGTTGATTTACAGTGTGACTCAATGTCTAGCCATCAAACATAGGCATTGTTTCAGACAGTCATTCCTGTTGCTCATCAGTTTACCCTGACCTATTTCGACCTTCTTTTTTGCAGTTCCTCCAACTTTTGAAGTAACCCCACAGTTCCTATCGGCGATAGAGGGCAGCACAGTGGATTTGTTTTGTCAAGCGACTGGTTATCCTCTACCTGTCATTGCGTGGCGTAAAGAAGGTAAGCTGCTTTCTGGCTGCTACTTCTTGTACTGCCCCAAACCACCCTGCCTGTTACTCCCTGTACCACCCAAATCACCCTGCCTGTTACCCCTTGGACTGCCCCAAAAAACCCTGCAGGTTACTCTCTGTACTGCCCCAAACTGCCCTTCCTGTTACTCCATGTACTGCCCCAAACAATCCTGCCTGTTACTTCCTGTACTACCCTAAACCACCCTGCCTGTTACTCCCTGTACTACCCCAAACTGCCTTGCCTGTTACTCCCTGTACTGCCCTAAACAACCCTGCCTGTTACTTCCTGTACTACCCCAAACCACCCTGTCGGTTACCCCCTGTACTGCTCCAAACAACTCTCTCTGTACTGCCCCAAACAATTACCCTGCCTGTTACTCCCTCTACTGCCCCAAACCACCCTGCCTGTTACTCCCTCTACTACCCTAAACCACCCTGTCGGTTACTCCCTATACTACCCCAAACTGCCCTGCCTGTTACTCCCTGTACTGCCCTAAACCACCCTGTCTGTTACTTCCTGTACTGCCCTAAACCACCCTGCCTGTTACTCCCTATACTGCCCCAAACCACCCTGCCTGTTACTTCCTGTACTGGCCTGACCCACCCTGCCTGTTACTTCCTGTACCGCCCCAAACCACCCTGCCTGTTACTCCCTATACTGCCCCAAACCACCCTGCCTGTTACTTCCTGTACTACCCCAAACCACCCTGCCTGTTACTTCATGTACTACCCCAAACTGCCCTGCTTGTTACTCCCTGTACTACCCTAAACCACCCTGTCTGTTACCGTGAAATACAGATGCTGACGTATTAAATCTTGCCTCGGTTCTTTTAGGCGGTTTGTTGCCGGAAAGTCGCCGCTATTTATCCCTAGCCAGTGGGACATTACGCATCGTACGAGTCACTCGCGAAGATGAGGGCAACTACGATTGTTACGCAGTCAACTCGGCGGGCAGCATACAATCCACAGCACAGATTGAAGTCAGACCAAGAGGTAAGATATAACTTGTCAAGTCAGAGTAGTTTTCTGCTTTAGTTGTCAAAGCTTGAATCAAAACTTTAGAAAACCCAATTGTAACTCTTTGTCTTTGTGTTCCTCTTTGTACCTAGTGCCACCTATTTTTAATCAGTCGCCCAGTAACCTACAAGTAGTCACCTGGGCAACTTTTCATCAATCCTGCTAAATTTCAGAAACCCAATTTTAACTGTTCATCGCTGTGCCCTTTTTGTACCCAGTACCACCCGTTTTCACCCAGTCGCCCAGTGACCTTCAGGTAGTCACCAGGGCCACTATCCGCCTGCCCTGCTCTGCATCCGGCGACCCTACGCCCGTCATCACGTGGAGTAAAGACGGGATTCAGATCCCAGAGAGCAGAAAATACACGATCAGTAGCGAAGGCCATCTGGTGATTCACAACATTAGCCCTGACGATGAGGGAAGATTTGAATGTGCTGCAAGGAATAGCATCGGTTATGCTGCTACTAGTATGCTGCTTACAGTGGGTGAGTTTAGTAGCTTACTAGTATGCTGCTTACAGTGGGTGAGTTTAGTAGCTTACTAGTATGCTGCTTACAGTGGGTGAGTTTAGTAGCTTACTAGTATGCTGCTTACAGTGGGTGAGTTTAGTAGCTTACTAGTATGCCTCTAACCGTGGGTGAGTTTAGTAGCTTACTAGTATGCTGCTTACAGTGGGTGAGTTTAGTAGCTTACTAGTATGCTGCTTACAGTGGGTGAGTTTAGTAGCTTACTAGTATGCTGCTTACAGTGGGCGAGATTAGTAGCCTACTAGTATCCTGCTTACAGTGGGTGAGTTTAGTAGCTTACTAGTATGCTGCTTACAGTGGGTGAGTTTAGTAGCTTACTAGTATGCTGCTTACAGTGGGTGAGTTTAGTAGCTTACTAGTATGCTGCTTACAGTGGGTGAGTTTAGCATTTGTTATGCTGCTACTAGTATGCTGCTTACAGTGGGTGAGTTTAGTAGCTTAATAATAGTGATTTGCCGAAACTCGATCATAAGTCATTGTGATTGGAAACTTGGTGACTGTTGATAACTTATTGACTTGTAATGACTTATGATAAAATGTGATGTACCGGTACTTGTAATTGACTTGTGATAACTACGATTGACTTGTGTTGACGTGAACATAAATGTTCATGTACCATAGTAATGCCATACACCACTACAGAAATCATTCAACTTTAATCCATTAATAATCTACGGAAGATTTGAAGTCAAGAAATCTGACTCAGTTCCCATGGAATTCCGCCACATATAGTTACGTCCAGTTCACTGGTAACCAATATTAATTTGTCACAGGAACCAGGTGATTAATAAGTCGATGATTGGACCAGACTGAATCAAAACAGGATGACAAGACAGTGAAATCAGACTGCACAAACGATGTAACATGTCCAACAAACCGTGGTTTCTTTGCTACATGGGGAGGGAGTTTCCTGTGCAGACATGCAGACTGGAATCCATTCCATTTATATCGACACTGGTGAAACTAATTAATGGCACGAATAGACACCTAGCATCCGGCTTTAAAATAGACCGCATATAGTGGTAGTCCATGTAAATTGGCTTTAAATGATCATTTCCTGTGATTACATTGATTATAGTGTAGACAATATTGACCACACAGGAATATCAAACATTAACATGATAGACAGAAGAATGTTACAAATTCAATTTTCAAGTTGCGCAATTCAGTTAGTGAATTTCACAGCCAATTTATTGCCGACTTTGTTCAATTTGGACTCTGAGATGGCAAGACATGATTGTAACGCTGATCTTGAGCTTAAAATGATAGACAATATCCTGTATAGTTCCCAATTTAAAGTGTTGCATTTCTTAAGGGAGACGGGCTGTACCATGGGTGCATGTGTCGTTCAAAGAGAGAAATCATTATATGCTATGTATCAAGGGATTATACACCCACAAAGTGAAAGGAAATCGGCAAGCCCAAGATGTTTCCTCTGACATTTCTTGAAATCAACGGACTACGAAGCAGCTCATTATTCTACTGACCCATTTGATTGCAGTCTTGTGCCCCGACTCCCTCTTGGATCCTTCTTGACTCCCACTTGACTCCCACTCCATCAAGGGAGGAAGTTCAAGGAGTCATGGTCCCTGGATCCTAATTTAATTGTTTCCTGGCCTAGAAGCAGATCTCATTTGTAAAACAGAGACGAAATGCTAGCCACAGGAAAAACCACTTGGGCAGCACGTACTTGTATGGGTTTGTAGGGCTACGCCAATTTAAAGGGATAGCCGACATGAAATTGAGATTTCCATTTGCCAAGTGATTTGTGAAGAGATTAAAGTTGCCGTTCCAATGCTGTTTGCATGTTTCCCCGTGAAATATAGCAATTTTAAATATAGTATTTCCAATACAAAATTTATTTTTGATTAAGACATTAAACCAACATAATCTGCCCATGTTTGGGTCGCCTTGGTCTTTGACAATTGCTTGACAATCGCTGGTTGGCCGCTAACATAAGAAGTAGCTGTGCCCTAAGGACTCATTCTATCAATGTTTGTGCATTTGAAGCACTTACATCGACCTTACGCGGAAAGGCTACAATATGCAAGTCAGCTCGAGTCGGTCAAACTCCTTGGAAAAATGGCCGTGGTAGCATTTGTTAACAGGCAGTTTTCATTATTTTGTCATGTATTTGTAGCCAGTTAAATTTTGTCTGCAGACTTTAAATTTGGGGTGTATGTTTTTCCTGTCCCTGTTATTACATCCGACATTTCTGATTTGATAATTCTGATGCACTCCTCAAGAAAGCAAAGCGTTGTTTAACATCGTTCTTAAAGATTCTTGGATGGCAAATTACAAAGTAACAAGTTACAAAGTAACAAGGGACAGAAAAAATGTCCAACTTTCGCCCCTAATTTTAAAGATATCTCTCAACCCAGTAATGTGGATTCTTCTTGTTTTGTTAAGATTCCCCTGACGAGGATCGCGAAGGTGACCAATTCGTGGGTGATTCCATCACCCAGGCCATCAATAACGTCGACCGCGCCATCAATGAGACGAGACGTGAGTTGTTTAATGGCTCCAAGGCGCGTACTCCCAGTGATCTTCTGACGTTATTTCGCTTCCCTTCTATGGAGGCAATGAGCATCGCTAGAGCTGCTGAAGTCTTTGAGCAGACGCTGCAACTGATTCACGGTCACATTGAGAGAGGAATGAAAGTCAACTTGACTGGAGTCGGTAAGTACATGTAGTGTTACAACAGGCCTCAACCTCTACAGCGGCCACCAGCGGCCATTGCCGCGATGCCCCGGCGAATTGCCGTGAAGCCCCTTAAAAAAACCACGTACCTTACGGCCACTTGGCCGTCGTGCCCCTTTTCATTGATTCTATTATATTATGTAGTCGAAAGTGTTATTAAAAATATTGTTAACGTTGTGACCCATTACGAAGATCAAATTGTTTCGACGTACGTAGCGAACGCTCTCCCGCACACTAGTTTTCATAAATGCTGCTTGCGCCATGCATCGCGCAAGTACTTGCAGAGAACGTGGCATGGCAACCATATCAAACGTAGTTGAGTTGTTCACAACTAAAAACACGGTACCAGACTACTCATGTATAGACTGGCCAAAAATAATTCGCGATTAACGCAAAACAATATGGCGGACCAAGTCTGCGCAGGCGCGGCGTGCAAAGCTCATCGCACCGAACAACATAGGGTCTCTATCTACGGCTCTGCATAGGGCACTAGCAGAGCGCCCTCTGTTGTTCGGTGCGACGAGCTGTGCACGCCTGCGCAGACTTGTTCCGCCATGCTGTTTTGCGTTGATCGCGAATATTTTTAATTTTTTTTTACGCAGATTTAGAGACAAATTACACAAGACGGACCCACGGAAAAGTCATAATTATGCCGAAATATCGATGCGCTATAATAAATGAACCTGCATGCTGAGTTTGAGACCGAATGATTCCATGAAATCCCTTCTTTTTGTTTGCACTGATGGACGCGGGGCCGGCCGGCCATAGACTGGGCTAGGCATAAACATGAACGTTACGTAGGCGAATGATTTGGCGTTTAGGGCCGGGGACTCGTTTTAAATTTTCATAATCATATTAACGTTTACATATAGGCCAATTATTTGGGGGTTTTGGGGTGTTTTTTTTGTTTTGGGGGGGGTCGTTTTAAATTGTTATAATCATATTTATTTCTAAGAATATATTTTTTTAAGAATTTTATAATCAACTTCAAGGTTGAATTTTCTGAAACAGCGGATTTTGTTGAGCCTTGAATTTTTTTGTTTTGTTGGGGGGGGGGAGTTTAGGGGGGAGTTGGGGCGGAGTTGGGGCGGTGGTGATCCGAAGATGAACAAATAACAGTTTGACAATGGCCTTGGTGCCCTTTAAGTTGGCCTTGGTGCCCCTTTCTTTTTTGGAGCCTTTGAGGCCAAGTGGCCTTGACCCTCTGAAGCTTAAGGTTGAGGCCTGGTTACAACTACATGTAATAATGTAGTAAGCAACAGATAATGTGCTTAGTTTTGCAGCTCCAGCACAAGAAGAAAATCTCCATGAATTGGGGTTGGATGGATTTTATCATTTGCTACATTTAAAATAAAAAACGTCTGTATTGAAACTTTAGAAAAATCAACTTTGACAACCATGAATAACAAATGTAAATTAATAATTATCTTTATTTAAGAAAATATTTGTCTATTTCTAACTTTCACTACTTTCTTCCACCATTGCTTATACCAAGGACAACATTAATAGGTAATGTATAGGTACATTAATTTTTTTTCAGAAAAGAATTATCAAGTTTCATTGTTTCCTAGTTTGAAAGCTTGACTTCTTTCTTCTTGATTTCGATTCCTCACATAATTCCTTCTGCATGGTCATGCATCGGGAAGGGATTCCGTATCTTTAACCACCCCCCCTCGTCAATCCCTAAAGGAAGTAACCATTTCCTTGATTGTTTCCGCTGTCTCTGACATAAATCGGTTACTGTATACCAGGTCAGGTTGACCCTCAGATGACCCTTGACCTCAGTGTTAGTGCTTGATTCTGGGTGGTTTTATCAAACCTAAATCTCTCTTTCTGTCAAGATAGCAGTTCTTTGTCCTGTTTCATTATATCAGGTTGATATTTCACTATTTCGGCAATTAATAATATTTTTAGCCAAAAGCCGTAAAAATGAATGACTCTCTAGGGTCATATTGTCGTTTTTATTCTTGGTGCCCAGTGCAGACATAAAAATGAGTTTTCAGTGCGAACGAATAACTATCCGGCCACCTACTGTGTTTTTGTCAAGGTTTGTTGGAGTTCACATTCAGAACCCAATGTACATCTGCCTCCCAGATGCCAGGTCACCGTGTATAGGGGCTGGCTGTTCTTTTTCTTGTATACTTTTTGTTCAAATGGTTTGATTCCCTGACCTGATATTTCTACATCGTCTGTAAATTTCTTTGTTTCGCCTAAAATGGGGTCAGGGAACCAGACTACAAGAACAACACTTTTTTTAAAGGTTTTTCCAGCATCTACATCAACCCAAAACTTTAAACAGGTCATTCTCACAATATTTGCTATATTTCTGAAAATGAGAGCAATGAAGCAAATGTTTTATATTACCTTTAATCCAAGTCCATCTGGAATAAAGGATACATACCATATTTTACAAACAGATTTTACAAAAATGTATAGAAATGGATTTCAATTTACTAGGTATAATTGCTATGTAAGACTGTAGAGTATGTTTTAATTCCAACTCTAATTTGCATTTAATTTGTCATTAACTTTTACAGAGTACACCTACAACGATTTGGTATCTCGTCCATTCCTGAATCTCATCGCTAACTTGTCTGGTTGCACCACACACTCAAAGATTGTCAACTGTTCTGATATCTGCTTCCATCGCAAGTACCGCACCCACGACGGTACCTGTAATAACCTACAGAATCCCGAGTGGGGTGCGTCGCTAACGCCTTTCCGACGCCTCCTAAAACCCATCTACGAGAACGGGTTTAATACTCCGGTTGGTTGGAATCAATCGCATCTGTACAACGGTCACACCAAGCCAAGCGTACGCAAAGTATCTCTGGAGGTTATTTCTACCACGACAGTTACGAATAGCGACAAGTTCTCTCATATGTTGATGCAGTGGGGTCAGTTTATGGACCACGATATGGACTTCACCGTGACCAGTCTAAGCCGAGCGCGATTCAGCGATGGCGTGGAGTGTAAGGATACGTGTGAGAACCAGCCGCCATGTTTCCCCATCAACGTGCCGGACGACGATCCACGCATCCGACGCATGCAGTGTATGGAGTTCACACGGTCTAGCGCAGTATGTGGAAGTGGCAGCACGTCGTTGTTTTTTAACTCTATCATGCCGCGCGAGCAGATCAATCAAATAACATCGTACATCGACGCCTCAAACGTTTATGGCAACACGAAGAGACAAGCGGATAATCTCAGGGATTACACTGACAATCTGGGTCGACTCAAAACTGGCCCCATTGTCGAAATGTCTGGTAAACACCTTCTGCCCTTTAATCGCGACACCCCCATCGATTGCCAGCGTGATGTAAACGAGAGCCCCATCCCTTGCTTCCTCGCAGGCGACTTCCGTGCCAATGAGCAACTCGGCCTCCTGTCCTTACACACGCTGTGGTTCCGTGAGCACAATCGCATCGCCGCCGAACTCCTCAAGATTAACCCACACTGGGACGGAGAGAAAATCTTCCAGGAGACGAGGAAAATCATCGGCGCTTCAATGCAGCACATCTCGTACTCTCACTGGCTACCTAAGGTTCTTGGCACACAGGGTATGGCCTTGCTAGGTCCCTACAACGGTTATGATCCAAAGACAAATGCTGCAATCGTCAACGTCTTCGCAACGGCAGCGTTCCGATTTGGACACAGCTTAATCCAGCCGATCCTGAGGCGGTTAAACTCGACATTTCAGTCCATCGAGCTTGGAGATCTTCCCTTACACAAAGCGTTCTTCTCTCCTTATCGTATTGTCGAAGAAGGCGGCATCGATCCCGTGCTACGTGGGCTCTACACCTCGCCTCTCAAAGAACCTAAACCAGATGAGATGATGAACACGGAGCTGACAGAGCGTCTCTTCCAAATGGCTCACGAGATCGCTCTTGACCTCGCCTCCTTGAACATCCAGAGGGGGCGTGACCACGCCCTCCCTGGTTACAATGACTGGCGAGTCTTCTGCAACATGTCCGCGGCTCAGACTTTCGATGAGCTCCGAGAAGAAATCTCCAACGACGACGTCAGAGACAAGTTGGAGAGTCTCTACAATCACCCGGGCAATGTAGATCTCTTTGTCGCTGGTTTAGCCGAGGATCCTTTAGAGGGCGCCCTCTTGGGTCCTACATTTGCCTGTGTATTGGCGTTGCAGATGAAGCGCCTGCGTACGGGAGATAGGTATGCATTTCACTAAATGGTTTGCTTGCTACAAGGACCGTTTGTTGTTCACAAGTTAAAAGGAGGTCAAGATTCAATATATTCAAATGCCGAAGACACACTTTTGAATATTAAATTAAAACAGTAGGTTTTTAAGTATTCCTAATTTTCCTATTTTTTCTACTTTTTTTCCCCACAACTTCCCAAAAATGTAATCTTATTATTTTTAATAACAGTGTTACACACTGTCCTGTGTAAATCACACAATGAAGGGCTTGGTAAACATAAACAATGCTGGGTATAGCCTACGAGCTCAACCCAATGTATCCTCTAATATCAACCGACACTCTTTGGGTTTTAGCCTCAATCCTTCGAACTCCTTCTAACCACCCGAAGGATTTTCAATGAAGTCTTTTTTTTTGCCCAATTCTTCTCCAGATTTTGGTACGAGAACCCGGGCACATTTCAGCCAGATCAACTGATTCAAATCAAACAGATTTCTTTGGCTCGGATTGTCTGTGACAACGCCGATTACCTTCACAATATTCCTGAGGATCTGTTCTTCAAGAATGACTACCCAGTGGACTTTAGACATTGCAACGATATCCCATCCATCGATCTCCGAATGTGGGCTGAGTGCCCTGAAGGTAGGAAATAATTTGTCTTCCTAATTAGTTGATTTTCGATACGGATTACAAGCTAAACTACGAAATCTTGTTAATCTTAAAATGTAGCAAATTATAGATCGATTGTGTTAATAGCAGTTCTGTACAATTGATATAATTGCACTGGCTACCTGGAATAAATTAGACCTGTTTTTTTTTATTATTTTTTTAGGAACTATTGCATAAGTATTTGTGCTTCTAAAAATGTAAGTGTCCTTCCTTCCCCACCCAACCCCACTCCCTCCCCCCAAAAAAAACCACACACACACAATCCGCACAGTATGCTGAGAACTTTTCGAATTTATCTGTAACTTGCCCCCAAAATTGTACAATTTAACTACTTTACCAATTTTTGTTTTCCGTAAAAAAAAATAACATGGTAAAAGGTACAAGTTATTAATATTACCAAATCCATCAAAACCTATAAAAATGAAATTGTACTCGCTTTCCGCCCCCCCCCCCCCCCCCCCCCCCACCTTTCCTCTCTGATCGTAGCACAAATTGTAAAACTTGTTTTGAGTTTCGTTAGAGAGGGTCATATATTTTAATACATTAGTCAATTCCTAATGTTAATTTACTCGCAGACACAGCACTAGCCGGAACCATTCAGCGTAGCCCACTTTTCCATGGTGATATATATTTCCAGTGTTTCTTTGCTCAATTCCATTTTCTTTTTAGTTGTGGTGGTTGTGCAATAATCATCATTAATGTTCCTCTTCTTCATCTTCCCAATTATTTCTCCATTTTAAAGTTTGCTCATATAGATAGTCATGCTCGACATCATTAGACAAAAAATATCATTTTCAAGTAAGAATTTATCCATATTTAATTGTCACGGACAATTTAATGAATCATGTAATATGAGAATTATCTTTGAGGATTCCTAGTTTGTTTTTTCATCGAAAGACATGCTAGTTTTTGTCATCGGCTTAAATATTTATTCATTGTTTTGAGAAAATATTATTTAATTTCGTTAACCAGTTCGCGCCGGATGACGAATATAAACGCAAAAATTTCCCCAAATTCAAAACGGATGACGAATAAATACGCCAAGTTCAAGTTCGGAAATGTATGTCAGCAGCGCGCAAGGCCGGAAATGCGTGGGTGTGCTACCCAGCACTATCGGCCTGAACACGCTTCGGATCGAGTTTCGTTAAAAATAATCCCGCCCGTCGGCTCGGCGATGTTAAAATAATCCCGGCGCGAACTGGTTAACACACGTGATAGTTTGTTTTCCTTTTTTTATTCTAAAATTCATTCATGTAAAGGAGAGGGATGAAATGTGGGCGGGGCTTAGCCTGATACCCCTCCATCATAAACAGCTTTGCAACATCCAAATAAAATAATGGTTTTTTTTCACATTTTGTTTACTCCTGGTGAAACGATACTGGCTTTTATAACATAAAAAAACATTTCAATCGATTTTTCTTTATAATTTCCTTAACTTTACTTATTTCGATGTTTATTTCCTTTATAAAGTGCAAACTTTAGATTATTTTTATATTGCTTCAAGAGAAATTGCATTCAATGCCATTTGGGCAGAAACCAATATTGTTTTCGTTTCTAACTTGTCGGCCAAACATCAGCTGTTTAAATTCACAATCGCCCTATCAACTAACCACTTCCTGTTTTCAAAAGTATCTCAAATATTATATATGTTTTTTCTTGGATACAATCAACCTCTCGTGGGGCTGTAAAAATAGGGGCTAATTTTAGATCCACATTGCGTCCTTGGGTTGTGATTTGTACAAGCCAAAAAAGGTTTCATTGTCCAAGATTTAATTGGCAGGAAAAACATGTTATTTTATTCAGTGCCAAAGCCTAGACACCGCGGAAGGGCAAACACACTGTCCCCTCCTGAGCTCTAGCCACCATGCCCCCTCCCGCCCCGGTAAACTTAGGTGGGTCCCTGAATTGAGGATGTTATGTCATAGTTAGGCAAGCTTAGTGGTCGGCTGGGTGGTTAGTAAGGTTAGATCGTCGGCTGAGTGGTTAGTAAGGTTAGATCGTCTAGTTGAGTATGGTTCACCATGACTTCCTGTTTACTACTTGGTTAGGACTCTTGTCGCAAAACAAATTTAAAAGACCCCATTTTAGTTTCTCCAGACATCATGTTGAGCTCTTAAAATAACTGGGATTCTTCATGGTAGGGTTGTTAAACCACTTTTTTGTCGCCAAAATGGACGCTTATCTTAATACAGGATTCATTAATGGGTCATCCAACTAAGTTAGAACACGTATACTTGTTATGTCTAGAACCTGTTGTCAGACTACTTCTACATATCACTACACAGTTTTGCAATGCATGTTACCTAGAACCATATTTGTCAACATCCCTCGTAATTTATCTACGATAACCTATAAATATACAACATGTTTGGGTCCATTTTGTGGTCATACATGTAGTTGGTACAAAACATGACCAATTTGGGCCAACATCCAATACAAATATCCGGTATTCAAATAATTTAGTTGTGACTAGAAATATGGAATGACCCATATCACAAACATGTTGGCAGGGTCCAGGGGTCCAGCCAGCTGATTTTGCATTCAGAGAGTTGACTGTAATCACAATATTGCCATAAAGAATATCTTGACAAGGTACAGGTAGCTTTCATCTACAGTCTGTATATGGTCATCAAGGAATACTAATGCTGACTGTTAAACCTCTCATCCATTCATATCCTCCTGGTGATTCAGTTGACCATGATGTGGTCATTTCATTTGATTGACCGGACTTCCCCCTAGTCCGGCCCTTTCCACCTTACTCATAAACAGATATGTTGAAAGTAACTGTCCTCCAGAACTCCTACAAATTTTGCCTCAAGAAACAGCTCAAGTGCACTATTAAAAAGAAAAAGAAAAAGAGATGTCGACTAGTTTGTCTGCACAAAATGTGTTCTTTAAAAAATTCCCCTCATGAACACTTTAACATGAACGGTGTACTTGCATACCATATTTACCATTGGTAGTTTTGGAGTTATTGCTTCTTGTGTACATGTGTGCTTCACCTAAAACGTGTGTTATGCTGTTTTGTAGTTTTCACTGTCTGTTTTGTTTCAACTCTTCAATTCTTTTCAATCACATAATTCTGCTGACGCCTTTTGTGCTTTTAAAGATTGTCGTCAGTTAAATTATTCTTTTTGTTTTTTTATTAAATCATTATCATATAGTATAATAAATGTTTGTGAGTGCGATGATAAGAACAATTTAATGGGCCTAAGATGAAATGAGCATTATGTCTGTCAACGAATGAAATTATTATTTCCATCGCACGGACATGAAACATTCATTATTTGTTTTATACAAAGCCTGAATAAATCCTCGCCATCTGATTGGTCAGAGCAAGACCAATAGTGTGGCAGCGCAATGGAAGTTTATTAACCACATATAAAACTTCTTTTATTTGTAGTACAGTTGCACCATGCATTGAGACGAATAAATCATCGCATGTGATCAACTACGCACCAATCAGATTACAGGTATTTGTTCAGGAGTTGTATCGACCTTTTTATTTAAAATGTGATTTTTGTCTTGCCCACCTTAGATCTGGTTGTGTCTAGTCTGACCGTCGGTAGCGTGTCCCGATCACGTCGTTCCGTGGACAGGTTTGATGTTCCCGCCAAGTGGACCAATGACACAAACCCAAAATACCATCGTCCAGACAAGAACCACGAGAAACCCTTCACCAAGCCGTTGGGAAAGACAATGTCATCAACTGATGATGAAACAACGACCTCAATCCTGGAAGAACTAGACCTCGATGCGAGGACATTGTATCTGGAGTCTGTAGTGGTTGATTTACAAGATACCATCCAGACCATGCAATCAACAATCAATGATATGTCCAAGCAGGTAAGAAAACAAACAAGAGGTTATAAAGAACTAGACCTCGATGCGAGGACATTGTATCTGGAGTCTGTAGTGGTTGATTTACAAGATACCATCCAGACCATGCAATCAACAATCAATGATATGTCCAAGCAGGTAAGAAAACAAACAAGAGATCATAAAGAACTAGACCTCGATGCGAGGACATTGTATCTGGAGTCTGTAGTTGTTGATTTACAAGATACCATCCAGGCCATGCAATCAACAATCAATGATATGTCCAAGCAGGTAAGAAAACAAACAAGAGATCATAAAGAACTAGACCTCGATGCGAGGACATTGTATCTGGAGTCTGTAGTTGTTGATTTACAAGATACCATCCAGGCCATGCAATCAACAATCAATGATATGTCCAAGCAGGTAAGAAAACAAACAAGAGATCTAGAACTAGACCTCGATGCGAGGACATTGTATCTGGAGTCTGTAGTGGTTGATTTACAAGATACCATCTAGACCATGCAATCAACAATCAATGATATGTCCAAGCAGGTAAGAAAACAAACAAGAGGTTATAAAGAACTAGACCTCGATGCGAGGACATTGTATCTGGAGTCTGTAGTGGTTGATTTACAAGATACCATCCAGACCATGCAATCAACAATCAATGATATGTCCAAGCAGGTAAGAAAACAAACAAGAGGTCATAAAGAACTAGACCTCAATGCGAGGACATTGTATCTGGAGTCTGTAGTTGTTGATTTACAAGATACCATCCAGACCATGCAATCAACAATCAATGATATGTCCAAGCAGGTAAGAAAACAAACAAGAGATCATAAAGAACTAGACCTCGATGCGAGGACATTGTATCTGGAGTCTGTAGTTGTTGATTTACAAGATACCATCCAGGCCATGCAATCAACAATCAATGATATGTCCAAGCAGGTAAGAAAACAAACAAGAGATCATAAAGAACTAGACCTCGATGCGAGGACATTGTATCTGGAGTCTGTAGTGGTTGATTTACAAGATACCATCCAGGCCATGCAATCAACAATCAATGATATGTCCAAGCAGGTAAGAAAACAAACAAGAGGTCATAAAGAACTAGACCTCGATGCGAGGACATTGTATCTGGAGTCTGTAGTGGTTGATTTACAAGATACCATCCAGGCCATGCAATCAACAATCAATGATATGTCCAAGCAGGTAAGAAAACAAACAAGAGATCTAGAACTAGACCTCGATGCGAGGACATTGTATCTGGAGTCTGTAGTGGTTGATTTACAAGATACCATCCAGACCATGCAATCAACAATCAATGATATGTCCAAGCAGGTAAGAAAACAAACAAGAAAGGTCATAAAGTAATTGAACCCATTAGGAAATGTTATACATTGTATAAACTGTCCCTGATGAATCCATGAAACCATAGATTTCTCAGGCAGTTTAATCCATTAGGAAATGCTATACGCTGTATAACTTTCCCTGATGAATCCACTAAATCGTAAAGTACTCAGACAGTTTAGCCTATCAGGAAATGTTATACATTGTAGAATTGTTCCTGATGAAGCCATAAAAC
The DNA here is from genome assembly GCA_037893245.1 of Crossaster papposus. Classification (NCBI taxonomy): domain Eukaryota; kingdom Metazoa; phylum Echinodermata; class Asteroidea; order Velatida; family Solasteridae; genus Crossaster; species Crossaster papposus. Next base: position 1,929,306 of record JBAIAA010000193.1, read on the forward strand.
CAGAAGTACTCAGACAGTTTTAACAGGAAAGGCAATTTGAAATGAAGTTGTCATCAAATCTGTGCTCTTGTATGTGCTCTTGTCTGATTCACACACTTTCCATGTTTTTTTTTCATTTCAGTTGAAATCCCTCCGAAAGGAACGGAATAAACACCCCAAGAATCGACACATTTGACGATAAGACGGACAAAAACAGGTGTATTACCTGGAATAATTTCCATTTTTTGATTGTAGATTGTTCTACTGCAGGTCGTTATTGTGGTTTTATGTTCGTTTTATTAAAGAAATAAACAATGTTTAATTGTATTTTTATTTATCAAACAAGGGCTCTTATCTATACACCGGTGGGCAGAATTTTCGTCAAAAGCTTTGAATTTAACTCACTTTTTTGTCTAAAAATGCACTCATTTTTAAAACAATTGGTTTGTTGTAATCCTTGTTTTTTTTATTTATGATTGTTGGATTTCTGCTTTCTGTGGTTGTGTAGTCAGGGCCCTGTTTTATAGACTGCTGGATGGTGGTGCTACAGTACATATTTTGTATTGTCTTCCAGGGGGAGACCCTTGGGTTTCAGATCAGGCGGTCTGAAAATGTTCATGTATACTGGGTTTTTGTGGTTGTTTTTTTTACTGTTTTTTCCAAATATGCATAAAACTGATGAAAAAAACTAACCCCAGTTAGAAAACAAAGGTATTTTTGTTTTACTTTTGAATTTCAATTTAGATAAATGAAAGAGTTAAAATTAGATAGTTTCATATTAGATTCAGCCGACTACGTGTAGTTTAGTGCAATCATTTGGAATCATCGGTTCTTTTTAAAATCTAGCAAATTACATGAACAATTGCAGGTTGCCCTGTACATAATTGTGTAATTCTCTTCCACTAGGAGGTTTTGAAGTATCTATTTTACTCTGAAGACTGTCACTCTGGTAAGTGACTGGAATTTCTCAAAACTAAGAAATAAAATCATGAATGGAATAATATTTTGCCATGACACGGTGAACACAAACCTTTATTTTTGAGAGGGGAAGGGGGGGGGGGGGGGTTTGGTTTATTAACTTTCATAGATCATCGTTATATATATTATGACAAATGTATACATGTGTTTATGGTACTAAGGTTAAAAGACATTTTTGTCAGTTTTACAGTGGTGCTATTTAGGGAAAATGCATTTTAATCGTTTTATCTTTCTGTTTTTATAGCTGATGTGAATGCTTAATTTGAGTACGAAACAAGATGATGGAATTTACCTTGCGGCATATATGTTGATTTTAGCATAGTCGATAGTTTGATCGTATTTAAAACTAATCTATTTAATGTTACGATGAGTAGTTTAGAAAAGTCTACTTTTGCTTTAAGTAAGGATTGAGATGAAACATTTACTTTTGTGAGTTTCTGATGTCCATTCGTGGTGAAGAAATGACCTGAAATTGATCAGTGTCAAAGGGCAAGGGGTCAAAGGACAAAGTGCACGACCCTAGACTTGGTTCAGTAATCTAACAAGTGACTTACTACCTGTTATAAACATTTCAAATTTATAGCAGTCGTGTTTTTATCAATTTCATTTTTAAAGTGAAATCATTGAAGCAGATTGAGTTATTTGTAAGGAATCTTTGCAAGGTATTTCAAGTGATACAAAAATGACAAAACAAAATTTGATAAAGAATGCAAAATAATAGGAGTTGATCTTTCGATAAACACTGCCAATGTTAAAGATGGTTGTATTTATGGATATTTATACATATTCTTTTTCCTATGTTTTGCTTTAAACTTTTTCATTGACTGTTTTTGGAATCGTTACTGTTTGGTCACAAAACCTGGATTAATTACATCAAAAATGGGTTTACTACATAAAGGCAACAACTTTTGATCAATTATTGGTGGAATCTTGTTAACACTGGTTAAACACTGGTATTGGGTGAAGAGTTTACTGTATCATAAAAGTAGATAACATTATTGTATTCTCCATTTTAGTTCTGTACAGGGACTTTCCACCTGTATTTATAATTTCTTTATTTTTTGTATTTGTACGAGAAACTGTTACGTTTTACAAAATTAGCGTCATTAATGACCCTAGGTAATTGTTTTTAATGTAAAGTAGGAATTCTAACAGGTATTTTTGTAGAATTGTCCTTTTAAAAAGATTGTGCTTACCGGTATAACCTTCTGGTTTTTGTTGTGGTAATGTTCATGAATTTGTACACAATATATGCTGCCGGATATCAAGGGTCAAATATAAGGCCAATTATTTCGATTAAAACTCTTGATTATGTGAAACTCAATTGACAAGGAGACTAAAAAGGAGACTAACTCGGCTATGGATTAACGCGTGTGTATAGGAATTGGATTCAGTCACTTCCATAGACCGTGTGCCATATAAAGCTGTAGCCATCTAACTCATACCGGTGTCATATGAATATCGGACTCCCATGAAATCTGGTCTTGTTTGCCTTATATGGACTCGAATCCCCACTCTCTAGGCATCCGCAATACAAGGAGTCAAAAATGTTTCCATTTTTTTTATATTGTATAAAATTTGAATATTTTTAGAACAATCTAATATTGTACAGAAAAAATAACCCTAAGTGATGACTACTCATTTTTTGAGAAATTAGATTTTTACAAAGTGGCAACCCCGCTTATTTTTTAGGTTTTGTTGGGTACAATTTCTATTTGGGTATATCTTCATTTTCCCCTCAATTTGAGAAGGCAGGCATTATCAAAAGGTTAACTGAGGACTCGTATAAATCGTTATCTATTTTTATCTGGCCTTATTGATGCAACACGGGAATCAGTCTGCACATTGTCGTGTTCTGTTTCTTCTCTTGGATTAGATTTGAATAAATCAAGTGGTGCTTTTACATTTCTGCAGTGATGACAATAATTGAGAACGAAAAAATCCCACAATTACCTTATTTTGATATTTCTTGTTTTGGGGAGCTTTGGGGGCTTTTTAGCAATTTTATTGATATACATGTAGATGTAATCGGCCATTTGTACCAAAACATGCCGTTTCCCAAACCCTAGCTTGGTATACGTTTGGCTTCGTTAACTTTTGGTAATGAGCCACCGAGCGGAATCTAAGCTGAGGTTTGAAAAACGGCCTTATAGGCGCGGCGCACGTGGTCATAACGCCATTTTGTATTTCGCGGGCAAGGACGACGTATTAACGGATGCCATTCGACAACTGTGTCACCAAAATGCAACGTAAGTTTGACATTTTGTGCCTAAAACTTAAAAATGTTAACCCCAAAAGCTGGAGTATAAACTACTGGCCACGATAGGGTAGGGGCCTACATACATTTGTATGAATTTCACTTTAACTGGATTAAAATTGTGCAAGGAAAGTTGTGAGAAAAATAGGAATGTCGGTCCGCACTTGACTAGAACACCTTGCCAACTCGGCACCGGCCAAAAACAAAACAACTCAGCACCTGACTACACTGTAGTCCCTCGATCGGGAGAATACAATTAATACATTACAACATTTTAAGTACTTTCTTAATTTAAGTAATTTTCTTCCAAGACGACGAAAAATCCCAAGGAACATTGAACGTTATTTTCGTTCCAATTGAGACACTAATAAACGTAACAATCAAAGGTAATTTTCGTAGGTATTTTCTCATCAAGCGTCTTGCCGAAAAGTTCTTTTTTCTTTCGATTTATTGTTTGAAATATAAAAAAGTGATTGAAAAAACCTTTATTTTTAATAAAAAACGGGACTAGATACAATTTGGCCGCAAGAGGGCGTTTTATACAAGCAAACAAACCTTGGCCGTTTTCCAAACCCCTGGCTTTTGTGTTAAACTGAACGAAGCTGGGGTTTAGAAAACAGCCCTGTAACCAATTTCATAAAACAAGTAGGCCTAAGCACAAAAAAGCGCTTAGCACAAACAAGTCTTGCTCAGTAAAAACGGGTTACTGGCAAAAACCTCTGTTGTTTTTTTGCTATCGCCGTCTGGCGATCGTGATATTTTTTAATTTTTTTTTTTTTTTAACAATGGGCAATCCAGCGCGATCATTTTGCTGGATGCCTACAATCATTATTTTCTTTCAAATAGGTAAGATTTTTCTTAATAATTCGGTTACATTTTGGGCGGGGGGCAAATGGGACATTTCAAAACTGGATTCTGGATTTTCAGCTTGCTATCCTGTAATTTGGAGACAATTATTCAGCAGAAAACAAACCTGTTTTTTTCCTTATTTTATAAGTACATAGTATTATATTATTTATATATTTTAATTATGGTGTATACTACCATTAAACTGTGGCCATGCATTGGAAGTTATTATCAATTGGTAGAAATGAACCGAGGACTCTTGTACACCATTTTTATCGATTTTTTTCACTACCGAATTAATAAGAAATATCTTACTTATTTGAAAATAAATAATGATCCTAGGCATCCAGAAAAATCGTTGCGCTAGATAAATTGAATCTATAAAAAAACAATTGAGCTATGTTATAAAATTACTGATATTGCAGTAACCAACCACCTGATAACGTATCACCAACCCATTATGTGTCACGGTGCCATTTTACTGATATAAACCGATATAATTGTAAAATATGTCTGATAGCGCAGTAATGTGTATCCAATAATGTATCAGATGTCGACGGATAATTTAATTTAAAAAACAAATGTATCCGATAACGTATATATTTGTGTACGTAGTCGGTTGATACAGTATATCTGTTATGTGGTCATACGTTATCGGATACATTTGTTTTGTAATTATATTATCTGTCGACATCTGGGGCCAATTTCATAAAACATGTAAGCACAAAAATTTGCTTAGCATGAAAATTCTTTCTTGGGAAAAAAACAAGGTTACAAGTATAATATTAATGTGATGTTTATCGTTTGTGACTGACATTCAGCTGGTTTTTGCTTGGCATGAAAAGCACATGGAGTTTTGGCTGGTAACCTGTTTTTACTGAGCAAAACTATTTTGGTGCTAAGCACATTTTTTGTGCTTACATGTTTTATGAAATTGGCCCCTGCTGGTGTTTTATCGGATAGACATTTTACTACAACTATTCGTATTTTTGTATCACTGTGGAGACATGTCTTTGTTCTCGTGTACAAAATGGTTAAAAAGTCGAGCACGTTTTTCAAAATGCTCCCATTTTAACCACAATTATTTTCCTGGATTGGAATTTTGACCCGGTATACCCTAACCCAAACTAACCCTAACCCACATCCTAACACTAGTTTTTCCAAAAATCTAATTCGTGAAATTCCTAGTGAAGACCTATTCATCTATATAAATTACCCCTTGGAGACCTTTTCACTCCCATTGTCCCCATTGTGTTCCGTCTCCTGAGAGTACCGTATTTCGCACCACTATACTACATTGTCAGTTGTAACAAGCTAAATGTGTGTTCTTCTAAAAGAAAATCAGCAGGCCTACAAAATTCGACTTTTGTAAGAACACCAAACATTGAGATAGTTTTACAATGTTTTGTTTAAATAAATGATAACTTAACATTTTTCAAGATTGTTGCCAACATCATAAACTAACTTTTGAGAATACATTTAAGAATAAAAAATAAAACAATCGTGCTTATAGCGCTTTACATCGTATACGATATCAAAGCACTTTACGATTTTGGAACTCTCTTTAGAACTCTGCCCAGTAGTTGTTTTCCCACCCATCTTACGATTTGGCCTTTTTAAAGAGAAATATAAATTCGTTTGTTCAGTTTTCCTTGTTGTCTTTTTCCTTTCTTTGTAGCTCTTTAGTGACATTTTAGCCTTGCTTGGGGATATATTCCATATAATTACATTTCAGTTGTATTGTCCATTTAGTTGTTTTCCTTTTCCGTTTCAACAGCGAGTTTGTAGCAAGCAAGGAAGCAAGTCATCTAGATGCGTTCACTAAGGTAGTACTAACCCCTTTTGTTTCAGCCGTTAGCGCTCAAATTGAGCCAGTGAACCCAAGACTCAGGAACTCAAGACCCAAGACGCTTCAATCAGAGTAAGTCAATTTTCCATTTTGGGATTTAAAGGGATCGTATACGTTTGGTAATTACTCCAAAAATTATTGGCAATAAAAACTTACTTGGTAAGAAGTAGAGCAGCTTTGGATAGTATAATGCATTTTAAGAAACTTTTCACTCCGAAGTACTGCGGTTATGGAAAAAAATATCACTTTTTATCCCCAAAATCTGAGAAGCGTAACTGCAGGGACGTTTCTCAGTGTGTATTCCATGCAGATTATTCTTCCTGCGTGGACAAAACCGCTTCAGAATTTTGGCAATATCTCAAAATCTCTACCACCGTTTGAAATGAAATTTGTACAGGTTAGTTTTATGGTATATATCTATAAATATATAGTATTGAAACAAACGGTGGGTTCCAATTACCAAACGTATACGATCCCTTTAAAGGTAGCATACGCCATTTGCAAACATATAAAAACAAACTCCTTTATTATACTTGATTATGAAATACCTTATTTGACTGCATAAAGTAAATAATAGTTTTATTTAAACTTACAAAAAGTTACCAACATTGTTGAAGGTTAAAGGTAAAGAATACCTTAAGCTATTCCAAAAGTAACTAACAAAAATACTGAAAGAGCGCTTGCTGTAAAAGTATTATTGACACTAAACTCCCTGTGAATTTAATAGTACTAATTAGTTTGTAATCTATGGTGCAGGCACATATGTGTTATTATTGCTGGGTTCAATGCGTGACATGTGCGTTCGGCTGAATAAAAACTCACCCCAAATGTGCCTCGATAAATTTAAACAAATCACGTTGCGAGTATGAAAGCCTAAATACAAAATAACTTAACAATGACTATTGTGAACTAATTATTTTTAATATCCCCTTGTTCATTCGTGTGATTACGTATAGGATTGGGTTTATAAGAGCAACTTGGAGTAAATTTCTTGAGATTTCTCAATTACTAATAATAATTGTTTTGTTAAAACAAAATGTAACTTTGTAAAAATGTAACTAAGAGTATGGGGAATATCTTTAGAGAATTATACTGGCTACTTTGAAAGTAAAAATAGTGTTTTTCTTTAAATTAAAGTCAAGACTTTTATCTGTTACAGCCAAAACTGAGTCGGCTGTATTAAAAATAAAACCTATACACACGTTATTAGTTGCAGTTCGGCCTCATTACCGAAGCACTTCTAGTTAGTTGTTGTCGGCGACTTTATTCTTTGTTTAATTGATTTTGCCGATTCGATTTGCACAGGTTGTTGCGACCACAAGTTGTTTAGACTTGGTGTAGGGGGGCGGTGTGGTGGGTTCCTTGCGAGGGCTCATGAACTGATAAACAAACTACTTTGACTAAATAATGTTTGCTTAATCGACTGGTCTGGCCTTATATTAAGTGTCCTCGCCCCGACAACAGGAAAGTCAGTGTAGCAACACATCAAGAATGATCATTAGCTTACAAATTTAACAAATTGTGTCGTATAGTTAATCTCAGACTTTGTCTGGGCCACGCTGCATGCAGCAGAGGTCTTAAAATTAATTTCCAAAGGGGTGGTATTTTTTGGCTGTCGTGAGGCAATATGTTGTCACTGTAACTGCTTTTCATAGAGCTGACCATTGTTTATAAACTATGTGGAGGGATTCCAAGGGAATGTAGAATTAAAAGTTAGCTTAGCAGAAGCCCACTGGCCCAGATTTGCAGACGAGAGAGTTGTAAAACTGATATTGTATCAGCTTCCAAGGTAGTTAAACTAGACCAATACACAACGACTCAGCTTCTGCACGAATGTGTGCTATTTCATTTTTTTTATCTGCGGTGAAACACAAGTTCTATAGTTTGAGCAGAGCCTACGCCCTCATCTGTTTATCGTACACAGCTTCGATGATAAACAGTGGAATGGCTAGCAGCGTTACTCCACCATACACGCATAAGGCTATGCTAAAACTGCCCGTCCACTCGTATATCCAACCTGCAAAAAATAGATCACATCAAATGTTAAAACAATCGTGATTCGTAAATCGTAATATAGGCTCCATGCAGTACCCCCTCGACCGCAAGAAAGGAAGAATTTGGAAGTCACTACCAATGTCATCTTGCCTGACTACAGTTAATGTTTGTGACATGACCGATTCCCATCTCTATCATTCAAAAGCAGAACGTTATTAAGAGAGTCTGCGAACAGACTGTGCAATCCCCCTGGTAATTGAAACCAGCGAAATTGAATGTGACCCTCCGATGTGATATCGTAGCTAAATAAAAAATGCCCTTTAATATATCTAGCCTAAATATACACAAATTTCAACTAAATGCACGTTTGTTGTAAGATAAGGACAGGAAGCTACTTACCTGGCATTAGACCGCCAATCGTCCCTGACACACCAGAAAACACCCCCTGCCAGCCCAGCACGCTTACCAACCGGTCATCTGTGGTCAGGAACCGTACCATAACGTCGACCGCCTGGTACTCCATAGCGAAGCCCAGCCCCATCAAACCCGACACAACCATCTGGGCGACAAAGGGTCTGACAATGGCATCTGCTAGCATCGTAGCGCTCACGAGGGCTGTCCCGAGGCACGCCCAGAAGGTCATGGACGGCTTGAGGCCCACCTGCTGCATCATGGGTGCAAGAGTCTTACCGACGGCGTTTCCCACACCGAAGGAAGTAGGAAGAATCGCCGCCTGGATTTTGCTTAGTCCTTGCAGTTGGCCGTGGGACACCTAGTGGTGCAGATAGGAGAAATTACAATATGCTTTTGATGATACACCCATGAAATTTGGCACACAGTCCGAGTTTGTCATGAGAAACACATTTGGCTGTAGGGCCATTACAGATTAATGTCCTTTGATGAAATAGGTAGGATAACAAGCAATTTTCAGAATTTTTAAAATGACTGCCATTGCTGGTTATTCTACCTATGATTTCTTTGAAGGTTAAATCTGCGACCGCCCTATATCCAAAAATCTTCCTCATGACATACTCTGACCGAGAGCCAAATTCCATGCTTGTATCATCAAATGCACAATCTCATCACATATCTGCCGTACTAACCATGAACACCACAAAGCCGCTGAAGGCAAACGCGGCAGTGCACCTCCCAATCACAAGCAAAAGGAACCTAACGTCCGTCAGAACGGCGAAATCCATAGCAGCGATGCAGCTTTGATAACAAATCTTTGTCTTCTTGCGATGAACGGGTTTTGGTCGATTCCTTTTCTCTGATGTAGTTACATCAAGAGTACCGGTACAGTTCCCTGAATCCACTAGTGTTTCTTCATTTTCGTCCCTCACGGAAACTTCCTGGTACTGATTTGTGCCAGTCGAGAAGGAAGACAGATCCCGTTGTACCAGCATACAGCAGGCCACCAGGTGGAATGAGATCCCTCCTAGCAAGAGAACAGTACCTCTCCAGCCGTAGGTGTCCAGGAGCACCTGAGTCAGCGGCCCGTATGCCATCATACCAATAGGAAGACCCATCATTGATATGCCGATTGCCAGCGGATACTTCTCCTTGAAGTAGGAAGCCATGACTGCCATTCCAATGAACAAAAGAAGGGCAGAACCGATACCTGCGAATGCAACAATCCCAGTTTACAAAAAAAAACACTTTTGGGGCAGAAGTTATATGAAATGTCAGAAGAAATTTCTTGACTTGAGCGAGCTGTATGAAATTTTAGGCCATACTTTTGTCACACAATTATTGGGTTTTCCGATCAGAGGGCGTAGGCAGCCATATCGAAGTGTATGTGATATTGTATGTTCCTTCACGATTGAAATTCGTGTACAAAACATATGAGAGGCTTTCCCAGAAAGTACAAATGAAAAGGGGGCAATAGGCCTGGGGTCCACCATAGATAGTGTTTACACACTCGTGTCTGTGCTGCAATGGTTATAAGTGGTGACCAGACACGTTTATAAGTTTACCCGAGAGTCCAGCAATAAAAATGATGATTGGAAAAACCGAGGGAGTGTACGCTGTCAGGATCAAGCCCATCGTGTTTAGAACTGCGCCAAATACCATCATGGGACGGCTTCCCAACAGACGACACAGGGCTCCAACAACCGGACCTGTCAAGACGAGAACAAAAAAAGATCAATCTGACGTACAATACATCGCCAAACAGCTGATGACACTCGAGAAAAACAACAGCAGAATCAATTTTAGTATACCACTTTATTTCACTAACACCACCTGTTATTTTCACGCCACCTGTACACTCTGGCCCTCGATCTGTGCCAGGGTGAAGCTAGATCGAGTTGAAGCATGTTAGGACCTCCCTTCAGACAGGAGAAACAAAACACCGAGCGTACGTAACCCATGACTCACCCAAACAGTTCTGCATCACGCCGTACACGACGGCAATCCAACCCATCAGCCAGAGATCAGCATCCAGGTCTTCTGTGATTGGAATCAGAAGGACGCCCAGCCCCTTGATGTTACCCATGATCATGAAGTTGCTGAGAAACGCCACCGCTATCATGACCCAGCCCCATTTGTCTCGGTCGTAAACGACGGGGTGGGCTGCTGGCGGAGGGGTGGGCTGGCGGAGGGGCGGCCATGTCACCGTCATGGAGGATAGCTGAAATTAGTAGGGTTCAAAGTCAAACAAATCGGGACTCAATACTTCACACAAACAAGAAAATATCGACAGGAAACAACTGCCAACAAATTGACTTTTCTCTATGAGTGATTTATAATTATTACTGCAGGAGGGAACATCAATCAATAATTAATAAGAAAGGTAAAATCATTTGTTGATGGATTAGTAGTATTACCGTTTCGTCCAAAACAGAAACGGCGATTTCCAGTTAGCTGTGTACCCCAGGGCCGGTTTTTGCCACTGTGACCACAAACATATTTCAGCTTTGTTCATTCCTTTTTGGTTCATTGTTGTTGAGCGCCAGCTGTTCGACCAAAACGTGTTTCTTGTGACGATCGCGAAAACAGACCCCAAGTTTTCGGCCACCGTCTACGTAGCAGGGCGCCCTCCAGTTGTCGGGTCACTGGTTGCTTATTAATGTTTCCTTTTAACCTCGTACCCAATCACTCATTTGCATGACATACACTAGTCTACGAAACAGGCGCGCGGGGACGTACGTACTACTGAGCAGTTATCTGTACCTCAACTGTACTTTTGTACACGAGCCACAACTCCGGCAAAAATGGCAAGTCTTAGAGTTGGAAAATCGGCCGTTTTGATGGCAAGGAGGTGCTTGATCCGGCCAAATATAAGAACAATGGCAGCTGGAGGCGGTAAGTTTCCATTAAAGTTGATAAGATTGGATGTAAACTAATTTTAAAAGATGTTTGCAAGAGTTTCTTCTTTACACCAGTTTCCATAGCTTCCCCTGCCTATCTGTGAATGATTGATACACACACTGACTGGGGTTCACAGTCATAATTATGACTTGTATATAAACATTTGAGAATTCTTTTTTTTACAAGGCCTACTAGTACTAGTACTAGCTACGACACTAGAACCAAGATGTTTAAAGTTTTCTGTCCTTGTTTAACTTTGCAGGAATTCCGGAGCATTCAGAGCATGTAACGGGCCTCGAAAAGAAAGAATATGAAATGTTAAAAGCTGGCAATCCGGTAAGAATTTACCATTTCGACAATAACCGAAAATTATTACACTGAATAAATATTAAATGCAAGATTAAAATGTCACTGACATTTAACCCGAACCAATTCAAATCTTTCAAAATCCTCAAAAAATGCTCTTTGCATTTTGCATGATTTAGGGCACTTGGAAGTTAATGCATCAGGGGATTTTGCAGGATTTAGGGCGTTTGGGGTTTAGAATAGAAAAACCTGATTTTGAAACCTCTGAGTTCTCCCACTATCAAAAACATTTTTAATTTTGTTAAAAAGTACCAATGAAAATGCACTCGCCTCTCCATAGACTTTGTCAGTCCAAAGTGACATCAGGATACTAAATTCTTTCCAAATTCCAATATTATTGTCTACCTAAAAATATTGTCTACTACGAAATATTGATGGTAAAGATGGTAAAACCCGACTATTTCTGGTTTGAGAAACGTAACAAGAAACTATTTGTTCTGCCCAGGATCCCTTTGAGTTGGAAGTAAGGCGGGTACCAGCCGGTACAAGAAATAAACCGGTCCCTGTTAAGTCCGTCTTTGAGAAACGAATCGTCGGATGTATTTGTAAGTTTGAACTTGTGTGGCTCTCTGTACTATTATGTATCATTTTATGCATTACCAAGCCAGACTGGAATTTTGAGTGCTAAAAAACATGCAAAACAAAATCAACATAACTTTACTCACTCTTAGCTGACAAAATGTTTGTGAGACAAACCGAAGATAAGGTCTTCAATATTTCACCAGCCAAGTTTATAAATGCTCCTGAATATGTATGAGTTATAGTATAAAAACAAATATAACGTGGTTTATTTAGGAATTAGGAGGTAGGTAGTGGATATTATTATTATTAGCTCACTTGGTATTGGAAGTTGATGACAGTAATAGTTCAGGGAGCTAATATCGACTATCTACCCCCAAACCATGTTATATTTGAACAATATCTCATATAACCGTATTCTTCAGATTTGTACATTAACATTTCATATTGAACAGCATCAAGGATTCCTGTATGTCTCGATGTAAATATGTATCTCCTTATTTCTCCCTCTAGGTGAGGAAGAGCAAACCTTCATTAACTGGATGTGGCTGGAATCTGGCGAGGCCCAGCGCTGCGGGTGTGGTCACTGGTTCCAACTAGAGAAAACAGAGGGTATATAGCCCAGCCAGTCAATAGCTGTCTATTGCCCCCTCTCTCCTTTCTGTGTTGTTTTTTGTAAAGAGATTTAAAAGTATGTATGAGGTGTAATAGTTGAATACAATAGTTGTTGATATTTGACCGACTTGATTTGCTGTGAACTTGTAAGAGTCATAAACTCACTGCAAACCAATAAGCACATTTTGGACTGACGGTAAACCTTCTATAAAAGAAAAAGGCTTATCATTGTCAAACAACAAATACATGCAAAATAACGTTGAATTTCTTATAATTTATCATTCATAATTCTTTCTGGTAATGAAACCAAGGATTCTTCCAAGACACTGCATAGAAGACGATGAGAAGAAGTCGGTGTTTGCGAGAGAAAAAAAAGTAACTCAAGAAATACAAGTCTCTCAAAAACTTTGTTTAATTACTAAAATTCAAGATTTCTCAACTTGGAGTACAGTCATCTTAGAAAATGATGTAAATAACATTTCATAAGGTACACATTATAATTTCTTTACCTAAAAACTTTAGAATAAATTTGTGCTTAAAGTAAACACTAATTCCCTGAGGTTAACAATGGGCTGTGACTGTCAGAATTTCAATTGGCTGCGGCTTAAATTTACACACACTTTCCATAGACTCGTGTGTAATTGTAAGCCGTAGCCAAGTCATTCGGACACAGCTTTACTTTGTGGAGAACAATAAGCCTCTCCAATGATAAATCTTGCAACACAACAAAAAGATGCAAAAAGAGTGTCCTGTGTTTACATCAGAGTGCTACATTTCTCAGGAAACTAATGTTCGAATGATACAATACTTGACTAACTCTGTTCAATAAAGGCATGTACAAATGTAGCATAAAGTCTCTTTGTGTCCCAACCTCATGGATATCCACACCTTGATCAAATTAGTTTCATGAAATCTGATAAAATTGTTTAGTCCTTACTTGTTTTCCAACAAAATATAATTGATTTGTGTACATTAAATAGTTACTCCATTGTTAATCATTATTACGATATTTGGCCGTACAACCTAGCAGTGTGAACGTGTGTGCAAATGTCAAACTTGATTGTGGAATAATCTAGTTGCAGTAAAAAGTCTGAATTACAAACTTCTTGTATTTTGTCCGTGTTTAGCTTTCAAATTAAATTAAAAAATCATTCTTTGAAGGTTTTTCTTTGCAAATATTTAAATTCTAAATAATACATACACAACAATTGCTTATCAAGTTGCATGTACCAACATAAATACAATGCTTAAGGAAATTTACAAATGCACGCCTAGGATATTGTGCTTCAAGTGATTTGCAGGCGGAGGGGGGGCAGGAGAAAGTAGAATTTGTGCAGGCTTTCAAGAGTATTTTTTGTGACACCTATGTCCACAGCATTATAAGCCTCGCTTGGCATATTCTTTACTCCCAACACTCCCAAAGATCTTGTAAGTACAGTGTGTAACACTTATTTTATGCCATTTTATTTTTTGAGTTATCGGACCAAAATTTAGAAAATATTAGGAATTTCAAGTAAATCTTTCCCGTTTCTCAACTTTCTTTCAATAATTTTTTCAAGTCTATATAGTCTTGGACGGTTTTGTTTCTGCCAATGAACATCGTCTGCTGCCCTCGTGCTATGAGGTCGCCTTTGGCATTGAAGAGGTCGGCTTTTGTGAACGCCATGGTCTTGCCTGCTTTAAGGAGCTCCGCTTTCATGCAAATTTTCTCGCCAATCTTGGCAGCTTGCAGAAAGCTGAAAACAAAGTAATAGGTACAACAGATTGATATTGGATCAAATTTGTTTTAACGGGGCAATTAAAGTAGGACTTTGCTGTATTTAGCAGGCTAGCTAGGTTTAAACCTTTGAGGAAGCCTTGCAAATACCAACACAAAACTCTACACTTAAACCGTTGGACTGATTTTATGGTGGTACGTTTAATTCAAAAGTATAATCACTTGAATAGTGCAGTACCAATCCCAACATATTCCAACAAAACATGCAGTTTTTATTAACCCTAATTCGCCAGGGTGTGTGCAAAATCATATTGATTTGGGAGGGATAGAGTTAATTTAGAGATACAAAGTATTTCAAGTACCGGGTACCTTATACTGAATTCCACACTAACTCCAAGTTGTCCATTTGTGCCTGTCACTACAGACAACGAAGTCATAAAGTCCACTAGTGACATTGTAAATCCACCGTGTAGCAGGCCTTGGCCATTTGTGTGTTCCTCTTCAACAGTCAATTCACAACGACATCGGTCTGGACTGACTGAAACAATGTCGATCTTTAAAACATAAACAAATAATTAAGGGTTGACTTCTGAGAAAGTTCTGGTATATAATAAAGTTTTGGGAAAGAGTACTGGTATTATTATTAATTGCATGATGATAATAATATTATTAAAAAACAGTCGTAGATTCCTAACAAGTAACATTATTCACTACTACTAGGCCCAGTAACTCGGACTACTAATCCACAAGAATATAGATCGAGTAGCTACTGTATTACTATGTCGTCATAGCATGGGTTAGGCTAATTTAAATATCGGATGACTCGACCGGTCGAGCTGTCCCACCTGTCGAGTTGTTCCACCTGTCGAGTTGTTCCACCTGTCGAGTTGTTCGACCGGCGGGACAGCTCGACCGGCGGGACAGCTCGACCGGCGGACAGCTCGACCGGTGGGACAGAGTAGGGGCCTAGGCTTTTACCTTCCGAAAAATTCTGTCAAAATTATTTGTCGCCTGCGGCATACTTCTCCAAATGTGCTTGAACGCTGCGATCGTGGGGGCTGCCATTTTTATTTTGCGACTTTACAACCAACCACCATGGGCACTGGAGGGCGGAAATAGCTGCTGCCGGATATCGATCGGCGACTTCAAAAAACTTAAAGCAAGTTTCTACATCACGTAAAACAAACAAAATATATTTAGATTTTACAAGGCAAAATGACCTGTCGACCAAACCAAGACGGGTTTAACTAACGCTAGCTTTTTTAATTTACGAGTCTGGCATATTATTATTTAATTGAAAGTGAAGTAAAAAAAATCTTCAAGTTTAAAGCAATAACATAAAGTTAATTACAAATTAATACCAGTCTTAGTACGATCAGTTCTCTGATAAATAATTTACAATGCTCGTAATTCAAAATATGAATTTAATTAATTACTCGGCGTTGGCAAATTCATTTATTTATTTATTTTTGTATTTGTGCGATGTCTCGTTCAAAGGCTCATAACAAATACTATGCTAGAAAATTATCAATTGTATTTGAAAATTTATTTGTCAGGGGGTAACCCCCTAAAAGCAAGGACACACACACTTGGTCTTGATGGTATCTTGGGGCAGCTTAGTCCACTTTCTCATATTCCTTGGTAGGATGGATTGGTTCTTACAGTGATTTAATTGAATTGGCAGTCATTTCTCTCCTTTGCCTTTACTCTTTGGTTGCATGCATCTTGCCATGCAAGACGTCCTTGGAAATCTCAGAAGCTTTAAGGGTACACCTGTTCTTAGTAATGGGGTCAGGTCCAATCAACTCACTCAAACCAATTAGAGGCAATTAACCGTAACTTCTTAGGGTGTGTGCAAAATCATATTGATTTTGGAAGATTGAGAATTGTTGGGGTTCCGAACATCTTCAGATGGCACTACTCTTCCACCCCAATGAAGTCTTCGGCCGAGTTCTTTCTAGCGACATGTTTGACGTGGTTCCCTCGAGCAATGATGTCACCCTGGGCATTGATCAGGTCTGCCTTAGTGAATGCCAGACTCTTCCCTGTTTTAATGACTTCTGCATCCATGGTGAGCTGGTCTCCGATTCTTGCTGCTTTTAGGTAACTGTCCAGCAAAGAAAAAATGGATAACTCAAGTTGCTTTCTAATCATATAACCCTAGTCTTGGAGCTGGAACTGTCTAAATGTAAATCGCCCATCAATAGGCCAACAATTACCATCATGAACTGTATGATGTGCAAGTCAATTCAAAGGACAGCATCCGTGGAATTTAGTTCGATGTAAAGGGTACCCAATTCTTACTGATAGTGATTCCATTAATCTAATGTTCTGTCGAACTATCTCAATGGATGGTTAACAAGTCTGAAAGTAATACACAGCATTGTATGTGGCTTCTAATCCTGTAACTAAAAGTCTAAGCCTTAAAGTTCTGGAAGTCAACTTAACCCACCTAACACTGAGTTCTACACTGACTCCTGGTACCCCTGCTGTTGATGATATGACAGCTACTGTAGTCAGTGTATCAACTAACGTAGATACAAATCCCCCATGCAACGTGCCCCGCCGATTGGTCTGATCCTCTCCGACTGTCAACTCACAGCTGCATCGTCCGGGACTTGCAGATGTTATATTGACCTGGAAAATGAAAGAATTCATCTGGAACAATCTGTGATCTGGAAAGAAAAAGGGGCGCCCTCCTTCAAGAAACTAGTACATCGCAAGTTTAAGTAAAGTGTGGCAAAAAAAAGGCCTACTTTCTTGAATAAAACACATACTTGTCTTGAATCAAATACAAATAACGTCGGTTTTTCTACACTTTTTGGTGATTATTTGCATTATCTGAGAGTATTAACGCCTTTGAAATGAGAACATTTTGTCCGTGATGTTCTTACTGTACTGAGGACTTTGTCAAATCGTTTCCCAGACACAAGCATCTTCCAAACTTGCCTGGCTGCTTGAGTTGCAGCGCTGGAGGCTGCCATCTTGAATCGTTATAAAAAGCGCGTCGTCTGCTAGGAAACCGTGTACGCATGTGCGGCAAGAATTTATTAAGCACCCCTAGAGGGCGCGTTATTCGCTTACGAAATATTTCGGGTTCTTTTTTCCAATCCTTTTACATGAAACAGACATTGTGATTGGTCGTTGGTGTATGCAACAAACAATTTGTTTTAATATAGATGTGTATTTTAGAACAATTTAGCTTATTTCTAAAATAACATTGCCTATATTTTTTATAAATTATACTTTGAAGAGCATTTACAATTTGTAAATTATAGTAAACATCTGAATCATGATTAATAAAGATCTGATTTAAATTGCCTTTTTGGCTTAATCCCTAACCAATAGGAAAGGAGTTCTTAAAAGGATAGGCCCACGTCCACGACGTCCCGGGAAATTTAAAGTCTCGACAAACGCGTGCAGTCAGTTCAGCTTTATTCCTCCGTGGTTCAGCGCAGTGTCGACATCGAAAATAACCCTTCACAAACAATTCTCAAATAACCGCGTCTTTATATACCTTCAGTATTTCCAAAGTAAGTATTGGGCACTTGGAATACAACAAAGAATACGGGAATTGCAACTTGCAAGAGTATTATTATAAGTATAACGTCATGAACGTAAACCGGCATGTAAACGCAGTTTTGTGTGAACTTAAGTGAAGATGCTGTTTTTGTTACAGAATCATTTTAAAATTGTCATTTTAATTTAGATTTGTGCCCCCTTGTAGTCGTACTGTTCTATTTACATTCAAGTCTTGTCGATTGCCGTCTGCCTTTTCACTTCCATTTTCTTCAATAACCCCAACCATCCCAAATCTTCAAAAATCCTCTGCAAAATCAAAAATGCAGGATTTTGCAGGATGGCACTTAGAAGTTGAGACATCGGCGGATTTTGAAGGATTGAGGGCGTTTTGATTTGTTGCCATTAGAGGACAATGCAGGATCCAGGTCATTCTCGCGGTCGGACATCCGGGCACGTCTTTGTTTATCTTCACATTGTTTGAGTGTGGAGGGCAACATTTAAGGTTTAACGCATGTTGTAATGGACGTCTTGCCCCTTCGTGACGTCATGCGCGCCGACCGCGAGAATATTGCCTAAACTAATGCTCGATGATTGTGCAGGATTGAGCCTGGTTACTTGGTTATTTATCCAAATGAGGATTTTGGAGGATTGAGATTATTTTTTACTTTATTGTACTTTAACACTTCTTATGCTCTATGCATTCTCCATAGAGCTTCAGTCAACGTGTAAGCCTAATGTGTCAAGGCTAGGAAACATTGACATACCAAGGGTCACGTGTACAGATCCTTGTTGTAATATGGCACTCCGCACTTAGCAGCTGTGTCTTCCATGTTTGGCTGCTTTATAGTTTAATGGTAAACCCACTGCAAGATTTGGCAGGATTGAGGCAGGGGTCACCAATAATAAATATTCGAGGATTTTTGCAAGATTCAGGTTATGTGTAAGATAAATGAGGGAGTTGGGGCTAATTAAGGCAAAATCAGAGTAAAGACGGTGGTTTGGACAAAGAAACTGCGAGTTTAGGCCTACATATTATGTAGGCCTAATTTTAATAGAATTAACGTTAGTCAAAATTCTCCCTCCGATTTGTAATGCAAAATCATCTGTATGGGAAAAAATATTACAACCTGGGACGCCAATTTTTCTTTCATCGGCCTAGGGGCTCAGGCCTATATAAACTAAAGCAAAAGTCAGTTATTTCATAAATGTTGGAAAGACATGAATCTGTTATCTGGGACTGAGAAAGATTTTCAATTTTGTTAGAAAATAGGCCTAGGCCTACTCGGAAAGGTTTCTTGACTCTTATGGATTTTGTACACAAATTCAGAAATGGTGCAAGAATACTAGGCTACATTTTTTCCTAATACACACCATGACAGAAAACAAATGTTCTCATTTCTGTTAAAGTGTTCTCCCGTTTCTGAAACTTAACATTAAGAAATCACAGTTTCTTCATTGCCTTTTGTGTCTGACAGCCATGTCTGATATCAGTGTACGGATCAGTATGGAGGGATGCATGAGCACAATGAACGGAGGCAATAAGATGTTCACTCCCATGCCTGATGGTCGAACCAGAAAAACCATCAAAGCCAAAGCCATCCGGAAGAGTCATCAGGTAAAACCGTAATACAACATGTGTGGTGTGAAACTTGTGCCCTAAATATGTTGGCTAGCGTTAGTAGTAGTACATATACTAGTAGTCCAAACATTTGAAACTCTGGAAATTTATTATTTTTGTTGTTGTAATCTTTAGACATTAAAGAAAGAAATAATACAATAAAACCTCAAAGATTCACAAAAAGAAATAGAAGTAGGGGCCTGTCAACTGCAGCCAAAATCTTGTATGCATGTACCACAACATACAACTTACCAAATGTCACCTTGTTCTCACTCGCAGACGACCCTGGGCTCGTCCCCAGTACTCTGCAAAGGACAACGCAAGACATTGCAAGTCATCCAGCCAGCTGTCAGCAGCCAGATGAAACTCAAAGAGACCACTAACAGGGTAAATATTGAAAAAAAGGACAAGGGAAAGAATGTTATATCTGGACAAAACTAACATAAGGGTCTCTCCTTGAAAACACATTTTCTGTCGAAGTCCATAGGTTTTGTGCACAGGAACTCGGACGATGTCCAGACATGGAATTCTTTCAAGACGAGATGTTGGCATTTTTATTTATTAATTTGTTTTAGTGCCATTCAAAGTACACTTTAAAAAAAAAAAAACTTTGTTTAACTGCAAACTAACGTGGTTTTTTTCTGACACCGACATGTTTGTACCTTCATTCAAGTAAACCTTTTATTTATTTCATTATTTATTTCTGGTAATGAAAGCAAAGATTCCTTAAAAGTGCCCTTGGCACTGTAGCTTGTAAGGCCTGTAGAGAAAAGACAATGAGAAGTTAGTTTTAAAGATGGGAAGAAAACCCCAGAATTTGTGGGAAAAAAACACTAATTCGGGCAGGGACTGAACCTTATATTGACCCAGGCGGGATTCAAACCCGGGTCACAGTGATGGGAGGCAAGAAGAGAACCAGTACACCAACTTCATTTTTAGAACAGGAATAGGATTCATACTTAAAGATAGTTTTGTTTTTCAAATCTGCTACAGCCGAAGGCAGCTAAACGAAAGCACAACTCAGATGCCCTTGAAAAACCCAGTAAAATGTCTAAATGCGAGAAGAACGGTCTCCACTTTCCAATCTACGAGGATCCCAAATCCAGTTCGGAGAGCAACACAGACATTGAGGTACATCCTTGTGAAATTTCTTCTGCTTTAGTTTTTAAATTGTGATCCTACTTTTCTCTTTTTCATCTGGTTCTGCATGAAAGTCTTGGGTACTTGCGCGTCATAGTGCATAGAGCCCATTGGTAACAAGCCAGTTTCAGCACCCTCGCATAATTTGTATACAATCACAAATAGTTTGGGCCAAGAGATTAATCAATTCATCCAAGGATAAAGCGATGAGTGAATTGCAAATAAATTCTGTCTCTGACGAGCAGCCAGTCAATGATTGACAGCCGACTGTAATACAATGTATTTTTGTCAGAGATAGCAGGCCAGGACAAATTCTTTGAGTTGCATTTTTGTATTGAGAGAATATATGTGTTAAAAGAAGATGAAACAATGAAGATTATTTTAACTGGACTAAAGGATTGAATAACTATCTTCATTGGGCGGCAAGTGGTAGGCGGCATGTTGGTTTGTTGACCTGCACTGAGTTGACGGGTGGATGACAGGTGTTGAAACGCAACGCAAAGGAAAGACTGGAATTCAAAACAAACTTTGGAGAATATCAGGGTATTGAAGTTCTATACCGAGTTCGACGGTATTTGTGTATTGGGGCAACATCACTCGGTATTGTTTTTTTTCTTTTCAAAACACCGTGACTATACAATATCACGTTATTAGCGTCCAAGCCTAGTAATTTTTCCAAATTGGCTTATTTGTTTGTCTTTCAGAAACCCAAGACAGCAGAGGAGGAAGCGTGGGAGCTGATGGTGCAGGAGCCAGCCCCAGAGACCTACTGGGAAGATGTCGCTGAAGAAAGAAGACTTGCGCTGGAAGAGACGCTAAAAGAGAACGAACAGGTTAGACCAAGAATTGAATTAACACTAACCTCTGGAGTGATATACAAGAAACCTTCTTTAATCTAGCTAGTCTGGGTTCCAGATCATAAGATTCCATTTCTGATCAATCCTCGGTCAGGCAGCTGCCAATGGCCAAAACGACTGGAATTCTTCCCATGTTTTCTGAATATGTTCCATCAACATTTAGGTATTAGAGTAGATGTTCTTAATGGTCGAATACTACCCCAATCAGTTGCTGAGTTTTTTTATTTTTGTTTTTTTATCAGCTACACAATACGATCACTGAACTCGAAACGGAAAATGGTCGACTAAAAGAGATGGCTGATCAGGCTGAATATCTTGCCTCTGTCCTTCAGGTAAGATGTGCACTTTTCCCAGGAGTCGGAGTATTAGACATTTACGTGTGCAGAGCCCATATCTGAATTATCTAAGCATTGTAATTTTATTTTACTCTGCAAACTGTGATGTAATTTTTATCTGAAGTAAGGACTAAGCCATTATTGGTCAATTTGGCTGACATGTTTTTGTTACACAACCGCTAGAAATACGTAACAGTGCCCGTTGAATGGCCAGAATCGCAAGTTTAAGATACATTCTTGTTTTGCATAATTTATCGCCAAAATGTGCTCGCATATAGAGTTGCTATGTCATAGTGGCGATATCATAGACTATTTCCCAATACAATGAGCTATTCGCTCAATAATTCAGATGAATATAAACCAATTAGTTTTTCCTGCGTCTAAACACAGAACGTTATCGATGGTGAAGAAATCGATGGTGAAGAAATCGATGAAGACTCTGACGTCATTGAATCCGAACACGAAAGCTGCACTTCGAGTGACAAACACAGTGACGAAGAGAGTAAGAGAAGCCTCGACGAAGTCTGTGAAACGAGCAGCGACGAAGTCTGTGAAACAAGCAGCGACAGCACAGATGTGTCGAGTGAAGAGCCTGAAGTGGAGACTACCAGCTAAAAATGAAAACGTGATGCGTACTCAGGTAACTACAGATCAAAGTCATATTTATTAAAGCCTCCACCATTCTGTATTCAACTCGGCATTTGGGTGCTTGTAACGATGATCTCGATAGATTTGGATTCATGTTTAACATTTCACTGTGAAGATTGCGTTTCATTTATAAGCAAATGGTCAGGTTTTGTCAGATTATTACTTGGGATGATTGCAGCCAAGTGACCGAGTAACTCTGGTTTGTTTATAGGGTTTATTAGCGATTGAGGGTTGATTTAAACCAGCACGTGTAATTATCAATTTAAGTCCAAGTCAAACATCATCTTTTTACTAGTTTTTAATGTCAGATAAGCTTAAGTGTTGTGCCTGCCAGGCTTCCTTTTTAACAAACTCATCCGATCTCTTCCTCTGAAAATTACGTCCTGTACTATGGTAATGGAAGTGAACAGACACATTTTCAGTTGAAAATTGCTTTGAATATTGACTATAGCACGTGAAATGGGGAACAGAAATTATTTTGTGAGGTCCAGATGAAATTACATACAAACATCATTATAGCCAAGCTCAATTAGTTAAAAATGCCCCTTTTATTGCCTTTATAGACCTAAGACTTTGTTTACATGTGCACTTTCCTATAAGCGCCAGCGTCCCTACTTTGTCTTGTGTCCTGACTTCACTTCCATGAAAGCGCATATGTAAACAAAGCCGTTATGTCATTAGGTCTGGGGTTTTGCATTTGAGCCTGTTTTCCAGTGTGAAAAAAGCGTGATAGGATTTTCCAGAAAAATATCGTTCCACAAATATTATTTTTATTCTGTGAATACGTGGACTACACTCAAAGGCATTTCCCGAAAACTCTTCCTTTTTTTCCTTCAAAATAAGGAAATACCTCTATTTTAAACATTTGCCAAGAGAAGGTTGTCTGGTATTCGTTTTTAAATTTTTTAAATTTTCAATGAACATTAACATGTCATTAAAAGGAAATTGAAAAGGGACATCAGCTTCGAGAACAGTGCTGAAGATAAACTTTTTCCAGAAGTTATAATTACTCTGTAAGATATGTATTCGGTTGTTTATATTTTATTTTATTTTTGTCTATGTAAGTATGTATATGTGTAAAGTATTAAAGTGATTTAAGTTTCGTCATACGTCAACACGATTGTTTTTGTTTGTTGTGTTTAATGTCCTTTTTGTTTTTGGTTGTTTTGGTTTTGTTATGTATCAGGCCGAATTAAAGTTTTAATACTAAATTTAGGCACAATGTTTTACATTTACATGTTCACGTATATTATGATTTTGTTTGAAACCTCTCCTTTTTTCTTGGCAAGGAATTTTGTGCTTAAACAAATTTTGTGCTTAAGCAGCTCTTTGAAATTGCCGACGACTTTTTCTAATGAGACAGCAAGAATTAAATCGACACATCTTCCCTGGATATGATATTACATGTATCGCTGGCAGCCATGCGCATCCCTTAGTAGACAACCGTCGATTTTGTAATTAATGCGATTGGACAATACCACAAGCTGCGTGACGCGATTCCACCGCTATAGGCCAATCATGGACGCTGACGCGATTCCACCGCGCGCTATAGGCCAATCATGGACGCTGACGCGATTCCACCGCTATCGGCCAATCATGGGCGAAATTAGGTCAGCGGCTCTCGCTATTACGAATTTCCTATTGTTGCTGCCGAGTCACGTATACATGATTGGTCTCACTTTTACGCATGCCTGGACAAACCTGTCATCACGTGAAACTAATACTTATTCATCATTCATGGACAACAAAAACCTATAAAATAATGTGCAATGTGAAGAAATGATCATTGGAATAATTTGATCTGGGAGAGGCTAATTGTTTTTGGCTTGAAGTTTGAAAAGTTATTGTGCTTACGACTTCGAAAATTTTGTGTGGTGTAAATCTTGTGGACCGAGCCGTATTTAAGCGGACATGATGCAATTTGGCAATTTTAAATGTCTATCTTCTGTGATTTTCGTCGTTTATCTTTTGAGAGAAGTAACTTCAAATACAGGTAAGATATAGTTTAGTTTTGGTATTAAATAAAGAAATACCTTAATTTTAAGCTTATCAATTGTAGATTGCATGTTACTGCTAAACCCTTACTTTTCCTCAAAACCCCCCTTTTTTTCCATAAACTGCCCTGGGCTGTGAACTCCACCCCGAACTTGTACTTTTATTTTGTCGTTCAAAGTTACGAAATTAGTTTAGGTTCCACAATATTAACATTTGAAACTCTATTCTTTCATATGTTATGCAGTCTGAATAATGTGCTGGTCTCGCAATCTATAGGTTAAAATCTATTATTGATTTTTTTTCGAACATTTGTTTTCGGGAGGGGGGGGGGGGGGGGTTTGACTTTTAGAGGATTATATATAAATTAAAAAAAGCAAAAATAAAGCCCAAGAACCTGACTTGTAGGTCAATTTTGATGATTTATGGACCTAAAACCATGTATGGAGTTTTGTGTATGGTTCCCCCAGTAGATCGGCCACTATATGGTTTAAAACTGTGATTGAGCTTCACACGTCGGTTGGTGTCATAATTATTATGCCTCCCAAATCTCTAGTTATATTTGAGTTTTGTACACGCCCATTATTGCGGTATATAACCATCATTTCAAAACTCTGATGGTACGGAACGACTGTTTTTATAATCAATTATTTTCCTGGTTGAACACAATGGCACGAGTCAAGGCTAACCGGATAACAAACGGGTATTAGAGAGTAGTATGACGCCTTTCTGTATACTACTATACGGAAGGAAATGAATCTTAATCCACAGGTCTACATAGACAGTCTTTGAACTTTTCAAAGTGGTGTCATATAAATCTTTTTTTGTAATGAAGAAATAGTGAGCTCACCAAAAAGAGGAAGCATTAAAGTCTAGTAAAGTTGGTCCAAAAGGTCCTAAAATTTATTAAGAACTACTATTAGTTAATGATTTTATCAGTATTTTTGTATTTAGCATTTGCATTTAAAGGACCGTGGTTTCAAAATAGGCCTATATAAGCTTTTGTGACCATCCACGACATCTTTCTCTTTATTTCCCAATTCGTTCATCTTTTCTCCCTCCGATTAATGTTGAATCTTTGCTTCCCCATTGTCTTTAGTGTTGCAATCTTGTAGCTTCGAGACTTCATGTGGGTTGAGTCACGCTAGCGATTCCGATTTCGATTGGCAGCGTGTCAGCGGGGCTACACCTAATCAGAACACGGGACCCTCAAACGATCACACGCTCGGCAACCAAAATGGTGAGTGGAAAAATACAGAATCGGACATTACTTTGCAGATAATTTCAAATATATGTATAATATTTCATTTGGCACGTGATTTTTATGAATGTCTATTTTGTCTCACACTTGGTCAGACAGGCGTTCCAAGTCTAACTAAACCAAACTCAAACCAAGTCGCTCTAACGACTTCAGTAGTCGATCTTTCGCCATCGAGCGCGCCTAGTCGCGCGCCTAGTCGCTCATAAGTCATATTATCAGACGTCGGACTTGGGTTTGACGCGACTGTAAACGACTGTCTGAACCCGATGTCAGTTGCTAGAAAGTTGCTAAGTTTCTTGTTTTCCTGATTATCATAGGACAGTACGTGTACGCCCCATCCAGCCAGCTAGACTATGAGTTTGGCCAGCGGAGCACCCTTTATACTCCCCAGTACCGGTTGACCGCGGGGCGAGGACGGATAGAGTTCTACTATCACATGTACGACGGCACGCAGCCCGATGACATGGGCAGTCTTAGCGTGCACGTGTGCGAGGACAGCTCTGCCGTCTGGACTCGGCGTAGGGACCAAGGCAATCAGTGGAGATATTCCGGTGAGGTGGACTTCTCGTGTCAGCAAGATTTCAGGGTAAGGAGTTGGCTCGTAAATTAAACATTGACGACCCTCTAACATTTTACTTCAATAAGTGGGCACAAATTTTAAAAGAAATGTATCAAATTAAAAACAAATTCTTGTCTAAATTACAGGTATATATCGTGGCATCTCGCGGGAAGTTCCAGAGCGACATAGCAATTGATGATCTTATCATCACCGACGTCTTTGGAGACCCAAGTAAGTCAACTCTGATGAAAGTATTGGACGTTCTTGTTACGCCACTATTTTAGTGACCCGATAATAATACCGTGTATTTGTGCAATAAAGCTGTCATCTTTTCTTTCAACCTTTCCTATCTACACCTACCGTGATCACAGCCACTGCACCACCAACGTCCCCAACAACTCGACCATCCACCACCCAACAAGCAACTCCACAACCGCCACCAATCATTCCACCGATTCCACCAACCAATCCACAAATTACCGCCGTGCCAGCCTTCCCACCCGGTAAACCAGCTACATTGGCCGTCAAAACAATCCCAACAACAACCACCATTTGGCCTGGCGCTTGGACAAAGATTCCCGAAGTGTCAACGGCGACAAGTTCGTTAGATACAGTGGATAATTCAACACTGCTGGCAGTCATTTCAAGTACTTCCTCAAGTTCTTCTATTGAAACTGAAGGGCCAACTTCGGTTGTTACAAACAACACTGTGGTTGTTGGCATCAGCGGGGATCCAAACCTACAAAGTAAGTGATTTCAAACTTGGACAATTAAAAAGAAATAACTCCTTACTGGGAGAAGACACTTTTACCATAAAGAAATGTGTAGAAAGAAGATTCCATTGTTTAGAACTGGAATTAAGAAAATCACAAATGAATTAAGTTGAACAATGTTTGGTTTGTTTGACAGATTTTGTTTGAATCCCTATCCATAGAGTGATCTAGGAACCTTCCTCATCCTTGCAAAATCCAACACCATATCTGCATATGTATACCCAAACTGTTGGACTCTGGTGGTATACCCCTATGCAAATCATAACCAATTTAGTAGGTGTCGTATTCCAACAAAACATAGTTGGATTTGTGATGGTCAGGGCTAAGTATTTCAAATTTAACGTACATTGTATTATCAAGATTTATATAGCAGTACATGTTAAAGAAACATTGTTTTAATACCAGAAATAGGTAGCCAATGCTATACATGTATAACCAAACTAAATGTCACTTTGGTGTGGTTTTTTTTCACCGTAGGCGGGTTACAATCCCCTTCCTTTGTTGGGCCCATCGTAGTGGTATGCGTGGCTGTCCTGTTTATTGGTTCGACGCTGTGTCTTGCGGTCAAAAGGAAAAGCTGGTAAGCAAAATGCGACGGGGTCAAAATCCGACCAGGAAAAGTGGGTCAAAATTCAACCCAGTAGTTTTTTTTAGAGCTTATTGGCTCTATTTTATCATATCCACGCACCATCAATAACCACCATCGATATCATAAATAGCCTTATTTTGTTTAATATTTCTACAGCACTCGGAAGCCCAGTTCAAAGGTCACCAATGAAGTCAAGTATGCCGTTGTAAACCCTTCCTACAGTGGTATGGCAGAGTCAGGCTTGGATTCAGTCGCCAACGACAAAAAACATTCAAACTACAGCTATAAGGAATTACTGCAGCAGCAATCGTACAGCAGCATTGACGAAACTGGGCGGGAGAGCGATGTTGACGAGTTTGATGCTGCTGGTGATGTAGGCTACCAAGATATATGGGTGAAGGACGCCCCCAAGCGTCGAGGGGAGTCGGTTCTTTACGCAGCCATTCCGGATCAAGATGACGTCACGAATGATGAATACTCACACACCTCTGCAAATCTTGTTGAAAACGGCGGGTCGCCCATAGCGGCAGCAGGGGGACGCTGGAAGCGTGGTGCGATTCGTAGAATGGCGCCCTCTGATGGGGATGGGCAAGAGTACGCACCTATTCGCGATCTGGGCACTGTGAACGAGTAAGGGGCGGCTGGCTCAAAACCAGTTGTACATTCCCTTTAAATAATAAGAACATGTTTGACTGTCCTGCAGTGGGAAATGTGAACACTCTGTGTTCTATATACCTATATTCATGTAAGCATGGGCTTAAAATAATCTCCCCATGCCATGAACTTAACAGCTGGGTTCTTCAAGCTAAAAATGACCCTGATAACTGTTACCGTATAGTTATAAACAAACTTAAAATCCTTAATGTATAATGTAATTTCATTTTTGTTTGTAACAGTCCTTTTGCCTCTGAAAGAAGATTTTGTTAAGATCAAAATATCAGGCCCTCTTAATCGATTTGTAATTTAATTGAATATTTTTGATATTTTGTAAGTCTCCGTTTGGTAAAAATTATTATGATTGCATATATCGAGCACAGGGTTAGTCTTGGCCAAGACCAAGCTAGCCCGTTCATTTGTTCCGCGGCGCGCCGTCCGTATTATCTGGGATTATTGAGGGCGCCCTTTATTATCGCCATAATTCCTGGATCTCTTCCACTAGCTAGCCCGTTCATTTGTTCCGCGGCGCGCCGTCCGTATTATCTGGGATTATTGAGGGCGCCCTTTATTATCGCCATAATTCCTGGATCTCTTCCACTAACTTGGTCTTGGCGCATCGATCACGTGAACCCGGAAAATTCCGAGGACATTCCAAGCATAGCTCAAATAGCTACTCGCCCCCGCATGCGCACTAAGTCGTTTTTGTTTAATGTAGTGTTCGATTATTATAGTCTGGTTCCCAGACCAAATATTTCTGACTATTTGTGATTTTTCATTTATTATTTAGCCGTTAATGTCACGTGACCAAAAACTGGAGGAATTGCTTAACGTTCGCGATGTTCGAGTGTTTCTAGGTATTTATAAAATAAAACTCACATTAGCAAAGGTCAACACCAGACGAAATGCCTAAGACTATCACAGTCATTGTAGTCATTGTGCTATTTTTGGGTAAGAGCCGTTAGAATTTGAATTGTTGCGTCGTCATGCATAGCTACGCTGCTTGTATCGCGTCATTATCTATTTTTTTGTCGCCGGCGGCTACCTGACCGGACGTGTAAGAAACCACATTTGGCTATACGTCTAAATTGTAGTGTAGGTCAGGTAGCCGCCGGCGACAAAAAATAGATAATGACGCGATACAAGCAGCGTAGCTATGACGACGCAACAATTCAAATTCTAACGGCTCTTACCCAAAAATAGCACAATGACTACAATGACTGTGATAGTCTGAGGCATTTCGTCTGGTGTTGACCTTTGCTAATGTGAGTTTTATTTTATAAATACCTAGAAACACTCGAACATCGCGAACGTTAAGCAATTCCTCCAGTTTTTGGTCACGTGACATTAACGGCTAAATAATAAATGAAAAATCACAAATAGTCAGAAATATTTGGTCTGGGAACCAGACTATAATAATCGAACACTACATTAAACAAAAACGACTTAGTGCGCATGCGGGGGCGAGTAGCTATTTGAGCTATGCTTGGAATGTCCTCGGAATTTTCCGGGTTCACGTGATCGATGCGCCAAGACCAAGTTAGTGGAAGAGATCCAGGAATTATGGCGATAATAAAGGGCGCCCTCAATAATCCCAGATAATACGGACGGCGCGCCGCGGAACAAATGAACGGGCTAGCTTGGTCTTGGCCAAGACTAGCACAGGGTTAGACCTACGACCAACCTGGTCCCCATTGTATTTTGGTAGATCTTTATAGAGTGATAAATTTGGAGTTAAAATATCACTACAATGGTGTAATTTGACTACTGTTCGAATAAAGGTCACTATATAAACAGTATTATTTCGTCAGTGTATACATTTCAAAGTATTAAGATTAAGGAAGCATTTAAAGATATTTGTATCATACAAAATTTTCAAGATTCCGTAAGAGCTCGGGCCATCCTATTTAAATCGTTGAATTAAACTCCTGTATTATTGATTTCTTTATGCTAATAAATGTACATGCTAATATTGCATGCATGCATGGTATCCCGAACACCGATGATACGACTCGATGTTATTATTATAGCTAAATTAAAGGAAATATGTAATAAGTTTTTTTGTTGCTTAAATTAATAAAGTTTAATGTTGACAACAACATTATGTGTGTGGTTGTGTTTATTTTCTGTGTCAAATGGGGAAAAACTGACATCATGTGCGGCACTTACCGTTCGCCATTTTGTAATGGTTTTACGTGTACCCTTCTAGGACGTTACTTGTTCTCCTTTTAGTTTATTTTCGTCCCAAACTCCATGTTTTTCTACTTTACTTATTATTCATTCTGTAACATTTAAATGTTTTGGGGACATTAATATAATAAGATAATACTTTTCGTTTGTTTGTTTTAGTTTTCATTTTTTAGTTTTAATATAGTCTTTTGTTGTTGTTTGGGGGGATGGGGGAGGGCGGCAAATTCCTTCCTCCACGACTAGATATTTTGTTCTAATATTATTATTATTGTTTAGGTAAAAGTTTTAAAAGACTTTAAAATAATCTGCGTGAAGTTCCCTAAACTGAATAATTCGTGATTAATTGAAACCGGTATTACATATTGCAGAGTTGTGGGCAGAGCCAACATTGTATGCGTTGTTGCCCAAAATGCGTGGTCAAGGAGTGCATTTGTGGGAGCATCGAATTGGGCTGGAAACGTTGAAGAAAGTTGCTGGGTCAATTTGATCTAACGAGTATGGACGAATAACAGCAAAGACTCGTGTGACCGTCTATTGGAAAGATAACAAAGAGTGGCTTGAAACAACGACTAGCGACAAAAAGACCCGGCGAATATCACGAACCATAATAGGTAAGATACCGACTTTATTGCATCATGAAATATAGTATATGGATTCCACATTCGCAATGAAACTCAAAACTGAGAAAACCTTCCTCCTTATTGAGGGGAGGCAACTCCACAATAAAATTTGCATGAAAAAGAGACTTTCTGACGTCTCCCTACTTTTTAATGTCATCTGACCGAGCACATGGGTACCGGGTGCACCCCGTATAAATAGCGCCACCTTCGGACCCGATCGCATACAATTCTGACTATTACTGATAAATTATTAGACCCTTGACAATGTTGGTTGAATAATAATGTAATTATCATAGTATGTGCATATATTCATTACACACGACATTCATGCGTTAACATTACTAATGATGATTACTAAACATATGCGATTTTGTGAGATTCTTGACTAATGTCTGTCCAGATTTGTCCTGAAAACATCATTCTGCAAAAATTGAGAGAAAATGACAAATCTTTTTGGACTCCTACATTTTTAATGGGCCGATTTCGCTTCTTGCCTCCCGGCCTATTTTTGCGCATGTGTGCATGAATTTGAATTTATTAGGAAACTGGTATATATTAAAATATCATGCATATTCATTACACCCGACATTCAAGCGTTAACATTAATAAGTACGATTCCTAAAACAAATGTGATTTTTTGACGATAATGAGTCTCTTGTGGACGATTTTTTGTTTAGATTCTTGACGGAATTCTGTCCAGATTGCAATGTATTAAGACTTTGATAGCAAAAAGTCTATAGTATAGCACATATGAAAGTTAAAATGAAATGTCGTATTGCACACTGTGAGTGTTAGTGCACACTGGGATGACGGGCTCTAGTCTGGATGATGGTTAAAAGTAATGAGGCTTCCAACAACTATACCTCATGCCGGCTACGTTACCCAACTCTGCATTTATATGCCTTCTGGAAACTTTCTTCCCGCGTGGGAAAGGATCCTTGAGGCATATATTTGTGGAGTAACCTGTTGTTGGAAGCCTCATTCACTAATTCCTATTACTAAGGGGTTTCCACTGACCTCATCTACATTGCACAGCGTTATTTGCCTCCTGGAAACCTCCTTTATACCCGGGAAAGGAGCCTTGAGGCATCTGTTTGTAGAGTAACCTGTTGGAAGCCCTATCCTTACCCCCACTCACTCACCCCCCACTCACTCACCACTCACTCACGCACCCCCACTCACTCACACAAACGCACCCCCCCACTCACTCACCCCCACTCACTCACCCCCACTCACTCACCCCCATTCACTCACCCCCCCCCCCTCCCCCACTCACCCCCCCCCCCCCCCCACTCACCCCCCCCCCCCCCCCACTCACCCCCCCCCCCCACTCACCCCCCACTCACCCCCCACTCACCCCCCACTCACTCACCCCCCCCCCCCCCCCCTCACCCACCATTCACCCCACCCTCCATTCACCCCTCCGCTCCGCTCACGCTTCACTCACCCTCCCTATTAATACTAACATGGGGTGGGAGATGACAACCTTCTCGCGGTCCACCCTGTTTCCACTAATGTCATCAAACCGATGTATGCAGCAACTAGTAAAGTAGTCTTGGTTCCAAGACCTTCGTGTTGTTTATTCCGCGATCACTGACACAAACCACCGATGTTATAGAGGGCGCCCTCTACAGACGAATCGCACCCGCGAACTCGGTGGACTCACTCGAAGGTCTTGGACAAGTTGGCACACAGGGGGCGTGGTCAGACTATTGTAATATATGCATTATTCATATCACGTGATAATGATGGACGGTTATAGGCAAATTCGTGCGAGGGTTACGCAAAACGTTACACGCCGCGATTGACCCGGCCGGCGTGATGTGCATGTACTATACTGTACATGTATTCGCATTTTTGTATCACTGTGGACGGAGACATGGCTTCCCTTACCGAACATGACATGTTCTCGTGTACAAAATGGTTAGAAAGTCGAGCACTTTTTTCAAAATGCTCCCATTTTAACCACAATTATTTTCCTGGGTTGAAATTTCCAACCAATAATACCCTATATTATACCCTAACCCAAACACTAACCCACATCCTAACCCTAGCTTTTGAGTAATTTAAGTACAATCCAAAAATCTAATTCGTGAAATTCCTAATGGAGACCTAAATATAAATCACCCTTTGGAGACCTTTTTACTCCCATTGTCCCCATTGTGTTCACGTCTCCAGAGGTACCGTATTTCGCACCATACAGTACATGTACATGTACATGTACTTTACATGTACATTGACACAGCAAATCATAGCTGCCCCGGCATTTATTTGTGACTGCGGGTGAATTGAAACAACTTTGCTCTATGGTGAAAACCTCCAAAGCCCCAGTCCCACCGAAAGCCGGATACGCTACGGATCAACCCGGATGCACTACGGTTCATATCCGGGGTCATCCGGAGTGGAACCTTAGTCAAACCGTGATAATCCGGGACTATCTGGGACTATCCGGGGCCATGCATCCGGGGACATCCGTAGTGAGTCCGGGAAGTCGAGCGTCACCCTGGATCAGCATCTAGCATCCGGAGTGATCCGGGGCCATCCGGGAAGGGAGAGGGGGGCGGCGAAGAACCGTAGTGAAACCGTAGTGAAACCGTAGTGCGATCGTGATGATCCCTAGTGTATCCGGGATAAACCGTAGCGTAACCGTAGTGTAACCGTGTTTATCCGGGATGAAACGGGAGTTGGTTCCACTACGGTTCCACTACGGATTCACTACGGTGTCACCACGGTATTTCCCGGATGAACCGGGATGAACCGTAGTGTATCCGGGGTCATCCGGGGTGAACCGTGGCACATCCGGGATGAACCGTGGCGCATCCGTAGTGAAACCGTGGCGGAACCGTAGTGAATCCGTGACCATCCGGGGTCATGGGGGAAAAACAGGCTTGAACCGGGGTGATCCGGGCCCATTCGTGGCAGAACCGTAGTCAAACCGTAGTAGAACCGTAGTAGGATCGGGGAACATGTCACTTTGTTTTCGATTGCCTTCCCGGACCACCCCGGATTACCCCGGATCAAACGTAGTTTCATCCGGGGTCATCCGGGGCGATCCGGGGCGATCCGTAGCATATCCGGCTTCAGTGGGACTGGGGCTACTAATTTATATGGTGGCCCTGAGGGATATCAAAAGTCGTGAACATTTTCGCGACAAATTTGCGACTTGTCGTTAATTTATTTGCGACTGGTCGTAAATATTTTTGCAACTAGTCGCAAATAATTTCACAACTAGTCGTGACAAAATTTGCGACTAGTCGCGAATTTTGTCACGACTAGTTGTGAAATTATTTGCGACTAGTTGCAAAAATATTTACGACCAGTCGCAAATAAATTAACGACAAGTCGCAAATTTGAGTCCTGAATTTTTTACGACATATTTTTTGCTACTAATCGTAAATATTTTTTCGCGAATAGTCGTCAATATTTTCAATAGTCGCGAAAAAAATTCGCGACTAGTAGCGAAAATATTCACTAATAATCACGAATTATACGACTAGTCGCAAAAATATTAACAACCAGTCGCGAATAAATTCACGACAAGTCGCGAATAGTTTCACAACTACTCGCAAACAAATTCACGACTTTTATGTCCCTCCATGCAGAGCCACCATAAATTTCCCCTTTTATTTCAGGGAAAGGTAGTTTTTGCAGGTAATTAACTGTTTGCCAAAATGAAGCACGACCTCACTAGATTTGAGGCTAATACTGACGTACTGTACGTTCGATACACTGGAATACAAAAAAACGCACCGCGCTGAAGCACCATAACATAGCGATGCTGCAGCGGGCAGACCCGCGGTACGGTACCGGTGGCCGGCTGTAGCTAGCTTGCACTGCCATGCCCCGAAAGATCGGACACACGTACATGTACAATGCTATTAAAAGTCTGCACATTTCGCGCGATGCACGTGCATACAGTCACCATCACATACATGTACATTGTACATGTACACCGTCTTGTGTACACACACACAGTATCTTATATTTGTGTATAATGAATAATTCATGATGAGGCTCAAACTCGGTCGCTGATTGGATCCCTCGGAAAAGCGAGGGAGATTCGTCGAAAACTAAGGTTAAAGTTAACAATTGATTGCCAACTAGTGCTAGACCCATTGGGGAATCCAAAATCATGTACGTTTGTCAAACGTCGGCTCCAGTGCGAACATGGATCCAGCCGCATTTTGTAAACTACGCATGCGTGAGACCAGAACGCACACGAAGCCGGGATTTGAAAAAGAGACAGCGTTAACGAATCTGCGCGCGTGGTGGGCGCCGAAATAACACAAGGGTCTAGGGCTAGACTACTAGTAAAGCTGCTCATCATACAAAAGAAGAATAATACCCTTCATACATGTATTACTGATCTCCGGCGCGCGAGAGACTCGGGTCCCGACGCGAAAAAAACCGTGTCGCGACGCGAAAGACAATTTAAAAAAAATGCATCAAGTTAATAATAATTTTGAATAAAACATTTCTATTAGAGTATAAACCATTGCTCATACCATAAACAATAAAGACATTAATAATTGTATCAATTAGTTTAACAATTATTTCAAACTTTTGGATTTATATCAAGTTTCAAGTTTATTTACACATTATTTCAATGTTGGCCAAAACAAAAATATTACAAAACTACGCGAGAAACTCGTGTCGCGAAGTAAGATAATTTTTGTTCATAACTAAACAAAAGGAAGATCACA
Source organism: Crossaster papposus (assembly GCA_037893245.1). NCBI lineage: Eukaryota > Metazoa > Echinodermata > Asteroidea > Velatida > Solasteridae > Crossaster > Crossaster papposus. Next base: position 1,965,200 of record JBAIAA010000193.1, read on the forward strand.
AAATAACCAGACTCAGGCTGGGTTTGGGCAAAGATACAAATACAAGAGAGGGGAAGGTAGCACGGCGGCATACAAAGTAAAACAGGAAGTACTTGTTTAGGTCAGGGAACCAGACTAGGTAGCCACTCGAACAGTCACGCTCGACAGATGACTAACGAACGTATTAACGAAAAAAATGTTAATAGTAATCTACGTAAAGTGCCTAGTGAATAGTTGATGATTTATTGAAACCTGTATTACATAATGCACAGTTGTGAGCGGAGCCAAAATTGTATGCGCTAATGCCCAAAATGCGTCAGGGAGTGCATTTGTCGGAGCATCAAATTTGGCTGGAGACTTTGAAGAAAATTAATGGATCAATTTGATCTTCCGAGTGTGGACGGATAAACAAAGACGGCAAGGAATGGCCTGAAACAGCGACAAAAATACCCGGCGAATATCACGAACCATAATGGTAAGATACCGACTTTATTGCCTCTTAATAAAATATAGATGGATTCCACATTCGCAATAAAACTCAAAACTGAGAAAACCTTCCTCCTTATTGGGGGGAGGCAACTCCACAATAAAATTTGCATGAAAAAGAGCCTTCCTGACGTCACCCTATACCTTATTTCAATGTCACCTGCCCTGCCTCAAACAAGTATAGAATTTGGTGAACGGATACCAAGTCAGGAACCATTGGGGCCTTATGACCTATTTGATAACACGGTATCATGTTCCCTATGTTCTTGTTGATATCGTTAAATGTACTGTTTGTACTGTTTTGTGCGGGATTCCATGCTCAGGGAGTACATTGGTACATGTATAAATCTAGTTACGATCACTAACTAACCCTGGAACACACACTTCATTTGTTATTGGTTGGGGTGCAAAGTAAAGGCCGGTAACATTGTACGCGCGCGAAATAATAATATACATGTGTACATGTACATGCATTGTACATGTACATGTACCTACTACATGTATTTGAAAGCGACAGTGGCCGATCGCACCTTTGGAAAGACAATTAAATGGGATGTCGACCAAGGTTTTCTCAAAGTCAGTCCCGATCTGAAGTAAATGGAAGTCTTGATCTTTAAGTACTGCTCGAAGTGAAAGGTCCAAACGAGGCCGCCATTTTGTTTTCATCGCGCCTAGCCTGGCCCTTTTCCAAACCTCCAGGCTTCGGCTTTGGCTTCGGCTCCGGCTTCAATTTATGAGGCTTCGTCTTCATGAGGCTCCGCGACAAGCCTAAAAGTTTTGGAACACCGAGGCTTCGGGAGGCTTCGGCTGGCTTCGACTAGCGACTCTATGCCATTCGTGATGCTTCGTTACATTCCGTTGAGTTACCGGCCTATGGATGTAAACATCGCTAATAAACGGCTGAAGCAATATTATTTTGCGCCTGCTTTCACTACGGGGATAATAGACGTATCAGGGAATAAATGTAAACTTGTATACATGTATATGCCATTTATTCACTCAACCAAAATCTGTCTTTTCCCCTTTTCGTAACCACGTCTGTAGACCTCTGGAAAAGGTTTTGTTTTGGGCACAATTTAAATATTTCAATAACAAAAAATCCACTTATTTTTTTTTTTGGGGGGGGGGGGGGGGGGGGGGGTTGCAGGTGCCAGGCCAATGCCTCATTCAAAATACTTTGTTTGCATCGCTATTGCTAAAAACGGAATCTACTTTTATTTAGAGACCTTGTAATTCTTTTTTTTACGATTTGATCTGCAGATTCGATTCAAAAGTAAGACGCACTCCTTTAATATGCTTGTGTCCGTCTTTCAAGGAAATAAATAAATACCTTTCGGCAAAGAATTGTCAATCATCTATTATTACTGATGGTTTATTTGGCAAAAAGGTTACAACATGGAAAAATTAACATTTAGATTAAGACAGGGCAACATAATTACAAATCATTCAATATAAAACTAAACAAAAGATAAAATTGAGAATATAATTAAAAAATAAGTGCTCACATAGATAATTTAAAAGACAAAACTGCAAAAGAAAATCACAATGTTAAATTTAAAAATTAACAACAAAATATTTAAATTTAGAAATTGTAATGTATCCTTTGCTGTGACTTTTGGGAATATATATTATTGAAACCCCCTACCACCAGTACCATTCTAAAACAATAATAGCTCCTTTGAAGTAAGTTTTCACAAATTTAAAGACATGCCAGGATTAGGTTTGTTTTAAAAATAGATTGAGGCCTCAAATAGAGGCTTTTTGAAATTGCTTTTGATCGATATGTTGTAAAAATTGTACTCCTTTCTTAAAAGCATGTTGTTTTCCTTGATGTAATAATAGTTTGTGATGTACATGGATTTTGTCCTTTTAATATTTTAATGAATCTGGTTTTATCATTTTACAGTGCATTTAAATTTTATGTACATAACGTTTGCACTTCATAAATAACATTAATATTGTCAGGCCTACATTTTATACTTCAAGACTTTCTACTGCTGCTAATTGATTTTTTGAAATAGAATTTTCCCCAGCATATAAACAAATACCAACTGTCATTTGTAGTGCAGGCATTAATTGGCATTATAAAGAGAGTTGAGTTAAGTTGACCAGGACCTGTTCCAATAATTCTATGCTGTTCCAGTGTAAACAACATAAATAGGGAGTGAATAGTTTTTCTTCAAAATTGGGAGATTTAGGTGAGCAAATAATTATGTGAGCTCACTCGGCACAGATCTTTAGCTTTGATTGTTCAGAATGTACCTGTGCAATTAGTCTCTATATTGTCAAAGATCCTTTATAACAACACGGCTGGCAAGCATAAATTGAGATTCTCCCTCTTTTGGCTGATGGACTTGGAGAGGCTTGTATTGGAGAATGAACCTTCCTCCACTGCTAGAAATAAGTAGTGAGAAGAAAATGAGTTGCCCATCTTTCCTAGTGCACACAATCCATGGTGGTGTAGAAAGTCCACGATGGAGTTTACCTGTGCTTGAATTCTGAATATCATCAGAACCTAAGAACCATCAAGAAAATAAACAAAAGCAGAATTAAGAATGGTGATGGTCTAGGACAAAATAGAAAGTTAGGTATACACACACACTGAATGCTTTAAGTGGTGGTGTTGGTGCAAACAAATTTGCCTCCCAAACAAGACATTGTGTTTTTCCTGAGGAAATGCTCCACAGGGATCACCAAAATGGTTTATGGCTCGTTCAGTTTAAGCAGCAAATATTTGGTTTATCTTGCGTCATCTAGTACAGATTCTGCTTATGATAAAAACTAATCAATTTAATCAAAACACAATCAAACTAAGTATACTTCTATTTCAAAAAGAAATTAGTTGTTAATTTCTAAACTAACCCTTTTCCTTCCAGCTTCCAGCTCTAAAGCTTATTTTCTTTTTTGTAGGCCTAGCCTATAACTCAGATTCTGGTATTGAATATAAAACTATTTTCACTTTTTTTTTGTATTAACATGCATGTGACAACGAGGTGTAACAATGTGCTCAGTTAAACTGGCTATTGTTACGGCATGCCGTGCGATTCTCAGAATGGGTGCCGACTGCTCCATCTAATGATCTAGTAAATTGAACAGAAATTGCTAATAAATCCAAGCCTAACGTTAGGCTACACCCTGTATAACATGCCCTTATCATACCGACTTGTGGAAACTCGTTATGATCAATAGTTTCCAGTCAGTCCGCAGCGCACTGAAAAGCCGTTCCTTTTATGTGCGATTTATGCATGGCACTTTGTGCGTGACCTTGTTTTTGAATACTTAATGAGCTGGCGACAACGCCTGGAATTTGGTCCGAAACATCCGTTTTATTCACTGGCTGTCAATATTATATATATTTTCTTTTGGATAAGGAAACATTTTGTTATATTATCAAATCAGATTGGAAATTATATGACATTTAGAGGGTGAAATTTATAACGTAAAAAAAGCTCCCGAACCAACAAATTGACCTTTAAAAAAAGACGAATTTTGTTCACTTTCTGGCAGCGGCCACAACCCAATTTCACACTGATGTTAAAGATAATTTCATATTCTATCACAAAACTGTAGTTTTGGGGTTGATTTTAACTTAGTCCAGTCAGGGCGCAGAAAATTATAACGTTCTCAATAAATTAACAAACGGAACATCCCGCCATGACAGTCCATAGTCTTTCTGCGCCCTCATTGGTCGAAAATGACGTCATTGAAAAAGGCTTCGTGGTAACGTGTAGTTCATGCACATTTCAATACGCAGTTGTTTTTTGTGTATTTTTTTAATTGTAAGCTCAAGCGAAAAGGATTTATCTGCTATTCAGGGTTTTTTTTAACAGTGGACTGATTAAAAAAATAATAATATTGCCTGCATAATACAATGTATACAGCCAAAAAAATTAAAACAAGCGACAAATGAAGTCGTTGTTTAAAATTTATTGATAACAATAACATTGATAAATAAAAATGTTTACAATAATTTATATCTGTATTGTGAGGTTGGTTTATAAAAGAAACTGCAATTTTTATCTGAAACTTGAATTGTATCGCTTACATTAATATACCGTGACCCTGTTGATGTTATATGGCTTGAATAAAATTGTTAAATTAAACCCTGAAATTGTTAAAACTTATTTTAATTACATCAGCTATTACAGGTACATAAATACAGATTGAAGAAATGACAACAATTAGGGTTGGTAATACAATAATAAATGTTTAGCAATTAGTCAAAACATCAACAAAAATGGCCAACATAGTGAAGATGATAACTACCATCATCTTTGGCATAATGTTCAATGGGCAAACCATTGAGATTTATTATAACAGTAAATAAAGTTTGTTTTATCTTTGCTTGATGTTTTTGGCATAGTTTCTTTGGCATTAAATTATTGTAAATATTAAATTACAATGTATACCCGCTTCTAACATTGCAAAAACAAAAGATTTTAAATAAGACATAAATTTTGCTAATATAAATGTTAATGCACATAAATTATATTACTGATAATAGAAATAATACAATCTGCATTCATAAAGTTATATGCTGTTTGTGTCAAATTTACATTGTTGCTAAAAACTTTGTTGGCATAGTTTTGGGCATTAAGTCCTAGATGATTTGACAAACTGACCCGACTCGACCAGACTCGGTTTTGATCTGTTTTAGCTGCACTGTGTTTGCACAACACTGACTCAAAGTCATGTATATTATTTAAAACACTAAAATCCAAAAACATTTACATGTAGGCCTACATGTACAAAGAACGTGCTGCATATCCACCAGTACATTTAAATCTTCAACTATTTTCAACACTTCTTTGGAAACCCAACTCTAGATCATTTGTCCCAACATGAATCATTACAAATACAATATGTCAGGCACAGTTGTTAAGTTGATGTCATGCTGATGGAGCAGATACTTTCTAAGGCCAGAAATTGTAGTACCGCGACGAGTCACTGCCTGAAAATCAACCAACTTTAGTAGTGATGTTCTCTTTGAGATACTTTGTGAGAGAATATCCAAGGACAAGAGCTTTGCCTTTGGCCTTCTGTGGCTCCTGACATGCTGACAATGGCTGCGATGGCTGCGATGGCTGCGATGGCTGCAAGGGGGATGGCGGTGGGCATGGCCATGGTGGTGGACGGCATGAATGCTACCTAGTATAAGAAACATATTGGAAGACAGAAATAGGAACTATGAAGTTTAGCACAATAATAGTAACTACATTTATGATTAGTAAATAATGTTAGAATTTTGAACAAAAACATAGACCTAAGTCGTTTTTATACATGAAAGAAAAATCAATTCGTATGCATGACAAGAAGGCAGAAACCTAACTTGATAATATAAATAAAGCCACACAAAAAACAACAAAATAATTCTGTTTCTGTTGGCTACTGTGCAATTAGTGGATATGCACTAGATGGTTCTAGTGCATATCCAGCACATGTACGTGTACACACGTGCTTGTGTGCATAATGAAATACGTACGTTCTGCGTATGTAAAGCCGAAAGACATGGCCGAAAAAGTTGAAATCGCGCGCACGAAAATCGTCGCAAAATACATGAAAAAAATGTCGCCACAGGCTAAATTGTATATCAAACGAAAGATCATTGCTTCCTTTATCGATGTGTAGTGATCATTTTTGGCAATATTTGTTAGTCCAGTCAGGGCGTAGAAACTAAACACACGACAACAACATTTCTTAAAATTATACTCTAACTTCGAGTGAACAAAATTCTGCCAAAAACACACTGAATCTCGTCATATTTTATATCATTCGATTCAGAAAATCGTTCGCTTTCCACTTACCACGCCATCTTGGATAATCACTGCTTCGTTTGCAACGTGTAGCTCGTGAAAACAAAGCGGTCGAACTCTCGAAATAACTCGCGTAAATCTCGTGGCCGATTTGCGACGCCGGCCCTGCAAATAAAATTCGGGATATGACCTCATTAACGAGTGCGCTGCGGACTGACTGTTTCGGGTCAAAAGAAGCCAGAAGGCCGACTGCCATAACAATAGCCACTGCCCCACTGCCTTTATTTACATGTACAGTATAACCAGGCAGCTTGACTAGTGCGGGTACGTTTGCATGGAAGTTGGTTGGACTAGTTGGAATTGAAACTTTCGTCGAAAAAACGGTAGCATAAACGTTAGGTTAGGGTTAGAAATGTTGTCCTAGGTCCTATAGATAGTATGATTATCTTCATGGTTACACGTAACATTTTCACTTGAGTTGGTAAAATCATTAAACTTACAGTGAATTGTCGGTGAAAACTTCCTTGCAAACACCCCGTCACACCGCGAAAACAATGGCGGCCGTCGCAAACTTTTTTGTTTGTGATAATTTTGTGGCTTGTATCACGTGACAATACGTCACGAAGCCTCCACGAAGTCACCTCCTCGGCAGGCTTCATAATTTAGCCAAAAACGGAGCCTCTTGATGAAGCCGAAGCCAAAGCCTCCATTTGGTATGGGCTTCAAAATGGCGGAATGGAGACGATGCCGAAGACGAAGCCAAAGCCGGGGGTTTGGAAAACAGCCCTGCTGTCCAACCATGATATGTTACCGACAAAACCATTGTAATTATGAAAGGGCTTTACAAAATAAATTCATGGGTCAGTGGTTTTTGACCCGTGTAGCTGCCTGAACCAGGTACGTACTGGTTTTTGGCAATTTTCCCAATAAAACATTGTTTGTCGAGACTAGCAGCCACATTTTGTAATCATTTCCCCGCAGTGTTGCCTAAGCTAGTTCAAGTTCTTTTAAAAATATCATCCATTTAATATTATCAAGTCAGAGCTGCATTTGTGCGCAAGTGGAGAAAGTAACGCATTGCCAAAACAGGAAAACACTCGCAATATAATTAGTTAAAAAAACAAAAAACTATAAGGAGTATTTTTTTAACCATCGAGTAATCTTGGCTTGATTTTAATATACAACAGCGGAGACCCACCATTTACAAATACACCAATTAAAGCACAGAATTTTATTTTGGAGAAATTAATAATAAACAAAATAAAATCTGAAATTAAACTACTAAATGTTTCCATATAAATCACAATTGACATTTGTATTTGTTTTTGTGTGTATACAGCAAAGAACTGAGATTATATCTGACACTAGTGGTTTCTGTGATCGTGATCGTTCATTGAATTCAGGTGATATTTACAAATTGTGAAAACCGAGTTTGCATATATTTTATACATTATCGTATCTTTAAGATTTGTTGATTTGATTTCTTTTAATCTGTTCGATATTAAATATTTTAACATACTTTTTGTATAGTTTCTTAAGTGACTGGGCATGCGTCTTGACTATAGCGTTAATTGGCTAACTAGCTGCGAATCCAATGATTACGTTTCACTTCGTAAAATGGGCGTGGTTTAACTTAACGTCACACTAACACGAACCGGGGCCCTTTTCCAAACTCTAGCTTGGTCTCCGCGTCTGTGGCTTCGTTCGTGCAGTTCGATAAGAGTGGTGGAGTCCGAAGTGGAGCCTATAAGCCTGGGTTTGGGAAACGGCCCGGATATGCTATGAGATGCTCATGAGAAAACCGCCCTAAATATTATTCAAATTGTAAAATAAGCTTATTGCGACTAAACCGATTACTGAGCGATGGAGCAATTTAACTTGCGGAACGCACCAGTTCCACGTTTATACTTCAACGTTGTCAGTTATTTGCCTTTGTTAGTCGGATACAGCTCAGATGCCGGTGTGAATCCAGTCAGCAACACGTGGTGCTGGAAGTTCTGCGATTGTCTGAAGAGTGTATCCGTACCATGCAGGCGATCCAGAATGCCCAAAGCGCCAAAATTATTGACGAATCTAGAAGGAAAAAAATCCCGACTTTTAAATCATCAGCTCCAAGCTTAAATTCTTATAGTGAATCTTAGTTACAGATATACAGTAAATATAAGTGAACAAAATGCAGGACTGTGTCATTCAAATGCCCCCATCGGGTCGATGAATATTTGGCTACAAATTGAAATTTTTTTTTTTTTTTAATGACCTACTGTAAAAAAACAAATCTGACTTCAGAGCGAGTGAACAAGTCCAAGAATTAGCATATCGATATCTCATACACAACCAAACCTACCCATTATAATCATAGCTAGGCCTATCAATAGGTTGTTTTTTCTATTGTTGTGCATTCGCAAGGCAAGTATTGTTATTATTCTTTGCGAATAGTATTTAAGAAAACATGGTGTGTGTGTATAGAACATAATGCACCCTTCCTTGGACCAACCAATATTTTGTTGAAATCACGGTGTAGTCTTGTCAAACAGACGGCTTTACAAAATACAACTCACTTGCGATGGTGGAAGTCGTGCGCCTCAGTGGATGGCAGGAAGGGCAGATGATATCCACTGTGAGTTTGAAGACTAAAGAACATACCGATAGTTAGCCATAGCCACATCGTAGCCACATGGGAGCCGGCTATCATCGGGCCGGCAGCCATAGGCGCTAGGTTAGACACTGCGTGCTCCAACCAGTGTACGTCGAAGTTAGCCACAGCGAACGGCGAAGTGTACTCATGGTGGCGCTTGTGGAATCGCTTGTAGAAAAAACTGTGGTGAAACAAACTTTGGGCCAAAAAAAAGAAGAGAAATGTGGTTCAAAAAACGAACGTGCACTGCAAAATCTGAGGTCAATATAATACCATACATTTCGAAGTTAGTAGAGCTGTCAATGTGACTTCAAACAGTCACGCCAATCGTCATAAAATGCAGGATGATTTCTGGGAAAAAAAAGCTTTACAACGGCAGACCCAACCGTTGTGGAAATTGTGGAAATAACTTTAACATGTTTGGTTTTTAACATTCTTCTTTGGATTTGGAGTGGTCCTAGATCTTGTGAATGAAAAAGAACAAAATGCATAAAGACGAAAGGATCTTATTTTCTTATTACCGATGTGTATAGTAGAAACCAATCTCCTCTGCTGCCAAGAACACCATCATTTCCAATAACACGGAGTGGAATTCGGGCAAGCACGTAGAAGCGCTGCATCCACGCATTCCTGCCAGCCAGGCGAACACCAGAAGAAACGGAAGGCCCACGGCGATCTGACTGTGGAGCGACCCGCTCAACGCCTGCCGGAGCAATGCCGGAGCCACCTGGTTACCAAGAATTAGAGACGGTTTTTGTATCGTCAAACTGTTATTATCGTCAAACATAGCACACTGTTTCCAACTCGTGTGTGCTTTGCGCGTGCACAGGTGGGATTTTTGTTTTCGCACGTTGGACATTAATTACGGCTCTGATTGGTCAAAACTTTACTGGGCGGGGCTTCCGGTATACGTGTCAGTTAAAGTGACCGCGTCATACGCCCACGCACCACTGATTACGGCCAGCCATAGCTAAACACACCGCGCGCTTTGTATTTCAAGGGTGCAATGACGTCACACTTACGGACCGGACGGATAAACATCTACATTAAAAATGAATTCCAAGATTTCCGATAAATGAATAAAGAATCATTGTTACCGGTATGTTCTTGTCCTGTTGTATCTTGTACTTATGAATCCAAGATGGCTTCCCAGTCACATCCACAAACAGGAATCCAGATGCGATTATCCAGTACGTCACGGTTGAAACAAAGAATGTCCCTGTAATCAATGTTCCGGTTATGCTTTTAGACGCCATCTTTATCTTTCCTTGCGGTTTCGGTTTCCCAAGTGATTAGTTTATTTCAAGCATATTATTCTGCCTTTTGTTTCTTGACAACACAGAATATATACACTTTAGAAATGTTTACTTCTCATTTTGATATGTTATATTGCAGATACAATTTGAAGTATACACAGTGGACCTCAATGGGATTCGAATTTGGGTCAAGAAGTCACGTTCAGGAATCTTCAGTGACGCATATCAACTGAAACCACGTCCACTATGCATAAAACCATTGGAGCCGAAAGTATTGCAGCCTGCTGTGGTAAGTACGCATGTATAGAACGGTGAACCGGATAGCTGAACCCTGGGCAAATACATAATCAGGTGTTGATTCCAAATTCTTTGACAGTTTTCTAAACCCCAGCATAGGCTCAGTCAGTAACTCCGTCACTAGGCCCTATTGCCAAACGGCACAAAATAAGCCAAAACGGGGACGAAGCTGGGTTTGGAAAACAACCTTATAGTTTGCAACGGTCTGAAAGCAGTCAAACCTATTGAGATGATCAGGAACTCGTTCCCGCCAAAAAGGTTGTAAATGTGCTCATACTGCCGGGTCCAGAAACATCCACTTGCCAATAGAAACTGGTCTAGAAGCCATGTCAGGGAGTTTTTGCTGGCAATCACGACCACTAGAATGCTGGTTGTTATGATAACCAACATTCGGATACTGCCGGTCAAGCTGCCCCTCTCGGGGGTCTGGGGAATCGAGAAAAAATCACCAACGTTGTGTTTTGAATGTTGGGATCTGTCATGGATCTGTTCAAGTGTCGGACATGGAGTGTAAATTCATTCAAGTCGAATGCGATCGAGTTTTCGGCACCCAGGTTTTCACACGAAAACTTTGTAAAATGTATTTCAATCCACAATACATAAGTTCTTCACTCAAATGTCGCATGGTCCCTAATAATTTACTGGTAAATGTCAATATTGCATTGACTTATATATCTAGCTAGCTGCAGACCTTTGTTCCTGAAATTAAGTCGAGTTTGGAATGATAAACGGGGATACACCGACGAAAACTTAGCCTACTGGTGTGCAATTAAATAGATGTTTCAGATTACATGTCACTCCGTCCCAATCTTTAGCAAAAACTTCAGTGTTACATTTACACCATTGGTACGACCATCTGGTGTTAAATTTTACTGGTGACAAAGTATAATAACATGCAATGGTAGCTATCTTGAAAATTATACAAATTAATGTTGTTGCTTGTATTTTTTTAAAGGCATGCTTTTATCATTTGATTGCACAATTTCACCAATCTGCCTGCCAAAAAAAAAAGGTATCAGCTATCCTTTTTAGCTCCATCATAGGCCTGCCGTTGAAACGAAGACTGTTTGTTTTTACTGTTCCAATAAGTATTTGTCTAAGCTTCTGCCGTCGACTTCCGTCGACAATGTAAATGTACATAATGGTTATACCTTATATCAAACGCGTTTACTACTAATGTGCACTGCATTCATTCAAACCAATGAATATAACAACCTATATGGATAGAACCTCACACTTACAACTATAAAGTGTTAAATCAACCTTATAAGTGTGTGGTCAGTGTCTACTCTTTAAAATATGTTTAGTGGTTGAAATCGCAACTAGCCAGTTACTTACCCTATTGATCACCATCTTTGAACCTACAGTAGGTTTATCGTCAGCCATTTTGACAACAAAACACTCGAGTCGATCGCTTGGCTCCCGCGAAACAAATATAACTGAGTCAACTAAGTCTATTGAACTATGCACTCTGCACCGTTCTTGTTTAGTTCCACCGTGGAGTTTATCCTTTTTATAGCTCCATAGTTCCACACAATGTATTTAATATATTCATCGGCTATCAGAAAATAAATATTGTTGCAAACTGGCGCCAATTTTTTCCGTCATATCATTTAAGTAAAGGTCAGTCATTGCCAAAAAAAATTGAAAAGGCGTGAATGACCTTACACCATTGGTAATTGCTTGAATTATCATAAATGGGTGGATTTGGGGGTTGTATTTTATAGTAAATATCATTTAAAGGTAGTATACACCATTGGTCATTGCTTGAGTTATCATGAATGAGTAGATTTGGGGAGTTGTATTTTATAGTAAATATCGTTTAACTGAGCTGTCCGAAGTTTTACAATCATGGATGCCGAGAAAAGTACGAAAAACAGCGTTTTTTTCCACCAGCTTCGAGCAGTTATTCTTATGTTAACTTTGTTTTTTCGCGATCGCCGTCCGGCGATCGCAAATTTTTCATTATAAAATTTTATTTTTTGGAATAATTACAGGATATCTAGCGCAATCTTTTGGCTGGATGCCTAGAATCAACATTAACTTTCAAATGAGTAAGATATTTCTTAATAATTCGGTAGTAAATATTTTTGATATCTACAAATGGTGTATTCTATACCTTTAAAATTAAGTTGGTAATGGTCGTTTAGTCCGCCTGCGCCGTCGAGACTTTACCCCCCCCCCCCTTAGTCCCTATACCTATACACTCCCTAGACACCCCTATAACACCCCTCCCCCCTAAACAATTAAAAAGAAACCACAACATTCCGCAAGCACAATGTCCACCACAAGGGAGGGGGGTTCTCTCCGTCCCATATATTGCTTCATAATGTCGGGACTGACACTACATCACATGAAGCAAGACGTTAGATGGAGGCACCCCCCCTCACTCCCCCCCCCCCCCCCCCCATCCCCCCCCCCCCCCTCCCCAATCACCCCCCCCCCCCCCTCACCCCCCCCCTCCCTCACCCCCCCCCTCACCCCCCCCCCCCCTCACCCCCCCCCCCCCTCACCCCCCCCCCCCTCACCCCCCCCCCCTCACCCCCCCCCCCCCCCCTCACCCCCCCCCCCCTCACCCCCCCCCCTCACCCCCCCCTCACCCCCCCTCCTTTTTGCTGGTCATTGTGTTGGCGGAATGTTGTGGTTTCTCACAATTTTTTTAAGGATTTTAGGGGGTGGGTGCGTTAGGTAACAATAGTTTAGAGAGTGTATGAGAGGGACTAAGGGGGAAGCCCCTCCGTCTTATATCGTTAACCATTGGAGGACATTATTTTTTTACTTTGGAAATTTAAATTTTGCAAACAGAAAACTGATCCACAAACGTGTATTTCATGAAAACAAGAAAATTCTTACCGGGGTAACTGAAGAGCGCCCTCATTTTTACGTTCATGTTCTCCGGTCGTGATCAATGGGGGAATAACTCAAGAACGATACCAATAAAACTTTGAAGTAAATGTAATTTGCTTTCTAAAGTACATGTACATGTTTACTTATAGGTGTGCTATCTCTAACGGTATGGACAAGAAATATAAGGGGCAGAATTGTTTTATTAATTTGGTTGCAGAGTTTGGATTTCTATCTGTTATACTTCATGTTATTTACTTTTTACTGCATGATTTTCTTTTGTTTAGAGAATTTATATATTAATTATATAATCACAGTTGTGAGCGAAGCCATGCGTTGTCGCCCGAAATGCGTCAGGGAGTGCATTTGTCGGAGCATCGAATTGGGCTGGATTCGTTGAAGTAAATTAATGGGGTCAGTTGATCTGCCGAGTATGGACGGATAATAAAGACTCCTATAATTGACCATCTATTAGGAAAGACAACAAAGTATGGCCTAAAACAACGACCAGTGACAAAAAGACCCGGCGAATATCGAAAACCAAATAGTTAAGATACCGACTGTATTGCCTCTTAATGAAATATGGATGGATTCCACATTCGCAATAAAACTCAAAACTGAGAAAACCTTCCTCCTTATTGGGGGGAGGCAACTCCACAATAACATTTGCATGATAAAGAGACTTCCTGATGTCTTTCTACTTTTTAATGTCACCTGACCGAGCACATGGTTACCGGGTGCACCCCGTATAAATAGCGCCACCTTTGGACCCGATCGCATACAATTCTGACTATTTCTGATAAATTATTAGACCCTTGATGGTTGAATAATAATGTAATTATCATAGTATGTGCATATATTCATTACACACGACATTCATGCGTTAACATTACTAATGATGATTACTAAACATATGCGATTTTGTGAAATTATTGACGGATATCTGTCCAGATTTGTCCTGAAAACTTCATTCTGCAAAAATTGAGAGAAAATGACAAACCTTTTTTAGACTCCTACATTTTTAGTGGGCCGATTTCGCTTCTTGCCTCCCGGCCTCTTTTTGCGCATGTGTGCATGAATTTGAATTTATTAGGAAACTGATATATATTAAAATTATCATGCATATTCATTACACCTGACATTCAAGCGTTAACATTATTAAGGGCGATTCCTAAAACAAAAGTGATTTTTTTGAAAATATTGAGTCTTATGTGAACGATTTTTTGTTTAGATTCTTCAGTTGACGGAATTCTGTTCAGATTGTATTGTATTAGGACTTTGATAGCAAAAAGGTAGCACATATTAAAGTTAAAATGAAATGTCATATTGCACACTGTGAGTGTTAGTGCACACTGGGATGACCGGGTCTAGCCTGGATGACTATTACAAGTAATGAGGCTTCCAACAACTATACCTCATGCCGGCTACGTTACCCAACTCTGTATTTATTTGCCTTCTGGAAACTTTCTTCCCGCGTGGGAAAGGATCCTTGAGGCATATATTTGTGGAGTAACCTGTTGTTGGAAGCCTCATTTACCTTACCCTCCCTATTACTAAGGGGTTTCCACGGACCTCATCTACATTGCACAGCGTAATTTGCCTCCTGGAAACCTCCTTTATACCCGGGAAAGGAGCCTTGAGGCATCTGTTTGTAGAGTAATCCGTTGGAAGCCCTATCCTTACCCCCCCCCCCCCCCACTCACCCGGCCCCCCCACTCACCCCCCACTCACCCCCCCCACTCACCCCCCACTCACCCCCCACTCACCCCCCACTCACCCCCACTCACCCCCCACTCACCCCCCACTCACCCCCCACTCACCCCCCACTCACCCCCCACTCACCCCCCACTCACCCCCCACTCACCCCCCACTCACCCCCCACTCACCCCCCACTCACCCCCCACTCACCCCCCACTCACCCCCCACTCACCCCCCACTCACCCCCCACTCACCCCCCACTCACCCCCCACTCACCCCCCACTCACCCCCCACTCACCCCCCACTCACCCCCCACTCACGCTTCCTCCTAATACTAACATGGGGTGGGAGATGACAACCTTCACGCGGTCCACCCTGTTTCCACTAATGTCATCAAACCGATGTATGCAGCAACTAGTTAAGCTGCTCATCATACGAAAGAAGAATAATACCCTTCATTTTACTGATCTAGTACCGGGGCGCGACTCGGAGAGACTCGGGTCCCGACGCGAAAAAAAACGTGTCGCAACGCGAAAGACAATTTTTGGGAGGCAACTCCACAAGAACATTTGCATGAAAAAGAGCTTCCCTTTCCTTCTTACTTTATAATCAATGTCACCTGATTTACCGCAAACAAGCACATGGGGACTTTAAATTCGCCGCACCGGATTTCTTTAATTTTTTATTTGCATCTATCTTTTTTAATTTGTAGGAAAAAAAAATACAAATCAGGAACGCCTTTTTCCAACTATATTGTTTTGTCTTGATCGTTTCGATTGATTGCAATTTTGAGTACCGAATCGTTAAAATTTACGTTTTTATATATCCAGTCCTAGTAAACTCCGATTTTCTCAACGAGTACTAGCCTTGTCACATCGAAACTTTCTTACTGGGCCCGTACTTTATCAAGCACATAATGTGTCACGCTTGAATGCACGCACTAGTAGAAGTCACGGTACGGTACGGCCGCGAACTCCATCCACACAACGTATACGTTGTATGTACAGTACACACACACACAACTTGCCGCAGTTAAAATGGACGGCTGATGTTCTATCGGAAACTTTTTTATCAACAACTTTCCGGCCGGAGTTAAGACTGAAACCGGAGCAGAAATGTCTCTACACTTTCAGCTCAAGAGTGCTCAGGGATTTCGGACCAAGGCAGAACGGGTGGCCAAGATTTCTTTTCGGGGTAAGTGGCTGAACAAGTTAGAGGCAATATTTATTTTGACAGCTACATCATGTACATCATGTCCGTGGTCGACCATTCGTCGCGTATACCGGACGACACGGCGGCAGTGCTGCTGGTTCATTTGGTGTGGTACATTTATTTTCGTTACCGGCGACATTGTCCGAGTATTTGTACAAGGTCAAGGAGTAGTCCGAGCATAGAGCATGGTCCGAGTATAAACTAGGACCCTACTTATCGCTTTTTTAACATCTGGACATGATCTGGCGATAGTAAAGTCCTAGGTAATCCGCCTTGGGTTCCTAATTTCCATTGAAACAAAATGACATTTCTCGAAACAAATGTATCCTGATTCCTGACGCTAGCCTTTTTCACTGTTAAAATTAGAAATGTTTCTCAGTCCCAAATTCATGTCTTTTTTTCTAATTGCACTGGTTGACCTTCATTGAATTTGAGAAAAAGGTGTCAGGTTCCAACATTTTTGTTTTTTGGTTCTTTTTTGGGTGCTGGTACTGCTAGTGCTAGTTCAGTACTGTAGTTGTATAATTGTTTTGGCAGAGTTTTTTCGTCATATGGTAAAATTAGACTTAACCCCTGTATTGTTGTCATGTTTGTATACAAAGGAACACATGCAATTGCAAAGACCTTTTTTTTATATTTGGCCTTGCAATGAAAAATAAAATACAGCAACAAATTTTATACTACCCAGTACAAATTTGTGATTTCTGAAATGTGCAAATTGGTTCCAGTTTTCCAATTAAATACTTTTGAAAAACATATAAGACTACAGCAATATCTGAATGAAAAGTAAATAGTATGGTTGCATCATAGAGCAAGGATTTAACCTCGGAACATGTCATTATATTTGCTGCGCTACAAACCCCTTAGAGCATGAGAATATAAAGTTACATGTACATATACGTATCCCAGTGTAGTATTACGTACAATTATTTCTTATAATATTTGTGTGGGCTGAGTAATTTGCATAAATTTGCAAAAGTGCAGGTGGGTATAAAAATTAAGTGTCAACGACATTTCATGAGTTAATGATTGCGGATGTATGTACATGTATATGTATTGTTCATGTAGGTGCAAAGCGTCGATGCTTTTCTCTTAATAATTGAAAAGAAAAGGGGATTTAGAATCCACGTTTTAATTAATTCCAATGAATTTGTAAGGGCCATTTGACTGGCATTTGTCCTTGTGTTAATACTTGTATTGTACCTCCACCAAAGAGGTAATTAGTGAGGAGTGAGTTGTACACTCTCTAACAATATTTTTCTTCTAGTTTGTAGCTAGTAAATGACATATTTAGGCCTCTCTTGGGTTTATTTGACCGATATAAAATCAATATACAAATTGTTACAGTTAACTGCGCTAACATTTACGCTGTTCCAACAGATGTTATAAACGTGTGCAATACAGAATCATAGAAACACAGCCTGAACTCGGCTGTACATAATGCACTTGATTCAGAAATTAAAGCAAGTTTACTAAAATTATATAATAAGAAAGATACTAGTTTACATTTCAAAATTAGCAGTTTCAAATTTTGCCTGTAACTCAATTATTACAATTTTAATAATTAACAAAAGTTTTTCCAACAAAGATTTTTGCGCTGTTTGAAAATTTAAAACAGGTGTGCCTTAATCTGTATAAATACCTGAAGATCAAATAATTGTGAAATAAATGTCAATAACTTCCCCTATATTGCCCAAATGGTACGTGTCTTTAGTTAGGAAATCAACTATTTGAAGATCAACACCCAGCGACTGGGCAAACATTGCTTATCATTCAGCAAATACTTAACATACCCTTGTTGACATACCCTCTTAATGGTCCACACCAAATATGACATAACTGCAGGTCTCATCATTGATTTTGTGTAATAATGCATGAAAACAATATTCAAACAGATATTCTTAATATTTGTACAGTTTCTCTGATAAATTTAGGTTCTTTGCAACACATCACAACATTATTAAAAGTGTGTTTTTATAAAAGACAAACGCCGTCCACAAATGCCACAATTAAGTCTCACTTCATTTTTTTCATTTGTGTTGTTTTTGTATTATTCAAATTGTATTTTATCAAACAAGACTCCACAATACTTAATCAGTACATGCATTCGTATGCAAAACAAAAAACGCACACAACTATTAAATTGCCTCGGGTTAAATCATGCATGAGAAATTTGTTTCTATGCAAATATTAACAATGGCCTGTCAACCTTGAAAACAGTTATGCACACCTGTTGTTAATAAATGGTGGTGTTGTACATTGTATTAATATGATACTTTCCCAGACAAAGTGTTTTAACCCATGTATCAATACAAAACAAATATTAGTAATAACACCGGCTAGCAAATTAGTTTTTGTGGCCCATGGCTAAAGGCTGGAATACATTTGCATTGTGGTACTGTGAATGGATATTGCACTGTTTGAGAGTATAAGAGATAAATACCGGTATTTCCATCCAAAGATACCGTGTACTTATTTAAAACAAAAGTTCTTTGTTCAGTACTATTAATCATCATTGTTTCATGGGCAATTTATATATCGGTTTAAAAAGTGTGAAATTAGACACACAAAGTGTTTGCACCAAAAACAATCAATTTAGGGTTGTCACGAACATGCAGAATGTATTTACTTAGTAAATTTGCTTTAAAAAGACTTTGTAATTTACGAATGTCGGATTATAGAACTTGTCATAATTTCATTTTCTTGTATGACTTGTTTGTATTTTGTACTCATTGAATGCCTAGCTTTGCTTGTTGTAACAGTCTAAAACTCAGGTTGGATTATTGAACAATAACAAGTCCAAGTGTGACCCAACCTACATTTACAATAGTCGAGCACTGTACGGTGGAAGGCCTGTTAACGTGATCGAAAAACTAAATAATTAATTTTCGTATTTTAGGAATTTCTCAATCAAGTTCTCTATAGAAAAACACTCAAATTTGTTTTTGAATGTATGTATTCAAGCGATTTTAATCATGGTGCCATTGTTCTGCTGTTTTTTATTCACGTTCAGGGCATTAAGTTTTGTTTAGCGACGTTCAATTTTATTTAAAATTTAAATTCGTTTGCAAATCTGAAGGTTGTTTGAGTGCACGAATTGTTAATTTGGACTGTTATTTGGTTAAAATCGCATGACGCAAGAATATATTTTTCGCGTAATCAGAAACAAAATTTTACGATGATTTGGAGCAGCATTCAAATTTGCGTGAAACCGAAATGCGATTAAACTGGACGCTTATTTGCATTTGTGTGAAAAGCTGCAAGCTCAGAATCTTGCAAAGAGTCACGAAAATAAACACTTTGTAACAATGGATTTAGCGCCAATTAACAACGGATTTTCATTGTTAATGCATTATTTTTCTTTTGTTAGATGTTCATAGCCTAATAGTAAGTATTTTCAGTACAATAACATTCCACAGAAAAGGTTAAACGGGAGGTACTTGATTAGGTGTCAATTTCGCTTTTGGTGTGTGGAAAGTTGTTTTTTTTACTTTTGGTCTGAAAAGTTTAGAATATAAAAAAAAATGGGCTTGGCCAGTAATAAACACTATGTTAAAAGCTGGTTTAAAATGGAGGTCTAGACGCTCAGAATACTCAGTGAATGTTGCTGCTCCAAATCATTCAATTTCGTATAAAAAAAACACTCTTTGAATGCCCTGACAGTGAATAAGAACTACACAATGGGAAACACACAACGTGCATCGAACATTGAATGGAAACGACAGAAAAAATGTATATTGTACTCCGTCTTGTTCTTATGTGTTTTGTTGGAATTCAATAAGCTTTTCTTTTCTTTATCCAAGTTCTTCACTGAATGGAATGGACAGACCACCCTTAGTTTGAATTGATTATTAGCCCTACTTGATATTTGTTTAAAGGCTTTTAAATATCTACACAAATAAAGCTTCCGTCAGGCTGTTATTGGGTATACACATAGAGGGGATGTGTTGCAGACAACATTTGATATGTACCAAATTACACAAAAAACAGACTGTGTTTGTCCATAAACTAATTCCTAGTTTTATATTTGCAAATGGGAGGTGCTACCATTATCATTGCATTATCATTATCATTACCTTTAAATTAATTGAATTAATCAAATTAATGTAACACTGGATTTGTTTGTTTTGACAGGTGTAAGCCAGACTACTGCTGTTATTGAAAATCATCGAGATGAAGTTATATGGGAGGAGGTGAGTATATTATTGGAAAATAGACAAAATCTTGTTGATTCCCGAACATTGATTTCACATATTCAATTATGGTGATAGTCATTTTCTGCAGTTGCACAACGGTCAGAGCACGTGTTGCTTCAAAAAGGCGAACTGATTTTGTTTGGTGAAAAATGTGTTGAGAAAATTGTGTTTCCTGATTTTCAATTGATTTGAATGTTATACAAATAAATGATGAAGATAACAAAGTTGCTGTACACATTTGTTGGCTCTAATAGGAACAAAAGGGGTAGGGGGGACAAATGGGGTAGGGGGAAGAGGGGGGAGAGAGGGGAGAAACGAGAAAATGTGCTCCTTTGGCCCCCTCATTTTCAAGTGTTCCACAACTGATGAAAAAAATCACAATTTATTATACAGACATGACAGAGGTGATAGAAAACATTAATAATTAATTAGTACATTTTTGCTTTTAGGATTCTATGCAGTGATTATGTAGTACATAAACATTAGGGTGGGTTTCTATTCCGAATGACACCACAGTTAGTCATGAATGTGTACATTTGCATTAATTTGCATATATAAACAAAAGAGCAACCAAAATATCCTTGCAAATAGCACACAAAAGCTATAAAAAACAGGATCAATAAAATGTGCACATGTTGTATGCAAAAGAGTATTTGTTTCAGTTTGTATGATGCATAATTTTACACATTTACACACCTGTCTATACGGAAACCCACCACCCTCATAATTGGTCTGATATTCTGATGGTACTTTCTGTTCACATAATATAAATGAGACATGCTAGTTTCTATGCATAATATTGTCTGTGTACATATTTTATAATCGCCAAATAATAATGACCGGGAAATTGTTTTCCATCTTTATAACTTTTAAATTTAGATGTTGAATAATTGCCCTCATCAGTTTTTGTAAGAATGTATATTTTAAATATAAAACAAAGGTTAATGGCAGAAGGGTTGACATTCAAGAAGAACATTATTGCCAAATTCTTTGCTTTTTACAGAAATCGTGTTCTTAGCAGACTACATTAGCCATGTTAAAAGAGCTTGAGCTATCTTTTCATTGATTTTGTCTCGGCCTCAGAACTTTGAATGGCAGCTCGGCAGTTCCATTGAGGACCATGAAGCTATTGAAGTTGGCGTCTATAACTTTAACAAGATCCTTAACAACAAGTGAGTTTTATCCTAACCTGGGCATATTCTATTCTATTCAATTTTGGTATTGGTACCAAAATGGTATTAATAAAGTCTCTACCCATATTATGTGTAGACCTATAGCCCAAGCTTGGCTCGAACCCCCAACGTACAGAACTACCCGCAGATCTTAAATTCAATGCTCCATACCACTAGGCCATGCCATGTTTTTAACCCTAACCATTCCTAACTTGTTTAAACTTCAACTGCATGTTTAGTTGCCCTCTTTAAGTAAATTCACTTGTATTACTTACTTACTTACATGTAGCATTACTCTGTGGTTTTCTTCAGATTGTTTGGGAGTTTCAAGATGATTCTACAGCAGCTTGCTCATGAGCCGCACATCGATATCTCAGAGTCCCTCTTAGATGACAACAACACTGCCACGGGGGTTAGTCGCATTGATTACATTTCACTATCCAGGATTTGCCTAAACAGTTTAAAACTGGTTTCTAAATTGGTTTCTAAATTGGGTCCTAAAAGTCTGCATAATTGAGGGACAAATTGCGATCGGGAGAGAATTGCCTTGATGTGAAAATGATGAGCACGTGGCAAAAAAAGATAGGCAGCAAAAAAAGGATGGGCACGGGACGAGAAACTAGTTATTTTTATTTGGCCTTAGTTGTTAAGCAGCTCGCGTCGGATGACGTGTATACACACAAATTTTTTCCGAAATTAAAAACGGATGACGGATAAACACGAGCAAGGCCGGCAATATCTGTCGGTAACAGGCTCGCAGCGAGCGAGGCTAGAAATCTGTGTGCTACCCACAGATGCCAGCCTGAACCCCTCTCGTTTGTGAAAAACTATTCTGGGCTTGGTCAGTGTCCAAATAATTCTTGTGTGAACTTGTTAAGAACCACTTATCTTTAGTTTTTCAGCACTTTCTGCTTAAAAGAAACAATTAAAAAACACAATTAAATGAAATGATAGTCTACTCGACCTTTAACTGAAAATTCTGTTGGTTTTGTTTTTACTCCGTACAGATCATCATTAACTTCACGATCCATTACCAGCCTCCAGATGGCACGGCAGGTGATTGGATGATGGAAAACTTCAGCCAGAAACGCTCTCGCTCCCAGCAGAATCTGCTGTTTGATGATGACGACATCGACTACCGCGATGGCCGCAAGTTTGGCTCCCAGACTAGTCTTAATACTATAGCAACAGTCAAGAGGTATTGGTACCACAATAAACAAAACATTTCTAAGCCAAGTTTGTCTGTGGTCAAAGCACTCATTAGTTGTTATGATTTGGAAATACTGCCATACGGCATTTTGATGTGAACATCTTTGTCGTAATAGTTTGTTGTTACCTTAGACCAAAGGTAGACTACAGAGATTGTAATTTGTGAACTCTTCAATTATTAAATTATTGAACAAAATTTAGAGCACCAAAAAGCATTGAATCAAATTGTGTGCGCCAGAAATTGTATTTTGACCCTTCGTACTACAAAATAAGCATGTGCAACTCGTTTCAGGTTTCGTTGGAATCGGTCACATAAAATGATCTCAGTAAAACAAAAAAACAATTGAAATATCAATTTCTTTAAATTTTTTTTAGCTCTAAGAGCATGCTAGGTAGTGTCATGAAGTTTCGTCACGGTAAGAAGAAAAAGAAGAATAACTTGGGGAATCTTCTTGGTGTTGACAACCAACAGTTTGGCATGGACTTTCTGGATGGAGGTAAAGTCAACAATTTGTGCCTCTGTAATTTACAGGTCTTGTTTGTCTGTTAGGTTTGCTTGTTTGTTTGGTGGTGTGGTTTGTTTTTTTGGTTTTTTTTGGGGGGGGGGGAGGTGGGGGGGGGAGGTGGAATCCTAGTTTTACAGAAAGTGTTTTCCGTAGCAGTTTCAGATTAACACAAACTTGTCTCTAGTACCCATTCATACTCTCGGGTGGTAATTTAGGAGGCAATTGTAGTAAAGTGCCTTGCCCAAGAACACAAGCACTATATCCCTTGCAGGATTCAATTACATGTACTGCCACAGACTCTGCAACCATTTTACCTTGACATTCTAAATTGTTTTTCTATTTTCACAGCAAATGGGCTTCTAGGGATGAACAAAGATGATGAAGCCTCGGCAGAAATGTCTGGTAAAAGTGATGACGAAGAAGATGATCATATACCAGCCTTGAAGAAAATCAGGCCCATGATGGGACAGGAGGCTACAATGAAATCCCAAGACTATCAGGTCAGAGTTCATTGTAGATCATTAGACCAGTCTTGCCTCATCATTTAACAACGTGTGCGCCATGAACGTGCTTTGACATACAAAATGGCTCTAAAGTTTGTTTTGCCAAAATACATAGTCTATACATGTACCTATTTTAATTTGTTTTTGATCCATTTCTTTGTAATAAATTTGCGTTAATTTCAGATATCTGTGACTATCCATGAGGCTCGACAGCTGGCTGGTCTAGACATCGATCCGGTCATCTGCATTGAAGTCGGTGATAAGAAGAAATACACCAGTGTCAAACAGTCTACCAACTGCCCGTTCTATAACGAGGTTTGTGCTGGATACAAAGGGCTTGCCTAGCATCGTTATTGGCTCTGACTGACTCACTGACTCACTGACTCACGGACTAACTCACTGTCACTTGTGAATCGGGCAGTACTCTTGTATAGGAGTATCCTGTAACACTAATTAAATTTAATAATGTGCATGTGAATCAGGCAGTGTTATTTATAGGAGTACATTGAATGTTATTATTTCAGTATAAGCTAATTTAAAATTAATATTTTTTGCTTTTTTCTTTTGTTTATTGTAGCTGTTTGTGTTTGACTTCCATGATCCCCGCCAGATGGTTTTTGACAAGATCATCAAACTTTCTGTAAGTCCATTAGAAAAATATTACCAAAATATTGCAAATGCAGAACCCAACACCAAATCTTAGCCAATTAAAAAAATTGTTAATAACATCATTCTTCATGTCTCGCATTAAGAATTTAGAGATTTAAAAAATATTGTATAGATATTAATTTGTTTTTCGAAAAGATTGTTTTCACCAACTTAACCCATTTAATAGGAATTAGTTTTCTTCTAACCACTCAAATAGTGTTTTCTTAAATTTTACAGGCGATGCATTCTCGCAACTTGCTCAGATCGGGCACCGTGGTTGGCTCGTTCAAGTTTGACGTCGGAACAGTGTATCGGGCAACAGGTAAAAAACTTCTTGTCAAAGAAAAACCCCCAAAAAAATCATTTTTGCCTTCGGTTTGATATTTGTACTGCATATCTTCGGTTTGATATTTGTACTGCATAAAAAACAAAATGGTATTTATTTGTGAAAGTTGAGCTTATTTCAATCCCACGAATGCATCGTTAAGTCAAATTCACATTGCATTCACTTTTGCGTGAAGTCTGAACGAGTCTTAAGACTTATCATAATTTGTGTTGTGTTGAACAGACCACGCATTTTACCGCAAGTGGGCCATCTTGACAGATCTGCAGGACATCAACGGAGGGGTCAAAGGTTACCTGAAGGTCGACATTGTCTGCCTGGCTAAAGGGGACAGTGTCAAGCCGCCCAAGAAAGCCACAGAGAAAGACGATGATGTGGAGGCGTGAGTAGATATAAGATTCCTAAGTATTGCTGCATGTCCATCAATACTTTAAGGTAGTATAGGGTCTGGCTAAAGGGGACAGTGTCAAGCCGCCCAAGAAAGCCACAGAAAAAGACGATGATGTGGAGGCGTGAGTAGATATGAGATTCCTAAGTATTGCCTCATGTGCACTTTGTGCGAGATGATTTAAGGACTAGTGAGAACTGTAGATGTTTTCCTGATTTCAGCAGAATTTTTTTGTCAAGATTTTGTTGTAATATAATTAATTTTTGTATCTGGAACTCCTGTGGTTTCATCATAGACCCTACTTACTCTTGAGGCTTCGTTGACCCTCAAACTCTCTGATATTTTCAACGATTTAACAACAAATTCTCCAATCTTAACTCTGGATTATTAAGGGTCTGTCTAACTGACTGATTAACAGAGTAACCTGTGCTCATCTCAGTCTTTTCTAATTTCATTCTTTTCAGAAACCTTCTCCTACCTGACAACATTCCACGTGTCCGTCAGAGAGCCACCTACACAGTTCGTATCTTCAAAGCCGAGGGCCTCCCCATCATGAACTCTGGCCTGCTGGCTAATGTCAAGAAGGCCTTCACCGGAGCCCTCAATGACCTGGTAGATCCGTACGTCAAAGTCGGCTTTGGAGGACAAACGGTAAATCGCCTTTTCTTTTAACGTTGGGAATTGCCTATCTGCGTAAACCAGTCGTTTTCTTGCAAATTCAGATTTTGTTTAAAGTAAAATGTTAATGTGATAAAAATGGCTCGACAACATTTTTATTGGGAGCACAATTTGAATCTGTTATACCAGATGTCAGCACACAGATATTGTGGATGCACACAAGTAGGCTTAGATTGGATTAGTTTATAGATGGGAAAAGTTTAAAACTTGCGCTGAGCTTGAAGTCTTTTGCAGTAATCAACTAGTTGCATGACTTTCAGATGTTTCAGATTTAGTTGTACAAAATATAATTAAATTACGAAACCGTAACGAATACGAAACCGCAGCTCAACTAGATCATACCAAGTCTATTGTGTTTATGTACATTCACATACTTATGCAGCCCAGATTTCAGACTCCGATTATATGGTCCCTGTATTTTCATCTCTAGAATTTGATGATTTGTTCTTTGGGTGTGTCTTGGGCATAGGGTAAGACATCAGTCAAGAAACACTGCTACGAACCCAAGTGGAACGAGCAGATCGTCTTCAGTGAAATGTTCCCCCCTCTCTGTAGCCGCATGATCATCCAGCTTCGTGACAAAGATTCTGTGGTTGACGATGTCATCGGTACTCACTACATCGATATGTCTAAGATCTCTAATGAAGGAAACGAGGGTAAGTTAGGAAAGTAGAGTATCATAAGACGATAGCTATCCGATTGCAAGTCGGTCACAAGGTTATTATAAGTTGGTCACAAGCCAGTTGTAAAACTATTGCACCTCAAATGGTATAAATTATATCAGAAGCTGATTGCAAGACGGTCTTAAGTTATATAATCACAAGTACATCACAACTCGATCACAAGTGGATTGTGTGTCAATTGCAAGTTGATCGGTAGATCGCAATTCACTTGCAAGCTGGTCACAAGTCGGACACAAGTCAATCAAAAGTCAATCACAGATGGATCGCAAGTCAATTGCAAGTTAATAGCTAGATCGCAAGTTTGTCATAAGTTAATCACAACTCAATCTCATGTCAATCCCAAGTCAGGTGACTGACGCCCGCAAGTCAATCACTAAGCACTGAAATTGATTTTAATTGGAACAATGGTTTTGTTTAGGATTCCTGCCGACATTTGGTCCCAGCTGGATCAACCTGTTTGGCTCCAAACGTGAATACAACACGGTGGACAAGACACGCAAACTGAACGAGGGTTTTGGAGAGGGCTGCATGTACCGAGGAAAGCTGCTGGTATCTCTCAAGACAGAAGTACAAGATGGCGCGTTGGAATCTGGTGGCATTAGGGTGGACGTGGAGCCCACTCTACCCATCTCAGAGGTAGGAACTAATGATCGATGTGCATCAGCCAAACTGACCTGAAACATGAAAGATAAAAACTGAATCCGAACCGAAACCGATCTGAACTCTCCAAATCGACGTGACCCGACCCTACTAAAACAGCAGGAAAAACAATCACCCAAACTGACCAAAACAGCACCAAACCTAAACAAAAACACCAATGTCTGGCTTAGGCAAATGTTCTATATTTCAACTATTTGTCCTAAATTTGTTGAGCAACATTTTCTGCTGTATTCAGATAAATACAATTATCAAGTGGAATCGTTTTTCTCTTTACAGGGTGCAGCAGGCAGGAAAGACGATTTCTTCTTCTTTGCCACAATCTTCGAGGCCAACATGATTGAGAAAACTGCCGCAGACAAACCAGTCAGTTTTGAGTTCACAATCGGTAAGAGCTAGCAGTCGAGTTGAACTTTAGCCAGCTTGACGAAACCTGATTTTGAGCAATTGTGAGCTTATTTACGATATCATGTAGTGTGCAAGCTTCTGGTTTATAAGTGGTGATTTAAATTGGTCTTTGTAGGTAACTGTGGCAACCAGCTAGACGGCCGCAATCTCCACGCCAGGGTAACCATAGATTCTGATGAGGAGGAGCAACAACTCCTACCTGCCACGGAGGAGACGGAGCACATCTTGTCTTTCTTCCCCCCTATGCAGCCCCTGAGTAATGATAAGACCTACTACTACCTTCCTCTGGGTGAAAACAAACCCTGCGTCCATCTCAAGTTTACTACGGAAGAGCACCGACGACGGCTGTATAACCAGAATATCCTGCTCAAGATTGCCGAGAAACTGGTCAGTATCGTCTCAATTTTATCAGCACTCAAAAGACAGCCTGGTGCTGACTGCTGACTGACGAACCGCCGAAGTGACTGATTATATATGGACAAGATAATGCAAAGCAAAGTTGACGCAACAGGACATTTGCTGTGATATTTGCAAACTTGAATAGGCTCAACTTTTGCAAATTGACAGCGTGAACATTGTACGTTTGCTTTCACACTTGGTATGAACTAGCTGTCAGGGAAAAAAACTAGGTTGACACCAATTGCAGTTTCGGATGGATTAAAGATTTTTATTTTGTTGACCGATCTTACTTTATAAAATATTGTACTTTTCAAGTTTTTAATTGTAACCTTTAGAATAATTTTGTTCGGCGCAATTAAAGTCTGGAGCGATAGTCAGAAATGTAATTTACACGACTCTGCATTTCAGTTTTTTTCTGTGATATCTTTGTTGTGATTGTTCACTTTGTTGTGATTGTTCACTTTATTTCATCTCCAGGACGATGTCTTGGTGGAGATTTTGGAGAAGATCGCCAAAGAGAAAGGAAATCCAGGAAAAATGCTGAAAGAGGCTCTGCGAGATTTCAACTATGGATTAGGGTGAGAAACATCACCCTACAAATGTCAGATATACAAGAACATTTTGGTATTCCCTTAAACAAAATTCCAACTGTGAAATGTAAAATTGTTGGCAATCAAATGTTGAACTTACTAGCGATCAAATGTGGAACTTACTACCGCTTTATAATTGAATGTAATTGAATGATTTGACTCTTTGACAAATCTTGGCATTTATGCTTAAAAACCACAAGTGCAATTCTTTCTATTACTTGTTTTTAATCGTAGGGATACACAGAACTCAACATTTAAAAAAATATTGTTTACATTATTTTCTTCTTTTTATTTAATGTTAGGAATTATGCAAAAGTGACTAAAGGGGCAGGCACGGCCGGGAAGACTAAACTGGACAAAGAAAGACACAAATGGATCCTGAGAGAAATGGTACGTAAACTATCCTCTTAATATCTCATTTCAGTGGTTGTATGCGGAGGCCAATAGAAAGACTTGGAACGTGCAACGTCCATGTATGGACTATGCACGTACGCACAACACTTGACAGTTGCTAACTCTCGAAAAAGATGCAAAAAAAGCTATAAAGACAGGGTGCCGTGTGTCTGGGGGATCCTCCTTGGCCCGCCTCCCACGGGATTCTCCTGGAAAACTGCCTAGAATCAGTCTATCGTTATACTTCTATACAATTTTTCTTTCATTCTTTTGAAATGTTCTCATTCTTTTCTGTGTGATAATTGTTCCTTCTGACTCCAAGTCGGTGATGTTAAAATAATCCCAACGCGAACTGGTTAACAATCCTTCACATCTTTTGCAGTTTCAATTTCAAAAATATTTTTTTTTTTTTTATATTCACAGTAATCTCAAGTAGATTGTAGTTACACCCATTTGTTAACCATGACGTAATTTACTCCCAGACCACACTTAGCACACACGTACAGGAGTTACTAGCAACGTTGAGTCAGGCATCCGACGCCCTCACACGGCAGAAAGCAACACCTAGCTCCTCCCCTCGAAAGGGCAAGGGCGGGGCCTCAGAGGTACAGAGTGGGGGAGGGACTTTCACATTATTGTGTCCATTCATTGTTTGTTTGTTTGTTTAGCACTATGAATCTAGGCATTGGTAAGAAAAGTAATGCCCATTGTACCAAGAATGAACCAACAAAACAAACGAACAACAAAACTGTGCCATTTATTGATCGGGTCGTCTAAGAATAAAGCAAATTTATCCAATATTCAAAATTAGTTCATTCCTAGAACTGTTTAAATAACTGTTGAAATCACTAAGAACGGTTAAAATCACTAAGAACGGTTAAAATCACTGAGAACGGTTAAAATCACTAAGAACGGTTAAAATCACTGTGAAATCACTATAAAAACTGTACGAATCACTAAGAACTGTTTGAATTCAAGTTTTATACTTTACTTCAATGACATGTATGTAAGAACATGCTTTTAAATCAAAACATCAATATTGTTGTATCCCATCGTCTGTCGTGATGTTTGAAGTTTCGTGTATTAACAACTTTAAGATGTGGACATTTTTGTGGCGTGGTTATTTGGATAGTCTTCCAACACATTTTTTTTCCCCACAGATTTGCGTTCTTGTTTACAGATTTACGTATTTGTTTACAGATGCTGTTGTCATTAGCATTTGTTTTGTTTTGTTTTTGCATGATTGACATTTGCTAATATCGTCCCGCCTCTGACACCAAGCTTAAGCTCCCCTCTATAAAGCTTGAGCATTTAATGCAGCTACGCTTCCCGTGTTTCTAACCTAATGTATTACTATGAACTGATACGAACTGCATATCTTTGCGTGCAAAAAATATTAAACCAAAATATTACTATCTGAGATATTTGCAAAAATGTTCCTTAGCAAACTTTTAAAGAAGTATTTTTAAATAGTGTGAGTGAGTGCATCACAAATTGAAGAAAAGCAATCTTAGGTTTACCAGTTCTTTGAATTTTGAAATATTTGAGTTTTTACAGAAACTGCATGGCCATAACTTTCACAGGTTGAAACTTGCATCAATTGAGTATATTATCTAACGTATCTTACCCTTGATTTGTTAATGCTGCGTTGCTGTTTGCGTGTTGATAAAGCCATCCCACAGGGGGCGACGCAGACGTATTCAGTTTCGTAACAGAAAAATGTCTCGAGCTGGCTTAAAACAACTGGAGGTACGGTAAATGACAAGAAGTTGTACAGGTTATTGTTGTCATCACTGAACATTGCCCGTTCACATGCACATATGCATTTACCTAAGCACACCATCTGATCAACTAGCTCACAAGGAACATTCAAAATCTTGCAAAGAATGAATTTGAAGTCCCCAAACTCCTGGTAATCTTCAAGCATCACCAACTATCTCACTACTTTCATGGGAGCATGCCTAGAGGTCAGGGTTCGTGACTTTTGATCTGAGGGTCAGGGGTTCCAATCCAGCTGCTTCAAATACTTTGACCCATCTGCTTCCCTTTTTAACCTGCTTGCTTCCCTTTTTAACCGGCTCGCTAGGATTTGAAAACGGTGGTGGCATTAGCTGAAGAACGGGAAACGACATCCCTGGCTGAGACGTGTTTTAATACACTCATCACATGGGCATCACAGGGCTGTAATAGTTGCTGTCACATGACTATCACCTGATTATCACCTGATTGTCACGTGACTAAAATGTTAACTTCATGATCGTCATGCTTATAGAAAGACACGGGTAGCACATTGGAGCATTGTTTGTTGCGGTTAAAAGTGTTGCTATAGTTTTTTACAGTGTATTGGTTTAAATGTTGTGTATTTATCAAAATGTTTAACAGTAATTGACAGGTTTACGAGCAGATACGTAAATGTGTAATGCAATATTTTCTAATGGCAGGTAAGTATGTTATTTTGATTGAGGCAAGTAAAATTATATGTCCCAACTGAAATTGTGAAACTATTCTAAAGGAACTTTTTTTCTACATCACTAGAAATGTATGTTACAATGCCACAAACGCATCGATTGTTTGGTTGTGCTGAAAACTCTTCATGACCAAAACTGACAGTAAACATGGCATTCCAACTGGAAAGAATTTAAAAAATAACGATTGAAAACAAATAGGAAATACTCAGTTTCAAAGTTGACATTTAGGCAAACCCTGGATTACTCTGGAAATACTTAGTTTTTAGTATTATACTAATATAATTGACTACAACAAAGAAATTAGCCTGAGCAGGGTTCAAACCTGCTACCTTCGGATTGCCATTCTAGTGCTCTACTAACTGTAGGAATTGTGTCATCGTAGCCGTTTGTTTATGATTGTATTTTGTCCGGACTTTTGTCTCTCTGATAGGAGGAGATAACGAAGCAAGCCAAGCGACTCAACGTCATGCCAAGGAAGGAGTTGAGTCCCAGAGCCTTGAAGGAGAAAGTCAAGGCAGCTAAGATGTTCCTACATCGCATCAAATTCCTTGCAGATGAGGTCAGCAAATTCCCCCGAGATTTTCTTGAATGACTGCCTCATTGTCCCTCGTGAAGTTGATCTCTTAGCCCCCAACAATTGAATACGTCAACCTCTGACCATATAAATACAGGATTAGCTCTATTATAGACTTCATTTGCCTAGTTTTTGTGTCGCCTAAATAAAGTTTTGGGAGACGCTTCCTAAAGATGGTTGTCCCAAAGTTGCATGTTAAATTTAAACAAAAATGTATAACTTCTACATGCTTTGATGGATTTTGATGAAATTTTGTCTGTAGCGACCCTTGAGTGGAAAGACACAATTTGTCATCGTATTACTGAGGTCAACAGTTATCTAGTGTCATTAGAGGTCATTAAAATAACACCCAAACAACTAGAGATAGACCGCGGGAAAAGGCAACGCACGCCATCCGCGGATCACTAATTAATTGTTATTTGATTGCTTTCTAGCCTCAGCATAGCATTCCTGATGTGGTCATCTGGATGATCAGTAACGGTAAGCGCATTGCTTACACCCGCGTGCCAGCTCGTAGATTGCTGTATTCAGCGCTGGAGGAAGAGAGAGGCGAACAGTGTGGAGTAATGCAGACATTGTTCCTAAAGGTAAGATGTAGACCAACTCCTGCAGGTCATCTATCGAGAATTTGTGACCGTCCACCACAAACGGGGCTGTAAAGTTGATTTTGCAGGAGGGACCAACTTGAATCTGTTAGTTCTGAGAAATTCAGATTTGTCATCCTTCCAAAAAGTTGTGAAAACCACGTGGAAAAGACATGAATCTGAAACTGTTAGAATTTTGTAAGGACAAATTGCATTACAATCTGTTGATTGTTCTTTGACTACAGCTTCCAGGTAAGAAGGGCGTTCAGGGAGTGAGTGGATGGACAATACAGGCCAAGCTAGACGTCTATATGTGGTTTGGTTTGGTCAAACACAAGAAAGAGATGTTGAAAGGACTACCTGCTGGATACCAGGCCACCAAGGATCTTAAGCAAGCAATCAGGATAGCTGGTATCCCGCCTCCGTTTATCACCTACAAAGGTTAGCAATTGCTGTCATTTTATGAGAAGGGTTACTTTTGCCATGTCATTTTTGTGGAGTTGTTTATGTCGTGTCATATTTGCCTTGTCTTTTTTGCCGTGTCTTTTTTGCCGTGCCAACAAAATATTTGTCTTCTCAAGTCGTTTGTAGATAATGTTCATTTTGTTAAGGATCTTAAGCCAAAGCGACATATTCCAGATGAAAGACTTCTTTAAAACTTCTCAATTTTTGTTTCATTCTTCTCTTCAGACAAGACCCAATTTATGTTGCGATGTCACATCTACCAAGCTCGTAGCCTGATTGGCTCTGATTCCTCCGGTCTCTCGGACCCTTTCGCTAGGGTAATCTTTGGTAGCGAGAGCCGATCCACCAGGGTGAGTCTGGAATCAAATTTTTGATCTCAGTTGTAATTAGCTGTAGGACTTTGTAATACTATAATGAGCCAACATTTTTGCTTGAATGTCACAGTTTGTGTTTCTTAAAGACTCAAAGAGAAACTTGGTTTGTTTGTTTTTAAGTGGGGGTCGGGGGTGGTTGAGGAGAGGTGTGTGTTGTGTTGTGGCCTCGTGGTCTGAATCATTGAGTTCATGATCTGCGGGTCCGGCCTAGGACTATGGTGCGTGTGCCCTTGGGCAAGGCACTTTTTTACTCATTGCTTCTCTCCACCCAGGACTAAATGGGTTACCTGTGAGGGCAGAGATGGTTATTGTGGTTGATTTAGCTGCTTTGTGCCAAAATAGCAGCATAGAGCTGTATACTCCCCAGGGAGCTAATAATGATATGTTATTTGGAATGTTTGAATGGCCCAGTGAGCAGGGGTAATAGTGATGTAGCGTCTTGACTACCTGTCTGTTGGATACACGCACTTAATACTTGTACATTATTGTATTATTTATGTTCTTAGGTGATTGAAGAAACACTGAGTCCAACTTGGAACGAAGTCCTGATCTTTGACCAGGTCACCATCTACGGCAAACACAAAGACTTGAAAAAGAATCCACCATTCATCTGTGTAGAGATCTTTGACATTGACATTGGGGTAAGCAATTCATCTGTGTAGAGATCTTTGACATTGACATTGGGGTAAGCTTACTTCCTACACACTTGTTGCTTAAGCCATTGCAGTCAGCTGATGGTATAGCCGCAGTATAAGGCCAATGGGTTGGTTGGACGAGACATATCTACTTCAGACTTGGTATGTGTTGGTAGATCAAGGTCTTATGGTTAGTACAATGGAAATAGTTAGACCACTATAAAATGAGGACTTAATTGACATCAAACTTGGTAAGTTGGTTGGTCTTGGTGTCCTCTACAAGCAAACTGATTTAGGACCCAACAGATAAGTCTTATGGTTATTACAATTGAAAGAGTTGGACCACCATAAATTGAGAAGGACTTGGTATATCAACTTCAAACTTAGTATGTGTGTTGGTTCTGTCCTGATTTTATCGATTTTTTTTTTGTCAGGTAGAAATGTTACCTTGTTTGGACTGACAATGAAATATGTTTGGATTCCTAATTAAAAACACCTATATTACATACCAGTGTTTTCTTTAGATCTTGAAATCTTTTGACAGTTAATCTTTAATTTTGTTACTTTCATCAATGACGTTTTTCCTCGGTTATCCGATAGCTGAACCCAATGAAGAAGGTGAGATCCCGACAGATGTTTTTAGTTCATAAGCTGGTACCAGCTTCATCCAGTAGGAACTGTATTAAACCAGTTACGACTGGTTTTATGATTATTTCACTTTCAGCAGGGAATGGATTGAACCGCTACATATGTATCATGGATTATTTCCTGCATGTTTCTCGCAACCTTTCGTCATCTATAGCACCCAATGTTTGCGATATCTTCAAAAAAGAAATCTTTTGCAATATTTGTCTGAAACCAAAATATAAATTTATGGTCTGGATTGCTTTCAGGAAACCTAAAGACAAGTAACAATGTTTCTCAAAAATTTGGGGAAGAATTGTGACTTTTCCCTCCAGCAAAAGTAAATTTAATGCTTAAATTTATCCCTTTTTTACACCTGGGAAATTTCAAAATTGATGCATGGCTTTTGTGTCCCATGGTTTTTGCTTCATGGTCCAACTCCAAAATGGCAAAAATATGCTGAAATTTATAAAATCATTTTTTACTGTTGACCATTTAGGGGCATGAGTTAATTGCCTACAACTGGAATATTTTGCACATCATGATTCCTAAATGGTTTTCACTGCTTTATCCATTTTGTATGAAATAAATGGGCGTGCACAATCATTCCCCTGATACACCGGTATTAAACACAGCATATGAGATGACAACATTTTTGCATTTACAGAATAAGTTGGCACAAAATCTTGCACTATATTTGTGTCTTGCGATTTCCATTGTATTTTTTTGTATTATTGGGATGGTTGACGCAAAAGTCATTTCAGCACATCTGAGATTTTTTAATGATCTCAACATCATGTTGCAAACAAATTGTTGTTTTTCAAACAGACTTGCAATAAATATTTTAAAAATAAGAAATTCAAGTACATATAATAAATCATGTATTTTTGATTGAATAACTTTGCATGTTTTGTTGACTTTTTAATGCCTTTTCCCACGGAATTCAGATGCAGGTAATGATTTTGTTCTATTTTACAACTGTTATTTGTTTTATCTTGTTTCGTTTGTATTAATTGTTTTTAGCAGTTTAGCTATGTGTCAAAGAAGCTTTTAGATCAATTTGTTTCCTTTTTGTACCGATCTGATTGGTTGACTGACCTAATGATTGACTCAATGTCACTTGCGCCTCGGGCAGTGCAATCTTATTGGATGACCCACAAGCCAATAAACTAAGACTGTCCCAAATATACTGTGATAAATCCTTTGGTTTTGTCGTCTTCTTTTTACAGGGAGGTGCAGAGTTCATTGGTCGATCGTTGGTCATACCTTACGTCAAGTGCTTGGATGATCCTTATGCTAAGCCAATGTTTCCACCACTGCTACAGTGGCATAGCATCTACCGTGGCCAAGCACAGGCCGGAGAAATGCTGGCTGCTATTGAAATGATTCAGGTTAGTAATTCGGATACAAAATTGCAATTATTGTGACTCGTATTTCTGGTAATTAACCAAGGAATCCTTGAAAGCGTCTAGGCACTTTAGCTGAAGAACTCTGAAGAAACCTGAAGAGAGAAGACAATAACACACAAGTATAACACAATAACCATTGGACCACAGCACTTCACGAGTAATTCAGACTATGATCGATTTATAGATAACAGGCATTTCCCTTAGCTAAGCCACATTGTCTTTCATTGTTTTTAGTTGACTTCAACCGGTGGAATTCCATCTGATGTCATCAAGATTGAGATTCCCCCCGTCGACCCCAAGAGCAAGGACAAACTGCCGCCTAAGATTGAGCTGCCGGTGGAGATTAGACCTAAGATGTGCAAATACAGGATTGAGGTGGGTCCTTGACCTTCAAAGAAATCATTCCTGGGTTTTCATCACGTATTCCTATCGAGCTGCCAGTGGAGATTAGACCTAAGACTCGGATAAATTTCACCGATCAAGATTTGTTGGTCTTTGTACTACAGGTCATGTTCTGGGGAGTGCGCGAGATGAAACGCCTACAGCTGATGACAGTAGACAAACCTCGTTGTGACATCCAATGCGGTGGACTGGTACTCAACTCGGCTATCATCTACAACGCTGGCAGGAACCCTAACTTCCCAGACAATGTGCGCTTTATGGAAGTGGTGAGTAGGGCTCAGTACGCAATCAAGAGAGGGCGCTTTTGGTACACACCGCGTGTCATTTACGTTGTTGTAGGTCTGGAGACCGGTCTCGATCTCGAAACCCCTTTTTCGGTCTTGTTCTCAGTACCCTGTGGTCTTGGTCTCGGTACCCTGTAGGTCTCTCAATATTTTGTCTTGTCTCGAGTCGAGACCAGCCATATGCAGTGTTTATCGCTCATAATATCAATTACGTTGCGTTTGTTGTCTTCGTTCAGTATCGCTGTTATGTTATCAAATGTTTGTATATTTGATGATTTTCTTTTGTACAAAAATTAAGGATCTACCCGAGAATGAGCACTACTGTCCTCCCCTGACCATCCGCGTGGTCGACTGCCGACAGTTTGGTCGCTTCACCCTGGTAGGGACCCACACTGTCAGTAACCTAGCAAGCTACAAGATGGATCCTAAGAAACTAGAGTCACAGTCGCACACCTTGCCCTCTGCAGGTGAGTTGTGGTTGTAAGAATGTAAGTGGTAGGCACCCACACTGTCAGTAACCTAGCAAGCTACAAGATGGATCTTAAGAAACTAGAGTCACAGTCGCACACCCTGCCTTCTGCACCTAGACAGTTTTCCTTGTGGTTTATTTGAAATGCATTCAGTTAGCTTGGCATTTAGAGCAATTGCTGTACTATAAATGAGCTATTTCAATCAGCTCAATTCATTAGTTTGGCAGTGCTGACACGGTTTACAACAGGCCCGACTGTGCTTTGTCGTGGAACATTAGAACATTTACTTGTCATTTTTCAGTAATTGCTGTGATGGACTTTGGGAAGAAACCTGAACCTTCGATGGGCATTTTGGGATCGTCGTTGCTGCCCCTTAAATTAAATGGAAACGCGCTGGCACTGTTAGGCAACGGGGGTCAGAATGGCAAACCAGGATCTAGACTGCCATCACGAGCACCCTCTAGAGCCCCGTCTAGGGCTCCGTCTAGGGCAGGCTCCAAACCAAGCTCCAAATCTGGGTCGGTCAAGGGAGAAGACATCATCATCAACGTGGAAGCCCCTGTCGGGGGAGATGGTACGCTCCCACAACCTGGCCAGACTGTGATAGATATGCCGGCGGATGGCAGTAAACCGGACCAGTCCAAAACGCTGGAGGGAGGTGAGGAACTGGGACCGGACGGGCAGCCAAAGGTATGAAAAGTCAGTCACGAAAAAACTAAAATTATCCTAAAATCACAAACTTTTTTCTTATACTGCTCTATATGCACTGGTTGGGATTGTTATGTTGTCATCATTAGCACTTGAGCACTTTTGAACATTCCTGGCATAATTTGTAGAGGCATGATATGAACAATTGATTGTTATACCTAGCATTTTATATTTAAACGTTTTATATTGGTGACTGTTTAACACTCACCAATTTTCATCGGCTTCACAAAGAAAGTGTCATATGATAGTTCTGCCACACCTCGTAGTGACGGATCTTCCATTGCGGTTATAAGCACGCGTCACATGCGGTAACTATCTATCGATACGTCACTTGTGGTGTGATCGAATTGAACGAGATGCAAACACTGAACACAGTCACCAATATATAACGTAAGGTAACCAGTTTGATGACTCCGGTGTTTGGGTTTTCTCTTTAAAATTCATTAAAGAGGCACTGCAGTATGTCCTGAAATCCCCCAAATATCATGTTTTTGATTGTTTACTTATCCTATGGTTGAAAGGAAACTAACCTAATGTCTTACTGTTTCTGAGAAAAGAAAAAAACAACACTTGTTTACACTGCACACAATGTGACGGTACGCACACGTTTTTCCTGTCGTTTTTCCTGTTACGATCAACTTCGTTTGAAGCACGTGTGGTTTAAGTTTAAACAAAGTCACACTTACCAACTGGATATCTTTTGAAAGTAGATGTTGTTCAATTTTGGTGTACATGCATGTTAACCAGTTCGCGCCGGGATTATTTTAACATCACCGAGCCGAGGGGCGGGATTATTTTTACCGAAACTCTATCCGAAGCGGGTTCAGGCCGATAGTGCCGGGAAGCACACTCACGCATTTCCGGCCTTGCTCGCTGCTTACGGACATTTCCGGCCTTGCTCGTGGCGTGTTTATGCGTCATCTGTTTTGAATCTGGGGAAAACTCATCCGGCGCGAACTGGTTATTAATAAGCCTTGTCCGAATTACTATTGAATATATGGCTATACGGCTTGAATATACTTACAAGTGGCTGCAGCCGCTACCATAGACTCGTGTGTATTTACAAGTCATAGCCATGTAACTTAGACAAGGCTATTCTGTATCTTGTGGTGTATTTCTCTGTGGCATCAACTGTATGATTTAAATTGTTTCTTTTGCTGGGTACCTGTGGTGTATGGTTTTCGGTCTGCATGTTTTATTCTTACTTCAACTCGCTACATTGAATTCTTCGCACTTCTTGCTAAACAGACGAAATCCTGGGTAAGTACAAAAAATCTAACATTAAATATTAAAAAAAGGGTGTGTGTTTCCTGTAATTAAGAAAAACAAATAAAAAAAAGGAAGAAAAACAATTTAGTTTGGCGGTGCGCGCATTGATAACAATCATATCTTCTGTGCTACGTCTGATTATTAAACTATGCTGATTGGCTAAGTAATAAAATCTGATGATGCGTTAACTGCGATTGTTACCTGCTGGTCAGTAACACATTCTGCCGCGGTGCAGAATTTTTTTTAAATTTTTTATTTAACACCTTTGTGACCGTTTATTTTTTTTTACTTTCTGACCGTTTATTTTTTTAAACTTTCTGACCGTTTTTTTTTAAAACTTTCTGACTGTTTTTTTTTTTTAACCCAACAAGGAAAACTGGCAGGGGTAGGATTTGAACTTGTGTCCTTCGAAAAACCGCATTGCCACTCTACCAACTGAGCTATCTGGTTCATTGTCCAGGGTGCTGTCATTTTAGTCATAAACCAATAATGCCCAGTTTTTCGATACAACCTGGGTAGCGACATTGTAGGGATCACTCGATGAGGATGTGACTTATTAACTTATGATTTAATCGTCAAACAATCTGTCAAAAGGAAACTGACTCGTTAAATTTGAATACATTTTCAAAGTGGATAAAAAAAAACTGACCAGAGCAGGATTTGAACATGCGACCTCGAGGGTGCATAGTCAGAAGTCATGAACTCATAATGCCGGGGCTTGTATGTTCCTTATGGTCACAGCTCCGGCGCAGCTTGTACATTAAAGGAAATTCACTGACTGTTCTGTCTCGTTGCAAAGTTGACCTAAGGTCAGCCAAAGTCTCTGTAAGCGATTGCCCAGATATTGATTGAGTTTTGTGGAATATCTTGCCCTCTAGGCCACCGCTACAGGTGGGCCTGCCGTTGAAGGCATCATAACAGACAAAGCTACAGAGGAACCAGACGAGAGTACCTTGGACTGGTGGTCCAGATACTTCCAATCTAAGCTGGAACTAGAGAAGGTCAGTTGCTGTCTTCAGATAGACGTCCCTAAAACCCTAACCCCCTCCCCCCCCCCCCAACTAACCGTAACCTGATGAGAGTACCTTGGACTGGTGGTCCAGATACTTCCAATCTAAGCTGGAACTAGAGAAGGTCAGTTGCTGTCTTCAGATAGACGTCCCTAAAACCCTAACCCCCTCCCCCCCCCCCCCCAACTAACCGTAACCTGATGAGAGTACCTTGGACTGGTGGTCCAGATACTTCCAATCTAAGCTGGAACTAGAGAAGGTCAGTTGCTGTCTTCAGATAGACGTCCCTAAAACCCTAACCCCCCCCCCCCAACTAACCGTAACCTGATGAGAGTACCATGGACTGGTGGTCCAGATACTTCCAATCTAAGCTGGAACTAGAGAAGGTCAGTTGCTGTCTTCAGATAGACGTCCCTAAAACCCTAACCCCCTCCCCCCCCCCCCCCCCAACTAACCGTAACCTGATGAGAGTACCTTGGACTGGTGGTCCAGATACTTCCAATCTAAGCTGGAACTGGAGAAGGTCAGTTGCTGTCTTTAATCTGTAACCTAATGGGGTACCTTGGACTCGTGGGTCCAGTTCAGATAGTTCCAGCTTAATTAAAATCTAGACGTTCTGGGAGGATAAGTTAACAAATTAATTTGAGCTCCCGCAATGACATGACATAACTTGCAAGCTTTTTTGTTTGGTTTAGGAGCTGAATGAGTTGGAGGCTCGTAACCAAGGAGCCGTAGAAACCAACCCAGATATGGAGGAGGAGGTAGAACAACAAAGACCAGAACAGATGATCGAACACGCAGAACCAGGTTTGGAAATTAGAAGAAACTTGGGCAGTACCCGTTGCTTGTCCTCGCGTTTGCCGGTCTAGGCCTTCTAGTATTTATGTTTATCTGCAGCTTTATTGAGAACCGCTCATCCAAACAACTTCAAACTTGTAACCTTCTTGGGTCCTGAGCAATACACCTGCCAATTGTCAACAGCTCTTGAGATAACCGAATTACTGATTCCGGGAATTATAGTAAGATTAGAAGCATTCCCTGACCGTGCCCCAAGTAATAATGAGCTTTAATGTTGAATTAATACTTTTCTTGTGCAGAGGTTCCGGCCGCAGGAGACCAGAAGAAAAAAGACAAGGATAAGAAGAAGGAAAAGCCCAAGGAGGAGAAGACTGGACCCAGCAAGATGAGCAAACTGAAAGGAGGACTGAACAAACTCCGTAAGAAAGATGACGATGAAGAAAGTCTCATGGCCAACATGTTTGACGTGAGTATCAATTAGCCTTCAATTTGGGAATCACTTTCGTCTTCAGTCTGAAAGGTTTTCCCGTGTTCTTTCTGCATCTATATTTTGTCAGCTTGATCCTACTTTTCCATTTTATTTTTGAAATTCGTGGTATTTCCTACTTTTTTTGTCCTACATCTCAAACAAATTAATTGTCGTTGAATATTTTGTGTAGCAATTGCATTACATGTAAAATTTTGATTTGAGCATTGCGCAAAAATTCACATGCGAAAAGACTGCTTTCTGTGCTTAGCTTATAAACTAATTGCTTTTGACTGCAGTGGTAAAAGGGATTATTTATTCTTGTTGGCGAATCATTTTAATTAATATTCATTCGATCATGCTATTTAGAAATGTAGTTCATGTAAACCTTTTTGAACATTTTATATTTTCTATTATTTTTTGTTATCCTACAATTCAACTAACAAGTGCCTGCTTTTATTACGTTTTGGTTTTAACTATTAGTTTTGTTCATGTTTCTGTAGCTGTTTATTTTTGCTTTGTTTATAAGCTTCTCATTTTAATTTTGCTCGCATGCATTTCTTTTTCCTCATTTTTTTCTATAATCATTTGCCATACTAAATCCAGGAGGAGGACAAGGTAAGAGTTTGACAATATCAGCAGCAAGCTGTGTATGCTTTTAGTTAGCTTTGCTACCCACTGGAATGAGAATGCTGGCATTGT
This sequence comes from Crossaster papposus, assembly GCA_037893245.1. Lineage (NCBI taxonomy): Eukaryota > Metazoa > Echinodermata > Asteroidea > Velatida > Solasteridae > Crossaster > Crossaster papposus. The sequence goes on from JBAIAA010000193.1 coordinate 2,007,375, forward strand.
GTAATCATGTAATGTGCTGTTTTGTTATAGTATAGACCATATCAACATTATTGGCTAGGGCTTGAAATTACACACGAGTCTATGGGATGTGGCTGCAGCCGTTAGCATAGACTTAATTAGGCCATGCATAGCCAAGTAATTAATACCCAGCTATGTTGTTGCCATTATGCACCGTATATGCCCAGCGGTTTGTCTTTTCACATAAATTACCCCAACATATTGTTTTTTGCAATACAGATTAAGACACGCCCACTCGTAGCTGTCTTATATGCACATTTTTGTTTCAAAATTTATTCACTGTGTAATACATTAGTTGTAGCAATTATTTATAAAAAAATATTTGAAGGTTTAATTTTTTTTAATTTTTTTTCTGAAGTTGAAAGAATTATATGAATTCTGCATGATAATTAATAACTTCAAATGTTTGTTTTTTAACAAAGCCTCGATATAAAGTTAAACAAAGTAAACTGAAATAAATTAATTCAAGCAGAACCTTTTTTAAAGGCATATTTTTTGAGTCGGACGTATTGCATACATTATAACGAGCACAAATCGTTAACAGATGTACACTTTATCAGGATTAGGATGAAAATTTGATATTTTTGTTTTAAGTGCAGTTTCAGTTTCGCTGTAAAAAAAAATGATTTCATTAGCATTAATAAGCATTTGCTAGTCTTCATATAAGCATTTGCACCGTCATGCTTTGAGTGCTTTGCAAGCATTTTAAACATGGTCCAATGCGTAGTTTGAAATGCACAATTGTCACTCTGCACTATCCGTTGGGTTTGTGCTTCTCAAATTCGTGACCGTGAAAATCCTGATTCCTTGATCAACATAATCCATTACAATCCTTCCTGTGGATGTATATTCACAGTTATCATGCACAACATGATGTAACAAAAAGTGGTACCGAGTCAAGAATTTAAATTAGTTTAATCAAATGATTTGTTAGAATTTAATGCTGCAATATCAACTAATAATTTTTTTGTTCTTCAGTTCAAAACATGGTACAATTGTTGCCTACACTCAATTTAAGGGCTACGAAAAAAACAAACCCACCCACACAAGAAATATTTGTCGACTTTTAGGGTCTTTCTCTTAGAATTTTCTATTTGAAAAGCTTTTGTGGCTAATACACGGTCTGGCTTGCTTTTAGAATGAATAGCTTAGAAATGTGAGGCTACAGTACGTACCATGAGCGTAAATGGTCACGTTGCTGGTGTATGAATAGAGGTGGAGTATAGGGTCTATGGAAAACAAGTGCCTGAGCCTACGGAAAAACTAGTGACTGGGCCTAAGGGAAACTATAGTGCCTCGGCCTACAGGATAACTAGTGCCTCGGCTTACGGAGGCCTACGGAAAACTATAATGTGTAGGCCTATGGGAAACTGGTGCCTATATAGGCCTACGGAAAACTATAGTGCCTTACGGAAAACTGTCCTATGGAACACCCAATTTTGCCCTTTTTGCACCTTTTACCTCAAGGAGACACACCACCGACATGAATCACCTGTTTGCCTCTGCACACACACACAGGGTGATTATAGTCACTGCACACGATACAACTGCACGCACACCAAGTAGAATACCAAGAGCTCGTTCAGTTGGGGGAAGGGGAGGTGGCAACTAGGGTGGTGGTAGGGGGGGGGGGGGGGAGATTATCAGAGATCAACTTTTTGTTCATTTTCCTTTTCATGTTTGTTTCGTTACAGGATTCCATCGACTGTGTGACGTTTCAGGTAGGAAAGAAATTTATTGGAATTATAATTAATGATCAAATAATTTTTTTTAATGGTGATAATTTTAAAATTGACCTACAATCAAAATGTGGTGTTTTTTTCTGATCATCCGTGCCTATAGATCTTTCTGACAGAACTAGAGAACGTGCCTGACTTCCATGGCTTCAAGGAATGGCTACACACCTTTGACCTTTTCCGTGGCAAGAACACAGGAGACGATGATGGGGATAGCAGATTGGTGGGCAAGTTTAAGGTAACGGCTATGGCTATGCTGGGCAAGTTTAAGGTAACGGATACGGTTATGGCTATGAGCAAGTTAAATCTAGGACCAATGGTTGACTATTGGTTAGTTTGTGACGGTACAGTGTATGCGCTCCGAAGTTGAAGTGTAGAGAATCACTCTAGTTGATCTATTGTCATGTCAATTGTCATTGCTAGGGAGCCTTGAAGCTCTACAAGTGGCCTTTGCCTAGTGAGTGGGATGGCATCATAGTCTGGATTCAGTGACAGTAATTCTATTTGTCCATTTTGCTAGGGAGCCTTGAAGCTCTACAAGTGGCCCCTGCCTAGTGAGTGGGATGGCATCATAGTCTGGATTCAGTGACAGTAATTCTATTTGTCCATTTTACTAGGGAGCCTTGAAGCTCTACAAGTGGCCTTTGCCTAGTGAGTGGGATGACATCATAGTCTGGATTCAGTGACAGTAATTCTATTTGTCCATTTTGCTAGGGAGCCTTGAAGCTCTACAAGTGGCCTTTGCCTAGTGAGTGGGATGGCATCATAGTCTGGATTCAGTGACAGTAATTCTATTTGTCCATTTTGCTAGGGAGCCTTGAAGCTCTACAAGTGGCCTTTGCCTAGTGAGTGGGATGACATCATAGTCTGGATTCAGTGACAGTAATTCTATTTGTCCATTTTGCTAGGGAGCCTTGAAGCTCTACAAGTGGCCCCTGCCTAGTGAGTGGGATGGCATCATAGTCTGGATTCAGTGACAGTAATTCTATTTGTCCATTTTACTAGGGAGCCTTGAAGCTCTACAAGTGGCCCCTGCCTAGTGAGTGGGATGGCATCATAGTCTGGATTCAGTGACAGTAATTCTATTTGTCCATTTTGCTAGGGAGCCTTGAAGCTCTACAAGTGGCCTTTGCCTAGTGAGTGGGATGGCATCATAGTCTGGATTCAGTGACAGTAATTCTATTTGTCCATTTTACTAGGGAGCCTTGAAGCTCTACAAGTGGCCCCTGCCTAGTGAGTGGGATGACATCATAGTCTGGATTCAGTGACAGTAATTCTATTTGTCCATTTTACTAGGGAGCCTTGAAGCTCTACAAGTGGCCTTTGCCTAGTGAGTGGGATGACATCATAGTCTGGATTCAGTGACAGTAATTCTATTTGTCCATTTTACTAGGGAGCCTTGAAGCTCTACAAGTGGCCTTTGCCTAGTGAGTGGGATGGCATCATAGTCTGGATTCAGTGACAGTAATTCTATTTGTCCATTTTACTAGGGAGCCTTGAAGCTCTACAAGTGGCCCCTGCCTAGTGAGTGGGATGACATCATAGTCTGGATTCAGTGACAGTAATTCTATTTGTCCATTTTGCTAGGGAGCCTTGAAGCTCTACAAGTGGCCCCTGCCTAGTGAGTGGGATGGCATCATAGTCTGGATTCAGTGACAGTAATTCTATTTGTCCATTTTGCTAGGGAGCCTTGAAGCTCTACAAGTGGCCCCTGCCTAGTGAGTGGGATGGCATCATAGTCTGGATTCAGTGACAGTAATTCTATTTGTCCATTTTACTAGGGAGCCTTGAAGCTCTACAAGTGGCCTTTGCCTAGTGAGTGGGATGACATCATAGTCTGGATTCAGTGACAGTAATTCTATTTGTCCATTTTACTAGGGAGCCTTGAAGCTCTACAAGTGGCCTTTGCCTAGTGAGTGGGATGGCATCATAGTCTGGATTCAGTGACAGTAATTCTATTTGTCCATTTTACTAGGGAGCCTTGAAGCTCTACAAGTGGCCTTTGCCTAGTGAGTGGGATGGCATCATAGTCTGGATTCAGTGACAGTAATTCTATTTGTCCATTTTACTAGGGAGCCTTGAAGCTCTACAAGTGGCCCCTGCCTAGTGAGTGGGATGACATCATAGTCTGGATTCAGTGACAGTAATTCTATTTGTCCATTTTGCTAGGGAGCCTTGAAGCTCTACAAGTGGCCCCTGCCTAGTGAGTGGGATGGCATCATAGTCTGGATTCAGTGACAGTAATTCTATTTGTCCATTTTGCTAGGGAGCCTTGAAGCTCTACAAGTGGCCCCTGCCTAGTGAGTGGGATGACATCATAGTCTGGATTCAGTGACAGTAATTCTATTTGTCCATTTTGCTAGGGAGCCTTGAAGCTCTACAAGTGGCCCCTGCCTAGTGAGTGGGATGGCATCATAGTCTGGATTCAGTGACAGTAATTATATTTGTCCATTTTACTAGGGAGCCTTGAAGCTCTACAAGTGGCCTTTGCCTAGTGAGTGGGATGGCATCATAGTCTGGATTCAGTGACAGTAATTCTATTTGTCCATTTTGCTAGGGAGCCTTGAAGCTCTACAAGTGGCCTTTGCCTAGTGAGTGGGATGGCATCATAGTCTGGATTCAGTGACAGTAATTCTATTTGTCCATTTTGCTAGGGAGCCTTGAAGCTCTACAAGTGGCCTTTGCCTAGTGAGTGGGATGGCATCATAGTCTGGATTCAGTGACAGTAATTCTATTTGTCCATTTTACTAGGGAGCCTTGAAGCTCTACAAGTGGCCTTTGCCTAGTGAGTGGGATGACATCGGAGTTCGGATTGACAGTAATACAGGATTCTTCCAGGGTTTACCCAGCAGTGAACCCAAGGGAGTTATGTTACGAGTGTATGTCATCAAAGCAATGGATCTTCACCCAACTGATGTCAACGGAAAGGTAGATGATGAACATCATAAGATTTGCCAAATTTGGCCAGAACAACTTCTGTTTGCTACCATTGAATATTCAGTATTCAAATTGAGTCCTGTTCTCACCAATGGGGTATGTCGCTTCAAGAAGACAAATTTGAGTAAAATACTTAGTGGTATGAGAGAGTCTTTTCTTTCCATTGGTTTTTTGTTTGTGTTCATTAGGCGGATCCCTACGTCGTTGCTCAGATTGGCAAACACAAAATGAATGACAAGGAACACTACATCTCAAAGAACCTGAACCCAGTCTTTGGCAAGTAAGTGCAGAACTTGATTGTAGAAACGATGTCACAGCTTAACCCACATTTTCAATGGGCACTGCACTTCGGTCTGCCATGTTACGGGAGACACTGCACTAGTTTATCTTCAATTAACTGTGACCATGTTCTTCAGGTGTGCAGAGTTTGAAGTGACATTCCCCCTGGAGTCTAAGCTGACTGTGCAAGTCTACGACTGGGACCTGATCGGCTCGGATGACCTGATCGGCGAGACGGTTATCGATTTAGAAAATCGCTACCACAGCAGACATCGCCCAGTATGTGGCATCAGTAAAGAATTTGCCATGTAAGCGTTTGATTCGATGAGAAACAAAAACCAAATAATGTGCTGTAGGATTTGAGGGATTGATAAGGAAACAAAGATGTAATACAAGAAAATGTTATAAATAAACATTCTATGAACGCCGTGAACAAATAGTTTATCGTCTGAGCTTATAAAACAAAAAGAGGAGCTAGGCGTCTTTATTCCTTAGGAAGCTGAAGAAAAAATGTAATACACTAATAAGAACAAGAGGAACAAATATTGCTCATCCAGATTTTCGGAGAAAAGACAGATTTTTCGGGAATAAGCAGATTTTTTCAAAAATTAATTTTTCTGTTTTTATTCGCTGAATAAAACACATTTTAATAAGTTGTAGATGTATACGATTCAAGTAGGAACATAGGAGGGAACGGAGAAACTGGTGTATTTTATAAACTTGGTTTAATGCAACGCAGTGCAACACAATGCAATGTACAACGCAATACAATGTGTTCAACCCTAACAGCTATGGCTACAACAACTGGCGTGACCCTGAGAAGCCGACCCAAGTCCTGGCTAAGCTGTGTCGTGATCTTAAACTAGATGGGCCTCACTACAGCAAGGGAAGAGTAGTGGTTGCCCAGCAGGAATTTACCACCACTGAATGCTTCATTGAAGATGAGAGCGGTAAGAAAACACCTCTCTCATTTCCTGACTTTAGTAGTTGTTGTCGTAGCACTTGTGATGGGGTCACAGCGTCATAAATCTTGTTGATTCACAATACTTGGGAAAAACAATTATTCCAGTATTGACGGTGACGGACTTGTGACGGACTTGTGACGGACTTGTGACGGACTTGTGCCGTACTTGTGCCGGACGCGCGGCGGACGCGCGCGCAGCGAACGCGCGCGCAGCGAACTCGCGCCCAGCGAACTCGCGCCCAGCGAACTCGCGCCCAGCGAACTTGTGACAAACATATTTAACAATTTTAGGCAAATTGTGTTCCGTCACAGATACCTCCACTTTGATTACAAAAATTAGGAGAGATTACATTTTCCTTTGTCATTTTATTTATCTGGAGGCTTTCCTAAAAAATGAAAATTTTAAATTTAAAATGAAATTTTTGTATTCCTGTACAATCAGCTTCTTGACCTTATAATTAATACTTTTGTTAATGTATCGTGCTTATTGCTGCTCGTAATCTCAGATAGTAAAGGTAAGACACTGATTGTCATTTGTCCATCTCTGTGAATTCAATCTCTGCTCTTAGATTGTCAATTCATCAGCTGAGCTTTTGGTCTCTAGTTTATTTACTCTTTGTGGTATCCGCCTTTCTAGATGCGCAACAATTCCAGCAAATTAGAAGAAAATCTGTGAGATTGATGTGATCTGATTGATTGATGTGAGAAAGTGTTTAATTTGACATTGAACGACCCTTTTAAAAAAAAATTATAGCGAGTATGAAATTAGTGTTAACAATTACAATAATCTGTTAGGATCTTTGGGATCAAATGTTCAACAGAACTAAACGATTCTGAAATCAATCAATAAAATCAATTTCTAATCAACTTGTGCATGGTATTTAAATGAATGTACATGTGCTGCCGTCTCTAAGGCATTGTAGAAGCTTTGGTTTGTGTTCTGTCTCTTGCAAATATACATCTGTGTTGTTTAAAGCATGACTGTTTAGTGATGAATCTTAGTAGGATGTTGGTGAAAATTACCTTATTTCTATTTCTTAGCTCTCTTGACAAGATGTACAACAAATGTATGCTCGTATGCCTCTCATTCAACGGTTAAGCATTCACTCGAGCTCTGCCCATCCTTTGAAACTCAAATTTCAAAGAAATCCATTCACAGATTGATCATATATTGCTTTACATTTGGGTATTCCAGTGTGCACTGCAACTTGATTCATTTATTTTTCACTGTGCAAAATTATATTGTTGATGTTTTTTCTGTGATCGGGTTTCGAAGGTTTTTATTAGTTTTATTAGCTAGTTTTGTAAACTTGTTTGTCTTGTGATTTGATTGTCTTTAGTATTTGATTTCTTTTAATTGTACAGTTGTTATTGTCATATGTGCCTTACGTTCTGTTTATTGTTTAGGTGTGAAGAAACCTACCGATGAACACGCTGCCTTAGAAGCCTTAAAGCACTTTGAGAAAGTGGAGAAGGTTGGATGTCGGTTAGTACCGGAACACATCGAGACCAGATCACTCTATCACCCAGACAAACCAGGGATTGAACAGGTACATCCACAGGGTGACAGACACTGTCATAGACACGGTGGGGATTGTACATGAGAACATTGAGGTTGCATACAATTGTGCATTGCTCACATGTATCAGACGTTAGTTGCAGAGTGGGTTACGTTAGATAAAGTTGATACTCGGGCTATTATAGCAGCTCATTATTATTGTCATTTGCCACCAGGGACGTTTGGAGATGTGGGTAGATATGTTTCCCATGGACATGCCTCTGCCAGGAGCCGTGGTCGACATCTCTCCTCGCAAACCTAAAAAGTACGAGCTGAGAGTCATCATCTGGAACACCGATGATGTCGTCTTGGAAGATGACGCCTTCTTCACAGGAGAGAAAAGCAGCGACATCTTTGTCAAAGGGTAAGATGTTCTTCGTTTATAATTATGCAGTTGAATCTATTGCATGTCTTTACAAGTCATTGGCAGGTAGTACAGTCCCAGTTCAGATCACAAGCTTGCAGGGGAATTGTGACAGAGGCACTTCTTAAAATGTCTTGTTATCACACAAGAAGGGCTTGGGTGCAGGAATACTGCAACTGTAGTTCCTAGAGCTTAGTTTAGGATGGAGCGCAAGTGTTACACACTGTCATATGTAAATCTCATAATGAAGGGCTTTGGGTGCAGGAGAACTGCAACTGTTCTTCCAAGAGCTTAGTTTAGGATGGAGCGCAAGTGTTGTGAGTGCAGATTATGCCAAATAAGGCTTCTGGATTGGACGTGGATTAATATTAAGGAAAACTTTATCTGAAAGCTCACTAAAGTCCTACCTTGTCAGTACAGAATATGTCGGATGAGGCTTATGGATTGAGCGTTGTCCTTTATTCTGATTATATCCTTCAGTCCTATTCCTATTTGTGTCCATTATCTACCCCACTGTTGTACTGTTTTACCTGGGTCTGCTTGAGAGCCTCTCATATGCACTGAATATTATATTGCCCAATAGACCTGTGACGTCACGCTTTGTGAGTGAGCTTTGTGACCTAAAAGTGGGTCTGTCCCTACTTTGTCTGGCTTCCTGACTTTAATCCCATAGGAAAGTGCATATGTAAACAAAGCCGTGACTTCATTAGGTATTATAGGTCTATTTGTCCTCAGATGTTTTAAATCAAGCAATGTAACACGACTTTATACAATGTATAACATTAACAAATGAATTACATCTTTCAGTTGGCTGGTTGGCAATCAAACTGACTGCCAATCCACCGACGTCCATTACCGCTCGCTGACCGGCGAGGGTAACTTCAATTGGAGGTTCCTCTTTCCATTCGAGTATCTCTCAGCCGAGGAGAAGATGGTGATTAGGAAGAAGGAATCCACTTTCTCTCTGGATGAGACAGAGTATAAAGTCCCTCCAAGGCTCAACCTACAGGTGTGGGATGCTGACCACTTCTCAGCGGATGACTTCCTGGGTAAGATGGAGTAAAAGAAGAAAATCATTCCGGCAAACCAAACTCGAAGTATTCATTCTTTATGGCAATGAAACCAAGGATCCCTCAAACGCGCCCTAGGCACTGTAACTCACAAGCCTGAAGAAACCTGTAGAGAGAAGACAATGAGAAGGTACATGAAACCAAGGATCCCTCAAAGGAAACCTGTTGGGAGAATTGCGAAGAAGGTAAAGTTTTAGAGGTGAGATGGAAACCCCAGGAGGGAAGCGGCTTTCTTAAGGACACAACATTATGGCCAACAGCTGGATTCAAACTCCTGACCTTCTGATCACGCGCCTGATCCCTAACCAATAACCCTAACTGTCCTCAATCCTCTAATCAGTATGATTTTGCTCACACCCTAGGGAGTTAGGGTTAAACCACACCCCAAAGTCCTTAACCATTGCCCTATTTGTTTTCGTGATCAGGCTCCGTAGCGATGAATTTAAACCGGTTTCCACGGGGTGCCAAGACGGCAAAGAAATGTAGCTCAGACTTACTGAAGACGGACGGCAGCGTGCCTCAAGTCAACATCTTCAAGATGAAACGTATTAAGGGATGGTGGCCGTTTATTGCCAAGTCTCAACAGGAGGAAGAAGAACTAACGGTAGGCTTCGTTTAAAATAAAGGCTTGCCTAAATGACTCTGATCTAGTTACATTATGACAGCTAGAAAATGAAATATTGTTAGTTTTTGCCATTTATGCCAATGGTTTGTTTTTAAGGGACATTCCTTTGCAAAATAGACTTTGAAGTCTGTGCTGTCAAAAAATGAGTGAATCAAGTTTTGCGTTATGCATTTTTTGCACTGCTACACTTCTGCATATAAACAACAACTTGCCTGTAGATGCCAAATTACTTTCTGAAACTTAAGTCGAGACATATTTTGAATTAAATTCAGATGAAGTTAAAAAAAATATATAATTCAAGCTTAATACAAAACAGTACAGTTTGAAGTTAGCAAAGTAAAATTGCCACCTGACATTATTAATATAAATATTAATTACATTCCCATTTTCCCAGCGTTATTTTAACAAAACACCTGACATTTTGTATCTTTTTGATTGGTTACGCAGGGTAAGGTAGAGGCGGAGATTACCCTGATGACACAAGAGGAGGCCGAGAAGAATCCAGCCGGCTTCGCCCGCGATGAACCGGATCCTCTAGAGAAACCCAAGTATGTTAACATTGAAATTAGATGTCACTGTTTTAATCTGAATGCAAAGTGTGACAGGTTTACAGCTGGATGATAGGAAATGTACAGCAAATACCAAGCAGCTACCGTAAAACAGTCCGCGCCGGATCACAGAGAGTCTTGCATGCTGTGGGAAAGATGGTAACGAGCAGGTAAGGTTTGACATACAGGTGATTGTTACAGATAGGTAGAAGCGTTCAGCACAGGGCTCAATGAGAAGTCATCATGCATTGGCAGGATTGGAAGTATTGCTACATTTCGTCTGCTTGACAGATATCTCGTAGCAACTCTAATTTGAATTATTATGCTATGAATAACTTGTGTGTAGAACTGCTAAGCTGACATAACCATTAGTAATTATTTTTAAATAAGGATAAAACTGCTGCAAACTGCTTACTGGCTGGAATGACCTGAAATATACAAATCAAATAAGTTAAGAGGGCCTAATATTTCGATCTTAACAAGATCTTCTACAAGTAATTATTTTTGTTAAATTTGTTTGCCAGTAATTTTGAGTAATTTTTTAATTCAGCTCTAACTGTTAATAATCATGAGGGTCTTCAGAGATCAACTATGACACATTCACAAATCGGTCGTTTGTTTCTCCTTGCCATTTTCATCGCTCGTCATTTTTCATGCAAAAATCATGATTTTGAATATAAACAACATACATGCACATGTAAAATCATACTTAACTATCTAATAATGTTTAAAACGTGAAAATTATTATGAACCTTCACTGTGTTAAAACCAAAAATCTAATTAATTTGTTGGTGACTTTTGCAATTTTTTTTTGTCTGAAATGCATGCACTTGCTTGGAATGACAACTGTGTTGCATATATTTAACCAAAAAAATAAAAAAATTTGCATTTGTTATTTGCTTTACTTAAAAAATTCCATCTATTCAACTCAAAACTGCTTTTTTTCAACAAATTTCTTTACGAACCTTTTAAATATTCTATTCTTGGTAAACATGTTTTTATTAACCCTAACCCTAACTTCATCCTTATCCCTAACAACCCATTGTGATTCATAATCCTCTGATCTCTTTTGTCTAAAACACTCCTACATGCCCTATATAATAACAACCTGGATTGTGTTATTGCCCTCATACCGCCCTCATATCGCCCACAAACCGGGCCAATAATGTGTCTTACGATTATCAAATCACAAAACCCCCCTTTGTGTATCATTTTCAACAAACATTTTAAAATGCCTTGGTGCCCATGCATATTCACATCTGAATTGGGCGCCCAGATTCTTCCTTTCTGTGGCTGTGGCACCCCATCAAGACCCTCAAGTACGCGCTGTGGCACCACTATCGTCACCTCTTTATCAAGTTCTTCGTTCTCGTCTGCCTGATAGCCCTTCTGGTCCTGTTCATCTATTCGGTGCCCGGCTACACCGTCAAGAAACTCTTCAGTGCATGAGGTGGTGGTGGGTTGCCTTTGGTTTGGAATCAGGTGGGTGATGGGCGTACACTGGGTACCACTGGGCTCAGGATGTACACAATATGCATGTACAACTGGGTGCCAAATGGGTGATGGGTGGGTGAGCCCATAGATGGGCGTCATTGATATACATTCGCATATATACCAATGAGCTTAAACTATTGTTTGACATACAAGTGGGTGCCTAATGGGTGCCCTTGTGAGAATCTTGTGGACTCGCTCTAGTCATTTTTATTTTGGGCAGTTACACTTAACGTGGTTAAGTTTGGTTGCCACAGGAAATTCATTTGTGTAATTCGGCAATGCTGCATTGCTAGAGTGACAATGGTGACAGTGATGCTTAGCAGTTTGTGTTGCAAATGTGCTAAGCAATTTTATGGCCTTGTAATAACTAAAGAAACTGGACAAGACGGACGGTTATGCTTAACGCTTTTTGACCTTAAACAAAGTAACAACCTGCTTAAACCAGGTTATAACTCGGTTAACACTTTAGTTACCTGGTTAACCAAGTAATTACGTAGTCAACCAAGTAATTACTTGGATAACCAACTGATTACCTTAGTAATTACGTAGTCAACCAAGTAATTACTTGGATAACCAACTGATTACCTTGTTAACAGAGTAATATTACCTGGTTGACTGATTAATTACCTGGTTGACTGATTAATTACCTGGTTGACTGATTAATTACCTGGTTGACCGATTAATTACCTGGTTGACCGATTAATTACCTGGTTGACCGATTAATTACCTGGTTGACCGATTAATTACCTGGTTGACTGATTAATTACCTGGTTGACTGATTAATTACCTGGTTGACTGATTAATTACCTGGTTGACCGATTAATTACCTGGTTGAATGATTAATTACCTGGTTGACTGATTAATTACCTGGTTGACCGATTAATTACCTGGTTGACTGATTAATTACCTGGTTGACTGATTAATTACCTGGTTGACCGATTAATTACCTGGTTGACTGATTAATTACCTGGTTGACTGATTAATTACCTGGTTGACCGATTAATTACCTGGTTGACCGATTAATTACCTGGTTGACTGATTAATTACCTGGTTGACTGATTAATTACCTGGTTGACTGATTAATTACCTGGTTGACTGATTAATTACCTGATTAATTACTGATTAATTAACCAAGTAATTACCTAGTCAACCAAATAATTATTTGGATAACCAACTGATTACCTGGTTGACCAAGTAATTATCAGGTCAAGCAACTAATTGCCTGGTTAACCCTTTGATAACCCATTTTATCTTCATCGTTTCTCACTAATCATAACCATGCAACTAACCCTCCCATCCTTCCCTCCTTTCCTTCCCTAACCAGCCGACCCGACACCTCCTATGTCTGGTTCCTCAACCCCCTCAAGGCTCTCCGCTATGTAATCTGGACCCGCTTCAAGTGGACCATACTTAAAATCCTGCTATTCCTTGTCTTTATAATTTTTCTTGTATTATTTTTCTACAACGTGCCGGGGTACTCGGTCAAAAAAGTCTTTGGTGTCTAAGAGTGTAATGCAATGCTATGTGGGTTGTTTTAGAAATTTGGGTCCACATTATTTGTTGCCCTTCGTAACATCCGACATTTTTGATTTTATAATTCTGATGCACTCCTTAACCAGTTCACACCGGGATTATTTTGACATTGATGTGCCTAGGCGCGTAATTGTTTTTCTTACGAACCTCAATCCAAGACGGGTTCAGGCCGGCATCTGTGGGTAGCACACCCTGATATTCTGGCCTCGCTCACTGCGAGCCGGTCGCTGACAGATATTTCCGGCCGCTGACAGATATTTCCGGCCTTGCTGGTGACGTGTTAAATCTTTATCCATTTCGATTCCAGGAAAAACTTTGCGAAGTGATTATGTATAGCAAACTACAACAACAAATCAATTGAAATTATTCTGAATGATACATTGGACTCAATTTTGTAAAATGTCCCACACTCTGTCATATACCGTGACGGTATTTAGGCGAATGTGCACTTGGCACAAATTTGAACTCTGCAGGTGTATACAACATTTGTTTGCAAGTCCTGCTATCTATATTTGTATTATTGTATTATAAGTTGTTTGCCTATATTCCACTTTTGGCTTTGGTAACATGGCATCTGCTAATGCAGTTAATACTATTTCTTCCAAATTGCAGTCTATTTCACCTTTACTATATTGTTTCTAACAAGTTTGCAGTATTAATTAGTAAAATTCAAAACCGTTAACAATTCAACACAGTTGCTCTGTAATATAAAACCTTGCTGTTCATATATTGACATGAACTTATATTCAAAAGTTTTTAACAAAAAAGTCTTCCGTACACATTTTTATGAAGTCTATTTTAATTGTAAATATAGCATGTTGTAAATATAAAATAAATATATTTATAAGCAAAGAATGTATCAATATATGCATATTTTATAGAAATGGATAAAAGTAATAATATATAAAAAAAAAAAATTAAAAAGTAATTGTAACTAAATATTATTTTATTATTGTTAATATTTTATCATAATGAAACCAATGAGAAGTTACAGTTTCAAAGATGGAAGGAAAACCCCTGGAAAATATCCTGGGGAAAACCCACTGAATCAGACAGGGACTGAAAACCCAATCCACATATTAACCCAGGCAGGATTCGAACCCGGGTCACAGCGGTGAAAGGCGAGGACAGAATCGCTATGCCAACCTGACTTCCCTGCCGGTGTATATAAACCTCACATGTTTGGATATGCTGAGCTTTACAAAAACAAAAAAAAGTGCCTGTTTTCATAAGACGCTTGGACTTTTTCTATAAAAGACCAACTTTCTTCGCCAGTTACAAGCATTTTGAATTTCAAAGGAGGTATACGCTTGTTTTATTATGTTGCAAAGAGAGACATATTGACAGATTGTGTAGCTATGTTTGTTTCAGGGATGAATGTCAGGTCGGTTGTCAAGCACGTTTCTTTAGCACGTTTCTTTAGATTTTGAAAACCTTTGCTGCTACAAAAATACACAACTGACAAATAGTATAATGTACTATATCAGATAGTATAATGTACTATATCAAATATTATAATATACTATATCAGATAGTATAATGTACTACATGTATATCAAATAGTATAATGTATTTTGAAGTTTGATGATACGTATTGTATGCATCAGCCTATATCATCTTTACTGCTCATTTTACAGAAAGAATAAGTGCAATAGTTAGTGCAAATTAGCCAATAAAATCAGTTGACTTGTAAAGTCTTATTTATGCATGTAGCTTTCTACCAAAGAACAGAAATAAAACAATAGTGTACATATACACATAGAAGCCCCTTAGAGATTGTCATTATAATTAGGTAGGTTTGGAGTACTTTATACTGATGTTCATTTAGAGTAGTATTATTCCACAATGCATGAACCAAGGCACAATATTTGCATCATATATTTGTCTTTGCCATGAATGTTTCTTTCCCACATTTCTTTTTACAGCACCTTCTTTTCAGATGATTTGCTTTCATATTTCATAATGTTTTGCTGAAAATGTTTGATGATTTTTATATTTTGTCTATATGCATCCACTGTTATGGGCATGAGCATTGTTTGTGTGAATGAATTTTACCATTTCATTTCATTTTGTTTGTTTGCTGAGATGTTTTCTCCCCTTTCTGATTATTATTATTTATTTTTTAATTCATTGATTATTTTTTCAGCATTTTCAATTGTAGTGCTGTGATATATCAAAAGTATTCCTTGGATGACGCATTTCTGCAATTTGTTTTTTTAATTTAAATAATCCAGTTTGTGTTGTGTGATATCTGATTGATGTTTATCAGAAATGTAACATTTACCCACTAACGCCTATAAAAATTAACTAATTGGTAATAATATGAACTTGTTTAAAGACTATTCCAGTCCACACGGTCAACACACATTTTTCTTATTTGCTAGAAACTTTGGAAAATTAAAAAAATCCCCTTTTTTTAATGCATCCTGATTCCATATTTTATACTTTTCCTTTGACACAAAATGAATTCACTCTTTAAATTGTTAATCTCCATGCTTCTTTTCTTTGCTCTACTAACCTTTATTCAAGGCTTGGCACAGACAATTATGCACTGGAATAGTCTTATAACAATTGCTTATTGATTTAGTAATCATTGGTTGCTGTGAATTAATTTTCCCTTTTTTTATTTTGGTTATCCCTCCACCTTACCAATAACTTGCACCACTTGCGTGTATCTCCCTTCGTACTTTTCCAATAATTTCTTTTTTCCTGTTCATACTTCGATATGTGAATTGCCATTCTGGGCCTCATATATTGTCTCCCTGTATTTATTTTGCTTTGTCTATGAAATGGTCTGTGAATGGCATGAATTCTTTCATTTCTTTCCTGCAACAATTCTCACCTCTGTAACAATTCTCACCTCTGTAACTGTCTGTTCATCTTGATTGGTCTCTCAATGTACTGTTTTGTCTTCTTTATTGGTTCTCCTTCCCCAACCATTCACCACCTCTATGACTGTGTGTCTTTGTCTGTCTGTGCCTCCTTGTGCCTTCCTTGTGCCTTCCTTGTGCCTTCCTTGTGCCTTCCTTGTGCCTTCCTTGTGCCTTCCTTGTGCCTTCCTTGTGCCTTCCTTGTGCCTTCCTTGTGCCTTCCTTGTGCCTTCCCTTGTGCCTTCCCTTGTGCCTTCCCTTGTGCCTTCCCTTGTGCCTTCCTTGTGCCTTCCTTGTGCCT
Source organism: Crossaster papposus (assembly GCA_037893245.1). Taxonomy (NCBI): domain Eukaryota; kingdom Metazoa; phylum Echinodermata; class Asteroidea; order Velatida; family Solasteridae; genus Crossaster; species Crossaster papposus. The sequence continues at coordinate 2,023,672 of JBAIAA010000193.1, forward strand.
TCCTTGTGCCTTCCTTGTGCCTTCCTTGTGCCTTCCTTGTGCCTTCCTTGTGCCTTCCTTGTGCCTTCCTTGTGCCTTCCTTGTGCCTTCCTTGTGCCTTCCTTGTGCCTTCCTTGTGCCTTCCCTTGTGCCTTCCCTTGTGCCTTCCCTTGTGCCTTCCCTTGTGCCTTCCCTTGTGCCTTCCCTTGTGCCTTCCCTTGTGCCTTCCCTTGTGCCTTCCTTGTGCCTTCCCTTGTGCCTTCCCTTGTGCCTTCCCTTGTGCCTTCCCTTGTGCCTTCCCTTGTGCCTTCCCTTGTGCCTTCCTTGTGCCTTCCCTTGTGCCTTCACTTGTGCCTTCCCTTGTGCCTTCCCTTGTGCCTTCCTTGTGCCTTCCTTGTGCCTTCCTTGTGCCTTCCTTGTGCCTTCCTTGTGCCTTCCTTGTGCCTTCCTTGTGCCTTCCTTGTGCCTTCCTTGTGCCTTCCTTGTGCTTCCTTGTGCTTCCTTGTGCTTCCTTGTTTTGTCTATTTAACCCCTCTCCCTCAACGCACCCCTGTTTCATTACCCTCCCCACCCCACATCAACCCATCTCATCTCCTAACCCTTGCGGGACAAATTTAGACAGGGTGCCGTGTGTCTGGGGAATCCTCCGTGGCCCGCCTTCCACGGGATTCTCCTGGAAAACTGCCTAGAATCAGTCTATCGTTATTCTTCTATACAATGGTTTTTCATTCTTTTGAATCGTCCTCATTCTTTTCCTGTGTGATAATTGTTCCTTCTGACTCCGAGTTCTTATATTCTCCACAGTTCACTTGATTGTTTTTTTGTTACTAACTATTGTCTTATATTTGTACACATTCCCGCCGTGAATATGGCCACTGATGCCGGTACGGCGTTAAACCCAAAACTCACTCACTCACTCACTCACTCATCTCCTAACAGTCGTCCAGACACCTCCTTCATCTGGTTTTTGAGTCCCTGGAAGTCCATCCGCTATGTGATCTGCACCAGACTCAAGTGGCTTCTCATCAAACTCCTGATCATCTCTCTGATAACGGCATTAATTGTACTCTTCATCTACGCTGCTCCTGGCTACACCGTCAAGAAAATCATGGGAGCTTAGACTAAACTAGACTGCGGACTAATTCCTCTTGCTGTTAAGACTGTGGGCCACTTTATGGAGCTCTTAACACAAACAATTGCTTAGCAACTAACTTGTTTGTTAACGTGTAGGCCTATGCTTAACTGTTAGAATGACTTATTTAAAATAAAATAATAATAATTAGTCCGTGCTTTGAATTTAATGTGTGTAAACATAATATTGATTTCAATAACTTTACTAATATGTATAAACATAGAATCAGTTATCACACAATCGATCATGTTAGCATTTTTTTTTTTTCAAATCTTCTGTTGCATGTAGTGTTCATGAAATCACGTTTTGTAATATTTTGTTGTCTTATTGTTTTATCTGCATTTTATCTGTGTCTTTGTCACATCCTCCCCTTTTAGCCGTCCCGATACGTCCTTCATCTGGTTCTTTAACCCTCTCAGCGCCCTCAAGTATATGATCTGCACTCGTCTTAAGTGGATACTTATCAAGCTCGCCATTGCCTCTCTCATCATGGCGTTTATCGCGCTCTTCATTTACGCCTCGCCAGGCTATGTTGTCAAGAAGATCATAGGAGCGTAGGTGGTCAACTTTGCCTCTGACCCCAGAGCACTGTATAGAGACCCGTAGATGCACCAGAGAATATATACAATGTAACTATTTGCCAATAACTGAAAACTTAATACATTTTAGGATTGGAAATTTCACTCAAAATGTAGTTTTTTCTGTTCTTTTCAATCACTACATTTCTGTTTGGTTTAGTATAACCTATATCATACTTAAATATTACACTACTAAATATGAATGCCAAATCATGGTCATTGTACAAGAATGAAAACTTTGAATGATAGAAATCACAGAGAAGCAGAACGTTTGCACATAAAATATATATTTTAAGAACAATATTTAGATATTTTGTGGTGTTAATAACAGTGTGTAACGATATAGTATTTATAACAGTAACTAATTAAGTATTAATAGCAATGTAATCATTATACATAATTAATTTCACCAGTTTAACCCAAATAATCCGAGTGATTAAAGTGGAGAATTAAGTGCATCAAAAGCCTTTCTATACAATGTATTCTGTATATATTTCAGTAAATTGAATTAAGGAAAACGGAAAACTTCAAAAATAATTCCTTTGATTTGAAACGAACAAAAATGTAATGTTTTGCAATTTAAATGTGTGTGTGTTAATAATATTTTTGATGTACATTTTTTTGTAAATAGACCCAGTGGTGGACAACGACCTAAGATTAACATTCTAGTCAAGTCTTCTATTTCTATAACTATTTTGATACTTTTATTGCAATTTCAATTCATAATCTGGTCCTACCCCCCCCCCCCCCAAAAAAAAACCAAAAAAAACAACAGAAAAAAACAACCCCAAAACAACCAACCAGGCAGACAGCGATGTTGCACTAAAATTCCTCCCACATAAGAATAATGTTGCCAAATATTCCTTTAATACTGGCAATATGTTATTCAAATGTCATGTTATTCAAATGTCATTTTATTCTTTGCTTGTTTAGTAGTAATTGACTCTTCGGAGTTGGGTATTGAATCATTAATTGTATTGCCTGTGAACATTTATTCATATCTATCTTGCTAATTCCTATAGTATTATGTATTAAATGTTAGTAAAACAAGAACTAAAGGGAAAATGAATTCACACTAAGTATTCACTGGGATAGGAACTGATATAATGCAAATTCAATGTTGGGTTTTGACTTTTGCCGACATATATTATAAACGCCGTTGTCCCGAGAGATTATTAATATTAGTAACGAAAACACTCGAGCGGGACTGGAATGTTTGCGTCGGGGTGATGTAAATTTCAATATTGGGTTAAGGTTAAGCCCAATATTGCAGATGCTGAATTTAAATTAACATTTTAACAATCACCGAATGTCGATTGAAACAAAGCGCAAAAGCATGGCGTGGATTACCACATTAAAAGAAATAGTGTATTTTTGCATTGTAGAATAATAAATATATCTATTAAAAAAAGGGGATTTGTTTTTGTTATTTTGCGGCGTCATAATTACTTGCGATTGATTAGTCTGTCATTGGAACAGGCGCGAGCTTCAAAGTAGTTTGTATTTCTACATTACATGGAATTGTAGATCGCGACACCGAACAATTTTTATTCAAATATGAAATCGCGAGTTCGGTCGTTCTGCCCCCAAACTAAATGGTAAAGTAAATCATACTGTTTATTAAATGTTTGGGTTTAAAAGAAACCAACTTAATATCGCAATAAATGAGCTAAACCAAGCCTATTGTTTAGACCTGAGTCCAATTTATTGCTAAGCACAAACATTTGCTAAGCATGAATATTCTTTCTTGGTATGTCTACAAGTGCAAGGCTGATAGAACCGGCCGTGTACACACGGCTGCATATTGCTCACTGCATGGCACGTCCGCCCATCCACCACCACAGCGTTTGATGGCGACGCAGTGCTCCTTGCCTTGGAAATTATCGGGCTCTCTTGAATTCCAGTTACGGTAGTCTACGTTGGTTGTCCCTTCCTGGCACACCCAGACGCCTGTGATTAAAGCGGGTAAAATAACATGAAAATGGTATAATATCCAAGAGACAAACTATTACGAATTGAAGCAATCATTCTGAAGCAAGAATTCGGTTTAAGTTTTATAATCGAGTGATGTTACTTTGTTATTACATGGACCTATGTTTTACACATGATCTACACTTTAAACAAATCCCGTGAAAATATAATGTACGGGAAATTACCGGGCAGCCGTAGGTGCCAACGAAGTCCCGTAACAGTTACGGTCACCGTAGTTTTGCAGTTACACCCAAAAATGTCACTTGTTGTAGATATTTGGTCACCTTCTCCCTTCTGTTCCTACTTGTTTTAATGTATTTGTATATAATTTAAAATATCGATTAAATTTTTACCGGTAGGTTTATAATTCATATAACATTATGGATTTGTAACAATATTAAAACAACTCTGAACAATACCGTTTGTCTGCAGATCGTTACAACCAATCCACATTTTCGGTTGGAGATATTTAAGAAACTCCGTTTCGTCATCGGAGCGAGGGACGACCATTTGTCCTCCCATAGCGAGGCAAGCCTGCTTGGCCTCCTGCCAAGTATGCGTCTGGTTTGCAGTGACTTTGTAGCATCTGACCCCCCACTGAGTCCAGGTGGGAGGACACGCCCCTCCAATGGACGCCACGCAGGTCGCAGCTATTGTTTTCCTTTGGGTCACTTTGAACAGACACATGGTTACTAGAAGTGCAGCCCAACTCATAAACACCATTTTTAGACACTATGGTTCTGTTGTCGATAGCTAGCTTACTATAATATGCAAACACAAACTACCTATGCTCTGTGGTGAATAGATGATGTTCCTTCTCTTTCGAAAGATCAAGGCTCGACTACTAGTAATTACCGGCTTCGTTCGTCATCCAAGCTTCTCTTGAACATCAACCAACTCACAGTGGTTTGCGATGGAGGACAACTTGTTAAAGTCGGCAATTCGTAGGATGATCGATCCGGGTTACATTGTCTGGCTTCTTATTTCCATGGTAACCACTGGTCGATGGCTTAATATTATGATTTACGAAGATGGATGTTGATTAAACGCGACTAATCGTCAGTTACGTATGGCCATTAGAAAATTAAAATAAATGTTTTCAGAAATTACCGTAATAAAATAAATTAATGCAGCACCATCTCCTGTTTTTTGTTGGATTTGAGACATGGATGAAAATGTTATAAAATTTGATTGATTTTAGAAAACTGGTTGACGGAAAGACATTGAACCTTACCCTGCAATATGTTGAAAAATCAAAAGTTGTTTTATGAAATGTGTCATATAATTATTATAGTTTAATGATAGATGACAGTGGCAAAATAATGTCTTAAGTGGTTTATTTTAGTCCTCTTAATTTATTTGATTTGTTTATTAAGATATTGATTACATGATTATGCACAATATAATGTTGGTGGAGTGTTTACCTGTATGTAATGTGCGTATATATGTTGTATTATTTTGACGGCAACTTTCTGCCTGTACCTTTGGGAAAAACTGGGTCATTGATACCACTGTTATTACGCAATCGGATCAGAATTAATTTGGATTTTTGAAATCTCGACGTCGCTCCGAACTGGACTCCATTCTGGCCCCATTTCCAAAACCTTATGTCATAAGACAGACATGTAGATTCAATATCAGGTCTAATTTCATGTAGGCTTGTACACTGAATATTATCGATATAGTTTGGAACAAAGTGTTATATTCAGTTGGTTTTAACATTATTGTGTCTGATGTAAATTGAGCCGAACTAGTTGAGAATTCCACCTTTTGTCACAACAATGTCCTGAAAAATGCGCGCGTTTAGGCGCGCTCAACGCGAGGCCCAAGCGCATTTAAACTTGACGCGCGCGAGGGCACAGCTGCAAAAACTAGTACAGCTCTACAAATTTATGACGCGCGATGGTGCGTACGGGCGTAATTTGAATATAGTGTGACGACTACAAACAAGTTCAGCAAGTACGTCCTAGAACGTGCTTCGCTCATGTTCAAAGAAACTAGGCCGAACGCGTATGCTGGATTATCTTAATTTTCTGACCTACATTTTGAAACATGTTGCGTTTTTTGGATGATGGCGGCTGTAGGAGACAACACGGTTACCAGGTATAATATTCGTGTCCTTGACATTTTAATCTCATGATTTGATAATAGCGCTGTATTTTTATTTCGATGTTGAACAAATTTGTGGTCACTTTTTTTCCTAGGATTTGCCTGAAAGGTTTGCTAAAGCCAGAGGCTTCTTTCCGTGTGTTGCCATTGCTCATCCTCCGATGTATTCACCTTGTCACATGCTGGTGCAATGTGAGGGATATCCACCCTTTCCTCATGCGTCTACGCCTGAAAACTCCCGAGACGCCGGTGTCGGTTTTCTCTGCCGAGAAGTTCCCGTTCCTAGTATCAAGTCAAATAAAGTCCTGAAGCTCCAAGATGTTGTTCAGACTCAGACTTCGGCAAACGACGCCGCGTTTTTGTGTCAACACGATCACACCTACGTCACATCCAGTCTTGGCGTTCCTTCGTTAGCAGGCCTGCGACAAATGAAGAATAAGTTATATAACCAGAAGAAAATTACGAATAAAAAGGCAAAGAGCTTGCAACAGAGAAACCGGCGTCTTGTAAGAAGGGTTGCAGCTTTGAAGGCAAAGATCAACATGATCAAACATCTGAAAGATAAGGAGATGCAGGATGTGTTCTTGGGGTCAGAAGTCTCCGGACTGAAGCTGGAGCTTCTGAGACGCAATGGCGTAAGGAATTCGCCCCAGGCCACGCCTGAACTCAAGCAGTTTGCATTGCGGCTCTACCACTACTCCAAGACCGCGTACAAGTTTGTACAGTCACACCTCGCCCTTCCTTCAGTTCGAACCGTCATGAGATGGCGTGCCGGCGGCACCCGTGGTCTACCGGGCTTCACCGCAGAGTGTTCGGCAGCGATCGATGCAGAGCGTAATGGCTCGCCAGAAGATGAAATTTGTTTTATTTGAGTTAAAATGTATATTATTATTTTGAGAAGAACATCAATTCTCACCCAGTTTTGAGTATTGTATGGTATTGTTATTGTATGTTTATTATCCACATATTGTCGGGATTTATTCCACCTTTTTATAATAACCCGTCATCTTTTATAAAATTCGCCTCCGAGTCATCTTTGAAAATGACCCGTTAACACAAGAAGTCTTAAAACGAGCGAGCTTGTCAACCATGCATTTGGTTGGTTTTATTTTCCCGCCCTATATTATTTTTGCTAATGTATGATCCATTTTTGTTTTAAATAAATGGTAATAAATACGAACGAACTTCAAGACATTTTGTGAGATATTTTGAAATAAATGAGACTTTTAAGGCGAAGAACATGAGAAGTTATGTGACTTGGCGTAACCTTGGAAATTCTGAAATTAAACAAAAAACGCGGTTAACATAATATTAAGAGTTTTGTTTCCTCTAAGTACAGTCGACACTGGTCGACACTTTACTTTCAGTGCACTGCGCTGTTCCGGGGTCGCGTGCTTTTATTAACTCATTTCCTATTGGCTATAAGGTATTAAGGCAAGTAAAATCAGATTTGTATTAATCATTTAGATGTTTACTACAATTTTAAAAAGTTAACATTTGCTTTAAAGTACATTTATAACAAATACACAATGTTATTTTAGAAATACGAGCTAAATTGAGCTAAAATACACATGTATATTGAAAAAATATTCGATAGTTGCATACACATGAACCGCCAATCACAATGACTGTTTGAAGAAAGTGAAGAAGCCCAACAATTTCGTCTGCAAAGAACGCCACCTACGTTAGGATTTGGAGAGGTTTTAGCGCACAAGTAAATTTGCTGTCGGCAGTGAAGGTGCGTAGTTCATTTTCCCATTTGTTTTCGTCATCGTTTCAGCAAAATACATTGTTAAAATGACACACTTTTTCCATGTACTTGAAGTTAATATTTGCATCTGTTATCTGTGTTTAATTTGTGCATATAACTGGTATAAATACAGATTTAAGAGTGTTTAAATTATGGCTAAACTGAAGTGAAACGTAACGTCAAAAGCACATCCACGCGCGTCGCATAGCGCCGCATAGCATCCAGCGTGTCACATGCACGTGCTGATGGGGTATACGGTTAACGCAACGCCGGCCGCGCAACAGCCCCGCACATAGCAATGGCGCTAGCGCCGCACAAACTTGATGGGCTAAACTTTAAAAAATGTTCCTAATTCTAAAGTGGAGTTATAAACTTATCCATGGCAATTGTGTTGTGTAGGCCCCTTTTGTCATGTTTGTAATTGTGTAGGCCCCTGTAATTGTAAAATATCACTTGGTAAGGTTTATTATTTTTACGGTAATTTATGGGTATAAAGTTAATGCATATGATGTCACACGCGCTACGCGTACGCGCTAATCGCACGTACAACCGGGCGGAGCGGTGAGGTCAAACACACTTTGTTTGACCTCACCGCTCCGCCCGGTTGTACGTGCGATTAGCGCGTACGCGTAGCGCGTGTGACATCATATGCAACCCCTTTATTAAATGGACAAGATGACATGATGGATGACAAACGCAACACAAAAATCAAAATCATCACGACGCAAAACCGCTTTGAGTCGCATGACACCAACCATAAAACAAGTAAGAAAATCACACTTTTACAGCAAGAAAATGTTCAAAATTAATACAAAAAAATTAAAAAACTTTTTGGAATTATAAAAAAAACCTGCATAATTAACATTTGTTTGTGTTCTTTGTTGCAGTCTCGACAGGCACGCGCATATGAAACACTCCAGATTGCGTAGAACTTTGCCTGAAGTTGCCTCGAGTCATTGTCAACAATGGCCGGAGCAGAAGCAGACGCTGCATTGCTTCTCTTAGAAAACACCAACTCTGCAGACGACAATGGTCTCGAACACAACCCTCAGACCAAGAACACTTTTGTGAACCAAGATTTGGTTGAGGAACCCACGTCTCATCACGGCGATCAACACGACGATCAACACGGCGGGGAGAACGGAACAGACGCCACCCCCAGCATTGACATTTTCATCAGTAACGTCGTGTGTACATTCAGTGTGCGATGCCATTTGAACTTAAAGAAGATTGGCATGGAAGGAATAAATGTGGAGTACAAACGCGAGTATGGGGTAAGACGATAAGCCATGTTGTAGGTCTCAGACAGTAACTTTTGCTCTTGTTTACATTCAATTCATTTCACTTCAATATTGCCCCCAAAATAAGGTCTGTGACCTCTCACTCAGGTCTCTCTCAGGTCTGTGACCTCTCAGGTCTGTGACCTCTCAGGTCTGTGACCTCTCAGGTCTGTGACCTCTCAGGTCTGTGACCTCTCAGGTCTGTGACCTCGCGGGTCTGTGACCTCGCGGGTCTGTGACCTCTCAGGTCTGTGACCTCTCAGGTCTGTGACCTCTCAGGTCTGTCTAAAATCTTCAGGTCTCAAATTTTCAGGTCTCAAATCTTCAGGTCTCAAATCTTCAGGTCTCAATTCTTCAGGTCTCAAATCTTCAGGTCTCAAATCTTCAAGTTTAGACGAAAGGTCTCATTCTCATATTTGAATCTTCAGGTCTTCTGGTCTCGGTCTTGCACAACCAAACTTGTCAGGATTTTCACTATGAGTCGTAGCATTAAATTTAGGCTGTGACAGTCAGTCAAAGTCGCATTCTTTTATTCGTTTGCCATGTCTTTGCAGAAAGTTAATATGAGGTTTCGCAATCCACGAGCAACATGTACAATATGGTCGTCAGGCAGGGTATCTATCACGGGCAATAATAGGTAAGTATGCAAACCAATTGATATAATGATGGGAAATGTGACCTAGTGGTTAGGGTTCGGGACTTATGATCAGAGGGTTAGGAGTTTGAATCTAGCTCCTGAATATATGTTGTGTTTTTGGATAAGCCACTTTATTCCACTTACCTCTCCCCACCCAGGAGCATGGTACCGGCATTAGCTGGGGAGTAACCTGCGACGGATTACATCTCATCCAGGGGATTAGAAATATTATAAATGACAATGTTTTAGCTGGGAGATTACTATGACCTTTTTTCATCACTGATTTGACTTCAAGAATCTCAAGTAAATGTATTCCTGATTTGTCTTGGTTTTCCAGCGAGGATAATGCAAAGAAAACAGCTAGACGGTGTGCAAGAGCGATTCAGAAGCTAGGGTTCCGTGTTCGATTCAATAACTTCCAAGTAGTCAACGTGCTTGGGACCTGCGCTATGCCATTTGGCATCAAGATAGCACCATTCACTATGGAGCACCCACGTGTGGCAAGGTACATGTATAAAATGTCCCTGGTTCTTATCCTAACCTAGTCTATGGACTATCTGCTCGTTAGACGGGTGTCTATGATATGCGAGCAGATTTGTTGATTAATTATGCAAATCAAGACTGCATTTTGACCTCAAGATTTTGTCCACTTAGCAGGCACTTTTGTGTCTTCTTTTACCCGTTGCTATGTTACAAAAACATGACAGCTAAATTGGCCAATCAACAGCTTTGTCTACACTTGAAATGACGTCTGTCGATTCTGATTGGTTGGCACACGGGGTTGCATACAATTAACATGTCTAGATATATCAGACGTTATCCCGTACGGGTATAATGTCTGATACTTGGACTAACCCTAACCCTCCTCAATCCTAGATTATAAAAAACTTCAATTTTTGCCTCAATATTATTAAATATTATTCCTATCTTAGGCCAGAAAAACCAAAACATGTTTAGCGTCTTGCCTTTTTTTTCTTTTTTTTCTTTTTTTTAATGGTTGCCCGACACATATTAATGCGAGTCATGTAGTGAGCATGTCACACCCTATCTTCCTATTTGAAATTAAAACATGGTTCACCCACGGTTAAAAATGGAAATTCATGTGGGTCGATCATGTATGCACCATACACGTCACACCCTAGCCTTCCAATTAGAAAAAATATATTTTCACAGCATGTACACAGTGATGCTAAAGTCTAAAATAAGATCTTAACATTTTATTATCTTTTTAATTTTTATTTTTAATTTTTTTAAAGATTTATCATTTTTTTCACAGACAAAAAAAGGAGGCGGCCTCCAAAAAGGAAGCGGGCGGTGACGCTAAACATGTTTTTTTTTATTTCGCCTTACAGCTACGAGCCAGAGCTTCATCCAGCCGTAACGTACAGATTGAAATCCCCGCGAGCGACGTTGAAAATCTTCTCGACTGGCAGCATCACAGTCACAGGTACGAACCAAGTAATTTACGCCAGTATTTCTGTCCTCTACCAATCACAAGTCATTTGCAAGTCAGTCACAAGTCGACCACAAGCCCATCGCATGTCGCAGGCATAAGTTTTTTTTCACTTTTATCAGATTTAAGACTTTTTATATTACTAATTAGAGAAAGAATTTTTTACCCATATGTATTTTTCAGCCATTTCATCAAATTTCTGATTTTGTTTTAATTGACATTATCAATCACTATTCGATTCACAAATGAAGTCGCAAGTTTAGCAATGACCAATGGTCTGAATTCATAAACGGTGATTTTCCCTTGATCACAATTAACTAGGCTAAATCGTGTATAAACAGTTGATGATCGAACGTACAAATCTAGGCCTGAATTCATAAAGAGTGCTTAGATCAGCTGCTGTTTATGCAAAGTACATGGTTAGTGACACCGGTCCAAGTACCAACAATAATTGTAATCGTCTCAAGGGGCTTGTGTGGATGGACGTTAGGCCATTGAATTATCAGCGCATTTTTTCGACACTAATGTCAACTGAGCTGATCAGCAGAGCAAATGAGTTTATCCACACGCTTACGTCTCTGTTTTAGCCACCGTACAATAGTTGTACGTGACTAAAATAATTGGGTGATCATCACCGTTTATGAATTCGTTTATAAATGTCTGTCTGTTTTAAAGTTCATTTAAGTAGCTTGCAAGTGGTAACTTGACTTGCAACTTGACTTTGGGTGATCTAGGATGAATTGTGTCTGGCTCAGTGTCACCTCTGCTAGCTACTACACAAAACGCAATCGCTATAGTAGATTTCTAGTGGATGTTTGTCGAGTGCAATGTATCGCCAATTCATTGTTTAATTGATAAAACACATTTCAGCACCCTGTGTTGAGAATGTGTCCCTAGCGATACAGCACATCTACCCACTAGTAGAGCCCCACGCGACCAAGTTACGAGAGGACGTTATCGCAAAGAGAAAGATGAAAGAAATCAAGTCAAGAAAACGGATGAAGCTGGACCACAGCGAAGATGACGACGACGAGGACGACGACGAGGAAGATTATGACAACACAGACGATGATTCTGAAGATTCCAATGATTTGTGACAGGATTCTCGGAAAAGCTGCAATCAAATTTTGTCCGTTGGTACATGTACATGCAAATAAACGAAAGAAAGATTAAACAAGACTTTGAATGATTTGTTTAATTCTTTTGTGTGTGATTCAAGACTGCTGGTTTGTGATGAGGATAAACTTTTATACAGTTTGAAGAGAAATTGTAGAATGAAGTCCTTGAAATTGTACAGAAAATGTGTACTTGCAGGATCCTATGAGAGTAATTAAATTTATTTTCATTAAAAAAACCACCATTTATCTCTTTGAGTATTATTTGTAAAGTCCGTTATTTTATATGATTTTGGAGAGATTTTAAGTTTTAGCATTGTGCTATTTATTTTCTATTTACTGAAGGAAAAATAGGTGGAAATGTTAAGTTGTCTTTTAGAGGCATGGGTTATGTGTGTGTGTGAATTGGGACAAAATATGTCAACAAATGAAGACATTTTAATTCTACTAGATCAGCCGTTTTCCCCCAAAAGAAGCAAAAAATGTCGTTAACCAGATCGCGCCGAGATTATTTTAACATCACCGAGCCAAGGGGCGAATTATTTTTAACAAAACTCGATCCGAAGTGTGCTAAGGCTGATAGTCCCGGAAAGCACACCCACGCATTTTCAGCCTTGCTCGTGCATGCTTATGCGTCATCCGTTTCGAATCTGGGGAAAACTTTGCGTTTATATACGTCATCCGGCGCGAACTGGTTAAAACATGATTTTGAGGCAAGTTAGAAAGTGGAGGTCAACCAGATCACAGAAGGTTTTTGACATATTCATATGATGTAATTATAAAAAAACAAACCGTTCCGCTTGGAAGTGTTCTTAGCATGGTATTGATTATTACATTGATTGTATTAAATGTTCAAAATTCTTGACTTGGTCACCTCTGGGGACTTGAAACTTGTCGATATTCCATCCTAAAAATATAAGGTTTGGCGTTAAAAATGCAAAATTCATAAGTAAATAAAGTAGTTATTTATGAGACAATTGCATGTTCTTTGTAGATTCTATAGACCTGAAAATTAACTGTCAACATTTGTATTATATTGAACCGGTTTGCACCGGGTTTATTGGACATTGACCTGGCCCAGACACGGGATTGTTTTTCACAATCTTCGATCCGAGACGGGTTTAGGTCGACATGTGTATACATGTCATCTGACACGAACTGTTTAAGATTGTGACTGTAAATAAATTATGTTTCTAACAATTACTTTGCTTTTTTTATCAATTGTTTTCTTGAACCCCAAAATGAACGAAGGCAAACAGCACATAACAGTTTTCAATAAAACAAATTACAGAACGGTGGAGATTAAGATAATGATGGTATTTTTTTCTGCAGATCCAATGGAAAGAATTCCATTAAAAAAACACATGAGGGAATATTAATCTGTGACAATGTCCCCAAAAAGAAATGGTTTATGACATGCATGAATGTCTCGTCATTTTCAGACCTTAAAATTATTTTAAAAATAAATACTAAAACCCAAAACATACAAGATTACAATGAAATTTTGGCATACAAAACAAAGCACCGTGCGTTACAAAATTTGGCTTGAACATTTCACTGATATGTCTTTGAAACCACTAAAGTTAGGACATAAACAATCTTTTTATACAGATTGGGTAAAACTGGCATAAAATAACCAGATTGTCTTTGGTTATAATCTGATAAAGTACTCGAGTAACCTTAACAAACCTTACACTGAATACATACAGCAACAACTGTAATATAGGACGGTATAATACTACTTCTATATTTACAAATAACTTAACAATGGTAAGAAAAACAACTGCTTCAGCATGAAAAGGAATGTGAAAAGTAGTACTTGAACCAGATATATTGGTCACAAAAATGTATAAAAGTCCTTTCATAAATCCAGTCGCAAGTAACTGGATAAACAATGACAAAGGAATGGTTTTGTCTAAGCTCATTTGAATTTGGACTTGTGATGGACTTGCAAATGACTACATGGCTCTATGAACACACTGCTAATTAGCATCATATTGAATTTTGTTTATCAAAATAAAATTGCAAATTTGAAAAGGAAAGAACCTCAATCTTGAATGCACAGCACATAATTATATACACACTCGTTCACTTTGAAAACTGGACGCCATGTATGTGGTCTCTCATGGACACGCAAACAACTACCGTAAAGTAATAGAGCAAAATGTATCTTTCCTCCATCAAGTGACCTAGCAAAGCGCGTAAAAACATCGTTTGTCACGTACGTCGCGCTTGGAAGTTGCTGTGTGTAATTTGTATCTTTCCTTTGACCCTTCATAAAAGCACGCACTGCGGATCTAGTCTTGTTATTCTATCTATGATTAAAAAATAAACAGCACTCTTTGTTCATAATAAAGACAAAACACATCACACGCACATAGACTCGGTACTTTTTTATGAGGTTGAAAGAGTTAACTTGACTTGGTGCAATCTGGTATGAACCGGACGGATCCAGTTACGGTCGGTTTCTGCTCACATCCAGAATGATACCTCTTTCTTGGGTTTCCAGTTGCTGTTCATATTGTTCAAGTCCACGACTTGGCACGAGACACTTGATTCTGGGTTCTAGGAAACAAAACCAAGGAACAACTTATTTTTTCGTCTATATTTTGGCTCTTGTTTGGCTTGAGATTGATGTATTATTAATTTAAATTTTTAGTAAAGCACGTACAACTTCTTTTTTCTCTCTAAAAATATACCTCGCCAAATGAATGTGACTTGGTGAAACGGGCGGCAAGCCTAGAATGACGATTGTCTGGCGGTGCAATGTCTGAACTCCGTCTAATTTAAAATACAAAATAAAGACAATAAATAATCACAAGCTAAGACTCTAAAAAATAAGACTCGCTGACTAGTGCCGATTAGCCAGAAGTCGTGATCTAATTTGTCATTACACATTTGGATTGACATAAGCCCCGCCCACTTTAAGGTCACCTGACCAGAAGTCTTAATCTAATTTGTCAATACAGTTTAATTGACATAAGCCCTGCCCACCTTTGGGTCACCTGACCAGAAGTTGTGATCTAATTGGTTGACACAAAGTATGATTGACAGGCTAGGCAAGGATTATCCACATGACTAGGAAATAAAACTTGAAGAGCAAAGGTTAGTAACCAACAAATATTTATATTGTAAAATTGATGTCCCGTACTACTTCATACCTTCTTAATGTGTGGTCTTTTTGTGACCCAGGCTTCAAATCTGGCACGCTTTCACCTAAGGAGCAAAACAGAAAAATGTGAGTATTGTGCAATGTTTACAGCCTTTTGAAGTCTTGTATGGAGGTTTTCAGATATTCTAAACAGGTCCTAAACAGTCATTTATTCTCTTTGACTCGATGTGCGCACAGGACAAAATCATTTTTATTTTTTTATTTTGTACCCCAAAAAATAATACCTGTAAAGATTTCTCGGACTTTTCCTAAGACAAATGGGAACAAATTTGAATTTATTAGGAAACTGGTCTATTCCTCGATTTGGCAAAAACAATCACTGTATTACTCACTTGTCATCGGGTTTGACGGGCCCCCTGGGTCGGATCCCTTCCTCCGTCTATGACCCTGTTTCTTCTCTTTCTCGCTGTCTGTTTCGCTCCCCTTGCGTCTCCCTGTGCGTCTCCCCTTGCGGGTGGGGCTGTGGGACGCGCTGCGCCGCTTAACGCCCGACGTTTCCTTTCGTCTCTTGGTAGGTTCCGAGCTACAT
Organism: Crossaster papposus; assembly: GCA_037893245.1. Classification (NCBI taxonomy): domain Eukaryota; kingdom Metazoa; phylum Echinodermata; class Asteroidea; order Velatida; family Solasteridae; genus Crossaster; species Crossaster papposus. The sequence continues at coordinate 2,039,377 of JBAIAA010000193.1, forward strand.
TGACAAGATTTTATTTGAACTTTTTTTGTTGATACATTACTTTATGTGGATTATCGCAAATATTTCACATTGATTTGTTTTGGGGCTTGCAAAAATGCAAGCTGGGTTATGTTTTAAGTGTATTTTTGACATAAATTTGACATTATATGTTAAAATTTTTAAGTTACCTTGGCGCGTCCCATTGTTTCATAGCTTTCACGATGCTGTTGTCGTCGGCAACTGCCTCGTTGTTGACCGTTCGAAACAGCATCTTGTGATTGGTGGAAATTTTTAGGCCCTGTGTCTACCAAACAAAGTTGAATCAACCGTGTTTATACAAAAGTAGGTAACATATTTTCATTCTCATAATGTGAAGAATAGAACTTTGCTTAAAGGAGAGACCCATTCAATGAATTTGTAATGCAATGTTAACCTTTTAACCTTTTATCATTATCAAGATTATTTTTTTGGTTTTTGCATTTTAAGTATTTATAAATCACATTTTATGTGATTTTCTTTTTTGGCAGAAACCTCAATGTTTTAGCTATTTTAGTACCAATTGTTCACAAAATGTTGGAAATTGTTGCTTTAAATTCTCAACTTCATACAATTTGCTCTTGTACATGCTGCTGTGAAGCAATTATGCTAAGAGGATATGATAAGCGAGTACGTGGCCTTGCTTACCAGCGAAGGAATGGGCATAGCTGTACAGTTTGTAGAATCAAGTTGGTCAGAGTTAGCGAGCTTTGCATGCGAGGTTGACAGGGAATCAGGGGATTGACAGGGTAGAGGCGAAAGAGAGACCTGTATAAACCAAGCAAAGCGAAGCAACGCAAAGTAGTTAACTCAAACTATCAATCGTCAATAGTGGGAAAGCATGCACAGCCCAGCACTTCTTAAATCAAAAGTTCCTACTTGATATTTCCTTAAGAATCTTTTTGCAAAATTGGCACGAAAAGTGTTTTCACTTTAACAAGGGTTTCTGGGATACGATTGCAGAAAAGAGACTGAAAATATTCCCACTGCATAAACACTAAAAAGTCATAGTCAATGGACACAAGATGCACGAACGTTTGACTGCGAAATCCTTTCCTGAGATTTTTTTAGTTTTAGCGTTTTTCTTAAATTTCTGTAGTTTTCCAGATTGAAAAATGAAAACTCAATTTTAGAGTTTTCTTTAATTTCCAGAGTTGCGATTATAGACCTGAAGTTCTTTTTGCAGACATCGATTACAAGCGTAGATTTCTAGATTAAATTCCAAGCAATTTTCCTTTTAATATGGTAACATGTAAATGAGTACATATACTTACGCAGGAGACTTTAGACACGCCTCTTGCTTGCGCCATCACAGATTCTTCTAATGCTTTAATCATCACGTTGCTTAGCAACTCGTTCACAACGCTTGGCGTAGGCAAACCGTCACCAAGTTTCTGGTGCTTGCCTGGGAGGGGGCCGGCAAGCGTTACTCCGTGTCTGATGGGTGGGGGTACCCCTAGCGTCATGGGGTTTGTCACACCATGTACGTTAGGATGTGACGCCCCTTGCAGCAAGTGGCTAGTCTTGTGTGTTTTAAGACTGCTTGTCAGACCTATAGTGATGTGGTCGTTATTTGGTTGGTGAGGGGTGGTGGTGTCCGGAAGGGGTTGTCGACCGGGGTGTGACCTCAGGGTGGTGCTACAGAATGCTGGGACAGAGGCTGACGTGAACTTTGACCCTTGCATCTGTTGAACATGTTTCTTTCTCTCAATTGTTGCTTTTGTTTCTGAAAAAAAAGTTCATGGAGACGGTTGCAATTATTTGATGAAAATCTCACAAGAAACTCGCACAAATAATTTTCCAAACTGATTTTCTGATTGGTACAAACCTCTTACAGGCCGCAGATGCCGCGTTGTCGTTTTCTTGCTGGCAGTCACTGATACCGATAGTGACACTGGATGGTTTGGAACATTAGAGGGCGCCGTATCACTCCATGAGAAACGTGGCTTGTTGTGGAGTAGATTGGCAGTGGCGCTGGCAACCATGCTAGAAAATAGTCAGAAATAAAGTTATGCATAATTTCTAAATTTATTTTGGTTATTGAAAAAAATTGCTCCAATAAACATTTTAGACAACAAACCTGGAAGTCTTGGAAGCGACCCGCGCCATTTTCTTAGGGAGCGAGGGTGCCCCTCGCATGCTGCGCAGGTAGCGTTGCACCCAGGCACGTACACCCATAACGTTGGCATACTCTGTTGACGCCAGTCGCGACCAGGGATTGGTGTTGGTGAGGTCTAGCGCAGCCACAGCCACAGCCCTGCCAACCTTCATGAACAAGGTAATCAAATGTAGTGCATTAAAATAAGAGATGTGACTAACCATTTATTTCCCCCAGCAAAATCAGTGTTCGTCCAATTACAAACCAACTACTGACTGAACAATTCCTAAAATGTTTCATTTGACACATCTTTGAAAATTTAAAAACCAACTACAGAATTAACATTTCCAAAAATGTGTCACTTCATTTACACATCTTTGTAATCGACCTTATTTTATTGTTTTCTTCAAAGTGACAGCATGCCAGAGGGAATATTTTTACAAGAAGTTCAGTTTCATTAATATCTTTAAAATGTGTACATGTACAAGCTTTTTTCAGCAACAATTTAATTGGTTACTTTTTAAGTATCTTTACACCAAAACCAATTATCCAACTCTTCTTATAATTTCTATAAGGAGTTTGTAATTGTTGAGCATACTTCTTTAAATTGCTGAGGACTGTACTTGGGTGGGTATCCAGCAAGCGGGGGAGGTGTAGCGCAACCATTATCCATAGTAGCTGGTGACAATGAGTTGACAAAACGACCCGAGTTGTAGTTGCATTCTAAGGTGTAGCTACAAAAACAATCAAGCAAAAGTATTGTATTGCAGTTAAAGGGCCACGTGGTGAGTTATTTCTCAGGAACACATTTTGTGAATCTTTCCACTCCTCTTAAATGTTTGACAATTATTTGACATTCTTTTTAATACATTGTATTGAAAAGTCGCACTTCTTTAACCAGTTCGCGCCGGATGACGTATATAAACGCAAGAATTTCCCAAAATTCAAAACGGATGACGCATAAACACGCCAAGTTCAAGTTCGGAAATGCGTGGGTGTGCTTCCCGGCACTATCAGCCTGAACACGCTTCGGATCGAGTTTCGTAAAAAATAATCCCGTCGGCTCGGCGTTGTTAAAATAATCCCGGCGCGAACTGGTTAAACATTGGAAATATTCCATGTTTTGCAAGCTGAAATGTCATTTTAGGAAGACACTGTTCAGTTTAGGATTTTTTGTTAACATTTTTTAACCCAAAGTTTAGCTCATTGTGAGAAAGGTTTATTCATTGGCTTTCTGCCATTATTGACACAATAAAATTAATCATCAAATAAATGAAAATGTACGCAAAATATCCAAAATTCTAGCAGCTTTTTGTGTTGGAAGCATTTAACAAATTGATTTCAATTTTGTTATATTATAATTTTATATAATTCAGTGCAAGCAGTCTTACAACTGGTCAAGCCTCAGCACTAGAGGGCGCTGTGACAAGAACCCATTGTCGGACCAGTTGAAAAGGTAAAACAAGATCAAATTCAGTTTTGGTTCAAGGCTCACCTATGTATAATCCCAGTAGCTTTGTAATTCAGTCTTGGTTCAAGGCTCAACTATGTTTAATCCTAGTAGCTTTGTAATTTAGTCTTGGGCCAAGGCTCACCTATGTATAATCCCAGTAGCTTTGTGTATAGCAACCCGACCGCTCCCTTCTTTAGACATGCCGTCGCGCTTATCCTTCGTGTACATGTTCTTCTCCGTGAAGTTGCAACCGTCAAAGTCAAAATGGGCCGAGTTCATCGCGATCAGCTTTGGGAACAGGAGGTTTTCTATGTGTTGTTCTTCGTTGTCGAAGTAGTTGCCATAAATGAAACAGCCTCGTTTAGAGGCGTGGCCATGAAGATCTACATATAGCGCCACCCCGCTTTCATTAGGCGGAATGCTTGTAGTAGGTTCGTCTAGTGCTGGGGTCTGTTTAGAGTCTAGTTTTGTTGCGTCTTGGGAAGTTACAGACGGTCTTATAATCGCGGTGTTGTCATCATCGCATCCTGCTTCACCGTCAATAGAGTTATCCTTCGCGACGGAGGATCTAGGCCATAGTGACTCGTTGTCCGCACAGGTTTTGCTGTCCAAACGTTCCCTGGACACAGAGATGTCAGATTTACATAGGTTGGTGTCTAATATTTCAGCTACATCATGCCGGTCAACAAAATCCGATTTCATAATTGGTTGGTCAATCAGGTCGTCCGTTTGGCATTCAGTGTTCAATGACGTAGCTTCACCCGATCCCTCGTGGACTATTGAGTTTGCTGGGTACTGCTTCACCTTAACATTTGTTGACATTGCCACAGTACCTTCACCCTCCCCCTTTTCACTTCTTTCCGAAAGATTGTTGAAATCGGCTTTTCTTAAGATCGGACTCGTGCCCGCAGTAACCCTAGAGTTCACGTGGTGATGGAGTATGAGGTTCTTGGTGGCATAAATGGAGGGATGGAGGGTGAAGCTGGGGTTGAGGTAAGTACGGTTTAGATTGACGCCTTTCTGGTCGGTTCGATAATGTCCGCGTTGTACTCCGTCCGGGTTTAGCAAGGGGATGAGTTTGAAGATGTACTGCTTGCGAAGCTGAATGGCGCGGGGGTCCTTGGGTCGAAGGATAAACTCAAGGAAACCGTTGAAGACAAAGCTTGCTGGAGTCTCGCCGGGGTGAACGCGACTTGTTAGAAAGAACACCTGAAACAAAGAAGTACATTTGCTTATAAGTTGAAAACAAAACGAAACTCCAATCCTAACTCCCTAGGGCGTTTGCAAAATCATATTGAGTTTGGAGGAATAAGAACTGTTAGGGTTATGGCCAGTTCATACTTGCGAAAGCGAATTAACTTGAATATGGTATGTGTGATGTTTGCTAGAAATTACTCGGATCAGAGTGCCAAGGTTCCAAAGATTAGACTTCATTCATCTGGGCTTGCTAAGTACTGGCTGCATTAAAGTAACAAACAAATCCAAATTGAGCCTTGGACTAAGACTAGCATAAACAAACGCGACATCGCGCTATGCACATTACGACTATTTGACATCTGCTCACCCGTTTGCCTTTGAATTTGTGAGCGCGGGGCACCGATTGGTCCGGAAATAGCTCAGTTAGGCGTGGCTCTCTCTGATTGGTCAATCCGTGGCATGATGTTATGGTAATGAGGTCGATGCGCAGCCTGTCCAGGGAATAGCACAGTAGCTCTCGGTGGTAGTATATTGAGTTGACGAGACTGAAAAAGAAATGTATACAATTTCACCAAACTTGAAATTGTAAGGATTTGTGAGGACTTCTGGAGGCTTGTAATAAGTTGTGATGGACTAATTGTAAGGACTTGGAAAGGACTTGTGAGAACCTTGGGAGGAATTTTGAGGACTTGCAAGAATTCGTGAGAACTACATTACCTTGATGCTGAGAGGTTCTGACAATGATCAAACTGGGCATCTAATTCATCCATCTTTTGTTGGCACTCAACGTATGAATACGGGTAGCAGAATGCAAAATAGACGGATGAGAAACGATACTCAAAGCGATATGTAAAGGTCAGAATAAACTGGCCGTCTGTGTTCTGTATCAAACAAAAAAGAAATGTCTGCTTTTAGTCAGTCAACAATATTTTTTTCTCACATTTATTGACATTACAATTAAGTTACAAATTCAATTATATAATAATATTTCCAAAATATAATGTTACATTCAATACAATAATTTGTATACAATAGAATAAGTTAAACTTTCAATTAGTTGACTCTGATTGGCTGGCACACAGGGTCGCATAAATTAACATATCTAGATATATCAGATGTTATCTAATACGGGTAATATGTCTGATACTCAGACTAGGGGGGGGGGGGGGGAGGTAGGATAAATGATTTACCTCGTACGTTGGTCTCTCACGTATTCGTTCCCAGTTTGGTTTTTGGGGCAAGACACGGACTACGGGTGCCATTCCCTGACTGTACAACTTTCCTTGCTTATTCATATTCATTATGTTGATCTTTAGCAGCTTGTTCATTGGACAGCCCTTGATGGCAAAATGGAACCATGACCTGTCAGGGAAGAATATATGAATAAATTATGAGATGAGACTTATTAATATTCATGATGTTGATCTTCACCAACTTCTTCATTGGACAGTTTTTGATGCCAACATGGAACCAGGACCTGTCAGGGAAGAATATATGAATAAATTATGAGATGAGACTTATCCCTATTCATAATGTTGATCTTCACAAACTTGTTCATTTGGATAGCTCTTGGTAACAAAATAAAACCAATAGATGAATATATGAATAATCAATGTTTTCTTAAAACTTTTGCTGTATTCTCACTGACCTGTTGCCGTTTTCAAATTCCGTGCCCCCACAGTCGGGCTTAGTCCACAAATTAAACTCATAGTCTGGTGCTGGGTTTGGTTCCTTGACTCGTTGCATGCTAGGATCATCTTCGTCCTCGCGGCAGACACGCTCCACCCGAGCCAAGTTGCCCGAGTCAAACTTTGAGGTGAAGAGAAGTCCCCCGTTACGATACTCCATGGTGGATCAAAAGGGGGTGGGGGTAGGTTGTTTAGTCTGTGTTGCCGCTAGCAACCAGAATGAAACCTGGTTCACATCTTTCCTGAAACGTCAATCAAAAGGCCAGAGAATTGAATAGTTAATCATCCCCATCAATGTCAAAGGAGTTATGTTTCAAAATTAGTTTGATTTAGATTTAGATTGATGTAGATTAATTTAGTTTAGATTAATAATAGATTTCAGCTGCATGCAGTGACCTGACGCCACTTCTTTGGTTTACTAAAGTCTTTGGAGATTTAAGTGAACATTTTTGTTAAAAATTTTTTAAGCCTATAAATATAATTAATACTTTAACTAAAATCTACTTGATTTTTGGTGGTTCCTTGCAATTTTTTTTGTTTTGTTATTGTTAATGCTGTTATATTAAAGTGTTTTTTTTTAAATGGGAGTGGGACTGGGGAGTAGAGTGGAATTATAACGCACTAGTACTAGGAGGACTCGCTGAGATTTACAAATTTTGTTAAGAAATACTTTGAAAATGCACCCGACTCACCATACACTTTGTACTCATCAAAAGAAGTGACATTTATGGAAACTAGGCCTACATTCTTTCCATTTTATAAGCGATTCATTGTAAGTTTTGTACTCGCGGTTTTTGCTAGTGCCACTGGCTACGGTTTATCATGACGTTCTGAGCTGAAGACAGTTGTCTAGTGCCTGCCGCCATAACAAAGCATTATCCTCGTAGCCGTACACCAGACTACATTATGTGTTGGCCTTTGGTTTGCACTTTTGCAGGAATCCCGCATAAAATTTGGGCTGCAGTTTCAAAGATCTTACATTTTGAGATAGAATCCACTCGCCTGTTTTGATCTTGAATTCGTCAAATTCAGGAATTTTCTACATCGGACTGTCTGAACAAAGTGGGTTAATAATAAATCCGCAAAATACGGACGGAGACGCTTACAAATTTCGGTCTCATGCGACAATGAAAACAAACTGTGTTAGCAACTGTCATGTGATCAAAGAGCAGCTCGTTGATTGGTGGATAGTGACATTTCTAGATACTAATTCTAAATTTAATTTTCATATTAAATCATACAAAAACGTTTATTGAAACAAGGCGTTTTCTCTAAAAATCACGATTCCTCAAATTGTAATACGCTTGTTCACATTACCACCTGTGCGAACCTGGAATTTGTGTGTAAGGCGCGGACTCGCAAACCCAGGTAAACATCTAAAACATTAAAGTTGGAAGAACAAAATTTAACGATATAGACGCTGTACGTAACTGGTCCATCGGACGTCCCTCCCCCGGCCCCGCCCCCGCCCCCTCTCTCAAATAAAACAATATTCTGAATTACACACAAACCCTAATATAATAATTGTTTGTTTTTTTAAAAGCAGATTACTATTAAAACAAAAATCACCTTGATAATTATTTTGTGTCTTAAAACCTGGTAATCTTCTAGAAACAAAAAATCATTTTTAAGACGAAACATAGGCGAGCATGTGTTCGTATTCGAAATTCGTTCGGAAAAGAAAATCGAAATTTTGGAAAAAGCACGGACAACCCAACTCTATAGATAACTTTAAGTTATTTGAAGATATCTTTAAATGAAGAAAAAATATTGTGGTTTTCGTTGTAAATATGTTTTGCTCAAATAGGAATAGTTTCGCACTAAACATTATCAATGTGGGTTATTTGTTGAGGGCGCCCTCCTCAGGAAATCAGTCTGCAGAAAATCGACCCGATTAAAAAACACAGTCGACTAGTGCTCGAAAGTACCCATGAAATAACTGTTGTATTGAAGCGAAATTTTGTCTAGAAATTTGCCATGATTTCTATCACAACCCTATTAAATATGAAGGCAAAATATTGCGGTCTTCGTGGTAAAAAGAATTTGATATAATATTGTACACGCCCATTCCACGTGAACGAAAAAACGGAGTGAACGCCCTCCAGCCACCGTGCTCGTTCGTCGTTTCATATTCAATATAAAGTAACCAGCTCCTTATTCGATATTCGAATAATAAACACCGCGTGTATCTTTATACAGTGTATATGTATCCACATCTGCATCCGTATTTACAAATGGTTCATAGCCTGGTTTTTTATTCTGCCATTGCCAAGACGTAGACCGACATACACACACATGTACATTTTTTGAAAATGACAAACGTGCAGGATCTGCTCCTTTAAGCAGGTCTTCGTTCAAGGTGCATTCAAATCACTGTAGCTATAAAAGTACATATTTTTTTAATAAATGGACCAGATCAAACTTTTTTCGGTTCCTGAGGCGAATACGTGCACAAACATTTGGCAAACCCATGGAGCAATAATTGCTCCATGGGCAAACTGATGTGCATCCAAAAATATACTCGCACCTTTTTATTTGAGAATGAAAATAAATAAGACCATGTAAGAACATAATGTTGATTTTTAGATCATCAAGTTTTTATATATAGAACTTCTTGAAAGAGCTGCTCCTCTACTCGAGTCGTTTGTCATTTTTACACAAACAATTTCGGCATAGATATCTTGGCAGAATAGGAAACAAGACTATGAACCATTTGTAAACACGGATGCAGATGTGGATACAGTGGCTACTATTCGAATATCGAATAAGGAGCAGGTTACTTATTGAATAGTTCCAACGTAAACTGGCTGGCCGGTCCGGCCACCACACACACTTTTGCAAATTACACTGGTCACCATCGTATCACAGGTAATTCAGCGCATGCACCTAGTACCAGTCCGATACGTGCGAGACAGCGAGAGTACGACGGCCGAGGCGCCATGCAAGTGCAACCCGTACCATGAAAAGCGAATAAAATCCACCTGGCTGAAGATAGGTCTTATTTTATCCTACATTTCTCGATGTCTTTAGGTGATTTATGCGCTTTTCTAAGTAGATGTTCTAGTCTCTGAGATGGTGGATGCTCGGCAAGGCAGAGACATGTTTCTTCGGCGAGCCCTGGATAAAATTCTTAACGATAAGGAAACCAAGAAATCATACAATTCGCAGCTGAGAAAAGCTTGTCAAGTTGCCTTGGGTAAGTAGAACTAAATTCCGTGATAAAAGGTGTGCTTTAAACCACAATTTTGTATTTTGTACGGAAATATTTAGCGCAGTTGCTGTGTTGTGCAATGTGATTAACACACAACCATCTGGTTACATTTATGCCTGACAGTAATGATACTCGACTAAATATTGTTGGTTCTTGGAACTAGACTACTTTATTTCCCTGTGAAAAATAGGATGTGATTAAAACTAAGTAGACACACCGCCACTCGGGATAAAAAAAAGTCATCGATGATTAAAATCATTGTACTCGTGTTCCTTATGATCTTCATGAATAGTGAAATTTTCAGTTAAATTCAGAGAACTCTCTACACTCAACCGTCATGTACGTCCGTAATTTGTTCATGCTCCTTTGTATTTAAATTTAGTCATTAACTTCATTCATACTAAAATAGCTCTTTCGCAGCGAGTAAACGATACAAAAACGTAATTTGATTCTACATCCAAACTGCTTTTCTGATCAAGTGTAAACAAATCATCACGTGATGAATAATGTATAGGTATATCAATATGCTACACTTGTTCCCGTCAGAATTGGTGCAGTCTGAATTGATAATGAAGTAAACCAGGATGTGCATCCGTGCGTCATAATAACTCGGACTAATTAAAACCATAACGGTTGAAAAGACCTAACTACATTTTTAAAAATCTATATAATTTTTCACATCACAGTCGCATTGTTTCAAAAAGGTTTAAACACTTTGACAATTATACATTTTCAACTTTTTTTTTTATTCACAATTATATTTTTTTCTCATTCTTTTGCAGAAGAAATTAACAAAAAATACAATGACAAGGGGTAAGTGCAACAATAAATGTACAAATTCCCACCTTCATTTTCAATCTACTCTATTTTAAACTTTTCATGGAAATTTAACCGAGTAAAATTTCAGCAGGGTCTAAACTAAGGCATTCTTCTTTGGATTCCGAGTGTTATTACTGAAAACAAAACAATACAAGAAAAGCACATTATCCTGTCTTTAAGATGCCTCCGACCAAATATTTGTTCGTAATTTTGTCTGATTTGGTTTAACTTCCGACAGTGAGCACCAGCAGAATGCATCCGGTGCTCTACCCTTACCCAAGACGCAAGTCGACTTCATCGCGGCAGACCGGTACTTCCTGCCGTTTGAGTTGGCGTGTCAGTCCAAAGCTCCACGCATTGTCAACACAGCACTGGACTGTCTGCAGGTTTGACAAATTTGAAATAATTTTTAAGATTAAATTTGTATTTAGTTGGTTTCATCATGCTTATGTAAACACCAGCAATCGTTAACCCCCTATTGTCCCTCTTTTGTTTGTAATGCTTCCATAGGTTTTGTACATGATTTTTTAATTGTGGACGGTCGGTCAACCGTGGACCATTGTTTATGCCCTAACCTATTGTCCCTAGCTCAGTTACCAGTGTTTACATTCTCAACCCGATCTATATTACATTCCGTGCGTGGACATTCCTTTAAATTCATGGAGTTAAAAATCCTCAACCATTTCAACTTTCAAGTGTTCCCCTTCACTTTTCCAAATATAACCCAACTCAATTGTACCTGTAGAGCTCTTTTTCAAAAGGGAGAAACCTTGTGTGAACAAGGTTTTTAGTTTGTATTGTGTTGACATCTTTTATTTGTAGGTCCACACAACGTTCACAAGGTAGCAATTGAAAAGGAATAAATATTAGTTTTCAAAAATATTGAATTTATTCCTTAAAATTATCAAACCTTATTGACTTTTAAGTGATTTCCAGTGCAAAATACATGAAATTAAATATCTTGCCATTGCGAATTCATGAATTTAACCCTCCCCCCTCCCCCAAGTGTAATTTACTAGGAACCATAACCATCCTTGCAGTCCTAACAGGTCCCAACAGGTCCCAACAAAACCTGGTGTTGGAGTTTAACTGGGTGGGGATTTTTAGGTTTAACAGTGCTTGTATTAATTTCAACAAAATTACAGTTTTAAAGGGTTGGGTGGTTAGGATTAAGGTTTGGGTAAATTGTTCCCATGTGTCTAAATTTACAAAATTCTTTTCTCCATTTCTCTTCTTTTCTATATTTCCTTTGTTTAATTTGGATGTGTGCATATTGAAAACTCAATTTGCACTTAGGCCATAAAGTTCTTGTTTACTATGCATGAGTTACAGTCAGTGCTTAGCGCACGGTATGTAACTCAGAAAATATCAATTTTCATGAGGCATAAATTGGCATTTTTAATTTGCCATATTGTCAATATGGGATAACAGATTATGCCATATTCCTCTTTTTAAATCTACATAACCACAGATTGCTGTGATAATTATGCTAGCATGAACAGTTTCTTTAACCTATGGGGTTAGGTTATAATACAGGAACAAGGGAAAACACAATAGGGGATCCTCGGTAATGATTGCAAAACACAACTGGATGTACATGTACCTAAATACAACGTCAACCTGTAAAAACAACACCATTAAATCTTGTAATTCTGTAGAATAATGCATGGACATTCAAGAAGATATCCAATTAACATAAACAGTTTAGTATATTACTTTTTTATTACTTTTAAATTTCAGCCTCGGTCAATATTACAATGCAGATGTGCATCATACAACATATATCACTAAATGAAACTGATAATTTTTGTTTCTGACTTTAATTTGGGAGGAAGTGTTATCTCAGACAACCAAACAATGCTCGAGTGCAAATTGAAAGTGTGCAAACGTCTTTGAGCCATCAAACCCTCTCTCTATTGATGTGATCAATATTGATTTCTTTCTGTTTTTTTCTATATTCTACTTTAGCGTGAAGGTCCTTTTCTCAAACGCTGCGTGCAATAGCCCCTGTCCTCATTTTATAATTAAAACACAACCTTTTCAGTGTGGTTACACTCAATGTGCAATTTCGATGGGTTGTTTACAACCCAAAACCACACTAAATGTCATAGGATTGTCACAGCCGATTGAACAAATTTGAAAAAAGAGAGCGGTGATGGAATTTAGTGGATTTGGTCCTGTCTGCTGGTACAAGAGAGTATAGAATTAATGTTCAGAATATTTGTGTTCATTGGTGTATCATTTCTTTTTTTTGTGCAAAATATTTTTCTATTACTGATTAAAAAATTGCTTTGAAAAACATTTACAATTTTGGTAATTTCGTTATGTTTTATGTTATGAAAATGTAGGTGTATTAAGTTACGGCCTAAATCCTAAGTTAGTTGATGAGGCTTCCATGATTGAGCTTGTACTGTTTGTTGGTCTTGACAGAAACTGATAGCCTACGGCCACCTAACCGGAGATGGCCCGGATAGCACCATGCCGGGGAAAAAATTGATTGATCGCATCATTGAGACCATATGTGGTTGCTTCATCGGTACCCAGACTGATGAAGGGGTGCAACTCCAGATCATCAAGGTACAACATTGACCAACTCTTGTTTGTGGATTTTTATGAATCATGGAGAGATGAAGACGAAGCCGATTCAAAGTCCGGGTTTCGTAAACTCCCTGAGACTTATATGAACTGTAGAGGGCGCCATTAGCAAAATTATAATAACCACTGCCAACCTCGATTCCACAGTTTGCAGAAAAGTTGTGCTTACTGTCAAAAAAAATCTTCTAACTATAAGCACTATTTCACTCCTATTATATTTAGCACATCGCGTCACACATATTTTTAATTTCAAGATACGCAATGCCGCAATGGCATGGAAATAGCTGTTAAGGCTCTAGGTTTTTTGTGAAAAATACCCATATTTCGTACTGTAAAATAGACGACAGAGGAAACACGTTATAAATTCTGGCATCGTAATGTCAAAATCTTGTTGTTTAAAAGATTTGAAAAAAAATCTTTTAAAATTGAAAGCACCGTGTTGCATGTGCTAATTTCCACCAATTTAAATTATATTGTGATACAGTATCTTGCTCATGGACATTGTATTTATGTTCCTTCATTAGGCACTTCTTACAGCCGTCACCTGTCCGACCTGCGAGGTCCATGAAGGAACTCTTCTACAGGTCTTACGCACATGTTACAACATCTACCTGGCTAGTAAGAACTTGGTGAACCAAACCACGGCTAAAGCAACCCTTACACAGATGCTAAATGTCATCTTCAATCGTATGGAGATGCAAGCGGTGAGAGGATTGATTTTACTTCAAGTGTTTGACGTTATCTTTAAAGCCTAGATCATTGGGTGTAACTTTGCATACCACAAGGCCTTGAGATGGCTTAATGGCTTGCAATGTCTTGTGATTTTGTTATTTCTTATGATGGCTTATGGTAACTTGTGATTTATTTAGATAACTTGGTATTTCTTGTTGGCTTGAGGTTTCTTTTGATTTATTGTGATTAATTGTGATCACTTGTGATCACTTGATATTTCTTGAGATTTCTTGTGCTAGCTTGTGGTGTCTTATGCTAGCTTGTGGTTTCTTGTGCTTACTTGTGATTTCTTGTGATTACTTGTGATTTCTTGTGATTACTTGTGATTTCTTGTGATTACTTGTGATTGACTTGTGACATTTTCATTTTCCTTCTGACTAGGTTGCTGACGCCAAGGTGAAAGCAGAAGGGGAAGCCGGAGCTCGCCGTCAGAGCAAAGATTCCGGATCGCTGAACGAAGACGCGGAAAAGATTCCTGTGATTATTAACGGGGAAAATGGTGACTGTGTTACGAAAACACCAGAGAGTGTGTTACCTGCTGGAACATTACCAGGTAGGTATTGGCTGTAAGACACACCCACGATTAGTTTGTGTACATTTCTCACCAAGCTACCGTGGTCACCTGACCAGAAATCAGGATCTAATTGGTCAATGGAAAATCTCCGCCTACCTGTGTTTTGTTAACATTGCTTGAATGCTTGTGACTGATCAACTATGGTCACCTGACCACAAGTTTCAATCTGATTGGTCAATGCACTGTTTGATTGACAAGCAGGAAGCATTCATTTCAAGGAGCAGAAAGGCGAAACAAATTTCTAAATTTTATTTTACACTTTTTGTTTGTTTTCCTTTCAGAAGTGTCAGTCATCGAATCGAGTAGTAGCAATAACATTGAGAGTGCTGAAAATGGTCAGCTTAATAATCAAAATGGTACGTTACACTTCTATACCATTCCCTGTCATGCTTTTATATAGAGGCTAGTCGTATCAATCACCTTCAGTCAAAGTATAACTGTATCACGTTGCATAAACGGTCACAGCCAATCAATCCTGCTTTAATCTCGTAATTGATTTTGAGATGTTTTTTTCTTGATCTTGCCCGAGCTAATGACTTTTTTTGTGAATGACAATTGCCTTTCTGACTTTCGCCAGTAGAAGATGCTCAAGGCATCGTTGCTTCAATTTTGGATGACATCATCACTAAAATCTCAGGGGATTCCCCACAAGATGCTCTGACCACCTCTCCTAAGCTACCTCCTGCCTCCGATACGGTCATCACCTCGGCCCTGCCCACCAATACCGCAGCTATGCCCACCCCTTCCCCAGCACCCACCCCTACCCTGGCACCCACCCCTTCCCCGGCACCCACCCCTTCCCCGGCACCCACCCCTTCCCCGGCACCCACCCCTTCCCCGGCACCCACCCCTACCCCGGCACCCACCCCTACCTCGGCACCCACCTTGCCTCCCATTGGTGAAGATGGTGACGCGGAGGCTGAGACAGAGGAACCATTTTCTCACATTCTTCAGAAGGACGCGTTCCTCGTGTTTCGTTCTCTCTGTAAGCTTTCCATGAAGCCACTGCCAGATGGACCCGCGGACCCAAAGTAAGAATATATCTAAAATAGCTGAAAACTAATTACACCCCGGAAATTGGTTAAAAATATTTCTTTAATTTGGGTCATAAATTTGGTCAATGTTGACAATTGTAAACTTAATTTTTTCAGTGAACTTATGTACTGCCCTTTACTGAATAACCCAATCGAAAACCCAAACTTTGATATTTTAGCTCTGAAAGTCATAGATTCCCCAGAAATCTTGCTTGTTTTTTAAAAAACAGAATGATAAATTTTCACTTTTTACATTCACAGATCCCACGAGCTTCGTTCCAAGGTCCTGTCTCTCCATCTTCTTCTGTCCGTTCTACAGAGCGCTGGTCCTGTGTTCCGCACTAACGACATGTTCATTACAGCCATTAAGCAGTATCTGTGTGTAGCGTTGTCTAAGAATGGCGTATCTTCAGTGCCGGAGGTCTTTGAGTTGTCCCTGGCTATCTTCCTGACACTTCTTAGTCTCTTCAAGACTCACCTTAAGATGCAAATTGAGGTAAAGGTCATCGTTAGTGGTGATAAATTGACACAAGTACACGTACTGTCATATCAAGGCCGTTTTCCAAACCCCCAGCTTCGTCTCTGTCTTTGGCTTTGTTCATGCAGTTTGGCAATGGTGATGGAGCCGGAGAAGGAGCCTAATCTGCAGTTTGGAAAATGTTTCAAGTCAAACCTATGTTCTATAGATTACTATCGGATTGCTAAACATTAAAGGTTTCTTTTTGTTGAATCTTTTCTTCCGTTAGGTTTTCTTTAAGGAGATTTTCCTCAACATTCTAGAGACGCCCACCAGTTCCTTTGAGCAGAAGTGGATGGTGGTTCAGGCACTGACGAGAATATGTGCAGGTAAATAAAATAGTTTCAATTAAATAAAATATAAATCAGTAAGTCGTCAACTCCCTAAATTCAACCAAACAAATGTCAAGGATAATTTTGTGTAGCTGGTTGTAAGTAGATGTAATCCTAGCAACAAATCTTTGCTTTGTCACCTCAACACGACTCCACAAGATATAGTCGAAGAAAATGTTATTAATTTCTTTCGGTGATGAAACCAAGAATCCCTCAAAAGCGCCCTAGTCACTGTAGTTCAAGGTACAGTTTTAGAGATGGGGGGGAAACCCCAGAAAAATATTCTGGGAAAAACCCACAAAATCAGGCAGGAACTGAAAACCCAATCCACATATATTGGCCCAGGCGGGTTTGGGTCACAGCGGTGGAAGGCGAGGAAAGAACCGCTACGCAACCCAACTGATGTGTCTTTGGTTTTTTATCTTTTTTTTCTTTAACCAGACGCCCAGTGTGTCGTGGACATCTACCTGAACTATGACTGCGATCTTTCCAGCGCTAACATCTTTGAGCGATTAGTCAGCGACCTGTCCAAGATTGCACAGGGCCGGCATGCTATGGACCTGGGTGCCACACCTCAACAAGAGAAACGCATGCGAATCAAAGGTCTACACTGTCTGGTGTCTATACTCAAATGTATGGTTGAATGGAGCAAGGATCTTTACTTCAATCCCAACATACAGGCTAACCTCGGTAAGATCCTCCTAAGTCAATCCAGGAATACTCGAGATTTAGTTTTTGGAAAACGATTTTGTTAATGATTTTAGAGATTACAGACATTTGCTTTTCTGTAATTTAACAAACTCATGGATTTGGGGTTGGTATTTTGTAGCAAATGTTGTTATGCTGAAAAAAACAGAACAAAATTTTGTTCTTGTAGTCTGGTTTCATGACCCTACTTTAGACGAAAACATGTCGGGTAAATATTAGGTCAGGGAACCAGACTAGTTGGTTTGCACCCATTCATGAAAATGTAACCGATGGCAAACAAAATCTCAATGGTAACCTAATGGATGTGATTTTTGACCAGGTCAAGAGAAGGCTGTTGGTGGTGACCAAGCGGATGCAGACAGCGGTCAAGGAACGATGACCAGCTCTGGCAGCCAAGGGTCACTTAACTCCACCCACTCCAGCTCCACGTCCAACCTGCAGTCACAGAATGCACCCATGGACAGCCCTGAACAGTTTGAAAGTCAGAAACAACAGAAGGAGATCATAGAACAGGGCATTGAAATGTGAGTTAACTAACCTAGTTAACTAATCCAAGTTAGTGCTGGTAATTAATCGTAGTTATAGAAACAGAAGGAGATCATAGAACAGGGCATTGAAATGTGAGTTAACTAACCTAGTTAACTAAACCAAGTTAGTGCTGGTAATCATAGTTATAGAAACAGAAGGAGATCATAGAAAAGGGAATTGAAATTCTAGTTATCTAACCTAGTTAGGTTTCACTAATCCGAGTTTCAATAACTGGTAACCCCAGTTAGTTGAGAGCCAGAAACAGCAGGGTTAGGGCATTGATAAGTTAGTTATTTGGCCACACAACATTCTGGTGTTTACGTTAAGTTTTGAAAAAAAGTCCATCTCAACCTCTCGACAGGTTCAATAAGAAACCGATGAAGGGCATCACCTTCCTGCAGGAGCATGGCATTCTGGGTAAAAGGCCGGACGACATCGCTGAATTCTTCCACAAAGACGATCGGTTGAATACCACCGTGCTAGGGGACTTCATGGGAGAAAATGAAAAGTGAGTCAGAATTTTTAACCATTTCTTCTTTTTGTATAAGCAATAAACAAAGTACACATATATATTCCTGGGTGGCAAGTGAAGGTGGGGTGGTTTTCCCAACGACACAAAAGTTGGATTAGAACCCCTGACCCTATGATTGTAAATCAGAAATCATTTTGTCAATTAGTTCCATATCTTTGTTTAATTGTTTTGATCATAGACTCAACAAAGAGGTCATGTATGCCTACGTAGATCAAATGGATTTCACTGATAAGGACTTTGTAGCGGCTCTTCGTGCGTTTCTGGATGGGTTTCGTTTGCCCGGTGAGGCACAGAAGATTGATCGCATGATGGAGAAGTTTGCCAGTCGCTACGTAGACACCAACATCAAGCAGACGGTATTCGCTAGCGCTGACGTCGCGTACGTGTTGGCGTACTCTATTATATTGCTGACAACAGATCTGCACAGTTCGCAGGTCAGTGCCGTTTGTTCCAATTCACACAAACCTAAAATGTTCATCTGGAAATAGCTTTGTGTCGCCTAAATGAATTTTTGGGAGACACCAGTCATCAATTTTGTATGACTTTATGGAGTGATCCTTGGTGGGGGGTTATCACAACTATTTTGTAATGGGTCAAAGGTAATCCAGGGGTCATCATTTAAAAATGCACACAATACTTACACACTGCGGGAAAAGGCGACGCCCACAATCCACAGATCACTTGTTTAATATTGTCACCTTTTATCACTATGACCTTTGACCTAGGTCAAGCACAAGATCTCCAAGGATGAGTACATCCGGATGAACCGGGGCATCAACGATAGTAAAGATCTCCCTCCAGAATATCTGTCTGAAATCTACGACGAGATCGCTCTAAATGAAATCAAGATGAAACCAACATCCAGTAACAAGGTCATCACAGCGAGTAGGTGGCTGTTTTTGTGTGTTCAGACCTGCGGGATTCAAACCCGTAACCTCTTGTATGCTGTACCCATGGTCTGCCAATCAATGTTACAACGCATAGGGACCTTACGGGGACATGCGCTATATAAGAATGCTTCATTATTATTATGTTTACGAGACCACCTTGTTTTCTCTGTTTCTATTCTAAAACTTCTCTTAATTGTTCTTTTAGTCTTTTAGTCGTTTTAGTTTTTCTGAAATGTTTTTGATTGGTGTGTTTGCAGATGTGACTAGTGAGAAGCATCGTAAGGTGTTATATAACGCTGAGATGGAAGCGTTGTCTAATACCGCTAAGGTCTTAATGGAGAGTGTAAGTCATGTCATGACGAGCTTCACCAGCGCTACGCATCACGAACACGTCAGACCTATGTTCAAAGTAAGAATGAGATGTAAAGTCAGGAGATGGAAATTCAATATTTGGCCCTTTATTTTTGCCCTCAATGTTGTCCCGAGGGATTCCTTAAAAAAATTACTGATTCGGGTGGGACAGTCTTTTATCACTGGTATTGCCAACTTGTGATTGACTTTGACAAAACAATTGGTCTATGGCTATGGTCTTTGACAGTTAAAACATGGGAACATATGAAGAGTAGCCCTAGCCGTAGCAATTGAAGCCTATTTTGACCAACGTTCTTACTATGTTCTAGGTTGCGTGGACTCCCTTCCTAGCGGCTTTCAGTGTTGGGCTTCAAGACTGCGATGATCCTGAGATAGCCACTCACTGCCTCGACGGAATCCGCTGTGCGATTCGCATCGCATGCATCTTCCGCTTGGAGATGGAACGCGACGCTTACGTCCAAGCTCTCTCTCACTTCACTCTACTCACGGCTAACTCTTCCATCACGGAGATGAAAACAAAGAACATCGACACTATCAAGACACTCATCACTGTGGCTCACACGGACGGCAACTACTTGGGCAAGGCGTGGCTAGAGGTAAATGCAAAAGAAATCATTCCGAAAACTTTTGTTTTGTCCCTGTTAGGCCAAATTTAAAAAAAGTTAGCTTCCAAACTTCTTAAAAGAAGAGGATGCGGGTATATTGTGGTTTTTTTTGGCCTGACGTATTTCTGTAGATTTGTTCTTTCGACAATTTTGAAACTCAACTTCTATCTAGATGATGGGCCCCCTGCATCATGTTTTACATACATTTTCTAAGGAGTGACATCAGAAGTCGCAAAATTCAAAGGCAATCTGATCTGCTGTGTGATATCCAAACCAAATTGTATGCGCACCGTTCATACTATGCTCTAAAAGACTATTGGAAGAAAAATGCTGATGTAAAAAAAAATTGTTTCAATTAAAACAAAATATTTTAATGCGCCAGCAAAGGACAAATAAAAAATTTAAAAATTATTTGGTCATACATCTAAAAATCTGTGATGTAAAAGTTTAAAATTTGTATAAATGATTTCTGTTTTTTGATAGATCTTGAAGTGTATATCCCAGCTGGAGTTGGCTCAACTCATCGGAACGGGAGTCAAGAGGAAATTCATCTCGGGGACGGGCAGTAGCTCGGCCGGAGGGCACAGAAGCCTTGGGCATCACAACGACCTCCTGGAATCAGGAGATGGTAAAGAATGGTCTCACTGACCAATCTAAAACTAAGATTTAATGATGCATTAACTGTAATCCTCCAGGGTATTTTAGCCAGAAACCCCACCAAATGTAGCAACATTCACCACTTGTCAAAAGGAATAGCCTATCTGGGTCAAACTGCCTCAGAGGCTGTGGACACCCTACTCAGCAGAATCCACCTCTTGCATTGTTCAATGAGGACTAGCTCTTAGTAGACTTGAACTTTTCCCACCTGATGCACTGCGCTGCGTTTGTTAGGGTTAAGCTAATGAAAGTTGGCAGGGATGCATAGATTGGTCAATCCTGATAACCTCCACCCTATCTCCGCTCTCGTTACGACAGTGTCCAGAGTTCACATGGATCAGAAGAAGATGGCTAGCTTACAGGAGGCAATGGGAGAGACGTCATCACAAGGCATCGTGGTCGCTGTCGATAGAATATTCACTGGTTCCACTCGTCTAGATGGCGATGCAATAGGTGAGCTAAACCTATCACTGTGCCTGACAAAATTATCGCAAAGAATTTGTGAAATGCATTGTATATAAAACGGTTGTAACATTAACTCTCCAGGGCTTAGCAAAATTGACGATGGACAGACTATCACTAACTCCTTGCAGCATATATTTCTAGTTTACCGACTTAAATCACCAACACGTCAAAAACATGCAAGTTTTTTAAAATGTAAATTAAAATGTCATTGCAATTAGGAAGAATAGATGTAAGTTTTGAGAAAAGAGATTGTTTGGTTGACACCAATATTTCCACTTGTCTGTTTGTAGTTGACTTTGTGCAAGCGCTGTGTCAAGTGTCTTTGGAGGAGCTACAAGCAACAAACACCTGTCGTATGTTTAGCTTGACTAAGATTGTTGAGATCTCCTACTATAACATGGGGCGTGTGCGTGTGCAGTGGTCTCGTATCTGGAGCATACTGGGCAACCATTTTAATAAGGTAGTTACTTGTTTGCAAGGTGTTCTGCCAAAATGAGCTGGAACTGGGCAAAGGCCGTATTGGAGAGAACAAAAATTAATGAATGGATGTAATGTTGTTTTTCCAGATTTATTGGTATTTATAAATTTGTAAGAAAAACTACAAAAACAATCCTGGACTAAAAGTGTTTTTAGGAAAACCTGTCGGCATCTTTCATTTTCACAAATGCAAAACTCAAAACTTTGAACGTCTTTTTGACAGTATTTTCAGTTTGTTGACATAAATGTAAACTTTAAAAAGTTGTAACTTGTCAAAGGAATGTTTGATTGAAGTGCAACAGTATTGTAAGCAGAATTTTATTCTTGTTCGTAATAGCTGAAAACTCTCATTTCAACCTCAGCCCAGTTTTGTCTCATTTTGTCAGAACCCCTCACGTTCTTTTAAAAAAATTGTAGAAAATTAAATATTGTCGATGGAGATAACAAAAAAATACAATTGAAGTTAATCCAATTGATCTTTGTTTGTAGGTGGGATGTAATCCTAAGGAGGACGTAGCCTTCTTTGCCATTGACTCCCTCCGTCAACTCTCCATGAAATTCTTGGAGAAGGGAGAACTGCCCAACTTCAAGTTTCAGAAGGAATTTCTGCGGCCGTTTGAGTACATCATGAAGAAAAACAAGTCAGTTCAAATGTTCATTTTTCTTAATCCCTTTAATGAAATAATGACTTTGAGGCATATGGATAACACTTCATATCCCTGCACAGGTGTATTGTGTGGTTAGGCTCAGGGCAAACAGGCAGATTCAGTCACGCTTTAGGGCTGTTTTTTGTGCCATGTCTCTTTATATGACACAGTTACTTAGCTCCGATGGTCAACTCCTGAGCCATCAATATCATTGTCACAGGGCGACAGACATACCAAGTTTGAGTTTAACATCTAGGGTTTGTTTGTGTGTACCTAGGTCATCCACCATAAGAGACATGGTTGTTCGCTGTATAGCTCAGATGGTCAACTCCCAAGCAATCAATATCCGATCTGGATGGAAGAATGTGTTTTCTGTCTTCCATCTGGCCGCAGCCGATCAAGAAGAAAGCATCGTAGAGCTGGCATTTCAGACTACGGGGAGCATTGTCAGTAAGTATCCTCGTTAAGAAAATTAGGCATCATACGCAGAAGTACCCCCTCAACGGTACCAAAGGGAGAGTTAAGGAGATACATTGGAACGCATTACTGACGTTACCTGCAGCCAATTTCATGGAACTGCTAAGCACAAACCGCCTGAAAATTTGATCGGTAACCATTTTTACCAAGGAAAATGTTTTGCTAAGCAATTTTTGTTGTGCTTAGCAGCTCCGTGAAATTATCCCCAGATGCTGAAACAAAGACGCTATGTTTTTGACATTCAAAACCAAATGATATGTGATTACCCTGCAACATTTCTGTACTTGTACCTTTTGCTATTGTTTCAGGCAATGTGTTTGAGAAGTATTTTGGCGCCACGCTAGACTCCTTTCAAGACGCTGTCAAGTGTCTGTCGGAGTTTGCCTGCAACGCTGCTTTCCCAGACACGAGCATGGAAGCCATCCGGCTCATCCGGAGCTGTGCTAAATACGTCATGGAGAAACCGCAGGTGAGACAGGGTACTAGACTTGCTGTTTTAAGATTTGGTTCTTTGTTTGCTGTTGGCTGATTAACTAGTTCGCGCCGGGATTATTTTTAATGAAACTCGATTTGAGGCGGGTTCGGGCCAATAGTACAGGAAAGCACACCCACGCATTTCCGGCCTTGCTCGCTGCTGACAGACGTTTCCATCTTTGCTCGTGGCGTGTTTATGCGTTATCTGTTTTGAATCAGGGGAAACTTTGCGTTTATATACGTCCTTCGGCGCAAACTGGTTAACATAATTAATTTGTTTAAGCGACTTTTCACTGGTTATTTGTTTGTCCTTTGTAGATGTTTCGGGACCATGTGGGTGACCATGAAACGCCAATCGATGAAGACGATCGTATCTGGGTCAAGGGGTGGTTCCCTGTCTTATTTGAATTATCCTGCGTCATCAATAGGTGTAAACTAGACGTCCGCACAAGGTGAGAAAATTATTAAAAATTCATAGGACATAGTTGTTATGAGCAGGGCCAATTTCATGGAGCTGCTAACCATAAATTTGCTTAGCATGAAAAATCTAAAACGGGGTTACATACCAAATTTATAGGGAAGGAATGTTGTTTGTGACTGGTATTCAGCTGGATTTTGTTTGGCTTAAAAAGCACATAGAGTTTTGGCTGGTAACCTGTTTTTTTTACTGAGTAAGACTTTTTTGACCTAATTTATTACACCTCCATCCATCTAGCTAGGGGGTTTAATTTTGCTAATTTTCATTCTCCTAGGGGGTTCCTCAACCAGAGATTTTCATATGACAATTTCCTTTCATCCTATATTTTCATTTTAGTTGTTTTCAATCGTTCACTTCACAAATCTGTTGTAAAAGCTCATTTATAGATTTGAACCAAGAAATTGACTGGAGCTGGGCTTGAACCAGTGACCTCTAGATTGCCGTTCCGGTGCTCTATCAACTGAGCTATCCAGGCCCGTGTTGCTGGTTCCCCAAATTTGTCAATATCTTTGTTTGGGGAGCGTTAGTTAGAAACCACAAACTCGTAATTTCATAGTTCAAACATTGCAATAATGTCAACTAATTTCTACCGTTGTAGGGGTTTGACGGTGATGTTTGAGATTATGAAGAGTTACGGTCACACATTCTATCAACACTGGTGGAAGGACCTCTTCAGAATCGTCTTCAGAATCTTCGACAACATGAAGCTCCCGGAGCAGATCTTAGAAGTAAGATTTTCACGGTCTGCCGTCAAAACCAGAGCTAAACTGTGTTACTTATTAAAACTGGGTCTAAAACTGGGTTAAAGTTTCAAAACTAATGTATGAGCTCTTGAAACCATTTTCTCAAATTTCAAATTTGAATAGAAAACCGAATGGATGATGACGACATGCAACCACGCCCTGTTTGCCATTGTGGATGTATTTACGCAATACTTTGATGTTCTCCATGAGATACTCTTAGAAGATTTGCTTCAGCAACTCCTATGGTGTGTCCAACAAGGTACGAGTAGAAACTCTTAATTCTTGAGATTTGGCACGTTGCAGTCGTGTAACGCAGATTTTGTTATTCCTACTATTTTCTAGTTGTGTCGCAGAAACAAAGTTTTGGCAGCACTAACCAGTTCTGTATGTACATGTTTCGGATTAAGTTTCTGAAAAAGAAGTATAACTTCTGCATGCTTTCAAGGATTTTTATGAAACTTGGATGCAGTGACCCTTGGGTGGGAAGACACAATTCTTCATCGGATGGCCAAGGTCAAAGGTCATGTAGGAGTCATTGTTCGTATGTTTATGTATAATCAAGTTTCAGGTTTTTGAAGAAAAAACAATCCACCTGTGCATTAAAGGAATTCCATGAATAGCATTCTATTAAAATTGATTGACTACAACTTTCTTTACTTCGTGACCAGTTTACTAGCTTGCCTTGTCTTATTAATCTTACCCTCCTCCCCTCCTCTTCACCCCTTTTTCCCAATCAGACAACGAGCAGTTGGCCCGGTCTGGCACCAACTGTCTGGAACAACTTGTGATATGCAACGGACCATCCTTCATCCCAGCTACATGGGACCGCGTCTGTACATGTATGCTAGATATCTTCAAGAACACCATACCTCATGGGTGAGTTGCTGATTGACTCCCCGATATTGAACAAGTTGGTTGTAACAAGGTTTTTCCTTGTGTATTGTAAACAAAAAAATTAATTATTGACTAGAAAAATACTCGGTTCATGCTGACTTTTGGGGCATGTGACTTTATTTTTTCTTCAGTTTGTTGACATGGAGACCAGAGGATCACCATGGCGACGCTCAGGTGGGGAAAGATGGCGACACCGTCAGTCGAGATTCTGTACCATCACCTGATCACGTGAGTCTCCATAGCAACCATTCTGTGACCAACTGTTGTGAAAAACAATTGTGTCTGTCCTGTCTGATTCATTACGCAAATTTGCTAATTTTAGTATAAATGTTGTGGAAGCATTTTTAGATAAGTCCATCACTAGCAGTCACAAGTCGTCATAAGCCGTCATAAGCTATCCAGTCATTATTAGTCGTCACAAGCCACCGTAGGCCTCACTAGGCATCACAAGTCTTTTGGTCCTATTCCAGCAAGCTTCTTTATGATTTACTTGGACTTGACTTCAACACTGGCCACCAATAGTTGTTGATATTTTCCTCGTCTTCCCTCACAGGACTCTATGACCATACAGACTGGTTCCCCTTCCTCTAACAATAAGGAATACCCCTCCCAGCCCACCGTTTCTGAGCTCAGATCAGACCTACGGCGAGCCGGCAGTGAGCACAGCGTGGCCAGTCTTACCAGCATGGAGAGCAAGACTAGCAGCAGAACCATGGACATTCACAGTAAGAAACACACAGGCATTATAGTCTTGACTTAAAGACTGAATTTGGATTTTGTATCGATACCGGTCCGAATATACTCTTCTCTCACGCTTTCTACTTCCTTAGAAACTGCCGCTGACCAGAAGATTTTTGCCAGCTTGCTCATCAAGTGCGTCGTCCAACTAGAGCTGATTCAGACCATTGATAATATTGTGTTCTTTCCGGCCACAAGTCGACACGAAGATGCAGACAATCTCAAAGCAGCGCAGGTTTGGAAATTAGACGGTTTTTGCAATAAAGGCGAACAATCATGGTAAACAATCTTGCTCAAGGACTCAAAAACACACCTTGGCTTTAAATTTGTGTTCACAAATCCAAAATATTTCACAAAGTTCTTTGTTGTAGGTACGCTTTCGCTGGTAGTCGCACTACAATCGCCTTGGCTTTGTCAGGACTGTTGTGCAGTTATTTAAAAAAATCCATCAGTGCAACAGAACATTTTAACAAGGACATAATTACAGTAAACACTCCCGCTTAAGAACACAAGCACCATCATCATAAAGAGTCTTGCTCAAGGACATAGGCACCATAATCTCCTCGGAGAATCTCATTTTGACAAGTTCTTTGTTTGACAGGAGAACACGATGGACGAGTTATCCGTGTCGTCCGGGTCTACTCTGAGCGGGGAGGACCCCGGAATGTACCGGTTCCTCTCGTCTAGTCAGCTCTTTCTTCTCATGGATTGCCTGATGGAGTCGCACCGATTCGCCAGAGAGTTTAACAGCAACAACGCGCAGCGAGAACTGCTGCGATCTGCAGGTAATGGGCAGACTCGTTGCAAGATATCTGCGGCTGGCTGTTGTGGCTGGCATTGATTTGTGATTGAGATTATATTTCTGAATGCCACAGAAAAATCTAATAAAAGTTGGCGGACATAACATTTCTTCATTAATTTGAAGGTTTGTTGCTGTTGTGTTGTTTTCTTCTAGGATTCCGTGGGAAGAACAAGCCCAACTTATCCACTCAGGAGACAGCTAGCCTAGCCTGCTGCCTACGACTTCTCTTTAAGATGTACGGCGATGAATCCAGACAAGCTGAGTGGCCTGTCATTGAAGACAAACTCCTCAGGTTGGTGGCTTTTTATTCTAGTAACATTTGGGTGCATTTGAGTAGCTCAACTGGATCGACTCTGGTAAAAGCAATGGAGTTAACCACGAGAGCCGTGCCAATCGATCGCTCAAACGTGCCCCGTCACGATCCTCATGTGATGTTGACAAAACGCCCTTTTTGACTGAGGCTTGCCTTTAAATGTACCACGTTTCCGTTAATCGCAAACAAGTAACAACATCAGACTAGAATAATGGCTTTTAAAATCAAAAGTTGATTTGAGCCTACTTAAGTTTTCTTTAGCCCAGTCGCCATTTTAGTTCATTGCTGGGAATGAACAATGCATGCGTGTAACGTCTTCCACCAGCGACTCTGCTCCTCATGCAGGGTCTGTGGTGGCTGACCTTGGTGAGCCTCAAGTATAACATCTGAGCTAAATGAATTACCCAGGGGTAACCTATGTTGACTGAAGTGAGCTAAACAAACGCACCCATAGTGACATTTGTTTGCCTTTCTCCAAGTACTTGTCGTGATGTTGAGATTGACTTTTGAGTTGTGTGATTTGATTTGTGACAGTCATCTTGCCGTCTTCCTTCTTTTAGTGTTTGCCAAAGTGCTCTGGAATACTTCAACTCCTTAGACTCTGAAAGCCACCGAGCGGCCTGGAAGTCACTGCTAGTCCTTCTACTCACCCGAGTACTTAAGATGAGCGATGAAAGGGTACGTAAGTCACCATACCCCCTCTTAACCCAAACAGTCCTCAATCCTTCACCTGTTGGAGGATTGAAGACTGTGATGGTTTGCACATCTAACTATTGAAACACGTGTCCAATTCACTTCTGTAGTTTAAGATCCACGCTTCACAGTACTATGGCCAGATGTGCGAGGTCGTCATGTTTGACCTTCGACCCGAGCTGAGGTCAATCTTTCGCAAGTTTCTCCTGCGGACGGGGACCGTCTTTGGCATTGTGTCAACCACCAGATGATGAGGGTAATGAGGAAACAGTGACGTACCGGGTGATACAGGTATGGTCACATGCAGTGATACAAACCATGACGGATGCTGTGATAATTGCTAATGACATCACCACTACAGTAACGCCAACTGTGAGACAACTCAACCAAGGTTGGTTCTTTAAGATGTATATTGTTCTCCCGAGTTATCTTTTAATTTAGCAAATGGGGACGTGCAAATCTGAAAAATAAACCAAAATTCATAGTATTGCCAAACATTTTGTTTAATATCTTCAGTGAAAACTCAGTTTTTCCCATACATTTTGCACCTTGCAACAGTAAACCAAATATCCAATATTGACCCAACTTGCTTAACATAACACTTTCTTAACAAATCTTCAATTTTGTTCACGTCAAATGTTAATTTTGCATTTCTGTCTATTTTAATTTGAGAAATTCCTTTAAAATGTCTATTAGATAAATGTATTTCAATAAAACAGCTTATTATTCAAATAAACAAATTGTATTTTTGTGTCATTCAAAAACAGCATTCCCATTAGAATGATGTACATTTAGTAAGAAATGAAAACTACCAAAATGAATTAGACTGTACAAATTAAAATTGAATTAAACAAAAATAATAATAATTTTGTGTTGTATATTACAAAATTATGTATCTTTTATACACTTTTCGCTGTAAATGTGTATTGTACCTCCAATAAATTTTAGGAATAAGTTGTATTTGTTTGTCCTTTAAAAGATAATTACAAATTGAGTTATTCATTAGTCTGAGGGCATATATTTTGTGTTGAAACTTTTGAAGAAATAGCTTTACGGAAATACAATTTCCAGCTTTAGTTTCTTAAGCAGTTTTCTGGACGGAAAAGTTGGCCAGCTATAAATTAAAAGTTGTTTCTGGGCTGGCAAGTGTGTTATTTTGGACTGTTTCTTGGTTGTAGATTATTAGACAGGTACCGTTTCTCATTTAATGGGGACAAGTAATTGCCTCCTCTCTTAAGAGATTTCATTGGCCGATTAGTGGTTCACTTCCTATTGACCTTGTGTCAAAGGTCATGTGTCAAAGGTAGTCGAGGCAGAAAGCTGCAGTTACTAAACTTGCAGTGTAGACTCGAATCTATAAATAGAGGTATTTTTTTAACCTGGCTTCTGGAAACCAAAGACCAAAGTTTCAAAAAATTGCTGTCTGTAAAAAGAAAAGATAAGTTCTCTAAATGAAAGGCTTGTTAAATTATTGATTTCCCAAAATAACAGTTAAGAAAAGTAACAAATTGAATGTTTTTACAATGTACGTGTTGATTGTTTTGCTTACAAAATTTAGAATTTAATGGGGAATTTGAGCTTATTTGCCCTGATATTCAACGTAGAAGTTAATAGATAAGCTAGCAGGAATGTAGGATTTAATCCTAAACATCAATCATGATTCAACAGCAACTGTACTTTCAGTCATTGCGTACTAATCCTAATATTTTTACATTCCCTTGTTTTTTTTAAGAATTCCATATCTGGACATCGTCCCAATCCCCGTGTACAAAACCCAACAGTTATGGGCTACGACAAAAAAGTATTTGTCGAGAAAAGTTTCCTAAACGCACTTCTTCAACCTGAAATGTAAGTGTCCATTGTATAAACCCCTTGACTGCACTGCACAATGAACCTGAGCGTGCAGCTGTGGAACACAGCGTGTTCTGCAGCATTCTAGACATGTTAGCGAGCCGCTCCCCTGCATCAAAGCTGGGACCTCTTCAGCATAAGGAAGACACTTAATACTAACCTATGTAGCAGTTCGCGATGTTTTTTTTTCAGGAACTGGGTGGTACGTGAATGTATATTCATGAGAAACTGCAACTCATCAGCATTAAAGAATTATAATGTACGGCTTCCTCAACCAACTCGCCAATAGCATAGTTGGTAGAGAGGTCTGTGCATTGAATCCAACTATCGTTAATGTTTGTCTTTTTCTACGACAATTTTCTTATGGGTTATTTTAACCATAGAACAAGGTTGAAGGGAAACCGGGTTAGGATACATAATCGCTACACTGGTTAGTTTTTAGCGACTTCCTCAGCTGATATAAAGATATGGAATTCTTTCCGATTTTTTTTCTTTCTCTCCACCTGAAATGTATTGTTTAAAAGAGATGTTTCATTACAAATTGTTTGTTTGCCTTGTTTCCAAACCTGGCCATTGTTCAGTTATTTTGTGATGTACATATATATGCATTGAAAACGATATAATTTATCCAGTATGGACACAGTTTTAGAGTGTTACGTTAAGAATATATTACGTTTTTTGTGATTATGTTGTAACTCAAATGATTAAATGCCCGAGATGCTATTCTATTAAGTTGGCTTTTGGTGTCATCTTTATTCTTTATTCCAAAAAAATGCACAATGTGGTTTAGCAGGTGTTTTTTTATAACTTCAGGCGGAAAATACACAAATTTTAGTAATACATTTGTGTTGCTTGTGACAACAAAAGGACGCATGTTATTACAAGTAAAACAGGTAACAATAATTA
Source organism: Crossaster papposus (assembly GCA_037893245.1). Classification (NCBI taxonomy): domain Eukaryota; kingdom Metazoa; phylum Echinodermata; class Asteroidea; order Velatida; family Solasteridae; genus Crossaster; species Crossaster papposus. The sequence continues at coordinate 2,069,892 of JBAIAA010000193.1, forward strand.
CCCAAAAAATTAACAAAAATAAAACTTGCATTTTTGTAAATTTGGTCGTCAATTTTGCAAATGTTGACTGTTTCAGCTAAAGTCAACTCTAATCACTACATTTTTGTACCTTTTCTCATTGTAACTTTTGCTTGAGAAAGAATTTCTGACATTTCAACTACATGTAACTTTCAACTCGAAAGTGTAACATTGTTCCTTTTGCCCAAACTGCCTGCCATTGCGCGCACAAACTGGCCTGGTTCCAGTCTCTTCTTGTGCAGGATGTTGTGCTTCACATGCTGGAACCAGTTCCTCGTTGGTGTGTTGGTTGTGAGTGTACTGCCCAGAATGCTTGTCCACATTGGCGCAATGGACATAAACTGATGTAGGAGATGCTCCATGAATTCTGGAGCGTAGTACGGATTACTTCCTGCCTCCTCGTCACTGTCAAACAACATCTTAATTGAATGATAGTGCTTGTAATACGGAGACTCCGTGAGCCATTCCGTGTGCTCATTTCCTTCGGTGGGAGCTCCATTGTCGATTTTATTTTGGTCGTAGTCCATTGAAACGCCAATTATCTGAGACTGTAGGTGCTGCATTACATTCTCGCTGGGACTTTGTTTTGACATGAGAGTCTTGCACATCAGGCTGAAGACCTTGTCAAGTTTGGCCTTTGACGTTGACGCGATTAAACAAGCGACACAGAGCAAGATGAAGTACTTCAACTTAACGTCCACGTCGCAGAGATGCACGGCTACTGCACGCATCACCTGAGCGCTACAGATGTGAACCTTGCACGGTGGCTCGTCATCATTCCACACGTGATTGAGGTACGACAACGTCGACATGTCATTGAAAGCCAGGTTGACGGCATTCATCCAAGTCCACTTGTAGTTCACGACAAACTGTTGCGGGATGTTCATCTCTATATCCGCCCGTTGGAGAGCATACCTCAGGTGGGTTAGAAAGTTTAAAATCTCCGGATATGATTGGTCTTCAGTGATAAACTCTGCAATGGGAATTGCAGAGTTTTTGTCGGATCCTTCAACAACAAGCGCGTAGTACAAAACCTCTTGTGCTTTGCTGGCTAAGTTTTTCACCAGTGAATTTGTCGCATCCATGAAAACCGTGCAGGGTCCGTTTTTAAGCAAACCACTCAGTTTTTGTATTTGTTCTCCGGTGTACATCACTACTTTCATTGGGTAGATGGCTATGTACTGGACAAAACCTCCGGGTACAAGATCAGACGTGATTTCTCTGATGATCTCAATCTCACGGAATACTTCGTAGTCTCCATGTGCTAATTTTGTAGTAGAGTCTCGTAAGGCTGCATGAAAAATCTCAGGTTTTACATGATTCATTTCCCCGGTCATTTTAACCTTGACTTTAACCTGGTCGCCTTGTTTCACCTTTGTCTTTATGATGAAGTCGTACATAGCGGTGCATTCTTTAAATTTGCAAGACGCTTTGCTGTGGAAGAACGGCGCATTGCCTTTCCTACTTGCGGCCTTTCGCACACGGTTGTACTTAAAAACCAATGCACACTGCGGGTTTTTCGTGGCGACTTTCTGTTTGAAAATCTCGATGAAACCTTTCAGACATCGCCCCGAATGAGTCTGCTGGATGTAAATGTTCTCCTGCCATTCTTCTGCAGAAATGTGGAAATTGAACTTCCTTTCGAGTTGGAATTCTGAAAATGACAATTAGTCAGAAAATTGCAATTATTCTGATTGATCAAATTAGCAAGTTTGTTTTGTCGGCGATTTAAACCCAATGCCATTTTTTTCCTGTTTTTTCTTTTTTTTTCTTTCCGTGACATGGTTTTTGAAAAAATGTTGTAATATAATCCTGAGTGACACTACTTCAGCGGTTGTGTAAAAAATCTATGGAGAGTCGAGAACAAGTATTTAGTTCTCAGTCCCGGATTCATGCTACGGCTTAAAATTACACACGAGTCTATGGGAAGTGGCTGCAGCCATAGCCAAGTCAGACCTATATAGTCACTCAGTCAGACATGTCAGAGTGCTATGCTAGCGTTAATAATAGGGCCTAACTAGAGTTAGATTTGGGAGTGATCTACTACCTCAGTAACGGGGTTAACATTATTGTTATACAGATTGTTTCCCCAGTTTATTAATAGGTTATTACAAGATAATAAAACGAGTAAATTACCTTCCATTGTTTGGTAATCATTCGCGAATTCTCTGCAAGTAGTTTGTACACGATCAACAAAGCGATCGACACGGCGCAGTTATGGGGTGTCAATGGAGGGCGGTATATAAGGAGAGAGAGTGAACTAGCAGCATGCCGCGCTGTTCGAAACTGGGATAGTTTTCACCTTTAAAACAAAATTGGGCAGGATTCGACCGGTTTTTTAGTGTGTGGTGAGTTGACAAAATATTAACTGACGAATTGTTGGGGTTTTCTGGGAGATTATCATTTAGTAATTACATTTAAATTCCGGGAAACGCAACCACAATTCAGAAATTATACAAATGAACATTTATATCATGTATATAGTCTAAGTTATAGCAAAACATTACAAATTCATAATACGTGATACGGTACATTGTACAATCCCACTGGATTTACTCAAAAGAAACATAGAGGGGTTCCCCAACCGATGAAATATGTAACTCTTAAAAGTAAAAACAATGTTGTTGTTGATAAATGTTGTTGTTGATAAATGTTGTTGTTGATAAATTTGTTTAATTAAGGGGGCGTCGGGAGCCCCGCCCATAGGGGTAGCAATGACATGTGGTGACAATTTTTGTTTATTTGTGTCATTTTTATTTTCCGCAGTTTTTTTGAAAGTCGAGTCAGTCAGTGAGACATTTTTGACGGTGTTAATAAAAAGATAGAGACAAAAAACAAGGTAAGCTGCAAATCTTTTCTATAGTTGAATACTAACATCTTATAACATCTTTAAAAAGTCGGCCAGGCTGGGTTCAAACGGGTTACTTCCAAAAATGTAAGGGGGGAGTCCCTCAGTCTTGTATCTTGCTGGGTATAAGGCATGGGGGACTAAGGGGGGAGTCCCTCGGTCTCGTATCGTGCTGGGTATAAGGCATGGGGGACTAAGGGGGGAGTCCCTCGGTCTCGTATCGTGCTGGGTATAAGGCATGGGGGACTAAGGGGGGAGTCCCTCGGTCTCGTATCGTGCTGGGTATAAGGCATGGGGGACTAAGGGGGAGTCCCTCGGTCTCGTATCGTGCTGGCCGGGTATAGAGTCAGCTATCCTGTAATTTTGAAGACACTTTAGAATTCAATATACATGTACATGTAATAAAGGGAAAACAATTCTTATTTTCAATGGTGCATGCTAATTGCTTGGTTCAGCTGTTCAAAGGTGACAAGAAAACTGAAATTATCGAAAATGTACTTGAAGCCCCTACTTTTTAATGTTATGGCTCAGCCCATAAAAGGGTGGAAAAAATAGCAAGTGGTTTTAAACTTGTTAATGTACACATGTGTGATCCTGAAATACCCTAAAATACATACCCCCCCCCCCCCCCCCCCCCCCCCCTCCCCACTCCCCTTCAAGCCAACTGACAAATTTAGGGTTCAAATAATAATAAAGATAGGCCTTACCTAGGGTGTGTGCAAAATCATTTGAATTTGAAGGATTCAGGGCTGGGTTAGAAACATGACAAAATACCAAGATTTTTGGTGAATGGTGAATTTTTTTAATATTAATTATTTCACACACACGCATATTCATACTGTACAAAGAATATTGGATAACGCGGATTATTCGGACGGACTTCTGTGAAACTTAAGACAATTAAACCATAATTGAATTGAATAACTAAAATTAGACATTGTAAATTTATTTAATGTTAAAAATTCATGACTAAACCGATTGAGATTTGAATGTTTAATTATCTCAATTAAAATGCCCATCTACAATATATAATGGAAATTGAATACCATTTCTTGCACAATTCTTGCATATTAGGTGGTGTCTATTACAGTGAACATAGAAGCCGAATTGGGATTCCCAAACTAAAGACATAATAAATACAGAAACAAATTTTGTAGCCACAAATTATTTTTAAAATAAACCCGTTACCAAAGGGAACAAAAAACAATAGTATAGCACACCTGCGTCTTTCCTTCAACCAAAAAAACTGTTCAAATTTTGCGCATAATGAAATTGGTGTCTAAGTACATTTTAGTGATTTATTTTTAATAATTACATGTAAGTTGCTGTTTTTCAAAGATTCTGTCAACAAATTTGCCCAAAAATATTTCAGAGTTGAAAAAGGTAAAGTTATTAATAGTATACTATTTGTCAGTTGTGCATTTTTATCGTTTAAAGCAGCAACAGTTATCAAAATCTACAAAATGGTTCTTGAAATCCAAGGTCCTGATGAAATTTTAGCTCTGTAAATGCTGTAAATTCTAAGAAGAAAACAAATCCAAAAGTGCATCTCTGAGATGCATTTCTTTTAGTATTTTCTCTAAAATTACAGCATGCCAGACGAAATAATTTCACAGGTTATTTAGAGTGATTATTGTATAAAGTGAGCTTGGAAAAATAATTTGGTTGATTACTTTTTTAATAATTGCAAAAGGTCCATACACTATCCCTTTAACTTTTTACAAAATACCAAGTGCAAAACTTCTAATATATATAACATGTATGATACTCTTTTTCGTTTGTTTTAAACTGGCTGCCTTTTTTATATATATTTTTTCTTATTGTTTTAAATCACAAAATGAAACTAAAGTGAGTACACAGCAAAAAATGGAACTTTTCCTCATATATATTAGGTTCATGTGGTGAAAAATATATAAAATATACACATATTTGTGAGCTACATGAACATTATCTTACACTAATTGCAACAAAAACAATTTGAGAAACTTTTTAAATCTCTGGATATCATTTTTCATAATTTATTAATAAATGCTCATTTGTTTGTATGGACTATTGGGAAAAGTCATCACATTTAAATTGTTGCAGCATCTAAAAATAGCTACGCTGCCTGCAATGTGTCGTGATCTATTTTTGTTGCCGGGGTAACCTGAACTACAATTTAGACATCTGGGCATAACACTTGTCAAGTCAAGGAACCAGACTAGTCGGGTCATATCAATTGTCAGGTCAGGGAACCAGACTATGGTGCAGCTCATTCTTATTTTTTACTTCTACGTGAAGTTTAATTTATGTGTGCTTGTCGCTGTACTTGTACAGAAAATATACACAACATTTATCTTGCAATTATCAGTGGCCTTTCATATACAACAAAAATATGTACACTTTAAAAAAATGTTTTTCCCTTTTCTGAGTCAATGGGTGTTTCTCAGATCTGTGCTCTTGCAAAGTGCCGATTTCTGCTTGCTTAAGATGCTTCAAGGTCTGTATTTGAGGAAAACAAATCACAAGAAAATGGTGTTAAATTGCAAAAGCCGTGCACACGTACGTACATGTACATCCCTTGAGACAAATTGCTAATTACAATGATGATGGGGGGGGGGGGGGGGGCAGAAGTACTTGAGTCGCTGACAATTTTGATGTGTGTTTTGAGTTTTGTTGTGGGGGGGGGGGGGGGGGGTGTGGGGAGAGGTCATTGCATAACGACAAGTAGTTACAGACCCTGGATTACTAAAAAAACATGTGGGAGGGGACTTCTAATGGTATTTTAAATGTCAATGAAAGCCAAATATCAATTCAATAAAAGAACTGTGTAACAAAAAAAGGTTGTCAGAAAAAATCAAATCACACAGAATTTTTTTAAAAATAAATTAACCCATTACTTGAAAAAAAAAAAATAGAATTTACTAAATTGTCCAATATTTATTATATATTTTTTAACTCCATATTTTTGGAGACAGGAACTAGGCTTGTTATTTTTAACAGCCTCGTAAAAGATTTGTAAGCAACATTTCTGAATCCTTGTGTTTGGTCGTTGGCCATTTATTTCACCAGTTGTAGTTTTTATATTTCCAAAGCAAAAAACATACAAGTAAATAGAAATGTTGTATTTGTGTCCCGATTAACTTTGGTTTCATTTTCGGCAAATTGAGGTTTGTGAGACTGGGAAAGAAATGAGCAAAATAACCGAAAACTCATTTTAAATTTTAGCAACTGCACTCCACAGTGAGAAATCTATAGATTGTTTCGAACATTTCAGTTCAGGCAAAAACAACACAGGGGACCTGCCGTCGCATTGTCAAAAAACAATTACTGCTACAGGACAGTCCTTCAACAAGAATACGTCACCGGTAACCATGGCAACCCATAATATTAAGACGCCTGATGACTTTATGAGGGAAATTGAATAGGCTATTCTGTAAACCAAACAGACGTGTCATTAAATTTGTCTAATTTCTTTTTTTGCAGTCTCCAATTTTCAGTGCATTTCATTCCAATCCTTCAATACATTTTATTTATAAGACTTTTGTTCACAAGCTTTCTGCTTTTATCCTAAGTTTGCGCTTTGAATAAACAAAAAGTAATGCCCTTTGTATAATGCAGATTTTGTACTGTAAATGGTCATAGCTGATAGACTAGCATAGATGGTAGTGCCTGGTGGAAATAGTGGATACATATATTTCTTCCCATTAAAAAAGTAGTTTTTTATAGTTGTTAATGTCCTAATCTTACGCACTTTCAACGATTCCATATCCACTCTGTAGCAAACTCAATACTGGAGAATCCCTTAGGATTAATCCCTAGGGTTAATCCCTAAAATCAATCTGTTGGGAGCTATTAAGAACGCAATTTTCTTGTTTGCAACAAACACAACCTCGTCAGCACAGTTCCAACACTTTTGGACATTTCAATTTGTCAAAATCATCACAAAACACAGCATGCGTCACTGGGAATTGCCTCGTCAATTTAAGGATTTTGACACACTCGGCGCTATGGCAACAGTGCAACCCCAAAACAACGCACAAACAAAACAACGCACATCTGATGAATTCTCATTCTTGGCAAATTCCTAGATTTTCAGTTTTGTTTTACTTTATAATGTATTCATGAAGTTTTATAATCAATTTATATTAGTTTGTATTAGCGGGGAGATTCTTTGAAGGGGGGGGGGGGGGGGGGGGGGGGGGGGTGGGGGAGGGGGGGGGGTGTGGTAACCTAAAGTCCACACATAATTGTGTAAATATGAACAACATGTCGTTTATTAAGTTCGGTTTACTTCATGCGTTCTTATTTATGACAGAAAACATATTTTGAGAATAATGAAGATGGTAAAAACGAGTTAAAGTTTCTTGGAAATGAAACAGGAAATGAACTTTTCTGATTTGGGTTTTTGAAGTGTTTATGACGACAGTGTGATGATTTACAATACTGAGTGCACTACATACAGTTGTGTAGAATGAAAGTGAAACACTAGAATGAATGTGATGTGCCATATGATTGGTTCCATATTAAAAATGTCACCATCTTAAGTCTACTATTTTAACATTTCTTACGTTTCTTTAGTCGTTAGAAGAATTTTGTTTTTCAACTTTGTGTAAATCTTATACCGTAATTATACTTCAATGTCATGTAAAAACAGGTCATGTAAAAACAGGGATGGGTGTTTTTGTATCAAAATGTAACAACATTGGTTTAACTCCCTTCAATGTTGCTGTTTATGTTTTCGGAGACTGTTGCAATTATTTTGACTTATGTTATGTGGATGAAATTCAACCAATACGAAGAAACATGACATTCTCACGGCAGACAAAAAAGCAATAACTAATTCTACTGCATACAGCAATGCTCATCTCTAAATTTATTGAAAAGCTCCAAATAGTGAAATAAAAGAAAATAAAACTAAAAAAAAATGTCTTGAGTTGAATATGAAGATGAATAATACAAACAAGAAACTGACTGCAGGCGTAACGCTTGAAGAATGCTACCGTAAGTCATGCGATGGTGAACGACAAACAGTACTATCGTAATGCGTTAGTGTTAGTGTGAATCTAATATGATTAGAAATGAATCAAGTTCCTCATGCAGAAAATGACCGGGTTGCATGATCATCACCTCCCGTCTGTCTTGGTGTCCCCAACCTCTTCTGCTGTGTGCTCTGCTGTGGGTTCTGTCAGGGGTTCTGCTGTTGGTTCTGTCGGGGGTTCTGTCGGGGGTTCTGCTGTTGGTTCTGTCGGGGGTTCTGTCGGGGGTTCTGTCGGGGGTTCTGATGGGGGTTCTGTCAGGGGTTCTGTCGGGGGTTCTGTGGTGGGGTCTGTCTTGGATTCTGTCACTCCTTCCTGTCTCTCTGTGGCATCCTGGTGGGCCTCCCCTGTTGCCTGTATGTCCGTGTTTTGCTGTGTGTGTGACTGTTCCGAGTCCCGGGGGTCAGCCGGTGCACATTCTTTGGGCTCCTCAGGCTCAACATGTACCAACTCTCCATTTTCGGCACATGTTTGTGAAGGTTGAGAGTCCTCTGCTGAAGAGTGCCAAGTAATTTTGGAATTTTGTTTACATGCAAATTGCTAAACACGATACTAATTTTCAGAAGGGAATTTAAATCAAAATCTTGAAAGTGTTTACTTTGTAGATCAAACTTGTTTTGGTTTAACAAAAAACAAGCACATTTGTTTTATTAGATTTTTTTATTAAAAACAAGGAATATTTGAATAGTGAATTTGCTGAACTTTGCGATTCACAAAAAGTAAACACATGACACTCAGAAAGAACATTTCAACTTTAAAAACGATCACGTAATTTGGTTTGCTGGAAAACCACCTTCAATCGTGGACCCCTAGTGTCCCTCTTTGGTGGATTTGTTGGGAATATCTCCTGTTTTGTACACGCATGAATCTTCTTAATTTAGTCAAGTGTACTATTGTCCTCTATCATTCAAGGTTCGCGATTTGAAGGTGTTTCATGTACACTGTACACGCACACAACGCAAAGCAAACTTTGGTTTCGGGGAAAAAAATGCTTTTAGATTTACTCTGGGAAATGGTTGCCACGGAAACTCGCAAATCATCAAAACATCATAACAATGGGATATTTCCAGTGTGAATTCAAAATGGGGACGGTTTGTAAATAATGAAATGAACCACGAGAGTAGAGTGTGAAAATTGGTATTGAAATTGATAGATCTATTCATCACTGTTATCATTTTAAAGCATAATATTTTTTATTTTTTTTGTTTATTTGTTTACCTTTTGACAATTCTTATGTTTGTCACTTTTCACATTCCCATTATTTTGCATAATCATGAAACAAGCCTTAAAGCAAGCGAGTTTCTTGATCCAATCAAAGTTCTTGTTCAAATTTCTAAAATACATGTAACCCCTTTTTTCTACACATTAAGTTAAGAACTTTGGATTTGTATGACCGAGTTGTATTTTGTGTGAAAGAATTTGTTTTTTTGTTTCTCATCCTAGATTTTCAATGTTTGTTTACCTGTGCTGTGGTGAGTAAAATAAATACATTTAAATGATGCGCTATACACTAGGGATCATCTTAGATCCACCTCCCCCTATCTCACCTTGTTCTGCATCTTGTTGTTCAGGGACCTTCTCCTTTGGAGCCTCATCCTTCACTTCTTGCTGAGCGGTAGGCTCTGTGAACCAAACATCAATCAAGTTATTCTGCCCTCGTCGTAGATAGAAGGGGGGGGGGGGAGAGAGGGAGGGAACATCCCCCTCCCACCAAATAACAAAAAAGCTAGTTTTTAAAGGTTGTTTGTGTGGACGTTTATATGCTACTTTTGTTTCATTTATAATGAGTTTTGTAGGGGAATTGAGGACTTTCTAGGAAGGAGTTTCCCTTTGAGAGTTCCTGGATAGATGGCAAAACAAGTTGTCATTTTATTGCTGGGGTTTAGACATCCACCCACTAAAATACAAGCAATATATAGGAGCCAAATATTGTCTAAGATGACCTTGTTCCTTGGTAGATTCTTCTGTTCTTGTCTCAGCTACCGGTAACTCCGTCTTGTTTTCCTCCGTTGGTTTCTCTTGGTCTTTCTTCTCTTCATCTTTCTCTGGCTCAGTCTCTTTAGTAGATACTTTATTGAAACAAAAAACAATGTGAAAACCTTGAGTGCCCCCCTCAGAAAATGAGCAACCAAATTTTAACCCTTGGTTAGTGAGCCTAGACCTTTTTCCCAAGCACCTACTTAAGGGTAACTAATGCTTGGACCGACTCTTGAAGTCTCTGCCATATTCCAACAGTGACAAAATATGACCCTACTAGACTAATTATTGTTCCAAATTTAATTTTAAAAAAGTGACAAATGGTTGTAAGCATGTGATTGTGCATGCCCGCATCCCTACATACTTTACATGTACCAGAATAAACCGATTAGAGAATGTCTTAATGTCATTCTTTGCTTATATTTTGTCACCTGTCTGATAATTAATTACTATACACCCTCCTCCTTGACTATTAATAATCAATAATGACCAATAACTACAAGGTTCAATATTTGGCTATTTAGTGTCAGCATGTAGCTATCTTTATAGTATAGCTCTATGGTGCCAGTGAGTATCTTTATGTCAACAGGATTGAAAACAAATCATTGCAGCTGGTTTGTAATAAAACAGTTCCAACTCCAAGGGTCAAAGTACAAACAGCTTATTATTGAGTGTACTCAAATGTTGAGGCATTTGGGTATAATGATCAACTCAGTTATACTTTGAACCTTAAAACCAACTAACGCACAGCCTTGGTTTGAACAATTTTCATATTTCCAAAATGGTTAAAACTGTGACTAAAACTCCACAAAATCGATCAAAAAATATCACATTTCTCATTTTGTAACAATATAAAAGTTGTTACTCTGTTCATATAAAACCTCTGGAAAGCATGATATTTTACAAAATCCTCGTCAACAAATACAATGTATAACCATTTACCAGGGCACAAATAAATGTATATCAGAGAAATTATGCAAATAACCTTCATACAAAGTTTAGTCTCGGCCCAATCCTAGTGTCAATATTTTGGTATCAGGTGGGATAGTGACATATAAGTGGTCATGTGGTGTCAATGGCCCTTGTTGCCATGTTGTCAGGTGTAAATATTGTTCTGTTGCTAGGGAGATTGACCTATCTATATCTATCTGTGTGTGGATAGTTAGAGGTCACGAATGTGGAGTGTTTGAGCTATGTGGTAATATCAGACAAATATGTATTACATGTACAGCACATAATGCAATACAGACATGATAATTGGTCAATTCCATGCACAGTGTGACACGTCTTTAGGAGAGAGTTACACATTTTAAAAGCTAATAGCATACATAATTAAGTTTAATTATTTGAACAAATGTTTGTTGCAGGTTTACCACAAGTACAACTGTAACAATAACATTCGCATTGTGTGTGTTAAAATGGGGCTCCAAAATGACGACCAAACATCCATGATTTCAGCCAAAACAAAAACAGGTTTTTGGCCAAAAGAAATCACACTGAACTACACAAGTGAACAATTTCTCACATATCTCATCCGAAATATATAGGTCATAAACAAAATTTGCATGACATTATTTTGTAAAGCTGTGCAGCATTTATGGTTTCTTATTTACGTTGTACTGCTTGGAAATTAAAAGCAACCTATTTTTTAACTTTTATTTGACAAGAAGTGGGGCGAAAGTGATCAATTTCCACTCTTAACTCTTTTTCTTCAGAAGGGTAAAGGTTGTTTGAATGTTAAAGCACAGGAAATGGTAATGGCAGTAGGTGGTGGAAATCTATGACAAAATCAGACAGAAATAAACCATTATTCACAAATTAAGTGTTTAAATCTTTTTCCGTAAATTTAATTTGCTTTTTCCACTGGAAAAAGACATTCACTGACATTTAAAGAAAACTTGAAGATGTCGCGGTAAATCTATTGTTACTCTCTGAAATGTCTATAAAAATGTGATTACGCACTGCCTTGGCTGTGGTAACCATGGCAACCTGAGTTGTATCCTGGTAGATTACTGAACACATATGGGACACGGCGCTGGGACACGCAGAGGAATCGTGAATAATTCAGCCGTCTAAACGTGACGGCCATGAAATGATAAGGAAGTTATCTTGTCAACCAAGAAATTTATTAAACAGCCGAAGGGTAAGACACGAATTGAAAAAAATAGAAGACAGTGATGGCAAGTAACTGTGTTTGTCTTTGCATGTTGACTGTCTGTCATTAATTACTAGTATAGAAATGTCATAAAATGTCAAATTTCTCAGAAAACTAATGTTCGAACGGTGACAAATTTGACCAATTCTGTCCAACATCCAAGACGTAGTAGATGTATATTCCAATAATTCAGTCGATAGATGGCATGCAACTAGAAGTGTAGCAAAATGTCACACTTTGTGTCCCAACTTTAAAGGTAGGATACACCAATTGCAGATATGGACAATTTTACTACAGAATTATTATTATATAAATTAGATATCTTACTTATTTTAAAGTAAATAATGATTGTAGGCATCTAGTAAATGATTGCGCTAGATATCCTATAATTGTTCTGAAAAATTAAATTTGATTTTAAAAAATAGCGATCACCAGACATGCCTGAAATTCTTTGAGATTTGTCTTGCACATCACAACAGATTTCAGATCTGATCAGATCAATGTACCGGTATTCATAACAATCTTACTGATAAATTATTTCAACTTTTGCCTGTAACCTTTCCCTGTTGTGAATTTTTTTTTTTTTTTAAAGTAAACTTCCTAATTTTGTATTTTATTTTGCAGTTTTATACAGTAAGTGAAATTCTGTAAAGCAAAAAGACAGTTCCAAGCATTATAGATTAACAAATGTAAGTAATATTCACGTTTTAATTTTTGTTAATAAACAATTTCAATTTAATTATTTTTCTGAAATAAACATAGGGATACATGTGATTCCTTTTGCTATGTGAAGTACAGTATATATTTCTTCAAATTTGATTTTGGTTTATCAGGTTTACTTTTAAAATTCTTTAAACGATTCGTCTAAAGTTGTTCTCTGTACTCATGCACGTTTGTCAACAAAGGAGCGTTCCTATGTCTACACATGAAGCAGTCGATTCGTCATTGATTCACAACAACATGCTGTAACCTGGGTTGCTAGGGAGCCATTTTGGGTAACCATGCCCACCCCTAGGCACCCACACCTGCAAGCCTCTTTACCAGTTGTTATCTTGAATGTAAAGAAAGTTTGTAAAGAGAAACCCTCGGCTAAACAAACACGATCAACAAACACGATTAACAAGAATTGTGGGTCTCATACCTAGCAGTAATGTCACAAACACAAGAATATGTATTCATGACTGAACACATTAACTATCGAGTCTTTTATGATTAACAACGTACATTTATTCTCACTATCTAAGAAAACCGTTTTTCAATTTAGATTTGTGCATGTTCAAGATGTTTTTCTTATTTTTATATCCCGAGTGAAATTTTACTGAAAGTTATTTATCCCGTTTTTATAATTTCTTTCCCTTAAATTTGTATAATCGCACACTCCTGCCAGTACAAATGAGTATGTTAACTTAAGAGTGCTTTTTGGTTTTTAAACTTGATTTTATGTGTGTTGTGTGGTGTTCAATTTATTCAAAAATACCGAGTTACAGCCATTGTGCTAACACATTGTAAGTTTGTTGAACCAAGCCTATTTGGTCTTTAGTGTCAAATTTACTATGATAAACTAACAGCATTATTTTGGGGCAATAATATTTTTCAGCACAAATTTGTCTCAACCAGAAATATTACATTTTGAGTAATTATAAATGTAGAATACACCATTTGCAGATATGAAATTAAATTATTAAAGAATTATTTAGAAATATCTTACTCATTTAAAAGTAAATAATGAATCTAGGCATCCAGCAAAATGATTGAGCTAAATATTTTGTTATTCTTCTGAAAGATTGAATTTTGTAAAAATAAATCACTATGGCAATCGCAAAAAAAACCAAGAATTGCCCAACACCGGTTGAAAATGAACGCCTTTTTTCTTGCCTTTTTCTCAGCATCCATGATTGTAAAACTTCAGACAGGTCAGTTAAACAATATTTATTATAAAATACAACCCCAGAAATCCACCCATTCCTCATAATTTAAGTAATTACCAATGGTGTAACCTACCTTTAAGGTATGTGGCGCCCTCAATTGAGTGTGCACAGAGCATATGATACCCAAAAGTACTATCACAATTTCTTTAAATTTAACACCTTAAAGAAAAAGTTGACCATTTGTTTGTTGCATTTTTATCGTTTGAAGCAGCAGAAGTGCTCCAAATCTAAGGAATGGTTCTGACAACTGTGACGTTTTATCTTTGTGAAGGCTGTATATTCCGAGAAAATAAGATTATAAAATTTAGATTTTAAACCAACTACAACTAAACATGAGCGCGCAATTGGCGCATACAATGATACACAAAACTTTTTAACAATGACCTGGCCTGCCAATGGCCAACAAAATAATATTATTCGTATACAGTCGCCAGTAGTAGTCAGTTTGGAAAAGAAAAACCAACTTTAAAGTTCGTATTCTAATGAAGATCTTGTTTCTTTGTGCTAATTAACGACTTGCAAGCCATTACCTTCTGGGAGTTCTAACTTGAAAGTTTAAAACACGGAAGTTCAACTAACCTGCGGTGTGGTTTTCTATGTGCTTATTGTCCGTGGGCGGCAGCGTGTTACTGTTAACCCCCTCCTGGGTCTGTTTCTGGGGTACAATCGGCTCCTCCTCTGCCACCTTCTGCTGAGGTGCATTGTTGTGCCTTGGACTCTGTTGCTTCGTTTGCGTGCTACCCGAACACCCCATTTTTCCTCTGGAAATCCTCTCTAACAAATCGCAACCTAAGTAAAAAGCCTGCAGAAATTGGAGTTTTGAAAAGTACACTTTGGAAATTTATATCATCCACGATCTTGTAAAAAGTTGTGAGGAAATTTTAGTTTCTCAGGCCGCGATTCGCTGTGGACTCACTTTGTGATGAGCAATATGCGATACAATTATAATACACCTGTGTTGCACTAGTAATAACATAAATATCGACATGTACACGCATGTAAACCGATGTCAACGCGCAAGTACAATGTGGTGCAGCCCAGTAAATCGCGTTAATGGCCACGTGATAGTACTAATATTCAGACCGCGTGTGGCGAGCTTTTTATATGTTGTGAGCCGTTGCTAGGGGTAACAGCTGCCCTGCGTGTGGTTGCGTTACACCGCTATTAAACAACGCGGGGGGGGGGGGGCTGAAGTTTGTTTGTTCAGCGCTTACAATTATTGGTGTTATGTAATGCAACAAAATGTATGCACAAAACAGTGAATTTGTTTTTAAGTGGACGTAGATGGTACGTACGAACCTGTTCAAAATGTTTACCAACAATTACGCCACTGGTTGTATGCAGATATTCGAAAACAGTGATTTTTTTTCTCGTTAAAATCCTACATACCATTTTAAAAATCGTCAAGAAAAAAACAATTCCACATTTCTTTAGGTCGTAGCTTTTACCGGGGGCTTCCCGACAGCAACATGTACCGCCGCAACGACCAGATAAAGTGAGGGCGCACGACTGAATGAACGATGCTTTGACCCTAATTTTTTCATACTGTACTTGGAATTATTTGTGTACCATCATGGTTGTTGGTTGTAGCGCGTATTTTTGTGAAAACGAATTTGCATAGAATTAGGTAAAACCAAACGATACAATTTAAGAAACTAGCACTCGATATTATTAGTATAAGAATATAAGACGTCTTGGCTAACTAAAATAGTCGCACGGAAAATTCCAATTATTCCTTTTTTTTCTCACACGCGCATGCAAATACGACACAGTTCTGCTCAAAAAGAATTCCGAGTGATTATGTCAATTAGCCAAGACGTGGCGTACGTTAGAGAAGGGCGCCCGTATCGGCGGCCTCCGCTCGCTGCATACCGCCCTCAGGACGTCTTGCAACAAGACTAGCCAAGACACAGTTTTACTTGTGCCATCTATCAATCAGTAGTAAATACCTATAGATGATGCTGATAGAATGTCGCTCTTTTTGTACATGTGTGTTCTTATCCTTTTTGTTACCATTATCATTATTAGTGAATGTTGCAGCTAATTTTAAATCAATTATGTCTCACCAGCAAGGAGTGTTCCTTGCTCTATGGTCTCACAGAATATGGCCAATGTCCCACATTCTCCACTTGTTAAAGTTAAAATGAATAACAGCTTTGACAATTTTTAACCATAGGCCTGAATCGAAGAAACTAAACTAAGATGCCAGAGTGTTTTTCTATCTTAGAAAAGTAAAATTGTCAAAAGGTGTTGTTAGTTGACGGTTTCACTGTAAGCCAAACATCACGACAAAGACGAGAAATTGAATAAAATACACCTCCAAAAGTATCTTTCCATTGTGTTTATTCACCGAACGTGAGTCGGGATTGGCTTTCAAATGCAAATTCCTACCGAGTAAACCTCTGACTCAACGGTCCAACGGCTCAGAGGCGCACGCTACGCAACCATTGTCCCTCGGACAATAGACGACCTCCTAGAAAACTCAATTCAAAAATAAATCGGCTAACTTGCGGAAAGCATTCTAAATACCGATCGTTTCAATTCGTGAATCAGACGGTATTGGTGAGGATTCAACTGTCAAAAGTCTTCAAGAACTGTGTTTGGAGATGATCTATTCCTTGGATTGTGGACGATAGACCTTTGCGCTGTAATCACTGTCAGGTGGTGTTTGTATATAGTAACCGACAGAAACAGGAAATACTATCTTTGTTGGGATTTTACGCCGTCATGTTGTGGAGGCAAACGTTGTGTGTTTTGGCTGTGGTGATCGGAAGTTATGCACAGAGTGAGTATCAGTGTTCTTAATTTGTTACCCTGTGGAGACCTGAACAATGAGAGTCAAAAGGTCTCCACAGGGTAATTTATATAGATGAATAGGTCTCCACAAGGCATTTCACGAAATAGATTTTGTTATTTTACTCAAATTACTCAAAAACTACAACTAAAACTACTACTCTGGAGTATGTTATTAAGTGTTATACCTATGTCCCTATACACTAGTACATGTCCTACGACGTGTCGTAAGATATGCATTTTAGAACAGGCCTGAAAGCGAAATTCCTTATCTTACGACAAGCATGTAGTACGTGTTTGGTGCGGACACCGGGCCTTATCCATATGTCCATATCGGCCGTGGCATTCCCTACATCTGGGGATTAGATATCAAGTGATAAAAACATAAATATCAAAATTAGGCAAAGTTGTCACTTTTTGGCCAGCAAAGTTCTTAAAAATGTCCATTTGACAAAGATGGAAATTAAGTATTTTGAGTCTAGTATTTGGAGGGGAAAAAAAGAAACCTTTAAATCTCGATTGATAGCTTCCATACTAGTTTTCTTTTGCAACAATAAAGTCTCAGCAGGTGTTTTATGCTGCTGGTGTTACGTAAAATGTATACTCTGTGTTTAGCAGGTGTTTCGCTAAATCGAAACATTGGTGCACTGGTGCTTTACTGAAACGCACTTCTACTGCTACTAGTGTCGCCCGGCGCGACAAAACTCTTAAAAAATTCCTCTTAAAAGTTTATAAAATTAAAGTAATTTGTTTAAAAATAAAATGCCAGCACAGCCCAGTATTTGTTGCCATTTGACTGTATTAAAATGGGTAGTGGTCAAAATTAACAAACTGTTAGACAAGTTTACGAAAACTCCAAAACACAACAGTGAAACGAGTAAGTTGAAATATAATCTGCTTTCCTCGAACACCCAACGCGAGACCCATAAAAAATGTTTATACCGTAACCAAGGAAACGACTCTATTGAATCACCGTGACTTTCTATTCAGCTTTACAAGCCGCCGTTCCGGACCAGTGATTGGCTGACAAGTTCAACACAGTCGGTTCCGGATCCTGGATTTTGTTGACATTTGTTCATTGTTACCGTCACACAGTCATTCTTGATTTCATTTAGAGGTTAATGTATGTACATGCAGTTTACGAGTGTTTTCAGTTAAGTCTTTGTGACTTAAAAACAGTGTTTTGACGAGCGATGTGCTGTACCCCAATATAAAAATATTAGGAGGTGGAGGGGGCGAAGATTAATGGCAGTTTCATTTTAAAGGCGATGAATGCATAAAGTTCGGCTCGAGTAATTTAAGAGCCTGGTCTACCCTTATTAAATCTTCATGAAAGTTTTGACATAAAACTTATACCGCAGAGCAATGACACAACAAAGTTAAAACTTGGAGGAACTTTGCACATCAGTTAAACGAACGATATTTTAAGTCTTTATTATTTTATACACGTCAATATTATGACTTAAAGGTATTGTATACCATTGACAACATTTATCATTTAAAGTAGCAAGTGTGACAACCATAACTTGATGTGGTGTGAATCCTGTAAGATTTCCAACAAGTGTTGGTGGGTTACTTTAAAGAGAGCTGCAGTTGCAAGTTGTAAACTTGCTTTAAACACGATTATGTGCCAAGTGGTATACGCTAGATGTCACGACAGAAAATGTAACAAATCTTGTATTTGTAGAATATATTCTTTAAAGGTCGCTTGTCCCGTGTCCAACATGTTTTTGTTCTCGTACGTCAGATGCATGCATTAGTACGCCGTGTATGAATGAAGCTACCTGCCTAGGTTTCAACAGCCTACCAAACTTCTTTATCTGCACATGCGCAGATGGATTTGAAGGGAACACCTGCGAACAAGGTAAAACAGATATTGAGCTGTAAAATAGGTTTCCTTTTAAGAATCTCCAATTTCAACACAAATGTGACTTTACAATTTGCGTTCATATTTGGCTTTAATGTTACCACTAAAGTTTGTATTATTCTGTCTTTACATGTTCTTAATTCTAGTAAATGTTAGGTGCGGCACGCAGTCATATTTCGTTCGCTATAATTTTCAAAATGTAAACTTAAATTGACCGAAACGTACTTTCATTAATGTTTGGATATTAATTGTTTTTCTTCTAAATTAGTGACGACTACATGTTCCAGTAACCCCTGTCAAAATAGTGGAACGTGCATTCCGCAGAGCGCAACCGGCGGTTATACGTGTCTTTGTGTTACCGGCTGGACCAGTAGTAATTGCCAAGTGGGTGAGTTCCTTTTTGTTGTAAAGTGGGTGAACGTATCTCATTTAAGTCAACGGCTCAAATTGTTGCTGAGGTTTTCAATTACATTAATTGCACATTTAATGTTTCATCCTTATTGTCAAATTGGCTTACCCACATATGAAGAAATTGTACCATTAAATCATTCGGAATTATTTTATGACTGTGGTTTTTCTGTTTTTCAGAGGAGGGCCCATGTGAAAGTTTTCCGTGCGAAAACGACGGGACATGCGTCACAGAAAGTGGCTTTTATGTATGTGCGTGTCCAGATGCCTGGATCGGAACCAACTGCGAAGTTCGTAAGTAGTGCCAGAAACAAAAAGTAAAACAATTTAGATTTTTTTTTAATAATAAATATACCAATAAACAAATATTGATGACAAATAACGGTTTGATTTGATGCTTATTTTCTTTGGCCAGCGTTTTTGCTGGATAACTGCGTAAGCGAACCGTGTAAAAACGGCGGCACGTGTGACAGTTTTGGGGGTGCCTTCAGCTGCGCCTGTCCAGACGAATGGGGTGGTTTAACCTGCGAAAGTGGTGAGTATTTCTATTTTTTATGCTACCTTTAAACGATATTTACTATGTCGTACAACCCCTAAATCCACCCATTCATGATAATTCAATTAATACTAATGGTGTGTAATAGCTTTTATAAAATATTTTTCATTTATTTGCCTCTTAAAAATATCGATGGATTACTTCTGCTTCACGGGCGTCATTTACATAAATTACCATATTAGAGTGAAAAGGTCGATAAGCTGAACGTACGTAATTATTAAGGCGCTCTTGACCCTTGACAATGCTGGTTGAATAATACTGTAATTATCATAGTATGTACATGTATATTCATTACACACGACATTCATGCGTTAACATTACTAATGATGATTACTAAACATATGACATTTTGTGAGATTCTTGACTAATGTCTGTCCAGATTGTTCCTGAAATCATCATTCTGCAGAAATTGAGAGTAAATGACAAATCTTTTTGGACTCCTACATTTTTAATGGGCCGATTTTGCTTCTTGCCTCCCGGCCTATTTTTGCGCATGTGTGCATGAATTTGAATTTTTTAGGAAACTGGTATATATTAAAATTATCATGCATATTCATTACACCCGACATTCAAGCGTTAACATTATTAAGGACGATTCCTAAAAGAAATGTGATTTTTTGACGATATTGAGTCCTTTGTGAACGATTTTTTGTTTAGATTCTTGACGGAATTTTGTCCAGATTGTAATGTATTAAGACTTTGATAGCAAAAAGTAGCACATATGAAAGTTAAAATGAAATGTCATATTGCACACTGTGAGTGTTAGTGCACACTGGGATGACGGGGTCTATTCTGGATGACGGTTAAAAGTAATGAGGCTTCCAACAACTATACCTCATGCCGGCTACGTTACCCAACTCTGCATTTATATGCCTTCTGGAAACTTTCTTCCCGCGTGGGAAAGGTTCCTTGAGGCATATATTTGTGGAGTAACCTGTTGTTGGAAGCCTCATTTACCTTACCCTTCCTATTACTAAGGGGTTTCCACTGACCTCATCTACATTGCACAGCGTTATTTGCCTCCTGGAAACCTCCTTTATACCCGGGAAAGGAGCCTTGAGGCATCTGTTTGTAGAGTAACCTGTTGGAAGCCCTATCCTCGCCCCCCCACTCGCCCCCCCACTCACCCCCCCACTCACCCCCCCACTCACCCCCTCCCCCCCCCCCCCCCCCCCCCCCCCCCCCCACTCACCCCCACTCACCCCCACTCACGATTCACTCACCCCCCACTCACGATTCACTCACCCACGATTCACTCATGCTTCACTCACGCTTCCTCCTAATACTAACATGGGGTGGGAGATGACAACCTTCACGTGGTCCACCCTGTTTCCACTAATGTCATCAAACCGATGTATGCAGCAACAAGTTGAGCTGCTCATCATACGAAAGAAGAATAATACCCTTCATTTTACTGATCTCCGGCGCGCGAGAGACTCGGGTCCTGACGCGAAAAAAACGTGTCGCGACGCGAAAGACAATTTTTAAAAAATGCATCAAGTTAACAATAAAACATTTCTATTAGAGTATAAACCATTGCTCATACTATAAACAATAAAGACATTAATAATTTAATCAACTCGAACAGTCACGTGATCATGGCACAGGCTAAGTCGCTAAAACGTTCCACAAATGACCACTAACGAACGTAACGGTTCTTGGTTTACGTCTGCCAAAAGGCACCCTATTGGTCGCATTTTTGTTTACTAACGTTTTATTTACCGTCGGGTGTTATCGTTAACGTTCGGGAGTTAAGTGGTTGTAACGTCAACAAAATTAACAATATGGGATTGGATGGCAAACAAACCCGACAACGTGTGCAAAAATCTAATTGGAAGCTCCGAAGGGCCAGAGGTACAGTGCGATATTTCTTCAATTACTTAATTACATGGCTCTCGGAACTCCGCCAATAATTAATATAATAATTTAATAAAAAGACCACATTAAAACTTTTTAAAAGACTGTTAACAAAATCTACGTGAAGTGCCGTACTGTATAGTTGATGATTTGTATTACATAATGCACTGTTGTGAGCGGAGCCAAAATTGTATGCGTTGTTGCCCGAAATGCGTCAGGGAGTGCATTTGTCGGAGCATCGAATTGGGCTGGAAACTTTGAAGTAAATTAATTGGGTCAGTTGATCTGCCGAGTATGGATGGATAATAAAGACTCTTATAATTGACCGTCTATTGAAAAGAAAACAAAGTATGGCCTGAAACAACGACCAGTGACAAAAAGACCCGGCAAATATTTATCGAGAACCAAAATAATAGGTAAGATACCGACTTTATTGCCTCTTAATGAAATGTGGACGGATTCCACATTCGCAATGAAACCATCCTCCTTATTGGGGGGAGGCAACTCCACAATAAAATTTGCATGAAAAAGAGACTTCCTGATGTCTCCCTAGTCCTACTTTTTAATGTCACCTGACCGAGCACATGTTGGCCGAGTTCGGGCGGTCCGTTCTTGACACGCGAACTCTGTTCTCGCGCTCGAACGGCGGGAACGCAACCCGTGAACGCTGCACTCGGAACAAGAACACACACCACCTATCTATCAGGGTTTTGCAAGAACAAGTTACGCGTGTCAAAAACAGACCGCCCGAACTCGGCCTATGGTGCACCTGTGGGTGCACCCCGTATTAACAGCGCCACCTTCGGACCCGATCGCATATTTCTGATAAATTATTTGAGCCGTTTTCCAAACCCCTGGCTCTGGATCCGGCTCCAGCTCATTGCTAAACTGCATAAATAAAGCCGAAGACGAAGTTAGGGTTTTAAAAAACCGCCTAGGTCCAGCCTCCTCGACGACCCGCTGGCTCGCCGCCGGTCGAGTTGTCCCGCCGCCGGTCGAGTTGTCCCGCCGCCGGTCGAGTTGTCCCGCCGCCGGTCGAGTTGTCCCGCCGCCGGTCGAGTTGTCCCGCCGCCGGTCGAGTTGTCCCGCCGCCGGTCGAGTTGTCCCGCCGCCGGTCGAGTTGTCCCGCCGCCGGTCGAGTTGTCCCGCCGCCGGTCGAGTTGTCCCGCCGCCGGTCGAGTTATTTTCGCGCTGCGTTTTGTCGTTGTTGTCATAGGCCTACAACCCCACAATTCCCATTAAAACTCTGCCCTTTATGTACCTGTTGATGTTGCAAACTATTTTGGTGAGTCTAATATTACAAACAAAAACTTCAAAGTTGTTTTTGAAACGGAGTTTGTATTAAATCAAGATTCTAGACTAGCCTACCCTTGTTTTGCGACAGTGCATGTTGTAGTTGTACACACGTTATGTGACTGAGTGAGGTTTTTTTTTATTAACGATTTGGTTTTTTTGGTTTTTTTAGGAAACACTTGCATGAGCGGACCGTGCAAAAATGGCGGCAATTGCAACAACTTTCAGACGTTCTTCACATGTAGTTGCATCAATTTCTGGATGGGCGATGTCTGCGATGTGGGTAAGAAGATGCAATTTTCTTATCATTAATCCGTAGAAACCAGAAGAAGTTAATTAACCAGCTTGCGCCGGGATTATTTTGACATATTGATTGGACAAAATCAGTTCTCTTGAGGTTGACTAGTTCCAGCCTCTTATTCAGATTGATAAAGTAGGGGCCTAGAGCCAGTCTATACTTGCAGTTGCACGGTACGGTGGAGTGGACCTGTTTTCTGCAAACATAACTCGCATTAAATTTAAAAGGACAAACAAAATGTTTTTGACACCCCCCCCCAAAAAAATATATATACATATAATAAAATAAATAAATAAATACATTTGTAGGGTTTAATTGAGTGATAATACTAATAGTCTCGAGAACAAAACCAAATTGAATCGTTTGAAGAGCGTAGCCGACACATCTTTAAAGCATTATTAATTGTATTGAGACTTCATTTGCATCTTTCTTTTTGCCCCTCCAGGACCTTGCAATAACAACCCCTGCCAGAATGAAGGAGTCTGCACTAATGCCAATGATGCCTCATTCTTTTCATGTGACTGTCCCACTGAGTGGTTAGGTTCCACTTGTTCAATAGGTAAGTCAACTCGTCAAAAAGTCCCTCAAAGTCAATAAATAACTGAAAACTGTATTTCATTTTGTAGTCATTATCATTGTTTATAACCACTCAATTTGTTTGACTGTTTCATGAACGATTTTTTCAATCACTAACTTGTGTACACAGAGAATGCTTGCCTACTTGATCCTTGCAACTCAAACGGCGACTGCACACCTACAACAACCGAGAGTGGCTACACATGCTCCTGCAATATTGGTTGGGACGGGCCTGAGTGTAATATCGGTAAATAATCAACAAATTGTAGATCAATTATATTTAGGAAACATGAAGTACTGTTCTGGAAATTTGTGCCTTCCTTAGGTTATTCACGCTTTTGTGTATATATAGTTATCTTTAACCCTAACTCCCTACCCATTTTTACTTACACATAACCTGAATCCTGCAAAATCCTCCAATTCCTAAATTTTTAAAACTCCAAGTAACCTGTATCCTGCAAAATCCTGCAGTCTTGCCCTGGCTGCAGTCAGTAAAAACCCAAGTAACCTCAATCCTGCAAAATCCTGCGATGCAACAAACTCCAAGTGACCTCAATCCTGCAAAATCCTTGTGTGTCACATTCAGCCTGATAACCTGAATCCTCCATATTCCTGCAGGGGTAAAACCCCAAGTAACCTCAATCCTGCAAAATCCTGCAATGCATCAAACTCCAAGTGACCTCAATCCTGCAAAATCCTGCATTTTGCAATGAGGAATTTGGAGGATTTGGGAGGGTTAGGGTTAAAGTTGTTCAGGGTTTCAATATTACAGTTTACACATGTTTAAGATAAAATAAGAACATTTAATTTGGTTTGATTTGTTGCAATTAGTTCACAAAATGTGTGTAACCAAAGCTGTTAAAATATATTATAAATCTGTTTTGTTATTACTTGACAACATTTTCTATGTGAAGATTAATTTTGCCTGGTTCGTGTCCTTAAACAGTTCTTAAAATCGAAACTTAATTTGATATTTATAGTCAATTTCATAGTACCTAATTAATTATGCATGCATGTACCTGTTGCTCCTCCTCTGCACCTGTTTTTGCACCTTGTTTATCTCTTTACAGCCAATCCGTGTGAGAGTAACCCGTGTGGATTAAACGGCGTGTGTCGTAATAACGACACCCAGTACTACTGTCTGTGCTTGTCTGAATGGGTGGGCACCAACTGCGAAGCTGGTAAATGTCACCACTTGTAAACAAAAAACGATATACAAATTTTAAAAGACGGCTTCAGATTTTGTTGATCAAATTTTCAAAATTAGGATTTTTATGTTGTATCTATGCATCAAAATAATCACTGTATAATTGCATCCAATTTGTGGAAGTACAAAAAGTTAGATTGTGGAAAAGAAAAGTAATTTGTATATTGACGATAGCACATAAAGGTATTTAATAATAAGTTATTTAATAGATGTTAAGACAGTCACTACTTCAAAAGAAATCACTTCAAATTTTAATTCGCTTGCGACTAACTAACCTAAGTGAGACTAAAGTATATTTACAATATTTGCATAATTATTACCATATTCATCTCAAATTTGAAACGATTGAACCATAACTAAAATGGTTTTTTTTTCAAATTGTCTTCGTTGTTTTACTTTCTTTATTGCTACATCTTCAGAGGATCCATGTTTGAGCAGTCCCTGTCAGAACAGTGCCATGTGTGTCGGGGCACCAGACTTATATATATGCACATGTCAGGGTGGATGGGTCGGAGAAAACTGCACCATAGGTAACATATGTATTGAAATTGTTTCATAAATTTCCAATTGTTTTATTGCTTGGCTAATTAATTCATATTTGTATCTATATTTCAAAGTTGTTCTCTTGTTTGGTTTAATATTTTTTTGTTATGCGTAAATTGTTTGTTTGTGTATCTCTCCTCCAGTGGGTGACCCCTGCTTAATACTCACACCGTGCAAGAACAGCGCGACGTGCACCAACCCGGGTACCGGTTTGTATAACTGCACGTGTGCGGTAGGCTGGATCGGCACGGACTGCGATATCGGTAAATTGAGCATAAATCTCAACAAATTGGTCTCTAAATATTTATGTTAGACTGAAATTAGAATGTAGTTGCCGTTGATAAGCTTTTGCTGTGAACAACAGTATACTGTTTTTGTACCTATTTTTTGGCAACCTTTTCCCCATTTTCAGAGGATGCCTGTGGTAGCAACCCATGCCAGAATGATGCTACGTGCACCATTACTGACCCTGGGTACGAGTGTGCTTGCTCCGATGGCTGGCTGGCTACAAACTGTGAAATAGGTACCAACTAAATTTCCAAAGATGTGTCAAGTGAGACACTTTGGGAAATTGTTGACACTACTATTATTTGTCGACTAAGTGTGACATAACTTTCATTCTGTCTCACCTTTCTCCTGTAGCCTTTGTCAGAACAATGGGTCAAAACAACAAAATGTTTACTGGAATATGAGCAACATTTGGTCATTTTGATTATAAGCAAAATTACATTTATATAAGTTATAAATGTAATTTCACATTATGTATCAACTTCCAAGTGACCTCAAACCTGCAAAATCCTGCAATTTTCAATGAGGAATATAGAGGATTCGGGAGGGTAAGGGTTAATAATACAATTTACTAGTTCACCTTAATGTTTGTTTTCTTTGTCTGCCCACAGTTGATCATTGTTTTGCTGAGCCCTGTCTAAACAATGCTACCTGTCAGTTGTTGACTGACGCTATCGGTTACAACTGTCTGTGTGTGGATCCGTACATCGGCAGAGACTGTGACGCAAGTAAGTAAGGGTTAATAATACAATTTACTAGTTCACCTTTATGCCAGTTCACTTCACACAACAATTGATCCACAAATGTTTTTAAAATGTCTACACTTTGTCTGGTAACTCGCCTTCTCTTGTTATGCCCACAGAGGATCCATGCTTCATTAATCCCTGCAATAACGATGGTACCTGCAGCGTCGTTTTAGGAGAAATTGAAGCCAATTTTACTTGTTTATGTCAACCAGGTTTCCTTGAATTTAGCTGTGCGCAAGGTAAAATTGTTTGTCGAAAGTGTTCCTAAAAACTAGATAAAATTTGTCAAACAGGCATATGTGATGCGATGGATCAAAGTCGGTTTGGAGTCAGGAATTCTGTTTTTGAAATAAGGGACAGAATATGTGCTGGAGTTGGAAATTAAATATTAAAAAAAAAAAATTTGCAACAGGAAAATTGTTCGTCTTTCACACAGTGAAAAAAACATCCAATATAGGCTCATTCATCTCCAAATTATGAAGCTTTGCTTAAAGTGGCTTTAAAAAAACTCAAAGGTGACCGTGGTTGACTTGCTGTAAATTTCCCACTGAAGACGGAAAACTGGTCAAGTTTTTTTTCTTCAAAATTGTAGAACTTTTTGAAGGTTTACTGATGAATATTTGTTTGTTTGTTCAGTTGATTATTGTTTCAGCAATCCGTGTGAGAATGAGGCGATATGTGAGCTGATGGCAGACGATTATCTCTGCCACTGTGAGGAAGGGTTTCTGGGAACAACTTGTAGCGAAGGTAATTATACACCTGTCATAATTCACCACAAGCCCCGTTCACATTTAGGCAACAGCATAATACCACTCTGCATTTTTTTCAGTTGTTCGCCTCCAAAATATCACTACAGGTAATTAGTCAAAACTTTCAATTGGGTATAGATTTTTTTTTTTTTTTTTTGTATTTTAGTTGACTTTTGCTTTAGCGATCTGTGCCAAAACAATGCAACGTGTAATCAGTTATCGGACGGCTATACTTGTATTTGTGGAGACAGCTATCTAGGCACACATTGTGAAATCGGTGAGTATTATTGATGATTTCTACCCCCCCCCCCCCCAACCCTCCCCCCAATCCTCCCCCCAACCCTCCAACCCAACTATTTGGATCCTTTTGTAGGGTTCACAACTATTTAAAAATATATCAAAGCTCATCTGGGGGTCATTCGAGGTTATTGTTTAAAAATGCACTAAATTTGACTTTTTAAGAACAAAAAAGATACAGGGATCGACCGCGAAAAATGCAACACTCACGATCTAAAGATCACTTGTTTTATTTGTTACTTTCCAGAGGATTTCTGTAGCAGTAGCCCTTGCCAGAACGGTGCCACGTGCGACTTGCAGCCATTGGTCGGTTACAACTGCACATGTGCAGACGGTTTTCTCGGCTCATTCTGCGAGAATGGTAAGAAATGTATCTGATGTGTGCACTACCCACTGAGGGCACTATCACCATTCCCAGCATGCTTTGCAGTGATCTTATGATGCTAACTAGTGTCATAGTGGGGGTCATTTGAGGTTATCGTTTAAAAATGCACTAAATTCGACTTTTTAAAAACACAAAACATACAGCGATCGACCGCGGGAAAATGCGACACTCACGATCCAAAGATCACTTGTTTTATTTTTTACTTTCCAGAGGATTTCTGTAGCAGTAGCCCTTGCCAGAACGGTGCCACGTGCGACTTGCAGCCATTGGTCGGTTACAACTGCACATGTGCAGACGGTTTTCTCGGCTTATTCTGCGAGAATGGTAAGAAATGTATCTGATGTGTGCACTACCCACTGAGGGCGCTATCACCATTTCCGCTTTGCAGTGATCTTATGATGCTAATTAGTGTGATTTCGTTCATAATTGTCATCTTTAATCCAGTAAGTAGAGCAAAAAATATAAAGTTGTAGAAATTCTTGAATGAAGAATTTGTGCATATTGTCATCCTTTTTTCTGTAGAGTGATGCTTGATTTTGTTTTTTGTACTCGATCTATTTTGTTTTAAATGTTCATTTTGTAGTGATTTGTTTGTTTGTGTTTTTCTCTATGACTTCATCATCATTAGGACTGGAGCCCTGCAACTCACACCCCTGTCAGAATAATGGAATGTGCTCACAAACTAATGACTCGTACACTTGTGTGTGTCCGTCCGGGTTCTCTGGATTGAACTGCGAAGGTAATACAACTTTTTTTAAATTCTTGTTTTTATACTTCTCTACCTTTGCATTATAAAATTATTTCCTGACATTTTGATGAGAAAATTAACTGTTTGTATTCTATTTTTTTTTTGCTTTTTTGAGAATGTGTTGTTTAATTTCCTTATGACATTACTTGTGATTACTTAAGATTACCTATGACTTGACTTGTGATTATTTATGACCATATTTGTGATTATTTATGAACTTGGTTGTGATTATTTATGACTCATTTGTTATAATTAAGACTTTTGATCACTTATGATCGTGCTTGTGGTTTTGTCTGTGATTTTTAGAGGATTTGTGCAGCAGCAACCCATGTCTAAACCAGGGAGTCTGTCATCTTATCACCAATGAGGAATACAACTGTACTTGCCCTATAGATTACTTTGGTATACATTGTGAATTATGTAAGTTGGAGAAGGTTTTAAGCAGCCTACTGATTTTTATTGACTGACTAAAGCCCCGTTCATATTTCATGCGAATGTTTATGCAAAGCGAATTTGTTAAGGTAACGGGGAATGCCACAATGAAACATGAATTGTTTTGAAATGTTTGTTTCCTTTGTCTGCCCACAGTTGATCATTGTTTTGCTGAGCCCTGTCTAAACGATGCTACTTGTCAGTTGTTGACTGACGCTATCGGTTACAACTGTCTGTGTGTGGATCCATACATCGGCAGAGACTGTGACGCAAGTAAGTCTCTCTACCCCCGTGGTGTAGTTGGAGAACTACACTCCACTACACTACACTGGCTGTCGCAAGGCTGTCGCAAGGCTGTCGCAAGACTGTCGCAAGGCTGTCGCAGGCTGTCGCAGGCTGTCGCTGGCTGTCGCTGGCTGTCGCTGGCTGTCGCAGGCTGTCGCTGGCTGTCGCTGGCTGTCGCAAGGCTGTCGCATCACAAGGATTTGCAACCTGTCGCAGGCTGCCGCAGCCTGTCACAAGTTGCTATAAGCTGTCACAAACCATCACAAACCATCACAAGTCACTTTAAACCAATTGCAGGCTATCATAAGGATTCGCAAGCTATCGCATTATGATCCGTCATAATTACCTCTACTAAAATTCTACACTTCCCTAAACATGTCATGATCAACTTTTGGCACATCAAATAAAAAAATTGAAATGCTGATTGTTTTATATTAGGTTAGGTAAAACTTGCAAAAGAGACACTGTGAATGAAACATTAGCCGACTTGAGTATCCCATGGTAACATTTGTCAACATGTGTGCAAATTGGATTTAAGTAATTCTGATGTAGATTTAACCAGCATTTAAGGTAAAAATCACTTTTTTATAGCACCACCATAACTAAATACTGTGTTTTTTCAACAGTTGATTTTTGCTTCGACGCACCCTGCCATAATGGAGCCACTTGCCAGCTGTCCTCCAACGGCTACAACTGCCAATGTGCCCCGGGTTTCCTTGGCAACAATTGTCAAATAAGTCAGTCATTAAGAAATTATCTGATTATTAAATTAAGCTCACAACCAATTAGTTTTTTAACCACTTTTTTTTTAGTAGTCCAAAACCTGTTTACATTTGAATGAGACGTCAAAACAACAAATCAGTATTTATCTATGGAATAATTACCTCAAAATTGTAGAGAAATAAATCTACTGCAATCATTGTTATTAAAGTGACTTATTGTTTGTACGTGTATTGTTATTGTTTAGTTGATCGTTGTGCCAGTAATCCATGTGTGACTGGTTCCTGTATACTCACCAATGACAACTATGCATGTGAATGCACGAATGGCTTGGTAGGATCTAACTGCACTACAGGTAAGTTGATCACATAATAAGATTGTAATTGATGCTAGTCTAAGAGTTCCTAGTGGTGTACCTATCTCGTGGACTGACTGTCACTTGTGAGTCGGGCAGTGCAGTTGTATAGGATAACCTGATAACTCCACTAAATAGACTCAATCTACCAATTGTGTAGACTGGTGCCATAGAGCCGGTGAGCTAAAAATAATCAGCCATTTTGATAACTTTTTTCACAATGCTTACCACTGAGTTTGACTGAGCTACAATAGTCACCTGACTAAAAGCCATGATCTGATTGGTCAAAAGCAGCAAGCTGTTTGATTGACAGGTGGACAATTTTAATAGGAAAACTTTTTTTTATGACAACACTAACATTTCTCCAAATTGTGTTTATTTTTGACAGTGAATCATTGCAATAGCAGTGAGTGTATGAACGGTGCTGGGTGTCAGCTTCTTGAAGATGGATATATCTGCACATGTCAAAGTGAATTTGTGGGAACGCACTGCGAAATAAGTAAGTAAACGATATATATTAGAAGACCAAATTTGCAATCTTTTTGCAATTTGGTTGTGTAGTAAGCAGACAGGCATAAAAAGTAACTTTTTGTGTTGCTGTTATTCAAACTATAGGTTTTAACGGCAGATAGATCTTTGATCATTTGCTATTCATGCGTTTGTTTATTTCCAATAGCGTCATTTAAAGTCCATAGAAGAATGTTCAAAACCAATACGCGTTAAAGAAAATAATGAGAAAATAAACAAATTTAATTTCCAATGATCTGTCAATTGCCTCATCGTTAGAAATCGCCTACATTTGTTGTTTTCTCCTAAATGACAGGAAGCCAGACGGAATTGTTTTACTGTATGTCTAGTACCAGTACAATCTTTAATCCAAGAACGATTTTCGAAAATATTTTGTAAGGTTACTGTTAAAATATTGCAAACAATCCTATATGCCTTAATTTTTTATTTTGAGATTGAAGTGAAGTTACAAGAAGTAAAGTGACTCATAAAACAATTAATGATTTTGTTTCCGTTTGTTTGAATTGTTTAGTGAATTTCTGTGTGAGTGATCCCTGTCTTAACAGCGCAACGTGTCAGTTGGAAATGGATGGATACGTCTGTCAATGTGACCCTGGCTACATCGGCATCAACTGTGAAATAGGTAAAATATGCCCCAACTGTGAAATAGGTAAAATATGCCCCAACTGTGAAATAGGTGAAATATGCCCCAACTGTGAAATAGGTGAAATATGCCCCAACTGTGAAATAGGTAAAATATGCCCCAACTGTGAAATAGGTGAAATATGTCCCAACTGTGAAATAGGTGAAATATGCCCCAACTGTGGAATAGGTGAAATATGCCCCAACTGTGAAATAGGTGAAATATGTCCCAAATGTGAAATAGGTGAAATATGCCCCAACTTTGAAATAGGTGAAATATGCCCAAACTGTGAAATAGGTGAAATATGCCCCAACTATGAAATAGGTAAAATATGCCCCAACTATGAAATAGGTAAAATATGCCCCAACTGTGAAATAGGGGAAATATGTCCCAACTGTGAAATAGGGGAAATATGTCCCAACTGTGAAATAGGTGAAATATGCCCCAACTGTGAAATAGGTGAAATATGCCCCAACTGTGAAATAGGTAAAATATGCCCCAACTGTGAAATAGGTGAAATATGCCCCAACTGTGAAATAGGTGAAATATGCCCCAACTGTGAAAAAGGTGAACTATGCCCCAACTGTCAAATAGGTGAAATATGCCCCAACTGTGAAATAGGTGAAATATGCCCCAACTGTGAAATAGGTGAAATATGCCCCAACTGTGAAATAGGTGAAGTATATTAATACTTGCATTACTGTAATAATTGTGATAACTCTTTGTTGTATCTGTACATCCATAAAATGCTGGCACAGTGTTGGGCAGTATAAGGAGTAACAGACAGGGCAGTTTTGGGCGCTACAACTCAAAATAAAAACTCTTTCTAAGTCGGGTACAGATGCCGAAAATATTTTAAAAACCACAAATATTTCTCTTGAAAAAACAAATACCGATACAGATCAGAGTTTGGACGAAAAAAAATACATTTTTTAAAATTCTGCCATAATTCCTTAAGTTGTAAATTTTCAACTGTTGGTATTATCAATTTCATTTTCTTTTTCATTTTCTTATAACTTTTTCTCATGCATTTGTTTTTAAATATTAGAGGATTTTTGCTACAACAAGCCGTGCATAAATGACGGGATTTGCCACCTGGAGCCGACTGGCTACAACTGTACCTGCCTGGTACCCTGGATTGGGGACCAGTGTGAAACATGTAAGTTTTATTTCTGCAATATTTGAAATGTGATTTTTATGCAAAGTGTCTTGGGTTAGTGCGTCAACATTTTGTTGATGCTTATTTTGGGCGCAATTCAAAAACAAGAATCTTAAAAGATTGTTTTATCGGAATATGTTATTTACAGAGCTAAAACCTCAGTTTGATTATTATTAACCAACTGTCGTAAAATTGAGTACTTTTGCTGTTTCAAACAAACAAAAATGACAAATGGTCGACTGTACTTTGACATTTTAATGAGAACCAGATTTGTTTTTGTTTAGCGATATCCTGCAATAGCAACCCTTGTGAGAATGACGGAACATGTAGAGGGATAGGGGCAGATTACCAGTGTGATTGCATATCGGGATGGACTGGCAACCAGTGCACCTTAGGTGAGTCAAACTCAATTGAGTAACATTTTAGGGGGTAAGTACCAAAACATACGAGTAAGTGTGATTTTTGAGTAACCTTAAGTAAGACATTAAGGTTTTTAATTTGTATGCGATTCATTCAATTCTCATTTCAGTAATCTTTTTATAATGCATCTTTAGTAAGTTTGGAACTCATGAGTATGATTTGAGTAATGAGTAATGTTCTGTTAGACTTTGAATAACTCATTAAAACTTACTTTGGCTGAGTTAACAACTCATTGTCCTTAGGTAAACTTGTATTAATCCAACGATGAGATTATAAATTTTTGCCAAAGACACCATTTTGCTCTCCCTGTTACTCATTTGAGTGACATTTGAGTGACCTTTGAGTGACATTTGAGTGTCTTTATATGAGTAGCAGACCCTAAATCCTAAGTTTTGATTGAGATTTCGGTAACTGGAGTTTTAAAAGTTTTTTAAAATGTCTACTTTAGTGATCCTCGTGTAATATTGTGATTAACAGATTCTAAACTTAGGAGTTATGAGTTTTGAGTCACTTTTGTCTTGTTTGCCAAATGATTTGTCAAAGCAGCAATGATCTTTACTCAGTGTTTGAGCAACTGAATCAACGTCTATGAGTTTCAATCGAGTGTGGAATAACTTCTAGTTTATATCTTGTAGGTTTCGACAACCCATGTGCCAGCAATCCTTGTAACAATCAAGGCCGGTGTAGTCCAGACAACGCTAACACAGCGTTCAGCTGTGCCTGTAACCCTGGATGGACCGGTCCACAGTGCCTTGGTTTCGGTAAGTTACATCTTTTCTCAAGTTCTTTCTCTTAATTTTGATGTGAATAATTATAAAAACAGTATATAGATCTATCATTATTTATGGGTTCTAAGAATTTAGTAATTGGATTTGTTTTTATAAAGGATCAGATATATGTATAAATCTTGTCAAATTAATTTTGAGTTTTTGCAATTTTTTTATTTTTATTTTGTTGTATTATTATTTTTTTGTATTATTTTTTATTTTTTTTAGTGACGTATGAGCCATGTTCTAGCAACCCGTGTATGAACAATGAAATGTGTGAACCTTTCAATTCTTACTACGAGTGCACCTGTTCAGACCTCTACTACGGAATCAATTGTGAAATCGGTGAGGATTGTTTTTTACTTGAGTTGTTTTTTTAACTTTAGTTGTTTTTTAACTTTTTTTTGTTTTTACTTCTAAACAGAAATATGAAATGTGTTTTAGCAAAAGCGGAATACTAATAAAATCCAACACAGTTTACATTCGGTAATCGTTGCCTATTATACAATTTTTAACCATTCTTAAAATTCTAAACTTACAGAAACAAAGAAAATTACTGCAACAGATACATTTCTGACTAATTTCTGATAGTTTTTTCCAACAAGGCTTTTTTTAATTTTTAAGGACATTATACAAAAACGACAATTTTTCTATCTATAAGTTTTACTGCAAGTTATAAACACATAATTGTTTTCTTTTGTTCCTTTGTTCTTTTTTAGTGAGTTCGTGCATTAGTTCCCCGTGTCGGAATGGCGGGTCTTGCCGTTACAACATGGATGATTCATTAGACGGCTATCAATGCGAATGTCCTATATTGTACAGCGGAACCAACTGCCAATATTGTAAGTTAACT
Organism: Crossaster papposus; assembly: GCA_037893245.1. Classification (NCBI taxonomy): domain Eukaryota; kingdom Metazoa; phylum Echinodermata; class Asteroidea; order Velatida; family Solasteridae; genus Crossaster; species Crossaster papposus. The sequence continues at coordinate 2,104,588 of JBAIAA010000193.1, forward strand.
GAGATATCGAGCAAACAAAATTGGTCAACATTTGGTCATGGAATAATAAATACTTTGCGGTCAGACAGTCAAGCCGTGTCTGAATTACTTGGCTATGGCTAGGAATTATACTATGGGAAGAGGCTATACACGAGTCTATATGGGAAGGGGCTACAGCTGCAACAGTAAACATGTGTAATTTCAAGCCACAGCCAAGTAATTTGGACACGGCCTGGGCTGTTTAACAAACCCCAGCTTCATCTCTGATTTTGGCTTCGTTCATGCAGTTTGTCAATGATGATGGAGACAGAGCGTAGGTCGGGGTTTGGAAAACAGCCTTAATTGAGTTCTTTCAGATCAGACTAGTCCCTATCAGAATTAGTAATACATGTATTAAGACCAGGAACCAGTCTTGCCCTGGACAGTTCCATTTGGATGCAAACTCAACCCCCAAATAAAGTCCTAATTGAATTTGTTAATAGAACAGACATTATCTTTAATAACCCATGTTAACTGGTTTTGTTTCTACCCCTAGCTAACCCCTGTCTGAGTTTACCGTGCAATAATGGAGGGTCGTGCGTCAATCGTGGCTCTGAATACACCTGCAAATGTCCCACATACTACACCGGCACCAATTGCGAGCTATTTTGTAAGTTTTGACAATGTCGCTTCTCTGGTTGTATCGTAACAATAACGCGTGATTCCTGGTTATACGGCATTATGGGTTTTGGACTTTTGACTAGCGCCCCCGATCAATACGCACAACTTATTTTAAAAACTGAACATAGTCATATCTGTTTCATTTTCACTTCATGTTAGGCGTCGATCGTCATTAATGTCTTAAAATCTCTCTCTCAGTGATCATACGCACAACTCTCCCTTTCTTACCGTTGAGGGGGTACTTGTGGACGAAGCATAGTTTCGCCGATTTTTCCCATCTTAAAGTATCACATAAAAAGTTACATACTGATTTCGTTTGCTTTGCTTAATTGACTAAATTCCATGAATTAACTGTCTTTTTGTCTCTGCAGATGCGCTACCATGCCTGAGCTCGCCGTGTCAAAACAACGGTATCTGTCTAAACACTAATGATGGATATGAGTGCACATGTACTGCTGGCTATCTCGGCACACAGTGCCACGTAGGTAAGTTGGTTACAATTCACCATTAGGGAAGATCAGTTATGCATTTTCCAAGTGGGTACGAGTATGTAGCTGTACTTTTAGTCGGTACAGCACCAATAAACATGTAAATACTATAGGCCACAGATTTAAATCCCTACAAAGATTTTGATGTAATTGGTGATCATTTCGTCTTCGGGAAACTGCTAGCTTGGATTGGATAGTTAAGTTGGTAGAGCATCAATACCTGTATTCATGAGGTTCCAGGTTCGAATCTTTGCACAGAGAGATTGCCACTTTTCAAAACTGCCAACCTAGGTCAGTTGGTAGAGTACCAAACCTGTTTTTGATAGGTTATGGGTTCGAATCCTGCTGCTGTAAATGTTCCTGTTTGTTGTCAACAGTTGTTAACCCATGTCTCAGCTATCCCTGCAATAATGGAGGAACATGCTACCAGTCCACGTTGTCTTATTCTTACGCCTGTGACTGCCACCCTGGATACAGTGGAACCAACTGCGAAATAGGTGAGAATTACTGCTTAATTGACAGGCAGAAAAATGTATGTTCTTGGCAAAAACAAGTTAGCAACCATATTTATCTTAATGGACATTACACATTAACAATAGCCAATCATTGTTTCATCTTCCGCCTCCTTTTCTGCCAGTCCCCGCCCCCTGTTCCAGCAATCCTTGTCAGGATGGTGGAGAGTGTTTTACCAGCGTTGTCGGTTTGGTGTATTCGTTTGTGTGCATCTGTGAGGAAGACTTAGGGGGGACGTACTGTGAACAAGGTAGGTGAAGCTTGTCAGCTTTCTGGCAATCGTTGGAAATTGATCTAAAATATCTCACTCTTAGAGACAACGAACCAGGTGGCATGATTTCATGGGATGCTTGAGATTGTTATTCACAAAGTATTTCATAATTGAGTCATTTCGTTTTGGGATGTTTGCAAATGGTGTATACTATACTTTCTAATCACAAGTTCATAAACAAAAACATTCCAAAGTCCAAGTCCATCACAACTTCGTCACAACTTCGTCACAACTTCGTCACAACTTCGTCACAAGTCCGTCACAAGTCCGTCACAAGTCTGTCACAAGTCTGTCACAAGTCTGTCACAAGTCCGTCACAAGTCCGTCACAAGTCCGTCACAAGTCCGTCACAAGTCCGTCACAAGCCCGCCACAAGCCCGCCACAAGCCCGCCACAAGCCCGTCACAAGCCCGCCACAAGCCCGCCACAAGCCCGCCACAAGCCCGCCACAAGCCCGCCACAAGCCCGCCACAAGCCCGCCACAAGCCCGTCACAAGCCCGTCACAAGCCCGTCATCTCATATCGTTACGCTTTTTTCGTTTCAGTTTTGAATCCCTGTAGTAACTCACCATGTCTACACAACGGTTGGTGCTACAGGACCGTGGCTGGCTTTGCCTGTGCATGCATGGGTGGATGGTCGGGCTCCAACTGTCAAATTGGTAAATTCATATCTTGTACATATTTATGAGGTAATCTTATCATTACATTGGTGGAGAAAAAGCAAAAATTACTTGGTCTTTATTACAAATAAAATGAGCTATTATTTTGCTAGACCTTGTTGTATAATCAGAAAAAAAGTAAAAATCTGTTTTGGATGCTGCAAACTCTGACTACAGTAATCTTTTATTTATATTAAAACATAACATGCAAATTGAAAGTTTGTCATGAGAATAAAATCTCCATGTTTAGAAGATACGGAATGTCGCTTTAACCCCTTGACACCTGTATTAATTCCTCATTCACAATATTAAACGTTTGACAGCACAGCAGCTTCTGTCCAGCAGCTGCACTGCACAATGGATCCGAGCGTGCAGCTGTGAAAAACAACAGCGTTCGAGATGGATTACGAGCTACGGCCACAGAGTGAATAATGATCAGATTAATTTTAATTTATTCAGAACCGGATCCTTGTCAAAGTTCTCCCTGTCAGAACTTTGGATTCTGTTTTCCCAATGTCGTCGGAGCGGACTACCAGTATGTATGCTTCTGCACACAAGACTTCAGGGGAACCAACTGTGAACTGCCAGGTTAGTGTTGATACTAATACCAAGTTTGAAGCTCAGCAGGAAAATACTAGTTACCAATTTGTGCATGTTAAGCAAAAAGATTATCCGAGTACCAGCTAGAAGCTACTTTGCATGTCGTTTTGGCTGGTCACCAAATTCTACTAAATTTATTAAATTGGCTCAGGTCTAATTTAACGTGCACAAAAATAATTCCTTATTTTTTTTTTTTACGTTTTAACAGTTATTACTAAAGTCTTACGAAAAACCTACGTTAGACGTGATATCAGCTTTCATGCTTAACCAGTTCGCGCCGGGATTATTTTAACAACGCCGAGCCGACGGGCGGGATTATTTTTAACGAAACTGGATCCGAAGCGTGTTCAGGCTGATAGTGCCGGGAAGCACACCCACGCATTTTCGGCCTTGCGCGCTGCTTGAACTTGAACTTGGCGTGTTTATGCGTCATCCGTTTTGAATTTTTGAAAAATTTTGCGTTTATATACGTCATCCGGCGCGAACTGGTTAAACTGGAGTAAAACTGAAGAGGTTTTTTTGAAATTAAAATTCACAATTCAACCAAAAATTTTTTTCCTTGTTTCTTCAGCTTTGTCAAGACCATGTTCCAGTTATCCTTGCTTCAACGGAGGGTTGTGCTTCGATGCGCAATCTGGTGGGTCTTACGTCTGTGACTGCCCAACTGGGTACATTGGAACAAACTGCCAAATAGGTAGGTACATTTGTTGGGAAAAAGAAATTAAAAAGATAAGAAAATTTGAAGAATTTTTTTTAAAGCGATATACGTCATTTTGTACTCGTTTAGAATACTAATCTCTTGTGGAGGACCAAATTTAATTTTGACAGAAAAAAAATTCATTTTTATTCTTTTAAAGTTTATAATCGTGCAATGTTTTCCTTTTGTTTTAAATGGATTTATCGCATTCAGGTTCATTTTATGTTAGGGTTTGTGGAGAATTTTCAAGAGTTATGTTGTTCTTGGTTTACGGCAGGTCGGTGATGATAAAAGCATGGAATTTAGCACACTGTCAAAGTATGTCATGAGAAAGATATTTGGCTACAGACTTTACTCTGACTGTTTGCCAAATGTCATGCTTGTTCAATTAGAGACACAATTCCCTCAAATATTTCCCCTATCTCCCCAACTAAAAAGAACTAAAAACACTCAAAACCTATTTTTCATGATATATCTTTTTCTAGATTTGAGCGACCCGTGTCTGACGAATCCTTGCATCAACGGTGGATTTTGTTCGGTTATTACAAACACCCAGTCTTACATCTGTACATGCCCCACTGGCTACAGCGGAAATAACTGCCAAATCGGTGAGTTTTACAAACCTGGCAAAATAACAGAATTCTAACTATTCTTTTAAGGGAATAAAAGTGTGGTTGGAAAACCTTTTGAAGTCTGGATGCTGATAATGCCGATTGTCATTTACCTAGAATCAAGAATGATATTAACTTAAACTTTATTCTTGTTAGATCTTGCCAACCCGTGCGGCAGCAACCCTTGTTTCAACAGCGGTACGTGTTTCCCGTCGACCAGCAATTACGTCTGCAATTGCCCTCTCGGTTGGCACGGACTGCGTTGCGAAACGGGTGAGTACGCGTCTACTATTTTGATCCGCCAATTTTTAACAAACTTTTCTTGTGGTGCAAATATCAAATCACACATATCTGTAATATTAGGTAATTGAGACATGTGGAACATGGTACCTGTATTCCTGGAGCATGATGCCTGTGTTCTATAGCAGGACACTTGACTACAATCGCCTCCCTTCAACCAGGAGTATAAATGAGTATCGAGAGGGTAGATCCCAGATGACGCTGATCTTGAGCTACTGCAGAAGATGGCTCATGGCCTGACAAACGGGGTCATCATTGGAAGCATATCAAGTGATATATAAGCACCAGGTTTTTATTGTGATATTATTTGTTGTTTTCCAGCCGTTGTAAACCCATGTTCCAGTTTACCATGTCAGAACGGTGGTGTTTGCCTCACCAACGCAGTCACTGAGTATGTGTGTCAGTGCACGGCAGGATACGGCGGCACTAACTGCCAAACAGGTAAAACTCCTCAACCAATCAGGAAGCCTGTACTTTAAGTACAACCAATTGGAACGACCGTCTTTCAGGAAGAAGCAAAAGAGTAGTTTTACCAACCAATTACAATGCTGATTTGTTTTAATTTAGCCCTTGCACACTGGGTATATGTTTGGCTAGTCAGCCTGCTATAACCATCAAATCTCTTGTCTAAAACTAATTTACTACGTCCAAAATCTCGTCTAAAACAATTGGCCTTGTCTAAAATCTCTGGTTTCTATTGGCCAATTGTGTAGATATCTTAACCTTTTCTTACAACATACACCAATAGCAAGGATTGATCTGTCACTCTGAGCCAATCAGCAACCCTGATATATTTCCCTTCACAAATCAAATAAGATTTACTTAACTTTCTATTGGCCAAATACTGCAACCTTGATATACTTCCCTCGACCAATGAAATGACTTGTTCTTTTCCTCTTCAGTTTCAGATCCTTGCATCAGTAACCCTTGTGTAAACCAAGCTGAATGCCTCAACCTAGGCACTGCCTATTACTGTAGATGCCTCCAAGGTTTCTCTGGCAACAAGTGCCAATTCGGTAAGCTTTAAAAATATCTTCTTAGCGAAAACCGGTTACCGGCTAAAATGCAACAGGAAGTATATGGCTTATGGCTGGTACCTGTCAGAATTGTGCCTATCACATTGACGTGCTTAGTAATATTTGTGAGCTGGTACGTCAAAATCAGGCACTTTTGGGCAAGAAGTCACTTTTGAGTTATCGCATTGCTAGCAAAATACAAATGCTCTTTGAACTACCACTTTATTTTTGGAAATTGGATATTACAAAGTTCAGTTATTAACCAGTTCGCGCCGGATGACGTATATAAACGCAAAAATTTCCCAAAATTCAAAACGGATGACGCATAAACACGCCAAGTTCAAGTTCGGAAATGTATGTCAGCAGCGCGCAAGGCCGGAAATGCGTGGGTGTGCTTCCCGGCACTATCAGCCTGAACACGCTTCGGATCGAGTTTCGTTAAAAATAATCCCGCCCGTCGGCTCGGCGTTGTTAAAATAATCCCGGCGCGAACTGGTTAAATTTCGAAATTTGACTAATTTTACAATATTTCGTAACAAATCCTCTCGTGTCATTTGGAGAAAAGGGGTGCCTCTCTAAATGTTTTTTTGTAATATTTTGTGGGTGAAATTATACTTTAAAACTATTACAGAACATTTTACAAATTTTGCAGCTGTTTTTCCATTCGTAGCTCTGCCCAATTCTGCCTGGTTTGAGTCTACCGCATCACATTTAACTAGTTATTTGTATATTTGTAAGCTGTCTTTGTTTGTTTTCTTTCTAGTTTCTATTCCGACTGATCCCTGCCTCAGCTCTCCTTGTCAGCATGATGGTTATTGTCAGGCGTATGACTTCAACACGAACTATCAATGCTTCTGTAAGAGAGGTTTCGCTGGAACACAATGTGAAACGAGTAAGTGACAAGAATGATGGTTTCATTTGTTAGCTCTGAACATATTGCTTGAATGTTTCTAGTATCAGCAGGCAGCTTTGAGGCACTTGCTTGTCTTGGTGATTGTGTAGTGTACGGCTTTCTCTTTAGTTTTTGGTCAATTTCAAGCATGCAACTTTTCCTAGGATCAGCAGATTTTCTTGTTTTTCACTTCACCCTTTATAACCATTGAAAACTGGAAAATACTACAAAGTCTTGTAAAGATTGGATTTTCCTCGTGTTGTTTTGTTAATTCCAAGTGGCTGTAATTTTGAGTCAAGTTCAAAAAGATGTTTTTAACCGAAAGCAGTTTGATCTTACAATGTAATTATCGTTTTGTATAATTTTTTTGGCAGTTGTTTTGCAATGATTATTTCAACATGTTTCCCTCTTTTAATCATGAGGTCTTACCCCTGCAAATCCCTGCGACAGTTCCCCGTGCCAGAATGGAGGAGTCTGTTTCCGTAGCAGCGTCCGCGAGAGCTACGCTTGTTCTTGTGTGAATTACTTCACTGGAGTTCATTGTGAAAACGGTAAATTAAATAATTTGTAGTTTTTTAGTTTTGTAGATTTCAGACACAATTTCCTTTTTTAATTGTATATTTAAACCAAATAAAGGAATAATAAATAATTTGGATCTATTTTAATGACAGCACCCGCCCCTACGGATCCTTGTGATGTTTCCCCGTGCCATAATGGAGGAGTCTGTTATCAACAAGGCAGTGTGGGTCATCTGTGCGATTGTTTGGATAACTACATCGGTACCAACTGCGAAACATGTAAGATTGTCCCAACTATTCGGCATCTCTTGAATAATTTTGCTGAATTGTGATACAATTCATAAAGTTTGTTGATTAGGTACCTGCTGCTAATCAGATTCCAACCAACCAACCGATCCTGGCTAGCTCGGTGGTCGCTTGTTAAGACTTCTGCACTAGAAAGCAGAAGGTCAGAGGTGATGGGTTCGAGTCACACCCGAGTGATTTTTTAAAAATCTTCCAGGACATTGAGTAAACAGTGTTTATAAAATACGTCGGTGAACAGCAAAACCTAATATTGAGTTTACATGACCCAACACAAATTCCATCTTTTAAATAACTGTTTTGTACTCTTCTTACAAAACTAGATTTATTTTTTCTGGTTGTTTTCTAGATGTTGAGCCGGTTATTCCATGTCACAGCGACCCTTGTCAAAATAATGGCCTCTGCTACCCACAAGGCCCTGGTTACACATGTGTTTGCGCTAACGGTTACGCAGGAACTAACTGTGAAATAGGTGAGTCACAGACACAAATCATAATTTTTGTCTTATTTATTCAAACAAAGCTCTAAAATTATTTTCTCAGTACAAAAATATTGTACTGCAAAGTTGTAAGCTTTGGAGAGAAAAAAATTGGGAAAAAAACAGAAAAGCAGTATGCGAGAAATGTTTATAAACTGTGAATTACCCATGATGCTTTGTTTGGTTTCCATAGTGACGGACCCCTGCGGCAGCAACCCTTGTTTGTTTGGTGGTGTTTGTACTTCTGTTTCCTCCAGTGAGATTTCCTGTGTCTGCAGTGAGGGTTATACGGGCCAAATCTGCCAGACTGGTAAGAACAGTTTCGACAAAATTGCGCCGAACTTGGCGGCGGACTTGCGGCGGACTTGCAGGCTGACTTGTGTACAAAGTCAATAAAGAGTTGAGAACATTTTCCTAAAAATATTAGAAATGTTTCTCAGTCTTTGATTCAGGTCTTTTCAATATTTTTGCACTGATTAACGTTCATTGAGATGATATATATGAAGGAAAACAGCACCAGGTTGCAACATTCCTTCCAATTTCTTGGTTCAAATTGACTGATTTTCTCTTGCTATTTGTTGTGACAGTGCGTGATCCGTGTCGTCCCAACTTGTGTCTTAATGGAGCTACTTGTGTCGTTCAGAATGCTGGCTTCTCATGTCTCTGCCCACCACACTACCAAGGCGCACTCTGTGACCAGGGTACATAGTATTTACTGTTTTCTTTCTAGTTTTCTTGATGCAAAGGTGGCAGATCTTTGTTCCTATGTGATTTACTTTATTAGGCACTTTGTGCTTTCATTGTAATTGACCAATAAAAACGAGTTAACAAATTCACACCACGATTATTTATCACGCCACCTCATTCTGTTATCTCTGTAGTATTACCATGTGATCCTAGTCCATGTAACAACCGAGGGGAGTGTACAGTGACAGAGGGTGGTAACATCAATGGATACACATGCGACTGTCAGACTGGTTGGCTCGGTACAGGGTGCCAGACGGGTAAGCAAAATGCTTAGCATCTAAATAATACTTAGTGATTTATTGTGCCGGAGCAAATTTGTGTTTTTGTGTTTGCGGTAAATGAATCACAAAATAGAAATTGCGATCTTTTTTTTCAATGGGCAAATATTGTCCACTGGGTGGTTGATTGGTGGTCGATCACAATCCCCTGAACCGCACTGAGCAAAACACAAGTAACAATTCCTTAAAGGTGCCAGCTCACAAGTCTGAAGAAACCTGTAGAGAGAAGACAATGAGAAGAAAGTACAGTTTTAGAGGTGGGAATCAGGCAGGAACTGAAAACCCAATCCACATATTGGCCCAGGTGGGATTGGAACCCGGGTCACAGCAGTAGAATGCGAGGAAAGAACCGCTACGCCAACATGACTAAAGAACTTAAATCACTGTGGGGTGGAACTAAATCTTGAATTCACCTTATCAATATTTCACCAATAATTCTTACTGATATATGTCAACTTTCTTGTAATTTGTTTTCTCTGTAGCTGAGTTTGACCCATGCGACAGCAGCGTCTGTCAGAACGATGGAATCTGTCGCTCAGAATCCACCAGATCAGCCATCAAGAGCTTCGAGTGTTTGTGCCCCACGGAATGGAGCGGACAGATATGTGAAATAGGTACCTCGAATATTACAATATTAAGACAGTCAAGCTAAACTGAAATATATTTTTAAAAACCTGATCGACCCAAATATATATTTCTTTTTCGGACCAGCACGATTTTTGTTTTAAATTTTTCTATTACTTGCATTTGATTATTTTTATGTAAGGTCACTGAAAATGTGCCTCGTTAGTTTTAAACATAATTTACCAATTTTAATTAAATTTGGTTTAAAACCAACTAGGGCTTTGGTCGCATGTAATGGGTGTCGTCCTTGACGCAGGCCATTTCTGTGGTCAGGCCCTGGTTTTAAACATACTTGATTAAAAATGGCCAAGCACATAATTTGTTTCTTTATTAAAACTCCATAATTCTGAAGATTTTAAGTTTTTAATCCGATGTTTGCAATCTTTTCCTTATCAGATCAAGCAATCTGTGCTAGTAGCCCATACTTGATTAAAAACAGCCAAGCATATATTTATTTTCTTAGTAAAACCAGAAGATTTTAAGTTTTAAATCTGCCGTTTGCAATCTTTCTCTCAGCGGACCAAGCAGCCTGTATTAGTAACCCATGCGTCAACGGTGGTCAGTGCTATAACATAGGAGCTGGCATAGAATGTGCCTGCCCTGAACACTACATGGGACTTATATGTGAACAAGGTAAAAAACAAAATATCACTCTTTTACTGTAACATAGAAAGATTGTTTCTTCTGCGCATTCTCCTAAAACTATCTTCTGGAACTTTTTGTACAACTGCCCCAGATATAAAAACAAACGTCCAAACCAAGTTTATTAAAACGGGACATCTTTCTTTTGCAACGAAAATCCTATCATTATTTAGATTTTATCAATTTAGATTTTTTTTTTTTAATTAAAATTGTAGACAACTGAAAAGGTTTTTTTAGGAATAACAAAATAATCTTTCATTTTCGCAAATACAAAGCTCAACAAATTTAAGTGCATTTTTCTATTTTTTTTAACTTTTTTTGACATGTCAATAAATGCAAACTTTAAACAGCCATAACTTGAAGTGCAACAGTATTGTAGGGAAGATTTTATTTTATTTTGTTACGCCCACAAGCGACCTCTGCCCAGTTCAAACTTATTTTGCCAGAATAGTGGACTATTCTTGGGCCCTATTTCAGGTTTTTGAACAATTCTACGTGATACGTAATTGTCAACATTTGTTTGTTTGTCAGCCATTATTCAGGATCTTTGTGGCAGCAATCCGTGCCAAAACAACGGGACGTGTCAGCAACAAATGTTTGAATATGTCTGCCAATGTGTTCCATCATACAGCGGCACTTATTGTGAATTAGGTACGTAATGATAAACAATTTTGGTTGTAATTTTAGGTGTAAGATCTCATTTGTAATATGTCTGTGGTTACAACGTTTGACTCATGTCAGATGGTGCATGGGTGTGAATCCTGCCAGGAACATGGTGCTTGTGTCCTTAAGCAAGGCACTTGACTACAATTGCCTCTCCACCCGGTATAATTGGGTGTCTGAGCGCCTATATCTGCTGATTGAGCGCCTATATCGGTAGCTGTATGGTTCATGGCCTGATAAACAAGCTAATAATTGTCAAGTGCTTTGAGATTGTTGATACGATGGACAGCGCTATACAAGCATTACAATTATGTTCATTATGAATTTCTTTTGAATACTGGTAATTTGTCATGAATTTCTGAAATAGATTTCAACACTAATGTTTTTTCGTTTAGGTCTATTAATTTACTCAGATGAAATTAAATCAACATGAGTTTATAATTAATCTAAAGAACCCAAATCTGAAAAATGGGTTTTGGTTGTTTTAATTTTAAATAAGAGAGTTTTTGAAGTTTCAAAACTTGATCCGGATTGTTTCCTAAAAGTGGTGACAAAAATAATCTTTATTAGTGATCTTTTTCAAGGTCAATGGTTGATTAAAAACTCAAGAAAAGTACTTTGCAAACTTTAACTTTAAGGATAACAAAATAAACTTTTGAGTAAATGAAAGTGATGTTTTATTTGTGTAATCTAAAAGTTACTTTAAGTATTAACACCTTGTCTTGGTAGAATTACTTAATTTTACAAAGTTGAATATAATATTGAACTAAGTGGTTTTACAAATCTACAATTATACAAATTGTACAAATTTGTCAAGATCTCGTTAATTTTGAAACAATGACGTAAATTTTTTGATGGATGTTTCTTACACTAGGATCCCCATGGGGTGGTGCAGTGACTTTCCCACCAGAAGGAACCATGTCCGTCAAGTCCCCCTACCATCCCTCTAACTACCCTGATAACCTCATCACAACATGGTCCGTCACCTCCGCCCTAAACACCACCATCTGCACTCACTTCCTGACATTCTCCACTGAAGCTCCCAACGATGTCTTGAGTATCTTTGAAGGGCTGACCACGGCCCCCGATGCGAGGGTGCTTGCCCACTCTGGGGGCGTGGTTCCTGAGGATGTGGAGGTGGAGGGGAATAAAATGACGATTCAGTTTGTTACCAATGAGAAGGTGACTCTGGGAGGTTTTGACGTCCTGCTGACGGAGATTGGTGGCGGAGAAGGTAGGTCACCTATTTGATTGAAAGAAAGTTGAATGAAGAAATTGATCGAGTTGGGATTGAACCGGCACCCTTCAGGTTGCCATTACGATGCTCTTCTTAGTGAAGTGCCATGGACTAGTGGCCCAGAGCCTTGAATTCATGGTCTGCAGGTAATTCTGCAGGAATTCAATGTTCCAGACAACGAGGTCACGGTGCTCCACTATTAGGAATTTGAAGGTATTTTGGATAATTACTGTCTATTTTTGTTTGTCATGTTTATTTCTTAGATCCATGTTCTCCCAATCCATGCTATAACGATGGCACATGTTCCGTAGTAAGCCGTGGATATTCCTGCAAGTGTGTCGTCGGATATTATGGCCCTCGCTGCAAAACAGGTCAATATTACCAGATTTAAAGGCCAATATTACCAGATTTGAAGGCCAATGTTACCAGATTTAAAGGTCAATATTACCAGATTTAAAGGTCAATATTACCAGATTTAAAGGACAATATTACCAGATTTGAAGGTCAATATTACCAGATTTAAAGGTCAATATTACCAGATTTAAAGGCCAATATTACCAGATTTGAAGGTCAATATTACCAGATTTGAAGGCCAATATTACCAGATTTGAAGGTCAATATTACCAGATTTAAAGGCCAATATTACCAGATTTGAAGGTCAATATTACCAGATTTAAAGGCCAATATTACCAGATTTGAAGGTCAATATTACCAGATTTGAAGGTCAATATTACCAGATTTGAAGGTCAATATTACCAGATTTAAAGGCCAATATTACCAGATTTAAAGGCCAATATTACCAGATTTGAAGGTCAATATTACCAGATTTAAAGGTCAATATTACCAGATTTAAAGGTCAATATTACCAGATTTAAAGGACAATATTACCAGATTTAAAGGTCAATATTACCAGATTTGAAGGTCAATGTTACCAGATTTAAAGGTCAATATTACCAGATTTGAAGGCCAATGTTACCAGATTTAAAGGTCAATATTACCAGATTTGAAGGCCAATGTTACCAGATTTAAAGGACAATATTACCAGATTTGAAGGTCAATATTACCAGATTTAAAGGTCAATATTACCAGATTTAAAGGCCAATATTACCAGATTTGAAGGTCAATATTACCAGATTTGAAGGCCAATATTACCAGATTTGAAGGTCAATATTACCAGATTTAAAGGCCAATATTACCAGATTTGAAGGTCAATATTACCAGATTTAAAGGCCAATATTACCAGATTTGAAGGCCAATATTACCAGATTTGAAGGTCAATATTACCAGATTTAAAGGCCAATATTACCAGATTTGAAGGTCAATATTACCAGATTTAAAGGCCAATATTACCAGATTTGAAGGTCAATATTACCAGATTTGAAGGTCAATATTACCAGATTTGAAGGTCAATATTACCAGATTTGAAGGCCAATGTTACCAGATTTAAAGGTCAATATTACCAGATTTGAAGGCCAATGTTACCAGATTTAAAGGACAATATTACCAGATTTGAAGGTCAATATTACCAGATTTAAAGGTCAATATTACCAGATTTAAAGGCCAATATTACCAGATTTGAAGGTCAATATTACCAGATTTGAAGGCCAATATTACCAGATTTGAAGGTCAATATTACCAGATTTAAAGGCCAATATTACCAGATTTGAAGGTCAATATTACCAGATTTAAAGGCCAATATTACCAGATTTGAAGGCCAATATTACCAGATTTGAAGGTCAATATTACCAGATTTAAAGGCCAATATTACCAGATTTGAAGGTCAATATTACCAGATTTAAAGGCCAATATTACCAGATTTGAAGGTCAATATTACCAGATTTGAAGGTCAATATTACCAGATTTGAAGGTCAATATTACCAGATTTAAAGGCCAATATTACCAGATTTAAAGGCCAATATTACCAGATTTAAAGGCCAATATTACCAGATTTGAAGGTCAATATTACCAGATTTAAAGGCCAATATTACCAGATTTGAAGGTCAATTCATACTTCACGATGTGAATTTGATACAATAATCCCAGCGCGAACTAGTTCAAGTTTCAGTTCAGTGAATACTGTATTACAGTTTTCAAGAAAAAAACAACACAATTTGTTTAATACTGCTCTATGTATCTAATAATAATCTAATGATCGTTAGACATTTCTAGATTTCTTCTAAATGACAGCAAACCAGACGGAATAATTTCATACAGTAGTATTAGTACAATCTGTATTCCAAAAAAGCAGTTTGATAATAATTTGCCAGGTTAATTTTAGGATGCAAATTTTACAATGTATAACTAAATTGAACGTTAACTTCTTTTTTGTTTAGCCGGTCCCTGTTCCCGTAATCCGTGTATCACCAACGCAGTATGCCATGAGAGTCTCGATGGGTCGACGTTTGGCTGTACATGTGCATCGGGCTGGACAGGTACCAACTGTGACATTGGTGAGTATAATCTCATGAAGTCTGGGTGTCAGATTAAAGTCGTGTTTTCAGAGTCTTGAGGTCAAGATGTAATCTTGTTTTTCATAATTATTCACGGTATCTGCTTTGCATATCACAAACACTAGTCCAACAAGGGGATATTCCTTAGACTAGTCTTACAAAGTTAGATTGTTAAAAAATCCTGTCAATTTTGTTACATTTTTGTGTCATTTCAGCTGACTGTACGGTAGAGACGTGTTATAATGGTGGGACGTGTAACCAACAAAGAGACCGTACCCATGCCTGTCTGTGTGTTAATGGCTTTGTCGGCAGTCGATGCGAAACAGGTACAAGATTAGCAATAGGGTAGTTCCATCCTTACGAACGTTACATTAACCTTAACCCGTGTGATTAACTCGGAACCCATCCTTGCAAATTCCAATACCAAATAGTAAACTTTACACTCAAACTTGTTGGACTCTGATTCTGAGGGTTACCATGTAATGTTAAGGACATTCAGTTTAATGGGTCTACTACCAATGACATTATACACAAAGAAACTTTAATGTTTTGTAAATTACTTTTGTAGATATTCGCTTTTTGTTTTTGTACAGACATATTTTCATAGGCACTGTAAAGCCACTGGGTGGCTTTGTTTATAAAATTACAATTCCTGTCCTTTAACTAGTTCGCACCGGGATTATTTTGATGTTGACGAATCTCGATCCGAGACGGGTTCAGGCCGGCATCTGTGGATAGCACACCCTAATATTCCCGGCCTCACTTGCTGCGAGCTGGTCGCTGACAGATATTTCCGGCCTTGCGCGTGACATGTTTATCTGTCATCCATTTGAATCCTGGAAAAACTTGACGCGAACAGGTTACATGTAAATACTTGTGTTTATTGATGACAATGTTCCTGTCCTGCTACTCTCAGATCTGGATGAATGTAAGAGCAATCCATGTAAGAACAACGGCCTGTGTGTGCAGCTAGTTGGCTCATATCGATGTCTGTGCTCCAACTCCTACACCGGCACGAACTGTGAAAATAGTAAGTAGCAATGAGATGTTTTAGTACCCTGTAAAGTAGGCTGGGGTGATTCCACGCCAGAATGGATAAAAATCAATTCCAAACTCGGACAATTGAGGGCGCTGTTGCTGTGAAGTCATTTCAGGAAGGCACTGTTCAGTTCAGGAGTTTTGTGTTCAAATTGTGAATCCCAAAAAAATGGCTTGCATGCAGTGAAAAGAACATTCTTGTCAGCAAAATACCCCAAATGTGTGTGATTTACTTACTTATGGACTTGTGATGACTACCGGGTGATACAAACAAGTGTACCCAAGTTTAAGTTGCTAGTTTCCCCACCTCCTACAATTCCAAAAAATTTGTTGATTCTAAAATGTCCAGCTTAATTGGATCTCAATGGGTCATATGAGATTCAACTAAGCTAGGCCTAGAATTTTTGTTTAGGATTATTTTGGAACTCCCTACTCATAAACACTATAAAAACAAATTCTCTGGAATTGTAGGACGTGGGTAAACAATCGCCTTGACCAGTTTTTCCGGAATTCAAAACGAAAGACGGATAAGCACTCAACAAGCAAGACCGGAAATATCTGTCAGTGACCAGCTCACAGCGAGCGAAATATCAGGGTGTGCTACCCACTAATGCCGACCTGAACCTGTCTCGAATCAAGGTTCGTGAAAAATAATCCAGCGCCTTGTCAAAATAATTCCGGAGCGAACTGGTTAAATTGGGTTAACTTCTTTGAACCACCCTTTACTATCATAATTTAGAATACTTTTGTTTTCAATTGACTTCGGCAGGCAAGAGCGATGATTCCAGTTTAGATAACAATACCCTGGATGGCTCAGCTGGCACAGTGGACAACTGGCTGATTGCTGTCATGGTCCTAGCTGCTGTCATCCTTGTCATTGTCACAGTCCTTGTTGGCTGTTTGCTGTACAATCGTCACAAAGCCAACGATCTAATGGACACGGCGGCCTTCAAAGAACGAGCCAATTGGCAGATGAGGACAGGCCACGGGACGCACCCTCCTGACGTGATGCACCCTCCTGACGTGATGCACCCGCCCGACATGATGCAGTCCCTGCCCACGAGGAATGTACAACAACCGGTCTATGCTGAGTACTCTCTAGAAGGAGAACTATTTGAGTTACAGAGCTCAGTGAGTGCTGGATCAGCGAGTGCTGGATCAGCGAGTGCTAGATCAGCGAGTGCTAGATCATATAACAACCTGACCACGTGATCATTAGCCCACAAATCAGACCTAATAGTTGCTGCCTAAGAGATTGCTTGCATGATTTGATAAGAGAATATAATTTATTTTTACTTAATCAGGGTTGAGATTTGTAAAGATTATTTCTGAATTCAGCATTTTTTGTCAGGATTTTAGAATTGTTTAAGAACTCTTTTGCAATCAAGAATTCCTGAGGCGTTACCCTGAAGGTGATCTTACCTGTAAAAGTGTATATATACCAACAAATTAAAAATATTTTATGGGGGGTGACATTAGGCAGATACAAACTATGTTGATCTGGAGTCCTCGTTGATTTTGTGCAGTTTGTTTCGTGAATTTTGTGGATTTGTCATGAATTTTGTGGATTTATCATTTTTTGTCAATCTCACTCCTCTACGCGCTCAGTAGTTATCTCAACCGTGCACATGAGCAATTGAAATACCAAACTGATAGAGTGGGCCTTGTGTTTTATAAATTGTAATTTATTTTTAGATGAAATTATAAATGCATCTTCCGTCCATTATTCCCACCCTACATGTAAATGTTTTAAGACTAATTTAATGTGATAGACCTTTTGATATTGGAAGAAGTGATGAAGAGAATGGTTTGATTGAGATGGTATATCTGGAACTTGAATAAATTACTTTACAAATTATTCATTTATTTGTATATTCATTCATGTTATATTCATTCATCTGCTTGTTTTTCTATATATATATATATTAATATTTACCATATTAAACTCCACCTATAATAATAATCATCATAATAATTATAAAAAGAAGAAATAATTTAATAATAATAAAATGCTAAATGTTAAATGTTGGCTATTTTAATAAAAATTTAAGACTTGCCATTTCCAAATTGTTCAAAAGTCAAAATATTTGCCAATCTTAAATAAAAAAATTTAGTTAATAATTCTTCATTTGTTTTGCCAATTTTAAATTTAAATTTTTAATTTAATAATAATATACATAATTGTATATATTCACATAGGATATAAAGCTATTTTCCATTTTAAATTTAACGGTTAGGAACTTGAGCTAAAGGAGATAACACTAACAAAGTTTATCTCTATAAAAAACAAACGCAGAAACTATTTCCACACAGGCCGTTTTCAAAACCCCAGCTTCGTCTACGATTGTAATGTGTTCATGGAGTTTGGTAATGGTAATGAGCCGAAGACTGAGCCTAAGCTAGGGTTTTAAAAACGGCCTTGGTTTATAGGTGGGGCACGCACGTGGTTATTTCGCCATTTTGTATTTCGCGGGCAAGGACGCACGACGTATCGGAGGCCATCCGTCAACTCTATCACCAAAATTCAAAGTAAGTTAACTTTTGTGCATACAACTTAGACTTAGTCACCCACAAATCTCGAGTAAAAACTACTGGCCACGATTAGGGTACATTATATTGGCAGAATTTCAGCTAAAATGTTGATTTAAATTGAAAGGAAAGTTGTGGGCTAAATATAATGATAGGCCTATTAGTATTACAGTTCACGTGTGACGCCATTTTGTCCAAGGCTCAGCAACGAAACTTACTCGTCGTAGTCGTACACTTTAGGTAGTATACACCATTGGCTTTTTCTGTATTCAAAAAAATAATAGGTTGAACATTTGCAGTCCACCCCCTTCAAATTAGTTCATATTTAATTTATAGGGTTATTTTAGGTGAAAAATTCAAACGAAATCCGACTAGTGGATTTCATGCTACCGCCTGCTATTCTTTTGCGATTTGAGCTAAAATGGGCGTGGCCACCAATATTCAAAAGACCATACCTTCCTAACCTGTTAACCAGATTTGCTGATTTTAATTTTGTTTAAGCTAGTATTACAACATCATAAATAATCAAATTTGTCCGATCAATTTAAAATACAACGAACTGTCGACCTTTACTTTGACATCGAATTGGCGTATACATAGTGATATTTATATTTGCATCAGGAAGGCAATCCTACGTTTCCTCCTTAAAATGCAGATCTTGGTTTAAATCGAGCTTATTCAGAATGTCATTGGCTCATTTTGTTTTTGCTTCAGCTGGACAGTGGTATCTACCTCAGGAGGAAACCTAGGCTACCAGCTATTTTTGAAGTCATCTGAGCTGATAAAGTGTTTGTCCATCCACCTCAAGCAGTTGGTGCCGGAAGTCCACCATCTGTAGACTACGTTCGGTCATCGTTGAAGTGAACATTAACCCCAAGATCTCCAGACAACTAAATCGTAAAGTGTTTATGTAAAGCAAAGCAAACGTTTCTGGTGTGGATGACGACATATCGAAATTCAACGAGGGACTAACATTAATATATTGAACTCTCACAGCATTGATGAACTGTTTGCCTCATTAAGGAACCCCCGATGAGCTATATTAACAAAATATTCCATCTAAAACGAGATCCACCCGATTTACCTACCCGTACTCCTGGGTAAATAGTTCAATCAAGAGGGACATAAACATCAAAAAGCGACTCTACAACCGAGCAAGAAAGTATGGTAATTCTTCTCGCAGATCAACGTGTTTTTTTAAACCTGGACAAGTTGACAGAAAGATTAGGAGAGCCCACAAATCCTACATCAAAGACGTTATTGGAGCCAGTTTTAAATCAGAAATCATTAAACCATTTTGGAATTGTCTCAAGTCCAAGAAGCAGGAAGAATCTGGCGTTTCACCACTTCACGTTGCGAACCGTATCATCTCAGGCACACGGTATAACTCCAAGTAACATCTCCTATACTATAGCAAAATCATCTATCCAGTGACCAGTTATCCACCAGAAAAATCTTCAACGCATCCCGTCTACTTCCGCTCATTATACCCATGGAAAATATCGGAACGGAACCTTCAACCTGACCCTACAACAACAAAAAACACACTGAATGCTTTTAAAACCCAACTGGACAAATATCAGCAAACTCACTACTCATGCGCACTTCAAAATCTAGTTACCAGCCAGCACCACAACATCGTTACCATGCAAGTGATCGCCCCACCACAGACGATTGTGCAGTCGCCTACAGATTGTTTTTCACAAACTTAGACCCTAGACGGGTTCAGACCTGCATCTGTGGTTAGCACACCCTGATATTTTCGACCTCGCTCGCTGCGAGTCGGTCGCTGCGAGTCGGTCGCTGACACTCGGTCGCTGACACTCGGTCGCTGACACTTATTTCTGGTTTGCTCATGGCGTGTTTAACCGTCATTCGTTTGGAATTAGAGGAAAACTGTGCGTGTATACACGTCTTCTGCAGCGAACTTTGTAAGAGGCAGAAGTTGTGTGTTCCTCCTCTGTTTCAACATGTGATAAAGCAAGTTTGAAGCAAGCAAGTCGGAAATAATTCAGCAAGGCAAGCAAGGAAGCAAGTCATCTAGATGTGTTCACTAAGGTAGGACTAACCCCTTTGTTTCAGCCGTTAGCGCTCAAATTGAGCCAGTGAACCCAAGACTCAGGAACTCAAGACCCAAGGATCATTTGCAAGACGCTTCAATCAGAGTAAGTCAATTTTCCATTCTTGGATTTAAAGGTAGTATACGCCATTTGCAAATAGATACAAACAAAACTACTTTATTATTATGAAATACCTGACTTGACCGTATAAAGTGAATAACAGTCTCAAGCCCCCTGTGAAATCACGGCACCTGATGTGATGGGGTTTATAGGGATTTTGTATCAAGTTTGAATGATATGCCGCCCGGCAATTGTTGGAAAAAACTTTAATATTTTTAAACACCACCCCCAATTTGTTGACTTCGCCTGAAGGAAGTCAAGGAACCAGACAGCAGGAACAGAACTCTTTCTTGGTTTTTCCCCAGTTTCTTTGAAAACAAAGTTTAAACAATATAGTCACAATATTGACTTTAAAATATGAATCCCCTAACCCATTTAATTCCGGAAATTGCGCGAAAAGCAAATGGTGTATACTTTCTTTAACTGGAGCCACCCTGGGAAAATGCAGCTGTCATGGCAGGCAAATTTTCCTTGATTTTATTGAATGCCAAAACCTGTTATAAATAAAAATCATCTCCTGGATGCAAAATTAATTTTAAAACAAATTAGTCGTACAAGTCAAATAGTAAACAATAGTTTTAATTGCTTATCTAACAGTGGAGTGAAAATATTTGTGTTGACACAAAATAAAATTGAAAAACGGCTAACGAGAGTTGGCAAAAAGTCTAAACAAAAAGATCCGAAATAGTTTATGAAATTATCCTTTCGAGTTATAATTTTTTTTTTGAAACAATAACAAGCTTGTTTTGCTTTGTTCACTCCTTGGTTCACTCTATTTTTATTAATTTTTAAAATATTTTCCCAGAGTGTTTCAGATACATGTAGATTGTATTGTATGTGTTGTGTCAAAACCAAACGTTTCTGTGCAGTGCTAAAATGATACGACCTCATAAAAATACTGGGTGATTTTGTTTCTCCAATGTTCGTATTTTGTTTAATCAAATTTTGATCTAAAATATTTCAAAAATACACTGTAAAATTTGCAGAAAATAGATCTGCCTAAAAAGTGATTTTTAAAAGATTTGTATAGATACGTCAGTTCAAAAGATGTATGCTCGAGCCCGACTCTGGACACTCTGCCCTATAAAATCAAATAATATAACATTAAAACGATACAAATCTGTAGGTTTGCCAAACCTGAGGTTGGAGTCAAAACAAAAAATGACTTGTGGTGTCCGTGTATCGAATTCTGTTTAATTTAAACAAAATACAAATTTCTGACTACAACTGCCCAGAATGTTTAGTTTTGACAGAACTCGGTGTTTGTGATGTGTAGGTTGGCCAGTATGAAGCGCCAAATGTGTTCCGGTTTTCTGCTAGTAGAATGTTTAGTGTTTTTAGAAATGCGACACCAATTATTAAAAACCACAATTTTCTGCCAGCACAAATTTAGATTATACTTTGACGACTATCTCGACGCCTCAAACTACATATAGCAATCGGAAGACTTTCGGAGACACCCCCCCCCCCCCCTTAGCATTAACATGTTTTATTCCGGGAATGTGTAAGGATAACCATAACATTAATTCTGCAAGAACTACTTCCCGACTACCACGATAACAAAGAGTTCATGTTTGCATGCTGCGTGCATGGCTATATCGGATTTGTTTTTGTGTTGCAATTACTCCCTGGAGTGGTGACGATTTCTCTAACCAGTTGAACATGAAGGAAGAATACAACAATGTCGCGTCTTTTATTACTATATTGGATTGGTATTAAAGTTTCTTGTTTTCATTAACTTGCACATTTTTTCTCTATATGTCTGCCATGCCTTAAACTGGAGTTTTAATCTTTATTACTGCTCTGTCTTTGATTTTGTGTGTGTTGTTGTTCCCCATTTGACTGCTTTAAATTATATTTGTTCACATTGTTTACGAAAGTTTTCCTGAATATTCATATAAGGTGATGCCAAATATGGACATATATTTGTGTTATGTTAATACAAGTACGTATACACCAATCATGGTGCGTCTACCGCGCCAAGCGCGCGGGAAAAGATTGGCACAGAACAGGTTTTTCAGTACCATATTGAGAGGTAAACAGTACATCTGTAATGCAAAGGAACATTGTGTAGGGCGTCAATTACTACATTATGAATTTGAATTGGGAAATACTGAAACATGTGAGCGATTGTATTTGGCGCTTATGTTTTTCTTTTTGTGAATACCTTTGTATTTCCGGTATAGTTCAGCAGCTTATTGCTGTGTCTGTTAAAGACCATTTAAGAGAAGTGTTATGAAAATCTCTTGAAGGACATTTGCAATACAAACAAGAGTATACATTTGTACATGAAGCACTATCGATCCTTTGTAACAATTTATAATCACCTCCTCGCCTCCATGATTTCGTATGATTTACCATCTACAACAACCTTTGTGAATACAAGATACTTCCCAGCTCGTAAACCTTACTCGATTACTGTAAAGGTATATTTGACAACACGAATATTTTTTACAAAACCAGGTCCCATCCCCTGACATTTTCACATGGACTTGATTATTTGATGAAGTCCTTTCCTGTGCAAATTCTCAGCCTTTTTTTCAATGAGTACTTTAGGGGGCCTATCTAATGCTTTGCTGAAAGCCAACTGAGGCTTTGCTGGTCTACACGAATTATTGTCCAAAGGTATATTTAGTAATGGTTTGTTTTAATTTAGACAATGAAGTTAAATCGTTACAGAGAGTAGTCAGTGGTACATTTTTGTAATAAGCTTTGTCAGATATTCCAAACTAGTATACTTTAATTTGGTAAATGTATATAGGCCTATGACTCCCCCTCCCCTCGTGTGATTCGACGTGTACGCGCGTATACGCGCACCGACGTATGCATTTATGGAACCCAATGCATATGCAACACCATAACACCTTTGAAATCTCGTTCATTTTTGTCAGTAAGTCTAGGCTTGAGTAATATTGTCTATTTTAAATATTGTAAACAAAAAGAAAATTGGTTGTGGTTAACCTATAAAACATATTAAGATCCATTGCTATAGTTCTCGCGTGTTGTGCGTAGGCTCAGCCGCTTGAAAACATTTTGTTTCTGCTTGTACACGCGTACGATGGATGCGCGTGTGTTACGAAACTTTGGTTGCGCGCGCACCGAGAGTAATATCTCATAAACTTATATTTTCTCAGCAATATAACTTTTTTTTTCATTGTGTTGACATGGTGTATTTAGCCGACTCATTTTAATAATTTATTTATCCTGTCTACATTTTTAATGTTTTGATTTTGTGGCACCGGTCGAGTTGTCGCACCGGTCGAGTTGTCGCACCGGTCGAGTTGTCGCACCGGTCGAGTTGTCGCACCGGTCGAGTTGTCGCACCGGTCGAGTTGTCGCACCGGTCGAGTTGTCGCACCGGTCGAGTTGTCGCACCGGTCGAGTTGTCGCACCGGTCGAGTTGTCGCACCGGTCGAGTTGTCGCACCGGTCGAGTTGTCGCACCGGTCGAGTTGTCGCACCGGTCGAGTTGCCGCACCGGTCGAGTTGCCGCACCGGTCGAGTTGCCGCACCGGTCGAGTTGCCGCACCGGTCGAGTTGCCGCACCGGTCGAGTTGCCGCACCGGTCGAGTTGCCGCACCGGTCGAGTTGCCGCACCGGTCGAGTTGTCGCACCGGTCGAGTTGTCGCATTCAACGTGTACTTAGTACATGTACATACTACGACTACGACTACGGACGAGTTGCCGATCTGTGATTTATTTGCCCTGTTCTGCTCGAGATCTATGCCAGCCAGTTGTCTGTGGATTGATCTGTTGTGTCGTTAAAACTGTAATCAGGTAATGTATGCGAGATCTAACAACATACCGAATGGTAGTAAATTGTGGACTTTTGAACAATCCTGTTGTTAGTGGAATGTCATGTCATTGATTTGTACGTAGCCCAGGTTTGACGACGTCTTCATTGCCGTACATGTACGCAGACATGGAGGATTTTTCCCCTCCATGCATGTCTATAGGGCCAGACAGGGAGGGAGTCTGTACTACTGGCTAGTGTAGAAGTACTCAGTAGTTGGCGAGGGAAGGAATTGAGATAATATAGGATATTTATTCAATTCTGCAAGGAATCAAACAGAAAAAATAAAACCTTAAGTTTTAGTTTACAGTGGATAACTGGTTTCATAAAACAGTTTTCGTAATTCAACTTATAAACAGTAACTATTAAACACTACAGAAGTCAGAACAGCTGAAGGTGCATTGTGCGTACAGTTCCACAAACTTAGTTAATCATTAAAGCACTGAAAAAATACGCGTTTTCCAGTATATAAATTATAATCCAGACTTTGCAGACAGAGATGTATAAACTTACAACTTTTTACCCCAACAAGACCATAGAAACACCAGTAACATTCACAGTAGTCAGATCAGCAGTTTTCAGTCAGATTCAGCTAAATCAGTAACATTACAGCAGTTGCAAAATAATCTGCAAAATTATTCTTAACTGACTTCAGGAATCACGCAATAGATACAAAAGTATAAATAAGTTACCACTGGGAAAAACAAATCAGTGCATCGAAACTCAAACGGGTTAAATGACAAGCTGAAACACGGCAAAAAAGAATATTTACTTTCCAGCCAAACTGTACACATTAAGCAAAGTAAAATACATTAGAAAATCATCAAACTCTAACACTTACTTTATATCAATCACATCAGAAACAGATCAGAAAACGGACTGTAAATTCAGGTAACGTTAAACCAGGCAAACTAAATCTGCGTACTATTTGAATTAAACTGAGCCGGCTTCGAATTGACGCTGCGGGTGCGCGTTTGAACGCGAGCTCACGTGCGCCCTAGACAAGTTTGCACGCAATGAAGGGCGCCCTCAAGAAACTGTTAAAACCAGTGTTTCTCAGCGAAACACTAGTCATTGTCAATTTACATCGTGTGTGAGTTTTCCCAAAAAAATGCATATTGAAAAAAACAAATGGATTTATTAAACACTAACATACAAATTAACATGACAGTGACACCGACTGCACTATCTTGATAATTTCTATACTAAAGCTTATGATTTTGCGAGAATCGCAATGGCGTATCTCCCAATATCATGAGCTTTAGAGTTGGAATTTTCAAGCAACAAGATCACCATAAATGGAGCAAGACATTACCAAATATTAAGGGGGGGTAGTAAACAATTTATTAGGGCCTAAGCCTAAGCAGCTTGCTGCAACATGACGCCGCTTAGTTTTTCGAAAAAAAAATTGTTATACGTTCCTACGTGTGCTAGTTCTTGCAATAGTCTTTGCAAGATGACAGTAACATAAGTAACCAATATTATGCACGTTGCAGATAATATTTTAGAGTTAAGATGATAGGCCTATGTAAAAAAATTAAAACGTATTGATATGGTTGCAACATTTCGTTCCACAAAACAGTCCAGAAAATTTGAAATGTTTCTCAGATTCATGTCTTTTAACATTTTTGCACTGATTGATTTGTATTGAGAAATAATATATGAAGAAAGCAGCGTCGGTCTGCAACATTCTTTCCTGGCACCCTGGGCACCCATGCATTGCATGAACCCTTCAATTATAATTAACTTGACACTTGACTGTTAATAACAAATTTAACTTACATACTGTTTAGGCCTATATCCTAGTAGTAGTAAAACTAGATAAAACAATGCTGAAGGCATCAAGAAGGTAATTTATGTATAATATTCTCGCGGTCGGCATGACAACATGCGTTAAACCTTAAATATTCCTCTTTGCGGCAAGTGCATAAACAATGGGAAGATAAACGACGTTCCCAGATGTCCGACCGCGGGAATGGTCCATGTACATTGAGGATCATATGGTAAAATTTAGATTTGTAATCGACTTACAAAGCAGTATCATGATAAAATATGTTAATCGGGAAAAGTCAGTCTGCAGCTGTTGTCTTGGCAACCGCTTTAATGCAGAGTTAATAACGAACAGTTTAATGGGAAAATCTAGTTTAGAGAAGGCTGCTACATGTAGTTAGATAAATATATAGTAGGTCTTTTTTTCTGTATGGTATGAAATTCACTTTTGAATTCAGTGGGTGACTTGTCTTGCATAATCTTATAGGATTAAATTATCACAAATCGCAGGTGTCTAATTCTGGACACATTTCAGAGAATAAGTAGTGACTATTTGTACAAAATCATAGACGTACTTTCTAGGTACTATTAGTTTAATTTGTGTACTGTTTTATTTATACATTTGAATGTGAGAAGATAAATTTAATTGTATTCTGTGCCTTGTTACGGCTTTTATCGGTACTGCCCTATTTCCTGTAACACAATTCATGATAACCTCACTGTAGCCATATACCTAGTATTTAATGCTGTTAAATTAACACCCAAATTGACATATGAGCGCTAGCACCAATCCATGCCCTTTAGACAGCTTAACATGATTCCGTGCGGTAAATTTTGTGTCTCGGATTGTGTGCGTTTCCTGTTGAATATGTGACAAAGTACCTTAATGTTATTCTATCCCGATAGGTCGATTGAAACTAATCCCCCTACTGAATCAGTGCAGGATTCTCAGACAGTCAAGATGGCTGATCTTCAAGCTGCATTGGAGTTTGCAGTTGAAATCACCAAGTTCCACAATATTGACTTATTTCAAAGAGGGTAAGCGGCTTACACCTAGCGCCAATTTCATGAAGCTACTAAACACAAAAAATGTGCTTAGCACAAAAGTCTTGCTTAGTAAATACAGGTCACCAGCCAAACTGCTTTTTCTGCTAAGTAAAAATCAGCTGAATACCAGTCACAAACAATATACAGTACCTGTTTGTAACTCTGTTTTTGTCAAGGAAGAATTTTCATGCTAAGCCATTTTTTGTGCTTAGCGGCTCCATGAAATTGTCCTCTGTACCATTTGTTTTGTCAAACAAAAGTGTTGTTTGACCCTCGAGGGAAAATTACTTTTTGTGTTCTTGGGCTAGACACTTTACTACAGTTGCCTCTCAGCCAAGGACTATCCATTTCTCAGATTATCACTGACTGATGAGTAGTTAATTTGTAATTTGCAGCTATTATCATGTCAGATGTTCTATCAATGGGGGTCCAAAGACGACGCTGATATCGGAGTCTACTATCATCAAGCCAGCCCGTAAGTACTCAACAAACCTTTTAAGAAATGAACATCAAAGGTGCCCCGATTGCTGCTTTTTGTCCTCCATTTTCAGTTGTTTCTACAACTCGTCAAACATTTTAACATCAAACCTTTAGATTCCGTGTCTTGATTGGCTTAGAGTTAGAACGTGTCACGTGGTATTTGCTAATTATACAAATTTCACCTTTCACAGGCAAAAGGCTGTTGCTCTGAGATGCCCAACACACAGCCTCATTCGTGTACCTGTACAGCAACACAATGAGTCTCTGCCATGCTCTTCCTCTGTGTATTTTATTTTTTCAGAGAGTTCCAACAATCTGTCGGCGTACACGTGCAAGAATGTAGGCGTGTCCAGAACGTTCCCCATCTTGTACAAGCGGGAGGAGGTGGATCTTCAAGACGTCACTTTGTTTAAGGTCTACCTCCTAGTGGACAGCCATAGGGTAGTTATATTCTCTAATTTGAAAAACCTTGAAATACAAGAGATTTACTTTTAAATATGCATGTACATTGGTTTCCTCTCCACTCCACCCCACCCCACCCCACCCCACCCCACCAAAAAAAGACGAATTGGCCCCCGTTTAGTTCGGAACAATTTTGAATAATTTGAAGGCAGATATTGATTCAGCTCTGTAATTGTTGGTTACAACTACGTACTACTAGTGTTTATATTCTTTGCTTAGATTGACGAGTCTTTGCATGAAGCTAGTATTCTGCTGAGTCTAGACCTACATTTCTCGGGCAGTGAAGAACCGTGAGTTGGTTTTCTTTCTTCTTTGATGATAAATGACCTTATTGATGAAGTGGACGAGACACACTTTGCCTGCGTACTAGTTTGTGTGCGTAAAGTAATTACGACTACTGTTATTTTGAATGTGTACAGTGCCATGTCGTCTTACTGTGAGCATCAGGCGTCGTCAGCAATGTGTTCCAATGTCTCTTCCAACTCTTCCTTTCTTGCCGTTAAGAGGGTACTTCTGCACGAAGCCCACAGCTAATCGCTTTATTTATGCCTGGCAGTTTTTGCATTTGATGTCACTCTCTGAATTTGTTCTTAACAGGCCAGGCACGCCAGAATCCATGGAGGTTATGAGCTCACGGACTCTCAAGCTAAACATTGACGGTTCTGACGGTCTGCATAGCCACGTACCGATCCTATTTGACTACTTCCACTTATCAGCAGTGTCGTTAACAGTCCACGGGTCGTTGCTCGGTCTTCATCAGGCAACTTTTAGGTCAGTGGCCGATAATAATTCAAGGGCTGTGCAGTTTTGTATGATTTAGCATGGATAATTCAAAATTAGACTGTTTACCCAGTTCATGTCGGATGCAGTGTATGTACACGCAAAGTTTTTTTTGAATTCAAAATGGATGACGGATAAACACATTGCGAATATGGTTGGAAATTTGCTTTTTATATATTTTTAAAATGTTTACCCATGTGTATCACTCTGTGTATCACCCCGTGTCTCACAGTGTGCCTAAACCAGTCAAGTCTGGATGGTTGCATAGGATATCAGGCTCGGGGTCCCCCACCAAGCAGCCACTAATCCCCACCCTGGAGGCCGTCTTGTTTGGACCCCCTGGAAAACCACCAGTTTCTAGCTCATCCGTAAGTTTCAATTTCTCCGTTTTGGCACTGAGAGAGGGACGGTTATTATTAATTCCTTCTGGTATTAAAACCAAGGATCCTTCCTGAGGCACTGAAGCTCACAAGCCTGAAGAAACCTGTAGAGAGAAGACAATGAGAAGGACTTAGTTTTAGTGGTGCGAGGAAAATCCCTTGAGATTATCCTGAGGAAATCGAGCAGGGACTGAAAACCCAATCCACATATTTCCCCAGGCCCAGGTGGAAAGACTTAAACCTGACTGTAATTTTGACTTGAAGTCATTCTTTGCTGTTTTTCTTTGCAGACGGAGCGATACATTGCACCCACTGAGAGAAATGCTCAAGCCTATCAAATCTACCACAGTATGTGTGCAGTGTTGCTACAGACTCGCCAAGCACTGTGCATTTCCTTTAACCAGCTCGGCAAGAATTTACCTCGAGATCAACAATTCACACTAGGTAAATTCTGTGTAAAAGTGAAAACTGTGTAAAAGAGAAAATGACGTCGTTTCAATCAGAGAAAGAAACATCGTGACTTTAATCACCAAATCTTGCAAGAAAGTGAGGAAAGTACAACTTTGCTGTCCTGTTGAAAACAAGAATCAAATAAGTTAAGAGGGCCTAATATTTTAATCTTAACAATGTCTTCTTTAGAGGCAAAACATTAGTTATGTAAAACCACAAGTCATAAATGAAGTGACTTTAAGTTAAATTGTTGTCGTGTGTTTGACTTTTTCAGAAACTGCCGACTACAGAGAGAAGCTTCATATGATATGTGACTCGTTCCAGGTTAGTAATGCAGCATGATAAATGTTAGCGCTGCAATGAATGACTAATAAACTCCATTACAAATGATGTGGTTACAACGTGGTTGAACCAAAGACATGTAAAGACACCTCGGGCTTTTACCACATGACCCATGTCTTACCACGGAACGCAGCCAGAAATTGGCAATGTTGATTTTTGTGGAGGCAGGAAAACCTGTGTAGCACAAGAGAAAAGCAGCGAACAACTCTAATTACATACGGTCTAAGCCGGCATTTGAACCCGGTGCACATTGCCCCAACTGAGATTTTCGGGTACAGCTCCACAAAGCAAGCTTTATTCCCAAAATCTACTCGCCTCATGAGAGATAATATCACATGACTATCGTTATCCTTATCTTGATGACAGAGACTGACTGATCAGGAAGACATCATGGAATCTGTCAACACCCACATATCCCAGCTGGCTGGGGAGTTGTGTCTGATATGGACGCAGTTCCTAGAAATCATGGTGAAGAACGGCTACATCACCAACTTTCTAAGATCTAAATACCACAAAGCAAGGGTAAGTCCAACATTTCCTTCCTAGTGATGTCTCACTTTTTTGAGGGTTTCTCTTAGTCTGACTTTCCCCAATATGTGGCAAAATGAGAAAGAACTGGGCAGAAGTCAATTAAGTGTTAGACCAGAGAATTACAAAATCTTACAATACTGTTGCAATGTGACATTCTGTTAAGTTATGACCGTTTTAATGTTTGCATTTATTGTGTAAATGAAAGATTCACGTTTATTTTCTTAAACACTTTAATGTTATGTGTTAATCCTTTTGATTTAAAATATGTATATAGTAGACATATCAACAATTACAAATATCAATACATCAGAAAACTGTGTTTTTTTGTTTTTTTACCTGTGCTCAGTTCTGTCCTAACTCCTGGCAATTATGTCGTCGTTATGCAAAGAAAATGCAAATCAAAACTAAAGTTTGAGTAAGGTGTGCATGTAACACAATGTTTATGTACTTTGTTGTCACAGGTGCAGCGATTCTCGGAAGGATTTTTCACCATCGACAACCCGAAGCAGTCCGCTGCTACTTTCCATGAGATAAGCTGTCAGGGTTATTCCTACATCGGCCAAGCCATCCGTAACTCTCTGTACTACACCTCCCTACCCAGGCTGCCACTGGAGTGTACAGAGACGGACGGAGACCCACAGACAATACCTATCATCTTTGAGGATCGCTACCTGGATTCTGTGGCTACGCAGGAAGGTAAGTGATGCAACCAAGGAACTAATTTTACACCCACATTGTCATTGTCACAAAGCTGTAATTGGCTGAATTATATCATGTCCCTGAAGCTGATTTCAGGCACAATTCAAAATATGACTTTAAATTGAAATCAAGATCCCAGAGTGTTGGTTTTGTTTACATATACAGCATTGAGCTAAAACGGTTATCAGATTAGTTGTTAGATTATGAGAACTTTGCTGCTTCAAATGCACAAATGACAATAGTCTAATTGTACTATACCTTTAATCAGTTGAGATGGCAGTCTCGCAAAGTGTAAGAAACCATCAACACTTGACTGGAAATGTTCCACTCTTTCAGTTCTGAACCTCAGCATCGATGAGATTGCCCAGTCCATCCGCACTCTTCCTAAAGCTCCTACTCCTAAAGAGCATCCTTCAGACCACAGCAGACCTTCGTCTCCAAGAGAGAAGAGCCCCATACAGAAGACAAGCACTCAAAACTCTCTGAGAGACAAGAAGCATTCCAAGCACAAGTCTAAGTCCAAGCATGGCCTGCGCTCTGCCAGGAGCGGCAAATCCAGTAGTTTGCGTCAGTCCAAGGAAGGAGGCAGAGATTACGGACTTTATGAGATAACTGATAACCAACCGTCTGTCAATGAGTTACTAGCTGCTTCTAATGACCCAAATGCACCAACTGAACGAAGGCTAATCACATCCTACTCTTCGCTGCCAAGCTTAAGTCGGACCTCTTTCCTGAATCACCCTGCTGGACAAACTCCTGTTGATCCAGCCCACAGCAATAAACGAGAAAGCTATGTGAAAACAAGGGCTCTATCGAGCCCAGAGTACACATACTCGTCTCTAGCCTCTCAGCCTGTTCAAGGACCTTATTTCAGGAATCAGGGTACTTTTATTGAGGGCAGTGAAAGTTCAGGGATTGTAGGAAGCACAGATGTCTTTGAGCGGACCAGCTTCACTGAGACTAATGGCGAAGTGTATGCAAATGGCTATGAGGAGTCGGATGAGGATCCAGAAAGCACTGCCACCAGGATGGAGTCGGACCATGACCCTGAGATCAAAGACCCTGCTGCTGTTGCAGCAACAGAGATTGACTTGTCCTTTGTGGACAGCATGGCACGACTAAACGGCAGTGATTCGGACGATCTTCCCAACATCCAGCTGTGCGTTGCTGCTAACGAGGAGCCAATCTGCTTGGAGAACTCCCAGCTCCGCTTTCTAGACACCGACTCCGGCATGGAGTCTGATTCTGCATCTTCCAGAAAGAACTCGGACACTCCTCAGGCCACAGGCTGCATCCCTGTCCAAGATGTAAACTCTCCCATGCTACCGAGCCTCGAGGACTCAAAACCAGAGGCTCCACTAAATTCGACACAACTCGCTGCATCCGAACAGTCAGTCGAACCTGACAGCCAACCGGCACGACTCCAGCTCAGTTCAACTCTGGTGACATCAGCAGTTCCTTTAGCAAGTACCCCAACAAGTCGTGCAATCTTGGAGCCCTTAGTTGGCAGGACTAGCCCCGGTGGTAACAGCACCTTTTCCTCCTCCAATGCCAGCCCAGAGGACTCTGCAAAGCAGAGCCACGGTCTCTGTGACTGTAACTCTGTACACCTCGTCCCATCCAAAATGCACAACTGCATCGGCTGCTTCTCGTTCATACATCACAGCAGCAGCTCCGCATCCTCAGGCAACGGCGGAGCTGAGGCGTGCGTGGTGAAACCCGCCCTTACACACCAGCCTGCAGCAAGTGCAGTGGTGTCGGATGCTGTAGCGGTTGGACACAGTCACGACAATGATCCGACAATTCACTCCAGATTACAAGAAGGCTTGGTGCGAACATTGTCCCAAGTTTCTCAAGCAAGGTGGGATCATTTACTTTCAGTCGTGTTGATGAAGTCTAAAATAGCAGACGATTACTCTGCAAAATTGTTCAAACTATTGTATTTGATGAGATTTGAAGGTTTGCATGGCAAAAATACAATAAGATAAGTAGTTTGCAGTAACACCATGTGGTAATTATTTTTAGTGAGTTGTGTGGTCCTGAAAAGAACCGCAGGGAACTCAACGCGGACAGTATGCTCTGCAGAGTTGCAGAGTAGAGCCAGCCAAAATACTAATGTGATCTTAATTGTAACAGGTTGTTTTAATTTAATGCCATTGGACCAACAAATTATTATTCATCTACAGAATGAAGAATCCATATTGTGACAACAGCATTGTATGTGTTTTGGTTTAAATATAATATTCTCAGTTTTAACACGGCCAAGGAGGACTTCAAAAGCAAGCTACGCTTCACCGGTAAGCTATACAGTGACTTACCACAGAAAGCATCCAGTAAGCCATACTTCAGCATTCCTGAACCTCCAATGGAACCAGAAGAAGAACAATTAGGTCTAGAGGTGGGTGTTTATTCCCTTCATTTCATATCTAAAGTATCAGTTTCTAAGACCTCACTTTCAGATCTAATTTAGTTTCATATGCTTCACGCGATTTGCAAGTGAACAAGTGCGCAACGCAGTGTGTTAATATTAATAATAGTAATAACAATACAAAATATTTATGCCGGGCTATACCAATCTCACAGCACCAGACATAAACCAAAGAAGACAACATTTATTAAAAATAATACATAAACGAATTGGAGAACAGCGATACAAACGATGCAAATACAGGGGAAACAGATTAATGCAGGGGGAAAACAGATGTGTCTTTAAAGAACGCTTACAAATTAACGACTCTGCCTCTCTCAGATCTACCCAGAGTTTGTTCCAGAGGCGCGGGCCTGCTACTCTGAAGGAGTTATCTTCGGCTCTCGTTGGATTTTGGGAGAGAAAGCCGGGTACGATCAGAAGATAAGCGAAGTTGGTGTCTGTTGGAAACTGAAGCTTTCCATCTACAAGGCTCTTGAAAAGTGTCAAAGGCACCCTTCCTTGTTAGCACATGCGACCCATAAGTGCTCATAAAAGAACGTTTGTGAAGGGTACTTATAAATCTTGTCTACATAGGTTCATCTTGTGGTGTGCGTTCATGGGCTGGATGGTAACAGAGCTGACTTGAGACTGCTGAAGACCTATCTGGAGCTGGGATTACCTGGGGAGAGGTTCGACTTCCTGATGTCTGAGAGTAACCAGGTAAGCATCACTCTAAAAAAACAAGTCATGGCTTCAAAAGAACCGAAGAGATAGGGTCTCTGATCATAAAAGCCTCAAAAAAGGGGTGGGGAGGGTTGTGTGTTTCTACTATAGCCTAGCTGCAACCAGTTTGTAACGTGTTAAACACTGTTATGTATAATCAGGAGTACGGCAAATGTACTTCTAAGAGCTTAGATGCAGACAGAAGACAAGTGTTGTAAGTACAGAACATGTCAAATAAGGCTAATGATGCTGTGGATATGAGTGAGGAATAACAAAGATTACTCCTAAAAGTCTGCACGAGTGTTTTGTCCTCCAAGGACCTACTTTTGTCCTGGTTTTTTTGGGACAATTTATTTATTATATTTGGCTGGAAATGCAGGCTTAATTGTGCCATTTTCCTGTTTTTCTAAAAGGGCGACACCTTTGCTGATTTTGATACTATGACAGACAGGCTTGTGAAGGAGATCATCATGTACATTGATGTCTTTAGGATACGACCCAAGAAACTCAGGTTAGATATCTTACTTCGTCGCTCTACCATTTCTCCTTTTTTTCGTAAAATTTTCTGCTAAAGTGAGAAACTATTCTACAAACTGTTAACCAGTTCGTGTCGGAATCCGTATATACACGCAAAGTTTTTCCGGGATTCAAAGCGGATGACAGATAAACACGTCACAAGCAAGGCGGGAAATATCTGATCAAGATATGTGAAAAACTATCCCGCGCCTGGGCCTGGTCATTGTCAAAATAATCCCGGCGCGAACTGGTTAAGCCACTTCACGAATTCGGCTCTAATTCTCCACTAACAGTTATTACTTTATTCTCTGGACAGCTTCATAGGTCATTCCCTAGGCACCATCATCATACGATCGGCGTTAGCAAGACCTCAACTAACACCCTACGTTGACAAGATGTACACATTCCTGTCTCTATCAGGCCCTCATCTAGGACAGCTATATAACAGCAGTGCCATTGTGAACACTGGTAAGTACCTGTCTGAATTCATATCTGGAAAGAGTTCCGGACAAGATGCAGGATTTTGAACAACTTCTCGCAATGTTATCAATATTTAAATATTCTTGAAACATGCAGAGACAAACTGATGAATATTAAATTGACCTATCGCCGTTCATGACCATTATCCAATCGAATCGTCTGTTGAACATCACATGATATCCCAAATCTTTGACAAACTAGTTTGGATCTTGTTCTTGCAGGAATGTGGTTGATGCAGAAATGGAAGAAGTCTAGTTCCCTGCTTCAACTTGCCTTTAGAGATCACACCGACATGCGGCAGACTTTTCTGTACAAGCTCAGTCAATCTCCAGGTAGCTACAAATATTTCAACACAATAAAGTAAACAAGCTTAGCGGTCTGTGCACAAACAAACATTTAAGCACAAACAAGTTTTAGCTTAAAACAAATTTTTAACTGCCTGTTCAGTGCCTTTCATTTATTTTTCTTTGTTTCATCAAGTATCCTTCCTGGTATCAGATTAGCTTGAATAATGTCATTCCTTCGAAGCCTTGCCCCAAAAAATGAAATTGCGGTGGATGTGTTTTTGTTCCCAATTAGGTTTGAGTTTCTTCAAGAATGTGGTCCTGGTAGGGTCATTACAGGACCGCTATGTTCCTATTCACTCAGCCAGGATTGAGATGTGTCGACCTGCTGTTAAAGACAAGTCTCTGCTAGGTAAAGTGACGGGAGTTTTAAGCAACACTCAGAAATTGCCGTGTAGTAACTCTTCTGCTTTTAAAATTGTCATTACGCGACTCGTGTCACATGCTTTCATTGTTGACATTTTGAAACTTTTTTAAAATTATGAATAATCTTTATAAAACCCTTTTTGACAGAAGGGTATTTATGAGTGAAATAAAAATGTGGTTGGCCGGTAATAAACAAGTTTGTTTAAAAACGGATCATGGGCCTCAACAGAAAACCATCTCATGAGCCGGAACATTGCAACCAGCCCCATGAGCTGGTTTTTAACATACTTGTTTAAAACCAACCAACCACATTTTTATTTCCATATTATTTGTCAAACTGCTGTATTTTGATAATTGGTTGCATTTTGTGTGATCCAGGAACTGTGTATAGCGAGATGATGAACAATCTGCTACAGCCCGTCATCCACAACACCAGCTGTACGTTAGTCCGTTACGATGTCAATCACACTCTTAGTACCTCAGCTAATACCCTCATTGGTAGAGCGGCACATATCGCATTCCTCGACTCGGAGCTCTTCATTGAGAAATTCATGATGGTCTCTGCTCTCAATTACTTCAAGTAGGTTGTAGAAGATCGATCGTGAGAGTCTGGTCTTAGGATCAGAGATGTAGGCGATGTTCTTGGAAGTGACTCATAGGCCACTCGCAGGCCACTCGCAGGCTACTCGCAGGCTACTCGCAGGCTACTCGCAGGCTACTCGCAGGCTACTCGCAGGCTACTCGCAGGCTACTCGCAGGCTACTCGCAAGTTATTCAAAAGTCACCCACAAGTGACTGAAGCCACTCGCATGTCACTCATGAGTCACAAGCGAGTCACAAGTCGGTCTCGAGTCACTCAGTGAACAGTGACAATGGCAATAGTTCAAATATTTAACTAAGAATAGAGAGAAATTGGTCTTAAATTTGGTTACTAATTGGACAGATGATTTCAAATCGTGCAAATTAATAGTGATATATGCATACATGATCCTTAAAGTTAATACAGCATTTGCTTTTGTTGTACCTTTTTATAAGGCATATATTTAGGGGTTAGAGACTTATAGCAATAATGTTACACTTGCCTGTATGAAGTTTTGTGTTCAGAAATTATTTGATCAGGGACCCAGATTAGGTGGCATGACCCTATTCACGGATGTGAATTACAAACAAAATGTGGACTAACAAAATGTGTTAAATTGGGAGCAGTATTTAAAATTTTAAAAATAATTGATACAAAAATTCAAATTTTCTTAAAGGATTTTTTTGAAACTATGATTGACTTACAGTGAAGTATGGATATATATATATATAAAGTAGAGTTGTGTGTTAGTCCGTTTATAACTTGAACTACATATCTCAGAGCAAACCTAAATGCATACTAGAAACCAGCATAGTGAACTGTATGTAGGTCCCATTCCATTTTTAGGGAAAAACACACTGCTTCTTTTGGTACATAGCGTTATGGGGACAACCCATAGGGTTTGTGTGTAAACTGAAATTTCTCTAATCTCAAACTCAGAAAACTCTAAAATTCTTAAATTTTCAGGATCACCCTAATTTGTCCTCTTCTTCATTTTCTTTCATTATACCCTAACCCGATTTTACCTTGTTCTAGCTTTACTGAACACCCAACGTGCTATGGGGACTCGAAAATGTCCCCACTACTCGGTCTGTCTTTTCCAAACAAAAGAGCCTGTCCCACTAACGCGGTGAGTGCCTACCCTGTCAAACCAACAATTGTTAACAATTTTTCTTCCCCTTGGAGTGTCAAACTTGCGTGCAAATCCGCCGCTCATAAGAGCGACATCATAATCAAGCACGCACCACTGATTACTAGATTTGCATACATGGCTAGATTTGCATTTGTTTGTTACTTGGTTTAATGTTTAGTTGTGTGATTAATGTGTGTGATGTTTGTTATACAAACAAAAATTGTGAAAACCAAATTGATAACCAAAGTGTTGCCTTTATTGTATTTTAGTTGTGTAACACAATTATTAAGAAACTAAAAAAGCTCCGATTTTACTCATGAACCTAAAATGAACAAGGGAAGAAAATGCAAAAGATATAGATTTCCATCTTTAAAAAATGTTTTTCTTAAGCAGATCTAAGAAGCATGTTTTCACAAAATAAGTAAAGGTCGTATACATCATTGGTAAGTGCATGAATTATCAAGAATGGGTGTATTTGGAGGGTTGTATTTTATAGTAGATATCGTTTAACTGACCTGTCCAAAGTTTCACAATCATGGATGCTGATGAAAAAAGCTAGAAAAAATAGACGGCAATCGCACATTAAAACAAATTTAATCCTAGCAATATCTAGCGTAATCATTATTTACTTTCAAATAAGTAAGATATTTCTTAATAATTAGTAATAAAATTTGTCGGTCAGAAAATGTTGTACGACCTTTAAGTACTTTATTTAGATTAGTAAGAGTGCAATTACAAAAACAAATAAGTAAAACAAATGTATTTAGATCGATAGATCCGATTGTTTATTCTACATTTTAAATATCAAAGTATCGCTTAGATAGTTTATGTACACATTTCGGGGACAGCCACTTTGTGAGGTGGTATTAAGTTTGTGCGCGTCGCGATCAGATTGAATGCAGATGCACTCCTTCAACCAATAGGGTTACTAAAAGATGCACGCGTTGCACCACCTCATAATAAGCCATTTCGGTATTCCACAATTATACCGTTTTTTTCTCTATGTGGGACGTGGTAACACAATCTTTATTCTGTCAATTTTTGTGTGCAATCGAAGAGACGATGGAAACCTTTGTTAGAACAAAAGTTTAGACACCTGAAAACAATTCACTGTCCAAACGGTTTTTGTTTTGTCAATTCAAAACACGACGATCTCTGTAAATTTGCTGGTACCCGCTATGCTTTTGCAGGCCTACGGTGAAATGTTCAACTCGAAAGAAAAGTTGTCAAATCTTGTTGTGCACACGCGCAGTTGGAATACCGAACTGGCTTATCGGCTTATAATGTGTTTACAGGATTCTACACTATATATAATTCTAAAACGTACATATGGACATATATCATCTCGTCATATTACAATGTATATTATTGAATATTTATCCATTTGTTATCAATGGTTACAAAATCTGAGGATCAATAAACACCGTAAAAACTTGTAACTATTTAAAACAAATCATACAGAAGTAAATGTTAAGAATTAAAGAAGAAATATTTAAGTCATTGAACTTAATCACTTGAAACCTTTTTATTTTTTTGCTTGAAATATGACAGCAAGCATTTTTTTTTAAGGGCAAGTTAGAAGCAGAGGAGTATTTTGAAAGGGGAGTATCAAATATATTCTATTGATGCTACTTTGGTTTCCTTTAACTGCTTGTAAACCTTGCAGTCTTATCATAGATGGTTGTTAGTGTTCTTCAAGAACGAGGAATGACGCAGACTTCATAAGGATGAGGCGAGAGAGTGATACCCATGACCCCCTTGAAGGAGACGGGAGGAGAACCTTCTGGCTTCTTGATCGTGAACTGATGGAAGAGATGCGTGAGGAATATGAAGAATTCCATCTTGGCAAGTTGTTCTCCCATGCACATGCGACGGCCTATAAAAGACACAAAAATAATAAGTTTGAACAAAATTTAAACTGGACTTGAGAATGACTTGTGATTTACTTGTGATTGATTGTCCAAGATCATCTCACCAATACTGAATGGTATGTGTTCCTTGTGCTTGACCACGTTACGTCCAGTCTCATCCAGGAATCGCTCAGGTTGGAATGTCTCTGGATTCTCCCACAGCTTAGAATCGGTAGACAAAGCCCCCATGTTGGGCAGGATGACGGATCCTTTAGGTATGTCAAAACCCAGGATGGTAGTATCCTCGGAAGCTTGGTGAGGTACTCCCAAGGGGAGTATGTTACCGACGCGTTGCAACTCCATCAGAGTGGCTTTTGTGTAAGGCAGATGTGGCCTATCGGACATTCTAGGGAGACGATCTCTTCCAACCACCGCATCTAATTCCTGCTGAACTTTGACCAGGATGTCAGGCTGGGCCATCATGTACAGCAATCCCCAACGGATCGAGGTAGACGTGGTCTCTGTGCCGCCAATTAACAGATCTGAAGCCGTGGCGCACAGGTTGTCGACAGTTAAGATGGACTCGTTATTGTCCCCTTTAACAGTCGCAGCAGCCATCTTCTGCAGGAAGATATCGATGAAATCTCGGGGATTGTCTGGATCAAAGTTCTTCTGGTGCTCCTC
Source organism: Crossaster papposus (assembly GCA_037893245.1). Classification (NCBI taxonomy): domain Eukaryota; kingdom Metazoa; phylum Echinodermata; class Asteroidea; order Velatida; family Solasteridae; genus Crossaster; species Crossaster papposus. Next base: position 2,144,779 of record JBAIAA010000193.1, read on the forward strand.
GATGACTTCCCTGGTAAAGTTGTTGATCAGCTTGCCGTTGTCCTCGGTCTCCTGCAAAACTGGTAGAAATGGCTTCGTGGAAATAAGGACAAGAGAGAAAGGAAATAAGTTGGAATGCATCAACATGCAGAAGCCCAAAGTGGGGTCTGGAAAAACTGCTAATGAGAAATTACCTTTAAGAGGTAGGCAAAGGGTAGCATCTGTAGAGGGCCGGTGATACCGCCTATGATGGCAAAGTTACGGTACACTGCATGTAGTAGCTTCTTAAACCTGGGGTCGGAATAGTCGTATCTCTGACCAAATATCACGGAGCATATGACGTTGGAGACAGCGTTGGCTAGCAGGTGGGATAGGTCGAGTGCCCGGCCGTCAAGCTGGCGAAGCTCGGCATTCAGATGGCTGGCTTCAAGGACAATCTTCTCCTCGAAGCTGCTTCGATTCACATCAGAGTCTCGCATGAAACTCAAGACTATCTTCCGCTGGACTTTCCACGTTTCCCCCGAGGATAATGCAACTCCTTGTTATTATAAGCAGTACCGGAAATCACTGTGACACATTGGTAATTGAGCTCTACTAACTTGGCCAAGTGATTGGTAATTTGGTCAATATTTTACATTTTTTTTAATTGGACCAATTCTGTCTTTACTGTGATAGTTCAAAACCATACATGTAACAAAACAAAGATGGAATATCTAAAAGAGCCGGGATTTAATAATCAATCAAAATATTTACCATGACCTTTGACCCCATGCTTCAAGACCTGAATGTCCGGTCGGTCGCTAAGTAACGGGTTTTTAAGAGCTTCTCGTATGGCTTCGTAGCTGTTGAGTACGACAATCGACACGAAGGGAAACGACAAGCAGTATACAGGTCCATACTCTGTCGAAAGCCTGGTTTCAGGAAAACGTGATTACCAGTATTCATTCATTAATTCTAAAAAATTAACATTAAAATTAAATTCTCTATTAAATTAAACATTTGAATTGCTTTAACATGAAGAAAAGAGGGTTTTAAAGATTTTTTTCAGAAATCAGACTTGTTGAATCTCACAGAAAAAATTGTACAGAAAGATATGCATCTTTTAGACATTTCTTCAATTTTCTGATTTTTTTCCCCTTCTAATTGGCAATCTCATTGCTGACAATTGGAGACAGGAATTTGTCACCATAAATTAAAGAATTCAGAGGCATCGAGGCAGATATAATGTAAAGGTAGTGCAAATTAATCAAGGGCATATCGTAATGCGATCTTTAAATATTTTATATTATTATCATAGATCGGACTCTGCCGGGAAATAATTATGTGATCATCTTGTCTACGGAATTTTTAACCACTTGGCTTGTTGTCCTTGTTCAAAGTTTAGTTTTTAAACTATCGTCTGGTAATTTGACCCTGTTTTTTTTTAACCTAGATCTTTTTCATAATGCCCCGATATAGTGCTCTACTGCAGAGGTAAACAAGTTCATGTACAATTACAAAATTCACATCGGATAAACAAGAACGGTGATAAATCTCGCCTATCTTTATTTACATTGCTTATCCACCGTTTCGTTTGAGAACATTATTCCGTAGATTAGTCTACTTATCATACATGTACTTTATGTAACCATGAATCAATAAACTATTATACAACTTTACGCGCCACCCAATTGGAGTCGACTTTAGAAACTGTGACCCAATTTTGATCAGAAATGCCAACTAATTTGGCTGCTACTTTTTGTAATTCAACAACCGATTACCAAAGGCCCGAATGGTTAGAATCTTGAGATTAAGAAAGTACAACGAAAAATAGGGCAGTCGATTGTAAGAAGTCTTGAACACATACCAAAAGCATTTTAGTCTCGATTCTTGGTCCCTAAAGTTACCTTGTAAATGCCTCGTGAGGTAGTGACAGTCCCCTGAACACCTCGCTGGCAACGCGGAGTTCTTGATAGACGCGTGTAGGTGACCAGCGGGCAGGCAGAATAGGGGGGTATCGGTAGACATTACTGGTTTGTCTGCGGCAGACGAACCACACGACTCCGAGGAACACGAAAAGGCTTAGGAGAATCGTCCTGGCTCCAACTAGCTCCCCAAGAACGTCGCATGCTAAATACATGATTGAGCCAATTGACACAAACAACGGTTGTAGTGAGAACAAACTATCTGCACCAATCCTTATCGTATTACTATGAACATACACTGAACAAAAATATAAGCGCCCCAAAAATGGTTATTTGTCTTGATAAACGTTTGTGTCCATCCCTGCCAGTGAGGAATTGCTCAATGATGCGGTGATTCCACCTACAACCATCTAAATAAAGACAAATAACCATTTTGGGGGCGTTTATATTTTTGTAATTACAAAACATGGCGCACTTTGGAACATATAAGTCCATTGTTACAAGTTCGGACTATATGTGTGTGTATACAGGGTCCACCATGTCATAATCTTGGTTTGGTTGTCATAAATTGACAAGATTCGAAGCTTATTGAATCATATCGATGATATTTCGTTTAACCTTGACCCGGTCAAAGTTGTTGTGTACTCGGCCCAAATGGAATGGTTGGGGGAAGAAACACACATTTAAGAATCTTATGGAGGACATCTCTTACGAAAAGATATTATTGGGTATTCAATAGCGAATTGGAAGATAATTCACTAGTTTCACTGGTTTTTTTAAAGATTCAGATTTTATACCCAGCGTGACATGAGACCGACCCTCCCCCCCCCCCCTTATCTAACGCACCTAACCCCCTAAAAACCGAAAAGGGATTACTAAAAGACCTCAACATTCCGCAAGCACAATCACCACCACAAAGGAATTGGGTGTTTCCTCCTTTTCATATTATCTTGTTATCAATATATCAGATTCAATACAACACCATGCCAACAAAAGCCAGCATCAACAGTTGTGCGTCTGCCAATCAAAATGATTACTCTCTCACTTCCGACCAATAGTAGCCACTCGCTGCAGCTGGCGTTCAAGACCAACTCACTCAGAGTCGCATTTCGATATCGCTCACGTCAGAAAAAATAGCGCGCATTCTGTTGCCTGTAAAAAGCACATGCAAGTTGTCGTTTTAAAAATAGTGCTAGGTGCGTTTGTGAAAGCCATAATATTACATGGTTACATTATTATTGAGCATAGCCAAAGATGAAAGTAATCGTGGAGAAGTAAAAACTACCTCTCGCTTAAGGGACACTATGAGACTTTGTTAGTACCAGCCTACGTGGATTTAGCGAAATGTAAAGAAGAAAGAGGAGTTGGAAATTCGTCCAGCTTGGTGACCGCGTTGCATGCGGGTCGACAACAACACGGCGGCCGGGTTTGCAGAGGGTTTTACCCTTAAGAATTTCACGCTGGCACGCTGTTACGCCACGGATAGCGGACTTCAGTCTATGGAATTGTCGTGAGTGAAACTACAACAGAACAAAACATTGAAACCAGCTGGAATTTGAGTGCCTTTTGTTCAACAAAAGTGTCATAAATTCCTTATAAACTCGGACTTATTTAACGAGCGATGACCATAAGAACGAGCTGAAGTATATTTGCCCATTTTGTGAAAATGAGCAAATTGTAGTAATTTTACGAAGAGCTGTGCTGGATGCGTTGTTGAATGTCTTCAAGTCTGTGGATAAATACTAAGATGTGTGTGCTTACCTGGGACAAGTTAAGAATTCAAGAATATCGGTAAGTCAAAAGCAATTACAATAAAATATATATTTTCGTTGCTTTAGAAACTGTTGTATTAATTTAAACTAAATCTTGTACAAACCAAAAAACTCTTTCTGTGCACATAATTTGATAACCCATCTGTCTAATTTCGAAGTTGGCTTTAATTTGCTAAACTAACCCTGAGACTGTCTGTTGTTATAGCCTTTCACTTCAGACATTTTTTGTTCTGAATGGAAGTGTAATCTGTTCCTTTCTCTATGATCTAAGGTATGCGCGTATAGATTTGTCTATCTTAGTCATAAAGCAAGATATGAGACGGAGGGTACCCCCCCCCCCCCCCCTTCCTTTGTGGTGGTCATTGTGTTTGCGGAATGGTGTGGTTTCTCAGGATTCTTTTTAAGTTTGGTGTGGGTAATTAGGTAATAATAGTCTATGGAGTGTATAGGTATGGGGGACTATGGGGGGGGGGGGGGGTCCCTTAGTCTTGCTGGGTATAATCGGAGCACCTGATCAATAGTGAACGTTAACACCTGTACATTTGTTTAGAAGAAAGATGAGACGCGAACAACATAATCCTGGATCGTTGTATTCATTGAAGGGGGGGGGGGCGTGGTCGGTTGGTTGGTTAATTAATTTGTAATTGCGTATATCTTGGCACATGTGCGGCATGGCGGCTAGTCTTGGTGCAAGACGTTCTTGTTGAGTTAGTAAAACCATAAAACCATAGGGCCTATGCACTCAACACTATACGCGTCGCGACTATTCCACCGATAGAGGGCGTATTCTGGAAGCCGCGAATCTGTCGAGAAGACCCGCGCCGCGCCGATGTGTGGTGGTTATCTGGAAGTTTTCCAACAACGCCCTCTATTGTTTGATAGTCGTTAGGCGCAGGGGCGCTAAATCGCGATAGTTGCGTGATAATGAACAACAACGTCTTGCACCAAGACTACATGGCGGCACGTGTGCGGCATGGCGTCACGTGCCCACCGAACCGAAGTCGATGTGGTCAAGTATGCGACAGGCACGCTTGTTGTAATTCGCATTGTGTTGACGATTGACATTATAATTTTATTCTACGGTGTATTTATCAACATTACAGGCTCGATCTCGTCCTGTCTTTCGCTGCATATGCATTTATAAATAAATAAATGCGTTCACTTTAGAAGTTGAATTGCTCTAATAGAATCTGTCTATTGTGATAAAAGGATTTTAAAAGCTGTATAGCAGTGACCCACTTTTACAAGATACAACACAGAATATCTCCCAGTATTTGTGATAATTTCAGCGGTCAAAAATTCAAAATGACTCGTATCTCTTTCACCATCAAACAATTAACCCTTTCCCTTAAGAAGATAATAATCGTTGAATTTTTCAAAGGCCTTCCTCGTATTCTCATAATTAACAGAAAATGATGTTACCTTAAAATCGTGTCCTTCCCTTAGAGTCTTCATTACCGTCATAAATCATAAAATCCGTTCCTTCAGGAAATTGTTTAATCGTCAAATTCGCCGCAGATCTACCCCATGCTCCTCTTCGAAGGAAAACGTTTTGTCTCAAAATTCTAATATTGTAAGGGGAGACACTAAAGGCCTGTTTTGTTTCTAATATAGGATATTTATTTATTCGTTTTATACTTGTAATTAGTGTCGGACATAAAGAAACAGTGACCAGGTTTGATATGTTATTAACACTGGTGTTTGGAGAATTAGAGGCTAAAATTGATATCGACTGATGAAATAGTGTGTGTTTTTTAACAGTATTTCAAGCTGGATATTTTCATTATGCAACAAAGGTGCGAGAATTCACTATCAATTTTTCTTTCCAAATATTGTTTGCTATTGTTTCTTATGATTCAATTTTTTAACAAAATCCTAGCATTATCATTATCTAATGTTTCTTCAATGGTAAGCATCAAGAGGAAGTCTCGAAACTTTTTTGATACGACTTGTAACCTCTTGAAAATATTTATAACATCAACTTCTACAAATATTATGTGCAAATTTACAGTGCAGATAATTCATACAAGCTCCTAAAAATATTAAAGTTGGTGTGTCCGTGCTTATAGGAGGTTGCATTGTATTTGTTATGAGCTTTCGAAGGAGACATCCCACAAAAATAATCGGCCAAACGCGAGTAATTATTTAATTAAATTCAAATGTTAAATTAGGAGCGCCCTGCTCCTAATTAATATATCCCCATTTTGCACAACTGGAGCTCACAATTGTCGCAATGATAACAACTATTTTTTAACAATGTGTAAAGACCTGCCAATGCAAACAATAAATTCGTTCAAAAAAGAATATCGAAATTTTGAAAAAGCACGGACAACCCAATTTTTAGTGCGACATCAATTTACAGAATAATATGTAACGAAAAGATTCCACACTTTAATGTTTTAAATGACAGTATGCTAATTACAAGGCCAGTGCTATCGCTGTAGCTATAAAGTAACACTGCAACCGCAAAATGTTAAAAAACATCGATAAAACAGAAAAATATTCTAAAACATTCTTAAAAAACTCGCTATGTCTGAGAGTATATAGAATGCAATGGAAACATCAAATTATTATTATTTTTGGTACATTTACGTAAACATTTAGTTCTGAATTCTAACATATAGTTATGTAAACATAAAATGATTTACCTTTGTAAGGCGGGCTCTTTTGTTGTGGTCATGTTATGCCCAAAAGGAGAGCAGGTATTAAACAGATATTGTAACGATGTCCACTGCTAGCAGGTTGTTATATGAGGGGGGCACAGTTAGCCGGAGACTTTGGAGTTGCTGATTAATTTATTCTCCAAAAACCAACATCCAATCCCAAGTTTGTTTGTAACCCAAACAAATCTGTCTTTCTTTCTTAAAGGTTGAGTTTGTACACTATTTACAAAATCTGTATTATATCCGCTGTGAACGTATCGGTATAGTTTAACCGAAACACATTTCTAAGTGCATACAGAAATAATCAGTATTTTAAAACTTGTCCTCGTCTTCGGAGCGTGTGCTGTTGTTCAGCTGGCATACTTTCTTCCCATCTTCGGTTTTCTTGATGTTGAAGGAGCGACATCCGGGCTCCTTGGCGCAGGCTGAGCCACAGGCAGCCACGCCCTCGGTGATAAACTCCCGGATGTTGTGGTCGAGGAGGCAGGTTGAGTTGGGAATGCGGCCGTGTGTGTCGGTAGAGATGCAGTATTGACGGGGTGTGGCTGGGAGTTCAGTGCAATCAGCCTGGCGAACACAAACAGCCAATAGAAAATCAGTTTCGCAATCACCATCATGCATCTTGTTGTGATATAAGTGTATAGCAAGACAATCTTGTCTGGCCTGATCTGGTTGCCCGTTATCCCACACCAAGAAGGGATCATTCCCTTCCTGACCGTCACATTCATAAGTTCCTTCATCTTCTATGTCATTGCAAGCAATCCAAGCGTAGTCACGGTAGTTATCATTGTCCACCCTGCGCCCCAGCTCTGTCATGAAGTTCATTTCCTCGTGTGAGCGAGGAACGGCCATCTTTCCTCCAATCTCTTGGCAAACTCTCTTGGCCACATTCCACTTGTTCTCTGAAGGAGTGATGCGATAGCAAGCGTCCTCCCACATTTGCCACTCTGGCGGACAAGAGCATTTGGCAGCGGCCTCAGAGGGGCAGGTATAAGCCCCAAACACTCGGATGGTATTAATGATGAACAAAACAACCAAACATTTCAACGAAAACATGATTCGTTTGGCAATAATATGACCAGCAATAGACCAATGTAATTCAGTAGAAAATACTCCTGTTGATAGATCCAGAGCGTTTGTGGTTATGTTAGCGTCAACGTTCATTGGATGTATGTAGCAACTAATCATGCCCAGCTAGACGGCGTGGCACAACAACCAATTCTTAATCGCCCGAAAATCTTGTTGCTGTGGTAACAATATTGTTAGTTTGATTAGGTTTGCAGTCGAGCCACCAGAAAACAAAAACGTTGCTATGGTAACACTTTTGGACGGTGGTTATAATGATGGAACCAACAGCCTATTAATAACCTTTTGTTTTATTGAACATGCGCTGTCTAAGCATCAAGGTCATAAAGCATATAATGTATTGCTTAGCAAGTTTCTGAAGTGGTAGCGTGTAATTGATGTGACCGTGAGCTTTCAGTACATGTTGCAAAGCTATTATTAACCCTAACCCAGTCAAAAATACTTGATCTCAAAAATGATTTATACAGCCATTACCAATATTTAGAAGGAATACTTCGATTCAAAATTACACGATCACAAATTATTTGAGCTCACGTGCAGAATTTTATTTTTTCAGATGCTCTGTTGTGCAATCTAAGGTGATTTCTGACTGCTTTCCTCTAAAATAAAGTAGTACATGTACATGTACATCTTTTTTTTTGGGAAATAAAATAAACTTTGCTCAGCAGGCCGGTTCATACTTCAGGCTAAAGCGAATGCTTAGCGAATTTCATGACGTCAACAATTAAAGTTGCATTATGACGTTCTTGTTACCTTAATGAATTCGCTTCGCAGTGACATTCGGTCTTAAGGGGAATTGCAATTCTCGCCCCCCCCCCCCCCCCCCCCCCCCCCCCGTGCTGTGCAAAGATTTTGATAACCCATCTGTCTAATTTCGAAGTTGGCTTTAATTTGCTAAACTAACCCTGAGACTGTTTGTTGCTATAGCCTTTCACTTCAGACATTTTTTGTTCTGAATGGAAGTGTAATCTGTTCCTTTCTCTATGATCTAAGGTATGCGCGTATAGATTTGTCTGTCTTAGTCATAAAGCAAGATATGAGACGGAGGGAACCCCCCCCCCCCTTCCTTTGTGGTGGTCATTGTGTTTGCGGAATGTTGTGGTTTCTCAGGATCCTTTTAAAGATTTGTTGTGGGTAATTAGGTAATAATAGTCTATGGAGTGTATGGGTATGGGGGGCCCTCAGTCTTATATTGTGCTGGGTATAATCGGAGTACATGGTCAATAGGTATAGTGAACGTTAACACCTGTATATTTGTTTAGAAGAAAGATGAGACGCGAACAACATAATCCTGGATCGTTGTATTCATTGAAGGGGGGGGGGGGGGGGCGTGGTCGGTTGGTTGGTTTATTAATTTGTAATTGCGTATATCTTGGCACATGTGCGGCATGGCGGCTAGTCTTGGTGCAAGACGTTCTTGTTGAGTTAGTAAAACCATAAAACCATAGGGCCTATGCACTCAACACTATACGCGTCGCGACTATTCCACCGATAGAGGGCGTATTCTGGAAGCCGCGAATCTGTCGAGAAGACCCGATGTGTGGCACAGACATATAAAATGTGTTTATATGTCTGTGATGTGTGGTGGTTATCTGGAAGTTTTCCAACAGCGCCCTCTGGTGTTTGATAGTCGTTAGGCGCAGGGGCGCTAAATCGCGATAGTTGCGTGATAATAAACAACAACGTCTTGCACCAAGACTACATGGCGGCACGTGTGCGGCATGGCGTCACGTGCCCACCGAACCGAAGTCGATGTGGTCAAGTATGCGACAGGCACGCTTGTTGTCATTCGCATTGTGTTGACGATTGATATTATATTCTACTGTATTTATCAACATTACAGGCTCGATCTCGTCCTGTCTTTCGCTGCATATGCATTTATAAATAAATAAATGCGTTCACTTTAGAAGTTGTATTGCTCTAATAGTAATAGGATCCGTCTATATCGTGATAAAAGGATTTTAAAAGCTGTATAGCAGTGACCCACTTTTACAAGATACAACACAGAATATCTCCCAGTATTTGTGATAATTTCAGCGGTCAAAAATTCAAAATGACTCGTATCTCTTTCACCATAAAACAATTAACCATTTGCCCTTAAGAAGATAATAATCGTTGAATTTTTCAAAGGCCTTCCTCGTATTCTCATAATTAACAGAAAATGATGTTACCTTAAAATCGTGTCCTTCCCTTAGAGTCTTCATTACCGTCATAAATCATAAAATCCGTTCCTTCAGGAAATTGTTTAATCGTCAAATTCGCCGCAGATCTACCCCATGCTCCTCTTCGAAGGAAAACGTTTTGTCTCAAAATTCTAATATTGTAAGGGGAGACACTAAAGGCCTGTTTTGTTCTAATATATGATATTTATTTATTCGTTTTATACTTGTAATTAGTGTCGGACATAAAGAAACAGTGACCAGGTTTGATATGTTATTAACACTGGTGTTTGGAGAATTAGAGGCTAAAATTGATATCGACTGATGAAATAGTGTGTGTTTTTTAACAGTATTTCAAGCTGGATATTTTCATTATGCAACAAAGGTGCGAGAATTCACTATCAATTTTTCTTTCCAAATATTGTTTGCTATTGTTTCTTATGATTCAATTTTTTAACAAAATCCTAGCATTATCATTATCTAATGTTTCTTCAATGGTAAGCATCAAGAGGAAGTCTCGAAACTTTTTTGATACGACTTGTAACCTCTTGAAAATATTTATAACATCAACTTCTACAAATATTATGTGCAAATTTACAGTGCAGATAATTCATACAAGCTCCTAAAAATATTAAAGTTGGTGTGTCCGTGCTTATAGGAGGTTGCATTGTATTTGTTATGAGCTTTCGAAGGAGACATCCCACAAAAATAATCGGCCAAACGCGAGTAATTATTGAATTAAATTCAAATGTTAAATTAGGAGCGCCCTGCTCCTAATTAATATGTCCCCATTTTGCACAACTGGAGCTCACAATTGTCGCAATGATAACAACTATTTTTTTAACAATGTGTAAAGACCTGCCAATGCAAACAATAAATTCGTTCAAAAAAGAATATCGAAATTTTGAAAAAGCACGGACAACTCAATTTTTAGTGCGACATCATTATTTACAGAATAATCTCTAACGAAAAGATCCCACACTTGAATGTTTTAAATGACAATATGCTAATTTACAAGGCCAGTGCTATCACCGTAGCTATAAAGTATCACTGCAACCGCAAAGTGCATAAAAACATCGATAAATCAGAGAAATATTCTAAAACATTCTTAAAAAACTCGCTATGTCTAAGAGTATATAGAATGCAATGGAAACATCAAATTATTATTACTTTTGGTACATTTACGTAAACATTTAGTTCTGAATTCTAACATATAGTTATGTAAACATAAAATGATTTACCTTTGTAAGGCGGGCTCTTTTGTTGTGGTCATGTTATGCCCCAAAGGAGAGCAGGTATTAAACAGATATTTTAACGATGTCCACTGCTAGCAGGTTTTTATATGAGGGGGGCACAGTTAGCCGGAGACTTCGGAGTTGCTGATTAATTTATTCTCCAATAACCAGCATCCAATCCCAAGTTTGTTTGTAACCCAAACAAATCTGTCTTTCTTTCTTAAAGGTTGAGTTTGTAAACTATTTACAAAATCTGTATTTTATCCGCTGTGAACCCATCGGTATAGTTTAACCGAAACACATTTCTAAGTGCATACAGAAATAATCAGTATTTTGAAACTTGTCCTCGTCTTCGGAGCGTGTGCTGTTGTTCAGCTGGCATACTTTCTTCCCATCTTCGGTTTTCTTGATGTTGAAGGAGCGACATCCGGGCTCCTTGGCGCAGGCTGAGCCACAGGCAGCCACGCCCTCGGTGATAAACTCCCGGATGTTGTGGTCGAGGAGGCAGGTTGAGTTGGGAATGCGGCCGTGTGTGTCGGTAGAGAGGCAGTATTGACGGGGTGTGGCTGGGAGTTCAGTGCAATCAGCCTGGCGAACACAAACAGCCAATAGAAAATTAGTTTCGCAATCACCATCATGCATCTTGTTGTGATATAAGTGTATAGCAAGACAATCTTGTCCGGCCTGATCTGGTTGCCCGTTTTCCCACACCAAGAAGGGATCATTCCCTTCCTGACCGTCACATTCCCAAGTTCCTTCAATTTCTTTGTCATTGCAAGCAATCCAAGCGTAGTCACGGTAGTTATCATTGTCCACCCTGCGCCCCAGCTCTGTCATGAAGTTCATTTCCTCGTGTGAGCGAGGAACGGCCATCTTTCCTCCCATCTCTTGGCAAACTTTCTTGGCCACATTCCACTTGTTCTCTGAAGCAGTGATGCGATAGCAAGCGTCCTCCCACATTTGCCACTCTGGCGGACAAGAGCATTTGGCAGCGGCCTCAGAGGGGCAGGTATAAGCCCCAAACACTCGGATGGTATTAATGATGAACAAAACAACCAAACATTTCAAAGAATACATGATTCGTTTGGCAATAATGTGACCAGCAATAGACCAATGTAATTCAGTAGAAAATACTACTGTTGATAGATCCAGAGCGTTTGTGGTTATGTTAGCGTCAACGTTCATTGGATGTAGCAAATAATCATGCCCAGCTAGACGGCGTGCAACATACAACAACCAATTCTTAATCGCCCGAAAATCTTGTTGCTGTGGTAACAATCTTGGCAGCGTTCGTTTAATTAGAGTCGAGCCACCAGAAAACAAAAACGTTGCTACGGTAACACTTTTGGACGGTAGTTATAATAATTGAACCAACAGCCTATTAATAACCTTTTTTTATTGAACATGCGCGGTCTAATTAGCCTCAAGGTCATAAAGCATATAATAATGTATTGCTTGGCAAGTTTCTGAAGTGGTAGCGTGTAATAGTAGATGTGACCGTGAGCTTTCAGTACATGTTGCAAAGCTATTATTAACCCTAACCCAGTCAAAAATACTTGATCTCAAAAATGATTTATACAGCCATTACCAATATTTAGAAGGAATACTTCAAAATTACGATTCAAAATTACACGATCACAAAATATTTGAGCTCACATGCAGAATGTTTTTTTTTTTAAGATGCTCTGTTGTGCAATCTAACTGCTTACTTCTAAAATAACGTAGTACATGTATGTACATCTTCTTTTTTTGAAATGAAATAAACTTTGCTCAGCAGGCCGGTTCATACTTCACTAAAGCGAATGCTTAGCGAATTTCATGACGTCAATAATTAAAGTTGCATTATGAAGTTCTTGTTACCTTAATGAAATCACTTCGCAGTGACATTCGGTCTTAAGGGGAATTGCTATTCTCGCCACCCCCCCCCCCCCCCCCGTGCTGTGCAAAGATTTTGATAACCCATCTGTCTAATTTCGAAGTTGGCTTTAATTTGCTAAACTAACCCTGAGACTGTTTGTTGCTATAGCCTTTCACTTCAGACATTTTTTGTTCTGAATGGAAGTGTAATCTGTTCCTTTCTCTATGATCTAAGGTATGCGCGTATAGATTTGCCTGTCTTAGTCATAAAGCAAGATATGAGACGGAGGGAACCCCCCCCCCCCCCCCCCCCTTCTTCCTTTGTGGTGGTCATTGTGCTTGCGGAATGGTGTGGTTTCTCAGAATTCTTTTAAAGTTTTGTGTGGGTAATTAGGTAATAATAGTCTATGGAGTGTATAGGTATGGGGGACTATGGGGGGGGGGGGGGGGGGGGGGGGGGGGGGTGTCCCTCAGTCTTATCGTGCTGGGTATAATCCAGACATAAATAACCTATAGACGGACAGCGCCTATGGAAATCGACGTCCAGGTACCGTAATTTCGACGGCGCCTGACTAAGTATGAAATCGTGGGCGGAAGTGATTGAAAAATGTGCACGACTCTATGGCAGGAACAACCGCCATTTTTAAAAATCGTGGGCAAACTGTTTGGCAGTCATCACACAGTAACGTTAGTCGAAATTTTACTCTGGCGCCCTCTGCTGTCCGTCTGTAGGTTATTTATGTCTGTGGTATAATCGGAGTACCTGGTCAATAGTTAACACCTGTATATTTGTTTAGAAGAAAGATGAGGCGCGAACAACATAATCCTGGATCGTTGTATTCATTGAAGGGAGGGAGGGGGGTGGGGGGGGGGGGGGGGGGGGGGGGTGGTCGGTTGGTTGGTTAATTAATTTGTAATTGCGTATATATTGGCACGTGTGCGGCATGGCGTCACGTGCCCACCGAGGTCGGTGTGGTCAAGTATGCGACAGGCACGATTGTTGTCATTCGCACTGTGTTGACGATTGACATTTTATTCTACGGTGTATTTATCAACATTACAGGCGCGATGTCGTCCTGTCTTTCGCTGCATATGCATTTATAAATAAATAAATGCGTTCACTTTAGTAGTTGTATTGCTCTAATAGGATCTGTCTATTGTGTTTAAAAGCTGTACAGCAGTCACCCACTTTTACAAGATACAACACAGAATATCTCCCAGTATATGTGATAATTTCAGCGGTCAAAAATTCAAAATGACTCGTATCTCAAGTTTTACCATCAAACAATTAACTCTTTGCCCCTAAGAAGATAACAATTGTTGAATTTTTCAAAGGCCTTCCTCGTATAATGTTATCTTAAAATCTTGTCCTTTCCTGAGTCTTCACTATTAGTATTACCGTCATAAATGATAAATCCATTCCTTCAGGAAGTTGTTTAATCGTCAAATTTGCTGCAGATCTACCCCATGTTTCTCTTCAAAGGAAAACGTGTTGCCTCAAAATTCTACTTTTTTTAAGGGGGGGGGGGGGGGACGACAATAAATGCCTGTTTTGTTTCTATATAATATTTATTTATTCGTTTAACTTGTAATTAGTGTCGGACATAAAGAAACAGTGACCAGGTTTGGTGTTTGGAGAATTAGAGGCTGAAATTGATATAACCGACTGATGAAATAGTGTGGTTTTATTTAACATTATTTCATGCTGGATATTTTCATTATGCAACAAAGGTGCGAGAATTCACTATCAATTTTCCTCTCCAAATATTGTTTGCTATTGTTTCTTATGATTTAATTTTTTAACAAAATCATAGCATTATCATTATCTAATGTTTCTTCAATGGTAAGCATCAAGAGGAAGTCTCGAAACCTTTTTGATACGACTTGTAACCTCTTGAAAATAATGATAACATCAACTTCTACAAATATTATGTGCAAATTTACAGTGCAGATAACTCATACAAGCTCCTAAAAATATTAAAGTTGATGTGTCCGTGCTTATAGGAGGTTGCATTGTATTTGTTATGAGCTTTCGAAGGAGACATCCCACAAAAATAATCGGCCAAACGCGAGTAATTATTTAATTAAATTCAAATGTTAAATTAGGAGCGCCCTGCTCCTAATTAATATGTCCCCATTTTGCACAACTGGAGCTCACAATTGTCGGAATGATAACAACTATTTTTTAACAATGTGTAAAGACCTGCCAATGCAAACAATAAATTCGTTCAAAAAAGAATATCGAAATTTTGAAAAAGCACGGACAACTCAATTTTTAGTGCGACATCATTATTTACAAAATAATCTCTAACGAAAAGATTCCACACTTGAATGTTTTAAATGACAGTATGCTAATTACAAGGCCAGTGATATCGCCGTAGCTATAAAGTATCACTGCAACCGCAAAGTGCATAAAAACATCGATAAAACAGAAAAATATTCTAAAACATTCTTCAAAAAACTCGCTGTGCCTAAGAATGCAATGAAAACATCAATTTTTTTTATTTTTTTTTTATTTTGTGTACATTTATGTAATACATTTAGTTCTGAGTTCTAACATTATGTGAACATAAAATGATTTACCTTTGTTAGGCGAGCTCTCTTTTTGTGGGTCAAGTTATGCCCCCCAAAAGGAGAGCAGGTATTAAACAGATATTTTAACGATGTCCACTGCTAGCAGGTTTTTATATGAGGGGGGGCACAGTAAGCCGGAGACTTCGGAGTTGCTGATTAATTTATTCTCCAAAAACCAGCATCCAATCCCAAGTTTGTTTGTAACGCAAACAAATCTGTCTTTCTTTCTTAAAGGTTGAGTTTGTAAACTGTTTACAAAATCTGTATTATATCCGCTGTGAACCTATCGGTATAGTTTAACCGAAACACATTTCTAAGTGCATACAGAAATAATCAGTATTTTGAAACTTGTCCTCGTCTTCGGAGCGTGTGCTGTTGTTCAGCTGGCATACTTTCTTCCCATCTTCGGTTTTCTTGATGTTGAAGGAGCGACATCCGGGCTCCTTGGCGCAGGCTGAGCCACAGGCAGCCACGCCCTCGGTGATAAACTCCCGGATGTTGTGGTCGAGGAGGCAGGTTGAGTTGGGAATGCGGCCGTGTGTGTCGGTAGAGATGCAGTATTGACGGGGTGTGGCTGGGAGTTCAGTGCAATCAGCCTGGCGAACACAAACAGCCAATAGAAAATCAGTTTCGCAATCACCATCATGCATCTTGTTGTGATATAAGTGTATAGCAAGACAATCTTGTCTGGCCTGATCTGGTTGCCCGTTTTCCCACACCAAGAAGGGATCATTCCCTTCCTGACCGTCACATTCCCAAGTTCCTTCAATTTCTTTGTCATTGCAAGCAATCCAAGCGTAGTCACGGTAGTTATCATTGTCCACCCTGCGCCCCAGCTCTGTCATGAAGTTCATTTCCTCGTGTGAGCGAGGGACGGCCATCTTGCCTCCCATGTCTTGGCAAACTTTCTTGGCCACATTCCACTTGTTCTCTGAAGGAGTGATGCGATAGCACGCGTCCTCCCATATTTGCCACTCTGGCGGACAAGATAATTTGGCAGCGGGCTCAGAGGGGCAGGTATAAGCCCCAAACACTCGGATGGTATTAATGATAAACAAAACAACCAAACATTTCAACGAAAACATGATTCGTTTGGCAATAATATGACAAGCAATAGACCAATGTAATTCAGTAGAAAATACTCCTGTTGATAGATCCAGAGCGTTTGTGGTTATGTTAGCGTCAACGTTCATTGGATGTATGTAGCAACTAATCATGCCCAGCTAGACGGCGTGCAACATACAACAACCAATTCTTAATCGCCCGTCAATCTTGTTGCTGTGGTAACAATATTGTTAGTTTGGTTAGGTTTGTAGTCGAGCCACCAGAAAACAAAAACGTTGCTACGGTAACACCTTTGGACGGTGGTTATAATGATGGAACCAACAGCCTATTAATAACCTTTTGTTTTATTTGAACATGCGCGGTCTAAGCATCAAGGTCATAAAGAATATAATGTATTGCTTGGCAAGTTTCTGAGTGGTAGCGTGTAATTGATGTGACCGTGAGCTTTCAGTGAGTGTTGCAAAGCTATTATTAACCCAGTCAAAAATACTTGATCTCAAAAATGATTTATACAGCCATTACCAGTATTTAGAAGGAATACTTCCATTCAAAATTACACGATCACAAATTATTTGAGCTCACGTGCAGAATTTTATTTTTCAGATGCTCTATTGTGCAATCTAAGGTGATTTCTGACTGCTTTCCTCTAAAATAACGTAGTACATGTACATGTACATCTTTTTTTGTTGAAATAAAATAAACTTTGCTCAGCAGGCCGGTTCATACTTCAGGCTAAAGCGAATGCTTAGCGAATTTCATGACGTCAACAATTAAAGTTGCATTATGACGTTCTTGTTACCTTAATGAATTCTCTTCGCAGTGACAATTGCAATTCTCGCCACCCCCCCCCCCCCCCACCCCCCCAAAAAAAAAGAAACAACAAAAATCGGACAGAAACCGCGACGCTGTAGGCTGGCATTGTGTTTTTGTTACTGGAAATTCAATATAAAAGCCACTGGAGCAGTTTTATTTTCAATTTATAAGCCACATGGACCTCTTATTAAAAACTATATGTGGGATCAAAAAATATTATTGCGGTCGCGCGTAGTAATTTACAGTGAATTGGTGTTGTGCACCGCCTTACCTTTATAACGCAGCGACGGTACGTACGCGGCCGCGCCAGGCCACTTGGCATTTTGGAGACTCCGTACCAAACTTCAACATGGCGGGCGAACGTGCGGAACTCAAACATTTGTCGATTGTTCTTAGCGCAACTGAAATAGAGTTGGTCCCGCTTGATATTCGAGAAAAGCTTGAAACCCTTCTTGACTCCAAAGAAACGGCTGAAGATGGACTCAAGACAAAACTGGAGAAGTTGCGAGTGAATTCTGGTCAGTTTTACTGCCTGCCCAGTTTTCGGACATGGACATTTCCAAATTCTATTTCATAATTCATGTTATTTGTTAAATGTTAATGTTGTTGTTAAGTTTAGTTTTGAATGAGGCCTATTATGTTGTGTTTGTCCGGTTTAAATATTAAGGGTCAAGTGAACACAAATTTCCACCCTGCTTGCCCATTTAAAAAAAAAATCTATATATATATTTTTTTAATTTTTATTTTTTTAACGACTAGTACTAGTATTCTCGCGGTCGGACATCCGGGAACTTCGTTTATCTTCCCATTGTTTATGCACTTAGCGCAAAGGGGAAAATTTGAGGTTAAACGCATGTTGTTATGGACGGCTCGCCCCTTCGTGACGTCATGCCGACCGCGAGAATTATATTAATAAACGACGTTAACAATAACATTGCCAACAATAGGGCCTAATTTGAGTTTGATAAGGTGTTTCTCGGTGATATGCACCATCTTGTTCACAGGACAATTTTACATACGTTGCTGTGTACGGATCGTCGATCAAAAACTTTTGTGCTTCCATTCCAAGTCATCATGCGTTCATTGCCAAAATGTGCCCGCATGATTTAAAAACGCATGTTCTTTATGCCCCGACCCCGTGAACAAGATCAGATGGTGCATATTATTACCCGTGAAACACCTTACTGTAAGTTACCTAGAATTTTGACGTCATTGTCAGGTCAGGGAACAAGACTACAGTACAGGTCTCACGTACCAACCCCAAAATAGGCCTAAATGCAAGTGCACACATTAATGACTTTTTGTGAGTGTTGTGCTATAATTCGAATCAAAATATAAAAGCAAATAATGAAGACAGAAAATGAGGCTCTTAATTTTTTTCTGGAACTTTTCTTTTTAGTATGGGGACATCGTTTTCAGTAGAACTAAGACAACATTTAATAGGAAAAAATGTTAACAAACTGGACATTTAGATTTTTTTTAAGTTAAAGATAAATGTTAATTGTAATAATTGTAATTCGTTTTTTTTTAAACAATTGACAGAGCAACGCTACTTTGAGTTGGAAAAGCAACTAATAGCATCGAGCACCAAGTTGGAGTCATCACTTGGCCTTATAGTTGAGCTGAAGACCTCCAATGCCAAACTCGGTAAGACTGGTCATTCTCCTTAACCCTAACCCCCTAGGCTCTCGCACTAGGAAGCATACCAAACCTAACAAACTTCAACAGCTCACACATGTTCAGTAATTTTTGGTAAACTGTACTGAACCTAACAGTACTGAACCTGCCAAACTCCAACAGTTGAAGTTTTATTGACTTGGAACAGTGATAACTGGCCAGTGGCATTATGTATTTTAGTGGGGACACACATACAAGGTGTAAGTGTACATACACTTACAGTTGACCCGGAACTGTGCCGTGACCATGTGGGTCACTCACGTATAAATGCCTGTGCATTCTCCAAATTTCTAACATTTTGACAAGTCTCATGCCTTACTGTCCTGAACCTCACAGAATTCAACAGGGTCTCCCTGGGCCTTTGGTACTGAGTCAAACAAAGTCTAACAACAAGTTGTTAGGGTTTGGTACCAAACCTGCCAAAAGCTGCAGTTGGAGTTTGATGGGTTTGGGGTAGTTAGGGTTAAAATAATCGTAAAGGACTTTGAGATTGTTAATACAATAAAAAGTGCTATAATTCGTAATGACACAACATACGACCAGCAACATAATACAAACCCCTGACCCCCTCAACACGATTTACAAGCACTAACTGCTTGGCCATAATTCACCTTCGTTAACCCTTGCTCTTGTTTACACTTTAATGCACTTCAATATTTACCCCCAAAACAAAAGTAGTGACCCCCCACCCCCCCCCCCCCCCAATATACTCCAGTGGAAGCTTTGTCTGGTAATACAAAGAATCCTCCAACTGCACTGAGTGCATTGGCATGTAATAAACAACTTTCACAGAGGAAGGGTTAATTATGATTAAACTTAACCATGCTAAATTATTTCAAATTCTATACAACATTTCACACATCCTTATTTATATGTCTATACAGAGCAAGAGCTGCGTCAGAGTAAACATGAATTGTCTGATATTCGTGACTCGAGCGAGGGCAGCAATCTTAGCTACAAGCAGCTGAGCCGAAGTGTCGAATTACTGGAGTACGAAAAGGGAGAACTGTTGAAGGTGTTGGAACGAAAGAATCAAGAGATTAGCCGACTCAACGGTGAGAATTCTTTGTTCTTCACAGCAGACAAGACAACGTCTAACATCTCAAGACATCTAAATAATTATAGCAATTATGATATGGATTAATCATGGTACATCATGCGTGAGATTTTTCTGCGTTTTCTCCACATTTGCGGGTTTGTAAAACATAGATGAGATATCTTTGTCCCAATTTGTTTCTTTTTTTGATCAATGGTTGAACTAATTGAGTTGCTTGTTTTTCAGAATTTCCTTAAAAACAAATACAGATGCTTATCCATGGCCTTGTCGCCCTCCTCCAAATTTATTCATTATTTTTTCATTTTTTTAAAGCTCAGTATCTCATATTGGTGTGACCCGTTTTGTGATTATTCATGCACAGAAAATCACAGAGACCTTTTTTTTTCAATAGGATTGGCAATTTATTTTTACAAATTTGACTTTTGATCTTAATTAATTTAATACCAATACGTGTAGATGACTGGAAGACTATGTCTGGTAAGGTGGCGGAAGCCAGTGCGACAAAGTGCAACCTACAGGTCAAAATTGATGAGCTACAGAGCCATGATATGTCCATCAAGGTATTAAAATCATTTCCCTACTCCCCAACAGACCATAAGCAGACATTTCCAAACTGTTTTCTGTACTTGTAAAATAAAATGCAAATTTGTGACATACTTTATATAAGATGAAATGTGTGTGAAGGAGACATGATTATTTAATTGTGTTGTTTGCATTTAGCCAACATAATTTTAAACGCTGTAAAGTCTGTGTTGTAAATTTTGTCAAGCAATTGTTTGAACACCAATTATACAGTGTAAAGGGAAGGGAAAAACGCAATTTAAATAGGTATTAAAAACAAGTTTGGCTCTAAAAATTTTCCAACAAATTACTGCCGACAGTTTTGCCGAGCATTTTTTGATGCTAACTTTGTTTTGAAAACCTTTACTTTAGTATAAAGTCTGTACCAATGTTTATTTATTGCATTGTTCTCCATCTTTTGCCTTGTCTTAGTACCGAGAGAAGCGTTTGGAGCAAGAAAAGACCCACCTCAGCTCTCAGAATGAGTGGCTCAGCCAACAACTCAAAACAAACACAGATGAGCTTCTTGTCACGAGAAAAGAAAAAGTAAGTTTTTTTTTTTCGTTTACCGAGTCTGATTCACATTTTTGGGATGGTGTTTTAACACTGAATTCAACTTTGTGCTGTATTTTTGCTGTTTTTCATTTCAATTTTTCTGTTTTTTAAACCTCTCTGTCTCAGTCCAATCTGATTCTGGAGCTTCAGGGTCAGCTAAACGAACAACTGGATGAAATGAAACATCTTAAGGAGTCTGTAGAGACCTACAAGACAACAAACAAAGACCAAGAGACAAGGATTGAGGAGCTCATTTGCAAGATGGAGGAGGTCAGACATGTTTTCTCGTTACAGCTTGTTTGTTTGTTTGGGTAGATTACGTTGAGACTATTTAATACTCGAAGTAAAAAGTGAACATGAAGATAAATTTGTAATGTTAGAGCAAGTTTTGCACTGTAAATTAGCAAAAGTTGAAGACATTTCAACTTCAGGGAATTTAGTGGTGAATGCTTTGTGACGTCTAGTTTAGTTGACATGAAGCATAAAGCAGCTTTTAATGAAAGTGTTAGTTCCATGTAAATATATTAAAACTTTGTCATAATATTTCCATTAAGTTGATAAATGATTTCTTAAGCCGAGTTCTCAATCTTTCTGTGTAGAACAACAAAGAATACGCAAAGAGTGAAGAACAGTTTCACGGTGAACTCCAAGCACAGAGCAAGCTCACCAGTCTCTATGAGGTAGGTTGGGCACTGTTTCTACGATATTATTTAGTAAAATCGTTAGCAAATTCAAATAAAACTTTACATAAGTTTACAGCAAAAGTTTCCCAATGTTGAGTTTTTAGATAAAAGTACAATTCCAAAGCTACTACAATAAACTCTATTTTGCTAGTTGCAGCCCGTAAAATAGCGTTGTTACAGCATCCTTGCGCAACCATAAAACGATTTATTGGATTGGTGTCTGCAGCAGAAGGGTTGAAAATAAGTGCTTTAAATCCTGCAGACCAGCGCCTCCGAAGCCCAGGACAAGGTTAGAGAACTGATCACTGCCGTAGAAGAACTACAGAAGTTACTTGGACAGGCTAGCTCCTCCCAGGATGAGCTTAAGACACACCTACATGAGATGGAGGCAGAGTACACAGCCAAGGAAACTGAACTAAGTAGGTCTTGAGGATGTGAAATTATCATGTTTACATTTTAAATGGAACAAATTTTAAACAGATTTAAAAATGTAAAATAGAAAAAGGGGATTCGATGGAGCACAGACTGAAAACTGAATGGAATCATTCTTGACCCATAAGCAACCTACCAACCATGTTTCCTTAAAATTCCTCTGAGCCAGTAGTTTAAATGTAATCCTACTAACAGACAGATAGACAAACTGAAAAACGACGGCAAAAACATTAACCTCCTTTGCGGCGGTAAAAATAGAACTTGTCTTTTTATCATTTGCAATCAAGATCAGTGCTGCATGCCTTACCTAACCTCGGTTTCTCTTTTGTAATCTTGTGAAGATGAGAGGATAGCTAAGTTGGAGAAGGAGTTGGAGGATGCCAATGATATCTTAGATGCTGCCAGGAGAAAGGGTGTGGTGATGAAGATATCAGATGAGGAACTCAACAGCCTCTCGCCAACCGCAGCAGCAGCCAGCAGCTTTCTAAAATCGGGATTAACCCTGACTCAGGTATTCAAACCAAGTTATATAACCAGACTAGTTAGCAGCTTCCTGAAATCGGGATTAACCCTGACTCAGGTATTCAAACCAAGTTATATAACCAGACTAGTTAGCAGCTTCCTGAAATCGGGATTAACCCTGACTCAGGTATTCAAACCAAGTTATGTAACCAGACTAGTTAGCAGCTTCCTGAAATCGGGATTAACCCTGACTCAGGTATTCAAACCAAGTTATATAACCAGACTAGTTAGCAGCTTCCTGAAATCGGGATTAACCCTGACTCAGGTATTCAAACCAAGTTATGTAACCAGACTAGTTAGCAGCTTCCTGAAATCGGGATTAACCCTGACTCAGGTATTCAAACCAAGTTATATAACCAGACTAGTTAGCAGCTTCCTGAAATCGGGATTAACCCTGACTCAGGTATTCAAACCAAGTTATGTAACCAGACTAGTTAGCAGCTTCCTGAAATCGGAATTAACCCTGACTCAGGTATTCAAACCAAGTTATATAACCAGACTAGTTAGCAGCTTCCTGAAATCGGGATTAACCCTGATTCGGGTGTTTCAACCAAGTTATATAACCAGACTAGTTAGCAGCTTCCTGAAATCGGGATTAACCCTGACTCAGGTATTCAAACCAAGTTATATAACCAAGCTAGTTAGCAGCTTCCTGAAATCGGGATTAACCCTGACTCAGGTATTCAAACCAAGTTATATAACCGGACTAGTTAGCAGCTTCCTAAAATCAGGATTAACCCTGACTCAGGTATTCAAACCAAGTTATATAACCAAGCTAGTTAGCAGCTTCCTGAAATCGGGATTAACCCTGACTCGGGTATTCAAACAAGTTATATAACCAGACTAGTTAGCAGCTTCCTGAAATCGGGATTAACCCTGACTCAGGTATTCAAACCAAGTTATGTAACCAGACTAGTTAGCAGCTTCCTGAAATCGGGATTAACCCTGACTCAGGTATTCAAACCAAGTTATATAACCAGACTAGTTAGCAGCTTCCTGAAATCGGGATTAACCCTGACTCAGGTATTCAAACCAAGTTATGTAACCAGACTAGTTAGCAGCTTCCTGAAATCGGGATTAACCCTGACTCAGGTATTCAAACCAAGTTATATAACCAGACTAGTTAGCAGCTTCCTGAAATCGGGATTAACCCTGACTCAGGTATTCAAACCAAGTTATGTAACCAGACTAGTTAGCAGCTTCCTGAAATCGGAATTAACCCTGACTCAGGTATTCAAACCAAGTTATATAACCAGACTAGTTAGCAGCTTCCTGAAATCGGGATTAACCCTGATTCGGGTGTTTCAACCAAGTTATATAACCAGACTAGTTAGCAGCTTCCTGAAATCGGGATTAACCCTGACTCAGGTATTCAAACCAAGTTATGTAACCAGACTAGTTAGCAGCTTCCTGAAATCGGGATTAACCCTGACTCAGGTATTCAAACCAAGTTATATAACCAGACTAGTTAGCAGCTTCCTGAAATCGGGATTAACCCTGACTCAGGTATTCAAACCAAGTTATGTAACCAGACTAGTTAGCAGCTTCCTGAAATCGGAATTAACCCTGACTCAGGTATTCAAACCAAGTTATATAACCAGACTAGTTAGCAGCTTCCTGAAATCGGGATTAACCCTGATTCGGGTGTTTCAACCAAGTTATATAACCAGACTAGTTAGCAGCTTCCTGAAATCGGGATTAACCCTGACTCAGGTATTCAAACCAAGTTATATAACCAAGCTAGTTAGCAGCTTCCTGAAATCGGGATTAACCCTGACTCAGGTATTCAAACCAAGTTATATAACCGGACTAGTTAGCAGCTTCCTAAAATCAGGATTAACCCTGACTCAGGTATTCAAACCAAGTTATATAACCAAGCTAGTTAGCAGCTTCCTGAAATCGGGATTAACCCTGACTCGGGTATTCAAACAAGTTATATAACCAGACTAGTTAGCAGCTTCCTGAAATCGGGATTAACCCTGACTCAGGTATTCAAACCAAGTTATGTAACCAGACTAGTTAGCAGCTTCCTGAAATCGGGATTAACCCTGACTCAGGTATTCAAACCAAGTTATATAACCAGACTAGTTAGCAGCTTCCTGAAATCGGGATTAACCCTGACTCAGGTATTCAAACCAAGTTATGTAACCAGACTAGTTAGCAGCTTCCTGAAATCGGGATTAACCCTGACTCAGGTATTCAAACCAAGTTATATAACCAGACTAGTTAGCAGCTTCCTGAAATCGGGATTAACCCTGACTCAGGTATTCAAACCAAGTTATGTAACCAGACTAGTTAGCAGCTTCCTGAAATCGGAATTAACCCTGACTCAGGTATTCAAACCAAGTTATATAACCAGACTAGTTAGCAGCTTCCTGAAATCGGGATTAACCCTGATTCGGGTGTTTCAACCAAGTTATATAACCAGACTAGTTAGCAGCTTCCTGAAATCGGGATTAACCCTGACTCAGGTATTCAAACCAAGTTATATAACCAAGCTAGTTAGCAGCTTCCTGAAATCGGGATTAACCCTGACTCAGGTATTCAAACCAAGTTATATAACCGGACTAGTTAGCAGCTTCCTAAAATCAGGATTAACCCTGACTCAGGTATTCAAACCAAGTTATATAACCAAGCTAGTTAGCAGCTTCCTGAAATCGGGATTAACCCTGACTCGGGTATTCAAACAAGTTATATAACCAGACTAGTTAGCAGCTTCCTGAAATCGGGATTAACCCTGATTCTGGTGTTTCAACCAGGTTAATCATGTAATCTGTCTTCCAGGCATGAACTAAATAAAACTACTGGGTTTAATAATTATCCAACATGTAATCTTGGGCTGGGTTCAGACGGTCTGTTCTTGACACGCGAAATTTGTTTTCAAGCTCCAATTATGGGAACACGACTAGAGAACATTGCACTCGGAACAGGATCACACCCCACCTGTTCATTGAACCCTGCCTTAATGAGCAGAGGTCTGTTAATGTTAAACCAGACTAGCGCCTCGCACTGACGATTGTTGGTTTCTCTAATGATATAGATGTACAGTGAATATGTCAAAAGCTCCGATGAGTTGGAAGTGGAGAAAGCTGAGAACAATCGACTCAACTCCTACCTGGACCAGATTTTGGTGGTAAGCACAACCGATTTTAAAAAGTATAGAATCATTAGTTAGGGTACAAACATCTAAACACAAGAACTGAAATGCCCTGCCCCCCACCCCCCCCCCCCCCCCCACCGTTATTGAAGCATCTTCTACACCAAATTTCAAACGACTTGCACTACATCAAGGGACTGTTTGCTTAGAGTAAAACTCTTGAAGAAAAAGGAATTATGCCAAATTAAACCACAGATAGCACTTATCAGAAATTTGAGAAATATATTTGAAAGATCGAAAGACTTTCACCAAGACAAAGAAGGCACTTGTATGATTTGAAGCAGTATGTCTTAAAACTCAGAAATAGTAAATAGGACTTATCACAGATCGATTGATTCTCATTTAGGAAATCGAAGAGAAAGCCCCTATAATGCAGAAACAGCGTGATGACTACGAGAAGGCACTGCAAACGACAAATCAGCTGTCAGCAAGACTAGACGCGAACCTGGTTGTGAGTTTACATGCAAAACATCCCACTATTAAAAGACTAAATTTATAAAGTATGAAGCCAAGATCTATTCTTGATTATCCATATTCTGCTAGTTCTTGCTATGTAGAAGTTATGCGAAAGCTGGGATCTGTTTCATGGAGATTCTAAGCACAAGAATTTGCTTAGCATGAACAAGTTACTAGCCAAAACTCAATGTGCAAAACGCGGCTAAATACCAGTCACAAACCAGCCATTGCCTGAAAATTTGGTTAGTATTCCTTTTTTTTTTCAAGGACAATTGGGAGACTAAGCAATGTTGTATGCTTAGCAGGTCCATGAAATTTGGCCCCTAGTTCTTGACTAGGAATTGCATAACTATTGCTTCAGGAGATGATGCCAAATTTAGGAGACAGAATGTCTATTCTGTAGTCTGCTTCAAGGAGGTTAACTCCTGCCAACTTAGACGAGGGAAGCGTACTTCATGACAAGTCTAATACAAGCCTTGTACATGGGGATTCGTGTACAAAATTGAAAAAGACTATCGTAATGAACAACATTTGTAGCTAATATCTGCCATTTGGACTCGACAGGAGTGTGAACAGTTGCGTATTTCTGCTGACGAGGCTGAGCGCCGATCAAGCATGGCCGCCAGGGAGATCAATAGACTCAAACAACAGTGCACAGACCTAGGTCATCAGGTAGGTTTGTAAATACCTCGGGGGTAGGTTTTGTAATGCCATGAAACTCCGTCTACCATTTCTTAGATGGGTTTTACTTGTAAGTTTTCTTGGAATTCCTATAGCAGTCATGCAATGACGAGTGTGGTATATATTTTCCTGTTCCGATATCTCATTTAAAAATAGCAAGGATTACAAAAACCAAAAACGTAAACTCGTAGGGTGTGAAATATCATTTTGGAATTTGAGTCTGTTGTTGTATGTTTGTAGGTGCGAGTGTTGTTGAAGGAGGTCCATGAAGCTAAAGGTGGACCCATCAGATCTCAACCTCATGTCTCCTCCTCTGATGTATCCAGCTCATCCAATGTAATCAGTCAGCATCTTGTTTCCTTCAGGTAAGGCTGAGACAAATGCTGCCCGAATTACTTGGCCCATACAGAGTGGCTACAGCCGCTACCATAGACTCGTGTGTAATTGTAAGCCATAGTCAAGTAATTCAAACACTAAGGCTAAGACGTAGTTTAAGGGCTACAGGGCGCTATCAACAAGATCTTTTAACCTACACATTGTTTTTGTTGGCTAGACATGGATACTTCACTCTTTGACAAGGGAAAAGCCTGTAACTGGAAATACAGTTGCAGTTAAAGGGATACCAATTAACGAAAACAACCGAACAGATTTTTTGAAAGTCCCGAATTAATTCTAGAACCATAAAGTTTTCATAATCTGACCACTCTTTTGTACGTGCTCCAATTCCCACAGAAGCATTGAAGAGTTGCAGTCCCAGAATGAAAAACTCCTGGCCTCGCTACGAGAGTTGAGTGCCAAGAAAGAACAGGAGGAACAACTTACCGTTGAGAGCAAGTAAGTCGGTTATTGACTAGGTATTATTTGAGTGGTATAGTTGATTCTGTTGGTAAACATGACACCCCAGAAGAGTCCTGAAGAGTCAGGAAAAATTTAGTATTTCCTAACAAAATTGGAAATGTTTCTCAGTCTAGTTTCATGTCTTTTAATGTTTCATTGACCTTTATTAAGATAATATATGAAAACAAAAATGGTGTTAGGTTGCAACATTCTTGCCGATTCAAGTCTTTTCAAGTTTTTGGTCTTCACAGTGAGTTAGATTTGGCCAATTCATTGGGTGCCAATGAGTTATCATTGCAACTAGCAAAATAGAGTTTATTGTAGTAGCTTTGGAATTGTACTTTTATCTGAAAACTGAATGGCATTGAATGATGCCAAGCATTGTTTCTTTACAGGACTGCTGGTCTGAAGCAGCAGCTAGACGCCTCCCTTCAAGACATCCAGGAGATGAGAGAGACGAGAGGACGACAAACAGAAATGGTTGAAGCTATCGTCAGACAGAGGGACATGTACAGAGTCTTGCTGCAGCAGAGTGGAACTACACCCCCACCGGTTAGTCTACAAAAATCACTGGCTGTAAAAGACAAATTGGCTGCTTAGCAGTTAGCAGACAAAACTGTTGGTTACAACTGAACAATGCAGGCGTGACACCTTTCCTCAAATTGGCTGATTTTCTCGGTTTTCACTTCACAAAGTACAAATTCTTGTAAAGATTAGCATTTCCTTGTCTTTTGTTTATTCCAATTCCAGGTTGCTGGTAATGATGCGCAGCTTTTTGTATTTGTAATCCAGAACGGTGCATTGCTTAAGCCACAAATCTAAATGTAAACAAAACGACAAAAGGAGTAAAAATAGCAAACGTCACATAACATACTCTTGGCCAATCCAAAGACAGAATCTGTGGATGAGGTGTTAACATTTTTGAATTGCTGATAGAATATCTTTTTTTTCTGTACCGTGCGTCTAGATTTCACTGGTCATGTCTGCCAGCCTGCTAGCCTCCCCTACCATTGCTCCTCCGGCTGCGACTACTCCAAACACACAACCGATTAGCCAGTCAGACACCTTAGCAGTCAATGCGGCTAATGCTATGACTTGCCAAGCACTGAAGACACTACAAGAGGAGTTTGAGACATACAGAAAGGAGAAGGCTGAAAACGAAAAGTAAATTCAATTAGCCGCTTCATTGAACTAATGGCATAGCTGCAGTTGTCTTCACTGCTGTATAAATCTACACAAATCAATGTAGTTTTAAATGGTGTTTGTCATCATAAAGATGTATAATTTAAAACTTAAATGTTGCTGTAAATTTGCAGTGTGGTCTCAAAATACAGCACATTAATGTCTCTGATCCAGACTTTTTTAAGAATGATAATTTTGCACGCATGCGGAAAATACTCTCTTCCAACAAAAAAGTTAAAATTGGGCAGTTGAAATACTGTACAGGATTTTACTCCCGGCATAATACAAATGTAGAAATTCCTTCACGTAAAAGTGACAAAATGTTCTAAAATGAAATGTTTATGAATTTGCTGTTTAGAAACCAAAGCATTTCCAAAAGCCTTCCCAGTTTCCTGGTTGTCGTGTAACATACTTTTCCCAGCTTGTGAATGTAAGATGTATTTTTGGTATAATTGACAGGCTTCTCAATGAGCAGCTAGAGAAGATGAGAAAAGACGTCTCGGACTTCAGATTGCAGAATGCCCAGCTGGCCTCCCAGGTAATGACCCATGTCAAAGGTCATATCCATGCAATTCTTTAAATCCCCAGAGAGCACTAGACACTGAATCAAGGTTGATAGAACCCTCGAAAGTTAAAGTCCAAAGATTTTCCAAATCTTTCTGCACAGAGGATATTTTATGATTCAGTAAGGTCCTAAACGCAGAAGTGCTTTAGGGTAGTGCTTATTTTATTTCGAAAGAACAACCTTTTATTTGAACTTTGCTATCATTTTCCATGATTTGGGCACTATACGACGGTATCCTGCAAAGTGTAATACAGTGCGTTGTGCAATATTCCTGGGTGGTAGTTCTAAACGTGTGTCATTTTAACACCTGCTTTACAGCTGGATTTCTCGAGTGAACGATACAAAATAATGCAGTCAAACATCGATGGCTACAAGAAGGAGATTGCGTCTCACAGAGACAAGAGCCAGAAGTACTCTGCCGAACTCATCAAGAATCAACAGAAGATTAACTCCCTCATGCAGGTTGGTACTGAAATGTTCTTAACTCATTTGTGTTCTTGGAGTTCAGACGCAAAAGCCACTAAAAAAGCAAAAATATATTTGATTATCGTACACTAATCACTGAGAACTTTCACTTGATAAATTGTTAAAATCATTTTTCATGGAAGTGGCATTTAGCGGCTTTTGCGCCTGAACATGATTACCCAGTCTTGACTTTGTGCATTTGTTGACCCACCAGGACCTGATGGCTGCCGTTGAGAAACTGACAAGAGCAGAAAATGCCTGTGACAACCTAAAGGCAGAGCGAGATCTGCTGAAGGGGGTGGAGGCCAGACTAACTCAGGAGAAGGAAAGCATGCAGAGAGAGCACCGTGGCCAGACCTTGTTGCTGACAAACTTGGAAACCATACAGGTGAGTAGTGACAGTCGTAAGTCAGAGCACAGTAGGCCTTAGCCATTGGATAACCTGCGACTTGACTTAAAAGTTTGCATTGTGGGAGTAAAGATTTTAAGGAGTACCTTTTTATAAGGGATTGTGACCATTTATACCTGGTTTGAAAAGGCCCTGTTACCTCGTCCGGTATAAAGCCAATCCGGTCATCAGTTTGCTCTTGAAGGGTACATAGGCCTGTCTGACCTGAATTCTCTGTAGTCAGTCAGGTGCATCAATTTATTGCCTCTTCGGAACCTTCAGAGCAAGTGGGTAATCTTCTAGAATAGATTACTTGTAAACAATAGACTCTAGGATGAAACAGTTCCTGATCAGCCTCTGTACCAGCCTCCTCGCCCGGTAGCTGGGCCAGTTTGAAAGGCCTTCTTTGCTACCGGACGAGTTAACGGCCCTTTCAAACCAGATCTTATTGGTCGCGAGCTCCAACTAGGAGTGTCATGTTCTAACACTTACTGCTCATCTTTATAAAGATGAAGTTCTTTGTATTCGTCATAGAATAACTTGGAGAGGTCAGAGTTTGAAAGCAAGGCCCAATTGTCCAATCAGATGGAAGCTATGGAGCGCGAGTTGCATCAACTAAGACGGCGACTAGAAGGGGAGAATGACCAGCATCGTGTGGTGCTTAAGACTTGGGAGGTAATGCACTGAATTCAAGGCTTTCAAGTATTCCTATATTCCTGTTGAACCTCTTAACTAACAAAGTCCATCTAACCAATTTTCTCCATGCTCCTACACAACAGAATTCCATTGAAATTTAGTTTAACGTGTCAGATCTGCTCATAACTAGTCATTAGTATTTTTAGCATTTGTTGACATTGACCAAACTTGTGGTGTAATTTTTGTTTAGAGTCGGGTACAGAGCCTACAACGGCAGTTGAATCACGAGCTGGACAATCACCAGAAGACCAGAGATAGCCTGTACAAATCCAAGGCTGACCTACAAAACATGAAGGAACAGGTACCTTGGCCAATTTTCAAACTCAAGCTTCGTCTCCGTCTTTGGCTTCGTTCATGCAGTTTAATAATGATAAAGCCTAAGCTGAGGTTTTGGAGAAAACAAACTAGTCTCTGAGGTTTTCATGAATATGTATGATCATGAATATTTATGAGGACTTAAATTTGTTTCCGTGCTCATCTATGCAATTTGGTCAGCTGACTGTCAAATTAGAGTTAACATGATTTGTATACTCATGAATATTTATGGAAACTAAAACCAACATTGTTTCTTCAGCGCTTATCTCTAGAAGCTGGTCAGCTGACCTTCAAATTAGAGCCAATTGTGAATATGTATGAAGACTTTAAATCTTTCTTTCAGTGCTCGTCTGTAGAGGCTCAACTCGTATCCGCCCAGATAAAATACAGTAGTGCTATCAAGGACAAAAATGAAGGTAGTTAATTTTCTGATTAAAATATAATATTTTTTTATAAGAAATAAAAATCAAGTGGTAAATGTTCAAGTTAATAGAAAAGAAAGGATTAAACACAGAAGAAAGTATTACTCTGAAACTATCAAAGAACAAGATTATAGAACACTAATTTTGTGAAAAGCTTGTCTTGTTCTTAAATATTTAATTGTTCATACAATTGTTCATATAATGGTTGCATATATTTACATATTTCCAAGTCCCGGGTTTTTGTTGCGAGAAGATAAACTATCTGCCGTTTTGTACTAATTAGATTTGTAGCAGTCTCAATTTGACTATTTTCCTTTGCATTGCGTTCACAGCTCTGGCGTCTCGATCTCAGCAGACTGTTGTCGTGTCTAATAATGAGGAGGAGGTCCGAGAGTTTAAGACAAAACTTAGAATGACTGAGGATCAGGTCAAAGGTTAGTTTAAATTACCATATGTTATACATATTCATGAACGAGAGCCAAATACTAACTGGTCATTTCCCCATCACTATGAGCCAGCTAGGAGTTTTTGATTTGTTTTTGTTTTAGTTCTAAAGGACCAGATTGAGAAGTCTAAAAAGCATCTGGAGCAGTATAAGTCGATCAGCGCTGCTATCGAGACTAGCCTGAAGGAACAGAGCCTAGCTGCTCAGACATACAAGGACAACATGGAGAAACGCTTAGAGGAGACTACACAGGGTATGGATGCCAGGCACTCAAACTTTGTAAAAGCAAACATAAAATGTTATTCGGTCCTTACAAATATGTCGTCCGTCACTTTTTTTATGGAGTAGACTTGAGTTTTGTGTCAAACATCAAACCAGATATCGATATATCATTTAAATTGGATCTTATTTATTATTATTACCTTACTTTGATGTGGTAGTCAGTTTTGATTCATTGTGCAGGTTTTTGTCCAGTAAGTAAAAAGAATTTAAAAAAACCAGGCATGATGAAATAAAACATAACATAGATCTAAATTGGAAACATTGATAATGATAATTAATTTGTGTTTTCTTGTTTAAATATTATTTTTTTTCTCTTATCTCATGGCAGCTCGAGAGCATCTTGAGAAGCAAGTAATTGAGTTGGTCCAAGAACGAGACAGCATGCGCAGCGAGAAAGAGGAACTCAGTGAGGCCGTTTCATCTCAGGTAAAAGCAAGAACCAAACAAACAGCTAGGAACTGAGGAACTCGGACTGCAGAAGTCCGTGAGGCAAAATTATAGTTTGGGAGGTGGGAGGAAAACCCGAGAAGTTATTCTGTGGGAAAATCCATGGATTCAAGCAGAACTGAGAACCCTATCTACATATTGGCCAAGGCGGGATTCGAACCTGGGTCATAGCGGTGGAAGGCAAGAAAAGCACCGCTACACCAACCCGACTCCTGAGTCCAAGTTTGCCATAGTCGGTCATTATAAGTTTCTCACAAGTCCATTACAAGTCATCTAATCAAATTCATAATAAGTCATCGAATAACATATCTTTGAAAAGACGAACATTTGTTATTGTTTATTCCCCGTTTCTTGAGACCAATCTTATGAATGAACTTGTAATTTACTTGTAACCAGATTGTTTTACTAACTTTTGTATCATCCTATGATAGACCAGTGAACTCCGGCGCAATCTTCTTCAAGTTAAAGAGGAACTGACCTTGGCAGTCAAGCGGAAGGCTGAAGCGGAGACTAATGAGGCTACGGCTAGACAAGACTACCAAGAGCAGGCCAAACTGGCCAAGGAGGTTAGACATTTTGTTTCTCGTACGGTCCGTTTCTAAAAAAACATTTAACAAGTCTGATTAAACAAGGACTCACCGATCTGTACACCTGTTACTCTGTGTTGTGTCTTGTATGGTTACTGCTAATGTACTGATATTCTTGTTTCATCTCAGGCTCAGAACAAATATGAAAGAGAATTTCTGCTACATGCAGCAGATGTCCAGCAGCTGGTGACTGTCAAAGAACAGGTACTCTTACAGATTCTCAACAAATATGAACAATCTTAAAAATTAAAATTAAAATTAATATCCCACCCAAGTCAAATTCTCCGTTCAAAACTAAATGTTTATCATTTTTGGCTGTCCTCAGTTGGAAGGTCTTAACTCAAGATTGGCCAAAGTAGAGGAAGCAGCCGGGAAAGCTGAGGAAACTCTGAGCTCATCGAAGGTAGGAAGGCAGCATTGGTGAATATAGGTGGTATGTCACCGTAGATCTGTGCCTTTGTTTGATGTTCATGGCAAGTGGGGACTGTCATCCATTCTCTGCTGTTCACTGTTCAGGCGTTGACTTTCTTGTGGGTGTTTGTGTTCAGGTTGGTTGGGAGGAGCAATCGCGCATCCAGGCCAACGAGCTGAAGCAGCGAGCCACAACCTGCCAAGAACTCAACCAACAAAATATGCTGCTGCACCAGCAACTAGAAGAGGTAGGTCATAACAGGATGGAATTTTAAGAAGGAATTTTTAGATTCTAACTTAGGAAAAGTCTTGGTCGCGTTACGTGCCACTGCATCAGACTTGAACTGGTTATCCAAGTACAGCAAACTCAGTTAAGTAATCAGGAATTTGTGGGTTCGGGTCCCACCCAAGGTAAAAACAATTTGTTTGCAAGTACTTTAGACAACACTGAGTATACAGCGGTTATAAAAACAATTTTTAGAAAAAAGAAGAAAGGCAAAACCTGATATAAAAGTAATAGAGCATGCAAGTTCCTGTTTACTTTCATTTTGTATTACTGACTCGTGTAGTCTCAGACTGGCTTGTTTATCTTTACCAGATAGAGATAGAAATGTGATTGATTGACTGTAAATATTGGTCAACATTTTTCAATTTTTATGGTAATTATTGTCAACATTTTGTGTGCATTCTTTAGTTGAGTAGTCGCATGATGAAAAGTCCCCAGCGTCGCAGGGATTCCATCGATGGCATCGTGATTGTGCCTGACGAGAACAAATCATCAGAGCAA
The DNA here is from genome assembly GCA_037893245.1 of Crossaster papposus. Lineage (NCBI taxonomy): Eukaryota > Metazoa > Echinodermata > Asteroidea > Velatida > Solasteridae > Crossaster > Crossaster papposus. The sequence continues at coordinate 2,179,496 of JBAIAA010000193.1, forward strand.
CTTCTGGAAGTCATCAAGTAAGCCTGGCATCTCGTTCAAAAGGCTGCTCCTCTGGGACAATTGCTATTTGTTTAGCCTACTCAGTATTTCTTTCAAGAGATTTTAGGATCATATTACAAACTAATCCCAAAATTCTCATTTTTTTAATCTTAGACTTTCTGTTGTGTACTTATGTAAACAGTAGTAACAGTTACATTACTTATTACTTTTGTTTGACAGATTCTTGCGTCGTGAGAAGGAGATTGCTGAGACCCGTTCAGAGTTGGCTCAGTCAGAGACTCTTCGTCTCAAGCAGAGATGTGAGCATCTTGAGCGAAAGTATGAAGAGGCTCATCGTAACCTGACTGGCGAGAGGGAAAGAACTCAGGTATTAAAGACAAACTTGGACGTCTGTGTGACAAGCTTATTGTCTTCTGACTGACCTGACAAGACCTGATCTAACCAAACCCAATAAAACCTAACCTGAGCTAAATGATCGAACCTAGTTAACTAACCTATCATCAAACTAAATGAGTCACTTAGTTTAAAACATCATGGCTTCTTTCAGGAAAGGATCCTGAACTGATTTTGTTGTCGTACATACAGGTGATGGCACAGACAACCGCCAAGCACCAGGACCTCATGAAGAAGGTAGAAACACTGAATGCTCTGACTGACAGCAACAGGATGCTGAGAGAGGAGAAAGACAGGCTCGATCAGCAGGTGCAACAGCTAGAAGCAAAGGTAGGTGGTCTAATCAATAGTGACCCTAGAGACACTGAATGCTCTGACTGACAGCAACAGGATGCTGAGAGAGGAGAAAGACAGGCTCGATCAGCAGGTGCAACAGCTAGAAGCAAAGGTAGGTGGTCTAATCAATAGTGACTCCAGAGACACTGAATGCTCTGACTGATAGCAACAGGATGCTGAGAGAGGAGAAAGACAGGCTCGATCAGCAGGTGCAACAGCTAGAAGCAAAGGTAGGTGGTCTAATCAATAGTGACCCTAGAGACACTGAATGCTCTGACTGATAGCAACAGGATGCTAAGAGAGGAGAAAGACAGGCTCGATCAGCAGGTGCAACAGCTAGAAGCAAAGGTAGGTGGTCTAATCAATAGTGACCCTAGAGACACTGAATGCTCTGACTGATAGCAACAGGATGCTGAGAGAGGAGAAAGATAGGCTCGATCAGCAGGTGCAACAGCTAGAAGCAAATGTAGGTGGTCTAATCAATAGTGACCCCAGAGACACTGAATGCTCTGACTGACAGCAACAGGATGCTGAGAGAAGAGAAAGACAGGCTCGATCAGCAGGTGCAACAGCTAGAAGCAAAGGTAGGTGGTCTAATCAATAGTGACCCTAGAGACACTGAATGCTCTGACTGATAGCAACAGGATGCTAAGAGAGGAGAAAGACAGGCTCGATCAGCAGGTGCAACAGCTAGAAGCAAAGGTAGGTGGTCTAATCAATAGTGACCCCAGAGACACTGAATGCTCTGACTGACAGCAACAGGATGCTAAGAGAGGAGAAAGACAGGCTCGATCAGCAGGTGCAACAGCTAGAAGCAAAGGTAGGTGGTCTAATCAATAGTGACCCTAGAGACACTGAATGCTCTGACTGATAGCAACAGGATGCTAAGAGAGGAGAAAGACAGGCTCGATCAGCAGGTGCAACAGTTAGAAGCAAAGGTAGGTGGTCTAATCAATAGTGACCCTAGAGACACTGAATGCTCTGACTGATAGCAACAGGATGCTGAGAGAGGAGAAAGACAGGCTCGATCAGCAGGTGCAACAGTTAGAAGCAAAGGTAGGTGGTCTAATCAATAGTGACCCTAGAGACACTGAATGCTCTGACTGATAGCAACAGGATGCTAAGAGAGGAGAAAGACAGGCTCGATCAGCAGGTGCAACAGCTAGAAGCAAAGGTAGGTGGTCTAATCAATAGTGACCCTAGAGACACTGAATGCTCTGACTGATAGCAACAGGATGCTAAGAGAGGAGAAAGACAGGCTCGATCAGCAGGTGCAACAGCTAGAAGCAAAGGTAGGTGGTCTAATCAATAGTGACCCTAGAGACACTGAATGCTCTGACTGACAGCAACAGGATGCTGAGAGAGGAGAAAGACAGGCTCGATCAGCAGGTGCAACAGCTAGAAGCAAAGGTAGGTGGTCTAATCAATAGTGACCCCAGATACACTGAATGCTCTGACTGACAGCAACAGGATGCTGAGAGAGGAGAAAGACAGGCTCGATCAGCAGGTGCAACAGCTAGAAGCAAAGGTAGGTGGTCTAATCAATAGTGACTCCTGAGAAACTGAATGCTCTGACTGATAGCAACAGGATGCTGAGAGAGGAGAAAGACAGGCTCGATCAGCAGGTGCAACAGCTAGAAGCAAAGGTAGGTGGTCTAATCAATAGTGACTCCTGAGAAACTGAATGCTCTGACTGATAGCAACAGGATGCTGAGAGGAGAAAGACAGGCTCGATCAGCAGGTGCAACAGCTAGAAGCAGGTAGGTGGTCTAATCAATAGTGACTCCTGAGAAACTGAATGCTCTGACTGATAGCAACAGGATGCTGAGAGAGGAGAAAGACAGGCTCGATCAGCAGGTGCAACAGCTAGAAGCAGGTAGGTGGTCTAATCAATAGTGACTCCTGAGAAACTGAATGCTCTGACTGACAGCAACAGGATGCTGAGAGAGGAGAAAGACAGGCACGATCAGCAGGTGCAACAGCTAGAAGCAAAGGTAGGTGGTCTAATCAATAGTGACCCTAGAGACACTGAATGCTCTGACTGATAGCAACAGGATGCTAAGAGAGGAGAAAGACAGGCTCGATCAGCAGGTGCAACAGCTAGAAGCAAAGGTAAGTGGTCTAATCAATAGTGACTCCTGAGAAACTGAATGCTCTGACTGATAGCAACAGGATGCTGAGAGGAGAAAGACAGGCTCGATCAGCAGGTGCAACAGCTAGAAGCAAAGGTAGGTGGTCTAATCAATAGTGACACTAGAAACACTGAATGCCCTGACGTCATTTTTTTGAGCTCTCAATGAATAGCATTTGTTTGAACAGATTCTTTTGTGTGCGTGTAACTTGTGCAAGCTGATTGTAGGGCGCAAGCTACCAACTATGCTTGGCGCACCATGTTACTGATTTGGACCACACTCAATTCCTTTTTTTTTTTTTTTTTTCAGGTTGGCCAGTTAGAGGTGGACATCCAACCACTCCAAGATAAAAATCGAGAGCTGGCGGCTGAACGAGATGCTCTAAGCACCGACAGAATCGGCCTGACTATTGAGGTTACCCGATGGAAACAACGAACCAATCACCTCATCGAGCAGTGCAACAGGGCCGACCCAGAGGAGCAAAAGAGACTTGTGTAATTGCAATCAAATTGAATCGATTTCACATATTGTACCAAGCATTATCAAGATACCTTACTTTTAATCAAATTGTTGATCATTTTCTGCACATTTTTCTTAATCTTAGAGCTGAGAAAGATGCAAACAAGAGGACAATAGGTAGTCTACGGGAAGAGAACCTCAGACACAAGTAAGAGTGTGTTAATAGTCTGGGTACCAGACAAAGCTCTCTAACATTCAGGATGCAGTTTCTGTGTCTGAATTACTTGGCTATGGCTATGGCTATTGGCTATGCGCACAAGTCAATGTGAAGTGGCTGCATCCGCTATCATAGAGACGTGTGTAATTTCAAACCATATCCAATTAATTTTGACAGCCTGTACTTTAGCGAATTTAGTGAATCCTAGAGCCATTTTTCAAACCTCAGCAATAGGATTTTTCCGGGATCATTGCAAAACTGTTTCTGAAGAAAACCAAAGACAAAGACGAAGCTGGAGTTTGGAAAACGGCTTTTGAAAATGGCCTAGGTTTGAGATGTAAATTTGGTTGTTGCCATGTATTAAAACAAAAATGTCAATCTTGTTTTCATACCTAATATGTTTGGTTTTTGTTTGCAGAGCTGAGATGTCGAGACTTAATGCACAGCTTACAGCCACAAAGTGAGTGGATAGTTGTGTAAATTAACAACTTAGTTATCAGATGAAGTGTCAGTTAGATGTAAATATTTTGTCTTTTTAAAAGAGATCAGGGTGAATTGTTTTTGGTATTAACCCTAACGATCCCCATCCAGTCAAACTCCAACACAAAGGTTTGGTGGAGTCCAGCTGTTTAGTGCCCAGTTTAATAGCACAGGGTGTTGGGATTTGCAAGGATGTGGAAGGTTCCAAGTGAATCACCAAAAGGAGTTAGGGTCAATGGAACCTTAAAAAAGTATCATGCTGAAATTAATAGAAAACAAATCTCAATCATTTAATTTGTTATTATGTTGACTGATTAGTGAACAAATCTGCACTCAAAAATTAGAGATGTTCATTGCAGCCTTTTACTTTCTCAATCCTGTGATATTTGTCTTCCTCCCTCAGGAATGAGATCAGCAAGATGACAACTGACTTTGCCACCATGCAGTAAGTTTTCACCCAAATCCTGCTTATTTTTGTCAAAAATTCACGAAGGTTTTATCTTTGAAATGTTGTATTTCTGTTTTCTGAATGCTGTGTGACTTTTATTCTTTTTCAGGTCTGAATTGAAGCTGGAGCAGAGCAAACTGAAGTAAGTGTTCAATGTTTAGGTTCGATGATTAAGAATCGAGCAGTATCTTCAGTCACTATCTCAAGGAATTAAGATAAGTAGTTTACGGTAACACTGTGTGGTAATTCTCTTTAATAGTTAGTTGTGTGGTTCTGAAAAGAACCAGAGGGAACTCAACTTTTCGGACAGTATGCTCTGCCCGTCGTCAATAGTCTGAACCACACGGTGTTACCATAAACTACTTATCTTATTGCCTTTTCGTCATGCCAACCTTCAAATCTCATACTTGGGAAATTGTTCACTTACTCTGCATATTGCCTTCAAAAAGATCTTTTTTTTTCACTCGAAACTGGACCTTAAACTATTTAAGTGTAAATTAAAACGTTATGCAGTTATTATTTAAATATTTTTGTTGTCGCTGTTATTGCGGTATGGATGATAATTTAAATGAAATTTGTTTTTCCACTATCTGTTTATTAATTTAGCGAGGAGATCAACTCATTGAAAATAGATAACACAGCCAAGGAGAGCGATATCATTGATAAGAAGAATACAATCCAACAGGTACGGAGTCGAGCAAGAATTGAAATTGTCTTCTAGCAAGAATTGAAATTGTCTTCTAGCAAGAATTGAAATTGTCTTCTAGCAAGAATTGAAATTGTCTTGTAGAGGTGTTAGGATACATGTGTTGTGATAATTGTAATATATAATGTCGTAAGTAACTCTGTAACGTGATATAAAGTCTGTCTAGTGACACGTTGCAGGCAACAAAAGCCAAATTAAAGGAACTTTATATTCCTCTAAAAATATATAAACACGATTCTGACACTTATTTACTCCATATTGCGGAGTTTAGGATATCTTACATAACCACTGTTTTTATTGTGCAACGGTGACAAAAGTGACAGAATCACCCAAATTTACTTGAAAAAATATGCCATTTTTCACGGTAAATAATGTTTTTTGCTATTTGGTTGGTTCCCGCTGCACTATGCCATGAAAATTGATATTTGATTACAAGCTTTTGATAACCAAAGCGACCAACCGTGGTAGTTTGGTTGTGAGTAGTCGACTAGACTAGCCCAACCATCGTCGACTAGCGCGAGTTCAGTAAGGTTTAGATGAACTATGCTCAACTATAGTCCTTGATTGAACTTGCTCCATATTTAGACACAATGATTCCAACATTACTCCGTGCAGGTTAAGAAGATTGGTCGTCGTTACAAGTCTCAGTTTGAGGATCTCCAAGCCAAGGTGGATGCTGAGAAGGAGCAGCTGGGTCAACTCAACCCTGAGACAGAAGCTAAGATGGAGGAGATGGAGGAGACCATGGCTAAACTAACTGAGGTCCGGCCACTCTTGTCTCATCATTACAATTATTGTTGATATACTGGTAACGAAACCAAGGCATTTCTTATCTCGGAAAGACGATTTTTATAAAAAGATCCGAAAGAATGTTGCAACCGGATGCTACTTTTTTTTACTGTGGTGATTTTTTTTTTAGAAATCTGGTAGTCACTGACAAACTAGCTACAATTTGGACCCTTGTGGGGATCGAAACATCTTCAGCAATTGTTGACATAATTAAGATTGACCAATGAAAATATTTACAATGAGGTACAAACTTTGTTTTTTGTCTGCAGGAAAACAAGTCACTGAAAGAAATTGAAGAGAAGACGAAGGTAACGCCTGGCACTATTTAAATTAATCGTTGTGGCTAAAATTTGAACAGAAGGAGACGCATACAATACTGTGCCCATAGGTAGAATGATAGTTGGCCAGTTTAACCACTAAAAGATTAAAGAAATGCATTCTAAGCTGCTTGGAAGTACAGGTCATTCAATGTCCAACTCATTTTCTCAATACTTAAGATCAGGCTGGGCCCAATTTCATGGCTCTGCTAACCACAGAATTCTGCACTTACGATTACCACTTTGTGCTAACCGCTAAGCAGAAACTAACCCTGTAAGCACAGAATCTTTAGTTATAGGATTTGCGCATAAGCCAAAATTCTTTGCTAACCTGTGAAATATATTTACCGAAAGCACATTTGCTACAGTAAGCATGAAATCTTGCACAGATTTAGCAGGTGTTCACATTACAATTGTTCATATTTATTTGTTGTTTTTTTGCCCCTGTCAACAGACCCAACTGAGTGACAGAGACGATCGGGAGGAAAAATCCAAGAAATTGGTGCAGGGACTGAGACAGAAACTGGCCCAAGTCAATAGTAAGTCAACTTGACCCAAACTAACGGCCGATTTAAACTGTGAAATTAAAAGCAAAGACAAGTTAATGTCGTCAATAACTGAAGTAACTTTCTCAATTCCTTTAACAAGTATGAACCTGCCTTAAGTACAAGGAAGATCTATGAAACATTAACACTTTACTTTTGTATTGGATCTGAAGGGCCAGCCTATTTTCCTGTGACTGACTGTGGCTATGGTAGCAGCTGCAGCCATTTCCCATAGACTCTTGTATGACATTAAGCCACAGCCAAGTAATTTGGACTCGACCCGAGTTACTGAATGAATAATAAAAATACTAAGTATAAATGCCTGGGGTACATTTTGGCCAAAAGCTGTTTCAGATGTTACAAGGACTGGAGCGAAACAGTTCATTTGGTTGAAACAGTAAAGTGATCACAGAACAATCGAGGTCACTCAAACGCTCAATCAATGCTAGACGACAGAAACATTCTCCAAAACGCACTCTTGATTTTAAATGTCTTATTTTGTCTCTCTCAGCGGAACGCAACAAGGCTAATGAGGAGAAGACCAAACTCCAGTCCAACGTTGATGAGTTGAAAGGAGAGTTGTCAGCCATGAAATCCTTGCAGACACAGAGCGAGGGACAGATGGAGGCTGATAAGAAACAACTCCAGGACAAAGTGGAACAACTAGAGAAAGATTTGAAGCAATCCAAGGAGAACCAGGTCAGTTTGCAATAGTGGTGGTAGAAATGGGATATCTTAAAATCCGGTTATCGTTTTGTTTTTTACAAACTGGATAACGATTATTTGATTTTACCATACTTTTTCATCCAGCTCCCAATCATGTCAAGTTTTCCAACATAAAATGTGATGAGTAAGGTGCCACTGAAATGCCCCCCAATAGTTAGCAGGATTCAGTGACTACAGGGTCTTTACAAAAACACTACTGGATACTGGAGTTTGAACTGAATATTAAGAATTTTGGTTTAAAATTCCACCACTAGTTTGCAATCCAGGATCCTCTAAAACTGTTTTTTGTGTGCAACCCTCTGTTTTTATCACGAACCGTGTAAACACCCATCGTTGGTTATAAACATGTAGTGTTGTCAATCTAGAAGCCTATTGCCTGTATCAGCAGTGTCAACATTGGCCATGCTGCTCGTCACCAAGATTTACCTTTTACCTGATCATGTTTGGTTTAAATACTTTCAGGAGAAGCTTCAAACCATCCAAAAAGAAGAACAACAGAAACAGCAACTGCAGAAGACCGAGCTCCAAACGAGGGTAACTCTCATTCCAGTCTTTATTTATTTTAACTGTTAGGCAAGCGTAGCTGTATGTGCACAGAGCATAACAGCATCAATCGACACAATAAATATCGAGAGTTGAAAGGGGAAAACATTTTAATTTTTGCGCTGAGACGGAACATGATCCTGACAAATGGCACTCAGTGGCGGTTGTTCTGTCTGAAGTTAGATCATTCTGCGCATCCGGACCGTCTAGTTTCATTGTTGTTGTATCTTGGGTGATGTACGCTTTGATGCAGACTGTTCCCAACTGACGCAGCCAAATCACGGGTCAATCTCAGGATGGCTTTAGGCCAACTTTGTCAACTGATTAACCACTTTCAATCGTTTTCTTTGTTAGGTCCAGGAATTGGAGCGACAGGTTGAAGAGCAACAGAAGCAGCTTCAGATCAAACATTTAGCTCCTCAGCAACCAATGGGAGCTGATCGTCCCAGGTACAATATCCTACTCCTTGTCTATTATCCAAATGAACTTGCGACCTGCTCAAGGCAGGTTTGTACTTGGCGCAAACGCAAAATTCTGAACACTGCAAATGTTTGCTATTCAATGGAAAACTGTTGCGTAGTTGGCAAACATTTGTGCCAGTGGAACGCACATGTAAATTTGCAAACGTTCAACACATTTCAACTCCAGCAAATTTCTCAGTGAATGTTATGTGATTTCAAATTTGCTTTGCATTTGTTTGAACGAATCGGCCAACTGCATCCAGCCTAATAGTGAAAACACTTGAGTTATTAACCCAACATTGACATTTTGTTGTCTCTAGTGCTAGGAGTGAAGAGCCTCCTCCAACAGCCAACATTAAGCCAATCTCCTCCCCAGCTACCACCGTCTCCAAAACCTCTGTGCCCTCCGGTCAACGCATGACTGCCAGCGTCCGTCCCATCGCGGTTACCCCAGTAACCAGTGCTCTGTCTAGCGCCTCGGCAACACCCATGGCAACAGTCATGCCTCAGACACAGAGTGAGGCTAGTACCATCGTCATGGATACTGACAGGCAACAAGGTAAGAGAAGCAATTATGCTTAATGCCTTAGTCTGTGACACGTCCTAATGCAGAGCTTCTACAAGGCGATCCTAAACAAACAAACAAACAGAACGGCCTATTTTGGATAGATGGAGAATCTAGATAAAAAATGATACCAAGATCAACCAATTCGGTCCAGTAGTTTTCATTTCAGGGGTCCTTTGGACAGTCAGGGGTCAGATGAAAATTAATCAATATGATCAATAAGCCTGTTCATTGCCGCTGCACTTCTGTTGGGGCCCTTTCCAATTGACCACCGAATTGTTACCCAAAAAGGTTTTTGTAATGAATACTACTGGATCAAATTAATCGGGTGGTCTTAGTATCATTTTTCATCTTGAAATATTTCTGGTTTTTTTGGTCGGAGGGTACTGAAAATAGGCCTTCCTGTTTGTTATTGTTTTTAGTGTGACCACCCTGTATGAGTATCTATCTTGATCTAAGTTGATGCAAGAGCTTTACTGATTCAAAACTAATTATTCTTCATATTTTTCTTTGATTTTGTTTAATTGTTCCTCATTAGCAGTGCAAGAGCCCCTGTCAGTAGAGACTCCAATCGTCATTTCCATTGCCTCCACCACCCCCATCCAAGCTGTCACTCCCACCCAGCAAGCCCCTCCCATCCAGCAAGCCACTCCCATCCAGCAAGCCACTACTACCCAGCAAGCCCCTCGCACAGTCATACCCCACTACCAGCATCAGGTACCCGACACGAGAATAGATGCGGTACAGGAAGACAGACAGGTCACCGTCAGAGCTGATAACGTGCAGGAGGTCAGGGCAGAACCCAGAATTGCACCAGTGGTGGAACCGGTGGTGGAACCGGTGGTGGAACTGGTGGTGGAACCGGTGCCGGAAGCAGTGACGGAAGCGGAGATGGAAGCGGAGATGGAACTGGTGACGGAAGTGGTGACGGAAGTGGTGAGGGAACCGGTGACGGAAGTGATAACAGAACCGGAAGCGGTGACGGAACTGGTGATGGAAGCTGTGACGGAAGCTGTGACAGAAGCTCCCACACCTGGGGAGGAGAGTCAGCCAGAAGGGCAGACGACGAGTGAACATGTGAAAGGAGAAGGTGAGACTTGATACTTTAATTGGAAAAATTGAGCCTTTTTTGCTTGTCAATTAACAACTTGACGACGGGATTATTTTTGGCCAAAAAACAAAAAACTAAATTTGAAAAAGGCCAAAATATATCGTGATTAATTTGTGATTTTTGCTCTTCTAAAAAAGCTCAGTCCAACTTGTTCAAAACCACTGTGAAAATTGTAAAAAACAGTCTTATAGAACTGGCTCGTTGTTATTTTATCTGTCGGCGTCTGTTCTTGTTCATTTATCAGATCTTGAGACACAGAAACCCAGTACCTCCACTGTGACTCGCACAGAGTTGAGTCACAAACGACAAAGAGAGGAATCGGGAGAAGATGAGAATGAGAGAGCTCAGGAGGAAGAGAAAGCCCATGTGGAGAAACGTCAACGAGTCACGCCACAACCGGTAAATATTGCATTACAAAAAGACAGTGCATTGAAAAATCCCAACAAATAAAATTCAAAACCCTTCCTTTTCATCGTCTCAAAAGTTAAAAATGTAGTTTGTAAAGTTGGCTACAGATACTTGATTCAATAATCTGGAATCAGTTCCAGACATTAACGGTCGGGTACTCAAGTCTCCAGTTCCAATGCACAGCCCTAGGACGTATGCACTATCAAACTTTTGTGAAACTATCGTTGCAAAACTTATGGAATAAATTGTGTCGCGATCGAACTTGTGTACAATTTCTTGGTGAAATTGGCAGCAGGGATTTTCAGTTGGTAACTTTGTATCTGTCCGAGCACTACGTATTTACAAGTACATTAAGTGAATTGAAACCTCTCTTGGCAGCAGGTGGTAGAGGAACCTGATCAGGCCTCCCTATTGCCTGCCGACTCCCAAACTGACACCCCAGCAGAGCCTACCCCAGCAGAGCCTACCCCAGCAGAGCCTACTCCACCAGAGCCTACCCCAGCAGAGCCTACCCCAGCAGAGCCTACTCCAGCAGAGCCTACCCCCTCAGAGCCTACCCCCTCAGAGCCTACCCCCTCAGAGCCTACCCCATCAGAGCCTACCCCATCAGAGCCTACCCCTTCAAGCAATCAACAGTCATCAACGTCGTTCTCCACTGGTGAAGACGAAGCAGGCACAGGTGTGACAGCGCCCTCTGTAGAGGAGACGGAGCAAGGTGAAACTGAAGCACCAGCCGAGACATCGACACAAGATCCCTTGGGAAGTGAGAGATCACAAGAGGAGGAAGCTCCGCCCATAGAGGGGGAAGCGGAGGAGGAACCAGAAGAGGAGGTTGATGTCCGAGACGAAACGGAAGAAGTAGATGAAGAAGATGATGATGATATCGTTATCGTTGTGGACAGTGATGAGGTGAGTTGGATTGTGCATTCATAATTACCCAAACCTACTTTGTAGTCGGAGTTTCTTGTGAATTTTTAGTTATCCCTATTTTCATATTGTTGTAACTATTCATTTCTGGCATTGAAACCAAGGATTTCTCAAAATCCAGGCACTGTAGCTTGCAAACATGAAGATAGCTGTAGAGAGAAGATATGGAGAAAAAATGACAGTTTAAGAGGAGTGAGGAAAACCCCAGTAGATAATTCTGGGGAAAAAAAAAAAGGAATCTAATAGGGACTGAAAACGCAGTCCACATGTGGACCGGGGCCCGGGCCCTTAAACTGCAAGGGAAACGGCCGGCCTTGCGGGACAAATTTAGACAGGGTGCCGTGCGCCTTCCACGGGATTCTCCTGGAAAACTGCCTAGAATCAGTCTATCGTTATCCTTCTATACAATGGTTTTTCATTCTTTTAAATCGTTCACATTCTTTTCCTGTGTGATAATTGTTCCTTCTGACTCCAAGTTCTTATATTCTCCACAGTTCACTTGATTGTTTTTTATTTTTATTACTAACTATTGTCTTATATTTGTAAACATTCCCGCCGTGAATATGGCCACTGATGCCGGTACGGCGTTAAACCCAAAACTCACTCACTCACTCACTCACTCACATGTGGACCAGGGCAGGAATCGAACCCGGGCCACAGTGGGGAAAGGCGAGGAAAGTAACCACTGAGCATGACACACTCGGAAAATATTAGGAATGACGAAGTCTAAAATGAAAACTTTCTGTGAGAGTTGAAGTAATTTGTTGCCTTGTTGTCTCAGGAGGACGTTTCTGAGGACGACCCGTCTCAAGAAGGCGACGATGAAGACATCGAAGATGAGGGAGAGCCAGGAGACTATGAAGACTTTGATGACGAATACCCAGTAGAAGGCGATCTAGAATATGGGGTAAGTCCTCACAACTCTGAATACCCAGTAGAAGGCGATCTAGAATATGGGGTAAGTCCTCACAACTCTGAATACCCAGTAGAAGGCGATCTAGAATATGGGGTAAGTCCTCGCAACTCTGAATACCCAGTAGAAGGCGATCTAGAATATGGGGTAAGTCCTCACAACTCTGAATACCCAGTAGAAGGCGATCTAGAATATGGGGTAAGTCCTCACAACTCTGAATACCCAGTAGAAGGCGATCTAGAATATGGGGTAAGTCCTCACAACTCTGAATACCCAGTAGAAGGCGATCTAGAATATGGGGTAAGTCCTCACAACTCTGAATACCCAGTAGAAGGCGATCTAGAATATGGGGCAAGTCCTCACAACTCTGAATACCCAGTAGAAGGCGATCTAGAATATGGGGTAAGTCCTCACAACTCTGAATACCCAGTAGAAGGCGATCTAGAATATGGGGTAAGTCCTCACAACTCTGAATACCCAGTAGAAGGCGATCTAGAATATGGGGTAAGTCCTCACAACTGATCAAGCCAGGACCCAATATCAAGACTAACACCCAATATCAAGGCTAACTATGGAATTCTGCACTTGCCATTTCCTTTTCTTACCATCATCGGCTTGCCGGCTGGCTGGCTGGCTAAAGTCATAAAGTATAAAATATTCTAAACTGCCTTAACCTGAACCCAAACCAATAACCAAACCCATCTTGTGGGGAGTTTTTTAAAAAACTTTCTTGGGAATTTGTTTCTTTTTCTTTAGGATGGAGATGAGGATGAGGAGATTGATGAGGAGATGGATGACGATGAAGGAGAAGACGCTGTGTCCATGGATGAGCAAGATGAGGAAGGAGATACAGGAGATGCTGGAGATGATCAGGTCATGGATGACGACGAGGTGGTGGAAATCAGTGGTAAGACTCGTAATAATAATAATAATAAAAATAAACATTACTAGATATATGTAGTGCCAAATTGCCTAAGGATACACAGCGCTTTATCATAATTACTCCTGTCATTGGGCCCAACAAATCATTCCAAAAAAATTGGAAAAATTAATGTTCAATTTCTGACTGAATTGTTTTAATGATTTTCAGAGGATGAGGAGACGGAAGGAGCAGAGAATGAGATGGAGGTTGGGTCTAGTGATCAGCAGGAGCAAGCTCAACCGATGGAAGAGCATCCAGCACTGCGTTTACCCATGCCAGAGTTGAGAGTGGACCCCCCCGGAGATCAGGTGCCAACCTCCCAGGGTCAAGAGACGCCGATTGAGAGAATTCCATTCCAGGTAAAAATAAGTCTCTCCATTCTCTGTGCCTCATAGCATGCTAGTGTTACAAGAAAGCGCCTCGCTTCTCTAGGAAAAGCCCTGATGTTTAACTTGTTACTTTCTGCCCCCATTCTGTGCTTCACAGCATGCTACTGTTCCAAGACAGCGCCTTGCTTCTCTAGGAAGAGCCCCAATGTTTGTAGGAGCAGGTGCGCCCTTTGATGATATTGGAGACGACCGACAGGTGCCAAGCACACCTACTCTCTTTGTACCACGTAGGACGGACGGCTTTGCAGAGGCCATCAAGTAAGATCACTTTTAGCTTGAAGATAACTTATTCATAAACAACCCTCTCTTTCTAGCAGTTCTGGGATGGTGTTTTAATGCACTGCCTCGTGCTTGACTTGGACTTTAACTTTTGTTGTATAATTTGTATTTTGATTATTATTTCTGGTAATGAAACCAACGATACCTCAAAGCGCCCTAGGCACTGTAGCTTGCAAGCCTGAAGAAACCTGCAGTGGGTAGACAATGAGAAGAAATTACGGTTTTAGAGGTGGGATGAAAACCCCAGAAGAATAATTCTAGTGGGAAACACACGGAATCAAGACGGAACTGAAAACCCAATCCACATATTGGCCCAGGTGGGATTCGAACCAGGGTCACAGCGGTGGAAGGCGAGGAAATTGTCAATACGCCAACCTGACAAATTCAACTATAAACCTTTTACACTCTTTTTTTCATTCCAATACAACGAGGCGTTTCTCGTTATGGCATCGTCTAGTTAACAAACTTCTGTGCCACTAGCCTTGTAGTGTAGTAGACTTGCTTGTTTCTTTGGCCCCGTTTATGTTGATGTGGTTGCATGGTTTAATGTTGCAGCTCTCCACTTCTCCAAGGACGGTTTCACTTTGGAGGCTCAGACGCTGAACCCTCGCGCTCCATGGCTCCAGCCCTGGCTCAGCTATCTACCCAGGGAGGTAGGAAACAAATGCAGAGAATTAAATGGCACCAAAATTATGCAAAGATTACCTAAAGAAAACCCAGTTTACATTTCCTCCATCTTCAAACTGTGACATAACTCGCGAATGACTAGAGAAACCTTGGTCCCAAGACTAGGTTGATCTAGTTGGTCTAGCGAGTCAAACCACGCAGCGTTCAATCTAGATTGACTATGGACAAGTCTAGTTGACTCTAGTCGCCCAACCAAACTTTGCTCTTCAGTATATATTATCGACAGTAGATGATCCATGAAGCATTCCACAGTATTCAATTTCCTTTGACTTTGCCTCAGGAAAATAACTCCATGGACAAACCAGTTTGCATCAGACGAGTTGTAAACGGTTGATTGATAAACATGTCACAAGCAAGGCCGGGAATATGTCATCGACTGACTGGCAGCAAACGAGGCTGGAAATATCAGGGTGTGCTACCCACAGATGTCGGCCTGAACCACTCAGAGCAGTCTATACCTCTATACTACATTCATATTGTTATCTGTTGGCAGATCTTGGTCTAGACGACACTCGCATCAACCTTCTAGGAGGAGATGAAGACGGGGGACGCAGCGTGCCCACGACACCCCTGCAAACTCATGCACCAGGTAGATGCACTGGCCTTATTCTAACAAACTAACAGTGATAAACCTCCCTGCTTCCATAATTACAGACTTCCCTAAAAAAATATCTATTGACTGCATAAAGCAGCAGATGTTTATAAAATAAACCATTAGAATTTATATCGGCTGCTGGAATCTTTGCTCTCCATTCCCTGTAAATATTTATAAAACTCATTTGTCTGTGTCAATGTTCAGCAACTGTTCTAACAGCAAGCCCATCTAGTCACACTCGAGAAGCTTCACCGATAAGTCAGGACACTTCACGCTCTGTGCCAGCTACCAGTGAAGCCAGCCAGCAGCAGCAGCAACTACAGGGAATCGGGGAACCAGATGAGCCTGACACTCTACCTGGTGAAGTGCCGCAGTCGTCGCATGCTGCACCAGACACGAGCAGCGAGGAACAGACGACCACAGCGTCTGCTGAATCCCAGGGGTAAGTGGAAGAAGAAATCAATGACCTATCCTTGCTGTCAACTGTGATGTAGAGTCTTCTTATTAGGACTTGACTCGGATTTCCTAGGCTCGACTCGGTTTAGGACTTAAGCTTGACTCGGATTAGGACTTAAGCTTGGGCTCGGTCCCAGGCTCGGCTCAAAACCAGACCGGACTTAGACTCAGATTGGGATTTGCATTTACTCGGTCGAGTAAAACTTGTACCTAAATTTTAAGGACTAACTGAATTTGTCTTACTTACTTTATTTACAGTGCCCAAGGCGACGAATCATCCAGTGCTGTTCCAAGCACTGAAGGTACTGAACTCGGAGACAGATCAGAACAAGGAGGTAGTGCCGAAGCAGGTAACGTAGAAATCAAATGAATATCCTCCACACTGGCTCTGTCCTCTCTCAAGAGAAGGTCCATTGGACGCTCCACGTGTGCATGCTGGTTCACTCGCATGTGGGCACGAATATACACAAAGCTTTAGCCTCATTGCGCGAGTGTCGAGTGTCATTCATTCTACTCTCTCCCGATGTTCAACTCTAATTCCCCTTCTTACTGCTAAGGGGAGCTTATAAACTGGCTGATGTGTTTTGGCGCAGCAAACAAATGAAGGGATACGAGTATGGTTTAACAAGCGTTTAACACTGTCCTTCACCGAGTTGTGTGTTGGTGAACACGATCTATTACGAGAGTCCTTTGTAGATGCTACCGAGTAGATCATAAAACAGACATCAACTGAATCACTCAGGGCTACGAGACGTGAGTTTTTACTTAACCAGTAATGATAAATAATGATAGATGCATCAGGCTTTCCTATTGGTTCAGAGTATATGAAGCATTTGTTTTAAAATGTCAACACTTATTGCCATTAAACAGCAGAGAATAATAAACTAATCCTTTATCAATATTGTTTGTTTTGTATTATGTGATTTTAAGCTAACAAGAGAGAACAAATGAAGGTGAACTCTTTCTAATTATAAACTGACAGGTCAGGGTGAGCGGCCGAAACCCAAACGCATTGTGTGGCAGGACTCTCCAGGCTCCAGTCAGTCACAACAGCGCCCTCAACTGTCACGAGGGGGCACAGCCATCAGGAGTCGAGGTCGATTTATACAGCGTTCCTTCCCCAGAGGATCGGGCACAGCGAGTGAGTTGTCACCATGACAACAATGACGAGTTTAGAAATACATAATTCTCTATTTTGAACAGGGGCCAATTTTATGAAGCTGCTATACACCAACATTTGATTCGCACCAAAATTTGATTAGCACCAAAAAGAGTTGCTCAATACAAAAAGGTTACCAGCCAAAACTGCATGTGATTTTAATGCTTAGCAAAACCCAGCTGAATACAGTCATAATGTACATCACCTGAAAATGTGTTCTATAACCCCAATTTGTATGCCAAACAACTTGTGCTTAGCAGCTTTATAAAATTGGCCCTAGGAGTCTGTCATAGACAAGTTGCCATTGGATGGCCATGATGGTAAAACAGTCTACAAATGTTGTTTTAACAAGGGCGCAGCAAATTATATTTTGGGAGGTGCATGGGACTTTGACATCACACAATGAATTTAATACCTTGAAATGCAGCTTTTTGTATTCCTAACGTCTTAGTTTTTTCATCATTTATCTTCACAGCCCGTAGTCGAGGAGGAAGACTTACACGTGATCGAACCCAGCCGCCATTTTAAAAACTCCAAAGAAAAGAACAGCCAGCAAATAAAAAAGAAAAAAAGAAAAAAAGAAACTACAGAGATCTTGAGATGAAGAAACTTCCAAGGACTTGTTGAGATGACCATGGAAGATTTGCAAGGGACTGATCCATTATTCTTGAGTCTGTGATGTCTTGACCAATTACAGTTATGATTATTGTACGATCAAGTACCCAACAAAAGTCTGACATATTTAAATGTTATGCAAATAGTTTGAATATGCATAAGTAGGTGTGGCTTATGCTGTTGCTAATATGTCCAGTGGGCGGGGCTTGATAGAGCAATCTATCCAGTAGTTTTAAATATTCATTGTTTAAATTCATGCTTATCATTGAACAAAGGAGTTACAGTGAAATATAATGATGTCCTTTATCGACTTTGTTTTATTCTTTCAAAAAAGTGATCATGAATAAAGAAATTCAGAAAAAGAGTATGCATTACTACCCATAATGTTATAACGCCATCGTGGTTTGTGGAGTTGCGTGTACATGGTGCCAATAAAGTTAATACTGTATTCTAAAATGTTTGATCCTGAATGTCACACGGTCTTTATATTCAAAAGAGTAATTCCATCGTTTCATCATTTTTACCGCAAGTACAATTTGTAATTGGTTTAGGTTCCGTTTGCTTCTAAAGCGTCCTGTTTCATTTGTTATTTTTGTGTGGCTTTTCTTGTCCCTTTTTTCTGTGAATACATGTACTTAAAATCTTGTTTTAATTCTACGTTAGGATTATGAAACAAGAAATCCACTGTGTAGTTTTTTTGTGGCCTTGTTGCTGAATAAACAGAAGTTACCATAATCATAGTTGTGGATGTCCATGTACTTTGTTGTCATTTAGAGTGAAAAGACACTGTTTGGAACTACCTGTTGCAAAAAATAAAGTGCATTCATTTCCCCATTTTTGTTCAAATTTGACACATTTTTAGAGAGCACAGGAGAAACTTCATCTTCACTTGCATACCACTAACCCTCCTGGATGTTGACCATGTTTTTTTAAGTTTTTTTAAATAGTGTGGGGTGTCGTGCTGACGTGTTGCGTTTGTTTACAAATTATTAAAAAACGAATGCATTTGGAATTTTCTCTTGTATAAACTAACAATTCTTTATTACATTTCCTGGATATGTTCTTTAAACGGAAAGTTATTCTTTGCATTGAAATTATGGAAAATGCATTTTGATAACATTTGCTGTATGTTGTAAAACTACCCTCGTGTGTAACTGTACAATGGATACCAGAAAAGTCATAAATAGGGTAATTTTGATATTTCAATTATTTTGATATTATTTTTAAAGCTTCATCACAATTTTTAATGTAATGAGGATCTGGTGATATAGTTGGCTTTTGTTGAAATGTTTGCTTCAAGAGGAGTATTCATCACTGCTGGTTGCTACGGAGTCGTAGGATTTGGTATCCCAGCAACTGTAACTAGGCTTTTTTATTGGCGATGCCTTGCTGGCATCGAACCATTCAGTGCTGTTGAACAGTGGCGACTGTGAAGTGGAGTAGTTGTCGGCCATGTTCATGGATAGCGCCCTCACATGAGCTTTTGCAAGAGCTGCCTGGATGTCCTCTTTACATGGTTTAGCATGGGATCTATATTCAGGGTGGATACGAGTTAAATTACTGTTGTATTATGTTTTGGAAGAATGTCATCACAGTGATAAAATAGATTTTATTTATTAGCCAGCTAAAAGTTGCTTGCACTAAAGTGGATGCATCATCTTTGAAAGTTCTTTTTTGCAGGAATCTTGTGCAATAAGTCTCCCACAAATGTCGTCACAAACAATTTTTCTGGCAGACTTGTCCTTCTAATTTTGTGTGTGGTTTGGGGGGTTTTAGTTTGGTAAAATTGTGACATGCACCCAGTTGCGTTTGATTCTTGGTACTTGGTTGAAATCCTTCTAAATTCTAAGCTGAGATTAAAATGTTAGCTGACAAGTAAGCAAAGGTGATTCCTTAACTTGTTACAAAGCAAACCTATTGTATGTTGACCATAGATTCCATATCCTCTCAGTTATTTAATCTTGACATACTTGCGTTTGAGCAGAGCTCCCTTCTGCTTTGTCAGAAGTGTTCGTAGTTTCTTGAGGTCTTCTGTCAGTGATGCTATCGTTAACTTGTCCACAGATCGCAAACCTTCCAGCTTAGACACCTGAGCTTCAAGCTTTTGGATATGTTCCTGTCAAATTGAGCAGAAAAAAACATTTGTATGATTTAAAAGTGATCGGATCATGTTGAACTCCCTTGTGAGAATTCCCATAATTATATCAAATTAAGTCACCTTTTCATAAAAAAGAGACAAAAACCTGTTTTGCCACGTACAGATCCAAGTACACGTACCTTACCAAGTTTTTGTTCTGATAAAGAACTGATTAACAATGAACCATACTGGTTGGCTCATTACAGTTTATTTGAATAAACTAGAGCTTAATCATGATATCTCCCAAACATCGTGGTAAACTTTTCTATTTTCCCCCCAGTTTTTTCTTCACACAATAGAAAACTATATTTATGTTCCAAATTACAGTTGTATTTATAACAAAACAAAAACAATTCAACCATGTACCGTATCTCAAGATTAGATAGAATTCACTCATTTTGCTTGATCGCATAATTTATTTTCCAAAATTAAAACTCTGAAATCTGACCTTTGACCTGTCAATGTTGCTCGGGTTCTCCTTGAGTGGTGAGGTCTCAATCTTGCTGATAATCTCCCGAGTGAGTTCTGCTTTAAAGTGCTGAAGCTCAATCCTTTCAACAAACAAGTAAACTAATAACAGTTGTCACTAACAAAGTATTCAAAAAGGAAGTGATTTTGTTTAGTTATCATTGGTTGGTATTTGCCATGTGACACTTTTCTCTTCATTTGGATACATTACAAAGGTAGTATTTGCTTATCCTGTGGTGCCGTGAGTTGTGGACAATCTAAAACGTTGGACTTGTTGTCAATGTACTCACTTTGTATTGCATTCCATGGTGTTTTTCAACGTTTCTATGTTTTGTTCTTTATCTTTCGTCGTTTGTCTGATTCTCTGTAGCTCAGCCTCTTGACTCTCACAGCTGCAGATTCAACAAGAAACAAACGAATCCAATATACATCAGCAAAATCACTTGTACACTTTATCTCAGAATGACAATTACTACTAAACAATACTTTTTTTTTAACGTTGTATAAATTGTGGGTAAAAAACAGTGAGACAATCCCAGTTTGTTTGGAACTGAAAAACAAACGTTTGTAAAGTGAAATAATTCTTGGGGAAATTTTCTGGTCTACTACCCACAACAATCAAAACAAATCGTTGGTTCCTTGGGACTTACTTTGGAAAATCAAAAGATTTGTGATTTGATAAAGACCGTGATTTCCAACGTTGTTATCCCTATCTTCTTTTTCCTTATTTGTGTGTGTAATTAAGTAGTCACCATGCCAAAAGATCCGACCTTTTATTGAGTTGGTCAGTCTGAGCCAATGTCTGACCTTTTATTGTCTGACCTTTTATTGAGTTGGTCCATCTGAGCCAATGTCTGACCTTTTATTGTCTGACCTTTAATTGAGTTGGTCCATCTGAGCCAATGTCTGACCTTTTATTGTCTGACCTTTAATTGAGTTGGTCAGTCTGAGCCAATGTCTGACCTTTTATTGAGTTGGTCCATCTGAGCCAATGTCTGACCTTTTATTGTCTGACCTTTAATTGAGTTGGTCCATCTGAGCCAATGTCTGACCTTTTATTGTCTGACCTTTAATTGAGTTGGTCCATCTGAGCCAATGTCTGACCTTTTATTGTCTGACCTTTAATTGAGTTGGTCCATCTGAGCCAATGTCTGACCTTTTATTGTCTGACCTTTAATTGAGTTGGTCAGTCTGAGCCAATGTCTGACCTTTTATTGAGTTGGTCCATCTGAGCCAATGTCTGACCTTTTATTGTCTGACCTTTAATTGAGTTGGTCCATCTGAGCCAATGTCTGACCTTTTATTGTCTGACCTTTAATTGAGTTGGTCCATCTGAGCCAATGTCTGACCTTTTATTGTCTGACCTTTAATTGAGTTGGTCCATCTGAGCCAATGTCTGACCTTTTATTGAGTTGATCCTGGACGTTCTTCTCTACATCCAACTGTCCCTCCAACTGATGAATAATACTGGTCATTTCTTTCTCTTTCATCTCAGTCTTGTGGAGAGTCAGCAGGGCTCGGTTGTAGTCGCATCGCTTCTTAGAAAATGCATTGCTGAGTGAAGATAACAGAATTAGGTTTCACTAAGATTATGGTTTATTAGACCGGAAACTCCAGTGACTTGTGATGTAATTGTTTA
Source organism: Crossaster papposus (assembly GCA_037893245.1). Classification (NCBI taxonomy): domain Eukaryota; kingdom Metazoa; phylum Echinodermata; class Asteroidea; order Velatida; family Solasteridae; genus Crossaster; species Crossaster papposus. Next base: position 2,201,318 of record JBAIAA010000193.1, read on the forward strand.
CAAATATTGACTGCTGGAAGCTAGTGACAGTTTACAAACATTGACTGCTTCAAGGGTTTCTTTTCTGAGGCAAGATAAGATGCCATGCATGAACTTACTTGAGCAGATTGAGTTCTGCCTTTATCTTGCTGTTTTCTTTACAAACATCTTTGAGTTGCCCATCTTGTGTCTCACTGTAAAAAGAATACATTCAGTATGTGAAGGACAGCCTGTAAAGTTTTTATTCCACACTTTGTTTTTTTGAGAAAAAATAGCAGCCATTTAATTGTTGGTCTTGACCAACAATTAAATGGCTGCTATTTTTTTCTTGGTCTGTGCCAAAAGTAAATGAACGCAAACCCCAGCTAGTCTTGGTTGCAGTAACGGGATGCAGCGCTCGTAGGCCGCCAGTGCGGGCACTCTCTATCGTACGCCGTAGATCACGCCATGATCTTCGAAAAGGACGTCTTGGCTTACTCGAAAAATTCCAAGCAGAATTGTGTCGCATTTGCATGTGCGCACGTGTGACATTGATTGTATAATTACATGACGTAACCGAAACTTTGGGCGGCGGGGTACAAAAAATGTATATACTAACTGTAAGCAATTCTGACTAGATTCAATTAAGTCTATTGTCTGAAGCTTTTAGCAGGTGGGTCATTTATTTGTCACCTACCATATTTTTTCGAGTTCAGAGATGGTTTTCTCTGTCGATGACATCACTTTGTTGTACTGGAGATCATGTTTGTGGTTTGCCGATTGTAGTTCCAACTACAAAACATATCATGAATCATGCATATGTAAAACTTTTGACCAATTAGAATCCATGTGTCATTCATGTCGAGTTTAATTAACCAATGAGATTTCAGTTAAGATTGCACAATGGTCACTAGCAGCTTTCTAATTGACATCTAACAGGATATTTGCATATGAAAAACTTTTGACCAATCGGAAAGTATGTGTCATTTATGTTAAGTTTATCAACAAATAAGATTTCAGTTAAGATGGCCACCTGCAGATCTTGAACCTGGCCAGTAAGCTCCACGATCTGATTCTTCTGACAGCGCGTTGTGTCCCTCAGTGCAAACACCTCAGTGGACAGGGTTGTGACCTTTAACCTTTGCTCATTGAGCTCTATCTTCGTCGATGCCAAGCTAACTGTGGCTTCAGATAAACTGTCTGCACACTCGTTCTGCGATAAAATCAAAGTTGAATTTCAAATCTAACGTTACCCAACCTTTGTATTTTGTGTATTTCTAATTATTCTGAAAGGGTTACAATTCATCAAATTTGAGATGACCAATCCTGGCACAGTATTCAATTCTATCACAAAGCCCCTTCAATGGAAATAAAACAATTTGTTAGCATAGCATGCACAAGGGGGATTTGACCACATGACCCCATAATACCTTGATCTTTCTCTCTTCCACTAATTGCTGTGTGAGGTTGTCAGTTTTACAGAGTGTCTTTTGGAGCTCATCTTGATTCAGTTTGCGCTGTTCCTCTAATGCATTGCAGGTTGTATGCAGTTTCTGCTTATCTTGTATGAGATACATTTTACTGTCCTTGGCTGCCGTTAACTGCTGCTCTATGTTGACAAGATTCTTAGTTGCCTGGAAAAACAACAAATTGACCACACAAATGTTTCCAATAAATTATATTGTAATTAAAGTTAGAGTAGACCATTTGCAGCTCTCCAAAAAGTAACCTAGTAATTTTAATTTGTTTAAATCATTTGCCAATATCTGTCTATTAGTAACTGTTTGGGGGAGAATGTCCATGTTAGTTGGTTTTAATCTGTGAATGCTGATAATTAAAAAACCAACAATATGCAGACCAGTAAATTTGCTGCTTTAAATGTAAACAAATAACTGACAAATGGTCTACTTTACACTTCCCATTTGCATTCACGGAATAAAACATTTACAAAAGTAAGTGTTGTAACTGAAAGCACATCCGATACCGTCTCATACATATCCATATTCACCTCTGTAAGCTTATTAGTCAGTACATCTTTCTCCTCTTCCAGGCTCCTGAGGAAGCTCTCTGACTCCGCCTTCTGCTTCCTGAACTTTTTTCTGACTGCAGTCTGGCCAGCGAGGGCGCTGTTTAGCTCCTCCTGTGAGTTGTCGAGATCGGCCTCTTGCTGCTGTTTCAGTGCTGTTAATTCTTGGAGAGATATCTGGGATGTAGCTAGGTCAGAAGTCAGTCGAGCCACTTGGGATTGTAAATCCTCACAACAACTACAGGAAATTGATTTCCAGAATTCAATACCACTTATTGTTATTTCCCACAGCTTGGTTAGAAAAAACACAACTATTTGTAATGAATTTTTAAAGAAACTTGAGGAATATTTATCCAAAACAAAATTTGGTGATCAGAATTCTGAAATGGCCCGTTAAGACTAAAATGTTTTGTTCAATTATCCCTACCCAGTAAAACGTAATAGATGATTAACCTTTTAAACACAATGTTTATTTCTAGAAGCCGGTTTGTAGATTTAGATTAGCAAAAAAAGACTTGCCTTTTTGCTGTTTGCAGATTGACCACAGTCCGATTGTAATCCCTCAGTTTTTCCTCCAAGCTCTTAATCTTCTTGTTCAGTTCGTTTCGTTCCCCGGTCACAGTCTCCAATCTCCTGGCCAGGTCTGAATTCAAGATGGCCTTCTCTGTCAACTTGGCATTGGCTTCAAGCTCCCGGGTTGCCATGGTTACAGAGGTGTGGCGCTCCAAGGCTTGCATTGCCTCTGTCGTCTTTTTCAGTTCAGCAGAAACCCTCCCGTATTCTGATGAGAGAAATGTGAAAATTGAATTAAGTAGCAAGGCTGGTCTCAAGGGCTGGTAGTTTTTCTCTAACTTTTGTTGGATCTGATTTTGTGCAATCTTTTTTTGTAGGATGTCATTTTGTAGGATCTCAATTTTGACTCTAGTACTCCATGTAAGAAATGTTGCAGTCCGTTGGCAGTTGAAACACAAGTGCATTGCCAGTTGAAACACAAGTGCATTGCAAGTCGACTATTTTCAAAGCACATGCCACTGTCATTGATTCTCACCCTCCGTGTATTTGTCTCGTTCTGATTGGACGATGGTCATCTGTCTCTGAGCCTCAGCACACTTCTGATTGGTCAGTTGGTAGTCCTGCTGGAGCATTGTCAGCTGGTTTTGCATCTGGGCCACCTGCTCCTCTGACTGGTCAAACTTGACCTAAATCAAGAAATGACGGGGAATGTGAACTGAACTGAACGGAGTAAACATGATTCTCTACATTTTTATTTCAAACCATAAATGAAATTTAACTATAATGGTGCCATTCATACTATTTTAAAAATTGAAAAAGTGAGTTGATGTCTTGATAGACTTACCTGTACGGTCTCTCTGGCTTGCTTCTCATACTCCAGGGCAGTGGATGCTGCCACCAACTGTCTTCTAAACTTCTCAGCTTCATGCTGGGTTTGGCTCAGGTCAGAGGTCAAATGGCCTCGGACTTGGCTCACCTCCAACAACTATTGGATGAGAAGTTGCAAGCAAATATTTAGTCTTTAAACAAGTTTAATGGTGCAAAACTGGCATGATTACCTCAGTGACAGTTGGCGATGTGCTTCTCTATACCCCACCCCCTTCCCTTCCCACCCCACCCTCCCCACTCGGCCACACACTCCACCCTCCACCCTCCCCACTCCACCCTCCCCACCCCACCCCACCCCACCCCACCCCACCCCACCCCACCCCACCCCACCCCACCCCACCCCACCAGACTATCAGACTATCAGACAAACGTCATGATCATAAGTGCAAGAGAATTAATTCTCTTCTACAATCTACCCATAGCTCATTTGGTTAAGACATCAATTTACCGATTGAGTCATTTTCTGGACCCTTTCTTCCTGCAGTCGTCTTTCTTCTTCCATCTTCTGCTTGAACATCTCCTGTTTCTTCTGTTCTTCCTGCAAAGCTTCACGTTCCTTGGACAATTCTGTCTTCTGATTCAAGTACGCTGACTGCAAAGAAGTTTAAGAATCAATTACTCACCAGCGTTTGAGTTGAAACTGCGAACGACTTACCATTGTTGTGATTGATCTGTGTGTTTGACTTGGGACATCACTTGGGACTTTACTTGGGACTAATTGACTTGGGACTAATTGACTTGGGACTAATTGACTTGGGACTAATTGACTTGGGACTTGACTTGGGACTTGACTTGGGACTTGACTTGGGACTTGACTTGGGACTTGACTAATTGTGATTTGTCTTGTGATTGTCTTAGTATCCGACACATGATCATAATGTACCTCTTCACCAGCCAGTCTGGTATTCCTGAGTTGGTAGGATTTTTGGCGTTCAGCCTCAAGTTCCTCAGCTAGAGCCATCTGCCTGACAAACTGCTCACGAATCTCCTCCATTGCATTGGCACTGATCAGTGGATCGCAGTGTGTGGATGGAATGACGTCATGAGAACAGCTAACACACACGTTGCCTGTAGCACCCAACTGTCAATAAATAAGGCTTGCAACTAACTAAAGTGAATGGCTTTATTGTGCCGTGCCCTTTTGTGGTGAAAAAGCCAGAATATCGATCTAAAGGTGGTGTATTTGCAAGCTTTAATTGGCCATATTGATGCACAGCTATGGACAATAAGAAACTTGGAAACATGCAACATGCAAGACAACAACAATACTTTGTTGAATTGGGAATGTACTGCTAATGAGAGTACTTCAAATTGTGAGGTTGAATCAAGATTTTTAGTCTTTGAGTTTAGTGACTACTTCAAAAGTGTGTTAGATATTATGCCAATTGCGCTGATCTACGGAGTTAGAACTTGGTTGCCACTATAATGTGGAGCCGGATAGGAATTTCCCCTTCTTATTTTTCACCTAAAAGGGTTTTTTATTTGGCGGGTTTTCGCCTATCTCGTAAATCAGAATTAGTATTAATGTTTAGAATTCCTGTAATATCCTTGTATTTATAATATGTACTGTTAATTTTTTTGATGATGTATGCAGGGCCCCAATGAAAACCAGTTTTAAACTGTTTGGGCACACCCTGGGTAAAGAAATGGAATAAATAAATAAATAAATAAAATAAATAAAAAGAACCAAAATGTTCTCCCAGCCAAACAAATTAGGTGCACATAATTTGTGGAAAGAGTTACAGTGAGGTTCGTTTGCAGCGGTAACTAATTATCATTTGTTCAAATCTCTCCAAGTCAGCACAGAGTCAAGTGTCTGTTTCTCCCATTATCATTTGTTCAAATCTCTCCAAGTCAGCACAGAGTCAAGTGTCTGTTTCTCCCATTATCATTTGTTCAAATCTCTCCAAGTCAGCACAGAGTCAAGTGTCTGTTTCTCACCCCGTTAGATGAGCTATTCTGTAGCTTTTCAAGCTCTGTAGTCTTAACGGCAAGCTGCGACGCCATGCCATCTTTTTGCTCCCATAATTCATTGCAGGTTATCTTGGCAATTTTTAGTTGTTCTTCAAGCGAAACGACCTCGATGACAAAAAAGGTTTAAAAGTTATTATATCCTGTCATTTTATTGAAGACTTAACGAATATGGTTGGGATTCTGTAAAACTGTTAGCACCTTTTGCTGACATTTGAGGTTCTCTTCGTGCTCCTTGAGTGTCTTATGAAGCTGCTCCGATAGTCGGCCAATACGACCCTTTAGGTCACTGTGGATTTGCTGAGATCTCATATTCTCTCTGTCACATTCAGCCATCTGGACGGTGTAAAGAATAAATTTTTAGAAGCCGAGTCCATCAAATTGACCCACTTATTTGAATGTTTGTTTCAAGCTTTCAATCAGACTAGGTGAAAAAGTAGAAAGGTAGGTTCAAAATTTACTTCAAAACAGAAGAAAAATAGAATTTATTTGGAGGAAAAAATCAAGATAAAAGTAATTTCAGGAATAGTTGTCATTGATACCCCTGTCCACAGCACCATAAGCCTCATTTGCAGCAAGTAGTGTACTCGCAACACTTGTGCTCCATCCTCAACTAAGCTCTTGGAAGTACAGTTGCAGTACTCTTGCGCCCTAGCCCTTCACTGTGTGTATCTACCTTTGCTGTGAATGCCTGGATCAACTGATCTTGTTTCCTTCCTTTAAGTTTCTCTGACTCCACCTCCTCTGTCCTCCTTCGACACTCTTCTTCCACCTGACACAGTGTCTCCATCTTAGATTCACATCGTTGTCTGGATTGCTCCAACTCCCTGCGTAGCTGAGACGTCATCATCTGCCAACGAGTCGCTTGTAAATCTTGCGAGTGCCACTTGTTCTTCAGTTGCTCTAAAAATAATATTTGTAAAACGAATACAGCAACTGGTTCATGGAAGCTGAACTCTTGCAGTTAGAGGTGTATTAACACAATAGAGGTGTATGCACACAATATTTCATTAAAAGTCATGATGATAACTTGTTTATCGATCAGCGTACCAAGCAAAGTGAAGCTTATTTCTTCTCGCTCTGTTGCTCTGCCGGTGTATCCCTCTTGACCTATGACCTCCAGCATCCCATCCTCTTGTGGCTTGCCGAGTAAACCTTGTAAGCCAGCCGTCAAACACTGGAGTCTACCTTGCAGTGACTGATACTGTTCAGATATTTTCTTTAATTAAAAAAAAAATTAAATCCACACTTGATTTGTAATAATCGACTTTCATTTTGATAATGATATATTTGTACACAATTTACATCCTGGTGTTTACCTTAATCTGTTCCTGAGCATGCTTCTTTACCATGATGGCATCCTCCCTAGCCATGTACAGATGAACGAGTGCCTCCTCCAAACCAACCTGGCTTAGCCACGCCCCCTCTGGCCCACCCTCTTGCTCCACCTGATGTAGGATGTGCAGCAGTAACTTAGAATTCTGGAGGTTAAACAGAAAAACAACTTTGCAACTTACAAAACATTTTCATCAAATTCATTCTAATTTCTGCACATGATTTGTTTACATAATTTCAAGATTTTGATTTTCTGGAAGGGGAATGTAAGAATTTCTTTGATATGCGTTGAAGCATGCAGCGTGGCATAGGAGGGCAATGTATTGACCTTCAGTGTCGTGACCTTTTGACCCTGTTGCGTTGGCTTGCTTTTCTCCGTCTGCAGCTGCCTCACCATCCTCCAGGCCTTGTTAATCTCCTTGGCCGCATCGTCGTTCTTATCCATCTTATCTGTCAGCTGCTTCTCAGTCATCTCCAGAGCTGCTCTCGTCTCCTCCAGCTCCGCCTCGGTAATGAAAGGCAAAATCTCAGAATTATGTAAAGTGGAACATACACCCTACCTCAAGACAAACTGTGTTGGTCCTCTTCATCAGTTACTAAGGTGTGATCAAGTTGATTGCACTAGTTCAATGTTTACCTGTAGATTGTTTAGAATCTCCAGTTGGTTTGATGAGGATATGCTGAGCTCCATGCCAGATGATCCCTCACTTTTCTTGTCTGCCATCCTTCCCTCGCACTGCACCTTGGAATCGCCCTGATCAACTTGTCCATACATTGGATTCAATTCAGCAGTGGAATATTCCATTACACCAAGGAGGGGGACAGTAGAGCCACTAAGTGGTGATGAGAGGGTAAGAATATTGGGTATGTCCATCATAGCGCCCCTGCGAGGCACATCACCCAAAGAGCGTGATGAACTGGAGGCTTGTACCACCAAGGAGGTGTGGTCTGTGTCATCTCTGGGAGAGGAGGCCGCAGTGCGATACCAGTGTTCAAAGGTCGGCAGGTCATCATCGTCATCATCAGTCGTTGTTGTCGTAGAGGCCATGTCTTCGGAGCTGCTGTTGTTTGTAGCGGCACACAGTTTGACAATGCGAGGATCTCCATGGTTACTCATTGCAGGTTAATTTGTAACATTACGTCATCTTATTTTATTGAGGAAGATTCTTTTTCTTGTACCTTTGAAAACACAATCCAAAATGCTGTGATTAGGCCTGGGTTGAGTAAATAAAGACTTTGTAATATTTAATAAAAATGCATTTCACAAACAATAACCTAACAAGCTGTTACATGTATTTTACATCCTCCCTCTGTGATGCACTCATGCACATAAGTCTGTAATTATAACTTAGGTAGTACTAGTAGCAGTCTATTTTAATATGTCTTAAATTAATCAAAATATTGAAAACATCAGGCTCGAAAGTGGGTACATTTAATCTCGATGTTCAGTTCCATAACCTGCAGTTAGGTGGCCTAGGTCTATATATATTTAGGCCCTATAATTTGGCAGAAATATCAGTCTTAATGCAATGTCAATAAGAACGTCGTCCAACCTAGGCTAGTTTAGGCGTAACGTTAGCCGTTTCACTAATGTTATCCTACTAAATTAACACTGGGATGTTCAAAACTATTAGTTCTCTAATCACACATTTAGAATACAATAGAAATGTCAAGTTTGTCTTGATCGAAAGTAGGCCTATTATTAATCAATTTACCTTTTCTCGACGAATTAGTTTTGATTTCCACCGTTCAGTTTTGATTCGCGCACACAGCATGCATCCTGTATGTAAACTTTATGAAACGCCACCTTGTGTCGGTTTGTTCGCGACTTAGAAAACTTTCCACCAATCGGAACGTTTACGCCTAAAAAGAGGGCGCAGTTCTATTTAGCGCGTTTTGAAGGCGCCGCGCGTGCGCGCGACTTATGCACCTGCAACGCGAACGAGTGATGAAGATATTGAGTAGACGGCGATCTCAATGAATTAATACATGCAGGGCCCCCATTGGAAACCAATTTTTCAAATTGTTTGGGCACACAAGTGGGTAAAGAAATAAAATAAATAAACCACAGACAGCATCACTAACAATTAAAAGTGTTAACTTTGCGAAAAGCATTTATAAGTTCTATATATTTTAGGAGAATACGAAGCACTTTCTTCAGATATACGTATTGAAATACAGCAATTACAGCAATTATATATACCCTTCGGGAAATATATTGAAACTACTGAACGTTACATATTGTAAAGGAAAATAAACCAAGCTATGAAGGCGTTTTAGCAAGCTTACGACTACATGATGTGGATGTTTTGTTTGTAAACGGGCAATTTCATCTTAGATTAACAAGATGCTTCTGAATAAATTATTGAGCTACTAGGTAAAACCCATCATTCCCTAATACGCAAATAAGCTTTATTCATAACCGTGGACGCTGTAAGTTTTTTAAAATGTGCTGCCACCAAGCGATCAAACCCCATACATATTATCTTACATTGCACAAGCGCCATTCGCCGATTCACTGTGTGCAATAATTTCACCATTCTCTCGTATCGTAGTCGTTGCATCAATTCCTTTGTCCATAAGATATGATTTCATGTCGTCTGCCATCACTCTGTAATCTTCCTTGTTGTGAAACAGAATATGGGCTGTGGCTATGTAACTAGTACCTGCCTCCTGCAGTTTAAGAAAATCAACCAGCAAAAAGAATATTGCGCGTTAACGAAATGCAACAGCAAAATTCGCAGGGAAAACATAAACTAAGCACATGTAATTTGTATCTTCTGTTACATGTATTTTCTTCATTGTGTCTTCATTTTTATTATGATTTCTAAAAGGTAAAACTTACATCTTTTTGAAGCTTTTCATCCTTTTCGTGTATTTCCGAGGGAAGTGATTGCAAGAGGAGTTTGCTGGATTGCCGGACTGAAAAAGAAAAAAAGCCGGCTGCTTTGTATACATCAGTTAAACTAATGGCATGTACATGTGAAAATTATATCAGAACTAGCAAAAATGAACTTCTAGTTCTACTCGCGTGCGAAATACATGCACAACAAAATTATAGTGAATATAGTATACTCCATACCAATACATGTGAAATTACAATGGAACATGACAAACACAAGTTATTAACACCGAAGCCCCAAATCATCGACATAACCGTTACATAATGTCCTTAGTTGCTGCCCACTTCCGAAGAAAGTCAGTACAGAACTATGTTCAAATAAATGTTGAGCGGAAGTGAGTCAACAACTTGTATGTGACCGATATGAAATCGTACACATGAATCTACGATCACTCTCTTCCAAGATAAAAAACAAAAAATAACCAATGTTGCAAAGCTAGATGTACGCCAAGTTTCAAGAAATTAGCTCGGGCTATATATTTTGCACAGTTTCACAATGCGTGCGTACGCTAGCCGTATACAAAATTGATTTGTGAAATCGGCTCATGGACAATGAACTTACACAAGGGAACGGTTGTGACTGTGATAATGACTACGATGATGAGACTCATAGCCGGGTCTACGTAGTGTCTCCATTCAAAGTCAGTCAACCAGATGAACAGTGCACTGATAATGACCACGACAGAACCCAAGGCATCCCCCAACACGTGTAGAAACACGCCCTTCATGTTCAGCTGGGCGTGGGACGGCGCTTTGCCTATAGGTCAAAACCAGGAAAATCAATTAACATTTTGGGCTTATTTTATTACAAAATTTACATTAGCAAGCCTTCATTAATATTATAAAAAGGAATTTGTTACTAAAATACCATCCTAGAATAACTTTGTACCCGAGATTTTCGTGTCGCCGTTCGGTTTATTCGATCCTTCGACCGTGGAAGTACCATCACAAGTAGCATCGTCAAGCGCCTTTTCGACTTCTTCGGATGAATAAGATTCCAAATCCAACTTCTGCCGTTTATATTTTTGCCCGTGGGCGTAGTTCTCCCTCGGTACGCCCCCATGGGTGTGACCATGTGGCAAACCTATAGGGGAGATTGAAGTGAGGCGTATCAGCCAACTGAAAAGGTGTATACAAGAGGAAGGAGTGTGTCCTATATAGTATAGGGTTCGTGAATCGTGACCAGAAGGCCAGGAGTTCGAATCCAGCTGCTGGCCACATGTTGTGTCCTTGTGCATGCCACTTTACATCAACGTTTCTCCCTCCACCCAGGAGTATAAATGGTATTGGCGTTGGTGTGGACTAGCATTCCATCCAGGGAGATAGTACTATTCTTAGTCGTTTCATGCTACTGAAACCACAAATAAACATCTGCCTGATGGGTCAGAAATGACAATGGAAAACTTGTCTTTCTTGTAATAGATGGTCTTGTATAGTAAGACGTGATTTGATCAACTTGCGACGTATTGTAGTTGACTATAAGAACAATATAATACCATGTGAGCAGAAGAGACACAGCCCAACTCCATTGACAGCCAGCCCCACGCATCCCACGATGAGCACCAGTACTGGGTTTTCAATCGTCTCTACTGCGACCAGTCTCTGGATTGCATCCACAAATATTGTAAAGCACAGCGCAATCAGGAGAACAGAGTTGATTAGTGCACCTAACACCTCAGCACGTTTCAAGCTTCCGGTAGAACTCCTCTTAGATATCTGGAAGCCATGATTGACACAAACAACCGCGCTCGAAAATGAGCTTTCCCTGTCACAACCCCGCCTTAAAATATAAATTAAGCCCATTGCCGAAAATACAACACCTTAGATTGAAGCTCCCCGTTACGGTTGTACTATACTGGTACATGTACATTTCTTTTGCAAGCACTAAATATATTATAAAGCCAGCTCTCAACTTCACCTGTTTACAGGCTTTGTTTAGTTTCTCCAGTTTCTCAAGAAGTTAACCCGCACTGACTCGAGTCTTGTCCAGTCGAGCACAATCGAAACGAGTTACTGAACCTAATTGCGACTAGAGCAAGAGTCAAGTCATGAGCCAGACTCGGTGAACTGTTCATATTAATTGGAATAAAAGCGAGGATGATACAACAACGAGCCTATTATTCTACATGACACAAGTTATTCAGGCAGATATACTATATATTGCTACTTCTCTTTCAGTCTGTGCAAATGACCTGTGCTTCAGTAAGATCAAATCTCATTTTGAACATGAATTAGACAATTTCATTTTCATACTTACCCGTAGTGCCAGAAAGCCTATCACCAAAGCTATGATATCGGACAGCATGTGGAACGAGTCTGAGACCAGAGCTAGTGACTTAGTGACATAGCCGGTCACCAACTCGACCAGAAAAAACACGGTGGTCAGTGAGATCATTGCCATAAACCGGCAACTTTTGCCAGTAAAACGCCCCATTGTGGCAAATCCGCCTCGCTCAACCGTGCACAGTAAGTAACAGGTCGCACTGGCTACTGTTGTTTCTCCGTAGAAGTCGGTCAAAGTGAATGACTCAGCAGGTTTCTCGATTCCGAATATATCCGTAATTGGCTTTTACCAGAAATCTGCTCTGCCTTTGAGGTTTGCAACAGCTTGTAACAAGCACACTGGATTACCATCCGTTGTTATTTTTTTTACAATTTAGCTGAATTTAGGAAACTTAACCTATAGTCCTCCAAAATTCAATCGGCATTGATCCTCAAAGTGCATGCGACTTCACGCCCATGGCTGGCAATGAGGAGCGGCGTGGTTCCTGCTGTCAGACGAAATTTGTTGTTTCTTCAGCATAAACGCCCTACAAGAATGTATACCTACATCGTAACAGGGTTAACGGAATGGTAAATTGCAGTGCTGCCTTGAACTTTGCCCGCTTCACTCGTCATTGCAAATATACTTAGACAACAAGGTTATTAATATGAATCTCCACAATAATCATTCCAACTATGACCTGACATCTGTAGTGTTATTTTATTGCCTCTCTGCGACTAGTGTTAAACAATTCCTTGTTGTTGTTGTCGTCGTCGCAGTGTATCCAGCTATAAACTAACTTTATAATGGAATGCATGGCTAGGAGTAGGCACACAACAGGTGATTTTTAGGTCATGGCATGACGCCAATTTACCCTCGGTTGAAGTCCAGGTCATAATCCACCAATGTCAAAGGTTGGCTATAAAAGTAAACTAACTCGCCCATATGTAACAATGGTTAAAAAGATTAAAAGCTAACCAAGAACTGAATGACTAAATCTACCTAAAATTTGCTTGTAAATGTATCGATTCAGCAATGCGTATCTCTGCATACAAACGGAGCCCTCTCCCCAAACCTACATGCACAGGTATGTGGTTATAATTTGTTGTTTGTGCCTGGCATAAATTGGGACAGGACATCGACAGCTTTCTGGCACTTTATTTCGGAAGAAAATTATAATTTTAAACCAAATCACCAAAACAACTTGTGAGGCCTGCGTTGCTTGTTTTCCTACTTCTCTTATCAGATATTGTTGACGTTGCCGACATACCAGATTATACATGTACCTTGATCGGGACAATTACCGCTCGGTCTTCAAATCTTCAAAACTTTGCGACATTGTATTTTGTTCTGTGCCAAAGTTCATAGTGTGTGTGCATGTACATGTGGTTGTACCTGTACAGTTCACTATGCTAGCTATAGTAAGGTTGACCTGGCCTTTTCTCCAGTGGGTTGACCATGAAGTTGACCTTCCACTGACCCGGCCGCTGTTGAAGGACTGAAATTCCCTGACCGCACATAAAACTGCCAGTGTGTAAACCACAAGCCCCAATGAATAATAAGTTAAGACAGGATTAAGGTACCAACTTTTACGAGAGTGTGTTGGTAAATGTTGTACGATTGCCAAACACTTCAGATTGTTTGCAATCGGTCATGCGTGGTTCATTGATCACATTTATGGTGTCATGTGAAAGAAGCGAAATGACCTTTTCAATGATGTGTGCATTTTTGGGAAAACACATCTAATTTATTGAGTAATGTTTTTGTCCAGGGATACCCTGTACAGCGAGTTACATCATAAGAAGCTCCACGGTTACACCAATACTCAAATCTATACCCAGCACGATATGTGGCAGAGGGGTACCCCCCCTCTTATCCATATACTTTATACGCACTCAACACTATTGTAACCTAACCCATCCCCCCTTGAAACCTAAAAGGAATTCCTGAGATTCCGGGAACACAATGGTCAACACAAAAGAGGGGGGGTTTTCTCTGCCACATATCGTGCTTCATATGCTCAAATCGTGTCATGTTATATATATATTTAATAAATACCTAGGAGAGTTGAAGGCTTCTGATTGGCCGAGACTCGATCACGTGCCGGTCATTATATGTAGTAACATCATGGGTTTTCCAAGGGCCGTTTTCTAAACCCCGGCTTTGGGCTGCACTCTGGCCACATTACAGACGTTTTCCTATAGTTCCGGATCGCAAAAAATATTCAGGCTGTTTTCGGCAAGTCTAATCCTCGAAATTTAAACGAAATAGATTTAGTAGTTTACCTTGAGTGATGGAGAAACTACAGTTTTTGTTTCGATATTTATGCTCTTCTTTATTTGAAAATACATACTGTACGACGTCAAATATATATACCGACATCCCTTTTTCTAGTTGTGGATCAGCCTTAACCAATTCCGGATCGAGTAAAAAACTGCTTCGTACATGAAAAATTATCACGCTAGAACCAACCCGAATCAAGCCTATATTTCTGATAAAGTATTCATTAATTTATATAAATACAGTTTAAAATAAATGTCAAATACTTTAACTTCCAATAAAGTTTTAAAAGAGGACTTGCAAGGAAATGTTTTGAAATGTTTTGTCCGTGTACGTGTGTTGCGCGCGGCAACGAGCCGATAAACTTTGTCTCACCGACGTGGAGGAATAAACTCCATGGTCCATTAGAACACGTCATATGAAATCGCTTGCGCGCGTGCTGTTGATGCATGTATTTTACGGGCGATCCGGAACTAGGAAAAAATGAACGTTCAGTCTTTGGCAGATTTGAGACTTTTACTTCGACTTATTTTTACTTATGTATCAAGAAGCTTGTATGTTTCTTTTCGAAATGCACTTCATCTAAACAAATAGTATTGGAGACCAAGCCATAACAAGGTAGGTTTTTATTTGAAGCGATCTGGAACTAGAAAAAATCCGGAACTAGGAAAACAACTGTACCACTGCTAAACTACATGAATGAAGCCAAAATACGAAAACGAAGCTGCGTTTGTAAAACGGCCTAGAAGAAGCCGCGAAGTCGCGAAATTCGGAGTATTTTCACCATTTTTCTCGTTAAAAAGGTATTTATTAAAGGTAATAACAGTGCGAGAACCCGGTTATTACTGCGTGGTAATGACCGGGTTGGGGGATGACCGCTGGTAATGGACCTCGCCTTCGGCTCGATCCATTACCAGCGGTCATCCCCCAACCCGGTCATTACCACGCAGTAACAACCGGGTTCTCGCACTGTTATTACCTATATACTACCTTGATACTGGTAGGCCCTAAATCTTTTGAAAGACAACCTCATTAAAATACTTCGTGTTTTACTGTTGACTGAATGTCTGAATTGCAAATGTTGTGATAATAGTTATTAATTACATATAAAAAAAAACCAACTTTCTTGTTAAAGAGAAAAAGAAACGTTAACATTATGCTGGCCGTTGGTTTGATTCATTTAAAATAGCTGCACATTTGTTTTTACTCCAGTAGTACCAATCGAACATGTCTCGTAAATGATCGTGCGAGTTCGCTCTTAGTTTCTATTACATTTTAAGTTAAAAGGCGGAATTAGAGAGTCCTGGCGTTAAAGTCAACAGTGTGTGCATTTATATCCATCGACTGTACACATTTACTTCTTTCTCCTTAGTTTTAAGTTTCAAATGAATCAATGACAATAAATTATATATACATGTATATAATTATCAACAGACTTACAAAGGAGAAACAAAAACAAGTTAAACAACCGATTGTGTTCTACTTCATTTTTTATTACTTCGGTATATTATTTCATTTACATTTATATTGTATTTGACCTTGTAGGCCCCTAGTATTTGCAATCATATCGTCTCTGCAATACAATACAATATACAATCATAATATAAGAACAACAATTATAGGAGATAATTTGTTTCCAAATATTCCAATGATTCCATGCAACAAAAATCACATTCTTACAGTTATATAAATTTACTGCAAATGATCCACAGTGGGAAAGTTAAATTTTGTTAAATCAAAACCTTATGGTTTGCACATGCAAATTGTTCCCAGAACAAAATTATCTTCACTGAATTTTTTTTTTTTACTACAATAAATAAATCTCGCATATTAAAACATGACAAACATATACGTACATGCATTTTGTCCAATATCAGTCAAATTATCAAAATGCTAAAATATTATATACGGTAAAGGGTTGTGCGTAAAATTGAAAGAAAACAAAGTACTTCCACAAAAAATAAAAGTGCGTTTATATTTGATAGCATACACATTTATAATGAAATAAGTTTTCCTTCACCAAGCTTAACATGAGATTTACTTCCTCTGACAACAATGTTCATATTTTGTTTTGTAAATCACAAATGACAATTTCTGTGCAAACTGCCAAAAAGGAGCAACAATAAACGATGATTGTTGCTCTCCTGGGTAATAATTTACACGTATCGTGCTGCTACCTCAGCCAAGGTGTACACAGTCTATTAACACAAAACTGGAAATTTGTCTCGGTCCCATATTCGTCTTTTCAACATTTGAGATGATTGTATGTTGAAAAAAACAATGTGTCAGGTTGCAACCTGATTTCCCTCCTGAAATTGTTGAAGAAAAGAAACTTTTTACAAACGCGTAGAACTAAATTCTGTACAAGGTAAAAAGAAGAAACAGCTTCAACCCTACAAACCAAAATACTTAAATGTTTGCAAATAAGGAAATAAATATGTAGTTGGCCCTAAAATAAGGAAATAAATATGTAGTTGGCCCTAAAATAAGGAAATAAATATGTAGTTTGCCCTGGTGTTTTATCATATATGTTAAACCGGCCATGTGATGGGTAAACTGTCTAAGGTATTTATGAATTTTGATTAAATTAGAGTTGTTATTGAGCATTTTGCTGTCCCAATATTGCAATAAATTGTTAATTGGCACCGAGTGCATAGTATTTAAGAGATTTGCAGTAAACTTTGAAGGGGTGTGCAATGCCGGGTAACCGATTGTAAAACAAACGAGTACCCGTTAGAAAAACCTAACCCCAACATCATTTGCAGAAATTAGAAATTATTACTACCAAATTATTAATAAATATCTCTAGGCATCCAGCCAAATGATTGCGCTAGATATCCTGAAATTGTCCCTGAAAAATTGAATTTTGTTAAAAATATTCTCGATTTCCATATGGCTATCGTGAAAGAAGAACAACTGCCCAATGGCGGTTGAAAACGAACAAATTTTTTCTTGCCTTTTTCTCGGCATCCATGAATGTAAAACTTCGGACAGGTCAGTTCAACAGTATTTACTATAAAATACAACCCCCCAAAAAATCCACCCATTCCTGATAAATCAAGCAATTAACCAGTGTTTATAGCGAGCTTTGCTTTAAAGTGTAAATGCATTTGCGAGCGTCATCAATTTTGTTTCTATGTAGCCTCCTTTCATTTAGAAAATTTCCAACAAATGACATTATAAAACCTTTTGCTTTCATCTTGAAATTTACTTATGTAGTTTTGCTACGGGTACTGAATTTCATAATCTGGAATTGGTTCCTGAAATCAACGGTCAGGTACTATAAATCACAGCCCTAAAACGTTGGTTGTCACATGCACATGCATTATGTTAAATTATAATACTAATGATCAATAGCTTATACACGTATTAATTAAACAAAATTTAAGTAATTCCATCAAAAGTTGGTTGAGAATCGCAATTTTAGGTCCACGTTTTAACAACCTTTTCCTTAGTAGAGCACACACATCATTATAAATTTGATTGTTTTTCCACAAAGTTAAAAATCTTAATTTCATAGCCTAATAACTTAAATTCAAAAGTGGTACATTTTTGTCTTGAATTTCATAAACTTTATCATAAGCACCTTTATAATAAGCACCTTTTGTTGTGATCAGGTATTTCACAGTCTGTCAAATGTCTAGTTTTAACAATAGGGAGTTAGGGTTAATATGCATTACATTTATTGTAAACAAAAACAGGTGGTATAAGAGTGGGGATGCAATTTATGCATAGAACATGGTTCGAATACTGCCGTGATAATACAGAAACATGCAAACATGCGTACATGTACAGTATTCTGAAGTTCTAATGCTAAGGATTGTGTCCACCGATGCATCCTACAGACCTACATTTGTTGTATTTGTTAGTCTAATACTGACCATTTGTCCATTATAAGAATGGCACCAATTTATAAGAAAACAAAAACCTGTCTTTGCTGTTGCTTGCCTAAGGGCAGGTCAGTTGAGGTCAAAGTTTACAGATACTGGGGTCACACGATGACATCCTGTTCCATGGGATCCGAACCAAAGTTGGCCGTGTTCTGTAAAAGTACGACAATAGAAATATAAAAATCAGATCAACAAATACAACAGTTTAAATTTACAGAGTTGTTAAAAAATACTGTCGAGCTGTGTGGGATAAACAGTCAACCTTTGTCCATGATGCAATGCAAACAGTTTATCTCTGTGGTTTAAAATCTTGTTATGTTGTGCCGTTTTGTGAATTGTTCCTATTTTGTCTACCGTTTCTGGTGTAGGCGTGTCCACAGACTTGCGTTTGGATGGTTTCCTTTCTCCACAGCATTTCTGCGCATCACATATTGTGTTGGGCTTACAAAGGATCTTGCATTCCTTGTCATCTATAGAACCACAATCTGGATAGTCCTAGAAAACAAAACCAAAATAATGTTCAGAGATAAAGCTCTTGTTCTGCAGAATCCAGATATATAAATATGTATATATATCTGCACTGTAGTAAATTGTTAAAAGATTCAGGAATAGGTTCAAATGTGCTACTGTTTTAAAGTGGAAGGTGTAAGAACAAATTATTGTGAGACATACCCCGATGAATTCCGGCTGTATTGTTGTAGAGTGGATACCTTGGTCATGTAGATAGGATTTGATCTGCTGAGCTAGATTAGTGTAATCTTGCATGTTGTGAAACAACACATGGGCTGTGGCAATGTACTTGTTACCAGACAGCTGCCAAACGTGTAGTTCATGCACGTTGGCTATGCCTTGAACCTGAAATAAACAAATGAGTGCATGCTATTTTTAAAAATGCACCAACTACACTTTTTAGATCCAGTTAAGAACTATTTTAATCTTCAGACAATGGTAAAGCCATAATCTGATTATTTGATGTAAATATTTACATCATGTCCAATGTAATATTGATACTTCTACGTATCCTTGTGGCACATTGCATCTTTCTTTGTAAGCTTTTCAATTTATACACATCACACTCTCAATGGGGCACACAGTCGTTTCACTACCTCTACTCACAAACACCTGCTATTGTTCTCTTCTTTTGTTTCCTTCTTTTGTTCTCTTTGTTTATAATTAGTCATTACAGCCATACTTACAACTTGCACCAGTTCCCTTTCGATATGTTCAAGATCAATATCGGTGGGTATGGATTGCAGTAGAATCATGCTTGACTGACGCACTGAAATGAAATAAATACCAACAAAATTAGGTCTTATAATGGATCAAAGGGGAAGACTCACAAAACTACACCTGGAAGATGTCAGCTTGTATTACATTGTATTACATTGTATTACATTGTATTACATTGTATTACATTGTATTACATTGTATTACATTGTATTACATTGTATTGCTCTTAGTTGACTCAATAAAACCATGCAGTGCTTGAGCGGTTTTGGGCAGTAATAATGTACATGCTCTCGGCTATACAATTAACCAGTACAGGGGCAACATGCAGCACTGTTTCAGCAGTACACACAGTGATAGGTCCTGCATCACTTGTGATGCCTACCGTTTGAACAATTTTGTTGTCAGAACTCACGCAGTGGAATGGTGGTAGTGGTGATAATGGCTACGATGATGAGACTCATAGCTGGGTCTACATAGTGTCTCCATTCAAAGTCAGTCAACCAGATGAACAGTGCACTGATAATGACCACGACAGAACCCAAGGCGTCCCCCAACACGTGTAGAAACACGCCCTTCATGTTCAGCTGGGCAGCTGAGGCACCTGCAGTTAAAACAAAAAGAATTGAGTCAATTAACAAATCTTCAAAACTCATTAGGGAGAAATCACAGACGATAGATATCGGAGAGGTTTAATGCAAGAATGGTTAGGGTGGTCATCAGTTTGAGCAAGTCACTGAGTGATGAGTGGTTGAGTAATTGAATGAACCATTGAGAAATGAGCCATTAGGTTAGGAGCCATTTTTTAAATGTCATTGAGTAATGAGTCAGATCTACTGATATCGCAGTGCATATACTCATGGCAAGTCTGAAGGAAACTCACCACCGACTGCCTTCTTGATGGGCGGAGTCTCCTCAACCTCTTGCACAGCAATCTTCACATCTACCACCTGTTGGGCCGACTCATTCTGCCGCCGTTGGTCCGACTCATTCTGCAGCCGTTGGTCCGAGTCCGACAGCTGCTCGTCAAGCTGCTGAAGTTCTGACTCGTCCTTTTTGTGGACTTTGTGGCCGTGACCGCTGCCTCCACCATGACTATGGCCATGAGACATACCTTTGGGAGAAAAAATAAAATTCAGCACAAAAACTTCAAATCAGCAGCCTTATCCTTCACTGGAATGTAGGTTTATTGTAAAAACAATACAGCACTCAAACTAATGAGATTATTGCCACATCTGGATATTTTGGACATCTATTCAGAAGTACTTGGACTTGTGAAGACGTCTTATGAGGAAGTTACAAGGACTTGCGAGGACTACCACATTTTCCTGGACTCTAGTTCCATGGCCCTTTTTCTTACCATGTGTACTGAACAGACACAACCCGATTCCATTCACCACCAGACCGACCACGCCCACAATCAGCACCAGCATAGGATTCTTAATTGTCTCCTGAGTGATGAAACGTTGAATGGCCTCCACAAAGATAGTAAAGCATAGAGCCATGAGAAACACTGAATTGACCAGAGCTCCGAGGACCTCTGAACGCTGCCAGCCGTAGGTGTTCTTGGGCGTGGTTTTCTTGGACACCTGAAGATTTGAGGGAAAAGATAAACGAGAGACAATTTAAGACTCTGTTGGGGCAAGTTTGTAGAGTACCACCTTTTAATAGTTGCAGTATGTGTGCAATGATATAGGTTCAAAGGCTTACAAGAAACATGGAGCTTGTGTTCTTGGGCAAGATGCTTTACTACAATTACTCAAAAGTATAAATGAGTACCTGCGAAGCTGATCAGGAGCTGCTGCAGAAAAATGGTCTCGTGGCCTAATAAACTGGGGTAATAATTGTAAAGCTCTATAAGACTTTGGTATTAAAGTGCTTTTTGCACCAAATTATTAAGTGACTCTCTTAAAATGAGGTGGTTTTAACGAAGATCGATGGTGAAAATTCTAAAGATTCTCTAGAGGGCTGTACTTACTCTCATAGCAAAGAAGCCAATGATCAATGCTATGATGTCAGACATCATATGGAAGGAATCAGAGACCAAAGCCAAAGAATTGGTGATGTAACCAGTAATGAGCTCCACTAAGAAGAACCCTGAAGTTAGCAGGATCATCACCGTGAAACGGCAGCTTTTCCCGGTGTAGCGTCCCATGGTTGTAAAGGGTAGTTGGTCCCTCAGTCAAGACTAAAGTAAGAAAAACAAATGACTTATTTATACCCAGAGGCAATGTAAATTTAGTGTAAAATGAAAATGTGCAGATAATAAATAATGACACTTTTGATTCAAATTTCAAGTCAATTTAGGTTTAAATGTTGATCTTTAAAATCTCTTTCATGAGTTTCAAGCATTTGTTTTAGAATTAGTAATATTTATACTAGGCTACTACATGTACTAGTATTGGTAATATTAAATTTAATAAGTTTTTTTTATGGAAAATCACAATACATTTTGCTAGGCAAACAAAATGGTCGTGATGTTTTACTTTTTACTCACACTGACTGTCTCACAGAATTGTGACGTTATTTTCAAGGATTTCTTTCGAGTTTATCCACGCAATTTGGCATAAAAGCAGGTCCAAAATCCACAGATTAAAAGATCCACTTCGGCTGAATGAAACTAAAGCCGGCTTGCACTGTTCTTGGATGATTTTTCAGACTGCATGAAACGCTAGCTAACGCCGTTTTTAATACGACACAAAAAGTACGACAATTTTCAACACGGCACCTTTTGCACACTGCCCGAAAATAATGCACACAGCCCCGTCAAATAACTTGCCGAATCACGCTAGGTTATATATTTTTTCCTGTGGTTTTAACTTACAATTTCATTTCCCTTTTGGGGAATAAATCTTATCAAGTCGTGTCACTACTCTGATTTTATTGTTTTCGAATTGTTTTTAAATATAAAAAATGCGAAAAATAATCCCCAAATCATTAAACAAAAGTCTTTTCACTCGTGTGCACAAATTCAGACGCGTTGTTGACGATCGGATATCTGAGCTCGAACAACTCGAACGGTGGGACAACTCGACCGGTGGGACAACTCAATTGGCGGGACAACTCGATCACTCTGTACGTTGTATACGTGCCCCACCGGCCGGTCGAGTTGTCTTACCAGCTGGTCGAGTTGTTCCACTGGCTGGTCGAGTTGTCTCACAGGCCGGTCGAGTTTTTTTTTACATCGATCGGTACGGTATGGGTAATGTCAACTTAGTTCATGTATAGGAATCTGACAGTCAACATTGCATTTTTACCTACAAGAGGATTTTTCAACATTCTCCACGCATTCACCAAAACCCCATTTTTTTTCAGCTTTCCCTCTTTCACCTATTTTGTTTCCAATCACAAGTCCACCTTTTTCAGTGCATCTCAACCTACCTATACCGTTTCCCTATAGAATCTTTACCTACCTATCCGTATTTTTCTTGACTCTTTGGACAGCACTACCAGACGCCACTTTTACCGATGAAGACAACGTTCCAACCCCCCCCCCCCCCCCCCTACCAAACCTGAGGATGACATCTCTGCTGCTTCACAACTAGCCATTATCGAGGAATTTCCCAACTTTACACTTACCAGCCTTTTACATTCTCTTTCTGGATTGATTCAGCCTTTCAAATCAAATCTACACACAGTACATTACCGTTCTCCAGTATTAACCACACATACCACAAGGTTTTATTTTAAGTACATGTACTCTTAATTTCACACTATTTTATTTTTATACTATTATTTTTGGTTCTCTTTATTACCTTTTTAGTACTCCAATTTTAATACTAGGTACATACTACGTGTATAAAACTCATAGACAGCATAAATGCATCCTCTCATGGGATTTCACTGGTTTTTATTAAGGTACTCCATATGTGTGTATAAACTAATCATTTTCAATAGCTATCATGTAACACAGAGCCGTATTGTATAAATGTACTATTTATTTGGGGTTTATTTGCAATTTGTTTGGGTGAATGAGGTTCCAGTAAATTTTAAACAAAATTGAAAATGTTTGGGTCAGGAGCCCAAAAATAGGGTCGGTCGGGAATGAGAACCACATAAAAAAGGCTGTCCTAATAAACCCACCCTGCGAGAGCTGAATAATTGTCCAAATATTCGATTTTATATCTAAATGATTTAACAACAAAGGACATAATGATCCTATAAAATTCCTATAAAATTGTCAATACCTTTCTAACCTAATTTGGTATTACAATTTAATTACTAAAATCTGGAAAGTCATGCATGGTCGTGGTTAGTCATAACATTTATGCAACTCTTTTTATTTCCCATTTTGTAATAAAGATCGTTTCACAACATTTAATGTTTTAAATTGTCCCAGTTGTATCCTTTCCTTAGCTGTTATGAATACTGGTATTATTTTGTACCCGATAGCAGGCTATTCAATTTCAGATCCCATTTACAACTGCGTCGTCGGGGAACTACATATTTTCGCCATTTTCCAACTATATATTTTACAATAGGCCTAATGCATTCGCGAGTAGTAACATTTTTTTTCACTAAAGGTTTTTTTTTCTGCATCTATTGAAATATTATTGGTGTACATCCCGGAGGCTGCCTGTCGACATGGCTGCCTGTCCGGTCGGCATGACTTTGCACTGTATGCAGTGGCCCATGATCTATTTAAGGAAAATGGCAAGGTTTTTATTTGAGCAAGTAATACTTTTAATTGAAAACTTTCTGATTTAATGATGTACAACTGAACTATTTGAAACATGAAACAAACCTTTACCACACATTTGAAAAGCATCATGGAATGACAAACAAGCAAGTTTATACACACACACCTAGCTGTTAGTCTACTCCCTAAGTTTCGAGGTTTGTTTGTCATACAATCCATTATGTTTTTAGGACGTCAACAAGGTGTATCTATAAGTTACAATTCCACCCAGCTAGCGGGTGCCGCGCGAAGCGCGGCATCCCGCTAGTATGATACAACACCAAACAGTCGTCTCTATTACCTAATATGAATCAGCTTTTGATCAAAAGAGGGGGCACTTCATCATTGATACTCACTAGCACCGTTTTTTGAACTACGGAAACATTGAACTCGGTCTATCACTAGATCCTCAGTCATTTTAATGTTGTAACAATCAATTGGACATATAATATCTGAAAGGCCTGATTCTTCTAAATTTAAACAAGGAATATACCTGAATGAAGAGTAAGTTTCCCGTAAGTGCCCAATTTGCCCAAAATGTTAAATTTGTTTGTCCTGAAGACCAATCCAAAACGAATCCGAAGTTTAACCGCGATCGTCGTCGTCACGTCTGGTAACCACCTCTCAACATCTTGAACTTCAAAATAATATGCAGTAGGATCAGACTAGTGTAATCATCACACAAAAGTCACTCATTTCATGAGCTGTACTGAGCTGTGTCGATGTCCGAAAGCGCTTGCCGCACTAATGCATTTAGAGGGGTGATTCGGACATCGTCTCGTCGACGATATATGCATGTTTTGTTCGCACGCAGGTTTGTCTCCGCACTAGCCAGTGTGGTGCGTGCGAAGTTGTTATGATTGTAAAATGTGATCCTGAAAACACTGTGATAGTACTCACAGCATGCCATGGACAGTGTCGACTCATCAGTGACAATGACATCAATGACAAGTTACGTGCTTGCTGTGACCCGCTTGGAAAAGTTGCACCGGGAAGATTGTTGTTGTGTGACAATGATGCGGCATCACTGATGTGTGGCTCTACCTGACTTGAACTTCGAAGACTTCAATCAATCTATTCATCGAGTATAAATTAGGTGAGTTATGATCATGATCAAGAAACATTTAAAAGTAAAACAGTATTTAGAAAGAATGTTGCAACCTGATGCTGTTTTTTTTCTTCATTGTAAAAAAATGAAGGTCGATCACTGAATGAGTTAGGCCAGGGCACGGGAGGAATAAGAAGGTTCCCCCATGGTTAGGCCATATACTAGGCCAAGGCCCTATTTTCTTGATCCTCCAAAGACTTTGTATTACACAACTGCTGAAGTAGCGTCAGAATACTACATTCTTTCCTTAAATGCTATGCATGATCAATATATATTGTATTACTACAATGTAACAGTTGTGTAGGAATTTGCAAATTTTGAACATGACCTTAACCCTTCCAGTTTCACCAGTTCCACTTCCAGACTCTAGTCTTAAAAAGGGTAACACTAACTTGCAGGTGACTTGCAGGGTAACACTAACAGGTGTTAATGTATTGTAAACGCACAAATTAATCACAAACATGTAGCTTGAGAATTCCAGCTCTTAACCAGTTCGCGCCGGGATTATTTTAACAACGCCGAGCCGACGGGCGGGATTATTTTTAACGAAACTCGATCCGAAGCGTGTTCAGGCTGATAGTGCCGGGAAGCACACCCACGCATTTCCGGCCTTGCGCGCTGCTGACATACATTTCCGAACTTGAACTTGGCGTGTTTATGCGTCATCCGTTTTGAATTTTGGGAATTTTTTGCATTTATATACGTCATCCGGCGCGAACTGGTTAAATAGCTAATGAATTGTGTTGGGGGATTCGGGATTTTACCATCGTATATATTGTGAGTGAAACGGGAATTCAGATGCACCAACTTGAATTGAATGTCGGCTAACTTCCTTCATCTCTAAATCAAATGCAAATCTCCTATTTATATCATGAGCTATAGAAATGGAATTCTCAAGCTAACAAACAGACATGCAACCTTTTCTCAGTATCAGCTGATTTTGTAGTTTTTTTAATTTTAAGCACACTTGCAAAGTTTATACACCATTGAAAAGTGAAAAACACTGTACAAAGGGTTACAGTATAGATTGGAATTTCCTCATTCTTTGTTAATTCCAAGTTGCATGCCTGTCAATTGCAAGGTCAACTTGATAAACTGACCTGACGAAGTGGCATGGTGTTTATTGACATTATCGTGTCACTAAATACATGTACAGGTACATAATGCACATACATAATGCATGTCAATCCCAACACACACAAAAACTACAAATTACTTATTCAGTAAATTGTTCGGAGGACGTACACGTATACACGCAAATTTGCGACGGGTAGTCAGTTGGTTTTTGCTTAGCATGATTAAATTATGATTTTGGAGGATTGATAATAATAAATCTAATTTTTACATGGTGGTATTAATTGGAGGATTTTAAAGGATTAAGGACGTTTCGTCGCAAAAGGGTTAATTCTGCTTCTGTACAGGTGTTCTTTGCACTCTGCAGTGCGTTGCTTAACTTGTGGTAATCGTGCTTTGGTTGTGTTTCTTAAACAAAATAAAACGGGGAAGAAAAAAAAGGGGAAAAAACAAACTAGAAAAAACTAGAAAAAAAATAGAAAAAAAATAAGATACTGGCACACAAAAGTACACATGGTCATTCAGTATTTGGCAGTTTTAAGCTTGTTACAAACTAATTTTGTAAATTCATAAACAAGAGCACCTCTTATTGGATTTACAATCTGTGTACTCCTTTGTTCAAATGTTGCTCACTGTACCGTAATGAACCATGATAATCCCTGAATTTCAGATTATGCCCCCATCCCTTCCCTCCCTCTTCCACTGGCAGAATGTGTAGCTACTGGTAGACAGATGTCCCAATCAATCCGTGTCTGAGTGTGAATTTATCTGGCTGTCGACCAGAACAAATGAGTTGTCTGATTCGCCATGGGAATTGTTACAAAGCTTTTTCAGATCAGTGTTCTTTGTTTTGCTGGTGGTCCCCTGTACTTTCCTGAAACCCGTTTTCTTTGTCCGAGTTGAAATCGTGTGCTTTTAGGTGTGAAAAAAATGCAAATAATGAAAAAAAAAGTCTTATTACAATGTGCTGCACTGCTGTTTTGTGAGAAAACAGGTTCAAGCAGATTGCTTCTGATGTGATTTTCAGAAATAGATACATGTACAAGTACAAGTATACATTGTACATGTAGTACAATTTGGGGTTAATACATGTATCTTTTTGTATTGCTACACTAACATGCTCTGTGTGTAGATGCTGAAAAAACAAGTAAAAACTGTTTTTCTTGCAGTTTGGTTCCATGCAGTTTACATAAATTGAATTTGCATAAAAACTTGTGATTGTTTTGAAACTTTCAAATATATACAAATACATGTATCAGTATGCTAAACAAAACCCTAAAACCATGCTGTACTACAAAAAGTAATTCACGTGCCACTAAACATTGGTGTTTTTTGTCTTAATACAGTACATTCAAAATTAAATTCCTGAAAACAATTATATGGTCTGCTGCAATTTAAAAAAAGCACCCAGATGCAAGCATGGCCATTGAAGCCATATTAGGGCATGAATGCCAACATGGGACTTCACTGTGATCTGCCCTAGAAAGATGGAGGGGGAAAAAGCTGCATCAGGAGATAACAGGGCCCTAAGACCTGTCTCTAGGGAAAAAATGTCATCGGAAGATAAATTGTGTCTCAGGACATCTGTCTGGCTCGGGGTTGGCAGGGAACTAGGATCAGAGTACCAGGGAAATCTTGTGTTTTGACTGTGGACACATCTCTGAGATAAACGCTGAAGATGTGAAATTAATGTAAGACAATAAACACTGTTGATAGTTGTAACATACACTAAGTACTCGGTGTTCGCAAGAATCACAATGTGCATTGCACAAGTTGGAATGTGTCATTCCTTTGGGTCGGTTGTCTGTTTGTTTTCACCGAGTCATTTATTGTGAAGCGCAATAATATTTAATCTAATAAGAGAGTTGGCGATGAGTGAATATACAATGTAAATATTTCTATATGTTAACATATTTGCATGCAGTAAAAACAATTTTTTTTCGGGGGGGGGGGGGGGGGGGGGTGTGGGAATCTGAAATGGGTTTTCTTCAATAAATGGCCAAGTTATTTGTCTGCATCGTTGGTTCTTTTGTGTTGGGTTTGAGTCATTCTGTGTATAGAATTCTCTGGTAAAATTGCAAAACATATTTTTACAAAAAAGATAAAAAATTGTTTCCATTGCCCCCCAAAATGAAAGTCTTTTAATTTTTGATTTTCCTGTAAGCAAGATTAATAGGACAGGTAGTTTATGGCCAGGTACATGTTCTTGTTTTTTTAACTTTTTGTTCACTTTGTTTAATATTTTCAGTACTGGGGAAGTTTATTTGTTGTAATTTGCTGTTTGTTGTGAAAGGAATCAAATATTTGTTCGAGTTCAAGAAACTTTATAACTTTCAGGTACAGTTGGCATGTCACATGCATGACTGAGTGAAGTTTGTTTGTTTGTTTGTTTGTATTTGTTTGTATTTGTTTGTTTGTTTGTATTCGTTTGTTTGTTTGTTTGTATTTGTTTGTACATGTACCTGTATTTGTTTCATTCATTGGTGTTTGACTATTGGGGTTTATTATGATTTTAGTACTTGCACACTACTTCTATGCGTACAAATAATTTTGATCCTTTAACTTGGTTGTTGCTTGGTCCATTTTGTTTCTCTTTAATGCAAAATAGTTTGGATTACAGACTTGATAGTTCCCTGGGAGTTAATTTAAGCACCAGAACGATTCAATTTCACCTGATGTCTTGGAATTTATTGCATTAGGCACGGGCTAGTTTGTGTTTTGCTGTAATGACTAGCAGGCTAGGAATTTATTCATTTCAGGCATGCTGGGAACCTGGGGGTGTCAGGGACACCAGACCTAATGGTTGAACTGGGACACATGCAGCTACATGTACCACATACATGTAGATGGCTTTAAAGGGGAATGATGGGAATTATTATATTGGAAAATATTTTATATCAATTTCTATTTATTGGAAAATATTAGGCATCCAGTGATGATAACATGTTTTTGTAGTGGTCTTTTTGCTATACAAAAAATCTCATGATTTTTTCTGACAACTGAGGGCGCTATAGCTATGACGTCATTTAGGGCAGACGCTCTAATTTTGGGTTATATTTTTTTCCAATTGCAAAACCAAATATGGAGATTGAAAATAAAGTTAAATGTGACCCAAAGGTCAAATTCAAAGGTCGTGTTAAATTCTGTCATGGGACATGTACAATCAGAGTGTTTGGTATTGTGGTTGATCTCTTTTCATAGTGGAAGGAAGGCATGTATGGTACATACAGTGTACATGTGTCTAGATTTCAGATTGTATGAGTACAAATTTGACTACAAATCCAAGTAAGATTGTGGAGATACATAATGTACATGTACGTACCCTTGTTTTTTCAAATTAAAAAGAACAATTTAAGATTGTTGGTTTTCAATATTCTGGTGTCGGTTGAGTTAGCCATCTTTTTCACAAGATGGCTTCCAAACGAATGTACAAAGTTAAATGCTGGCTGAACTGAAAATAACTTTTTAAAGGTTAACAACCTGGATTCACCCTGGGTCAGATAACATTTAAAGGTTAACAACCTGGATTCACCCTGGGTCAGATAACATTTAAAGGTTAACAACCTGGATTCACCCTGGGTCAGATAACATTTAAAGGTTAACAACCTGGATTCACCCTGGATTCACCCTGGGTCAGATAACATTTTAGGGCTGTTAATTTTTTAATAATTTAGTATATGATATTCGAAACTACGCTATGACCGAATATTCTAAACTTGGGCTTAATTTCCTTAACATATGTATTTTATTAAATTTACTGAATTGCGAGGATATTAAATTTTATTTGTGGGTGAATATCTCATCTTAAAGCACAAGGCACTGTATGTGTAGTACCAGCCAACAAATGAATATTGAAACCAGGCAAATGCTA
The DNA here is from genome assembly GCA_037893245.1 of Crossaster papposus. Lineage (NCBI taxonomy): Eukaryota > Metazoa > Echinodermata > Asteroidea > Velatida > Solasteridae > Crossaster > Crossaster papposus. The sequence goes on from JBAIAA010000193.1 coordinate 2,231,302, forward strand.
TTCGAATGCTTGTTTGATATTCGACTATTTGATATTCGAAACAGCCCTAATCAAATTTACTTTGACAAATTCATGCACAGGAGCCTGCAAGCATATTATCCCATGACTTAAAATCCTGGGTCACTAGTATGAAAGCCTACAAGGCTACATGTACATGTACATGCCTAGGCCAGACATCCAGTGTCTGGCCGGAGACAATTCCCCTCGCCATAGCGACGCCGGACGTCTCAACTGCCCATTGTGATCTCATCTGCCCATTGTGATCTCATCTCCAGCAGAAAACACCTCTGATAATAGAGTCATTGCCCCTGCTTCAACGATCTACAATTCACTTAGTACATTGCAGCAACAGCACAACTTCTTTATTCTGAATGGAGTAAATACAGGATACCCCATGGCAGAAGACAGGACACTGTATGGTGATATCAGTCGACGCCAAATGCAGTGTGGAGTGGGGATTAAACACTCCCAGGTTACCTCAAGGGTTAGGTCGAGCGTTACCGGACACAGTCGCGCTTTCTATGTTTGCTACATCCACCAATCCTGACTAGATGTGTGGCGCCAAGGTAACATGTTTGTGTTATGTTTGTACCCCCTGGAGAAATGCCGTAGCTAACCGTGATCAACTGGCTTATTTGTCGCTTAACTAATCTGACACATCAAGACAGAGAATATCGGCTCATTTGGCAACAAGTATCTACTTTATTTTCTCTATTGCAAACATCCAGTAGCCCTGACAGTTTAACTCTAAATTTATTCAGCACCCACAAGTTCCTGATTCGTGAGACCCTTAAGAAACAACAAGTCGCTTATTTTTTTTGGATAAAAACAAGGTGAAATGCTCAGAAGTCTGCACAAGTCATTTATACCGGTAGTGGCTTCCCATGCACTTAGTTAGACTGACCTTAATTCTGCTTTGTCCTTTCTTGAAGTAAAAATAAAAATCTGGAGATAAGATGAGAACAAAAAAATAATTTTGCTTGTCTTGATTTTTACTGGGATATTGTACTAATAACACTATACTGCCAATGTGCATTTTGCACAAGTGCGTGCAAACTACCGGTAATTGTATTCAATGTATTAGCAACTTCAAAAATTAACATTTTCTTATTTGCTTTGTTCAGAAATTAATCCTTTCAACTCGCAGTGTCTTGTTCATGGTGTTCACAACACAAAGCTGACAGACAAAGAAACCCCAAGCAGTGTGTGGTAATATTGCCAAGTGCAATCACTGTGCGTCACACATTGCAGATTGTATGCTTGTTATGGTATTAGTGTATGTATGTCGCTGCACGTGTGCGCAGATCTTTTTGTGTATGTTGTCAGCATTTACTTACCAGTACATTGAAATTGGTCAAAACAAAATGAAATTACAGTACGTAGACGTACACAAACTCCCTCGCTTTGTGATCTCATTGCAGCGTGATTTGTGGTAAGAACAGTTTTTCTCATAATTTTATTCAATATACTATGTACTCAGTACATGGTTCATTGAAATATTTGTATCCATATGTTTACCTTTGTTATGACCTCAATGATTTTGTAATTGTCTGATGCGCTCCTCAATTATTTGTTTTCCAAGAGTGATTATATACTGCAATGTACATGAACCAATACCGTTACCTCCCCGTTAAATACAAATTTAGTCTGAAGTCATTCTTGAAGAAGCATTCCGTTTTGAAATCCTGAAAATGTTATTGATTGTTTATGTGCGACTGGATTCACAAGAAGCACCCAAACAAGTAAAAATGTGTTCTCGCTCGAATATAACACAAAACAGAAATTTCTTATTTAAGAACGGGACCCAACATTTTTAGAATCACCGAGTTCATACAGACATACAACATAAATGCTGCCCCAGGAATTTAAGGCCTCTTTTATCTGTTTTTCTTCTTAATTTTGTTTCTTGAATAGCATTATTTAAACATGTATTGGTAAACTTGTATACAAAGCTTGACCCACACAAATACAGGTAAATACTATGGAGGATTATATTGGATAAGACACATCATGTCTGACATCATGATCTACCGGTACATGTAGAAAATGACGCAAGGGGCTGAGCATGCTAGCAATCACAGTGACTCATACTGAACGATGTAAACATGTAGTTGGAGCAGCAGTAGACATCACAGATCTTTACTTTTAACTGGCTGTGCCCCAGATCAATCATCGTAATTAATGATGTTATAAATACTCATGTATACGTCTATGCCTCTCCATTCAGTACAAGTTTGCAAATGTTACACCTGTTAATTAATACACAAAATACACCTGTTCATGGACAAGTACATCATGCACTTGTATGATTCTGAGCAGGTCTGGGTTTTCTATTTTTACCATTACATGTGTACACTATAAGTATACATGTAGTCTATCAGCTGAGGATGACATACACCATATGTAGCACTTACCAAACGAGTATAGAACACTACACATGTATACCACACAACGCTTGAGAGTAAAAGTCATGTAGTCGGAAATGTGCAATATCTCCTGAATGTCAATGGTTCATTCCGGTAAATTTTATTCAGTTTTAAGTCAATTTTAAGGACGTGATGTTTACACGTTTAAACAAAACAAACAAATTAAATCTGTTTACAAAGTTTCCTGAAAAAATTAAAATATTAAATGTAACCCAAATATATAAAAGTGACCAATATGTTCACATTCGTGAATTTCCTTTGGGTTTACATGGCACAAATAATGAATGATGTTCTCAAACCTACCAGTAATTCGTTTGCAATACCTTAGAAGCAAGTGGCAACGTCACCATACTTGATTACATCCGGGTACACATACATTGTAGATGAGATATTCACCGCCTGCTACAGTATTTATTATGCCAATCATTGTTGACATTAATCATACAGCAACCATGTCAGTCTGTAGACATAATGGGCAACCTTTGGGAAATGTTTGGAAAACATTAAAACAGATCTATACATTATTTGATAAACAGTTACACAATTAACAGTCATTTCCTTGGTTAACAAAGAAAACTCTTAATAATACAAAAACAACGACAGTACATCTACGATGTCAACAGATGGAACAATCAACAATTTATTAAATAATAAAAAAATTAACAGATTAAATACCTAACAATACAAGCATACTTGTAGGTCCCAAAAGTCAGCAGTGTCTATGGGTGTATACTGTCAGTATTTTTATGTTTCAATCCTTTTATGCTGGCGTCCTTGGGACAAACTCAGTGACAGTGTTTGTCTAAGGACTACTCCCTCTAAATAACTACCATCAAGTGTTTGTTTGGAGAGAGCTGAGGGGAAAGCAAGGCCTTTTAGTTAGGTACAAATGTATGTGTAGGTTTGAATGTATTGGGCCCTAAATGTGTTTACAAATGACACAATTTTCTTGCAAGAAAGATGTACTGGTTGATGTAAATAGAAAGCCACCATATTTATGTATGTGGTGCTGCAAGGCATTTGCTCTGGGTGTGCATGTGCAGCTAAATGTGCAGTCTGCAGAAAAACACATAGTGGGAGTGGCACATTAAAGAACCATCACTGATTAGACTGGCAAGCTGTCCTTACTGACATGGGGTGGTATACATGTATGGCTGGATGCTGTAACTTCTTCGGTCTGTGATCTGATTGGTCAAGTTGAACAATGTACTAATACACAACCTCACAAAGGTTTATGCAAATCCTTCGAAATCAAGGAAAGTACTAAAATAAATGCAAATATCGATTTACCATGAGTGCAAATTAATAAGACACAATAACATTATTAGTTATTATGTACATCATAAGAACAGAAGTGAATTCGGGTACTTACTTATTTCAGAGGAAATAGTGAGAACAGGCCCATATACCGGTAGGAGGCAAGGTGGCATTAATACTGAATGGTGGCAGGCTGAACTTAGAATGACCCAAACTACATGTACTTATGATACATGAGGCCATGTGTAGCCGGCCCCGAACTAGATGTGGAGCAGCTACATGGTCTGTTTAAGTTTAAGACAGGGTCGTAAATAACAGTTGGGCACTGTTCTGTGGCTAGAACAATACAAACTTGGTAAACCCCCAAAGTGGATTTTTTTGGGGGGTGTGACACGCACCTGTGTACAACCGGTACTTGGTATGTTGCTGTCTTTGTGAGTATGTGGTAAGAAGGTATGGAGGCATTTTATTGATTTTATAATCGTACATCAGCTACACACTGTATACAATGGTGAGATGTGTTGTCATTACCAAAGAATGACAACGAGCTCACAAATATGACGGCACTTTGTGAAAGTTGAACTGATTTATTTCGTTTTATATTTGTTCTAATAAAGGCTCATCTAGTGCGTAACCATGGGTTGCTGTCAAAGTTGCCGTTGTCGCAAGTCCAAGTCGGCCAGTGAACCGGAGCCGGCCAGTCACTACATCTACTCCAACAACCCCATCCCTGAGAAGAACCACATCCCCTTCACTGACATGCAGATGCAGCTGACTAGCTCGGAAGACCTTCACATCATCCCTCCTGCTAACGGCAACATCAAGGATGGACAGAGCAACATTGGGTCGATTAAACCACGAGGGTCCAACGTCTCTCTGGCTAAAAGAAGCAGTGCCTTCTATCGCCTGAGCAAACTGGGGAGTGACTTCAGCATCGGGGACAGCATCCGAACAGATGGAAGCACATGGACGATAGCATCCTCAGTCAATGAACAGAAGGAGGTGGACGATCCCAATTATGCCGCAGATGTCCTCACCAAGCTGAATCGCTTCCGACACACCAACAAATACACAGACTTTACAATCTACGTGGGGAGTCTGACCTTCTGCTGCCACAAGGTTGTCTTGTCGGCCACCAGTCGCTTTTTTTCACTCAATATCTGTGACGAGGTCACGGAAGAAGGGGAGGTGATCGTCAAGCATGACATGACTCTGAACGCTATCAGGCCTGATGTCGTAGGTCTTCTCCTGGAATATATTTACACTGCGAAGCTCATGATCAGCAGTGAGAATGTCATTGACCTGCTGACTGCAGCCCAGTGCTTCTACCTTCACTCGGCTGAACAGGCCTGCCAGGAATTCTTGGAGAGACAGGACAACAGAAGCCGCAACTCCATTACTGAATCCTCCAAAATCATGACTGAGTACACATTTGAACAACCATACCATGTGAATGAAATTCTCCTCGGTCTGAATGATCAGCGATTTGACAATAAGTTTGTGGATGTCACGCTTTGTGCTGGAGAGGAAGAGCTTCCCTGTCACAGAGTTGTCCTAGCGACAGTGGACTCTGATATGGAAGAGAGACTACAAAAGGCCGATAAAAATGGCCGTGTCAAGATCACAAATGTAAGTGCAGCAGTTATGAGATTGATTGTGAACTATACTTACACCTCCAAGCTTGAGATCTGTGAGGAAAATGCAAGGGAAGCCCTGGTGTTGGCTAGTACCCTCCGACACGAGTCGGCTGTTCGCAAATGCAGCGAGTTCTTGAAGACAATGTTAGATCCTACTAACTGTCTTAGCATCCAGCGATCTGCCAGTGGTCCAAGCTGTGAGCTACTTCACAAGGTGGCCACAAAGTTTGCCTTGAAGAACTTTCGAGAGGTCATCAAGTACGAAGAGTTCCTAGATTTGTCGCCGCAAGAACTTGTTGATTATCTGGGAGATGATAATTTGAATCTCTTCAGTGAGGAGGAGGCTTACAAAGCCCTGATCAAGTGGATCAAGCATGACTTTGAGGCTCGCAAGGAACATCTGGCCTTTGCCCTGAAGAGCATCCGTCTTCCTTACGCCTCACCGAAAGTCTTAGATGCGATTGCCGAAGACCCGTTAGTGAAGGAGTGCGAAGGATGCCAGGATCTGATCTTAGAAGCCCGAGCCATCCACATTCTAATCAGAGATGGCATGCAGATGGTCGATCCAAGAATGAAGCCTCGCAAATCCTTTGCTGATGTGACTTTTGTCATTGGTGGCCGAAATAAGAACCAGCAGTGGATACCGGATACCAGTTACTATGACAACATCCGCAGGAAGTGGTTTCCTTTGGAGCCATTTCCGGGGAGCAACACGGATTACAAAGTTGTGGCATTGAACAATGATGTCTACGTCATCAGTGGGCGCTTCAGAGAGGGGCAGTTGTGTGAGAATGTCTGGAGATATAACTCTCTCTTTGACGAGTGGACTGAGGTTGCTTCCATTCACCTTCCACGCGTCTCCCACGGTGTTGGGGTTCTCCAGGACCTCATCTACGTGGTTGGAGGTCGGGTTGACAAATCCAATGAACCTCTCCATGAGGTTGAGAGATACTGCCGCAAAACCAACCAGTGGAAGAAGAGTGAATCCATGACCTATGGGGTGCTTGACCCGGTTGTCACCTCCCACAGCCGGCGCCTCTACGTCGTAGGAGGACTCGGCGAAGACGGGCATGTCCTCGTCCAATGCTTTCATCTGGACAAGAATGCCTGGACTGTCATCAAGGATGTCAGTCTGCCCTTTGAGCCAAGATTCGGAGCAACCATGAAGAGCAAGATCTACTTAGTAGGAGGCAAGAAGGAGTACCAAGTCCAAGTGTACAATCCCAACAAGGGTGAAGAAAAGATGATCGGCGAGATGCAGCATGCAGAAGGTCACGCAAGAGAGCTTTACTCGGCGACAGTCACCAACCGTAAGATTGACGTCACCGGTGGACAGTGGACAGTTGGTACGATAGAAGATGCTCTGACCATTAATACAAACAGCGTAGAGCAGTATGACCCACTGACCAATGAGTGGACAGTGCTAGGACCGATGCCGAGGGCATTGACCTATCACGGCTGCGTCACTATCAAGATGTACATTGGATTACCCAAAGGAACAGACAGCTGGTCAAGCAACAAAAAGTCCTACCAAATCAGTCGCAAATAAGGGCCAAGAAAGTATTTGTTTCCTAAGTTTGGAATCCTTTTCTGCAATTTTTCAATTGATTTCACTTTATTGAGGCTACATTTGTACACATGGTAGTATGCATTTGTTTATGGTGTAAATGGAGGACACATGCCTGGCGACACGAAGGTGAATTGGGGTTAGGGTTAGAATCGAGGACGTCCTCGATTGAGATTCGTGTACAAAACCAATGAGAGCCGTCGGAAAAAGTACAAAGAAAATTATCGAGAGGAACAAAAGAAACTCCTCGATTTACACCATAAACAAACGTGTGTGCATGTACATGTAAATTTCTTTTAAACACAGTGTAATGTTGATCTAATTTACATAATGGTGTGCAACTTGTTTTAACAGTGTGATTTGATATTGCAGCATATTGTCCATGTGTTGGTAGACCAATTACATGTAGATGCCTTATATGAAAATCACTTTCTGTTGCTAAGGCCCTGTGTAATCTGGCTTGCCATTGATTGATAAACTGCTCATTTTTGCAGAGCTTCAAATATGTAATGTGCGTGAAATCCTGTTGCTTGTACACATGCAATTGAAAGTAAATTAGAACTACATGTATGACGGTGTTGCAAAATAAACTTTATACTTATAGGCATATTGTGTACAGATTAACACAGCTACAATTACTGCTTGTAGTTTTAACTGAATAGCTACAGGTAGATTAAATTCATCCTAAAAATTAAAGTACTTAAATCTAGATAACATACAGTGTTGAGAAATATGCTGTTTTTGTCAAAGTCTTGAATATATGCATGCGTAACAGTTAGTCTGGTGCTGTTCATGTAAGTAGTTTAACATGCACGTCATAGAACAGATACATGACCTTTAGTTTTTATGACGTTTCAGATAAAACTTTCAGTCCGCAGTATTTGGTTGTTATTGGAGACAGAAACTCCTATTTTTCTACCCACTGTTTGTGCAAATTCAGTTGAATCTGCAAGATAAAAGGAAAAATTGCCAACAAGTTGGAAATTATATGTAAGAATATGTGGATAGAAACATGGGAAAATGTGAAAAAATCTAACCCATGGAAATTGGAAAAAAAATCAAAGTTGTAAATTCGCCAAAATACATGGTGCTTTTGTTTGTGTATAACGATACATACACGCGCAGTATGTATTAAGGTATTGGGGCAAATGTTTTAAAATATTTATTCTATAAGTTACAGAACATACTTTTATGCAAATGTTGACTTTTTTGTTGGTAATCTGTTGAACAGTACTTAAGAAATGTGTTGCAAAGTTTAACTGCAGCTGTATAGTAGTAAATGAACCTGTGGAGTACTTGGCTTGTGCTTTCACTGCATGAAAGTACTATTTAAAACATGCAGCAATAGTGCAATGTTTAGAATCAACAATTGGCGTTTAGTTTTCATTCCAACTAAATCATTTTATGCATTTTTCATAATACATTTGTCATTAACACTTCCTTTGATTATTCAAATCACATTAACAAAAGTTGTTTTTAAGTACAAACCAAGACTAATTTCTAGTCCCACCATTGGTCTATATTTTAATGTGACATGGGGCCAAGATGTTGTGTATAGTACATCAGATGTCACCGGATTTTGTAAAAATACTAAAATTGTAAGTAAGCCCAAAACTAAACTATTTGTACTAATCCTTGTACTATATTTATGTATACACTTGTGTGTGTGTGATCTATAATCTAGAGAATTGGGTGACACTTTTACTATTATGTTTCCTTTTCAAAAGATATAAATTTTGTGCACATTAGTCAGATCCCAGCAATGATTGTGAAGCTTTTTCATCAGTCCTGCCAGGGAACCAGACGCTTGCATATTTACATGCTTGAGTTGTGCAAAGCTAAATTATTCCAAATGTCTCAACAAAGTTTGAACATGCAGCGATTTCAATTTATACCATCTAAAACCAAAACAAACCAAAACAAACCAAAAATATTGTATTCAATAATGTAATACAATATTGTATTGTATTCAAGTTACAATGTACAAAGTTTATACATTCTTAGGCTTGTTACCATGGTGATGCCGATGTTGTTAACCAGTTCGCGCCGGATGACGTATATAAACGCAAAAAATTTCCCAGATTCAAAACGGATGACGCATAAACACGCCAAGTTCAAGTTCAGAAATGTATGTCAGCAGCGGGCAAGGCCGGAAATGCGTGGGTGTGCTTCCCGGCACTATCAGCCTGAACACGCTTCGGATTGAGTTTCGTTAAAAATAATCCCGCCCGTGGGCTCGGCGATGTTAAAATAATCCCGGCGCGAACTGGTTAAGAAACAAAGATTTGTCTTCCTTTGCTTTAATTAACTTAAGTTTCATTCTTCTTTGTAACATATTTTGTTTATTGTTTTCCTTCCAAAGATCAGACAACTAAATTATTGATAGTAAAAAAAACCACCTTTGTATTTACCGAGGCATGTTTAGCAATGGAGATTTAATACATTATTTTGGTGTTTAGGAGTTGTTGAATGTCATGTCCCTAAATCATGATAAAGACAATTTATTATAAACAAATATGATCAAGATTATTGAAATTGCATGTTGGAATGCAAAATTCCTAATGACCAAATGATAGGTGTAGCATTATGTTGGGGAAACACTTGTTTCAGTAAATAATTCAAATTATTTTCATTGTTCGGTGTAAAGTTCGCATACAGTTGTTGCATTTAATTCTACAAAAACACTTTACTGAACACAAAACTCTTTAGTGAACACCAAACTTTTTACTGAACACCAAAATCTTTACTGAACACAAAACTCTTCAAAAAAGTACTAGCATTTATTTATCTTGTGATTTTGGCCAAAACAAATTGTGTTGTGTGTCAATGTTAGAATTTTCTATTTTATTTTTTGACATGTGTTTGCTTGATTATACTGTTTTCTGTTGCATGTTTTTGACAGAAGAAATCAAATATTTTTTTTACCAAAGATGTACATGTTGTGTGAATTGTTTCAGTTTGTACTCCGTCTACTTCAATCATTGTTTTAGTTGAAAATTAAGCCAAAATACCAGAGACAAAGTTTTTGTTAAATATTATTTGTTTAATGAAAAAACAAAATTATCTTTGTGTTGAATATTTATATACTTTAGGTTCTAACATTTGTTTTGAGAATTGTTTTCAAATTATGTGTTGTGTGATTATTAACAGTGTTTGCATATTTAAAAGGAATTATTTATTCATTTGTATGGCTGATGGTGTGTAACAATGCCTTATGGAAATGTTGTTTCATTTCTTGAAAACAATTGTGTGGTTCTTCAAAGAAGTCTGGCTCCAAGAGGAGTGCCTTTTAAGATGAGTAGAACCAAGCAATCCAACGGCCTTCTATATAGCATTTCGTGACGTTTTGCCTTTTCGTTAGAAAAACTAAAACAGGAAACAATTTTGTTCATAAATTATGCCCCAGTATTAACATTTACTACTTTACCTCAATAAACCGTAACCATGCTCACATCTTTTGTAGGGAATCCTGCTGGATCCCACATTATCCAACAGTTTTAAAACTAAGCCTTTTTGAAATCCAACACAATAAATATCTTCTTAGATCAACCACTTGCAGTACTTGACACTGTGGTGCTCAAAATAGGCCACATTTGACTGATTTGTTTTTCCTTGGTCAATTTCCAGTACCAAATGTTTTGTTCAGAGACGTGCCCCACCAATTATTCGAATTAATTACTGGAAGGGAAATATCCAAACCAACTACTCAACATCGAAACAAAGATAATTTGAAGGAACCATTCTGGTAATGTTAATGGTAATCATTGTTTTTTAATTAACCAATAAGTGTTCCTTTGTTAAACAGCACAGTTTCAGCATTGTACAAAAATAGTGTGGCATTATTTAAGAAATAAACAAATTGTTAACGTGTGAAAAATAGTATAGTTCATTTTTGTCTTGTTTTATGTTTGTCTCTGCTTTAAGAGTATTCTGGACGGTGTCAAATTTTGGGCATTTAGGTCAAACCGATTATTGTTCATACTACATTTTTTTCAGGAGCCCAAATCACACCGCACTTGGAGAGATAGATCTTTTGTCTGTAGCACTAGCAGTACCTCGTCTTTGGAATAAATTACCAAAATACACATTAAACATCTAATTCTTTGCAGGTTTTCAAACGTCTCTCAAGACGCATCTCATGCACACAGCTTTCACTTAGAATCATCCAGTTTTTCATCTCATCTTTATTTTCTCCTCAATGACAGCGTTTTTTTCTTGGTTTCTTGGTTTGATCACTAAACGCTTATCTTTAATCTATGTCGTTTTCTTTTGTATTCATCCTTTCATTTTTCATTATCAGTTTTGATTTGTATTTAAACTTCTTGTATTAGCGCCTTTAACAAGCACAAGGCAGGTAGTATTGTGTAAGGTCACGAATAAGATTAATACTGCTGCAAACTGCTTAACTGGCTGGAATGACCTGAAATATACAAATCAAATATTTCGATCTTAAACAAGATCTTCTTCAGAGACTAGTCTCTGAAGAAGATCTTGTTAAGAACGAAATATTAGGCCCACTTAACTTATTTGATTGTGTAAGGTCAAAACAAAATCCCAAGACACATGCCCATTTGCCATCGCCCGACTGTTTTCACGTTTTCAACATTTCCCCCAAAGTTTTCTTGGCAAATAATGTTTTTGGGTCTATAATAGTTCGAGTCTCTACACGTATTGCAGTCTATAGTTCGTTGAGCTAGATTAGTCAACGGTGACCAAACGGGCTTCTGATTTTGCTCGTGCATAGCCTATCTCGCATGGGCGCTGGGAAACGCTGATGCGCTTTGAGCTCTGATCGATTGGATAGATTTTGGGTCACAGTTCTATTCTGTTTTATGCGGGAACGTTTTCTTAAAATAGCGCACTCTTTGGCTATTTTATGCAGACGTGTTTTTTGTTTGGGGTGCGCCGTTGAGTGCGCTCTTTTACTTTTTATACGATTTCACTCGATATTTATCTTGCTTGTGTATTTTATTACATCCAATCAGTTGACTAGTAAATTTGAATTTAATACAAATGTATTTCTCGAGTTAACCTATCGAAAACGACTTTTTGATTTTTAATTCGAGGGCGGTGACCACTATTTGTGTAGCGCGCCCTCTTATGACAGATTTGATTCCTTTTATTTTAATAAGAAACATTCTGACTAATAATTTGACAGTCACGTGTCGGTATAGGACCATAATCCGGACCGCAGGACCGCTCACGATCACCCTGCCCACAGCGTGTAGTTAGCACTTCGGTTTGGTAAGTCAAATAAACACAGCTCCATGAAATAAACTAAGAGTTAAATATCCCATCCATAGCGCGGGTGCTGCTGAACCGTGAGTTCCCTTTGTCATTGCCGTGAAGATTAGAAACGGGTCTGAAGTACAGCCGGCCATTTAAACATGTAGTTTAGGCCAATAACCAGTGTATGTATACGGTAGGCCTAACCTGGCCCAACCTTTCTGTATATTCTTCCATGGCCTAACCGGAAAAGGCCTGGAGCCCATATTATCGCTGAATACTACCATACTACACTGCCACTGCGGTGAGTGTTCTTGAGAAATCATCACGATGTATGGTATGGTCGTCTGTTGATTATTCGGCGCGTATAGTATTTATAATAATATTATATAAACCGTGTAAATATACAGCCGTACTATACTATAATGATACATTTATACCACTGCTACTGCTAGAACATGTTGTTATACTTCAGTCATGCCTAATTGTCTTTCAAATTTATAACACGTTTATCTGCAATGGTGTAGGCCTATGTACGTTTTACAAAATAATTTCGTAACCAAGCTACGATTCCCCAAAGGCCTATATCAATAACGCCATAATATTAGCATATCTCAAGGTGTATCTTGTTATGTGTGTATTGTATTTTTAAGTGTACACTAGGAAACAAATGTCCATGTTGCATGAACGAATAAATCTTGAACAAACGAATTGGTTGAAAATGTTCATTTGGTACGGTGTGAGTGGTCATTGTGACAAGACATTGCTCAAAATAACCAATATAAGATTAAAATGACCACTATTTTGTATATTTTTACCAATAAATCGATGCAGACGCATAATGACTGGCCTTGCATGGCGATTTTTTGTCAGTTGTGAAGGCTCCTAGTTTCCGCATAATTAGTAATGACGTGTTTGTTCGGACGTGTATATACATTTGTAGTGTAGTGCCATATTGGATTGTTGATGCATGACGCCTTAACAAGATTGAAGCGTTGCCGGCTGAACCATCGTCATTGTTGTAAAATCTCTTGGATTGTCCTATATGTAAATAAGTTAGACGCAAGTCTTGTGGTTTTCTGAACAAGAGTACGTGGTTTATTGGGACTTTTGTAAATCACGGATTAACCCATATTGGTTGGTGACATCGGACTAGTTGGCTAGGTGGACTAAGCCAGTTCGGTATTTTAACTGCGCATGTGCACAATGATATGGGTCACGGGTCATTCGAAACAACCAACGCGCGCGTATAAACGCGCCAAGTGGTCCCGCGGCGCGCATGCGCACAAGTATAAAAAAATCAGAATGCGCGTTCACGTAACATCGCGCGACGTGACGTAAGCGCGTTTTTTTCTTTGAATATCCTTTTAACTTGATACCACCCTGATACATCGGGAACTAATATCATCCATCAAATCTTGATAGTTTTGTCTGCATGCATTGTTTCCCCATAGACACAATGGCGCCATTCCAACGGTCCGCTGTGATGTACATAAGCTTTGGCTTTTTTCTCGGTCTTATGACATATCGACTATTTGGATCCGATCAACCTCTCGCTATGAATACGCACATCCAATGCAAGTATCCTGAGTCCGAAGTAAGAGCGATGTAAGTAAACTTGGTGTATTTACCTGTAAAATATACCTGTAATTTGCTACTTTTCACTATTGACCTTCAGACCTGTAACTATACTGGCTAATATATAGTGCCTACAAATCCGCTATCTGGGGTCCTTAATTGAGATGGCGGGTCATTTGCGTAAAGGGGTCATTGTTCAGTGATGGCATGATGCACCCAGGCCAGTTTGTATGTACTTATCAATAAGGTTCACAACTTTGATGTCACAGATCAATCGCTATATTTACGACTAGACTGCAGGAGTTGAAATGTGTTCACGTCACAAATTCGTGTTCGTTTACGCTGCAAAATATTGCTTGTGAAATGTACATGACAATTGACAAGGAACGGAAAGTAACATCAGTTGAAGTTGTTTTTTACCGGCCACAACCCACCATAGTAACGAGGATTCTGCGGAGAAAATTATTTCATCAAAATAAATGTATCGCCACATTCAGTGTGATCAAAGTGTCATGTTGTCTCTTGAATAATTAATACTAGAAATATTGGTGTGGTCGCAACGGCAGTTTCGAATCAGGCGCACTCGCCAGCCCGGAACGCCCCAGGAACAGTAAACAGTGTTAAACCCGACGTTTCCGAACGAAAACCCGACGTTCCCGAGGTTAAACTCAAAGTTACCGAACACAACGCCGAAGTCTCCGAACCCGAGGTGACCGCACCTCGAACACCGAGGAAGATCATGCTTGACTGCGGTGGCAACGTGGCATCCACTGTGCTGCTGTTTCGTGAAACGTACCCAGGAGGACAAGATTATATCATCCACTCGTTTGAAATCGATGATCGATTATCGCCCTACTACAAACCATATGATAACCACTATCTACACTGTCCAGTCGGCGTTGCAGGCAAGAATGGTTAGTGTCGATTTGTTTTTAAACAAACAAGTTTGAGTTTTGGGTCTCTCTAAACAAGTTTAAAAGTTTTGGGTTTTTGTTTAAGTCCTTTAATATGCTTTTTTCCAGGGAACATGACGGCGTATTCCGAGATGGTCTGGTCACCGAGTAAAGGTCTTAACCACGGCGCTGATATGCAATGGGGAGGCGGTTCCCTGTTTGTGTCTGGACAGGAAAAGAAAGATGTCAAATCAGGTTTGTCTTATAGTACATCTTAGGCATAATGACGTCACACTCTATTTACATGTGCGTTTTCTTACGGTGTTTGACTCATGGTGCGTGGGTTCGAATCCTGTCAGGAACCTGGGCTGCGTTCCACTCACCCCAGCATTTCCCCTTTGGATGTGCACACAAAAACGCTGCGAACGTAAACGTACCTCTGGTGTTTGTACCCTTACTGGCAATGAACGGGGAATTGTGAAGCGCTTTGATATTGTTGAATAAATAATACCAATACGATGTAAAGCGCTATAGGCATTATCATGATCATTATTACATTATGTGTTTTCAATCGGAGATTTTTGTACATACCACTTTTTACTCAATCTCACAGAAAATAAAGACAATAAAATTCAGAGTAAAGATTCGTACGTCCAGTTTTCACTCGAGTGTCAACTGAAGTGATTCACATTCAAAGTATTTCAATCTAGAATTAAAAATAATGTTTGCTCGATGTCGCCAACTTTCTAATTTCACTATTTTTAGAAGCAGGACATTTACATACAGTGTAGTACATGTACATGTATTTATTTGATATTTGCTCTACGATAGGTGGATATCGTCAGTTGTCCTATCGCAAGACAATACCAATCATTGACTTCGCGCAGTGGATTGTGGATAATTTTTCCAAAGAAGATTACATCATCTTAAAGTTGGACGTTGAGGGCGCCGAATACGAAATTCTCAGGAAGATGATTGACAACCATGTGATGGCTTACATTGATAAGTAATAACCGCTCTTTGTATGAATTACTTATATAATTTTTAATTACTTGTATAAGCGCCCAAAGCTGTACAGCAAAGTCCAAGTTGGTCTGTTTCATTTGAATGAAGACTCATGGTTTTGTTCTTGTTGCAGATACTATGGGGAATTTCACGACTGGCAACCGACGGGCTGGTCCAAGGCCAACAAAGACCAAATACGAACAGACATCAGGCATGCCGGCTTCGGTATGATTGACTGGGTCGGAGAGCGACGTAAATATGGCGATATTGAGAGGATGAACCCCATCAAGGTGAAATAATAAAACTGATGCTCTTAGATTGTCCGGAAGGGCCGTTGTTGCATGAATTGCAGACGCTAACAAATAGTTTTTGACCGGGAAACAATTCATTTTGCAAGTCTGACATTCAAAATTCAAGTTCAATACGTTTTCGTTAACAGTTTAGGAAGTACATTTACATGTTGCGATTTGGGATTTTGTAATGGATTCCCTGATTATTTTAAAAGAACAAATCCCAATTTTTGTTTCAGTTTAGTTTTTTTCCTACTTTGTGAAAGGTACCCGCTGGCACCCCTGGCGAAGCTGGTAAGGTTTATTCAAACTGCGCGAGTGGTTCGGTGGCTTTAACAGTCGCTGTGGGTATGAACTACAAACGGGCACGTAGGGTGGTAGAAACACTATCAGCCCATAAGTTTAAAGTTCCCATCACATTGTTCGTTTACGGAGACTTCGTCCAGCAAAACCCCAAGGCTGTTAAAGCCTGGAGCGAGCACTTCAACATCGGTATACGGGAAGATGGACACAATCCTCGGGGGCACTTTGAGCTAATGCCCGGTGCTTGGGTTCGCATGGGTCTGATCAGCTCTATTCTACGTTTGCTTGAGATAGGCATCACTGCGTCTTATTATCTACCTACGGTTAACGGAGATGCGACGAAGACGATTCTTGGTGAGGCAAAGAATAGAGGTCTACGAGTTATTAAAGCAGCGGCGGAATTCCCTGCTAGGAAAGGTAAGACAAGAATATACTTGAGACATAATGACGTCACAGGTTGTTTACGTGTGCACTTTTCAATAATCCCTGTATATCTGCGGTGTTTATTTCTGCAGGTACTTCCGGGGAATTAACGTGGGATAATTACTACAAGTATCGTGACGTGGAACGCGTTCCGAAAGCCTTGCGCAAGATCCACGATGCTTTAGCCAAGAATGCTGGGGGCGTCCTAACTGTGGATTCGGACCTGCCTGACACGTATATGAACTCTGTTTTCATGATGGATTATCTAGTCGAGACGTCAGGGTTTAAGTTGATAGATTTAAACGAGTGCGTTTCTAATTCACGGTAGTCCAATTTTCTCAATGAAGTAGTCCTTATTTTTGTAGAGCCCAACAGTATTGTTACAGGACGTTAGGCCTATTGGATCGCAATCCACTCACACTGATCGATGGGCTGACGTCTTGAGCCAAGACTAGCCACCATCGGCTAAACTCTGGCGTTTTCAATATTTTAGCACCAACTCGGGCCTTTTTTCTGTGCGTAGCTGGTTATCAGTAGCCGTTTGTATAACAACACACAGCAGGGAACCAGCAGCTGATTTCAGTTCTGTCGCCTATAGTTGGACTAAATTAGACCATGCGTCACGATCGTTTCTGATCGAACTTACACAAAACACTGAGGCTTTTAGTATGCATGGCGTCGGACCACGTGCCGCCATGTTTGACGAGGGTACTCTCTCCTGCATCATTGGTTCTCGTACTGAAAACTGAAGCACCATAGACTGCCCCCAACTATTCTTTATATTAATTGTTTGCTGCCTCCTTGTGACCAAACATTTTTTAATTTGTGTGTGCCATCTACTGGCGCAAACACTTTGCAACGTTCACCATCTTGTGCCTTATCTGATAAAAATCACTTTGTATAAATGAAACACTGTTTTTAATTATATTTTAAACATTTTTTGTTTTTAGTGGGCGTTTTCACAGAGAGAGAGAGAGAGAGGGGAGGGGGGGATTTACATCAGCGATATTTAAATCGTAAAAATAACCAACACAAAAAAACAACAGTATTTGAAAGACGTTTGTCCCCTCTGACATGAAAAGCTAAACACGATGTTGTTGTTACTCATTGGTTATTATTTTGATTATTTCCCAAAATCACTGACACGTGACTCTCGAATGTCCGCTTTAAAATAATCTTGTTTATCTGAGATCGTGTTCAAGGCAAAAGTAATCAATCTCGAGCAATTACATATTTAATCAAGACAGGTCATCATTTCCTCTTTTTCTTCAGAAAAGTAGTTTCTAATTAAACATTTTGTTTAAGCTTAGCTTTGAATCACAAAGATAAAATAATTGCAGTATTTAGTTATAAGAGATTGTAGCTTCGGTTGCTCGCTTGCGCTGATCAGATAGGATCGTCTGCAGCTCAGAGGTGGCTGTGGAGCCCGTTTCTTGCGGCACAGACCTTTCAACACTTTGGATATAAGGGAAGCCCCTGCGCTGCAGGAGATGTCTGCAAGGCAGCCCGCTTCATTCGTCTCTAACTCTTGTCTTTAGCAGCTAAATTTTCTCGCAATTTTCTTTACATGCATTTTATCATCTTTTAGTATAGGAATGAAAAAACGCCGTTGTTTATTTTAGCAAACTTAACGTTGAGCTTAACAAACGTTGTTTTTCCACAAAACCAGTAAACCAGTTTCAACACAAAGAAATAATGCTGAAGTGTTGTTTAAGTTAAATAAATGTGTTTAAAATGTAAACAATAAGAGGATATAGTTGTCTAAGCACCGCGTACGATGCGCTCTACTTTCATGGCAACTAAAAATTAACTGGATTTCTTAAAACTAACCTAATCGCGGTATGCAGCGCGCGAAGGCCGCCAATAAAAATTTCGAACAGAATCGTGTTCATTTGCATTTCATTTGAATGGGCGTGCATAATTAAGTTATGTAACAGAAACTTGACCAATAAGTCGGCAAATGCGACACAATTCTGCTCAGAATTTCTCGAGCGATTATGTCAATTAGCCAAGACGTCCTATTCGAAGATCATGGCTTGGTTTCTATGGCGTACACGTTGGAAGGCGACCGCATCGGCGGCCTACCGCGATTAGGACGTCTCGCAACCAAGACTACGCCCAGTCGTGATTTGATTATGAAATCGTGGAGTCGATCGATTGCTGGAAATAATTGTGGAACCTAAAAATGTTTAAACTGTGTACATGTACATTTAATTAAGTTTTTAATTAAGTGCAAATATAAACCTTAAGAATTCGAATTTGTAACATTGCTTCAATACTGTTCAAATTAATGGTGATTTGAAGTTTAAATTTTAAAGAAATTAAATTGTTACAGAAAGTTCCTTTTGAACTCGCCATGATGTAGGCACTACATCTTGGTGGCGCTCTAATCGTCATCCGAGTCGCTTTTGACTAGAGCAATGAGCAGTTTGGCGTAATCTCCGGAGCAGTCGGCCTCGATAAAGCTCTTAAGACCCACGCCGTACTTCAGGAAGAAGGCGATCCTGATGCTCTTCATGTCAATCTTACAAGGTAAGAGAGAGGATATCAGTTGAGCTATATTGCTTGAATTGTACATGTATTTTGGGCGATGGGAATCGCTGATAGGCTTCACTGATTCCTGTGAACTTGCGCGCGGCATTCTGGGTAGAGTACCATGACCCAGGGGGAGGGGGGGCGGAGGGGGGCCCAACAAAGTGCGCCACCAACGTTGAAATGTATCTCATTTATTCTTCCACGCTCATGAGCCACACATCTCACATCAGTAAATACGTATAGATCGCTACCGCGAAGCGCACCATTGAAACACGTACAGATTTTCTCCGCGCTCGCTCCCCGATTTCAGTGATTCATACAACGTCCGCAAAGCCAGGTACACAGGCACGATCTACACAAATTTTTGTTGGGGCGATGTCATTTTCTGCCATTTTCGTTCGAAAACAACACGATAAAACGCAAGGGGTTCACAGGCAGATTTTTTTTAAAATTCAGTATATCACTGCTACATCCTTTTTTAACGTATCAATAGAAAAAAATGAGTGGGTTCGAAGCACGATTTTTCACAATTTATCGATTATTATTGCCCTTTTTAGGGGAGGTATTTGTCAACGTCGTTTGAGTATTTGTGCACAATCTCCACGCGCATCAACGGTACGTCAACGCTTAATTTTGTCGACTGCTTTTTTCATTTTCAATACAATTTTTGTCATTGGATGATAAAAATTAAGGTAAATAACAACCTTTTACAACTACAAAAGACAAGATGTTAAGATTGGATGCCAAAAACTCTTTATTTTTCGCGTGAGAAAATTGTTCCCCCCTATTTTGAGAATGGACGGCACGTCAGCGTTGCGCAATCACAGTCTCGAAGGGCCCCCCCTCCGCCCCCCCCCCCCCCCCCCCCCCCTGCCATGACCTTTCAAATAGAACACGGCGCGGCGCAGCGCAGCGCAGCGGAACCGGTGAGCTCCAGTTCACAGTTGACACGAAATCTATCCAATCGGAGCTCAAAGCGCATCAGCATTTCCCAGCGCCCAATATGGGCGGTGTGCAAAGTTTTGCCAGTACTATTCACAACCTCATCAAGTGGTTACGAACATAAGTTAATTTAATAATCAAACTTCTCACTGAACTGTCAATTTATTCTGCCGGCTTTCGTCTTATACAGACAAATTATACTAGTTTTCGACAACCGTAAATTCGCGACAATAACAGTTTTGACAAATTTAACTTTTGAATAAAATTCTGTTTTAAAGACGCATTATCAGGAAAATGGGTTTTGAAATGTAGAATCACACGTATTAATTTTAACGAGAGAGTTATGCATAATTATTAGCAAATAAAAGGAAAGCACTTTTTAGAAGGCTTCGAACTGACTGCTTACGTTGGACAGGTCTTTGCTCTTCATGGGATGCATAATAATCATATTTTGTTGTTTAATGGTCATTGGATTTAATAACCTGCCCACAGTAAGGGCGCTCTTCGCAAGCTCTCTATAGATAACAATAATTGCTGTGATAGGCTTTGCATGCTTGACTTGGAAATCCATCCTGTATTTTCCTGTCCCATATTTTGTGTAATATTAATTGAACGAGCTGTTGTGTTTTTTGAATGTATACATTACCTCGGAGCGTGTCACTATACACCTGATTAGGCGTTCATCGTCTGTCCCAAGACCCTTCATGGAGTCATAAATGCGGTCTGCAAAGAACTCGACACAACCTTTGGCACGGGCAACTAAATATAAAAGAAATATTTTGTAACATTTCTTAGTGCTTATAATTATCAACAGGTGTTTTGTAATTCATTTTGGAAAATGACAGCATGCCAGAAGGAATAATTTTAAAGGGTGATTAGAGTCATTAATATCTTTACAATCAAGTTTTTCAAAGGGATTGTGGATGGTTACTTTTTTAATAGCTGCAAAAGCATACTTCAGCTTTACAACAGACGAGTTGGAACAATACACAATTGCCCCCCAAGTAAACGCATGGTGGCGCACTAATTGTCTGTCATTAGTCAACATACCAATAGTCAGGTACCCCTCCTGTAGGTTTCCGCTGGTCTCGTCTTTGATGGAATCCTCAATGTCACAATCGGCAATCTGAATAAAAAAGTAATTACTCCTGGATAAGTCTCGACTCATTATGCATGTGCCCGGTGCATTCTTATATAAAGTTATATAAACATAACTTCTCATCCAAACTACTGAATAATTCATAAATTTTGATTCGCCCACCTACGGAAAAAAATTCGCGGGCGGCACATTCATGTCAGCGCGTACAGTATAGTGAATGCGCCCTCTAGTTTATATAACATGTGTAAACGTCCGTCACTACCTCTTTGTATTGTTTGAAGATTTCCTTCAACTGCTCAAAATTCCTGGTTGCTAGGATACGGTTGAATGTACTCTCATCTGTCCCCCAGCGATCCTCGCCGGCCTGAAAATACAACAGTTGAACCACGTAGGGCGCTGTAACTACGCCATTTTGTTGTTAGGGTTACAAACATAAGTGAAACCAAGAATATTGACCTGTTTATTTGCTGCTAAATTATTAAACAAGACATTTACAACCTATAATTTTATAATTTTATTCGAGGTGCTAAATTGCATCAATGCGGTAACTCTTTCTCACTAATAAAATCATGTACAGCGCCCCCATTCGCTTAGGAACGAGCCTAGCGTTAAGGGTCGCCAATAATGGCGGTCATGCTCACTCACATCGAAGAGTTCCTGCGCATCCTCCTTTGCCTGATCCTCATCAACCTCGTCACTTTCATCACGTGCACACTGACGAAAGAAAAAGACATAAACCGACGCGATCACTAAAAAGGTTAACTATTAGTTTTTCAAAATAATGAACGTGTAGAAAAACTGCGTGATTTCAACATAGAGCACTTCTATTGACTTGATTGAAATACGAATCATGTAGCTCAACTCCCAGGAAATGTAATTGTTTTTGTCAGAAAATTCACCTGTTTTGGTCTAGTCGCAAATACTACAATAAATACAACACAATTGGAATATGTTATACCGCATAGATGGCCAACATTAGATGCTTGAAATCCCCGGATGTTTCGTTGTAAAGATCTTCTCCTAGGTCACGATCATATCCTTAAAAAGAACAAGAAAAACCTCACAAAGGTCAGTAGCTTACCCAAACCAGACTGCCTTTTGGCATAGACGACAGTTCATGACCTTAATTTGGATAGCTTTTTTTTTGGGGGGGGGGGGGGGACAAAAAACGGGACAAACATTTACAATTTGAAATCTTGAAACTATGAAATTGTCACGTACTTGCATTGTATGCCATCTTGATTGCCTCAATTTCCTAAAAAAATAAGCACAAATTATTATTATGTTATTATTATATCAACTTGTTACTCTTCAAAACAAAGTTGTTTTTGTGTGTTTATTTGGCTTTACCTCGTTCATCCGTGTGCACATAATCTCAATGATATGGCTTTACCTCGTTCATCCGTGTGCACATAATCTCAATGATATGGCTTTACCTCGTTCATCCGTGTGCACATAATCTCAATGATATGGCTTTACCTCGTTCATCCGTGTGCACATAATCTCAATGATATGGCTTTACCTCGTTCATCCGTGTGCACATAATCTCAATGATATGGCTTTACCTCGTTCATCCGTGTGCACATAATCTCAATGATATGGCTTTACCTCGTTCATCCGTGTGCACATAATCTCAATGATATGGCTTTACCTCGTTCATCCGTGTGCACATAATCTCAATGATATGGCTTTACCTCGTTCATCCGTGTGCACATAATCTCAATGATATGGCTTTACCTCGTTCATCCGTGTGCACATAATCTCAATGATATGGCTTTACCTCGTTCATCCGTGTGCACATAATCTCAATGATATGGCTTTACCTCGTTCATCCGTGTGCACATAATCTCAATGATATGGCTTTACCTCGTTCATCCGTGTGCACATAATCTCAATGATATGGCTTTACCTCGTTCATCCGTGTGCACATAATCTCAATGATATGGCTTTACCTCGTTCATCCGTGTGCACATAATCTCAATGATATGGCTTTACCTCGTTCATCCGTGTGCACATAATCTCAATGATATGGCTTTACCTCGTTCATCCGTGTGCACATAATCTCAATGATATGGCTTTACCTCGTTCATCCGTGTGCACATAATCTCAATGATATGGCTTTACCTCGTTCATCCGTGTGCACATAATCTCAATGATATGGCTTTACCTCGTTCATCCGTGTGCACATAATCTCAATGATAGTCTTCTCGTCAGTGCCAGCTCCCTGTAAAAACCATGACAACAATAACAAACCATAAAACCTCTATTTTCAGTTTGACTGTTAATCACAGATTCGGTAGCAACACATACGAAGTAATGCGAATACATGTAAAACAGTTACAAGACCATCAAATCATATCCAGTCTTGTCAAAAGGAACATAATAAACACTTCGAAATGTCTTATTTGCCAATATTAAAAAATCTTTAAGATTCAGAATGCAAACTCCCTTTACCTTACGTTAATTGCTGAATATACAACCTCATTGTACTACGCACCAACTTATAAGTGCTACCATTGTGTACACTATATAATTTGCCTTTGTGACAGTAGTTTCAGAATAGCTTAAAATTACTTCTTGATACAAGGTACGTATTCAGCCTGATTGTATTTTTGTTTTAATTATAGATTTCCAACCTATGACTTCATAAACCTTTACCTAAGTTGCTAGATATTCACCTTTACTATATTTAAAATTGGACAATAAGCTAACTGACCCTCATTGCATCCCGCAGTGTCTTGGCGTCATAGAGGGGAGGAGCTAGCATCAGCGCTTCTACAGCATCCTCTAAGTTACCTCTCAGCTCACGCTTCAAGTCCTCCACAAGATCCTATAAGGTAAGACACAAGATTCATACCAATGTTTAAGTATTCCGGTACATGAACTGTAATAGTCCGTTAGGCTAAGGTGACAGTATTGACGATATGGAATCCTTAATCAGTGATAACACAAACAGTACCCTGCCGTAGCAAGTGTTGTACTTCCAAGCGATATGCTGACGCTCGTCGGAAGTCCTATCAGTTATCAACTCGATGATCGCATCTTCATCCGTGCCTTGAAAAAGAGAAGAAAAAAAACATCATTGGGCACCGACTGTTTGGGTTCTTCCCTGTTTTTTTTATTTGTTTGCAGCTAAATTGTCTGCCACTTTGTCTTTTTGTCGGCTCGTTTGTTGGTCGTTTGTTCGGATCTATGTTGCATTGCTGATTTATACATAAACGCTGATTGATGAATTGGAAGCGTTTTGTGGAGTCATACGCATTGCATTGTGGGACAGTTTGCACCACGAATGGGGTTTTCTGCAGCACCAACTATCGCAACATATGTCTTTACTGCACTTTCCGGTCTGGTACCTAGTCCCTCCATGGCTTCTCTGAGTGTCATGGCATCTTGCTCAGCATCGAAGTCGACCTTAGCCAAGATGGTGCCCTGTTCATAAACAAAATGACAGATATTGATTACACATAAGTAAATCCTCTTCGTTGACAAATCTCAAAGTGCATAACCGAGTCTGAATGTTCATAGAGTAACATTAATGACTCACCAGTAGCTCTAAGCCAGCCCGGGCAGCCTTGTATTTAAGGATGTACTGCAAAAAAACACAAAAAACAACATTTTTATGGCAATTATGTATTGTAATTGATGATATGGATTCATTTTAGGCATATCTGCTTCAGTTTCGATCATAGGCTAAAATTTATTCATGAGTATCTCTTTATACTGTATAGTGCTTTGGCGATAATTCTTGTGAAGGTTTCTGTTGATTTTTATGGGTAAATTGAATTTCCGCGTTACGCAGTGTTAACATTGTTTTTCTTTCCTGAAGTTTGGACCATAGTCCTTCTCGAGTTTGTTCATTGCGCCTTAATTGAGCTAGTTAACTTTCGTATCCCTGTGTGTATTGAACACGACCGGTCAAACTTTGATTATCAAGTGGTCGACACGCCTTTATCGCGCATGCCGCTCAAAGTACGCCGGCTACCCTTAATGTATCAATTACACACTCGATACAATCTATTTTACGTACAGAAGTTTACTTAGTAGACTTTTGAAAAGCGTCCGTGACCAGGTATCGCCACTGAATTGGTGTTTATTTTGCGATAAAAATGCCAATTATAATACTAGCGGCGCTGGTCTCAGATCCGGGTACGCAGTCCACGCATGATGAATTTATATACGAATTTATTTACATATTATATACGTGTGCTATCAACCAACTCCTTATCAAATACACATGGGGGAAACTTGTCTCGTCACGTCTCTTGTATGCTGCGGTTTTCTTGCGAGCAAATGATACAATATAAACAACAGTTTTTAGATGATGGGAGTTGAGCAATAATTTCTTGCAAATAGCCCACACATTAAGTTACCACCCAGGTAGAATGTGCTAAATAATATTATTATTATTACTACTATATTAAGGCATTTTACACACAGTACATACATATAACAATCCAAAGCACACACACATTCGCATTTTTGTATCACTGTGGAGACATGGCTTTGTTCTCGTGTACAAAATGGTTAGAAAGTCGAGCACGTTTTTCAAAATGCTCCCATTTTAACCATAATTTTTTTCCTGGGTTGAAATTTCGACCCAATATACCCTATATTATACCCTAACCCAAACACTAACCCTAACCCACATCCTAATCCTAGTTTTTGAGTAATTTAAGTAAAATCCAAAAATCTAATTCGTGAAATTCCCAATGGAGACCTATTCATCTATAGAAATTTACCCTCCGGAGACGTTTTGTCTCCATTGTACACATTGTGTTCATGTCTCCAGAGGGTACCGTATTTCGCACCATGTACATACATACATACATACATACATACAATTAAAAGTACAAGAATAACACGACAGGACAAAAACAGTGAAGGGCAGCCAATGAGTGAACTACCAGTGAATAAAACACTGTCGCCAAAAAAGGGCGTGGCACTCCAACCCTTCACATCACAGATCACAAACACATACACGCACCAATTACAGGCGAATACAAAATATTTGTATTAACAACCCAGGCTTTCAGGATTCAGAGTTCAGATCGAACGATTAAATGCTGATTGTATGTAGTTACTTATTAAAAGGCGCAACCGTGTTGATTTCCTTTTAGCGTTTGCCACGTGGCAAACAAATATCGACTGATTTCAGTACCCAGCCGACAATAGGCAATTTGGCAAAAAAAAAAATATGTTTTCAATTTCTTGAGCATGTAAAAAGAAGTTTTACTCTTCTTTTAAATTTTCTAAAGACACAAATATGTCACTGTGAACAAAGTCAGATGTGTTACAACACGTCACAAATTGTAGTAGTTTGGTTCCTTATTGTAAATATTCTACGGGGCAATAAGTAACATTAAATATATTTAAACTATCATTTCTTTGTAAACTACACAATGTAAATTGAACACTAGTTTTTGTAATAGATTGGACTGACAGCCATGCACAAAGTTGGATTCGAACTAGGGTCATCAGGAATGGACGCCTAACGTCACACCGCCCTGTGTACGGCTGCATAATTGTGGGAGAAATACCCTTTCCCAATAATATTTACTGGAGGAAATTTACTCATTTTTCTCGTCTTACACCGCAGTGTCCCGTGTTCAAATCCCACCTGGGCCAATATGTGGATTTGTAGAGTCAGGTTGGCGTGCTTGTTCTTTCCTCGCCTTCCACCGCAGTGACCTATGTTCGAATCCCACATGGGCCAATATGTGGATTGGGTTTTCAGTCTCTGCCTGATTACATGGATATTCTGTTGGTTTTTTTCTCCCACCTCTAAAACTATACCTTCTCCTTACTGTCTCCTCTCACATAGCCCCAGTGGGAGATCGGTGGCTTCCCCTGATTAAGCTACCCAGGTAAAATATATGACATAAATAATACTGCCACCAAATCTTATTTTGCATGATTAATTTACTGAAAAAAATGCGAACGGATGAACTCCACATGACTCACATTGTATAAAAGTAAGTTATCTGTTACGAGTGTAAATATATAATTACCTCTGCGAGTTCAGCCATTTCTTCTCTAACAATCACCAGTTGGGTTTCGGAAGATTTCTCAAAAATGAACCTTCGTGACAAACGCGCCCAGTCGAAAAGAATTAACCAAACCCTTTTCTGATGAAATATGAAAACTCGATCGTAAATTGAACTTTGGATTGATGTGATATGTGACTATCGTGTATTGGATGGCTGTAACACGTCATCTCATTAATATGCAAATGAGAGGATTGATGGTTTCTCTTCGAGGGTATTTTTTTATTGTATTACTCAGTTGCACATTAACTCGTATTTCTGGTGTTGACATGCTTAATGACCGCTTGTTTGACCAAGAAATATTATCAACAATATTGACTGGTTTCACAACTTGCAAATGGTTCTGCCGCCCTAAATGTGGGATTTATTTAATGTGTGTTGATCCCTATTAATATTATCAAGTTATGTTTGGAATTCGCAGACAGAAATAAAAGGTGTAATTGAGCGCGTGCGGAAACTGGATAAAATAAAAATGGAAAATCGGGTTATGAACAGTGCCTTGGTAACGCCTGACCACACCTTTAGTAAGGAAGGTTTTAGCGAAGCCGGCGATTATATGACAATCCGCCTCTAGACAAATATTTTGTACACTTTTTTTAAACAGCAAGTTTTACGGAAAATAACAATTGGTTGTAGTTTTTGTTTCTGATGGATAATTTTATGATGAGTATGATGAGTAATTATGTAATCAAACAAACCTTTACTCCTGCGCATTGCTAAGCAGCGTTATCAGCCACTCTTGAAAGTTTTTAAGGGTTCTCGTGAATTATATTGTTACAAATTTCCTGTTTCATTTTTTGGCTACTATCAAGGCCAAAGGCGCTGACCCTAAAATGTGTCATTTTGACCTTGTAAAAAGGCAAGTTTGCTTACTCTAAAACGTGTTATTTTGACCCCAAAAGGTTTAAGATAATAGAACTCAGATTGCGAGTTAAATCTCGCCTGACTTTTCAGAGTGAGGTATCAATCCTTTGCGTCTGGACTCGCCACATTTAGTATCGCCACAATGGAGAAAAAAGAGCCCTTCAAATATGACCCTATGCTGCCGCTAGCTTCTATTCCTTTATTTCGTCACTGTAAATTTATCGATGTATAACCAGTTTGGGTTGATTTATTTTTTAAGAAAATAAAATTTAACGAGCTACGTAGCTCTAATCTTAATTATTCAAGTAACAAAAATCTTCAACACTTGCTGCGTTTTAAGAAATATTACTGATATTTTGTTTAAAATAAACCGGCTTCCTGAGTTATTGGCAAATAGCTGATTTCCTTCTGGTTTGCGGTATTTGTCTCCATAACAACCACTATAGCAACCTCACGAGGCAAATGGATTTGTCGGTCCGTTAACAGAATGTCCTGTTTGTGGCTGGGTTTAGGGAAACGAGAGTTTAAACACGGATGTGCCATTAACTTAATGAAATAACTCGCTTGCTCTTATTGTTGGCCTGTTATGCATGAGAAAGTAGAAAAGAAAAGAAATGAAACAGGTCACAGTACGAAGCCTTGACAAAAATAGGCTGAAAACATCTTATTGTTCCAAAGTGACTGTTCAGTTCGATTCTGTGCAGTGTTGGCCATAGGATAAATATTTTTCGTTTACCTTACGCAACACTGGCATCGCGCATATTTAATTATATATTTTTCGTTAGCAAAACAAAGAACAATTACCAAAACAATTAAAACAAATTGCACACTAGACATTGAAAATAAGTAGAAAAAAACCTACAAACCACGTGTACATAAATGGCCAATAAGATTAAGACCAAACACTCATTCAAGAAAAACAGGTAAAACCTGCGAAGAATTCGAGTAGCCCCGATAGCAAACATAACTTTCTTTTTGAATGGCCTTGTGTTGATCGTACGATCCCGACTCTCATACAAATACTGCGTACGCCTACGTACTCGGATTGGGAACGTCACTGATGCTCAAAGAAGGATCGGAACGTACGGAACTAGCAGACAGAATCACTTTGCTTAAAACAAAAACAGCAGCTCAATCATATTCCCTGTAATCATGGTAAGTTTGTCTTTTTATTTTGACAAGAATGTACTAATTTAGTTACAGTCCACCACGATGTGGTAATGCATGCATGGCACTTAGATGTGGATTTACGTTCTTAGAGACTAGTAATTCTTAGGCCTAGTGCAGTCGGCCAACATATGGGGCGTGGCATGTACATTATAATGTACATATTATCCATGTGTGTTTGGAACAACAATGTGCATTAATTATATGTACGTTTTAATAGCTCTCTGTATATGAATTTCACGATGTATCATAATTTAAAGCGCATTCACGATCATAAATTCAGAAGCTGTTTTTACAAGTGTGCGACTTGAAACGACTCTACCAACGGCCTTGCTCTATATATAATACTAGTATTTTTTGTCGAGGTGTCTGTACGCATTTCAAGCCGTCAATGTTCACCAATTATTCAGGAGGATCGGGAGGGGGTCATTTACCAATTTAATACATTTAATGTGCAATTTTCACGGTGAAACAACCAATAATTAACTATACGTTATTCAGCTAGGCCTATATAAAATCCTTTTGGAAAACAAACGTATTAAAAATAAAATGATGGTACTTATAGCGGGAAAATCTATATACGCCAGTGACGTCCCACGCCCAATTAACGGGGAGGTTGTGGGAGGGGGGATAAGATCCCCCAAGTGCGCCGCACATGGTCAGATAGTACTAACAATGGCCGCTCATAACACAATACAACTATCTAGGCCTATACAATGTTTGAGGCTGCCGTCGCTGTATTTTCATGCTCGCCAATTTGTTTATTTTGTTTTGTGCCCTGGTTGTTTTCATGTGACATTATCTTCCATGATTTACTGCTTGACACATGTACATGTATATGAAATTAATGTAACTATAGAATAAGGAAGTTGGCCACAATGAAGTTTGCTGGGTGAATTGTATGCCGACGATCTCCCTCTAAATAGTCATGTTTCCAGTCGCCATATGTTGCATAGCTATTGCTTAGTTATTGTATTCTCCAATGCACAGGCAACTGTAACTCCAGCAGGAAACTTCGACAAAGACCACGACAGCCAGGCTCTACGGAAATCCATGAAGGGTTTGGGTAAGTTGATGTCATGGGGAGAATCAGGAAATAAAATGCTCGAAATAGTCTGGACTTGGAATATTAGTAATACATTGTCTTTAATAATGCAAATAAAATTGTAATTTAAACATGTTTATAAAAAGAACCTTTTTTAAAAAATAAAAATGCTTTAGATTTCCAATATATTTTATTTCATAATTGCATAAATTTAACACTTCGTTGCAATCACTCATAACTATGCGCTTTTGATTTATTTGATAACAGACTTGGTCTTCTTAATTATTTGCATTTTAGGTACAGACGAGCAAGCTATCATTGATGTCCTTGGCAACCGAAGCAATGCACAAAGGCAGGAGCTGATTATACAATATAAGACCGCCTATGGCAGGGTAAGGTCCAGCAACCTCGCCGAGTCGGGGTACTAGACTATTCAATAAAACAACTCGTTAAAATCACACCCAAGCTCAAAACCCTTTTTGCATTAAACCCTTGTGCACCCAAGTTTATTCTGATTTAATTTACTACCAAAAAATGGTCATGGAAAAATGTATGGAAATCGTATGAATACTGCACCACTCACCCAAAGAAAACTACAGTGCAAGTTGACTGAAGCTATACAATGACCGGGTTTGTCGTAAACATTGAGAGTGTTGTTGGCATATTGTTTTTCAGGATTTGGAGAAAGATTTGAAGAGTGAACTAGGAGGGCATTTTGAGGATGCTATTATGGGGTTGATGGACCGTCCTGAATTATACGACGCTCGATGTCTTCAGAAAGCTATGAAGGTAAATAAAGCCGCCACAATGGGCAATATCCTCGATCAACTGACGGCGCTTTAGCGGCGCCATTTCTTGGGTACAAGCACTATTCCCTTAAATTGAAGAAGTTAGGTATTTTTACTTATATACAAAAATACATTTAAAAACTGAAGTATTACAGTCATTATAATACTGATGCGGCAGTATAGTACGCCGATGCGCAGGTCGCATGCGCGCCTTTATTTAATATCTTAATGGCAATTGCAATTTACATGTCACCTACTAAACTAATAAAGTAACTGCAAATATAATCAACGCACGATTTGTTATTGATATTTCGAGTTGGAAACCTGATATTTGTAGCAGACATCCTGATTTATGTTCCTAATTTGCCTTGTTTGCTAGGGTCTCGGAACTGACGAGGCAGTGTTGATAGAGATCATGTGCGCGAGAAACAACGCGGTAAGCTACATATTGATAAGGGGAGTTTGTTGCCTCTTGTGGTAAATTTATTCTAAAACACTGAGTATTTTTGCACGAAATAAATCAACACACCAACAATGACTGGTTGACAACTACAACCAACATCATTTCGTAATCCAGAGGTTATATTTTTTTTTCATTTTGTTATAATTATTCTGTTGTACAGGAAATCAAGGCAATTAAAGATATCTATAAAAAAAGTAAGTGTTCTTCAAGTTTAGTTCTAACATGGCAATGTTTGTTTGTCTATATATATATACATTATAGTGGCACTATTCATGTCAACAAAGGAAACATTTAATCAGTTTAATAGCACGTATTGTCAAGCTGCTTGTGCTGTATGCCAAAGCGAGGCTGGCTATCGAGTAGATAATATTTACACGAAGGACCTACAAAAATGAAGCTATTCGCTGACCTCTACAGCCCCTCTCATCCCACTCGCCATAATTTGAAAGATTCCTTTGGCGTTCAGGAATTTGGGCTTTCCCGCAGAAATACCTAGTTCCCGATTGGTGTGCATTTAACAAAAGACTCTAGGAAAACTTGAGCGGAAGTTTAATAATAATTTCAATTTGTTTATATTATACAGAGTTTAGTGGCGACTTGGAGAAAGCCTTGTCCAGTGAGACAAGTGGCGATTTCAAACGAGTTCTGATTGGTCTGTGTACAGTAAGCATATTTTGTATAAACGATAAACGAAAAGGAACACACAAATATTTGCAACTGTTTGGACACTTTTCCTACCAAAATGCAACATTGGTTGACTAGATTCTTATCTTGGATTTGTTTTCTTCATATATACAAGGCTGGTAGAGATGAAACTTCGACAGTAAATCCCGAGAAAGTGCGAGGAGACGCATTGACACTCCAAACGGTAATATCGCTATAAACACCAATGGCCACAACTTATATACAGATATAGTAACAAAACCCATAAATGCCTATCAAATACAGAACATTAACCTAATTAATTGAAAATAGGAAATTTGAATAATTGTGGTTACATTCTTTTCATCACAGGCAGCCAAAGGATTTGGCACGGACGAGTCTGAATTCCAGCGCATCCTCGTGTCCAGGTCAAAGGAGCATCTGAGGGCTCTCTTCGACGAGTATGAAAAGGTACGAGGCTGTAAGGGACAGGTTACATTTAAATAAAAGTAAGATTTTCTTTTAGCATGAGAAAGATGTTGGCTTGTCCTAGTTTCGCGTAAGTTTGATGAAGTTGTCATTTTTTATATTCGCTTTCATAGGGTGTGTGTAAAATCATAGTAACATTTGAGGATTAGGGACTGTTGGGGCTAATGCTATTTTCCTCCATTTTATTTGTAGCTGACTGGGAAATCCATTGAGTCTACCATTAAGAGCGAGATGTCTGGAAATCTGAAGAGTGCCTATCTTATCATTGGTAATGAAGTGAATAACTGTGATTCGTCATAGTCGGTTGTTGAAAAAGACATGACAAAATTAATGTAATTACGCGAACAGTCAACAACCGTAGCCCTTTTTTAAGGGGGAGGGGGTGGTCAGGAATTTCGAATTGCGCCCTGCGGTGTGTCCATCATGTTTCTTTGCACGGCGTGAACGTTTTTATACTTCCAGATGTTATAAGATCGATTTCTCTCAGATATGTCTTTGCTTTAGATTAGAGATGATTTCAACTTCGCTAATTTCAAACTCGCACATGATGCAACTGTGTGTGGTTTGCTTCGTTTTGGTGCCGAATAATTTCAGGATGTTTTCCTCGATTTGGTTTCAGTTGCCTTTTTCCGTAGTCCGGTTCAGTTCTATGCTGATCAGCTGAACAAAGCCATGAAAGGCGCGGGAACCGACGAGAGACACTTGATTCGTATCATCGTGTCGCGTTGCGAGGTGAGTCTGGAAATAGTCCTACCATGAAGTTATAAACTCTAGATGAAATTACTGTGAGTTTTGGTACAATTTGGGGCATGCGCCCTATCATTATATATCCATTATCGCCATCATTTTGTTTATTCGTAGGTGGACTTGGGACACATCAAGACCGCCTACGTGGCCAAGTACGGCAAGTCTCTAGCCGACGCCATTAACAGTGAGACGAGTGGAGACTTCCGAAAAATCCTGCTCGCACTCGTTAAGTAAACCGTAGAGGGCGCTGGAAGTCAGCGCTTCACTTATTATGTGATAGAGGGCGCTTCGTTCGTAATGAATTATTGTAGTCGGTTAACAGGGATTTAGTCTTGATATTTTGTATTTTTGTATAATGAACAGTTAAGGATATTAAAGAACTGGGCATTATATTAATGTAGTAAAAGACAATTGGCAGAACATATTAATCGCAATATTATAATTTAATATTTGATAGGCGTTTCATGGTAAAACTAAAAGGACTAAGCACTGAATATTATTTTATTAATCATTAATGACTTAAAAGTCACGAAGGCGGTATAGTTCGAAGAAGCTATAATTTATTTCTTGTTTCCATCTTTTGTTTCCACTAGGCAGAGAAACTATAGCAGTTGGACTACGATTAATAATATTGTTAATTTCGCTATTGTAATACTCGCTATTTTTATTATCCATTTAATATTTTATATAATTCTACATGTGCACTTTGAATCCTTGTTGGTCTGAAATATTTTACTATTAGGCCTATCTATCAAAGGAAACAAATTAAATTAATATTTAACTTTATCAGTATATATCACTGAGTATATTATTAATCTAACGTACAACAGAAAGGTTTACAATATGAAATTTGGTAAAACGTATTAAAACCATTTTCCAACTTATCCTTTAACATTTAATATTATAATATTTTAACAGAAATGTTTCATTTTTTTGAAAGCCTATTTGCATTTAATGATATCATCTTTGCCCTAAACTCAGAAAAACGCCGAAAGGAAAAGACGACGCTGTAATTCTACTCTAACAACCATCCAATATTTTGGATGTCTACAGAAATGTCCCGAGTAATAACAGTACATGTACAGTACATGTACATGTGTATTCCATAACAATACATGGACATTATTAATGGTTTCCTTTTCAAAACAAAAACAGCTAGCTATTGCGCTGAAACTTTGTGTTGACCGTTTTATTGTTTTATGGAATGCATACGTCGAGGTGCGTAACTTTGTATAACAAATATGTGGATAAAAACTACGAAAATTGTCTTTTGTAATACACATACCAAATCCTCTCATTATGAAAATGCCATATCATGTCTGTTATTTCACGATCTATATTGTGCAAACTCGATACGTTTGTAATAAATTTGTTACAATAATTTTTTGGCTAAAGAACTTTATGGTTTTCACACATCAGCTGAACAATTATCCAAAATATACCGCCTCTGGTGTGTTTTTTTTGCCAGGATAACTTTCCTTTTTAACAATTCTCAAGATTTGGGTGGCACGTATCACCGTCTACTATCCGGAGAAGTAGATCCCTGTAGACTCCACTCGTGTCGTCTTTGATAAATTGCCCCAGCGACTGTCCGTAATTGGTCAGGAAAATCTCTTTGATTTTGGCAAGGTCGTTCTGAAAAGAAAATAGTGAAACTGTTTGTTTCTATGTGAGAGTTTGTTACCTTTTTAGTCCTATTCAGTATCAGCTGTCGTTGAACTATTTTATGCGTGAGCGTAATTATATTACGGTGCGCCGTCAAAAGGTGCGCGGCCAATAGGCCGTATTCCTGGTCCCACGCCTTGGCTCTGTAAGACGGCATTTCAAGTTCTCGGTACCAACACAGGCAAAATCGCGTTGTTTTAGTAACTCTACTTTTATGTAAAATGTGAATAATGGACAATTAAAATGTTGGAGCTGTAAGAATATCTACATTGACATTAATAAGTTTCTAATCACTTATAATTATACCCCCCAAATGCCGTAGGTACAGCGCCCTCTACGTTCAAGAATACAGCCTGTTTAAATTATACTGCTGCTACTGCTAGCGTGGATCAATGGACTACGAGAATTTCATGTAAGTTAATTTCTTTCACAGTTAGTGAGCAGATAAATTTAATTAAAATAATCGAACAGAAGATTTGCATAAAAACTTCTAAACATAATATTCAGCAGAAGCCAATAGGTGCTTACTTTTGTGCACATAATTGCTGCATTTTTGGCAGTTATTGTTTTAGGGGTATACACCGGATAAGAAGAATTTGTTTACCTCGGCTCGGAACACAATGCATCGGATGAGCATGTTGTCATTGGTGCCAAGTCCCTTCATAGACTTGAACAGTCGCTCGGCAAAGAAGGACTGAGTATCACGAACGCTCTTCACTAAAACAGTCAAGTAAAAATAATCGTAGTTTTAAAATGATGGATTTTAGATTTATATTAAGTCTGTTTTAAGAAAATACAGCCCTTCAAGTGAGTTCAAACTGTTGTTTATTTTCATGTTTATGATAATAATCTCTGGGATACCAATCTATCATAGTTAGTCCCAGCTAAGACCGATAACCGTCCTATAGTTGTTAAGAGGCAAACCTAGTGAAGATAAAGTGGCTTACTGGGGGACACACACTGTCCAAGAACTGGATCCAACAAATTCAAAATGGATTCTGATAATTTTGTATTACCGAGGGAGAGGTAGCCATCTTGTAAGTCCCCGGATGTCTCGCTGATGATGGCGCCTTCTATAGTCTTGTCAGAAATCTGTCAGTCAAAAAGAAAATACCGCCCCATATTCTTCTTGAAATGAAAATTTTCTTTAAAAAATACTCAAGCGAGACTAAGATTCATTTAAGACAAATTAATGTCAACGGCGAATAGTCTAACTAATTAACAAAAATAAAAAGCCAAACTGCATACATGTAAAAGTAAAACTGTTTAAAACATAACGTAGAATTCTGTTTGAGAAATGTTTCTATTGAACTCACTTTGTCGTATTCATCAAATATAGCGCGTAGTTGGCCATAGCTTTGCGTTGCTAGGATACGATTAAAGACTGCCTCATCTGTACCCCATCGCGCCTCGCCGGCCTGAGAATGAAAAACAAATAGTCTGGTAACAAACCAGCGACATTGACGTCGGTTTTTTTTCTGTGCGTTTTCTTAATGGAGCTTGGTGGTTGTCTTTCCTAGCTGGTTCCCATAACTTAGCACACAATCACCGTGTGTACCCGTTAATATTAGCATAAGTTGGCTCCCGTTTGTGAGTATTCCAACCGTGTTGTTTCTACAATGTAAATTTACATGAGCAAAACATATTAAAATAGCCAATAACTACCAGCATTGTTATCATTGAACCCTGGAAAGATCTGCAATCATTTTTATGACAGTTTCCCCTTTAAAGTAGCAGTGCATCCTTCTAAATTGTGTCATTTCATTAAACAAAAAGAGGGGAAATGTTTTTAAATACAATTTACCTGAATGCTTTACTTACATTAAAAATTGCTTTGGCGTCGGCCTTGGCATTTTCTTCGTCCACTGATGTACTTTCGTCTCTGCCAGCCTAAATCATAGAATATCATGTATTAAGGGTAATCTTTAAAATATCTTTTATTGGATACAATAATTTGAGTATTTACATTTTGCAGAAATGCCTTAAAATGGTATAAAATTACAACTGTATAGCGTTTACGTGGGCATTGCCCTTTAATCGTTCGTTCGTTGGTCTCACCGAACACATTGACACCATTAGCCGTCTAAAATGGCCACTGGTATCCCCTGCCACGTCGTCCTCTAGGTCGTGCTTGTAAGCTTTAATTGGGAGACAAATGAAAACCTCCGTTTACACATTTTGGTTCATTATGCGGGAGAAAAATGGTAATGCGATGAGTACTATAGCCTTCGATATCAGCCCTCAATATAACTTACCATCCTTGTATTGAACTTTGATTTCTCTTATTTCCTGCATGTAAGAACACATTAACAAAGTTAGTTTATTAGTTGAAATTACTGCATGAATGCGTCTTGCCCCAATGTTGAGAAAAACGAAACAAGATCGATTGTATAATCTATGTGATTTGATTTGGTGATCTGACATTCTGAGGAAATACTACTGCACCCCTTCAAAATCCTCAAATTTAACATTGCCGTATTTTTTAAATTTACATTGTTATACATTTGTGTACTTTGTCGTTATTGTAAAATGTGTATTACCCCTCTTCTAGTCCAATCATTTGAAGAACAAAGGCATGCTTATTACTTGACTTGAAACAAGACTAACGAACAAATGTATACACTGATATGTACCGTCGCAACATCGTAACCAACTTGAATAAATCAACGATACCTTATTATCCTTCGTGCAGAGAATTTCAACCAGTGCCTCTTCATCAGTTCCTAGTCCCTAAATTGTGGAGTTAATGACAGTTTACGATATTCATCATTTGACTTGTTAGCAGTTTACTCTCCCAATACGTTGCTATAGTTTCCCATATGAACCTGTGTTTGTATAGTCGAACATACGGTTCTTTAATCATTGGCATCAAAACACATTCCAAATAAGTAATATTTCTTGTTTGATTTGCCTGATTCGTATACGACATTGGACAATCTTGTGAGCGTGCACTGTATAACCCGATTACAGACAAGAGGAAAGTGAGTTAAACTGGAATTTCCTATTGATAAGATTCCTACATTGTGAAAATAATGTTAATTTAAACACATTTTTAGACAATAAATTCCTGTATTCTACCGCTTTTCCACATGTAGAGTATACGACGTCTTTGTCTAGCTTTTGCAGCTTTTTAGATGTGCATAATTTGTTGAGTTAAATACACATGCCTTTATAGCTTCGTAGAGACAACGTGCGAAGTATTCAACAGGTTTGTCCATCAGTGCACGAACTGCACGTCGAAAATTACCACTCAATTTGCTTTGCAAATGCTCTGTCAGCTCCTGTGTAAATAATGAATTAGTGATTAATTACAACAATATAATACTGTCTAAACACTGTGCTGCACTTGAAATCACATTATTTAATTTTCCCGAACATTATTATAATGTTATAATCTCTGACAAAAGGAAGGTTTTCGCGAATGTCAACGCGTAATTTTTGTCAGTAGACCGGCCGGCCCATACCAGACGCGCTAAAATGTCTTGCGCGTTTGCGTCGACGTTCGCGTAATGCGTGCTGCTAAACCTCACTAATATTTAACATAACGCGAGATCTCGCGTGACGCCATTACATTTTTCAGATTTCCACAATGCGCTGCAGTTGAGCAAACTACGTTGTCAATTTCTTAAGGGACAATATTGTTTGACGCATTATGTGAAGCAGATGCGAAGAAAGTTTTTTTGGAAGGATGTTGTGTTTATTGGAAAACTCACCCGACCGAATGCCGTCTTGTAGTATGTCCGTATGTGTTGGCGCTGTTCATTGGAACGGGACGCCATTATGTCAATAATGGCTTTATCGTCAGTACCTGCCCAAAATATGAACTATATTTCAGTTGTGTACAAGCCAGTCATTTATGTCTATAACACTTTTGTTTTGATGTACATGACGGTAATTTCAGTGATGGGGTTGTAAGCCAATTTTAAATAATGCGCACTTGTTCATGAAAATGGATTGAAGGGATGAGATACATGGTGTTTTTTTGGAAGATCTGGAAAACATTTTGCGCAACTTTCTAATCCTCTTAGATGTGTAACTATTTGGTTAATTATATTCATGATTATATTTCAACTTTTAAAGTTTTTCTGGACAAGTGAGGTCGCTGTTGCTCTGATATCATTTCAAATATATCAATCCAATTAGCACAAAACACAAAGGGCACCAAACTATAAGTACATTCGAAATTGAAAATAAGGTTAATGGGAACCAAATGTGTATTAATTTTATTTAAACGTTACAAGAAAAAGAACCAGTCACGCGGCGCACCAATACTACTTATATAATGGAAGATGCGTTTACATCTTTGCAGGGTCATGGTTCAAAATATAATCAGGGTTCCTTACCTATTCCAGACATCGCCTTGTGAAGTATCATCGCATCTTGCTCGCTGTCGAAGTGTGTGGCTTCAGTTATAGTTCCCTGATAAATTGAGGAGGAAAACAATGTAGTACGGAAGAAAAATAGTATTTATTAGAAGTATAAAAAAATGAATACTATTGAGAGAAAAAAAAGCCCATAGGTATGGTGATCTATTTTCCGGTGAAAATAGTTATCTGTCGATGAACTTTTCTCATAGGTAGATGTATACATTAAAAAACAATAGCTATATTTGATAGGTCAATGGTTTAGCCGTGTTTGATGCAAGCACTGTTGTCCATCCATTCCTTCAGACAGCACCCCTTTCTTCAGACAGCGCCTATTCTTTTACGATGTTTTCCCTTCGTTTTTCTGTGCCAATTAAAAAAGAATCTAAGAGAACTTGCCTCATATTCCGCCATGATGTGTTGTAGTTGTTGAATCACTATGAATTAATAATTACAGTCAGCGACGAAGGACGAATACCACGTGATCATATACCTGCAACAATTAAAACTCAACAGTTGATCTGAATTCTCTTTGAACAAGTGGAAGATCAAACTATATTGCGAAATATCTCCTGGTCGACGGTACTGTACACACATAGCCTTTCGTTTCTAGAACGACTCATGTATTTACTAATGACGACACTCTTTACTTTCAAGTTCAGGCAAGTCATAATTTGAAAGAGAAATTTGTTTTGATTGAATTTCCTGCCGGACTCTTACATTTTGAAAGGGGGTAAAACTGTCAATTTTCAATGCCAGAAATATCATACTTTAACGCGTAAAAAACCTGAGGAGTAACTTCCCTTTAAGGGGAGTGTCGGTGATATAGCGCGATTTGCAGGAAACCTGAATTGTTAATTTATTGGGCTCATCTAGTAAGGAATACTGGGAAGGAAGCGCGCCTAATTTCGTATAAATCCAATCAGTTTTTCACAACACGTGTAAGGTTTCCAAACTACAGCTAATCTACTCAGTAGAGGGTGGGTTACTATCGTACTATAGATCGCCCCTCATTCCACCCAATTTTCGAATTGTGGAATTGCTTGTTCATGTTTTTGGGGGCACACTTAAATCAACACCACGTCGCTTTATCCTGCAACCGCATTCGTGACAACCCCCCTCCCCCCCCCGCCCCCCCCCCCCCTCCCGCCCTCCCCCCTCCCGCCCTCCCAACCGTACGTAGACATAGTAGTCTTCGTTGCAAGACGTCCTAATTGCGGTATGCAGCGCGCGTAGGCCACCGATGCGGGCGCCCTCTATTGTTTTGCTTGTGTGAGTAAGAATCTAAGAGTGCTTTCGGAGCCACAAAAGTTTGACCATAAAGTTCGACTAGAGTTGTTCAGTGCGCATGCGCTAATGAACCTTTGGTTCTTGATCGAACTTGCTCTCGTCGAGGACGCTGGATATCGCTATTTATTTTACAGGGAACCGGACGTAATTTCCTCGAGTTCCCATTGGTTACAATTTTTCTGAACAATAACACGTGTCACTCTTTCTTGCGCGTGACACGTGCTCAAGGCAGCAAGCTACCCACAATGCTTTGCGTCCCCGGATATCACTTCTCATGTAGTTTTTATGATCCGTTTTGAAGATCCTGGGTCCCGTATAGGCCTACGTCCTTTATGTAAATGAATCGACTTTCGATTTGAATACAATCATTATTGTGTAACAAACAGGTGGGTAAAAATAACAAAACAAACCCTTCATAAATGTTCACCAAAATACGTTGAATCCTTACAGCTTATGGAAAGATAGACCCTAACTTAAATTCAGAAAGTTTAATGTATGTCTTTGCTTATTTAAAAAAAAGTCAAAATAACATCTAAGATTATTGCAGTACTATATAAGACGAGGTATTATTTGTAAGGAACCTAGCCACGTATTATGAATTTCTGTTTTATAAAATAATTCCTTTGAGGGTACATAAATGATTTGCATTCAGTGCAGCTGGTTAAAAGGGTAGTACATCAAACATCGCCAATATGCTTTTGTATTTTTGGCGATTGCATTATCAACCCGTACGATACCTAGCGCAATATAAGACAGAGGGAACCCTCCCCTTAGTTCTTCATATCTATACACTATTTAGACTATTGTTACCTAACGCAACCCCCCCTCCCCCCTCCCCCCCACAAAAAAACCCCACCCCAACCCAAACCAAACCACCAATTCCTGAGAAACCGCAACATTCCGTGAACACAATGACCCCCCTCCCCCACGAAGGAGGGGAGTTCCCTCCGTCTTATTCGGCTCCAGATGTTGCAATGTATCAAATCTGTGAATGTTACGGTCAGGTGGAAAACTCATTAATAAATTGTTGTGCAAGATTTGTAGAGTGAGACCGATAGAAACAAAGTGGATTACAATGTGGCTACAACAAAAGCACCAGCTGGTCTCAACTCACCTTTGTAGTTTTGTTTTTAATTTGACAAATGTCTCTTTGCAAACAACAATAGACGACATTCTGCAGGTACAATGAATAGGCTTCAGAATGTCGTATACATGACTAAAATATTGTAATCAAAATACTCGATTTACACAAGATAGAAAACATTGGTATTAATTTACCACATTGTTGGTTATTTCTGGTAAAAATTTACCAACATATAGGACAAAATACCAACCGATTTTGACCAATTTTTTATTATATTAATGTCTTGTCTTTTTTATATTCTTTTATTCTGTGATTTAGAGTCGCCCAGGTTAACTTAGCTGTCTGAAATGTTTCAATTTTTGTTTGACTCTCTGATTTCATTTAGAAGATCTGATCATGGTTGGATGCTTAACTGAAAAAAACAACCTCGGTACCAGCATATAGTATGTCGCTCAATCAGCCGGAACGGCGCGGCATAATGAGATTGCAAAAATAATATCGTCTGGTAAAGTAAAGCAAATTATTAAATGCTGAAAATACCTTGCATTGATTCAGTGTAAACTGATGTACGAAACAGCAAATAATACATGAAGACGTGCAATAATTGTTGATGACGAGTTCTACTCAAATTATATTGTGACAACTTGAAAGTCCTATTTTGGATGTGGGAAATTTTTTCTGATGTATGAAAAACAATTTTTTACTCTTAAAACTACATTTTTATTACATTGAGCAGGGCGGGTGCCCGCTATGTTTTGATCAAACGTTTTATTTATCCGGGTACCTGTCACAGCCCTAACAATGTACATGTATATAAAAATATATATACCCTGTAAAGTTGATCTCCAAAATGACGTGGTTTTAAGGTCCCTAGGAAACTGTATCGCGCTCGCGTGCCTTCCAAGTTTCTGATTGGCCAGGTGACGGTATAGTATTTGCATATTTTTGAATACTCTGGCATGGATTGCCACACCTCGGTACAAATTCAGCGGATGGCCTGTCTAGAAATCACTCTCTGTACTGTTGCTAGCTCGTCAGCACTGCTTTGAAAACTCGGGCAATCTCGGGCCAAATCTCAACTTTTGCAAAACTCCGCTCCGAAAAAAAAATGGCAACTCAAACTAAATCGGGCAAGGTTCCTCCTGGCCAGGCTAAGAAAATTGAGGTAAGTGCGATGCTCTGATTTTGTTCAAATTATTAAATAGTATTTATTTACATGCATGTATTATTGTACGTAATTATGAAATATATCTTCTTCAATAAGTTCAAGTCGGTTACGTTGTATTGAGATAGTTAGTCAGATATCATACTGTATAAACAATATAGTCATTTTATTATTATTATTATAGTCATTTTATTGTAATGTTAACATAGATGTTAACATCTATCT
Organism: Crossaster papposus; assembly: GCA_037893245.1. Taxonomy (NCBI): domain Eukaryota; kingdom Metazoa; phylum Echinodermata; class Asteroidea; order Velatida; family Solasteridae; genus Crossaster; species Crossaster papposus. Next base: position 2,274,525 of record JBAIAA010000193.1, read on the forward strand.
TCATAATGCCTAAGTAATAATGCCAATGCCAATGTAGAATAATGTTAGTTTTTGAAGTCTTTAATTTGTTTTTGTATACTCCGTTGGCGTCGATACCAGTAGCATTTCTAAATGCCGTATATTATGCATGAGAAACCCCTTGTAGATTTTCACGACCGTATGTATCATGACAGTTTTAATATGGTTTTTAACCGTCATTTTGGTATAACATTACGGTCATAATTAGGCGACACCTGTTAATGCTCTGTAAAAGCAGAGGCTATAGGCATTTGAAAAATATTATTGCTAAAAGGTTTGAAATGGTTGTCTTTTATTAATTTCGACCATAATCATTTCAATCTGCAGGGAACAATTAAACCCGTTGAGCCGTTTGACAAGGTAGCAGACGTGGCGGCACTGCAACAGCTGCTAGGTGCGTACAACATTTTCTTTAGGTTTACAGATTTGACAACTTGGAAAATTCTCAAATAACTTTTCTTTAAAAGAAATCCTTGAGGGAAAGGACATGAGGAAATTGTTTTTGCGTGGATTCCTTTTTGTGTAACGTACTCTGCAAAAAGATGGAATGCTTCATTTTTATTCCACAATATAGGAACAAACCCCCAATACCCATGGGGAAGGGTTACTACAATAAAGTTTAATACTTTTAACTTATTTAAGTGTTGTAGATTGGAAAATATGTTTAGCTACACATATAAGAGAACGTTTGTCTGCATGTAGACGACACTAGAAAGAAAAAAATATTAAGTATTATTTTGTCGATGACTTTAGCAATAAACAATGTATTTTTTGTTTGTGCTTCAGAAATCACATAAAACGTTCATTGGCAAAAGTCTATTGTATTAGCAAAGTTGTGGATTGTCCGTTTTCTTGATCTCGGTCAATCAATTCTGCAGCTACTCCATCGTGTGAGGGGCCTTTGGCAGATCTTCTGACCAGCCGTAGCAGTGTTCAACGCCAAGAAATTAAGCTTGGTTACAAGGAGGCGACAGGAAAGGTGTGTTTTGTTATTACCAAGGACCTGGGAATCCAGGGTAGTATTTTAATGATCCTTGGTATTGAACGTGTAGCCCGTCCCTAGGAATCCAGGGCACTATTTTAATATCCAGGAGATTTTAAAGAGTTAACATAGCGCATCTTACGTTTCCATTTTTGTAGGAGCTGATGGACGACATCAATACCGCCTTATCTTCTTGTAAGTTTAAGGACGTGGTGGTCGGCTTGGTGGATGATTCGCTGCAATTTGCAGCCCGATGCTTGCATCAGGCAATGAAGGTAAATCGGTCACTCAGTTACAGTGTATAGTCAAGTCTTGCACAATCAATTACATTACGCTAGTCAGTCGCTAGTCAGTCGCAAGTCATTCACAAGTCATTCACAAGTCAATTACAAGTCGATCACAAGTCGATCACAGTCAATCACAAGTCAATCAAAAGTCAATCACAAGTCAATTAAAAGTCAATCAAAAAGTCAATCACAAAGTCAATCACAAAGTCAATCACAAAGTCAATCACAAGTCAATCACAAAGTCAATCACAAGTCAATCACAAGTCAATCACAAGTCAATCACAAGTCAATCACAAGTCAATTACAAGTCAATCACAGTCAATCAAAAGTCAATCACAAGTCAATTAAAAGTCAATCAAAGTCAATTACAAGTCAATCACAAAGTCAATAACAAGACATAGTCTTGTAATGTGACATAATAGTTGTAACAGTTTGGGAGCATCGTTGTGAGTGTGATCAGTCACATTTTGATAATCATTGTCGTTTTTTAGGGAGTTGGAACGGACGAGAAGGCTTTGGTTGATGTGCTGTGCACAAGGGCCCGCAATGTGGTATGTAGTTTACCATGAATGCTTGTATTTTTTATTTATAAATTAAGGGAATTAAGCATTTTGTTTTATTTAAAAAAAGGTGGGTTTCTTTTTATTTTCGAACCAGGAAATTGTGTATCTGGATTTATGAAGTTAACCTGAGCGCAGGACGAATCTCGATGTAATTTTGGAAAATTTGCCGATTTTTTTCTCAAGATGCGAATGTTGTGGCAAAAACAAGCAGTGTTCGCTTGAGAAATTGCCGAGTAAAACCATTAAGCCCACATTTTGACCTCAGTTTGAAAAATAGTTGATCTTGTTCATAATATAATTACACATTTGTACACTAATTATTTCCAATTCTTTTCATTAGGAAACGGTTGCAATCAAAGAGGAATTCAAAGAGAGTAAGTAGTTTTTGTGTAAATATAAAAAGTATTTAAAATAAATAACAAATTAAATAATCACTTTGTAATATTTTAACACACAACTACTCTAACCTATCCAAATGCATTTTTATTGCCAAGTTTAGTCTTGAGTCAACCAGACGCGACTGTCTTTTCCAGTTTGTTGTCATTGAAAAATCTAAGAAATAGAAACGAATACAGTGCTGTTTAGGACAGGTACCTTTTATACTTTCTATGGTCAAAAACGGAATAAGGGAAAACCGCCGGATTATACAAACCGTTGTTTAATACTAGTATTTGTGTAATTCTTGGGTCATATCTTAATTGACTACGACTTTCGGTAATATTTTGTTGCTGAAAATGCCAATATTTCATCTGAAATGCTGCTTCGTTGGTGTTCTTTCAATACAGTGTTTGGTGTTGACTTGGAATCTGTGCTCAAGGAGGAAACCAGTGATCCATTCTTAAAACTACTCCTTACTACGTCTGCCGTAAGTTAGCTTTTACTCAAGATGCCGATTAAGAAACATATTACGTACCGTATGTAGAGAGGACATAATTATTAAGTTTAAGGAAATACTGGTGAAACTCTTTCTATTCAGTTTAAGTCCATGATCCTAGCTTGGTGGTGCTAACTACTTTATTCCTAAATAATGGAGGTTTTTTCTCGGAATGTTTGTTGATACATGTATTATAACATTGTAGGCAACTCGTGAGGAAGTTCCTCGTGGTGATTTTGAGCAGCAGGCTGAAATAGATGCAGACGCACTAATTCAGGTAAAACAACCCCATTTGGTTTTATTTTAATCATTGTTGTCGATTCACTGTCAAACGTTTGTCTGTCTGTTGGTTCGCCTGTTGGTTTGCCAGAGACTAGTCAGAATATTAACCTCAATCTTGCAAACTCTTTTTAATTGCTTTTTCTAGGCCGGAGAAGGATGCCAGAGCGGCCCACGAGATGACGGTAAATTCATCGAGGTCTTGGGAACTCGTTCCCTCATCCAGCTCAACTTGGCAACCCTCAAGTTGTATGACCAGGTGCTATAAATTGGCTTATAGAATTAACATTTAACTGCAGTAACGGAAAATAGATGATTTGCAGAATTGTAATTCAGAAAAAACCACGGTGTCAGGCTTTTGAATCAAGGCATATAACCACATTAAAACTACATTGTGTATATAGAGAATCACGGCAATCAACGTTTTACGGTGATTTTAGACTCGGTAATGCCATTAATATATAGTAGTATTGGTGGATTATTAACCCGCTTTTTTATTTATTTTAATTTCCAGAAGTCGAAGACTGGAGGCATAGAGAAATACTTAGCAACGGAGAAAGGCGACGTGGTTGATGGCTACATGGCCCTAGGTAAACCGAAATTTAACTCTAGGTGGCGCCCTCACCAATGTTTACTTTCGAAACGGGACATATCTGATTCTTAAAACTGGTACCAACAACTTATTTGCATGTAATAAAGAACATTTTCATTCATAATATAGTTTATTTCTTTGAACCTAATTAACTGTAGTTTCACAACTTTCTCCACATGCAGTGAAGACGGCACAAGGCCAACTGATTCAATTCCATACTGAGCGACTTTACAAGGCCATGAAGGGCGTTGGGACCGATGACAACTTGCTCATCCGCACCCTGGTGTCCCGATCTGAGGTAGGGAACGATGACATCCTTGTCATTGTCATCGTTGAGTTTTCTAAATAAAGTTTCCCATACTGGCACCTACCGTTGCAGCTGTTCTTATGTCTGTTCCTCTTGTCTATTTTTTGTCCCCGTTTTTGCTTCTGGAACACTAGTATGTATTTTTGTTCTCTCGAATATTGCTGTATAGTTTTTCTGCAGTTTGTTTATGTTTGGCTCTGATTTTGTTACGTTCCGCTTTTCTCTTACCTTCTGACTATTGCTCAGATCTCAAATTTAGGTCATGTCGTTCAGTTATCGGTTCGTGTAACGCTCTGCCAGTTTTTGTTTTTGTAACATAGTTATCTGTGCTCTTGCTGCATGCCGATACTTCATGACTTGCCTCCTAGCTGTATATACCGTGCACACACACCCACATTTTATCGTCCCCCGTTACTTTGTTCATGACAATAGTCTTGCTTTTTCACCACCAAGATCGATCTTGCCAACATCAAGGATGAATTCCAAGCCAAGTATGGCACGTCCTTGGAGGACTTCATCAAGGAAGACACGAGCGGAGACTATTGCAACATCTTGGTGCGCATCTTGACTGGTGGAACGCAGGGGCCCAGGATGCAATAGTCGATTTCGTGTGAGAAAAAAAACCACCGATAAATTAGGACGCGCAATGTTTAAGTGCTTGCAAAAGACATAGAAAGAATGATATTATTCAGACACTTTACGGTAACGGAAGAGACTGCTTTTTATTTGTTTAATGTTTTATTGTCCAAAATCAAACTTTGTAAAGATAATTGTATGTATATGATTATTTTGAGGTGGTCATTATAACTTGTAATTTATAAACACAACATTAATCCAGATAATGTTTTATGGTATATAGGCCTGGATGTTTAATGTTTGTTATGAAACTTTCCTTTAATATCTATAAATTTATAATAGGAAAGTAAGTTGGTTATGCGCTGAACGGAAACCGAAAAAGGCCCTAAATTCACTGTCTTTGCATCACAGAATGTTCATAGGCCTATACCTTCCACACTCAAGTTCTTATGATAGACGCACGTACATCACAAGTATTATGTTTGATAGGTAGCTATTAATTATTGTTTGGAAATTGAGCCGTTTGATGTTTTTGTTCATGCGTTTGTTTGTTGGGGTGTTTATTTTTACGGTGTTGGTTGGCTTTTAAAAATAATTTAAAGAATGGATAATGCGATGTTTTAAAACCAAATTACTATACCTTAAATGGTCAAATAATTGTTTTTAAGTATGCGGTTGTGGGCAATAGTTGAATAGTCGAATTTTTATATTTTTAATGATGTGATTAAAAAACAAACTAGGTCATTTTCAAATTGCTGGCTTTGGCTGTGACTTCGGCCGTTGGTATGCTGTTGCTATGGGCGGTCATTGTCCGCCCTTAGCAACATTATAGCAACGGCCGAAATCACAGCCAATGCCAGCAATTCGAACATGGCCTTATAGATACATTAGATACATGGTGTTTTTGTTGGGTATATTGAAAATATAAAGCAGAAATTAAAAACGGGCGCAGCAACGGCACACCCAAGGGGGCAGGGGGGCACCGTTGGGGCTCTGGTGAGCGGCGCAAGAAGAGTACATTGGAAAAGAAAAAGAAGAGAAGTATAAAACGGGCGCAGAGTGATGGAGCATGCAGCGTCGTGCAACAAATAGTATGCACACATATTCATTACACACGACTGTGTGCGTTAACATTACTAATGATGATTACTAAGCATATGCGATTTTGTGAGATTCTTGACGGATATCTGTCCAGATTGGTCCTGAAAACATCATTCTGCAAAAATTGAGAGAAAATGACAAATCTTTTTGGAATCCTACATTTTTAGTGGGCCGATTTCGCTTCTTGCCTCCCGGCCTATTTTTGCGCATGTGTGCATGAATTTGAATTCATTAGGAAACTGGTTTATATTAAAATTATCATGCATATTCATTACTCCCGACATTCAAGCGTTAACTTTATTAAGGACGATTCCTAAAACAAATGTGATTTTTTGACGATAATGAGTCTCTTGTGAACGATTTTTTGTTTAGATTCTTGACGGAATTTTGTCCAGATTGTAATGTATTAGGACTTTGATAGCAAAAAGGTAGCACATATTTGTAGAGTAATCCGTTAGAAGCCCTATCCTTATCCCCCACTCACTCACCCCCCACTCACTCACCCCCCACTCACCCCCACTCACCCCCCCACTCACCCCCCCCCCCCCCCCACTCACCCCCCCCCCCACTCACCCCCCACTCACCCCCCCACTCACCCCCCACTCACCCCCCACTCACCCCCCACTCACCCCCCACTCACCCCCCACTCACCCCCCACTCACCCCCCACTCACCCCCCACTCACCCCCCACTCACCCCCCACTCACCCCCCACTCACCCCCCACTCACCCCCCCCCACTCACCCCCCCCCACTCACCCCCCACTCACCCCCCACTCACCCCCCACTCACCCCCCACTCACCCCCCACTCACCCCCCACTCACCCCCCACTCACCCCCCACTCACCCCCCACTCACCCCCCACTCACCCCCCACTCACCCCCCCACTCACCCCCCACTCACCCCCCACTCACCCCCCACTCACCCCCCACTCACCCCCCACTCACCCCCCACTCACCCCCCACTCACCCCCCACTCACCCCTCACTCACCCCCCACTCACCCCCACTCATCCCCACACTGTTTTCAATGGGACATGAATTAGGGTAGTGCACCCCTATAGGTTATTTATGTCTGTGGGTGCACCCCGTATAAATAGCGCCACCTTCGGACCCGATCGCATATAATTCTGACTATTTCTGATACATTTTTAGATCCTTGACAATGCTGGTTGAATAATAATGTAATTATCATAGTAAATGGACGTCACTGAATTGTTTGCGGTTAATAAGTGATAGCGCCCTCATACGTTTGTAAGAATCTTATACCAAGTCTCACCGTATGCCGTTTCAATACGGTGTTATGTCATTCGATAGACACCAGACTATTACAGAAAATAGACGAAACGTAGCAAAATGTCGAGGTGTGCATGAATTTGCCAAAGTATATTCGCGTTTTTCTCATGATAAATATCTCCAGAAACAGGGCCTCTTTACAAAATCGACCATGGATACTACTGACAAAAGTGAGCTGGAAGATGGGGAAATTGAGGACGAAACGGGGTCGGAAAATGACCACTTTATGTACACTCCCAGCACTGGCGGCAGCTTCAACAAGAAATACTACATTCCATCGCTCATGTCAACAATTTCCTCAACAATGCCCGTTGCGCAGAAGGGATTGCAACGTCGTGGGGATCCCCCGTCTAGCAGTACAGCCAGTACTCGATATTTTCCCCGACGTTCGGGTAGTAACCACCGCCCTCCGTGGGGTAAATATCCAGCCAGTACAATAGTAGTAGGAGGTCCACAGATGTTTGAACCTCTTCGTAAAAGACCGTTAGAATTAGAAAGCCGAGAATTTGATGGACATGATGGAGGCTTCCAAAAAAAGGAAAGCAGTGCCAGTGGCGTTAATGTCGTTGTGAAAAGGAGGAGAGAAATTAACAAGGACGAGAGAAAGGATGAGGACGTCGTAGACAAGAGGAGGCTTCCAAGAAATGACAAGGACTCGGTGTCATCTGCCAAGAATATAAGACCGTGTATCCTTTCTTGTTCGAAAAGTTATATTTCATTATATGATGTAGGCCTAGCTTGAAAATTACAGCTCTAAAAAAGCTCACGACCTTTAAAAATTCGCCATTTAGAGCTAGAATGTACACAGCGAGTGTCTCTAAATGGACCCATTTCGTCAGCTTTAACGCAAACACTCCTGACCACGATACGATATAGAAATTGATCTTACACCTAAATAAAGTACCCCTAGAACTATCTATTGGGCTCCAACGCCTGCTGAGAGGAGCCCCATAGATGGGCCAATGTACACCAATGGAAAATTGTTTCATCCTGACGACAATTTTGTTCAGCATATTTTCTCTATGAATGATTATGAAAGTTAGTCATTGAAAATTTATTTTAAAAGTCATGAATCAGGGACGGAGAAATATTTGTGATTTTGTTAAAATATTTTGCAAATGCACTTGTCTCTCCATAGACTTTGTATATAACCCCCAAAGTAGCGAGGAATACTACATTTTTCCCCAATTTAGTTACTTTAACCATGAATTAGATTTTCGACCTCTCATTCCAAAACACCGAGGCCCTTAACACAATGGCCACTACAGCCAACCGAAAGCGTCCCCGGCGAAGATCCCGTAATAAAATGAGCCTTGAGATGGAGACTAAAGTGACATCGGCACAAGATGAATATGAGGCGCTACTTCGCAAGCATCACGAGGTTCAGGAACTAATCAAACAGGAAGAACAGAAATTGACATCATCAGGGAAGCAGAACCTGGATGTAAATGAGGCGGCGGCAGGCGGGGATGGAGATGTTCAACTCGACAGGTTGCTAGGCTGTGCTCTAATTTGAATATTCATTATTTCTAGGAATTTCAAATATTCCCCTTGAATATTCTAACGTTCCACCCATATTTCTAATGCTCCATTTATTATTCACTATTTACTTTTTGAGAAATGAAATGAAATGACAATTTCGAGAAATGCCAAAGTTTTGTGTGCACAAGTTGTATTGTGTGTTTTCTCAACAGGAGCAAAGGTCAAGTGTCACCAAAGAGAGTGAGGTCAAGGTCACAGGCTGGTTCTCTGAAGAAGGACTTGACTCCACCTAAAGATAACACAGTGCGTATTGGAACTGATGCCGATATTATTGAGGTATCTGACTACATGAACCTGTATGTGTTTCTTCAGGCAAAAGATCTAACAGCCAGTGCAACTTAACATGACTTAATGTTAAACATTGTTCCACATTTGACATATCGTAATTTGTGATGCAGGTCAAAAGTCAAACTGAAGAGGACATTATTGAAATTCCTGATGAAGATGACGATGATGATGATGACGAGTTACTTCAGTTGAGACGTCTGGCCTTGGAGTCGGCAACTAAGAACGTCACAGCTAGGGAAGAAAAAGAAAACCAGGCACAGAAACACCAAGCTGAGAAAACCAAAGGTGCTTCAAAATATACCAATGGTTTTGTTGGTCAGTAACACCGAGCTCAGAAAACCAAATGTGGTTTATAGGTCATCAGCCTGGGGGGTTTGTTGGTATCAAAAAGCAGCCACCGCTCATGCTGCAATGTTGTGACACATTTTCCAACTCTAGGTGTACATACCTTGCCGAAAATCGCTAAGAGCATTACTTCTCTCGTCATTTGATACTGGTGGCCCAATTTTTGGACCGAGGCTGATGGCCTATTAGAATTAACCGTTCGGTTATGTTGGTCAGATGGGACTGTAACCCATGACCTCTTATTTACTAGTGCAGATCTTACCACTTGACCCCCGAACTTGCTGGGATCTTTTCTTAATTCTTCTCAGAGGTGAACAAAAGAACGAGAGAAATTGAGGTAGCACTACAAAAATTGGTTCACTCGTACACATTTTAGGAAAGAATTCCATTCCTGGACATCACTTAACACTTGGTGCACAAACCTTATTAGACTGGTCTGAAATCCTTTTTTTCTTTTCAGTACTATGTTTCAATATTTTCTCTGTTGGAAATGTCTTATTCGCAGAATAGTTGGGCAAAGCCAAAATTTTACGCGGTGGTCATTTTTGTTTATTTTAAGTCCTATCTCAAACATCTTGAAAACCTACTACATTACATTTATCTCATTTGTTATTAGTCTGACTTTAGTCTCATGTTGTGATGACAGGTCACACGTTCTGTTTTTCTAACCACCCTATAATTAAATTTCTGTCTATTTTCTTTCCCCTTGTTAATAATGTCTCCTAGAATCTAAGCAAGCTAAGCAAAGGGAGCGGCGCCAGAAGGTTAAACAGCTCTTCCATAAGCAGAGCATTGCTGCCGAGATCATTAAAGTCCACGGGGAGAAGGAACGCTTTACTAAGTTCATGGACTTCATCACAAGCAGACGAAGAAGTTTGTCGGTGTCTCAAGGGGCAAGTAGTGCTGATGAGTGATGATTTAGTTATTGTGAATTAATTTGTACTTTAACCCTTCCTCTATGAGGGCAGACCACTGCATGGCAGTAGCACATGCCAATTCAATCCAGCTGTGTGCATTGAAGGATTATACACAAGACTTAACCCTTCCTCTATGAGGGCAGATCACTGCATGGCAGTGGCACATGCCAATTCACTCCAGTTGTTTGCATTGAAGGATTATACACAGGTTTTTGTTGAGGTGCGATGGAGGATAAACAAGAGCAAGGGTTACAGTTACTTTGTCATTTGCAGCTAAAAAGTAACCGATCAAATTATTGTTGAAAAGCTTACTTGTTGTATAAGAATATTATCTAGACTCACTGTGAAATTGTTCCTTCTGTCATGCTGTCATTTTTTAGAAGTAAATAAAAGGTATATTTTTATAAATTTGTAATCGGGTTTGGAAATGTAATCTTGTGCAAGTGTTGACACGACATCCATGTGTACATGCAAGTGGTTGCCATTACTCATCTGTTGAGTGCGTGACATCGCTTGGCTGCAATTGGCTGAATGAGAACATTGTCTTGGTTGCTAATTTGGGACTCTGCAACTTTTTTGAATAGAAATGAAACCTTGATTTTCTCAGAATATACAGCATTCACGCTGGTTGTCAAGCACCCGTCTTTATATTTTGAGCACTTTTGGGGAGCAAAGAATAGAAATGCACAATTAATAACAAATGGTCGAATTCTACTTGTATTTTTTAATTGACAGAAGAGTGTGAGAAGGTCACCATCAGTCGGCAAGGAATTTACTAAGAGGCACACTGCATCTAGTAGTGAGGACTTACCTGCAGAGTTCAAGTATGATAACTATGAGCAGGTAGAGATGGACGTCAGCGAGCTGGAGGAATCTCCAAGTAAGCCACATTGCAATTATTGGGTTACGGCTGTCTGTAACATACACCTCTATGGGAAATGTACTCAGCCACTTCTTTAGCCGTTTGTGTGTCATTGCAAGCCATAGCCAAGTAATTTAAAAGCCAGTTTGAACAAATTCCTCCAGTCAGTAAAGCTTTAGTGTCTTTGCAGTAAACCTTGAATACACTGCTGTTATATCTTGTTTCAGTCTGTTTTATTGCCATTTTAAAACCTCAGCAGTGACTCGGAAGTATTATCATCAAACCAGGTAATATGTCAATCTGATGTCAGAAATAGTAGTTTGGAATTCCCAAGTCCAGTTTGGATTAATATAAACTTATCTTATGGTTGCAATGCACAGACCTAATTAGTGTGTTTGATATTTGTCTTACAGCATTGACTCCAGTAACCAAGAGCATGGATCTGTCTTCAGATATTGTAAGTAACTTTGCAACGATAACTTGTTACCAAAAATTTGAGGCAAAACCTACACATGTAACTACATCTGAATAAATTTGCCTTCTAATAGAACTTTACACGAATAAGATATAAGATTAAAACTGCTGCAAACTGCTTACTGGCTGGAATGATCTGAAATATAGAAATTATCAATAATTGTCATCTTTTTAGTGAATTATTTGCGTCGTGAATGACTGCTTCACACTATGAGGTATGCTTTATGTGATGCGGGTTGTGGGTTTGAAAAAAGGATCATTTTGAAGGGAACATTATTTGTTTCGTTTCCGCGCCTGAATGCAATTATACATTAATTCTGCAGCGCTACATGCGAATCTCTTGATGTCATGAGCATTGTAAGCTGGAGTTATTCATGCTAGAACAAATAATGCTGAACAGTGAATCTTTGTCCTTGAGACGTATTTCATTGGATGTTGTATTATTTGTTTTTGTTCATTATATTCCTGTTTGCTACTAGATTCAGGTCCTGGCTAGCTCCGACACAGACACCTCCGCTGTCGTTGAGATTATCACTCAGGGAACCATGGATACAGTAGTCGAGGGCAACAAGGACAATGAGGCTGACGTCGAGGATGATGATGATGATGACGTCATGGCGTTAAGAGAGCAACTCCTTCGCTCCTTAGCAACCAAGAGAGCAGCCAAGGCACAGGCTAAGGAACAAACACAGGTGACTTTCATCTTGGCATTCTAATCTTACCATTTGTCAGAAAAAAGAAGCCACTATTAGTATTAATTTGATGTCGAGGTGAAAATGCTGTGAACATTTTAGTATCATATCTAAAACGGCCAATGAAAGTTCTCTTTGTTAGGATAATCTAGTTTTGTTGTTTTATCTTGATATTTGCCCAGCAGGTCCATTCAGAGGAATATAGCCCTGACGAGCCAGGCATCCTAGGTCCTACATACCAACCTTCCCCGATCCATCCACCGATCCAACCCTCCTTGTCCAGCATGTCTTCCCCATCCTCCCAGGTCCCTCTTCCCTCCGAGGCCCTTTCCCATGCAACCTCCTCTCCCAAGATGTACTCCTCTCCTGTCTCTACGCCAAGAACCCAATCACCAACATCTAATCAGAACAAAGGAGCCATGAAGAAACTGGTTGTTAAAACCAAACCCAAAGTGGTGCTGTCGTCGGTGAGCATTCTCTAATCACGGTCATTTTTATTTAAAGTCAGTTTTGTTTGTTATTTTGTAGGTGTATAATTTGCATTTTTTCTCCTGTTCTCAAGTTTACATGCCTCTGTTTTTTTCAGATTCCCACTCACAAGCCTGTAGTCATCCAGTTTGATGGGGACAGTGACTCTAGCGATGATGAACACTTTACGCAGAAACCAGAAATGACACAGATCAATTTCCTTGACCAGTTCTTGAAGGAAGCACGTCGAACTGCTGACGTAAGTCAACATGCATGTTAGGATGCGACGCATTTTAGAATTTCACACCTTCATAAAATAAATGCAGTTTTTCTCAAAACAAGGAAACAAATCTCCCACAGTATTTTCTTGAATATTCCTAATCCTCCAAACTCATCTCTGTACTAGAAACTTAGGCAGAGTCTTGTACTGTAAGTGACAATAGATGGAAGTTAAGTTGTCAATATACCACAAATTTACTGTCTTCTCACTTGGTTTAAAATGTTGGCTTTCATATCCAGGCAAAGAAATCGCAAGCTCAGCAACCTCTTCTCTACTCAATGGTTCCCAAGACCCCGGACGCTATGCATAAGTTGCCTGAGATTCATCGGGCAGAGTACCATAAGCTCAAGAAGGAGATAGCTCGTCGAGAACAGCAGAAATTGAACAAGTCTGCGTCGTTCAGTGGGGCAAGCTCTGGTACGCAATCCCCGGTACGAGACGTCACAATCAGCATCACAAAAGTAAGCCAATGTCCAGTATAACCCTTGCACTACAGCATGTCTCTATAATACACATACACTATGTGTTGAGGATCATACTCTTAACAGGACATCGCCCTAAGCTTCAGATCTGCGTTATAATCGTGTCTTGTCTATCTCATAGTAAAATTTGAACAAAATCTGCAAAAAATTTTTTTAAACAGTTCGCACCAGTATTGTTTGTACATTGTCTAGGCCCAGGCGCGAAATTTTCTTTTTCATGAACCTTGATCTGAGGTGGGTTTAGGCTGAAAAACACCCTGGTATTTCCGGCCTCGCTCACTGCGAGCTGGCCACTGACCTGTTGATCCGTCATCTATTTTGAATTCCTAAATAACTTTGCGTGTATACACGGCATCCTTTGCCAACTGGCTAAAGATTTCCTACAGTGTGGTGCTCTGCAGCTGTTGTCACTGAGACGTGTTTGTGTGATTTGTTCGTAGGTTGATGGTAAGGTTCAGCGGACAGTTGTCCTAAAAGACCCCAATGTCAAAAATGCAGCAGATGTACGGCAAGATGGGGGGAAGGTACAAGCAGAAAAGAAAGAAGTACCACAGGAGACTGCCAAGGAAAGTCAAGAAGTTGTGGAATGTCACGGCAGTCTTACCAAGCACAGGTCAGGCAGCTATTCTCATCCCCTCTCCAAATATCCATCTCAAATTGAGTCTGAATGCTGAATGCTTCAAGGAAGAGCTTTAGTAAAGATATTATTAACATTTATTCAAATGTTTCATTTAAATTTTCTTATCCTTAATTTGTAATCAATTATTTTCAATAGACTTACAGCTGAGAAGGATTGTCGCATACTGTCAGCCTTGGACAAACAGATTCAGAAGCGTCATTTGATCCTAAAACAGACAGAAGTCAAACTACAACAGCTCAGAGAAGAGCTCGCTGTCGGGGAAAGAATCGCTACTTCAAATCGATCACAGATCAAGAAATACATTCAACAGGTACAAATATATTTTGTTGCTGTTAAAGTTTTTGAAAATTAATGAATATACAAATGTTTGATTAGGTAATTGTTGAATTTAAACTCCAATATTTAAAATCCATGTAACATTTCTTGTTGGGGTTAGCCAAGCTTGTTTTGCTTTTTTGTTATTTTCTTAGAAAAATCTTGTCCAAAGAAAGGTGCAAGAGCATGTGACAGTGGAGTCTCAACTGAGAAAACATCTTGCCAAGGCAAAGGGCGTGGCTGTTGCAAATATCAGCCAATCACAAATGTTGTTACAGGCTGCGTTGAGGCTGCCTAAAAAGACAACTGTGATTGGTGGAAGGCTGGAGCCAAATGTAAGTCTTCTACAATGTATAGTTTTGCATAATTTTTTTCGACCCTGTAATCTGTAAACACTAGCCTTTCATGCCAAAAACTGGAAAACTTTGCTTTCAGTGTGATAATGCCAAAGTATCTTGTAGTCCTGAGGCACATTTACATGTAGCATTGCTAATGCTGTTAAATTTGTTAAACAGAGCCCGATGTCGAAGAAGTCTAAAACAGAACTTCAGCGGTTGCAGTGGCTGGAACGTGAGTATGCCAACCAGATCACCAAACTACGGGAAGCCAGCGCCAAACGGACCAACCCCGTTCCAAACCCTGTCGTACGAATACTGAAGACCAAGACTAAGCTTTTAAACCAGAAGCCATCTACACAACTCCTGACGAAGGATAAGATTGTTCTTGGTAACGACACGCCTACGAACACAGACAGCGAAAGCGATGCGGAGAAGTATCTGTGGACTCGGAAAGGCACTAAACGGAGACGGTCATTCCTTGATGACAATCCGATCCTGAGACCAAACCTCAATGCTAGGTCACAAATCAGCCAATCAGTATTATCCAAATCGACTGTCGACCAATCAGCACCCTCCAAATCAACCATCAACCAATCAGCACCCTCCAAATCAACCATCAACCAATCGGGGTCATCCAAACCTGACGGTGACAAATCTTCTGCTTCTGGAAAAGCACCTTTCAAAACCGATAGTCTGAAAACTTCCAAGTCTGAAGCATCTGTTTCAACCAAACAACCAAGCAAGAATCCATCCATCGTTGATGGCATGGTGATGCCGAATGAACAGCAAGTAAAGCGGCTACGATGCGCTCATGCTGAGAAATCCAAGTCGGCACTTGATGCTGCTTTACTTGCCATTCACTTCTCACTGGAGTCGGATGCAACCTTAGAGTCGCTCGATTACTTCTCAAGAAAGACCCCAGAAGTCAAGATGAGCATCATTGAAGATGCTGAGAAAACTGACCAAGATGAAGACGAAGGACAAGGTCCCAGACTTGTGCCTTATTCCAGTCCTCTTCTCTGTTTTCGTTCTTATCGGTGAGAAAATTATGTAACAAAAATGAATTATTGGTCATGATATTTTAAGAATCCACAGCTCTACAGAGAAGTTGCTAAACTGAAGAGTCAGTTGTTTGTCCCCTGACTTTTGACT
This sequence comes from Crossaster papposus, assembly GCA_037893245.1. NCBI lineage: Eukaryota > Metazoa > Echinodermata > Asteroidea > Velatida > Solasteridae > Crossaster > Crossaster papposus. Next base: position 2,290,190 of record JBAIAA010000193.1, read on the forward strand.
GAGTAATTTACTGAACGACTGACTGGCTGGACTGACTGACTCTTTAACCAGTTCGTGTCGGATGCTGTATATACACACACAGTTGTTTTAAAATTCACAATGGATGACATAATGGAGGAAATATTTGTCAGCAACTGGCTTGCAGTGAACGAGGCTGGAAATATCAGGGTGTGCTATCCACAGATGCTGGCCTGAACCTGCCTTGGATTGAGGTTTGTGAAAAACAATCCCGCTCCTGGGCATGGTCAATGTCAAAATGATCTTGGCGCGAACTGGTTCATTGAGACTTTAATATTCAGCTTGACAAGGTAACATTTTGTTCTTCTTTATCCATTTTGCCACAGACTGAGTCCGTTCTTTGTTCAGGAAGCCAAGTTATCCAGACTCTCGTCGTCCTTCAGCCACAAGCTGGACCCCACGAGGGCGCTATGCCAGTTTGAAGTCAATGGAACCTGTAATGATGATGAATGCCCATGGTAAGACTGCTAAGCTTGTCATTTCTATATGAGATCACATCAGACGCCAGCCTCAACTCCACGGCCGCGTTCCTTCACTAAACAAATAAAAAATACGAAAACGATGCTAACTGACAATACCACATGCGTATTTCAAAAGCTGCCACGCCCTGAATGTATATAGAGTTATAGGTTTTTTAAATTTTACAAGTTGTGATTTAATTTGATTGTATTGAGGACCTAACCATATTAGCTCTGACCTTTGACCTTCCTCCATCTTAGGCAACACAAGAAGGACTATGAGATGACTGACCATGAAGTCTACGCAGACCTGCTTGCCTACACGCCTCCCATCGCGTCCAGCAAAGACTGGCAGGATCCAGAGAAACGTCATCAACGAGTTGAAGATTACATCAATAAGGCTGTCAAGAAGAGCAAGAGACCAGAGAGTGCTAAGAAACAAAGAGAAGCTTTATGTAGAGCCTTCGCTAATGCTGTACTCACTCAGACCAAGAAGGGTAAGAACAAATCAGCTATCGTTCAGTTTAGGATATGATCGTCAGGATATCTTATCCTTGAAGCTCTTCTATAGTTTCATACATCTTGCATTTGGTCTTCCAATTTGTCTTCTTTGTTCTTTCTTTTCTTCTGTTGTCTGGAGTTGGTTAACCTCCTTATTCATTTGATGTCATTTAGTCTGGTCACATGGCTTTCCTATCTCTATTTTAATGAGCAAATGAATGACTACTGATCGGGTTGTATTTGCTGTACACTGTATTTATTTTCATATTATGTCAACCATAGTTTTATTTTGATCTTTGTTGTCGATTTCAAAGTTTACGAATCATTACGGACTGGTTGCTTACTTTTAAACCAGGAAGTATTTTTTCTTTGTAGTTTCTCCAGGTATCATAGCTCGGGCTCGTAGCTGGACCCCCAAACAAACCTCCTCACACCCAGCAGGCGGTGAAATAGACCCACCCCTCCTCCCTAGGTGTAGTAAGATGACAGACAGCCTGCAGATGATCCCCCTGGGTAGGGGCAATCTGGAGAGGTACTTCTCAGGGGAGGAAATAGCCGACCTAGAGGCTGCTGTTCTTGAGACACCAGGCAATGTTAAGATGTGGATCAAGTTGGCTAGAAAGGTCATTGGTGATGAAATGTAAGAAAGTGATGTTTGATTTTTATTTTAATTTGAGGCTTGATACATTCTAAACAACAGATTTTGTTTAAGTGACATTTTAGCGCTGTTATTTTAGTATCACAAATTAATATGAGCTAAATTTCAGAATTCTTTTTTCTCTATCAGTGAGAATCCGGATATCGATGGAGGCTTGAATGCCTTATCCCGAGGACTGGAAGGCAATCAATCTAGCTCAGAGCTCTGGTTGCAGTACCTCCTGCTGTACTCTCAGAGAGATGACCACAACGATCTGTCTGAACTCTGCCAACAAGCGCTGCAGTTTGCACCCAGTTACGACTTGTACTGGCAGGTAAGAAGCTAATGGAACAAGAAAATTTGAGAATACTGTCTCTTATCAAGATTTGAATCAGTTAAATACAGACTGGTAGATCTGTAACCAGTTAGCAAATGTTGTTACATTTACTGTACCCCTGCATCTGTGGGTAGCAAACCCTGATATTTCCGCGGTCACTGACATATATTTCTGGCCTTGCTCATGATGTGTTTATCTATCATTCGAACTGGTTAAATGTACATGTGTGTAGACTAGACGATTTTGTCATTGCGGAATTTGCGTGCTCCAAATCTAAAGACGGGTTCTAGGCAACTAACTTGATGAAGTTTTAGCTCTGTGAATGCTGTATATTGCGTGAAATCTTTTTTTTTTAGGATCTCAATTTCAATGTAGTGAAATTTCATGCACTGAACTAATGAATCCTAGCAATTATGTGTGCATGTGCTCCATGTTAATGTTTGCGCGCACCTGTTTACTAATTCACCCAATTACAAACCAACTACTAATGGACATTTTCAAACATTTAACATGACACAACTTTTGAAATGACTTTCTTTTTGTGTTTACTTCAAAATGACAGCATGTCAGATAGAATAATTTCTTTTTGGAAAGCTGTAAATAGTCTAATCTACATTTAATTCTAACTTCCTGATTGGTTTGGCCAGTTTCTGACTTTAATCAATATCTGATTATGTCCAGTGCCTGAGTTTTGAAGAAAGCTTCCCAGCTAAAGATGCACTCTGTGATCGGATGATTGCCTTCCTTCAGAGTCAACAAGCCAAGGACCTGACTAGCCAGGGATCCCATCAACTACTGGAAGTATTGCTGTATAGAATACAGCTTCACATTATGACCAGGAGAGTCAAGGTTTCCTTGTCTATGTTGCAGGTAAACACAAGTTAGGGTTAGGGGTTAGGGTGTTGAATATCAGAAAGACGGAGCTTAAAGCCTCTAAGACCTGGAATTGCATGTTTACATTCTGAGTTGCAGGTAAACACAGGTTGGGGTTAGGGCTTAGGGGTTATGGATAAGGGTTAGAGTTACGAATATCAGAAAGACAGAGCTAAAAGCCTCTAAGACCTGGAATTGTATTTTTACATTTGGAGTTTGAAAACTGATGTCTTGCAAATGTTTTGACGTTTAAAAAATGAATGTGTGGTTTACACAAAATGTTCTCATTTCAAAATTCAAATTTTTCAGTGCTGTGTTATGGCAAAAGGCACTGGTTCACATTTGACATATGATATTTGTCCAGGGAGCATTGAAAGGCAAGCAGACGTTGTCACAGTACCTCACTCCATCAGATCACTGCTTATTGTGGCTGGTTCACATCCACATGCTTGAGTACCAGCGTCTACCACCACATCTCTTTGATCCAAACGGCAGCGGACTGGGACACATTGTATCTAAGGTAAGTACAGCGTGTGTTAATGTCACTGCAAGAAAGTATTGTACAGTATGCTCATTAACTTATATCGCAACTTGCCATTCATGTGTGGTAGGAGCCATTAGTTTTCCAGTGGGGGACTCCATCTGCCATTCAGTCTGCAGAGGGTGTACGTGCAGCATTTCAAGAGGCTGTATCAGCATGCAGTGGTCTGGACAATCTTGAGACAGCTAACCTTGACACCTGCATGCCTCTCTATCGCAATTGGGTCGTGTTGGAGCAACTAACTGGACGGTGGGTTTCTTCAATCAACACTTATCATTGATCGTATACCTCTCAAAATTAGTCTGGGTCGATGTTGAAGGCCAAGACTGTTAACAAGACAAAAAATAAGTCAATAACGAGCTGAGAAATAATGCTTTAAGACACAGACAATTCATTCTGTCAATCAAATCAATAAAACATGAAATTACTTTTAAAGTGTATTAACAAGTTAATTACGTTTGTGTTACATATTGACGTGTAGTGAGCAATGCAACTATGCCAGGTAGCAGGTAGTGTGTGGTGTACAATGTCTGCATTAACTTGCAACAATAAACCATCCTACACTCTATCACACTAAGTTCTCTCAATCTTGACTTAAGAAACGTGTAATATTTGTGAACAGGCACGAGAAAGCTGAAGAGATCTGCCAGAGACTGACTGCAGAGTTTGCTGGGAATCCTGACGTGTGGTTGCTTCTTATTGATGTCCATAGAAGACAGGGATCAAACAGAACCAAGATGGATCAGGTCAAATCATTCAACCTCAAGTTGTATATCTTGTTATGTTTGTAGACGGTCGGAATAATGTTAGAACAAGGAAATCATTCTAAATCATCGCCCTAAACGGGGACCTTAACACTTTGACTGCTAAGCCCGAGAATTCTCGGGATAGATTTCCCCACCGTAAACTGCTAAGCCCGAGAATTCTCGGGTTAGCAGTACAACGATTTGCCGCCCTCTGTTGATCAAGAATTAAAATGCTTTTCATGTATAACATGTATTGACATGCCTTAGCGTACACATAGGAGTCATATGCGGCTGGTTTCGGATGGCGGCGCGGGTACCAACGATCGCGAAGTACCTCGGTGTTTACATTTTTCTTTGGGATTTAAAGATGGCGGCGCCCATGAAACGTTAGTTTTGACTAGTTTTCGATGAAATATTCGCAGAAAGCGGCTCTGAAGCAAGTGAATTTGGAGGATCGAGATGATGATTCTGATACTATAGAATCGGAAGGTAATACCAGTGACGTTGGAAGTGAATCTAATCATTCAGAGGAATCGGACGATACTCGATGACGAAGTTTCGGCAATCGACAGTGCTAGTGAACATAGTGAATCTAGCGGTTCGGACCGTGGTCGTGGCAGAGGCCGTGGTTACCGTGGCAGAGGCCGTGGTAATCGTGGCAGAGGCCGTCGTAACCGTGGCAGAGGCCGTTGTAACCCTGGCAGAGGCTGTGGTAACCCTTTATTTGAATGTTTTTTATTGGGGAGCATAATGGGGAGTGACGGGGGTAAAAAACATCTTTATTTGTAGTTTAAAAAAACAACTGCAGCACCGTGGGCGGTAAATGTGTAAAAAATGGTAGCAGTGAAAGTGTTAAGAAATCCAAGAGTTTAAAACATTAACCCTAACTCCCTAGTGTAATTTACTAGGAACCGTACCCATCCTGGCAAATCCCAACACCATATGGCAAACTATACACACAACATGCTGGACTCTGATTCTAGAGGTATGCCTAACCCAGTGTAAACGACTGTCAGATTAGGGGTCTAGTACCCATCCTTACAGATCCCAACAGATTCCAACAAAACCTTTGTTGGAGTTTGTCTGGATGGGGATTTTAACATGTTTGTTTTTGACTTCAGGTTCTCAAGACGGCAATGAAGCGGCGAAGTGCTGCCATTCACAACGCAGTGGCCAAGGGTGCAATGCAGAACAATGCCAAGGCTGCTATTTCTGTGCTCAAATTCTGCGTCAATACCTTCTACAACATAACGGATAAGTCGGCATACGATAATCTGGAAGAAATACGCAGACTTTATTGGTGAGAATACTTATGATAAATCGATCCACTTATTACTGCGCATGTAGGAAACCACACATGCAGCTAGCAAAATTCCGTATTCAAGAAAGTTGGAGAATAGGCCTTTTCTGGGTTCAAATGTGTAAACTTGACTTGATGCTTAAAGGGAAAATCGTTTTGTCTGTTGTGCATTTTTTATCGTTCCACGGCAGCAAAAGTGCTCAAAATATGAAGAAATGTGTTTGACAAACAACCTGAAGGAGTTTTTTGCTCTGTGAAAGCTGCATATTCCGTGAAAACAATATTCTAAGATTTTGATTTCAATTTAAAGTTTGCCGAGTCACAAATTAAATTGCGACCAATTTGAATTGCGCTCATGGCACATTGTCAGCCCGCGGATTGCAGCTACTCGCGTGTCACGCACTGAACAGACCAATAGTAGCGCCGACGCGAGCGCCGCGTGTCATTTGAACACTTTTTTTGAAGAAATTTCTTTGCAGAAATATGCGTCTCTGAGACACATATATTTGGAAATGGCATTCTTTTGTTATTTTCTTCAAAATGACAGCATGCCAGACGGAATAATTTCATGGGGAGTTTAGATGTAATTAATATCTTTACAACGAGTAAGCTTTTCAACACTTTTTTTGTTGTTTACTTTTGTATTACCCCTTTAATTGTTTTGTTGCTTTCAGCTCTCTGGTGGGACACAGTCTGCCCTTTGACTATTCTCCACCTAGTCTCCGTCCGGGGGTCAACTCAGACGTTGTAGAGAAGCAGTCTCTGCATTTGTTGTTGAACTATTGTCTGCTGCAGGAGTTGACATCAGAGGACAATGTGGCTTGTGAGGCTTATGAGAAATCCCTGTGTCGTCTAAGACGGACAGAAGATGTACAGACACTTTGGATGGAGTGGGTTTTCAAGTTTTTTTGAAATTATTTTGTCAGTTGTTGTTGTTTTTATCCTTTGAATCAGCTAAAGTTCTCAAAATCTAAAGAATGGTGCTTAACAAAGTTTTAGCTCTGTGAATGCTCTTTATTCTAAAAAAATATTTTTCTAAGATTTAAATTTTAAAGTAACTACTTTCAAAAAATGCATCTCTTAAACACTTTTTTAAAATATTGTTTTATTTTCAAAATAACAGCATTCTAGAAGAAATATTTTCACAGGGAGTTTAGAGTCATTAATGTCTTTACCTCAAGTAAGCATTGAACAATAAATTGGTTGGTTATGTGTACTTTTTTAATAGCTGTCAAAAGTATACGTTAGCTTTAAAGAGATTGACATTGTAACCCACAGTTACAAATCAATCACATGTCAGTTTTAAGTCGACCACAAGTCAATCGCAAGTCGATCGCAAGTCGATCGCAAGTCTTTTACCTTTTATTGGTACTAAACTGTTAGTGTTAAGTTCTTGTTCAGCTTTTTAATACTAAGACCGTTTCTTTGACTACATATTGTAACATTTGTCATCCCTTACCACAGGTATCTACTCTTTAGAAAATCCAAACTGGCCGCCAGCCAGGACAAAACGGAGGCATTCCGAGCCTTCACAGGGCTTGTCAACCGATGCTTAGTTTCCATGGCAACAGAGTTTCCCCTTCCACATTCTGACAGGACGACGTGGTGGGACTACTCCTTTCATAATCGTGTGGTTGAGCTGTATGTGGGATGTTTGAAGGACGACGATCGATTAGACATGTACACAAGATTTATCAATCGGATGCCAAACAACATCCAGTTGGCTTTTAGGTAAGTTGGTTATTTTGAATGAGACTGGTTCAAAATACACCTGTTATAAGAATGTTAAAAAAACAAAACAAAAAAACCTGGCATTTTGGTCTTTATTGTATTGTAAGGAATCTGAAAACAATAAAATAATTAAATATACGATGTAAAATTTGACATTGTTTTGACAAGTCATAACGGTTTATGACAGCAATTCAACCAAATCAAGTATTATTTTCTGCCATGAATGTTTATGTCTGGTGCATGTCAATCACATAAAGTACATCCCTGTTATTTTCCTAACAGAGCTTGCCAGTACGCCAGCAAGTCCTTGCAGAGTACCGGCTATCTCCAACGGGTCAGAGCCATAGCCGTTGATGTCCTCCACAAGTTCCCAGACTGTCTCCCATTCTGGAAAATGTAATGTTCATTTGTTTGCTCTTAGTGTGGCTACATGCTGCATCATGAGAATCACGGCTTAGATGTGGTAATCTCCGAGGGCAAGCCTTGTGTTTGTACCTATCTCACTGACTGACATTTATTGATTTCAACATCCAACAGCGCAAGTGCCAATTACAGGATGAATAAGTGAGAGAAGACAATGTGAAGAAGTTACAGTTTTAGAAGTGGGATGAGAACCTTAGTATATTCTGGGGTAACCCACGGAATCAGGCAGGGCCGGAAAACCCTATCAACATATTGGCCCAGGCGGGATTTGAACCCGGGTCATAGCGGGTCAGGTTTCATAGTGTTAAAGTCTGTAACTGGCGGAGCTTTTATCGTTGGTGCATTATGGCCGTTAGTCATAGCCATTTGTTCAGTGACAAAGCCATACAGTCATGTGCTGCAGATAGCCACGCCATGCATGGTACAGGGTTTAACCGTTTGAGATAACTTTAAGAGTTTGCCCAAATCTTTTCCAAATTCTTTTTTCCTAATCTTAGAATGATTTCGTTGAGTCTTCATCAGGGAAGTTTAAAAGAGGTAAGGTATTAAACAAATTTGTTATTCCTTTTTCAAAAATAACTTTTGAAAATTGTAAACTAAAGTTGGAGCTTCCAAAATGTAATACTGCTACATTATAATGATTAGCTGTCGCTATTGCTTCTGTGACAAAGCCATGTGTTCAAAACGACCTGGAAACCATATCTTGCTAACAAATAATTGGTCATATTACTGCCAAACATTCAGACAACTTGATTGTTCTTGGTTTCAATTATACTGTTGATATCTTTGGATAGGGTAATGTTTTGAGAAATTTAAACATGCTATAGGATACAATTGTTTTCTTCTTGTACCTGAAAATTGAACTTAGTCCCCTTGTCTATGAGCTATGCCCCTCCTCCTTTTCTCTTTGTTCTTTCTCAGGCCAAGATGGTTTACCAGCAAGCATTAGAAGCCATGCCACTTGCAGCCAATCTCTGGAAAGATGTAATATTTTTCAAATTTCCCTTATTCTTTAAGATACAAATATAGTATAGTCTTGTAATGATTGCAAATTCTTTAAATTTTCCTTGTTTTTTGTGGTTAATTCCAAATTGCATGTTTGAGATAGAGAGTGACTCAAATTGTTCCAGTTGTAGGAAGCATGTTTTTTGGCTGATTCCAAAATATTGTTACGAGTACCACATTCTTTTTCCCACAGCCTTCCACATGGCACAAGCGTGCCAATTTTCCAAAATCAAAAGAGTGCTACTTTGATAGATTTTTATATTCCCCCCCCCCCAGCATCCATTGTTTCTCTTTGTTCAATGTCTTGACAGTTCTTCTTACTGGAGGTTGTCCACAACCCAAATCCTGAAGACATCAGAAAACTGGTCCTGAAATGCCGTGAGCTGAAAGTCAACATTGAAGACTACCTCAAAACAATCCTCAAATGATCCACAACAAAAAAAGGCTGTCGTTCCAAAATCTCTTCAATCTACATTTTTGGTTTTTTATTTGGCACCATTGCGACAGGTATAAGTCATAGCTTCCAAGAATTAAATTTGAAAAAAAGTGTGGAATGATTAGGAAAGGATGGGTCTAATTGTTGAGGTTGGCTAACCCTTATTAACTCAGGATCTTTCAAAATGTTTTAACAAATTTTGCGAGATTGAGAAAAGTGCCTGTATGATCTTGATATCTCCATAAAATTTGAGATTATGTCCAGTGGAGAATATTTGAGAATAGAGAAAGATTTCTTAAAAAATGCACCAGGAATCAGGAATAATGACTCTTCTTGGATTGATGTTTCTTTCAGTACAGCAACAAATAATTTTGTATTGGAGTTTTTGGCGTACATTGGTTTTCAGTCAGCATCTCCTTAAAGTCTTCACCTTTGAGTTGATGTGAAAATTACACATTTTGTTTTGAATGTCCGACATACGTGGCATGTGTTGTGTATAGTTGCGACATTTCCAGCATGTTGGTTTCATTTGGTACTGATTTGCAATGTTCCTTCCGTTGACGGGATTAGTTTGATGGAGTGAGTGGCAGGCTTAGTTGGGCTTCTTTCTCTGGTCAACCTGGTATCTGTTTCTTAGTGTATCTGTGATAGATGATTGGTGGTTATGACGCTCTTCGAAATGGCAGTTTTCAGCAGGAAATCTAATCAACTCGCTGTATACACTGTATCTTGCTGTATTAACTCACCGATCTGGTAGTATTATCACGCAGACCTTAATGAACAATCTGAACAGCCAATTTAAATGGTTTTTAATTTAAGGTTGGGTTTTGGAGATTTGGTCCTTCACATTTTCTCCAAATGTTACAACAGTTTGATCTACAATGCGCTCACGGATAACGTTTTCATTTGGAGATGATTTATATTCAGATTCTTTTTGAGCTGTGACTGTAAAAGGAAAAGTTTCAAACTAAAAAATGTCAACAAGTTGGTTTTGAATATGGACCATTAGTAAGTCTGACAAACTACTTTTAATTCTTTGCAAATTTGAGATTTGGCATTGTCAGTGTGTTAAGACAAGGCAAGCCAATCACAGTTAATGAAAGCTGTGATGTCATCACAAAGCCACACCAGTAAGTGGTCAGCCAGGAGACTGATGTCATCATCATTAGCCAATCAGAAGATACCTGACATGTGGAGCCAGAAGCTATATCCAATCAGAGAGGCTGTTGCATATGTAATGCCTCGCAGTAAGCTATGTCACTGAATTCATAAAAGTTGGAGTTCAAACATGTGACCAAGCTATCTGCACCTCCTGAGAAGCCAGCATTATTTTGTGGATACATGGATTATGAGCTTAAGCAGCAAGACTGGAGAAACGTGTGCTACTGCAGTGGATCTACAGACCAGACAGGTTTAGAAATCATTGTGACAACTCAAGATACACGACTCAAGTGAGTATACAGAGATTTGTAGATGTATAATTTTGTTCCAGCATCACTTCACAAACCTTGAGTCCTCTTGGTGACAATTTGAAAACTTTTTTTCCTCGATGGTTTTAAGTTTTGGTCCAAATTTGTTATCTTTCGGATTTTTAATGAACTTTTGATTTTCCTGATCTGCCCCCTCCCCAATTCCCCTCTCCAATTCCCCCTTTAATTTTCCTCCCCCTACAATGCCTTAACAAATACCATATATATATGTTTAGTTCAAATGGATGAAGATTCCAAACCACTGTTCATACAACTTTGACTGGAACAAAATTGTGCAAACAATTTCAATTTGTTTTGTGTGTATGTTTTGTATGTGTTTGTCATAAGTCGTTGAAATGTTGGGGGTTTGGTCAGATATTTAGGTGCACTAAAGGTAGTAGTAGGTGCACCCGGGTGGGGAGAAAGGACCCAAATTGCTATTGAAAAGTTTTTTCTAAATAACCACATTCTTTTCTGATTAAACAAAAGGTTAGGTGAAGAGAAAAATAGAAAGTTAAAGAAATCCTTCCTTGAAATGGAAACCATGTTAATTGACCAGTTTTTAGAGGGATTATCCTGTTAATAATATTATTTAAGAGTTCTCTTCATTTTCTCAGATAGTATTTATGCAAACTGTCCAAATTGCCTCTGAGATTGGGCAATAGATACATACATTTGTATACAGTGTTTATGTACAATGTACATGTAGCTTTACTGGATGCACTTTTGCTCCGTAATATCTGAACTATAAATGTAGTATCTAGCAATATAATGTAAATGTTGCACCCATCACACCTAAATCACACCCAGTTGGATTGTAACCATACTGTGTCCAGTGTGTTTATGACTCTTTTAAATTAAAATATGCAGACAAGATAAACATGCAATAAATAAGTTGGTTGACAACTGTGGCTCCTTCAAAGCATTAATGCATAAACACACTGGGGTTAAAATTTAACTTTTAACACTAACTTGTGTGTTTGTGGTGCGATGGGTCACATACTAAGAAAATGTTGTGCAACTGTAAACATTAATTTCAAGGATGCTTTAATGCCTGAACTGAAGGAGTTGCTTCCAGCTTAACAAGTCGATACAGTGAGCGGACCTGCAATTCACAGCAAGATATTCAGATGAATCCTCAAGAAAGAAGTACTGGATTTCACTTTCCTTGTTACAACGGAAGAAAGACCGATGCTACTTTGAAGAAATCGTTATAACAGAGACTGTCCGTTAACTGAGAATTGGCAACGAGTGATTTACTCCTATTCCATATTCTGTAGTCTCGTCATCAATCTGTGTGGACTCGACAAATCATCTGCAGAAATCATTGTTGATTGTTCGTGAACGCAAACTTGGAGATTCCTGATGCTTTAGAGATTTGCATGTTGTAGCATCCACACAGTACAGCTGCCTTACATCGGTTCAAACTGCACCATCCAGTCATGAGATCAGCTACAATTTATGTTCCAACCAAGTTCTTCATCTATGTGCTTGAAGTCTTCCCCTGGAACCATCTTGTTTTAGCTAGCCAAGTCAATTTCACGGAAAGTAAAAAAAAAAACCACCTGTTCACCCTTTCAGAAACCCTTTGTAAAAGTTAACTTTTGAACTCCCCAACAAATCCGAAGCTGTACAAGTAAGTTCCATACTTATTGACTGCAAATATCCTACGTTCAGCCAATCTGACCATGCTTCCTTATACATGTGCACCTGTACAGTATTATGACGTACATGTTCACCACCAGACCTCGTTGATCCCTTTTCATTAGGGGATCATGCTGATGACCAATTAAGGAACTGCAACAACGGATTGAACAACGGATTGAACATCGTCATCAGACTAGAAGGCAAATGATCAATATTAACCGCGTACCTCCGTGAAACTCTCTAGAGTTGGGCAAGGTTTTATTGAAATACATTTTTGTTATCAAAATTAAAATGGTTACATTTCAAACAAGTGCTAGGAGGAAAATAATAACCTGTTAACAAAAGATACAGTGTTTGCATCGTGACCTAAACCACAGTATACGTTTTATTTATTTTATAGTAAATGCGTCAATTAAAACATTTTAGCCAAATGTATTTTGTTGATGCCAACATTTTGAAAATATGTCGGTAAACTCATCAGTAAGCCGGCAAAATAATAAACACATTGAAAACCATGTTAGAAAAAAGACTGGAGCCGAACTTTTCAATTTGTAAAAGAAAATTTTAATGGAAAACTAAATTCACAAATTTCTATTTCATTGACTCTTTAGTTTTTTGTTTACAATGTCCTGAATTAGTGCTTTATCAATATATCTTCCTTTAAAATTCTAGCCTCATGTTACGGCTTAGTTCTCTTAATATTTATTAGTGGTAATGCATGCATTGTGAAAACAATCATATAAAAGATTGTGTAGTACTTAATTAATCAAATTGTTTTCATGAAAGATTTTTTCAAAGATGGTGAACCAAATGTTACTTTATAAATTTGTCAATTATTGGTTGGTCTAAGTTAGTAGATGTACTGCTATTTTTCGATTTTTTTTCTTCCCCCAGCATTTTGTTTTCAACATCAGTTAGCACCGTCAATATTTGAAATATTGAAAGCCACTCAAAATAAGAGGCTTTAAGAATATACATAAATTAAAATGTAATGTGTGAGACATGTTAAATTGCGAATGCTGGTTGTAGTGACAGTTACCTCACGAAAATAAGAATTCAGAGAAAAAGTTTATCAAGGAAATATTTCCAAATTAATCATTTTTAAACATTATTGCTATTCCTTTAAATTTTTAGCAAACGGAGGCCTTTAATTAATTTGTAGGAATTTCTGTACTGTGACAAAGAAGTGTTTTATTATTAATTTAATTTACAAAAAGAAGTAAAAACAGTTATAATGCCTGTCGGTAAGGCACATACTTATTGCATTTGCACAGGTTTGAAATAACCAGCATTGGGTTTTTAAAATATTTTCCCGAGTGCATAATCTCAGTATAGGTCCATCATCACCCCCCTTCCATTTTGTTGTCTATCAGCATGGTGTATATTCAATGATATAGACACGCTTTCCATGGAAACAAATTATAATTCTTGCCTTTTTTTTCATTTATTTGTTTCGAGTACAATAATACCTGTACCAAATACTTTTCTGTATTGTAATTTCCTTAATGCCAATCGGATTTGTTTTATATTTGATTTTTTGTACTCTTGATTTTGTACCAAATAAAATGTATTTGAAAGATATATGAATGTGTCAGTGGTTTTACTTTGTTTCTGTAGTGTCAATGCGTATAATTATGTAGATAAGACGTTATTTGTCCTAAAAACCGTGAAACAAAAATAACTTAATATTTATGAGACAAAAATAACTAAAAATGGAAAGTCGCAGCGCCCTCTGTCGTTGATATGTTTAGCAGGCGCGCTATGCATGTGTATTTTGCGTGTATCCTGCGTGTCCGCCGTCCAGTTCCACGTGTTTTACTCCGTTCCAGTTTTAACTACATCACCAACTATTCATCAACAGAAGAGCGTTATGGGTAGACGAAGGTAAGATAAAAATAGTCCAAAAGTTTGGGACTCTATGTTTTATAGAGAGGCGTAATTAAACGTAAAAGAACGTTCTTAATTTTTCTCCATAACATATCGCGAATAGTAAAATATCACAAGAGGGCGCTGCTGCCCGAAGCATTTTGGGTAAAATCATGGGGCAAACATTGATGAACTTCACAATCTCCTTTGTTTCAGTAATTAAAATGTTTTTTATTCTTAAAAAAATGACTGTTTTCAGGCCTATTTGTAGTCTAGACAGACAGACGTGCAGCAATTAACACAAAACGTAAATTCTACCAAGAGCAAGAACCATAATGGAACCATGTTTGTCGTGAACAGGAAGAAGGCCCGCAACAGCAAGACAGAGGAGTCAGACAACGAGAGTGACGATGAGAGAACCGACAAGAAGATGCCGGTGCCAGACCCTACGGCACCAGACTACTACATGGACGAGGTGGATGAGTTTAATGAGAACAGAGACAAGATATTCCTTGAGAGAAACGAGACATTCAACGGAGATAGCGACTCGGAAGACCAGGTTTGTCTTGGTCACGCTACTGCCTGGATAGCCCAAACAAATGTGGCTCGAATACTTGACTATTTATTTTGACTATTTTGACTATTTGACAGGAAGAGATACTTGCTCTAGATGACTCAGACTCGGACATCGAAGAGAAGCTTCGCCGCATCCAGACACAGCAGCATCTGGAAGAGATTGCCAGTGACTTGGAAGAGGATGAGGAGGGAGGGGCGGACTCAGGAGAGGAGGCGGGACTCCCTGATGCCAAATCTTGGGGGAAGCAGAAGAAAGAATTTTACAACACAGACTACATAGATGACGATATGCCCGGTAAGTTGGCGTTTGACGTGATGAGACGTGTGATAATTGTAAACAAAGTTTTATTGGTTTGTTTAGGAGTAATGTGAGAACACTTTACTATATTTTGGACAATCTATTTTCTAACTTTGTGTTTTGTCTAAGATGCGAGTGCATCGGAGGATGAAGGAGCATTAGAGGAAGAGAGAGAAGCCTTGGCCATTCAGAAGAGAATGTCACAGATGATGCAAGACACTGACTTTGACTTGCAACTCTTTCAGGTATACACAACAGTACTCTTCAGTGGCTAAATAAATAACTTTGAATACATAAACAAAGTGTGATGACATCAGTGCAGATGCTTATTGATGACTTTCTACATTTTTGCTTCTACAGGTTTCGGCTAAGACCAAAGAAAAGGAAGAGGAGAATTTTAACGAGGATGCAGAGGAGAGAGTTGTAAAAGATTTGAGCAAGCTCTCTAAACGAGAAAAGATGGAGGTGGGTCACGCAGAGAGACTTCCTCTCTGAAGTTTCTCTCCATCAATTTGACAAGAGGATTTAACCGCTTTGGAATTTTTTCTCACATTTTGCTGAAAGTTTATCAAGTCATCATTCAGTATTTCTTTCTCTGTAGATTCTGAAGAAAGAATCACCAGAATTTCTAGAACTTGTGGGGGACTTCAAGACCAAGGTAATAATTTATTGCAATCTGATATTATTAATCAAGAAAAGACCAGAAAAATATAAAATGACAGAAAAGGACATGCTTATAATTATTCTGTTAACCATCTTTGCCTCTACATGATGTGATTAACTCTTAGATACATGATGTAGAATGATGGTTGTAGTGTCGTATTCAGACGAGTGTTTGTGTTTGTTGTGATACCGGCAGTTGAAGGAAGTGATAGACACGTTGCATCCTTTGCTGAGTCTGGTGAAAGATGGTAGAATACCAGCGGGATCTGGCGCAGACTACATCAAGACAAAATTCAGACTCTACTTGAAGTAAGTCACTAAATCTTACATCCCATTTCACAAACCTCTGCGTCGCATTGCAAGTCGAGTTGCGACGTGTAACACGTCACAACTTGCAACTCATCCATTTAACAAAAGTGTTATAGGTTCTGTTATTATAAGTTAACCCTTAACAGTCCTCAGCCCTCCAACAGGTGAAGGATTGAGGACTGTTGGGGTTAATTGTGTAGAAAACCAGTGTTCAAAGTTCATACCTGCATTTGTCTTTTTTTATCAGTTACTGTGTAAACATCAGTTTCTACATGACACTGAAAGCCAAGCACGTTCCAATCAACAATCATCCTGTAATTGCTCGAATCCTGGCCCATAAAAAGGTAACGTGATTCATATCATCACCCTTGATATGTAGTGACTTCTGCATAGGAGGGTTTGACAGCCAGCCAGTCAGTCAGCGAGTTAGTCAGGGCACAAGATGACATCCGGGAAATGAAGTTCATCTAGCCATCTACCATTTAGCGACTTACTCAAGTCACACTGTGTTTTTGGTTTTATTTTATGCCAGTTGATCAAAGAGCTTGAACCTTTGGACCGCAACCTTGAAACAGAGATAGAGGAATTGCTGAGTTCTCGGCCCACTGATAAAATCCAAGGTAAGAGTAAGTCCTGGATTTGTTCAACCCCAGCACCCAGCCCCCAGCACCCAGCACCCAGCACCAAGCACCCCTAACTCCAATAAAAGCAAAGATATCAGTTGTAATATTGTAATACTATATACAGTGTTCCATACTTCAGCAAGATGAATTTGAGGTTTAACTAAACATTTCACTTTAGTGGGATTTCCCCTGCACACTGAACACTGAACTGATTCCCTATCAACAAGATGATCCAGGAGTTGTGTTGAATGTTTTGTTATTTTTTCTCTTTTGTTTAGGGAGCTCAAATTGTGATGTCACATTGCCATCACCAAATGACAGAGACATGAATTCTAGTAATGACGATGACAGTATGAACAGTGATGATGATTCAGCATTAATACAAACCTCCAAGCAGAAGACCAAAGTCAAGAAGATCACCAACAAGACACCAAAAGTGTCTTCATTGAACGGCCGCGGGGGTAAGCCAGCCAAAAAGGCTCGCCAGAATCCAAACGCAGACATCGATGAAGACTGTGGATTGACTTCCGATGATGACGAGCAGAAAGCGTTGGAGTATTATGAGAAAATTGCCAAGGAGGTACAACAGAAGAAGTTGGAAAGGAAGAAGCAAGCCAAGTAAGATTTACGTGGCTTCCCGTTATTTGTGGTTTTATTACTCGATATTAGTTCTTTTCATTTGAGACATCATCTGCGGTTTATGAACTATTAGGGTTCATCCACCTGTGCTTCTTTTGTGATCCACCTAGGCTTCCTTTAGGATCCACCTGTGATCCTTTGTGATCCACCTGTGATCCTTTGTGATCCTTTGTGATCCACCTGTGATCCTTTGTGATCCACCTGTGATCCTTTATGATCCACCTGTGATCCTTTATGATCCACCTGTGATCCCTCCTCGACACCCCTTAATTATATATGCTTTTTTTCAACCTGAGATCTTCTGTTGTTTCCCTGTTGTGTATGTTTTGCCTTTGTCTCCTTGAGTCCCTGCTCTACTGTTTGTGTAATCCATCCTTGGCCCCCTTGAACTGCCAGTTCATGTTTATTTATCCTCATCTGTTCAGGAAATGCCTCTTTACCGAATATACCATTGTTTTCCAAACAGAGAATTTGAGAGTCGAGACGAAGGAGCCGAACTAGAAGAAACCGAATTGGGGAAGAGAGCCATCACGTATCAGGTTAGACAAGGCAATGTTTTTGAAACAGAAACTTAGCTCAGTAAACTAAACTAAGATAAATTAAAAGCAATATTTGGAAGGCTTTCATATCTCCATTTTATTCTGCTCACTTTGATCTTTCAGATTTCCAAGAATAAAGGCCTTACCCCACATCGAAAGAAAGAGCAGCGCAACCCTCGAGTCAAACACAAGATGAAGTTTAAGAAAGCCAAAGTCAGACGGAAGGGTCAGGTAAGAGGATAATAAGAAGCCAGATAAAAGTTGATGCTTATCCCTTAACCAGTTTGCGCCAAAGGACGTGTACATACACGCCAAGTTTTCCCCAGATTCAAAACAGATGATGCATAAACACGTCACAAGCAAGTCCGGAAAGGTCTGTACGCAGCGAGCAAGGCTGGAAATGCATGGGTGTGCTTAACAGTACCATCGGCTTGAACCCATCCTCGGATCAAGTTTCGTTAAATAAATCCAGGGCGCGAACTGGTTAAAGTGCCGTGCAGTGTAATTTGTTTAATGCAATCCTTGAAAAGGCACCTTTGTGTCTCATTTAACCCTCATTTCAATGTTCCTTTTGACATGTTCAATGTTCCTTATTTTTGTGTGTGTTTGTTTGTTTGTTTGTTTGTTTGTTTAGGTTCGGGAGGTTAGAAAGGAGATGGAGCGTTATGGTGGTGAGGTGTCAGGAATCAGAGCTGGTGTCATCAAAAGTGTCAAGATTAAATAAGGTCCTTTTCAGATTCACATGTTTTTGTCTGAAGTAGGTAGTTCATCATTTAAATTATGTGTTGCTGTTTGTATGAATTTAAAGCAGTGGCTTAGCCGGGGTTTGGGTGGTGGTGGGGGGGGGGGGGGGGGGGGGGGGGAGGTAGGTTTATACAGCACAGATTGCAATGGGATGGAGACTTAAAAACAAAATATTGAAGATAACAAATAACATCTGGACAGTGAAAATGGGTGACAAAAGGACGAATATTCAGAGACAAGCACTCTGGCTATGCACCTAATGTAAATGTTTAATTTGACAATGTAAGACTATTTTTATGTTAAGAAACCCCCCCCCCCCCCCCCGAAAAAAGGCTTTGATTATAAAAACAAAATTTGAAACATGCCAATTCCCCAAATTTTGATTTGATTCAAAATAATCATCTGGATGGAAATTCATTTTTTTTTCAAACAAATTCTGATTTGTGGCCTACTTAAGGATTGAAGAAATTGTATAGGACATGGTTCGATCTTCTGGTTATTTTGGTAATAAATCATGGGTATCTAAAAAGTCTGTGCTAATGCTACTAATTTGATATTGTGGAGGTGATAAGTTTATTAATTGTTTAGAGGTTTAATCTAGGCCGTTTTCCAAACCCCTATCTTGGGCTTTGTTTCTAAGGCCAAAACGGAGACGAAGCTGCGGTTTTGAAAACGGCCCAGCTGCATTTCAAGAAACGACCGACTCGAGTTAGAACAGCGCCCTCTTTGGATTTTTCTAATTTGGCGCACCAAGTTGCAGAAAACGTGCGCAGATTTCGAAATAGCGCGACAATGCAAAATGCGCGGAACTTTCTAGACGGGGCGCCCTCTGTGGTCGTTAATTCTCGGCAGTTTACATGGCAACCACCGACGCCGACTTGCAACGCGAGGATTTCTTAAATGTTCGTCTTTTTAACCAAATGCCGGCGAAATGTACGTGAGTTGTACGACAAATTGTGTGTATTTCAACCTGAAAAAAACCTAAAACTGTCACATGTTGGTAATCGTGGCAAGAAAAACTGTTGTTCGTTAAATTCAACTGGCGTGTGGCAGTGCCAAGTGCTGCCAGTGGTTTAGTTTTTTCGCGATTACCGTTCGGCGATCGTGATTTGTTTTATTTTAAAAATCAATTTTTCTGAACAATTATACTGGATATCTTGCGCATTTATTTTGCTAGATGCCTAGAATAATTATTTACTTTCAAATTAGTAATACATTTCTGAATATTAAATTCCAGCTTAAACTTAAAGCTCATCGCCCAATCGGCAATTTCATGAGCTTTTAACTTCAGAGCTGGAATTTTCAAGCTACTTCGGTTCCATTTTTAGCATGGTTAAGTGAATTTTCATTAAAGTCGTTCATTTCGAGTGTGCTTCAGCGTGAGTTGACAAAAATAAACCTCCAAAAATCATCTGCAAAAACGTGAGTTGCCATTATTAAGACGCGAGTCTTTTTCAACTTACCCTTCCTATTATTAGGCCAAATACAAACATTAAAAATGTTTAGCGTCACCGCCCGCTTCCTTTTTGGGGTCCGCCTCCTTTTTTCTGGTTTTTTTCTTTTTGAAAAAAAATGATAAATTTGACCATTTTGAATTTTTTTTTTAAAGATAATACAATTTTAAGATCGTATTTTAGAATTTAGCACCACTGTGTTTATGCTCTGGAAATATATTTTTTCTAATAGGAAGGCTATAGGGTGTGACGTGTAGTCGTGTACGGTGCATACTTGATCGACCCACATGAATTTTAATTTCTAATTGTGGGTAAACAATGTTTTAATTTTAAATCGGAAGATAGGATGTGGCATGTTTAATACTGCACGACTTGAATTAAAATGTGTCGGGCGGCGATTTTGAAGAAAAAGAAATTTGGACTCCTATATTTTTAATGGGCCGATTTCGCTTCTTGCCCCTGGCCTATATTTGCGCATGTGTGCATGAATTTGAATTTTTTAGGAAACTGGTATATATTAAAATTCTAATGCATATTCATTACACCCGACATTCAAGCGTTAACATTATTAAGGACGATTCCTAAAACAAATGTGATTTTTTGACGATATTGAGTCCTTTGTGAACGATTTTTTGTTTAGATTCTTGACGGAATTTTGTCCAGATTGTAATGTATTAAGACTTTGATAGCAAAAGGTAGCACATATGAAAGTTAAAATGAAATGTCATATTGCACACTGTGAGTGTTAGTGCACACTGGGATGACCGGGTCTAGCCTGGATGACTATTACAAGTAATGAGGCTTCCAACAACTATACCTCATGCCGGCTACGTTACCCAACTCTGCATTTATTTGCCTTCTGGAAACTTTCTTCCCGCGTGGGAAAGGATCCTTGAGGCATCTATTTGTGGAGTAACCTGTTGTTGGAAGCCTCATTCACCCTACCCTTCCTATTACTAAGGGGTTTCCACTGACCTCATCTACATTGCACAGCGTTATTTGCCTCCTGGAAACCTCCTTTATACCCGGGAAAGGAGCCTTGAGGCATCTGTTTGTAGAGTAATCCGTTGGAAGCCCTATCCTTATCACCCCCCACTCACCCCCCCCCCCCCCACTCACCCCCCCCCCCCCCCCCCCACTCACCCCCCCCCCCCCCCACTCACCCGCCCACTCACCCCCCACCCACTCTCCACCACTCACCACCACTCACCACCACTCACCACCACTCACGATTCACTCACGCTTCCTCCTAATACTAACATGGGGTGGGAGATGACAACCTTCACGTGGTCCACCCTGTTTCCACTAATGTCATCAAACCGATGTATGCAGCAACAAGTTGAGCTGCTCATCATACGAAAGAAGAATAATACCCTTCATTTTACTGATCTCCGGCGCGCGAGAGACTCGGGTCCCGACGCAAAAAACACTCTGTCGCGACGCAAAAGACAATTAAAAAAAAATGCATCAAGTTAACAATAATTTTGAATAAAACATTTCTATTAGAGTATAAACCATTGCTCATACTATAAACAATAAAGACATTAATAATTTAATCAATTAGTTTAACAATTATTTCAAAGTTTCAAGTTTATTTACACATTATTCCTATGTTGCCGGGCCAAAAGAATTATTACAAAAACTACGCGAGAGACTCGTGTCCCGATGTGAGAGACACATTTTTAATAACTAAACAAAAGTAAGGTCACATAATGCCGAAAATAACCAGACTGGGTTTCGGGCAAAGATACAAATACAAGAGAGGGGAAGGTAGCACGGCGGCATACAAAGTCAAACAGGAACTACTTGTTCAGGTCAGGGAACCACACTAGGTAGCAACTCGAACAGTCACGTGATCATGGCACAGGCCAAGTCGCTAAAACGTTCCACAAATGACCACTAACGAACGTAACGGTTCTTGGTTTACGTCTGCCAAAAGGCACCCTATTGGTCGCAATTTTTTTTTCTCTAACGTTTTATTTACGGTCGGGTGTTATCGTTAACGTTCGGGAGTTAAGTGGTTGTAACGTCAACAAAATTAACAATATGGGATTGGATGACAAACAAACCCGACAACATGTGCACAAATCTAATTGGAAGCTCCGAAGGGCCAGAGGTACAGTGCGATATTTCTTAAATTACTCAATTCCATGGCTCTCAGAACTCCGCCAATAATTAATATAATAATTTAATAAAAAGACCACATTAAAACTTTTTAAAAGACTGTTAACAAAATCTACGTGAAGTGCCGTACTGTATAGTTGATGATTTATTGGCCCCTGTATTACATAATGCACTGTTGTGAGCGGAGCCAAAATTGTATGCGTTGTTGCCCGAAATGCGCCAGGGAGTGCATTTGTCGGAGCATCGAATTGGGCTGGAAACGTTGAAGTAAATTAATGGGGTCAGTTGATCTGCCGAGTATGGACGGATAATAAAGACTCCTATGATTGACCATCTATTAGGAAAGACAACAAAGTATGGCCTGAAACAACGACCAGTGACAAAAAGACCCGGCGAATATCGAAAACCAAATAGGTAAGATACCGACTTTATTGCCTCTTAATGAAATGTGGACGGATTCCACATTCGCAATGAAACTCAAAACTTAGAAAACCTTCCTCCTTATTGGGGGGAGGCAACCCCACGAGCAAATTTGCATGAAAAAGGGACTTCCTGACGTCTCACTACTTTTTAATGTCACCTGACCGAGCACATGGGTACCGGGTGCACCCCGTATAAATAGCGCCACCTTCGGACCCGATCGCATATAATTCTGACTATTTCTGATAAATTATTAGACCCTTGACAATGCTGGTTGAATAATAGTGTAATTATCATATAGTATGTGCACATATTCATTACACACGACATTCATGCGTTAAAATTACTAATGATAATACTAAACATATGCGAATTTGTGAGATTCTTGACGAATGTCTGTCCAGATTGGTCCTGAAAACATCATTCTGCAAAAATTGAAAGAAAATGACAAATCTTTTTGGACTCCTACATTTTTAATGGGCCGATTTCGCTTCTTGCTTCCCGGCCTATTTATGCATGAATTTGAATTTATTAGGAAACTGGTATATATTAAAATTATCATGCATATTCATTACACCCGACATTCAAGCGTTAACTTTATTAAGAACGATTCCTAAAACAAATGTGATTTTTTTGACGCTAATGAGTCTCTTGTGAACGATTTTTTGTTTAGATTCTTGACGGAATTTTGTCCAGATTGTAATGTATTAAGACTTTGATAGCAAAAGGTAGCACATATGAAAGTTAAAATGAAATGTCATATTGCACACTGTGAGTGTTAGTGCACACTGGGATGACGGGCTCTAGCCTGGATGACTATTACAAGTAATGAGGCTTCCAACAACTATACCTCATGCCGGCTACGTTACCCAACTCTGCATTTATTTGCCTTCTGGAAACTTTCTTCCCGCGTGGGAAAGGATCCTTGAGGCATCTATTTGTGGAGTAACCTGTTGTTGGAAGCCTCATTCACCCTACCTTTCCTATTAGTATTACTAAGGGGTTTTCACTGACCTCATCTACATTGCACAGCGTTATTTGCCTCCTGGAAACCTCCTTTATACCCGGGAAAGGAGCCTTGAGGCATCTGTTTGTAGAGTAATCCGTTGGAAGCCCTATCCTCACTCACCCCCCACTCATCCCCCACTCACCCCCCACTCACCCCCCACTCACCCCCACTCACCCCCACCCCCACTCACCCCCACTCACCCCCCACTCACCCCCCACTCACCCCCCACTCACCCCCCACTCGATCACCCCCCACTCACGCTTCCTCCTAATACTAACATGGGGTGGGAGATGACAACCTTCACGTGGTCCACCCTGTTTCCACTAATGTCATCAAACCGATGTATGCAGCAACAAGTTAAGCTGCTCATCATTTTACTGATCTCCGGCGCGCGAGAGACTCGGGTCCCGACGCAAAAAAACACTCTGTCGCGACGCGAAAGACAATTTAAAAAAAATGCATCAAGTTAACAATAATTTTGAATAAAACATTTCTATTAGAGTATAAACCATTGCTCATACTATAAACAATAAAGACACTAATAATTTAATCAATTAGTTTAACAATTATTTCGAACTTTTGAATTTATATCAATTTTCAAGTTTATTTACACATTATTCCAATGTTGCCGGGCCAAAAGAATTATTACAAAAACTACGCGAGAGACTCGTGTCCCGATGTGAGAGACACATTTTTAATAATTAAACAAAAGTAAGGTCACATAATGCCGAAAATAACCAGACTGGGTTTTGGGCAAAGATACAAATACAAGAGAGGGGAAGGTACCACGGCGGCATACAAAGTAAAACAGGTAGTACTTGTTCAAGTCAGGGAACCACACTAGGTAGCAACTCGAACAGTCACGTGATCATGGCACAGGATAAGTCGCTAAAACGGTCCACAAATGACCACTAACGAACGTAACGGTTCTTGGTTTACGTCTGCCAAAACGCACCCTATTGGTCGCAATGTTTTTCTAACGTTTTATTTACGGTCGGGTGTTATCGTTAACGTTCGGGAGTTAAGTGGTTGTAATTGTAACGTCAACAAAATTAACAATATGGGATTGGATGACAAACAAACCCGACAACATGTGCACAAATCTAATTGGAAGCTCCGAAGGGCCAGAGGTACAGTGCGATATTTCTTTAATTACTCAATTACATGGCTCTCAGAACTCCGCCGATAATTAATATAATAATTTAATAAGAAGACGACACTAAAACTTTTTAAAAGACTGTTAACAAAATCTACGTGAAGTGCCGTACTGTATAGTTGATGATTTGTATTACATAATGCACTGTTGTGAGCGGAGCCAAAATTGTATGCGTTGTCGCCCGAAATGCGTCAGGGAGTGCATTTGTCGGAGCATCGAATTGTGCTGGAAACGTTGAAGTAAATTAATGGGGTCAGTTGATCTGCCGAGTATGGACGGATAATAAAGACTCCTATAATTGACCATCTATTGAAAAGACAACAAAGTATGGCCTGAAACAACGACCAGCGACAAAAAGACCCGGCGAATATCAAGAACGATATAGGTAAGATACCGATTTTATTGCCTCTTAATGAAATATGGACGGATTCCACATTCGCAATGAAACTCGAACCTCAGAAAACCTCCCTCCTTATTGGGGGGAGGCAACTCCACGAGCTAATTTGCATGAGAAAGAGCTTCCCTGTCTCCCTACTTACCGTAATTTCAATGTCACCTGACCTGCCGCAAACTCGTGGGTACACCTTCGAGAGTCGCGCGTGTCGCAACGCGAAAACAACAACAATTGCATCATGTTAATAATAATTTTGAATAAATAATTTGCTAAGTTTAAACCATTGCGCATACCATAAACAATAAAGTAATTATATAATTTAATCAATTAGTTTAACAATAAATTAAAATATTTTCTTATTTTTTTTACAAAAAACAACTTGTTGAGAATATTAAGCCGTGGAGAAAATTATTAAGTGGAGAAAAAAGGAACGTCAACATTGAGGGAAAAGCTGTTATTCCTTTCCCTATCTCCCCCCCCCCCCCCCGCACCCACCCTTTCCCCCCACCTGTTTTCCCCACCTTTTTCTCCCACCCTTCACCCCCAACCCAAGACGCATAACTACGGACAACATACACGGACTACAATAAACAATTACACTTGCCGGAGATCAGGCCAAATAATGCAATAATTAATTATCATCAGTAAGCAAATTAAGTTTAAGTTTGTTTTTCTGAAAGTTTTAAAAGAACAAGACTGCTGGACATCATCTGTCAGACTTCTAAAATTTGATTCCACTTTTTGGGGGACTATTTCTCATAATTAAATAAGTACGATTAAATTGTTGATACAAAAGGTTACATGACAATGGACATCTGAGGTTAAAGTAAAACTTTGATTTAAGCAACGAGATAATATATTATTCATTTGTTTAAACATAAATATGTCAAGATTAATAACGTCAAGGTAAACGTAGGCCAAATAGCAAGTTCAAATTTGCAAATAAATGAGTTATGTCGGATCCAGCTACCTGCTTTGGAAATAATAAGTACAGCTCTTTTGTGTAGAAGAAATAATTTATTATGTTGTGAAATTGAGCCACCCCAAACAATAACTGAATAGTTTAAATAAGGGAGTATAAACGAATTATACAACGTAATTAAACATTGTATACCAATTGAATGTTTCTGAAACAGGGACCAGATGTGGCTGCCATTCTCGCAGTTGGGAGCCTTTTACGAAACGAAGCCAGGGATTCGAAAAGGACCCATGTTTTTTCTTGTGTGGAACCCAGACGTCCCAAATGAAATCCCAATCTACAGTGTGCACGTGCGCGCATATAGTCGGACAAACGCGTGGTTTTCGGTTTTACACCGAAACTTGTGATGGATTTCCGTAATAAAATGCCTTCTCGTGGCCGTGGACGAAGTGGATTTTCGAATTATATTCAAAGCCAGGAGTTCAGGAGCAGTAAACCAACACAACAGTGGAATTCCAGCTCCGAGACAGTTTCTGTAGAGCACAGTAATGTCGGCAGAATAATTGGTGAGTGAAAGTTGGGGTTTTTTTTTTGGGGGGGGGCGGGGGCGGGGGCGGGGGGGGGGGGGGGGGGGGGGGGGGCGCAACTAACGTGGGGGCCGGGGGAGGGGGCCGGGGGAGGGACTCTACTCTACTCTAGTCATTTACCCATCGGGACTCGAGTCGAGTCGCACAAAAAGGTGACTCCAGTCCAAGTCGAGTCGAGTCGAGTCATTACAACTCGGAGAGGTGGGGGAGGAAGAGGCAATTGATAGGCGTATAACAATGTACATCATTGCCAACAATTTAGACTTATAAAATCATTTTTACACGTACGACGCTTAAGGCCATTTAAAATTAATAAAAAGTTTTACATCGCCGTCCGTCCCCATTTTTTCCGCCGTCCCGATATTTTTTTATATTTCATATTTTTTCTAAAACTGTTTTTTTCAGGCTACTTCTGTGCATGCAATTGATGGTCTAAGAAGATCGTCGATAACAACCGCGCGCGCCATGCAGTGCTTGTAGGGAGATGTACGCGATCGCTTCATCAAAACCCGCTTTCAGAAAAGTCGCGTCACGTGGCTGACGGCATGCAATAGCGCGCTCTGCAAAGATCGTCAGTCAACAGGGCAAGTCGCTGCACGCTGGACAGGTGGCTAACGCAGATGTACTATGTAGACCCTATTCCTTCCACTATGACTATCATTCTAATGTGTTCAAGCCACACTGTTTTGATACTATTAAATAAACAACGAACAGTAAACGATCGCTACGTATACAATTTGGACACCTTGGATATGAAGGAAAGTAAAAAACTAAAAATATAAAATATAAAATATAAATTCCCCTCCCCACCAATTTTTTAAAATCTCAGCGATGTAAAACTTTTTATTAATTTTAAATGGCTTAAAAAAGGACTGTGGCGGAGGAAAACTGCTGTGGTATTCGGATGCAATTGTCTTGAAAAGTTGTCAACATTTTGGTAAAACGTGGTTTTAAACACATAAAATCAAGTAAATCTAATTCGCTTAAAATAAAAACTTGTTGTTTTGTTAGAATGTTAGTAAGCCGATAGCATGATTACACGTAAACGTACAACTTGAAAGTTGGAAGTCTCGACCTCTCTACTGTCAAAATAATCCCGGCGCGAACTGGTTCACCCAATGGGTGAATTGACACGGAATGACTCTAAACATGTATAGGTGCAATGTGTGTTACTTGCACTTGAAATGTGACATTCTCTTCTAAACTGTCACGTTGTATGATGTTTATTTATCAGGTCGACAAGGAAGTAAGATCCGTGAACTGGAAGATGAAAGTGGTGCCAGAATCAAGGTATGGACATTTGTTGCATTTTAAAAATAGAGGGAAAGTTTTCAGAGATCTTTTTCAGAAAGAATATGACCTGTACAAATCACTGGCTAAATCCAGTAGAAGCTATAAGCCGATGCACATTAGAGGCGGGCATTCACGGCATACTTTGGAAACCAGGTACCCGATAACAAAAAACACGGATACCCGGATAACTGTTAAAGAAACCAACCCCAACATTTGAAGTTTCTTCACTTTTGTTTGAGAGTCCGCACTATAAAATACTACCACATCAGTGGAATTTGCTAAGATATTGTTACATTGTTGACCTTTATACTTTTGTAAATTTGTATAATCAAGAATCTGCTATTCGTTGCATTGCATGGTGCGCTTTTTATAAAAAGCATTTGAACTATAACGTTCATTTTTGATTTCACCAAAATATATTCTAACTGTTATCTGGACAAACTGCTGTGCGTCACTACCAGCAGAAGGCGTAACAGTTAAAGTAAGTGACTGTCTGGAAATACAGACTTCATAGCAGATTCTTTTCAATTGTATTACATTTAAATCTGATTGGGTTGACTGCCAAACTGACCCGAAACAATACAAATATAAACGGAATCCGAACCGAAACCGATCTGAACTCTCCTATCCGACCCAACCTGACCCAAAAATAATCAGGGAAAACTGACCAGAACCGGATTATTCTATCAATTCCTGTAAGAATCAAAATCAGATCAATTTTATATTGATTTTCAAATATTTTAAATCTTTGGCTGCCTGTAATCTGATACTTGGTGACGTCATCGTTACGTCGTTAACAGAAAGCTCGAGAGCTGTTTCAACTTTTCTATTTTAAGAAAAAATCTGGATTATATCTCACGTGGTTGATTTTTCAGCATTTGCTTTTAATGTTTAAAGTATTTTCACTGTAACTTCCGGTCTGGTGACGTCATCAATATTTCTCCCTTGCAATTATGAAGTGATTTCGGCAAACTTTGATCCACGAATCAACTGCTTATTCATTTAAAAAAATTGTCAACCTGCCGCTAGAAGGCGCTATAACTTTTTATGACGTCACCGGTAACTTTTTTTGTAAAGTACAACCTAGCCAGAGACTGACATTATTGAAAGTAAATTCACAGTCAATAAAGTAAATTTTCCACTTTCAAATTATAAGGCACTTATGGTTTGGACCGGAAGAAATGGTCACGTTATTTTACGCACACAAGATAAAACGAAGATACTGAATTCTATCAATTGCCACAAACGCATTGTAAGTCTGTCGCAAGTCCCTCGCATTACGAGTCTGTCCCAAGTCCCTCGCATTACGAGTCTGTCCCAAGTCCCTCGCATTACAAGTCTGTCGCAAGTCTCTCGCATTGTGAGTCTGTCGCAAGTCCCTCGCATTATAAGTCTTTAGCAAGTCCCTCGCATTGTAAGTCTGTCGCAAGTCTCTCGCACTAAAAGTCTGTCGCAAATCCTTCGCGTTGCAAGTCTGTCGCAATTTGTTTCGCATTGAAAGTCTGTCTCAACTCCCTCGCTTTATAATTGTGTCACAAGTCCCTCGCATTGAAAGTCGGTCGCAAGTCCCTCGATTAATAGTCTGTCGCAAGTCCCTCGCATTGCAAGTCAGTCGCAAGTCTCTCGCATTGTAAGTCTGTCGCAAATCCCTTGCATTACAAGTTTGTCGCAAGTCTCTGGCATTACAAGTTTGTCGCAAGTCTCTAGCATTACAAGTCTGTTGCAAGTCCCTCGCATTACAAGTCTGTCGCAAGTCCCTCGCATTACAAGTCTGTCGCAAGTCCCTCGCATTACAAGTCTGTCGCAAGTCCCTCGCATTACAAGTATGTCGCAAGTCCCTCGCACTACAAGTCTGTCGCAATTCTCTCGCACTAAAAGTCTGTCGCAAGTCCCTCGCATTGTAAGTCTGTCGCAAGTCTCTCGCATTACAAGTCTGTCGCAAGTCTCTCGAATTAAAAGTCTGTCGCAAGTCCCTCGCATTGTAAGTCTGTCGCAAGTCTCTCGCATTAAAAGTCTGTCGCAAGTCTGTTGCAAGTCTCTCGCATTAAAAGTCTGTCGCGAGTCTCTCGCATTGTAAGTCTGTCGCAAGTCTGTCGCATTAAAAGTCTGTCGCAAGTCTCTCGCATTAAAAGTCTGTCGCAAGTCTCTCGCATTAAAAGTCTGTCGCAAGTCCCTCGTATTGTAAGTCTGTCGCAAGTCCCTCGCATTAAAAGTCTTTTGCAAGTCCTTCGCGTTGGAAGTCCCTCGCAAGTCTGTCGCAAGTCCCTCGCATTGTAAGTCTGTCGCAAGTCTCTCGCATTGTAAGTCTGTCGCAAGTCTCTCGCATTACAAGTCAGTCGCAAGTCTCTCGCATTGTAAGCCTGTCGCAAGTCTCTCGCATTGTAAGTCTGTCGCAAGTCCCTCGCATTACAAGTCTGTCGCAAGTCCCTCGCATTACAAGTCTGTCGCAAGTCTCTCGCATTGTAAGTCTGTCGCAAGTCCCTCGCATTGTAAGTCTGTCGCAAGTCCCTCGCCTTGTAAGTCTGTCGCAAGTCCCTCGCATTGTAAGTCTGTCGCAAGTCCCTCGCATTGTAAGTCTGTCGCAAGTCCCTCGCATTGTAAGTCTGTCGCAAGTCCCTCGCATTGTAAGTCTGTCGCAAGTCCCTCGCATTGTAAGTCTGTCGCAAGTCTCTCGCATTGTAAGTCTGTTACAAGTCTCTCGCATTGTAAGTCTGTCGCAAGTCCCTCGCATTACAAGTCTCTCGCAAGTCTCTCGCATTACAAGTCAGTCGCAAGTCTCTCGCATTACAAGTCAGTCGCAAGTCTCTCGCATTACAAGTCAGTCGCAAGTCTCTCGCATTGTAAATCTGTCGCAAGTCTCTCGCCTTGTAAGTCTGTCGCAAGTCCCTCGCATTACAAGTCTGTCGCAAGTCTCTCGCATTGTAAGTCTGTCGCAAGTCCCTCGCATTGTAAGTCTGTCGCAAGTCCCTCGCATTGTAAGTCTGTCGCAAGTCTCTCGCATTACAAGTCTGTCGCAAGTCTCTCGAATTAAAAGTCTGTCGCAAGTCCCTCGCATTGTAAGTCTGTCGCAAGTCCCTCGCATTACAAGTGTGTCGCAAGTCACTCGCATTATAAGTCTTTAGCAAGTCTCTCGCATTGCAAGTCTGTCGCATTGCAAGTCTGTCGCAAGTCCCTCGCATTAAAAGTCTATCGCATTAAAAGTCTATCGCAAGTCCCTCGCATTAAAAGTCTGTCGCAAGTCCTTCGCGTTGCAAGTCTGTCGCAAGTCCTTCGCGTTGCAAGTCCCTCACAAGTCTGTCGCAAGTCCCTTGCATTACAAGTCTGTCACAAGTCCCTCGTATTCTAAGTCTGTCGCAAGTCCCTCGCATTACGAGTCTGTTAAAAGTCTCTCGCATTGTAAGTCTGTCGCAAGTCTCTCGCATTGTAAGTCTGTCGCAAGTTCCTCGCATTGAAAGTCTGTCGCAAGTCCTTCGCATTGAAAGTCTCTTACAAGTCCCTCGCATTGAAAGTCTGTTACAAGTCCCTCACATTGTAAGTCTGTCGCAAGTCCCTCGCTTTACAAGTCTGTCGCAAGTCTCTCGCATTGCAAGTCTGTCGCAAGTCTCTCGCATTGTAAGTCTGTCGCAAGTCCCTCGCATTGTAAGTCAGTCGCATGTCCCTCGCATTACAAGTCTGTCGCAAGTCTCTCGCATTGTAAGTCTGTCGCAAGTCCCTCGCTTTACAAGTCTGTCGCAAGTCTCTCGCATTGTAAGTCTGTCCCAAATCTCGCATTGTAAGTCAGTCGCAAGTCCCTCGCATTACAAGTCTGTCCCAAGTCTCTCGCATTGTAAGTCTGTCCCAAGTCTCTCGCATTGTAAGTCTGTCGCAAGTCCCTCGCATTGTAAGTCTGTCGCAAGTTCCTCGCTTTACAAGTCTGTCGCAAGTCTCTCGCATTGCAAGTCTGTGGCAAGTCTTTCGCTTTACAAGTCTGTCGCAAGTCTCTCGCATTGCAAGTCTGTCGCAAGTCCCTCGCATTACAAGTTTGTCGCAAGTCCCTCTTGCATTACAAGTCTGTCGCAAGTCTCTCGCATTACAAGTCTGTCGCAAGTCTCTCGCATTACAAGTCTGTCGCAAGTCCCTCGCATTACAAGTCTGTCGCAAGTCTCTCGCATTGCAAGTTTGTCGTAAGTCCCTCGCATTGTAAGTCTGTCGCAAGTCCCTCGCATTGTAAGTCTGTCGCAAGTCCCTCGCATTGTAAGTCTGTCGCAAGTCCCTCGCATTACAAGTCTGTCGCAAGTCCCTCGCATTACAAGTCTGTCGTAAGTCTCCCGCATTACAAGTCTGTCGCAAATATCTCGCATTGTAAGTCTGTCGCAAATATCTCGCATTGTAAGTCTGTCGCAAGTCTCTCGCATTGTGAGTCTGTCGCAAGTCTCTCGCATTACAAGTCTGTCGCAAGTCTCTCGCATTGTAAGTCTGTCGCAAGTCTCTCGCATTAAAAGTCTGTCGCAAGTCTCTCGCACTAAAAGTCTGTCGCAAATCATTCGCGTTGCAAGTCTGTCGCAATTTGTTTCGCATTGAAAGTCTGTCTCAACTCCCTCGCTTTATAATTGTGTCGCAAGTCCCTCGCATTGAAAGTCGGTCGCAAGTCCCTCGATTAATAGTCTGTCGCAAGTCCCTCGCATTGCAAGTCAGTCGCAAGTCTCTCGCATTGTAAGTCTGTCGCAAGTCCCTTGCATTACAAGTTTGTCGCAAGTCTCTGGCATTACAAGTTTGTCGCAAGTCTCTGGCATTACAAGTTTGTCGCAAGTCTCTAGCATTACAAGTCTGTTGCAAGTCCCTCGCATTACAAGTCTGTCGCAAGTCCCTCGCATTACAAGTCTGTCGCAAGTCCCTCGCATTACAAGTATGTCGCAAGTCCCTCGCACTACAAGTCTGTCGCAATTCTCTCGCACTAAAAGTCTGTCGCAAGTCCCTCGCATTGTAAGTCTGTCGCAAGTCTCTCGCATTACAAGTCTGTCGCAAGTCTCTCGAATTAAAAGTCTGTCGCAAGTCCCTCGCATTGTAAGTCTGTCGCAAGTCCCTCGCATTGTAAGTCTGTCGCAAGTCTCTCGCATTAAAAGTCTGTCGCAAGTCTGTTGCAAGTCTCTCGCATTAAAAGTCTGTCGCGAGTCTCTCGCATTGTAAGTCTGTCGCAAGTCTGTCGCATTAAAAGTCTGTCGCAAGTCTCTCGCATTAAAAGTCTGTCGCAAGTCCCTCGTATTTTAAGTCTATCGCAAGTCCCTCGCATTAAAAGTCTTTTGCAAGTCCTTCGCGTTGGAAGTCCCTCGCAAGTCTGTCGCAAGTCTCTCGCATTGTAAGTCTGTCGCAAGTCTCTCGCATTGTAAGTCTGTCGCAAGTCTCTCGCATTACAAGTCAGTCGCAAGTCTCTCGCATTGTAAGTCTGTCGCAAGTCTCTCGCATTGTAAGTCTGTCGCAAGTCCCTCGCATTACAAGTCTGTCGCAAGTCCCTCGCATTGTAAGTCAGTCGCAAGTCTCTCGCATTGTAAGTCAGTCGCAAGTCGCTCGCATTACAAGTCTGTCGCAAGTCCCTCGCATTACGAGTCTGTCGCAAGTCTCTCGCATTACGAGTCTGTCGCAAGTCCCTCGCATTTTAAGTCTGTTACAAGTCCCTCACATTACAAGTCTGTCCCAAGTCTTTCTGTCAGTCGCAAGTCTCTCGCATTGTAAGTCTGTCCCAAGTCCCTCGCATTACAAGTCTGTCGCAAGTCCCTCGCATTACAAGTCTGTCGCAAGTCTCTCGCATTATAAGTCTGTCCCAAGTCCCTTGCATTACAAGTCTGTCCCAAGTCCCTCGCATTACAAGTCTGTCCCAAGTCCCTCGCATTACAAGTCTGTCCCAAGTCCCTCGCATTACAAGTCTGTTGCAAGTCCCTCGCATTACAAGTCTGTCGCAAGTCCCTCGCATTACGAGTCTGTCGCGAGTCCCTCGCATTACAAGTCTGTCGCAAGTCCCTCGCATTACAAGTATGTCGCAAGTCCCTCGCACTACAAGTCTGTCGCAATTCTCTCGCATTAAAAGTCTGTCGCAAGTCCCTCGCATTGTAAGTCTGTCGCAAGTCTCTCGCATTACAAGTCTGTCGCAAGTCTCTCGCATTACAAGTCTGTCGCAAGTCCCTCGCATTGTAAGTCAGTCGCAAGTCTCTCGCATTGTAAGTCAGTCGCAAGTCGCTCGCATTACAAGTCTGTCGCAAGTCCCTCGCATTACGAGTCTGTCGCAAGTCTCTCGCATTACGAGTCTGTCGCAAGTCCCTCGCATTTTAAGTCTGTTACAAGTCCCTCACATTACAAGTCTGTCCCAAGTCTTTCTGTCAGTCGCAAGTCTCTCGCATTGTAAGTCTGTCCCAAGTCCCTCGCATTACAAGTCTGTCGCAAGTCCCTCGCATTACAAGTCTGTCGCAAGTCTCTCGCATTATAAGTCTGTCCCAAGTCCCTCGCATTACAAGTCTGTCCCAAGTCCCTCGCATTACAAGTCTGTCCCAAGTCCCTCGCATTACAAGTCTGTCCCAAGTCCCTCGCATTACCAGTCTGTTGCAAGTCCCTCGCATTACAAGTCTGTCGCAAGTCCCTCGCATTACAAGTCTGTCGCAAGTCCCTCGCATTACAAGTATGTCGCAAGTCCCTCGCACTACAAGTCTGTCGCAATTCTCTCGCATTAAAAGTCTGTCGCAAGTCCCTCGCATTGTAAGTCTGTCGCAAGTCTCTCGCATTACAAGTCTGTCGCAAGTCTCTCGAATTAAAAGTCTGTCGCAAGTCCCTCGCATTGTAAGTCTGTCGCAAGTCTCTCGCATTAAAAGTCTGTCGCAAGTCTGTTGCAAGTCTCTCGCATTAAAAGTCTGTCGCGAGTCTCTCGCATTGTAAGTCTGTCGCAAGTCTGTCGCATTAAAAGTCTGTCGCAAGTCTCTCGCATTAAAAGTCTGTCGCAAGTCTCTCGCAAGTCCCTCGTATTGTAAGTCTGTCGCAAGTCCCTCGCATTAAAAGTCTTTTGCAAGTCCTTCGCGTTGGAAGTCCCTCGCAAGTCTGTCGCAAGTCTCTCGCATTGTAAGTCTGTCGCAAGTCTCTCGCATTGTAAGTCTGTCGCAAGTCTCTCGCATTACAAGTCAGTCGCAAGTCTCTCGCATTGTAAGTCTGTCGCAAGTCTCTCGCATTGTAAGTCTGTCGCAAGTCCCTCGCATTACAAGTCTGTCGCAAGTCCCTCGCATTGTAAGTCAGTCGCAAGTCTCTCGCATTGTAAGTCAGTCGCAAGTCGCTCGCATTACAAGTCTGTCGCAAGTCCCTCGCATTACGAGTCTGTCGCAAGTCTCTCGCATTACGAGTCTGTCGCAAGTCCCTCGCATTTTAAGTCTGTTACAAGTCCCTCACATTACAAGTCTGTCCCAAGTCTTTCTGTCAGTCGCAAGTCTCTCGCATTGTAAGTCTGTCCCAAGTCCCTCGCATTACAAGTCTGTCGCAAGCCCCTCGCATTACAAGTCTGTCGCAAGTCTCTCGCATTATAAGTCTGTCCCAAGTCCCTCGCATTACAAGTCTGTCCCAAGTCCCTCGCATTACAAGTCTGTCCCAAGTCCCTCGCATTACAAGTCTGTCGCAAGTCCCTCGCATTACAAGTCTGTCGCAATTCTCTCGCATTGTAAGTCTGTCGCAAGTCTCTCGCATTGTAAGTCTGTCGCAATTCTCTCACATTGCAAGTCTGTCGGAAGTCCCTAGCATTTCAAGTCTTTAGCAAGTCTCTCACATTGCAAGTCTGTCGCAAGTCTCTCGCATTAAAAGTCTGTCGCATTAAAAGTCTGTCGCATTAAAAGTCTGTCGCAAGTCTCTCGCATTAAAAGTCGGTCGCAAGTCCTTCGCATTAAAAGTCAGTCGCAACTCCCTCGCTTTATAAGTGTGTCGCAATTCCCTTGCATTGAAAGTCGGTCGCAAGTCCTTCGCGTTGCAAGTCTGTCGCAAGTCTGTCGCAAGTCTCTTGCATTACAAGTCAGTCGCAAGTCTCTCGCATTGTAAGTCTGTCGCAGGTCCCTTGCATTACAAGGAATGGGTGGATGTGAGGGGTTTTATTTTATAGTAAATATAGTTTAACTGAGCTGTCTGAAGTTTTACAATCATCGAGGCTAAGAAAAAAGCAAGAAAAATGGCGGTTTTTTTTAACCGGCGCTTTGCAGTTATTCTTGTTTTCTTAATAATTCGGTAGTAAAAACTTTTGATATCTGTAAATGGTGTATGCTAGATGTACCTTTAACTTAGGACAATGGATGAGAGGACAATGGATGAGAGGGCAAACTAGCCACAAACGACCTGTGTTTGTACTCTTGGCGCCAAAATGTGTTGGGATGGACACATGCATAAAGAAAAATCCAGAGGTCCAAAAACAGAATTGACTAGGTTAATAGTGGGATTTAAAACCAATTTTGTTAATATTGGTTTGAATTCCAATATTCGAACCAACCTGAAAAAAAAGTGCTATCCGTTTTTGTCTCGCCTGAACAAAGTTCAGAAAGAGACCATGCAGTCACTATTTCTGTACATGTATGTAGTCATTCGTATGTAGTCTGTTTAGGTCTGCCTCTCCCTGGGTCCGCCTTTCTAAAATCCACCTCTCTGGGTCCACCTCTCTCAAAATCCACCTCCCTTAAAATCCACCTCCCTGGGTCCACCTCTCTTAAAATCCACCTCCCTGGGTCCACCTCTCTTAAAATCCACCTCCCTGGGTCCACCTCTCTTAAAATCCACCTCCCTTAAAATCCACCTCCCTGGGTCCACCTCTCTTAAAATCCACCTCCCTTAAAATCCACCTCCCTGGGTCCCCCTCTCTTAAAATCCACCTCCCTTGGTCCACCTCTCTTAAATTCCACCTCCCTGGGTCCCCCTCTCTTAAAATCCACCTCCCTTGGTCCACCTCTCTTAAAATCCACCTCTCTGGGTCCACCTCTCTTAAAATCCACCTCTCTGGGTCCACCTCTCTTAAAATCCACCTCCCTTAAAATCCACCACCCTTGGTCCACCTCTCTTAAAACCCACCTCCCTTGGTGCACCTCTCTTAAAATCCACCACCCTTAAAATCCACCTCCCTGGGTCCC
This sequence comes from Crossaster papposus, assembly GCA_037893245.1. NCBI lineage: Eukaryota > Metazoa > Echinodermata > Asteroidea > Velatida > Solasteridae > Crossaster > Crossaster papposus. The sequence continues at coordinate 2,327,035 of JBAIAA010000193.1, forward strand.
CCTCTCTTAAAATCCACCTCCCTTGGTTCACCTCTCTTAAAATCCACCTCCCTGGGTCCACCTCTCTTAAAATCCACCTCTCTTAAAATCCACCTGTATTAAAATCCACCTCTTAAAATCCACCTCTCTTAAAATCCTCCTCCCTGCGTGCACCTCTCTTAAAATCCACCTCCCTTAAAATCCACCTCCCTTAAAATCCACCTCTCTTACAATCCACCTCTCTTACAATCCACCTCTCTTACAATCCACCTCCCTTACAATCCACCTCCCTGGGTCCACCTCTCTTAAAATCCACCTCCCTTGGTGCACCTCTCTTAAAATCCACCTCCCTTGGTGCACCTCTCTTAAAATCCACCTCACTGGGTCCACCTCTCTTAAAATCCACCTCCCTTGGTGCACCTCTCTTAAATTCCACCTCCCTGGGTCCACCTCTCTTAAAATCCACCTCCCTGGGTCCACCTCTCTTAAAATCCACCTCCTTTAAATTCCACCTCCCTGGGTCCACCTCTCTTAAAATCCACCTCCCTTAAAACCCACCTCTCTTAAAATCCACCTCCCTTACAATCCACCTCTCTTAAAATCCACCTCCCTGGGCCCACCTCTCTTACAATCCACCTCTCTTACAATCCACCTCTCTTACAATCCACCTCTCTTACAATCCACCTCTCTTACAATCCACCTCTCTTACAATCCACCTCTCTTACAATCCACCTCTCTTAAAATCCACCTCCCTGCGTGCACCTCTCTTAAAATCCACCTCCCTTGGTGCACCTCTCTTAAATTCCACCTCCCTGGGTCCACCTCTCTTAAAATCCACCTCCCTTGGTGCACCTCTCTTAAAATCCACCTCCCTTGGTGCACCTCTCTTAAATTCCACCTCCCTGGGTCCACCTCTCTTAAAATCCACCTCCCTGGGTCCACCTCTCTTAAAATCCACATCCCTGGGCCCACCTCTCTTAAAATCCACCTCCCTTAAATTCCACCTCCCTGGGTCCACCTCTCTTAAAATCCACCTCCCTGGGTCCACCTCTCTTAAAATCCACCTCCCTTAAATTCCACCTCCCTTAAATTCCACCTCCCTTAAATTCCACCTCCCTTAAATTCCACCTCCCTGGGTGCACCTCTCTTAAATTCCACCTCCCTGGGCCCACCTCTCTTAAAATCCACCTCTCTTAAAATCCACCTCTCTTACAATCCACCTCTCTTACAATCCACCTCTCTTAAAATCCACCTCCCTTGGTTCACCTCTCTTAAATTCCTCCTCCCTGCGTGCACCTCTCTTAAAATCCACCTCTCTTGAAATTCCACCTCCCTGGGTCCACCTCTCTTAAAATCCACCTCCCTTAAATTCCACCTCCCTGGGTGCACCTCTCTTAAAATCCACCTCCCTGGGTCCACCTCTCTTAAAATCCACCTCCCTTAATTTCCACCTCCCTGGGTGCACCTCTCTTAAATTCCACCTCCCTGGGTCCACCTCTCTTAAAATCCACCTCCCTTAAATTCCACCTCCCTGGGTGCACCTCTCTTAAATTCCACCTCCCTGGGTCCACCTCTCTTAAAATCCACCTCCCTTAAAATCCACCTCTCTTACAATCCACCTCTCTTACAATCCACCTCTCTTACAATCCACCTCTCTTACAATCCACCTCTCTTACAATCCACCTCTCTTAAAATCCACCTCCCTTGGTCCACCTCTCTTAAATTCCTCCTCCCTGCGTGCACCTCTCTTAAAATCCACCTCCCTGGGTCCACCTCTCTTAAAATCCACCTCCCTGGGTCCACCTCTCTTAAAATCCACCTCACTGGGTCCACCTCTCTTAAAATCCACCTCTCTTAAAATCCACCTCTTAAAATCCACCTCCGTTTTTTTGGTGATCGCTGGACGGCGATCGCCAAAAAACAATAATAACCTAAGAATAACTGCCAGACGCCAGTTAAAAACAAACGCTGTTTTTCGTGATTTTCTTGGCATCCATGATTGTAAAACTTGAGACAGGTATTTACTATAAAATACAACCCCCCAAATCTACCTATTCATGATAATTCAAGCAATTACCAATGGTGTATCCTACCTTTAAAATCCACCTCTCTTAAAATCCACCTCCCTTGGTCCACCTCTCTTAAAATCCACCTGCCTGGGTCCACCTCTCTTAAAATCAACCCCCCTGGGTCCACCTCTCTTAAAATCCACCTCCCTGGGTCCACCTCTCTTAAAATCCACCTCACTGGGTCCACCTCTCTTAAAATCCACCTCTCTTAAAATCCACCTCTCTTAAAATCCACCTCTATTAAAATCCACCTGCCTGGGTCCACCTCTAATAAAATCCACCTCTCTTAAAATCCACCTCCCTGGGTCCACCTCTCTTAAAATCAGTTTAAATTACAATATTCAGTTTGAATTACAATATTCAGTTTGAATTACAATATTCAGTTTGAATTACAATATTCAAAACCAACCTAAACAAAAGTGCTACCCATTTTTTTCTTTCCTGAAGAAAGTTCAGAAAGAGACCATGCAGTCACTATTTCTGTACATGTATGTAGTCATTCGTATGTAGTCTGTTTAGGTCTGCCTCTCCCTGGGTCCGCCTCCTTTTGGGTCCGCCTCCTTTTGGGTCCGCCTCTCTCTGGATCCGCCTCTCTCTGGGTCCGCCTCTATTTGGATCCGCCTCTAGAAAAATTTCCCTTTAAAAAAAATTTCCCTTTAAAAAAAATTTCCCTTTAAACAAAATTTCTCTCTAAACAAAATTCACCTTTGAAAAAAAAATCCTCTAAAAAAAAAATTCAACTCTAAAAAAAATTCCTCTAAAAAAAATTTGACTCTAAAAAAATTTGACTCTAAAAAAATCCACCTCTAAAAAAATCCACCTCTAAAAAATCTGCCTCTCTGGGTCTGCCTCCTTCTAAGTCCGCCTCCTTTTTGGGTCTGCCTCCTTCTGGGTCCGCCTCCTTCTGGGTCCGCCTCCTTCTGGGTCTGCCTCCTTCTGGGTCTGCCTCCTTCTGGGTCCGCCTCCTAATGGGTCCGCCTCCTTCTGGGTCCGCCTCCTGGGTCCGCCTCCTGGGTCCGCCTCCTGGGTCCGCCTCCTGGGTCCGCCTCCTGGGTCCGCCTCCTGGGTCCGCCTCCTGGGTCCGCCTCCTGGGTCCGCCTCCTGGGTCTGCCTCCTGGGTCCGCCTCCTTCTGGGTCTGCCTTCTTCTGGGTCCGCCTCTCAAAAAATTTCCTCGGATCTGCGGATTTCCGCGTTTTTTGTAAATATATATATATTTTTTTTTTTTTTTTTTTAATTTTTTTTTTTATTTATTTATTTATTTTTTAAATTTGGGCACCTTACCAGACTCAAGCCAGAGATTAAAAAGGACAGTTAAGTCTAAAGCGTCGGCTTTACTAAGATCTTTAAAATGGATCTTGTCGGGACAATATCATGCAATCCAAGTCTTCAAGGCTTCAAGTAGAAACCTTCAGTGCTCTGCAAACCGTCAAATACTCTATACTAGCTAACCACAACTATGTTTTATACTTCACAGAATAAAAGGTAAAAAAGAATCACAAATTGAAGCATTTTGTGTATTTTTTACTGAAAAATGTTGCCATGAAAAAAACTGGAAATGTGTCAGTCAGCTTTACATCCAAGTGGTCTAAAACTGCTTAGAATGCACCACAGAGCATCTAGAATTCAACATTTTCAAGCGGCCCTAAGGCGGGCCCCGTACCCCCGCCGTAAACGCTTCACGCTACGCGCTTGCAGATTAAGCAAGGATCAGTTTCCTCTTTTTTTGAAATTGAAGAGTTGCATGCCTGAATTCGGCTGCTTGCCCACACTTGGAGAAACTTGCTTGTAATCGTCAACTTCACTAAAATGTTTACCTCTATGCTAAGTGTTCCACTCAGAAATAGACACATTTTGTATACAGTACAGTTGATAAGTTGTCTCATCACATAAATGTACACACTTAAATAATGATTCTAGGTATCCAGCCAAATGATTGCGCTAGATATCCTATAATTGTTCCAGACGTCGATCTTGTGGAAAACAAACAAGAACAACTGCCCGACGCTGGGGAAAAACGAACACTTTTTCTCTTGGGTTTTTTTTCTTGGCATCCCTGATTGTAAAACTTTGGACAGGTCAGTTAAACGATATTTACTACAAAATACAACCCCCCCCCCCCCCAATCCACCCATTCCACCTATTCCAGATAATTACACCGGTGTATCCTACCTTTTAATTCAGATTGATAGTCATTTTGGAATGATGGAAAAGACCTTGACTTGCCAAAACTTTAAAAAGCGCCTGTAGCTACACAATTTAAAGTATGTTGCAAGTCCCTCGCATTACAAGTCTGTCGCAAGTCCCTCGCATTGCAAGTCTGTCACAAGTCCCTCGCATTGTAAGTCTGTCGCAAGTCTCTCGCATTACAAGTCTGTCGCAAGTCTCTCGCATTGTAAGTCTGTCGCAAGTCTCTCGCATTGTAAGTCAGTCGCATGTCTCTCACATTGCAAGTCTGTCGCAAGTCCCTCGCATTACAAGTCTGTCGCAAGTCCCTCGCATTGTAAGTCTGTCGTAAGTCCCTCGCATTGTAAGTCTGTCGCAAGTCTCTCGCATTGTAAGTCTGTCACAAGTCCCTCGCATTGCAAGTCTGTCACAAGTCCCTCGCATTACAAGTCTGTCACAAGTCCCTCGCATTACAAGTCTGTCGCAAGTCCCTCGCATTGTAAGTCTGTCGCAGGTCCCTCGCATTGTAAGTCTGTCGCAAGTCTCTCGCATTGCAAGTCTGTCACAAGTCTCTCGCATTGCAAGTCTGTCACAAGTCCCTCGCATTGTAAGTCTGTCGCAAGTCCCTCGCATTGTAAGTCTGTCGCAAGTCCCTCACATTGCAAGTCTGTCGCAAGTCTCTCGCGTTACAAGTCTGTCGCAAGTCTCTCGCATTACAAGTCTGTCGCAAGTCTCTCGCATTACAAGTCTGTCGCAAGTCTCTCGCATTACAAGTCTGTCCCAAGTCTCTCGCATTACAAGTCTGTCGCAAGTCCCTCGCATTACAAGTCTGTCCCAAGTCTCTCGCATTACAAGTCTGTCCCAAGTCTCTCGCATTGCAAGTCTGTCGCATGTCTCTCACATTGTAAGTCTGTCACAAGTCCCTCGCATTGCAAGTCTGTCACAAGTCCCTCGCATTACAAGTCTGTCGCAAGTCTCTCGCATTTAAAGTCTGTCGCAAGTCTCTCGCATTGTAAGTCTGTCGCAAGTCCCTCGCATTGTAAGTCTGTCGCAAGTCCCTCACATTGCAAGTCTGTCGCAAGTCTCTCGCGTTACAAGTCTGTCGCAAGTCTCTCGCATTACAAGTCTGTCGCAAGTCTCTCGCATTACAAGTCTGTCGCAAGTCTCTCGCATTACAAGTCTGTCCCAAGTCTCTCGCATTACAAGTCTGTCCCAAGTCTCTCGCATTACAAGTCTGTCCCAAGTCTCTCGCATTGCAAGTCTGTCGCAAGTCCCTCGCATTGTAAGTCTGTCGCAGGTCCCTCGCATTACAAGTCTGTCGCAAGTCTCTCGCATTGTAAGTCTGTCCCAAGTCTCTCGCATTACAAGTCTGTCGCAAGTCTCTCGCATTACAAGTCTGTCCCAAGTCTCTCGCATTACAAGTCTGTCCCAAGTCTCTCGCATTACAAGTCTGTCCCAAGTCTCTCGCATTACAAGTCTGTCCCAAGTCTCTCGCATTACAAGTCTGTCCCAAGTCTCTCGCATTACAAGTCTGTCGCAAGTCCCTCGCATTGTAAGTCTGTCGCAGGTCCCTCGCATTGTAAGTCTGTCGCAAGTCTCTCGCATTTAAAGTCTGTCGCAAGTCCCTCGCATTGTAAGTCTGTCGCAAGTCCCTCGCATTGTAAGTCTGTCGCAAGTCCCTCACATTGCAAGTCTGTCGCAAGTCTCTCGCGTTACAAGTCTGTCGCAAGTCTCTCGCATTACAAGTCTGTCGCAAGTCTCTCGCATTACAAGTCTGTCGCAAGTCTCTCGCATTACAAGTCTGTCCCAAGTCTCTCGCATTACAAGTCTGTCGCAAGTCCCTCGCATTACAAGTCTGTCCCAAGTCTCTCGCATTACAAGTCTGTCCCAAGTCTCTCGCATTGCAAGTCTGTCGCATGTCTCTCACATTGTAAGTCTGTCACAAGTCCCTCGCATTGCAAGTCTGTCACAAGTCCCTCGCATTACAAGTCTGTCGCAAGTCTCTCGCATTTAAAGTCTGTCGCAAGTCTCTCGCATTGTAAGTCTGTCGCAAGTCCCTCGCATTGTAAGTCTGTCGCAAGTCCCTCACATTGCAAGTCTGTCGCAAGTCTCTCGCGTTACAAGTCTGTCGCAAGTCTCTCGCATTACAAGTCTGTCGCAAGTCTCTCGCATTACAAGTCTGTCGCAAGTCTCTCGCATTACAAGTCTGTCCCAAGTCTCTCGCATTACAAGTCTGTCCCAAGTCTCTCGCATTACAAGTCTGTCCCAAGTCTCTCGCATTGCAAGTCTGTCGCAAGTCCCTCGCATTACAAGTCTGTCGCAGGTCCCTCACATTGTAAGTCTGTCGTAAGTCCCTCGCATTGTAAGTCTGTCGAGTTTGTGTTGACTCGAGTCACTTACCCGTCAAGACTCTAGTCGAGTTGCCAACAAATGTGTCTTGAGTCGGACTTGAGTCGAGTCATTGACTTGAGTCATTACAACACCAGACAACTCTTGGAATAAAATTCCAATTTTGTTATTAAACTTTGATATTAAACGTGAAAAAACAATTGGCAGGTTCCAAGAGACGAGGAGAATGATGACGGCACGGTCCCTGTCGAGCTTAGTGGAACTGAAGAGGCGATTGAGAAAGCACGACAGATGATAGAACAGCTGCTGAAACCATCAATGTCTTACAAACCAAGAGCATCTCTTCCAAGTAATGGTAGGAGTGTAGTTTATTAGTGCAAGACTTTCTTAGCGGGGTAGTATGCAAATAATGAATTATGGACGTGATCAACGATTCACGAATCAGATGTTGGGGATTTTTCAGGTGTTGTATAATTCACAATAAACGGTACACCACAGACCATTATCAGGTACGCCATCTTGGAAATCAAGGCCAGGCAAATATCGCAAACAAACATGGCGGCCTAAATAGTTTGTGCGGTAAATGAGTGGCTCTCGCAAAGTTTCAGCAAAGTAACAATCTTTAGATGGCCAACTCCCATACTCTTAAAGATTATTTCATTTCTTCATCTTATTTTAGATTTTCCAGCATCATCGTTTTCATCACCAACGTCATCGACGGCCACACCTGTTGCAAATGGCCAAGTCAAAAGGTAAACCCAAGATTCAAAGATAGCAATTATCTTAATAGAAAAGTTGGCTACAAGTCTTGGGTGGTCGTGGGTAATGTTGGTATATTCACACGAATGAAATCAGACACAGAGAGGTTTTTGATCTTGTTCAAAAACCCGGCTGCAACTAAAGTTGTTGCATTTTGTCGCAGCCTAGATTCATTGGTCGTGCGACGGTGGTGCGACAGTCGTGCGACGGTGGTGCGACAGTCGTGCGATGGTCGTACGACGGTCCTGCGATCGTCGTCCGACGGTCCTGCGATCGTCGTCCGACGGTCCTGCGATCGTTGTTTCACAAGTCTTGAGTGGTCCTTCATTGTTGTGGCTGATTGTCAGATTCTCTGGTCGTACGACAATCGCACTATTTTCCACGACTACTAGCACAACTTGTCAAATAAGTCAAAAGATAAACAATCAAATTTTTGTATTAACTAAAAGCTGGTTTATACTAAACAGTAATGAAAACACGAAGTGAATATGACGTCATGAAACATCCGCTACGAAATTTGCTGAAGTTGTAATGCGTTCGACTGTTGCGAATTTGCAGCTTAATAATTTGTCCTGGGGTCATAAATTTGCAGTCATTTTCATGCCAAGTATTGATGTTATTTTCTTTGTTTGTTTTTTCTCACAGACCGCAGATTAATTGGAAGAAGGCGATTGCAGACGCCGTCAACTGCGAGATGGAAAAGTGGAAAGGTATTGCATCATTCTTTTTTATTCAGTTGTACTTGTTGGCGATTGTAAAGTTACGAGCTCCGTTCCTAAAAGAGAATGAAATTCACTTTAAATTTATTGGACTTGCTAAACTAGCTTGCGACATTACAAAAACAACAGGTATGTTGTAGATAGATGGTGGAATTGTTTTTTCTATGGGAAACTTTGTGATACAATTATTTCAAAGAAGCCAAAACGCAACACACTTTTAAGTTTATTGGTCGCACAGTGAACATGCAAAACTGCATTTGTTTGCAAAACATCCACTACAAAACGCTTAAAAAATTGCCTTTTCTAAAACAAGAAACTATTTAAAATTTGTCGTTTAGTTTCATTAGGTTGATAAAATAATATTGTAGCTTTAATCAATGTGTTGATTTGTTGACCAGAATATCCTCAAATTGTGAAGGATTTCTACATCATAGCGCCATCGGTGAAGAACCTGACAGAATTAGAAGCACAGCAAATCAGGTACAAATATACTCATCCGGATAACAATATTTCTAAATAAGCCATTTGCGCGTGACCCCGAGTTAAATTTGAATAACATCTTTGAATAACAACTTTGAATTCTCCAGACCAAAGACACTTTTGCTATATCACGTGATTCGGGGCAAGCCTTACGCTAGCAACCCCCAGCTCCGGAATGGTCTGGTGTCTTTGTGCCATTCCCACCCATTGTGAACAAGGTATTGGTGCTGAAAGTCTGTTACGTAACTAAAAAAAAACTATGCAAGAGCTTGCCCCGAATCATGTGATATGGCAACAGTGTCTTTGGTCTGGAGATTTTGAAGTTCAACGGTGCCAAGCTGTGTGAGCAAGTCGGTGTACCAGATGTTATTCAAATTTAACTCGGGGTCATGCGCAAATGGCTTATTGAAATATGCCACCACCAGGGGCAATTCCATAGAGCTGTTTAAGCACACACATTTGCTTAAGCACAACATACCTTGCTTAATAAATCAGGTAAGGAGCCAAATTTCCATGCGATTGTTAAGCTAAGCTCACAACAGCTAAGTAACAATAACAAACAATATACATCGGATGGAGTTGTGGCTGGTGAGCTGGTTTTACTAAGCAAGAATGTTTTGTGCTTCAGCCATTTTTCTGCTTAAGCTGCTCTATGTAATAGGCGCCAGGCCTTTACCCAAATACTGAAGCTGTAGTGTTGGGCAGACTTTATATACAAAGAATACTACTCACAAATAATTAGAGTTACAATCGAAGACAGCTCAAGCAAATTGGGGGATTTTCATGAATTGTGTCACAAAAAAACACCCCAAAACAGAAGTCTTAAATAAAAAATCTAAATAAATCTAATCAAATTTTAAAGACTTAACAACTGTTACATTTGTCCCATAGAGTCAAGAACAGACATTGTTGCCAGTGTTTTAATTGCTTTTGATAAAGCTTCATCTCTAATATATTTGTCTTTTCTTCAGAGAGACGTTGGGAGTGACCATAGATGACGACTGTAAGGACAACCCTAGACCCGTCCCTAAGCCAGTCAGAACATTTGAAGAGGCTTTTGAACATTACCGTAAGTACTCTCTGGCTTTGATATTATTAGTTATCCCATGAGCGCTAGTGGACCACGGAATAATGTAGTGCGTCTGTGTCTTGTATCCCACAAGGCCAAAAGCTGAGGTATATGAGACACAAACGCAGTACATTTCCTGTGTTCCCCAAACAGGAGTTGAATAACGAATTTATCTTCAAACGAACTTGACATGCAGTAAAGATGGAACACGTACGGCACTGCGCAAAACCATAATTCGGTTTGTAAGTTTGACGTCACTTCAACTTGAACCATGCTCACTTGACACGGAGTGGAATGCAACAATGGAAACGTGCTTCTAACATGTTAGGTCATCGAGCGCAAGTAATCCGTGGTGCGTGCGTGATTGTGACATAGTCATGAACCGTGTGCACCATACGCGCGCATCAATTAGAATTCGTAGAATGGGACGATCTAAATGGGACGCAAATGCGCAGTATTTAAATTTCCACTAGTTTGTGCAGCACTGCGCTTTGCGTATCGCGCAATACGTGAAGTTAAAATGCAACACGCGGAGTTTAATATGGGCCGTGCATTGGTGACATATCACCCTGGTTGTTGCCATGGATCAACCAATCAGAATAGAATCGAGGATTCAAGTTAACTTGAAGTAAAGATGGATACTAAATATCGGATGGATGGATTTTTGACTTTACAGTGTTTTTCCCGTTAATTGTTGAGCTTTTTTTTTCTGTACTTTTCTTTCTAGCCGAGATTATGCGAGAGATTCGCAAACAACAATTTGTAACGCCTTCTGCCATACAGGTACTTGTAATCATTTTTGGATTTTAACAAATTATTGTGAGGCCAAAATTATACGCAAGTTCTCACAAAGCAAAATGCTGCATGTAAGTTTACTTCATTTCGTACATTTTATAAGGTAGAATGTGTATTGGGAAATGTATATTCAATATCAGATTTGTTGCCCTTACTAATAATAAAAAAACAATACAAAATCAAAGACAAAGGCAATTTTAGTTTTTTCTGCCCAAGGGCACAAACACCATGTTCCTGGCAGGGTTTAAACCCGCGTACCATCGCACACCCTAACGACTGGGCCATGGCATTCTATCTAATATTGAATTAATTTTCCCAACTTCAAAATTGTTCTTCTTTGAACTTTACTATGATGTGAACTTACTTTATTGCGTCAGTAGATTTGTTTTGGATTATAACAAACAAATTGTGTTGTTGCTGCACCACATTTCGTTACAAACTATTTGCTATTGCCGTCATTATCTGAAACGTCTTATTATCGATTTATTCGCAGTCTCAGGGTTGGCCAGTCGCCTTGAAAGGTCATGACCTGATCGGCATAGCGCAGACTGGGAGCGGTAAGACGTTAGCCTTCCTACTACCAGCTCTCATTCACACAGACCTGCAACCAATGTGAGTTGAGGATGAAGGTGTGGAGTGTCGTGGCCGAGCGGTTAAGAACCCGGTTTTCTGTTCCGCAGAGCGTGAGTTCGAATCTCGGCCTCGACACCTGTGTCCTTAAGCAAGGCACTGAAACCACTATTGCTTCGTCTTTCGGATGAGACGTAAAGCTGTAGGTCCCGTGTATTGTATAATAATAATCATTATAATGCATAATAATAATCATTATAATGCACGTAAAAGAACCCAGTAACACTTATCGCTAAGAGAAGGGGTTTGCCCCGGTGTTCCTGGCTCAATTGGGAAAAAATAAATAAAAATATATATAAAATCACTTTCTATCTCAGGCTGTGCTCCGTAGTCATATATGATGTGGCCGGCTGCCAGAGGCGCCTTTACGTGCCAGCGGCTCGACTACGTTGTAGCCGCGTCCTTCGCAATTCAAATTGTATAACTGCTGGGCCCCTCTGAAAAACAGTGTTTCACTGAGAGGTTACCCCAGGGTAAATAATAAATAAATAAATAAAACAAAAAAAAGTAGTGTAACAGCTTGTAGTCAGAATGTCAGGTTGTTGTCTCGCCTAAACGAAGTTCCTAAGGGCCAACTGTCCACGGGCTCCGCGGGCAGATGCTTATTCATGCCTAACCAAATGAACCTGCTGGTCTCCCAACTAGCTGTAACTACAAACAATATTTAGTTTGCAGATAGACATTATTGAATGGAATACTAAGAACACAAAACGTACAGGCATCGACCGTGGTAAAAGGCGACACTCACGATCCAAGGATGACTTGTTTTGTCTTGGTTTGATTCTAGACCCAGGAAGCAACGTGGCGGTCCTAACGTCTTGGTCTTATCACCGACTCGAGAATTGGCATTGCAGATTAAGGAAGAAGTGAGCAAGTATTCCTACAAAGATATCAAGAGGTAGGTAATGAATACATCAAGGATGGCTCAGTTGGAAGAACATCAGAACAGAGATCTTTCATTTACCTTCAATCGCCGTTTGGCGATTGCGATTTTTTGTTATAAAATTAAATTGTTCGGAACAACTGCAGGATATGTAGCGCCATCATTTTGGTGGATGCCTACAGTCAGTATTTACTTTCAAATAAGTGAAATATTTCTAAGTAATTTGGTTATTACATTTGTCCATATTTGCATTGCAGTGTGTGCGTGTATGGCGGTGGGAACAGAAGAGAACAGATTAACGTTGTCCAGAAAGGAGTTGAGATCATCATTGGTTAGTCACAGCGCCCTCTTCTAACTACCTGTTTGTGTAGTTAACCAGATCGCGCCGGGATTATTGTAACATCACTGAGCCGAGGCGGGTTCAGGCCAATGGTCCTGGGAAGCACACCCACACAATTCTGGCCTTGCTCGCTGCTGACAGACATTTCCGGCCTTGCTCGTGACGTGTTTATGCGTCATCCGTTTTGAATCTAGGGAAAACTTTGCGTGTATATCTGTCCTCAGGCGCAAACTGGTTAACCAAACTAAGGGCACACACAACTAATGGCACACACGGGTTACTGCTCTGGGATTCTCTTGTACATCTGTGCAATTATGAAGGAAATTAGACTGTTTTTGTGTAATCTTTTGTTCTGATGCTTTGAGCAATGCTATGTATTTTGTATGTGGTTTTCATATATCAAATACTACATTTCTGACAACAACTCTGTTTTCAACCCTCAGCCACTCCCGGCAGACTTAACGACCTCATTATGAATGAGATTGTGGACGTCAAATCAGTCACATTCCTTGTAAGTATCTGTCAAAATCAATCAAACTAAGACTGGAATATACAAGAAGAATACACGTTAAATGTAAAGGAAATAGTCAACCGGCCCGTTATCGTGTTTTCATCTTGTTTGTAGCACATATGGGCAACCCTGTCTAGCATAGTTTGTTCTGTTTAGATTTCCTATGTTGGGTAAAATATGCGAGTCTGACCCGTGGAATCTGCATTATTCAGATATGGAAAATGGAATAAGCTATTTTTTTTCGTTTTTTGCGATAAGTGATCACACGAAAGTCTGCATGTACACTTGGGCAAAGTTGTCTCACAAATTTGGGACGAACTGCTGTACATGTGTAAAGTTGTGTAAAGTTATCTAAGGCTAACTCACAAACGTTGATAGATTAATACCTAACCCTTCTGTATGTGTAGAAAGAGACCCGTGCTTGGAACTAGGCTCGGGCGAAATGCCACAATTTTGAAAAATCGATTCCTATTCCATCTGAGAATCGTGATTCCATTTGGAATCGATTCCGAAAGTTAAACAAAATAGAAATAGCCAAGTTGGGAATCGATTTGTATCGATTCAGGCTTGTAATCTTCCAAGCCTACTATGAAGACCAAACTATATTTGATGGTGTATTATTTGCGAGTTGAACAAATCATGTGGATATATTGTATAGATTCTGGATGAAGCCGACCGTATGCTGGACATGGGATTTGAACCCCAGATCATGAAGATCTTACTGGATGTACGACCAGACAGACAAACCATAATGACCAGGTTAGTTGACATGGAGAATGTTACAGTACACGACAGAAATGATGGCTTTTCGTAGGCTTGTCTGAAATAATAATGTGCAAACCTAGCCCTAATGCTAGTGTCTGTATCAGGGGCCAATTTCATAAAACATAAGCACACAAATTTGCTTAGCACAAACAAATCTTGTTCAGTAAAAACAGGTGACCAGCCAAAACTGCATGTGCTTTTCATGCAGAGTAAAAACAAGCTGAATACAGTCACAAACAATAAACATCACCTGAAAGTTGGGATAGTAAGTTTAGTACCTTTTTTTCTAAGGAAGAATGTTCATGCTCAGTAAATGTTTGTACTTGCATGTTTTATGAAATTGATCCCATGCCCCGCATAAAAAGTAAACAGTTGTTGTAGTTTTTAAAAGAAGTTTTAATCGATTTAAGACTTGCATCATGTTGTTGAATGTTTGAAAGAGAATACATTGTTGTATTGTTCTGCTTGCCGTTGCAGTGCCACATGGCCGGATGGCGTGCAGCGACTAGCCCGAAAGTACATGAAGAACCCATTCCATGTCAACGTTGGATCGTTAGACCTCTCCGTGAGTACAGGTTGGAGGTTTGATTAAATTCCAACAAATAATAAAACCACAACGGCAGACTTTTTGGCATTCTTGGTGACTAGCATTCAATTTCATGAAACTTTAATAAGATGTCACTTAAATTGTTGTTCTTGACATTATTTTTCACGAACAGAGCGCGTCCCCCCCTCCCCCCCCCCCCCCCCCCCCCCATTAGGCATCTTAAGATGCCTGTAGGTGAAGCAACTTAGGTTGTACATGTATACTTTCATTAGTATCTAAGTCACTTTTCCCCATTTAATCAAAACAAAGTTGAATCAGATTAGGAAAACCACCATGGACATAGTTGGATTTGAACCCGAGGTCTTTCGATTCAAAGTCCATCTCGTTAGCAACTGAGCTACTGTGACAGTGCCGACTTCGTTCAAGTAATAACAAAGTATTGTTATATAGAGCCGGCAGTTAAGTAAAATAATACACTTGGTAGCGCGCCGATAAATGGCACTCAAACCATTCTCACCCACGAACGGCGCGACCCTCATGTATTATCCTAGCACCAAAGTCAGTTTTTGTTATCAATGGTCAGCCAGCACTCATTGGAAATTGATACAAACATTGCCTTTTTAAAAAAAACGACAACACACCATTATCAAGTACTAATAATTTTGTAGGTTTGTTTTTTGATGTGTTTAAATGATGTATTACCTATACCCACTGCCGATATACTTGGCATTATGGATTTGTGTTTGTTATTGAAATGTAGTTACTTTGCTTATTTTCAATGTTGATTTTGTTGTATTTTGTTTGTTTAGGCGTGTTACTCAGCTAGTGGAAGTCATTGATGAAGAATACAAGAAAGAACGTGTAAGGACGAGTTTTTATAAAAAAGCCAATTTGATATTTCAACTGCACGTGCGCAAAATGAAAACTGATGGTATCAGTTGGGGTCAGAGTTCATTCGGGATAATCTAATGTTCATTGACGGTGCAAGAAGAGATTTCCAAGATGCTCCCACTATGGGTGTTCGCGTATTGAACATTACATAACATTTACGTTAGAGAAATTGTCATTCGGAATGACATGTGACTTCGATCCAGATTTTCAACTGGCTTATTGACCTTGTGTTTTAGCTCCTAAGCTGAGAAAACTATTGCTAAATTTTAGTCTAAATTTGCAGATGTATATAATTGTTACTCTTCTCAGTAATATCTCGCATCCGTGTTGAATGTCGGAATCCGACGTGAAATGGTTAATACCCACTGTTTTTGTTCTTTTTTTTTCAGTTAGTTGATTTCATATCAGGCCTACAAGAAGATGAGAAGTTACTGGTGTTTGTGGGACGCAAATCCACGTAAGTCAGTGTAATATAGTTGTCAAAAACATTTTAACTCAGTCTTCAATTTTAAACTCTGTCAAATAAGTGTTTATTTTGTTGTTGTTTTAATATCGATTAATTTTAAATGGGTAGTCTATCAGTGGAGTCCACCGCTCTCCGATGGCTCCCAGTAACGTGAAGACAATATAGGTAGAATAACATGCAATAGCAGCCATGTTGAGAATTTTGAAAATTGCTTTTAATTTTACCTCTGTTTTGAGGACGAATCTGCGATGGCCCTATAGCCAAATATCTTTCTCATGACATACTATTGGGTGCCAAATTCCATGCTTATAGCATTTGATTGGCCAATATGCCTGATAAACAGTTACTTTCTATAGTTCAGTTAAACATTGGTTTGACTTGGAATTGTGTTGCTGTCCTCTACAGGGCAGATGAGCTGTCTTCCGAGATGTCACTACTGGACATCCCGGTGCAATGTATCCATGGAGGCAGGGAACAATACGACAGAGAGCAGGCACTCGCTGAATTCAAAGAAGGTAAATCTTACCAAATCTTACAAAACTTAAAGGGGCACTGTTCAACACGTGTCCGGTGTGTAACAACGCATAGCACATTCCCTGTGTGATATCACACGACTGGTACCCGCGCACTTTTCACCTACGCACTGTTTATGATAGTAAACTGTAGTGGAGCTGCGAATCAGACGATCAGCTGTTTTGAGTGCGTGTGATCAGTTTGAGTTCAGTTTGTTTGCGTGATTTCTGCAGTAAAACAAAATAATTACTTAAACGTTTCGTATCTTCAGTCCTCATAATGTTTGCTGAGTTTCAAGATAGATATAACAAAATAATTGTTGACTGCTGTGATGTGGGATATGAGGTTTTGATGAACGCCTTCTTGGATGCATAGCACCCTTGGCTTTAGCACCTCTCGGGTGTTCAAAAGGTCATATGCGAGGCGTTCTGGCAAAATGAGACGGAACTGCGCACAGGATATAGAAGAGAAAAATGCAAATTAGTGAATGGTAGTTATTTTCCTCAAATTTTCAGATTTATTGATATTTGTAATCTTTGTTATATCTACGAACTATTTTTTTTGAGAAATATTAAGAAAGTAATGGTTTTTAAGGAAAAACAATTGACATTTTTCCAAACTTCAAAGGCATTTTTCTCAATATTTTACTTTTGCGACCTTTTGGTAAATGCAAATTTTAAACAGCTATAACTTGTTAATGAAATGTCCGATTGAAGAACCGGAAACAGTATTGTAAGGAGAAATTTATCCTCTTTTCTAATATCTAAGAATTCTCAGTTCAACCTTTGTCTAGTTCCCGTCACATATTCCACATCACAGCAGTCAACCATTGTTAAGTGTATTCTGTAATCATAGCCACAGTTATAGCCATTAACCTCTTGATATCTGTACTTCATGCAGGTACAGTGCGTATTCTGATAGCCACAGATGTTGCATCCCGTGGTCTGGACATCAAAGATATCACGCACGTCCTAAATTACGACTGCCCCAACCACATTGAAGAGTACGTGCATCGAGTCGGTCGTACTGGACGCGCCGGGTAAGTTTGTGGTCGGCACTTTAAATGTACAGGTTTTCGGGGAATTTATACCTTGCTCCTTGTTTTCCTACTTTATATCTTGAAATTCCTACTATTTTCTATCTTTTGGGGGGCCACAACTCCGAAAATAATTGGATTGCGATTGTCGCATTTTTCTGTGGTTGATCCCTGTATGTTTTGTGTTCTAAAAAAACTAAATATTCTTAATTCTTAATATTCTTAATTGCCACATACAAATTTTAACCAATGCGCTTCGTATACAACTTATTATGAGTTATGAATATTCGAATACTGAATCATTTGAAAATGAACAGCTCTACAGATTTATCACTGCTCTGTTCTTGTATTTCAACGATGATTTGGTCAGTGTTTTTTTTGTTTATTTGTAGGCGTACTGGTACCTCCTTGACTCTGATGACACGTCGTGATTGGCGATGGGCTGCTGACATCATGCGCATCATGAATGAAGCAAATCAGGTTAGATAATAATAATTACGTTGAAAAGCGAAGTGTTTGCGTAATCCTTGAACACAACAGCAGCTGATTTCACGAAACCCTGCACAATGGCGCAAGTCACGCAACTTTTTGTGTGTGCAACAAATAATGGCAGAACTTGCGCAGTTGATTTCGTTGGTGTAAGTTGGGACATAGAGACTAAAAACCTAATTTACCAGCAAACCGTGATTGTCATTGAGCCTGTCATTGCTCAACGTATCAAGTTTTATAAATGACACTCACGGCCTTGTGTTTAAACAAATTGCTATTTTACTTGTGTCAGAATTTGTAGAGTTGCTGCAGGATTCTGCAGAAAGTCGGACCAAATTTGTTAAATGACGGGTGATGGTGATGGTGATTCAACTACTGTTTTGTGAAAGAACACAATTATCCACAAACAGCTGTTATAAACACGTTAATTATTCTCATCCGAAATGTGTGGATTATATAAAATGTTGCGAAGTTACGCAACAAATGTTTAAGTCCTACTTATGGCGCAAGCTGCGCACTTTTTCGTGAATTCAGCTGCTGTTTTAAATATGTGACCTGCTCCCACAAAACCAGACATAAGTTGTTTTTTTGAAAAGTGAGATATTGTTATTTCCATTTAGTACACATCTTCAGCTTTCATTTAGTACCAAAACCACCTTGATACCATACATACTCTCAATTTTATGAGGATTGTAAGACGATGTATTTGGGAGATAAATTACCACTTTTAGGACACAGTTTGCCTCAATAAATGCATGATTTTTGTACTTTCTCATCAATAAAGCTGATTTTGTTTAACTCAGGGTTAAAGTTAAGTATACATATTAAAGAATAAAAAAATAATGAAAAACAAAAATCGAAGTCCGCCAGATTTTTTTACCCCATTTCAACTTTGACGAGCTGTATCTCGAAATAGCCTGTGCGACTTATGTCGGGTTTCGTAGGAGCGGGTCACATATAGGTTTTCCCGGGTATTATATAATGTTTTTCATTCGCATTCACCAACTGTAACATTCAGTAGCCCTATGTGTGGATGATGTTACCCAATGTTCACTGCTCAACACTTGCTGACATAATAAGATCGGTTTTGGACCAAAAGACGGTGAAATGTGCAGTTTGGGTCCTGTCAGGATTGTGAAGCCCTCAGCATGCCCAAACTACTACCCTTAATGGACGGTGATTCGGAACGCTGATAAGGATCGCCCGGAACACCGTACTGGTTTGTGGCCAACGAACTGAAGCCTCTGAGTATAGACGTAGCAGCCCTCACATGAAGGATCATATAACAGCTGTCCTTCAAACTCTACACTGATCGCCAGTACAGTCTCGCATCATTCTCATCGTCTTCAAAGCTACACATGGTCTGTGTCTAACCGTACATGCCAACTTCGCTCCTCGGAACATCAACATTTCGTATGGTGATAGAACATTTGCATGCCCCAAGCTGTGGAATGGTCTTCCAATGTGATCTATTGCCGATCTAGAACTGTTTGAGAAACGCCTGAAAAGTTATTCATCGACCACCCTGTACAATAATATATGTACTTGTGCATTGAGAGTTCTTGCGGTCCTGTGCGCAATAGAAGAACACTGGCTACTACATCTTGGGGATGCAGCAGATCACCGCATCCCCAGGCTGTTTGATTTGCTATTAGTGAACGCCTTATGGTTGCCCGACTAAAACTCGCCCGTAATAGTTACATGACAGGTAGTCAAACAATTTCTATATCCGGGAACTTCTCAGTAAGCACTTAAAGAGAACAACCAAAATGACAATCAAATCTGCACGACATTCATGAACTTCTTCTCAGTAAGCATTTGCCTTCACTTAGTTTTATTCTCTAGTGCTTCAAGTAGGTGGAAAGAGTGTTAATGTCCTTGTTGAGTGTGTTGTTCTTCTTGTGGTAAATTTGACATCCGGCAAATTTATGCCGTTTTATTGTGCATTGGAAACTGTGACGCCACTCCTGCCCAAATTTGTATTTGTTGTAATGGCCGCCTCTTTTCCCTACAGGAAATCCCCGATGATCTGACAGAGATGTCTGAGAGATTTGAGCGATACAAGGAAAGGAAGGAGCAGGAGCGTGGCACAGAGCGAGAACACGGCGGTGGTTACCGAAACAGAGAAGGCGGAGGGAGTGGGTACGGAGGAAGGAATCGGGACAGTCAACGCGACGGTGGCTGGGGAGGGGGTGGTGGCTTGGGGTTCGGAGGGGGTGGTGGCCGCGGGAGAGGCGGAAGGAGGGGAGGTCGAAGAGGCGGTGGTGGTAGCTATGATGACGGCGGCTTCAATGGTTTCTTCATGAGTTAGTGATGGTGTCTCACGAACCCAACTGGATCGTTTAAAGTGCAATCTGTAGATGTTGCTTTATTTAGTTCTTGAAGTATAGGGTGGGTCAAAAGAAAGTTACCTCTTTATATATAAATAGATTTAAGGCAAATATACACAAATGAAAAAATAAAAAAAAATAACAGATACTGTTTTTGGCTTTATAGTTTTTCGAATTTCTGAATTTACTTTTTTCGTGACAAAATTATATGCATAAAGAAAGCCTACCTTTTTTTTCTGGCAGCTGTCTAGAGAACATCATTTGGATTTCCTTATTGTGTCATTTTTTCACAGTTGACCAACAAATAGATGTACTTTCATGTTATTTAAGTTTTGAGGGAACTTCTTATTGACTCAACCTGTATTTTCTGGAGTTGTTGCCAGTGGCGACTGTTTTCCTGGCTTTGTCTAAGGCTTAGGTCGATTTTAGGCTGCCACCTTCAAGAACGCCAGCCACCTTCAAGAACGCCAGCCACCTTCAAGAACGCCAGCCACCTTCAAGAACGCCAGCCACCTGCAAGAACGCCAGCCACCTTCCTTCTCTTGTGCTTCAGAAACATTCAATCGATTGATGTGAACCCAAAAGTTGGAATATTTGCCTCTGTTATTTGAAAGTTGAACACGACCATGTTGCTTGCAGGTGGTTCATATGTTTTAATTAAAGGGTCAGACTATATTAAAGCAACGTGTAAAGGCTGGTTTATACTTTTGCGTCACAAAGCAGTCTACGTACAATTTCCTGCGAATTTAGCCAGGGCTCAAATTTGTTAAACTTTTGCGAATTCGCATTCGCACCAAGTATAAACTGACCTTTATTCGTTGTTAAATGGTTCCAATCCAACCAATTATGATATTTAACTTTTTGATGATGAAACGAATAAAACAAATTTAAAAAAATCCTTTTGCCATTTACAATTTGGTGTTAACGTTTTCTAAAATGTGAAATTATGTTAAGCAGTTTAGCTTTCAATTTTCTTAAAGGGATCGTACACGTTTGGTAATTTGAACCCATTGTTTGTTTAAATCCTATATAGTTATAGATATATACCATAAAACTAACTTGTAAAAATTTCATTTCAAAAGGTGGTAGTGATTTTGAGATTGCCGAAAATCTGGAGCGGTTATGTCTACGCAGGAAGAATAATCTGCATTGGAATACACAGTCTGAGAAACGTCACTGCAGTAACGCTTCTCAGATTCAAACTTTTTGAGATAAAAAGTGATATTTGTTTTCATAACCGCAGTACTTCGAAGTGAAAAGTTTCTAAAAATGTATTATTCTATCCAAAGCTGCTTGTACTTCTTACCAAGTAAGTTTTTATTGCCATTAATTTTTGGAGTAATTACCAAACGTATACGTTCCCTTTAAGCTACTAAAATTGTAATGGCAACTGGATATGTATGAGGTACAGTAAAACAAATAATTATAACATGGTTCAATGATGGATAGCTTATCTCGGGTAGCTAATATTATCTACCCTCAAACCATGTTATACAAAGTGGCCCACCAAAAGCAGACAAGCATACTTCAACTACGCCTGTCCAGGGTGGGCAACCCTGTATTTGTGTACTGTTTTGTGAGGATTATACAGCAAAAGCTATCAAAAATGTGTTCACATTGAATGTTGCTCTCTTGTAGAAAGTAGTTTCCACAAATAGGAGCAAACTCTAATGTGTACATGTCTTCTTGAGGGGTTTTAACATGGAGACCAAAGATTTGTATTGCATATGTACGTGCTTAAAGGTAGGATACACAATTGCTTAAATCGGTGGAGTTGTTATCGTTAGTAAATATCGTTTTACAATTATGGATGGTGAGAAACGCAAACAAAAAGCGGTCGTTTTTCAAATGTAGTTAGGCAGTTGTTTTCTGCTTAAGAATTACAGGATATCTAGTTCAATCATTATGTTCTTTCAAATACGATATTAATAATTCAGTTATGCAATGTTTCGATATGAGCAACTGTGTATCCAACCTTTAAGGTATTCGTTAAAGTATTACACAATTTGTAGATTTTGTTTAAAGTTTGTAATATTGTTTCATATGAGTTGGTATTTATAAACATGTAAAGGGTGTTGCTGAAACAAGGTTGTAAACAGGGCTTTTGGTTAGGTGATTTTGCCATCTTGACAACTGGGAAAGCAGCGAAGTTTGCAGTGATGATCTTCTACACGACATCCAGGAATTCTGGTAAGAACAAAAAGTATAAAACAAAGGGTATAAAAGAGAGGACAATGGGATTAAAAGAAAAAACAAAGGGCCTTTTAGAAAGAACAAAGGGTATAAAAGAGAGGACAATGGGATTAAAAGACAAAACAAAGGGCATAATAGCAAGAACAAAGGGCCTTTTGGAAAGAACAAAGGGTATAAAAGTGAGGACAATGGGATTTAAAGAAAGAACAATAGGCATAATAGATAGAACAAAGGGTATAAAAGAGAGGACAATGGGATTAAAAGAAAAAACAAAGGGCATAATAGATGGAACAAAGGGCCTTTTAGAGAGGACAATGGGATTAAAAGAAAGGACAATAGGCATAATAGATAGAACAAAGGGTACAAAGGAGAGGACAATGGGATTAAAAGAAAGAACAATGGGATTAAAAGAAAGAACAAAGGGCCTTTTAGAGAGGACAATGGGATTAAAAGAAAGAACAAAAGGCATAATAGGAAGAACAAAGGGCCTTTTAGAGAGGACAATGGGATTAAAAGAAAGGACAATAGGCATAATAGGAAGAACAAAGGGCCTTTTAGAGAGGACAAAGGGCCTTTTAGAGAGGACAATAGGCATAATAGGAAGAACAAAGGGCCTTTTAGAGAGGACAATGGGATTAAAAGAAGGGACAATAGGCATAATAGATAGAACAAAGGGTACAAAGGAGAGGACAATGGGATTAAAAGAAAGAACAATGGGATTAAAAGAAAGAACAAAAGGCATAATAGATAGAACAAAGGGTACAAAGGAGAGGACAATGGGATTAAAAGAAAGAACAAAAGGCTTAATAGGAAGAACAAAGGGCCTTTTAGAGAGGACAATGGGATTAAAAGAAAGAACAAAAGGCATAATAGGAAGAACAAAGGGCCTTTTAGAGAGGACAATGGGATTAAAAGAAAGGACAATAGGCATAATAGATGGAACAAAGGGCCTTTTAGAGAGGACAATGGGATTAAAAGAAAGGACAATAGGCATAATAGGAAGAACAAAGGGCCTTTTAGAGAGGACAATGGGATTAAAAGAAAGGACAATAGGCATAATAGATAGAACAAAGGGTACAAAGGAGAGGACAATGGGATTAAAAGAAAGAACAATGGGATTAAAAGAAAGAACAAAAGGCTTAATAGGAAGAACAAAGGGCCTTTTAGAGAGGACAATGGGATTAAAAGAAAGGACAATAGGCATAATAGGAAGAACAAAGGGCCTTTTAGAGAGGACAATGGGATTAAAAGAAAGGACAATAGGCATAATAGATAGAACAAAGGGTACAAAGGAGAGGACAATGGGATTAAAAGAAAGAACAATGGGATTAAAAGAAAGAACAAAAGGCTTAATAGGAAGAACAAAGGGCCTTTTAGAGAGGACAATGGGATTAAAAGAAAGAACAAAAGGCATAATAGGAAGAACAAAGGGCCTTTTAGAGAGGACAATGGGATTAAAAGAAAGAACAAAAGGCATAATAGGAAGAACAAAGGGCCTTTTAGAGAGGACAATGGGATTAAAAGAAAGAACAAAAGGCATAATAGGAAGAACAAAGGGCCTTTTAGAGAGGACAATGGGATTAAAAGAAAGAACAAAAGGCATAATAGGAAGAACAAAGGGCCTTTTAGAGAGGACAATGGGATTAAAAGAAAGGACAATACGCATAATAGGAAGAACAAAGGGCCTTTTAGAGAGGACAATGGGATTAAAAGAAAGGACAAAGGGTACAAAGGAGAGGACAATGGGATTAAAAGAAAGAACAAAAGGCTTAATAGGAAGAACAAAGGGCCTTTTAGAGAGGACAATGGGATTAAAAGAAAGAACAAAAGGCATAATAGATAGAACAAAGGGTCTTTTAGAGGGGACAATGGGATTAAAAGAAAGAACAATACGCATAATAGGAAGAACAAAGGGTATAAAGGAGAGGACAATGGGATTAAAAGAAAGAACAATACGCATAATAGGAGGAACAAAGGGCCTTTTAGAGAGGACAATGGGATTAAAAGAAAGAACAAAAGGCATAATAGGAAGAACAAAGGGCCTTTTAGAGAGGACAATGGGATTAAAAGAAAGAACAAAAGGCATAATAGGAAGAACAAAGGGCCTTTTAGAGGGGACAATGGGATTAAAAGAAAGAACAAAAGGCATAATAGGAAGAACAAAGGGCCTTTTAGAGGGGACAATGGGATTAAAAGAAAGAACAAAAGGCATAATAGGAAGAACAAAGGGCCTTTTAGAGAGGACAATGGGATTAAAAGAAAGGACAAAAGGCATAATAGGAAGAACAAAGGGCCTTTTAGAGAGGACAATGGGATTAAAAGAAAGGACAATAGGCATAATAGGAAGAACAAAGGGCCTTTTAGAGAGGACAATAGGCATAATAGGAAGAACAAAGGGTACAAAGGAGAGGACAATGGGATTAAAAGAAAGAACAAAAGGCTTAATAGGAAGAACAAAGGGCCTTTTAGAGAGGACAATGGGATTAAAAGAAAGAACAATAGGCATAATAGATGGAACAAAGGGCCTTTTAGAGAGGACAATGGGATTAAAAGAAAGGACAATAGGCATAATAGATAGAACAAAGGGTACAAAGGAGAGGACAATGGGATTAAAAGAAAGAACAATGGGATTAAAAGAAAGAACAAAAGGCATAATAGATAGAACAAAGGGTACAAAGGAGAGGACAATGGGATTAAAAGAAAGAACAAAAGGCTTAATAGGAAGAACAAAGGGCCTTTTAGAGAGGACAATGGGATTAAAAGAAAGAACAAAAGGCATAATAGGAAGAACAAAGGGCCTTTTAGAGAGGACAATGGGATTAAAAGAAAGAACAAAAGGCATAATAGGAAGAACAAAGGGCCTTTTAGAGAGGACAATGGGATTAAAAGAAAGGACAATACGCATAATAGATAGAACAAAGGGCCTTTTAGAGGGGACAATGGGATTAAAAGAAAGGACAATACGCATAATAGATAGAACAAAGGGCCTTTTAGAGGGGACAATGGGATTAAAAGAAAGGACAAAAGGCATAATAGGAAGAACAAAGGGCCTTTTAGAGAGGACAATGGGATTAAAAGAAAGGACAAAAGGCATAATAGGAAGAACAAAGGGCCTTTTAGAGAGGACAATGGGATTAAAAGAAAGGACAATACGCATAATAGATAGAACAAAGGGCCTTTTAGAGAGGACAATGGGATTAAAAGAAAGGACAATACGCATAATAGATGGAACAAAGGGCCTTTTAGAGAGGACAATGGGATTAAAAGAAAGGACAATACGCATAATAGATGGAACAAAGGGCCTTTTAGAGAGGACAATGGGATTAAAAGAAAGGACAATAGGCATAATAGATGGAACAAAGGGCCTTTTAGAGAGGACAATGGGATTAAAAGAAAGGACAATAGGCATAATAGATGGAACAAAGGGCCTTTTAGAGAGGACAATGGGATTAAAAGAAAGGACAATAGGCATAATAGGAAGAACAAAGGGCCTTTTAGAGAGGACAATGGGATTAAAAGAAAGAACAAAAGGCATAATAGGAAGAACAAAGGGCCTTTTAGAGAGGACAATGGGATTAAAAGAAAAAACAAAAGGCATAATAGGAAGAACAAAGGGCCTTTTAGAGAGGACAATGGGATTAAAAGAAAAAACAAAAGGCATAATAGGAAGAACAAAGGGCCTTTTAGAGAGGACAATGGGATTAAAAGAAAGAACAAAAGGCATAATAGGAAGAACAAAGGGCCTTTTAGAGAGGACAATGGGATTAAAAGAAAGGACAATACGCATAATAGGAAGAACAAAGGGCCTTTTAGAGAGGACAATGGGATTAAAAGAAAGGACAAAGGGTACAAAGGAGAGGACAATGGGATTAAAAGAAAGAACAAAAGGCTTAATAGGAAGAACAAAGGGCCTTTTAGAGAGGACAATGGGATTAAAAGAAAGGACAATAGGCATAATAGATAGAACAAAGGGTACAAAGGAGAGGACAATGGGATTAAAAGAAAGAACAATGGGATTAAAAGAAAGAACAAAAGGCATAATAGATAGAACAAAGGGTACAAAGGAGAGGACAATGGGATTAAAAGAAAGAACAAAAGGCTTAATAGGAAGAACAAAGGGCCTTTTAGAGAGGACAATGGGATTAAACGAAAGAACAATACGCATAATAGGAAGAACAAAGGGTATAAAGGAGAGGACAATGGGATTAAAAGAAAGAACAATACGCATAATAGATGGAACAAAGGGCCTTTTAGAGAGGACAATGGGATTAAAAGAAAGAACAAAAGGCATAATAGGAAGAACAAAGGGCCTTTTAGAGGGGACAATGGGATTAAAAGAAAGAACAAAAGGCATAATAGGAAGAAAAGACCCTTTGTTCTAGCTATCATGCCCTTTGTTTTTTCTTTTAATCCCATTGTCCTCTCTTTTATACCCTTTGTTCTTTCTAAAAGACCCTTTGTTCTATCTATTATGTCTATTGTTGTTTCTTTTAATCCCATTGTCCTCTCTTTTATACCCTTTGTCCTTGCTATTATGCCTATTGTTTTTTCTTTTAATCCCATTGTCCTCTCTTTTATACCCTTTGTCCTTTCTAAAAGACCCTTTGTTCTATCTATTATGTCTATTGTTGTTTCTTTTAATCCCATTGTCCTCTCTTTTATACCCTTTGTTCTTTCCAAAAGGCCCTTTGTTCTTCCTATTATGCCTTATTGTTTTTTCTTTTAATCCCATTGTCCTCTCTTTTATACCCTTTGTTCTTTCTAAAAGGCCCTTTGTTCTATCTATTATGCCTATTGTTTTTTCTTTTAATCCCATTGTCCTCTCTTTTATACCCTTTGTTTTTTCTTTTAATCCCATTGTCCTCTCTTTTATACCCTTTGTTCTTGCTATTATGCCCTTTGTTTTTTCTTTTAATCCCATTGTCCTCTCTTTTATACCCTTTGTTCTTTCCAAAAGGCCCTTTGTTCTATCTATTATGCCTATTGTTTTTTCTTTTAATCCCATTGTCCTCTCTTTTATACCCTTTGTTCTATCTATTATGCCCTTTGTTTTTTCTTTTAATCCCATTGTCCTCTCTTTTATACCCTTTGTTCTATCTATTATGCCCTTTGTTTTTTCTTTTAATCCCATTGTCCTCTCTTTTATACCCTTTGTTCTTGCTATTATGCCCTTTGTTTTTTCTTTTAATCCCATTGTCCTCTCTTTTATACCCTTTGTCCTTGCTATTATGCCTATTGTTTTTTCTTTTAATCCCATTGTCCTCTCTTTTATACCCTTTGTCCTTTCTATTATGCCTATTGTTTTTTCTTTTAATCCCATTGTCCTCTCTTTTATACCCTTTGTTCTATCTATTATGCCCTTTGTTCTTTCTTTTAATCCCATTGTCCTCTCTTGTATACCCTTTGTTCTTTCTAAAAGGCCCTTTGTTCTAGCTATTATGCCTATTGTTTTTTCTTTTAATCCCATTGTCCTCTCTTTTATACCCTTTGTTCTTTCTAAAAGGCCCTTTGTTCTAGCTATTATGCCTATTGTTGTTTCTTTTAATCCCATTGTCCTCTCTTTTATACCCTTTGTTCTTTCTAAAAGACCCTTTGTTCTATCTATTATGCCTATTGTTTTTTCTTTTAATCCCATTGTCCTCTCTAAAAGACCCTTTGTTCTTTCCAAAAGGCCCTTTGTTCTATCTATTATGCCTTTTGTTCTTTCTTTTAATCCCATTGTCCTCTCTAAAAGACCCTTTGTTCTTCCTATTATGCCTTTTGTTCTTTCTTTTAATCCCATTGTCCTCTCTTTTATACCCTTTGTTCTATCTATTATGCCTATTGTTTTTTCTTTTAATCCCATTGTCCTCTCTTTTATACCCTTTGTTCTATCTATTATGCCCTTTGTTTTTTCTTTTAATCCCATTGTCCTCTCTTTTATACCCTTTGTTCTATCTATTATGCCCTTTGTTTTTTCTTTTAATCCCATTGTCCTCTCTTGTATACCCTTTGTTCTTTCCAAAAGGCCCTTTGTTCTTGCTATTATGCCTATTGTTTTTTCTTTTAATCCCATTGTCCTCTCTTTTATACCCTTTGTTCTTTCTAAAAGGCCCTTTGTTCTAGCTATTATGCCTATTGTTGTTTCTTTTAATCCCATTGTCCTCTCTTTTATACCCTTTGTTCTTTCTAAAAGACCCTTTGTTCTATCTATTATGCCTATTGTTTTTTCTTTTAATCCCATTGTCCTCTCTTTTATACCCTTTGTTCTTTCCAAAAGGCCCTTTGTTCTATCTATTATGCCTTTTGTTCTTTCTTTTAATCCCATTGTCCTCTCTAAAAGACCCTTTGTTCTTCCTATTATGCCTTTTGTTCTTTCTTTTAATCCCATTGTCCTCTCTTTTATACCCTTTGTTCTATCTATTATGCCTATTGTTTTTTCTTTTAATCCCATTGTCCTCTCTTTTATACCCTTTGTTCTTCCTATTATGCCTTTTGTTCTTTCTTTTAATCCCATTGTCCTCTCTTTTATACCCTTTGTTCTTGCTATTATGCCCTTTGTTTTTTCTTTTAATCCCATTGTCCTCTCTTTTATACCCTTTGTTCTTTCTAAAAGGCCCTTTGTTCTATCTATTATGGCCTTTGTTTTTTTCCTTTAATCCCATTGTCCTCTCTTTTATACCCTTTGTTCTTGCTATTATGCCCTTTGTTTTTTCTTTTAATCCCATTGTCCTCTCTTTTATACCCTTTGTTCTTTCCAAAAGGCCCTTTGTTCTATCTATTATGCCTTTTGTTCTTTCTTTTAATCCCATTGTCCTCTCTAAAAGACCCTTTGTTCTTGCTATTATGCCCTTTGTTTTTTCTTTTAATCCCATTGTCCTCTCTTTTATACCCTTTGTTCTTTCTAAAAGGCCCTTTGTTCTATCTATTATGGCCTTTGTTTTTTCTTTTAATCCCATTGTCCTCTCTAAAAGGCCCTTTGTTCTTCCTATTATGGCCTTTGTTTTTTCTTTTAATCCCATTGTCCTCTCTAAAAGGCCCTTTGTTCTTCCTATTATGCCTTTTGTTCTTTCTTTTAATCCCATTGTCCTCTCTTTTATACCCTTTGTTCTATCTATTATGCCTATTGTTTTTTCTTTTAATCCCATTGTCCTCTCTTTTATACCCTTTGTTCTATCTATTATGCCTATTGTTTTTTCTTTTAATCCCATTGTCCTCTCTTTTATACCCTTTGTTCTATCTATTATGCCCTTTGTTTTTTTCTTTTAATCCCATTGTCCTCTCTTATACCCTTTGTTCTTGCTATTATGCCCTTTGTTTTTTCTTTTAATCCCATTGTCCTCTCTTTTATACCCTTTGTTCTTTCTAAAAGGCCCTTTGTTCTATCTATTATGGCCTTTGTTTTTTTCCTTTAATCCCATTGTCCTCTCTTTTATACCCTTTGTTCTTGCTATTATGCCCTTTGTTTTTTCTTTTAATCCCATTGTCCTCTCTTTTATACCCTTTGTTCTTTCCAAAAGGCCCTTTGTTCTATCTATTATGCCTTTTGTTTTTTCTTTTAATCCCATTGTCCTCTCTAAAAGGCCCTTTGTTCTTCCTATTATGGCCTTTGTTTTTTCTTTTAATCCCATTGTCCTCTCTAAAAGGCCCTTTGTTCTTCCTATTATGGCCTTTGTTTTTTCTTTTAATCCCATTGTCCTCTCTAAAAGGCCCTTTGTTCTTCCTATTATGCCTTTTGTTCTTTCTTTTAAGCCCATTGTCCTCTCTAAAAGGCCCTTTGTTCTATCTATTAAGCCTTTTGTTCTTTCTTTTAATCCCATTGTCCTCTCTAAAAGACCCTTTGTTCTTCCTATTATGCCTTTTGTTCTTTCTTTTAATCCCATTGTCCTCTCTTTTATACCCTTTGTTCTATCTATTATGCCTATTGTTTTTTCTTTTAATCCCATTGTCCTCTCTTTTATACCCTTTGTTCTATCTATTATGCCCTTTGTTTTTTCGTTTAATCCCATTGTCCTCTCTTTTATACCCTTTGTTCTATCTATTATGCCCTTTGTTTTTTCTTTTAATCCCATTGTCCTCTCTTTTATACCCTTTGTTCTATCTATTATGCCCTTTGTTTTTTCTTTTAATCCCATTGTCCTCTCTTTTATACCCTTTGTCCTTGCTATTATGCCTATTGTTTTTTCTTTTAATCCCATTGTCCTCTCTTTTATACCCTTTGTCCTTTCTATTATGCCTATTGTTTTTTCTTTTAATCCCATTGTCCTCTCTTTTATACCCTTTGTTCTATCTATTATGCCCTTTGTTTTTTCTTTTAATCCCATTGTCCTCTCTTTTATACCCTTTGTTCTTTCCAAAAGGCCCTTTGTTCTTCCTATTATGCCTTATTGTTTTTTCTTTTAATCCCATTGTCCTCTCTTTTATACCCTTTGTTCTTTCCAAAAGGCCCTTTGTTCTATCTATTATGCCTATTGTTTTTTCTTTTAATCCCATTGTCCTCTCTTTTATACCCTTTGTTCTATCTATTATGCCCTTTGTTTTTTCTTTTAATCCCATTGTCCTCTCTTTTATACCCTTTGTTCTTGCTATTATGCCCTTTGTTTTTTCTTTTAATCCCATTGTCCTCTCTTTTATACCCTTTGTCCTTGCTATTATGCCTATTGTTTTTTCTTTTAATCCCATTGTCCTCTCTTTTATACCCTTTGTCCTTTCTATTATGCCTATTGTTTTTTCTTTTAATCCCATTGTCCTCTCTTTTATACCCTTTGTTCTATCTATTATGCCCTTTGTTTTTTCTTTTAATCCCATTGTCCTCTCTTTTATACCCTTTGTTCTATCTATTATGCCCTTTGTTTTTTCTTTTAATCCCATTGTCCTCTCTTTTATACCCTTTGTTCTATCTATTATGCCCTTTGTTTTTTCTTTTAATCCCATTGTCCTCTCTTTTATACCCTTTGTTCTTGCTATTATGCCCTTTGTTTTTTTCTTTTAATCCCATTGTCCTCTCTTTTATACCCTTTGTTCTTGCTATTATGCCCTTTGTTTTTTCTTTTAATCCCATTGTCCTCTTTTATACCCTTTGTTCTATCTATTATGCCTATTGTTTTTTCTTTTAATCCCATTGTCCTCTCTTTTATACCCTTTGTTCTTTCCAAAAGGCCCTTTGTTCTATCTATTATGCCTATTGTTTTTTCTTTTAATCCCATTGTCCTTTCTTTTATACCCTTTGTTCTAGCTATCATGCCCTTTGTTTTTTCTTTTAATCCCATTGTCCTCTCTTTTATACCCTTTGTTCTTTCTAAAAGACCCTTTGTTCTATCTATTATGTCTATTGTTGTTTCTTTTAATCCCATTGTCCTCTCTTTTATACCCTTTGTCCTTGCTATTATGCCTATTGTTTTTTCTTTTAATCCCATTGTCCTCTCTTTTATACCCTTTGTCCTTTCTATTATGCCTATTGTTTTTTCTTTTAATCCCATTGTCCTCTCTTTTATACCCTTTGTTCTATCTATTATGCCCTTTGTTTTTTCTTTTAATCCCATTGTCCTCTCTTTTATACCCTTTGTTCTTTCCAAAAGGCCCTTTGTTCTTCCTATTATGCCTTATTGTTTTTTCTTTTAATCCCATTGTCCTCTCTTTTATACCCTTTGTTCTTTCTAAAAGGCCCTTTGTTCTATCTATTATGCCTATTGTTTTTTCTTTTAATCCCATTGTCCTCTCTTTTATACCCTTTGTTTTTTCTTTTAATCCCATTGTCCTCTCTTTTATACCCTTTGTTCTTGCTATTATGCCCTTTGTTTTTTCTTTTAATCCCATTGTCCTCTCTTTTATACCCTTTGTTCTTTCCAAAAGGCCCTTTGTTCTATCTATTATGCCTATTGTTTTTTCTTTTAATCCCATTGTCCTCTCTTTTATACCCTTTGTTCTATCTATTATGCCCTTTGTTTTTTCTTTTAATCCCATTGTCCTCTCTTTTATACCCTTTGTTCTTGCTATTATGCCCTTTGTTTTTTCTTTTAATCCCATTGTCCTCTCTTTTATACCCTTTGTCCTTGCTATTATGCCATTGTTTTTTCTTTTAATCCCATTGTCCTCTCTTTTATACCCTTTGTCCTTTCTATTATGCCTATTGTTTTTTCTTTTAATCCCATTGTCCTCTCTTTTATACCCTTTGTTCTATCTATTATGCCCTTTGTTTTTTCTTTTAATCCCATTGTCCTCTCTTTTATACCCTTTGTTCTTGCTATTATGCCCTTTGTTTTTTTCTTTTAATCCCATTGTCCTCTCTTTTATACCCTTTGTTCTTGCTATTATGCCCTTTGTTTTTTTCTTTTAATCCCATTGTCCTCTCTTTTATACCCTTTGTTCTTGCTATTATGCCCTTTGTTTTTTTCTTTTAATCCCATTGTCCTCTCTTTTATACCCTTTGTTCTTGCTATTATGCCCTTTGTTTTTTCTTTTAATCCCATTGTCCTCTTTTATACCCTTTGTTCTATCTATTATGCCTATTGTTTTTTCTTTTAATCCCATTGTC
Organism: Crossaster papposus; assembly: GCA_037893245.1. Taxonomy (NCBI): domain Eukaryota; kingdom Metazoa; phylum Echinodermata; class Asteroidea; order Velatida; family Solasteridae; genus Crossaster; species Crossaster papposus. Next base: position 2,359,525 of record JBAIAA010000193.1, read on the forward strand.
CTCTCTTTTATACCCTTTGTTCTTTCCAAAAGGCCCTTTGTTCTATCTATTATGCCTATTGTTTTTTCTTTTAATCCCATTGTCCTCTCTTTTATACCCTTTGTTCTTGCTATTATGCCCTTTGTTTTTTCTTTTAATCCCATTGTCCTCTTTTATACCCTTTGTTCTATCTATTATGCCTATTGTTTTTTCTTTTAATCCCATTGTCCTCTCTTTTATACCCTTTGTTCTATCTATTATGCCTATTGTTTTTTCTTTTAATCCCATTGTCCTCTCTTTTATACCCTTTGTTCTTTCCAAAAGGCCCTTTGTTCTATCTATTATGCCTATTGTTTTTTCTTTTAATCCCATTGTCCTTTCTTTTATACCCTTTGTTCTAGCTATCATGCCCTTTGTTTTTTCTTTTAATCCCATTGTCCTCTCTTTTATACCCTTTGTTCTTTCCAAAAGGCCCTTTGTTCTATCTATTATGCCTATTGTTTTTTCTTTTAATCCCATTGTCCTCTCTTTTATACCCTTTGTTCTAGCTATTATGCCTATTGTTTTTTCTTTTAATCCCATTGTCCTCTCTTTTATACCCTTTGTTCTTTCCAAAAGGCACTTTGTTCTTCCTATTATGCCTATTGTTGTTTCTTTTAATCCCATTGTCCTCTCTTTTATACCCTTTGTCCTTGCTATTATGCCTATTGTTTTTTCTTTTAATCCCATTGTCCTCTCTTTTATACCCTTTGTCCTTTCTATTATGCCTATTGTTTTTTCTTTTAATCCCATTGTCCTCTCTTTTATACCCTTTGTTCTATCTATTATGCCCTTTGTTTTTTCTTTTAATCCCATTGTCCTCTCTTTTATACCCTTTGTTCTATCTATTATGCCCTTTGTTTTTTCTTTTAATCCCATTGTCCTCTTTTATACCCTTTGTTCTATCTATTATGCCTATTGTTTTTTCTTTTAATCCCATTGTCCTCTCTTTTATACCCTTTGTTCTTTCCAAAAGGCCCTTTGTTCTATCTATTATGCCTATTGTTTTTTCTTTTAATCCCATTGTCCTTTCTTTTATACCCTTTGTTCTAGCTATCATGCCCTTTGTTTTTTCTTTTAATCCCATTGTCCTCTCTTTTATACCCTTTGTTCTTTCTAAAAGACCCTTTGTTCTATCTATTATGTCTATTGTTGTTTCTTTTAATCCCATTGTCCTCTCTTTTATACCCTTTGTTCTAGCTATTATGCCCTTTGTTTTTTTCTTTTAATCCCATTGTCCTCTCTTTTATACCCTTTGTTCTATCTATTATGCCTATTGTTTTTTCTTTTAATCTCATTGTCCTCTCTTTTATACCCTTTGTTCTTTCCAAAAGGCCCTTTGTTCTATCTATTATGCCTATTGTTTTTTCTTTTAATCCCATTGTCCTCTCTTTTATACCCTTTGTTCTAGCTATTATGCCTATTGTTTTTTCTTTTAATCCCATTGTCCTCTCTTTTATACCCTTTGTTCTTTCCAAAAGGCACTTTGTTCTTCCTATTATGCCTATTGTTGTTTCTTTTAATCCCATTGTCCTCTCTTTTATACCCTTTGTCCTTTCTATTATGCCTATTGTTTTTTCTTTTAATCCCATTGTCCTCTCTTTTATACCCTTTGTTCTATCTATTATGCCCTTTGTTTTTTCTTTTAATCCCATTGTCCTCTCTTTTATACCCTTTGTTCTTTCCAAAAGGCCCTTTGTTCTTCCTATTATGCCTTATTGTTTTTTCTTTTAATCCCATTGTCCTCTCTTTTATACCCTTTGTTCTTTCTAAAAGGCCCTTTGTTCTATCTATTATGCCTATTGTTTTTTCTTTTAATCCCATTGTCCTCTCTTTTATACCCTTTGTTCTTTCCAAAAGGCACTTTGTTCTTCCTATTATGCCTTATTGTTTTTTCTTTTAATCCCATTGTCCTCTCTTTTATACCCTTTGTTCTATCTATTATGCCTATTGTTTTTTCTTTTAATCCCATTGTCCTCTCTTTTATACCCTTTGTTCTATCTATTATGCCTATTGTTTTTTCTTTTAATCCCATTGTCCTCTCTTTTATATCCTTTGTTCTATACTTTTTGTTCTTACCGGAATTCCTGGATGTCGTGTAGAAGATCATCGCTGCAAACTTCGCTGCTTTCCCAGTTGTCAAGATGGCAAAATCACCTAACCAAAAGCCCTGTTTACAACTTTGTTTCAGCAACACCCTTTACATGTTTATAAATACCAACTCATATGAAACAATATTACAAACTTTAAACAAAATCTACAAATTGTGTAATACTTTAACGAATACCTTAAAGGTTGGATACACAGTTGCTCATATCGAAACATTGCATAACTGAATTATTAATATCGTATTTGAAAGAACATAATGATTGAACTAGATATCCTGTAATTCTTAAGCAGAAAACAACTGCCTAACTACATTTGAAAAACGACCGCTTTTTGTTTGCGTTTCTCACCATCCATAATTGTAAAACGATATTTACCAACGATAACAACTCCACCGATTTAAGCAATTGTGTATCCTACCTTTAAGCACGTACATATGCAATACAAATCTTTGGTCTCCATGTTAAAACCCCTCAAGAAGACATGTACACATTAGAGTTTGCTCCTATTTGTGGAAACTACTTTCTACAAGAGAGAGCAACATTCAATGTGAACACATTTTTGATAGCTTTTGCTGTATAATCCTCACAAAACAGTACACAAATACAGGGTTGCCCACCCTGGACAGGCGTAGTTGAAGTATGCTTGTCTGCTTTTGGTGGGCCACTTTGTATAACATGGTTTGAGGGTACATAATATTAGCTACCCGAGGTAAGCTATCCATCATTGAACCATGTTATAATTATTTGTTTTACTGTACCTCATACATATCCAGTTGCCATTACAATTTTAGTAGCTTAAAGGGAACGTATACGTTTGGTAATTACTCCAAAAATTAATGGCAATAAAAACTTACTTGGTAAGAAGTACAAGCAGCTTTGGATAGAATAATGCATTTTTAGAAACTTTTCACTTCGAAGTACTGCGGTTATGAAAACAAATATCACTTTTTATCTCAAAAAGTTTGAATCTGAGAAGCGTTACTGCAGTGACGTTTCTCAGACTGTGTATTCCAATGCAGATTATTCTTCCTGCGTGGACATAACCGCTCCAGATTTTCGGCAATCTCAAAATCACAACCACCTTTTGAAATGAAATTTTTACAAGTTAGTTTTATGGTATATATCTATAACTATATAGGATTTAAACAAACAATGGGTTCAAATTACCAAACGTGTACGATCCCTTTGAGAAAATTGAAAGCTAAACTGCTTAACATAATTTCACATTTTAGAAAACGTTAACACCAAATTGTAAATGGCAAAAGGATTTTTTTTTAATTTTTTTATTCGTTTCATCATCAAAAAGTTAAATATCATAATTGGTTGGATTGGAACCATTTAACAATGAATAAAGGTCAGTTTATACTTGGTGCGAATGCGAATTCGCAAAAGTTTAAGAAATTTGAGCCCTGGCTAAATTCGCAGGAAATTGTACGCAGACTGCTTTGTGACGCAAAAGTATAAACCAGCCTTTACACGTTGCTTTAATTAAAACATATGAACCACCTGCAAGCAACATGGTCGTGTTCAACTTTCAAATAACAGAGGCAAATATTCCAACTTTTGGGTTCACATCAATCGATTGAATGTTTCTGAAGCACAAGAGAAGGAAGGTGGCTGGCGTTCTTGCAGGTGGCTGGCGTTCTTGAAGGTGGCTGGCATTCTTGAAGGTGGCTGGCGTTCTTGAAGGTGGCTGGCGTTCTTGAAGGTGGCAGCCTAAAATCGACTTAAGCCTTAGACAAAGCCAGGAAAACAGTCGCCACTGGCAACAACTCCAGAAAATACAGGTTGAGTCAATAAGAAGTTCCCTCAAAACTTAAATAACATGAAAGTAGATCTATTTGTTGGTCAACTGTGAAAAAATGACACAATAAGGAAATCCAAATGATGTTCTCTAGACAGCTGCCAGAAAAAAAAGGTAGGCTTTCTTTATGCATATAATTTTGTCACGAAAAAAGTAAATTCAGAAATTCGAAAAACTATAAAGCCAAAAACAGTATCTGTTATTTTTTTTTATTTTTTCATTTGTGTATATTTGCCTTAAATCTATTTATATATAAAGAGGTAACTTTCTTTTGACCCACCCTATACTTCAAGAACTAAATAAAGCAACATCTACAGATTGCACTTTAAACGATCCAGTTGGGTTCGTGAGACACCATCACTAACTCATGAAGAAACCATTGAAGCCGCCGTCATCATAGCTACCACCACCGCCTCTTCGACCTCCCCTCCTTCCGCCTCTCCCGCGGCCACCACCCCCTCCGAACCCCAAGCCACCACCCCCTCCCCAGCCACCGTCGCGTTGACTGTCCCGATTCCTTCCTCCGTACCCACTCCCTCCGCCTTCTCTGTTTCGGTAACCACCGCCGTGTTCTCGCTCTGTGCCACGCTCCTGCTCCTTCCTTTCCTTGTATCGCTCAAATCTCTCAGACATCTCTGTCAGATCATCGGGGATTTCCTGTAGGGAAAAGAGGCGGCCATTACAACAAATACAAATTTGGGCAGGAGTGGCGTCACCGTTTCCAATGCACAATAAAACGGCATAAATTTGCCGGATGTCAAATTTACCACAAGAAGAACAACGCACTCAACAAGGACATTAACACTCTTTCCACCTACTTGAAGCACTAGAGAATAAAACTAAGTGAAGGCAAATGCTTACTGAGAAGAAGTTCATGAATGTCGTGCAGATTTGATTGTCATTTTGGTTGTTCTCTTTAAGTGCTTACTGAGAAGTTCCCGGATATAGAAATTGTTTGACTACCTGTCATGTAACTATTACGGGCGAGTTTTAGTCGGGCAACCATAAGGCGTTCACTAATAGCAAATCAAACAGCCTGGGGATGCGGTGATCTGCTGCATCCCCAAGATGTAGTAGCCAGTGTTCTTCTATTGCGCACAGGACCACAAGAACTCTCAATGCACAAGTACATATATTATTGTACAGGGTGGTCGATGAATAACTTTTCAGGCGTTTCTCAAACAGTTCTAGATCGGCAATAGATCACATTGGAAGACCATTCCACAGCTTGGGGCATGCAAATGTTCTATCACCATACGAAATGTTGATGTTCCGAGGAGCGAAGTTGGCATGTACGGTTAGACACAGACCATGTGTAGCTTTGAAGACGATGAGAATGATGCGAGACTGTACTGGCGATCAGTGTAGAGTTTGAAGGACAGCTGTTATATGATCCTTCATGTGAGGGCTGCTACGTCTATACTCAGAGGCTTCAGTTCGTTGGCCACAAACCAGTACGGTGTTCCGGGCGATCCTTATCGGCGTTCCGAATCACCGTCCATTAAGGGTAGTAGTTTGGGCATGCTGAGGGCTTCACAATCCTGACAGGACCCAAACTGCACATTTCACCGTCTTTTGGTCCAAAACCGATCTTATTATGTCAGCAAGTGTTGAGCAGTGAACATTGGGTAACATCATCCACACATAGGGCTACTGAATGTTACAGTTGGTGAATGCGAATGAAAAACATTATATAATACCCGGGAAAACCTATATGTGACCCGCTCCTACGAAACCCGACATAAGTCGCACAGGCTATTTCGAGATACAGCTCGTCAAAGTTGAAATGGGGTAAAAAAATCTGGCGGACTTCGATTTTTGTTTTTCATTATTTTTTTATTCTTTAATATGTATACTTAACTTTAACCCTGAGTTAAACAAAATCAGCTTTATTGATGAGAAAGTACAAAAATCATGCATTTATTGAGGCAAACTGTGTCCTAAAAGTGGTAATTTATCTCCCAAATACATCGTCTTACAATCCTCATAAAATTGAGAGTATGTATGGTATCAAGGTGGTTTTGGTACTAAATGAAAGCTGAAGATGTGTACTAAATGGAAATAACAATATCTCACTTTTCAAAAAAACAACTTATGTCTGGTTTTGTGGGAGCAGGTCACATATTTAAAACAGCAGCTGAATTCACGAAAAAGTGCGCAGCTTGCGCCATGAGTAGGACTTAAACATTTGTTGCGTAACTTCGCAACATTTTATATAATCCACACATTTCGGATGAGAATAATTAACGTGTTTATAACAGCTGTTTGTGTATAATTGTGTTCTTTCACAAAACATTAGTTGAATCACCATCACCATCACCCGTCATTTAACAAATTTGGTCCGACTTTCTGCAGAATCCTGCAGCAACTCTACAAATTCTGACACAAGTAAAATAGCAATTTGTTTAAACACAAGGCCGTGAGTGTCATTTATCAAACTTGATTAGTTGAGCAATGACAGGCTCAATGACAATCACGGTTTGCTGGTAAATTAGGTTTTTAGTCTCTATGTCCCAACTTACACCAACGAAATCAACTGCACACACAAAAAGTTGCGTGACTTGCGCCATTGTGCAGGGTTTCGTGAAATCAGCTGCTGTTGTGTTCAAGGATTACGCAAACACTTCGCTTTTCAACGTAATTATTATTATCTAACCTGATTTGCTTCATTCATGATGCGCATGATGTCAGCAGCCCATCGCCAATCACGACGTGTCATCAGAGTCAAGGAGGTACCAGTACGCCTACAAATAAACAAAAAAACACTGACCAAATCATCGTTGAAATACAGGGACAGAGCAGTGATAAATCTGTAGAGCTGTTCATTTTCAAATGATTCAGTATTCGAATATTCATAACTCATAATAAGTTGTATACGAAGCGCATTGGTTAAAATTTGTATGTGGCAATTAAGAATATTAAGAATTAAGAATATTTAGTTTTTTTAGAACACAAAACATACAGGGATCAACAACAGAAAAATGCGACAATCGCAATCCAATTATTTTCGGAGTTGTGGCCCCCCAAAAGATAGAAAATAGTAGGAATTTCAAGATATAAAGTAGGAAAACAAGGAGCAAGGTATAAATTCCCCGAAAACCTGTACATTTAAAGTGCCGACCACAAACTTACCCGGCGCGTCCAGTACGACCGACTCGATGCACGTACTCTTCAATGTGGTTGGGGCAGTCGTAATTTAGGACGTGCGTGATATCTTTGATGTCCAGACCACGGGATGCAACATCTGTGGCTATCAGAATACGCACTGTACCTGCATGAAGTACAGATATCAAGAGGTTAATGGCTATAACTGTGGCTATGATTACAGAATACACTTAACAATGGTTGACTGCTGTGATGTGGAATATGTGACGGGAACTAGACAAAGGTTGAACTGAGAATTCTTAGATATTAGAAAAGAGGATAAATTTCTCCTTACAATACTGTTTCCGGTTCTTCAATCGGACATTTCATTAACAAGTTATAGCTGTTTAAAATTTGCATTTACCAAAAGGTCGCAAAAGTAAAATATTGAGAAAAATGCCTTTGAAGTTTGGAAAAATGTCAATTGTTTTTCCTTAAAAACCATTACTTTCTTAATATTTCTCAAAAAAAATAGTTCGTAGATATAACAAAGATTACAAATATCAATAAATCTGAAAATTTGAGGAAAATAACTACCATTCACTAATTTGCATTTTTCTCTTCTATATCCTGTGCGCAGTTCCGTCTCATTTTGCCAGAACGCCTCGCATATGACCTTTTGAACACCCGAGAGGTGCTAAAGCCAAGGGTGCTATGCATCCAAGAAGGCGTTCATCAAAACCTCATATCCCACATCACAGCAGTCAACAATTATTTTGTTATATCTATCTTGAAACTCAGCAAACATTATGAGGACTGAAGATACGAAACGTTTAAGTAATTATTTTGTTTTACTGCAGAAATCACGCAAACAAACTGAACTCAAACTGATCACACGCACTCAAAACAGCTGATCGTCTGATTCGCAGCTCCACTACAGTTTACTATCATAAACAGTGCGTAGGTGAAAAGTGCGTGGGTACCAGTCGTGTGATATCACACAGGGAATGTGCTATGCGTTGTTACACACCGGACACGTGTTGAACAGTGCCCCTTTAAGTTTTGTATTTGGTAAGATTTACCTTCTTTGAATTCAGCGAGTGCCTGCTCTCTGTCGTATTGTTCCCTGCCTCCATGGATACATTGCACCGGGATGTCCAGTAGTGACATCTCGGAAGACAGCTCATCTGCCCTGTAGAGGACAGCAACACAATTCCAAGTCAAACCAATGTTTAACTGAACTATAGAAAGTAACTGTTTATCAGGCATATTGGCCAATCAAATGCTATAAGCATGGAATTTGGCACCCAATAGTATGTCATGAGAAAGATATTTGGCTATAGGGCCATCGCAGATTCGTCCTCAAAACAGAGGCAAAATTAAAAGCAATTTTCAAAATTCTCAACATGGCTGCTATTGCATGTTATTCTACCTATATTGTCTTCCTGTTACTGGGAGCCATCGGAGAGTGGTGGACTCCACTGATAGACTACCCATTTAAAATTAATCGATATTAAAACAACAACAAAATAAACACTTATTTGACAGAGTTTAAAATTGAAGACTGAGTTAAAATGTTTTTGACAACTATATTACACTGACTTACGTGGATTTGCGTCCCACAAACACCAGTAACTTCTCATCTTCTTGTAGGCCTGATATGAAATCAACTAACTGAAAAAAAAAGAACAAAAACAGTGGGTATTAACCATTTCACGTCGGATTCCGACATTCAACACGGATGCGAGATATTACTGAGAAGAGTAACAATTATATACATCTGCAAATTTAGACTAAAATTTAGCAATAGTTTTCTCAGCTTAGGAGCTAAAACACAAGGTCAATAAGCCAGTTGAAAATCTGGATCGAAGTCACATGTCATTCCGAATGACAATTTCTCTAACGTAAATGTTATGTAATGTTCAATACGCAAACACCCATAGTGGGAGCATCTTGGAAATCTCTTCTTGCACCGTCAATGAACATTAGATTATCCCGAATGAACTCTGACCCCAACTGATACCATCAGTTTTCATTGTGCGCACGTGCAGTTGAAATATCAAATTGGCTTTTTTATAAAAACTCGTCCTTACACGTTCTTTCTTGTATTCTTCATCAATGACTTCCACTAGCTGAGTAACACGCCTAAACAAACAAAATACAACAAAATCAACATTGAAAATAAGCAAAGTAACTACATTTCAATAACAAACACAAATCCATAATGCCAAGTATATCGGCAGTGGGTATAGGTAATACATCATTTAAACACATCAAAAAACAAACCTACAAAATTATTAGTACTTGATAATGGTGTGTTGTCGTTTTTAAAAAAAAGGCAATGTTTGTATCAATTTCCAATGAGTGCTGGCTGACCATTGATAACAAAAACTGACTTTGGTGCTAGGATAATACATGAGGGTCGCGCCGTTCGTGGGTGAGAATGGTTTGAGTGCCATTTATCGGCGCGCTACCAAGTGTATTATTTTACTTAACTGCCGGCTCTATATAACAATACTTTGTTATTACTTGAACGAAGTCGGCACTGTCACAGTAGCTCAGTTGCTAACGAGATGGACTTTGAATCGAAAGACCCCGGGTTCAAATCCAACTATGTCCATGGTGGTTTTCCTAATCTGATTCAACTTTGTTTTGATTAAATGGGGAAAAGTGACTCAGATACTAATGAAAGTATACATGTACAACCTAAGTTGCTTCACCTACAGGCATCTTGAGATGCCTAATGGGGGGGGGGGGGGGGGGGGGGGGGACGCGCTCTGTTCGTGAAAAATAATGTCAAGAACAACAATTTAAGTGACATCTTATTAAAGTTTCATGAAATTGAATGCTAGTCACCAAGAATGCCAAAAAGTCTGCCGTTGTGGTTTTATTATTTGTTGGAATTTAATCAAACCTCCAACCTGTACTTACAGAGAGGTCTAACGATCTAACGTTGACATGGAATGGGTTCTTCATGTACTTTCGGGCTAGTCGCTGCACGCCATCCGGCCATGTGGCACTGCAACGGCAAGCAGAACAATACAACAATGTATTCTCTTTCAAACATTCAACAACATGATGCAAGTCTTAAATCGATTAAAACTTCTTTTAAAAACTACAACAACTGTTTACTTTTTATGCGGGGCATGGGACCAATTTCATAAAACATGCAAGTACAAACATTTACGGAGCATGAACATTCTTCCTTAGAAAAAAAGGTACTAAACTTACTATCCCAACTTTCAGGTGATGTTTATTGTTTGTGACTGTATTCAGCTTGTTTTTACTCTGCATGAAAAGCACATGCAGTTTTGGCTGGTCACCTGTTTTTACTGAACAAGATTTGTTTGTGCTAAGCAAATTTGTGTGCTTATGTTTTATGAAATTGGCCCCTGATACAGACACTAGCATTAGGGCTAGGTTTGCACATTATTATTTCAGACAAGCCTACGAAAAGCCATCATTTCTGTCGTGTACTGTAACATTCTCCATGTCAACTAACCTGGTCATGATGGTTTGTCTGTCAGGTCGTACATCCAGTAAGATCTTCATGATCTGGGGTTCAAATCCCATGTCCAGCATACGGTCGGCTTCATCCAGAATCTATACAATATATCCACATCAAATATATCCATCAAATATAGTTTGGTCTTCAAAGTAGGCTTGGGAGATTACAAACCTGAATCGTTACAAATCGATTCCTTGTTTAACTTTCGGAATCGATTCCAAATGGAATCACGATTCCAAATGGAATCACGATACCCAGATGGAATCGGAATCGATTTCAAAATTGCAGCATTCACCCAAGCCTGGTTCCAAGCACCATCTTTTTCTACACATACAGAAGGGTTAGGTATTGATCTACCGCCGTTTGTGAGTTAGCCTTAGACATCTTTACACAACTTTAAACATGTACAGCAGTTCGTCCCAAATTTGTGAGACAACTTTGCCCAAGTGTACATGCAGACTTTCGTGTGATCACTTATCGCAAAAAACGTATAAAATAGCTTATTTCATTTTCCATATCTGAATAATGCAGATTTCACGGGTCAGACTCGCATATTTTACCCAACATAGGAAATATAAGCAGAACAAACTATGCTAGACAGGGTTGCCCATATGTGCTGCAAACAAGATGAAAACGTAATAACGGGCCGGTTCAGTATTTCCATTATATTTAACGTGTATTCTTCTTGTATATTACAGTCTTAGTTTGATTGATTTTGACAGATACTTACAAGGAATGTGACTGATTTGACGTCCACAATCTCAATCATAATGAGGTCGTTAAGTCTGCCGGGAGTGGCTGAGGGTTAAAAACAAAGAGTTGTTGTCAGAAATGTAGTATTTGATATATGAAAACCACATACAAAATACATAGCAATGTTAAAAGCATCAGAACAAAAGATTACACAAAAACAGTCTAATTTCCTTCATAATTGCACAGATGTAGAAGAGAATCCCAGAGCAGTAACCCGTGTGTGCCCTTAGTTTTGTTAACCAGTTCGCGTTGGACAGATATACACGCAAAGTTTTCCCCAGATTCCAAACGGACGAGTCATAAACACGCCACGAGCAAGGCTGGAAATGTTTGTCAGCAGCGAGCAAGGCTGGAAATGCCTGTCAGCAGCGAGCAAGGCTGGAAATGTTTGTCAGCAGCGAGCAAGGCTGGAAATGTTTGTCAGCAGCGAGCAAGGCTGGAAATGTTTGTCAGCAGCGAGCAAGGCTGGAAATGTCTGTCAGCAGCGAGCAAGGCTGGAAATGTCTGTCAGCAGCGAGCAAGGCTGGAAATGTTTGTCAGCAGCGAGCAAGGCTGGAAATGTTTGTCATCAGCGAGCAAGGCTGGAAATGTCTGTCAGCAGCGAGCAAGGCTGGAAATGCGTGGGTGTAGTTCCCAGGACCATTGGCCTGAACACGCCTTGGATCAAGTTTCGCTTAGAATAATCCCGCGCCTCGGCTCAGTGATGTAAAAATAATTCCGGCACGAACTGGTTAAAAAAAAAACAATAAGAAGAGGGCGTTGTGACTAACCAATGATGATCTCAACTCCTTTCTGGACAACGTTAATCTGTTCTCTTCTGTTCCCACCGCCATACACGCACACACTGCAATGCAAATATGGACAAATGTAATAACCAAATTTGTTTTTGTTTTAAATCAGTTGAAAGTAAATACTGATTGTAGGCATCCATCAAAATGATTGCGTTACATATCCTGTAGTTGTTCCGAACAATTTAATTTTATAACAAAAAATTGCAATCGCCGAACGGCGATTGAAGGTAAATGAAAGATCTCTGTTCTGATGTTCTGCCAACTGAGCTATCCTTGATGTATTCATTACCTACCTCTTGATATCCTTGTAGGAATACTTGCTCACTTCTTCCTTAATCTGCAATGCCAATTCTCGAGTCGGTGATAAGACCAAGACGTTAGGACCGCCACGTTGCTTCCTGGGTCTAGAATCAAACCAAGACAAACAAGTCATCCTTGGATCGGGAGTGTCGCCTTTTACCACGGTCGATGCCTGTACGTTTTGTGTTCTTAGTGTTCCTTTTAATAATGTATATCTGCAGACTAAATTTCGTTTCTAGTTGTGGACTAGTTGGGAGACCAGCAGGTTCATTTGGTTAGGCATGAATAAACATCTGTCCGCGGAGCCCGCAGACAGTTGGCCCTTAGGAACTTCGTTTAGGCGAGACAACAACTTGACATTCTGACTACAAGTTGTTAGACTACCTTAATCCTCAACTCACATTGGTTGCAGGTCCGTGTGAATAAGAGCTGGTAGTAGGAAGGCTAACGTCTTACCGCTCCCGGGCTGTGCTATGCCGATCAGGTCATGACCTTTCAAGGCGACTGGCCAACCCTGAGACTGCGAATAAATTGATAATAAGGCAGTTCAGATAATGACGGCAATAGCAAATAGTTTGCAGCAACAACACATTTTGTTTGTTACAATAAAAAACAAATCTACTGACGCAATAAAGTAAGTTCACATCACAGTAAAGTTCAAAGAAGAACAATTTTGAAGTTGGGAAAATTAATTCAATATTAGATAGAATGCCATGGCCCAGTCATTATGATGTGCGATGGTACGCGGGTTTAAACCCTGCCAGAAACATGGTGTTTGTGCCCTTGGGCAGAAAACAACTACAATTGCTTTTGTTTTTTTATTATTATTAAGGGCAACAAATCTGATATTGAATTTACATTTCCCAATACACATTCTACCTTATAAAATGTACGAAATGAAGTAAACTTACATGCAGCATTTTGCTTTGTGAGAACTTGCGTATAATTTTGGCCTCACAATAATTTGTTAAAATCCAAAAATGATTACAAGTACCTGTATGGCAGAAGGCGTTACAAATTGTTGTTTGCGAATCTCTCGCATAATCTCAGCTAAAAAGAAAAGTACAGAAAAAAAAACCTCAATAATTAACAGGAAAAACACTGTAAAATTAAAAATCCATCTTTACTTCAAGCAAACTTGAATCCTTGATTCTATTCTGATTGGTTGATCCATGGCAACAACCAGGGTGATATGTCACCAATGCACGGCCCATATTAAACTCCGCGTGTTGCATTTTAACTTCACGTATTGCGCGATACGCAAAACGCAGTGCTGCACAAACTAGTGAAAATTGAAAAGCTGCGCGTTTCCGTCCCATTTAGATCGTCAAATTCTACGAATTTTAATTGATGCGCGCGTATGGTGCACACGGTTCATGACTATGTCACAATCACGCACGCACCACGGATTACTTGCGCTCGATGACCTAACATGTTAGTAGCACGTTTCCATTATTGCATTCTACTCTGTGTCAAGTGAGCATGGTTCAAGTTGAAGTGACGTCAAACTTACAAACCGAATTATTGTTTCGCGCAGTGCCGTAAATGTTCCATGTTTACTGCACGTCAAATTCGTTATCCAACTCCTGTTCGTGGAACACAGGAAATGTACTGCGTTTGTGTCTCATATACCTCAGCTTTTGGCCTTGTGGGATACAAGACACAGACGCACTACATTATTCCGTGGTCCACTAGCGCTCATGGGATAACTAATAATATCAAAGCCAGAGAGTACTTACGGTAATGTTCAAAAGCTTCTTCAAATGTTCTGACTGGTTTAGGGACGGGTCTAGGGTTGTCCTTACAGTCGTCATCTATGGTCACTCCCAACGTCTCTCTGAAGAAAAGACAAATATATAAGAGATAAAGCTTTATCAAAAACAATTAAAGCACTGGCAACAATGTCTGTTCTTGACTCTATGGGACAATTGTAACGGTTGTTATTTGTTATGTGCATAGTGGTGAAATTAAAATTCAGGTATTTAAAATTTGGTATGATTTTTGTTGATGTCTTCTGTTTTTTGGTTTTTTGTGACACAATTCATGAAAATCTCTAATTTGCTTGAACTGTCTTCGATTGTAACTCTAATTATTTGTGAGTAGTATTCTTTGTATATAAAGTCTGCCCAACACTACAGCTTCAGTATTTGGGTAAAGGCCTGGCGCCTATTACATAGAGCTGCTTAAGCAGAAAAATGGCTGAAGCATAAAACATTCTTGCTTAGTAAAACCAGCTTACCAGCCACAACTCCATCCGATGTATATTGTTCGTGATTGGTACTTAGCTGTTATTAGCTTAGCATAATAATCGCATGGAATTTTGGCTCCTTACCTCATTTATCAAGCAAGGGTTTTTGTGCTTAAGCAAATTTGTGTGCTTAAGCAGCTCTATGAAATTGCCCCTGGATGAGTATATTTGTACCTGATATCCTGTGCTTCTAATTCTGTCAGGTTCTTCACCGATGGCGCTATGATGTAGAAATCCTTCACAATTTGAGGATACTCTGGTCAAAAAAATCAATGCAATAATTAAAGCTACAATATTATTTTATCAACCTAATGAAACTAAACGACAAATTTTAAATAGTTTCTTGTTTCAGAAAAGGCGATTTTTTAAGCATTTTGTAGTTGGTGTTTTTTGCAAACAAATGCAGTTTTGCATGTTCACTGTGCGACCAATAAACTTAAAAGTGTGTTACTTTTTGTCTTCTTTGAAATAATTGTATCCCAAAGTTTCCAATAGAAAAAACAATTCCACCATCTAACTTCAACATACCTGTTGTTTTTGTAACGTCGCAAGCTAGTTTAGCAAGTCCAATAAATTTAAAGTGAATTTCATTCTCTTTTAGGAACGGAGCTCGTAACTTTACAATCGCCAACAAGTATAACTGAATAAAAAAGAATGATGCAATACCATTCCACTTTTCCATTTCGCAGTTGGCGGCGTCTGCAATTGCCTTCTTCCAATTAATCTGCGGTCTGTAAGGAAAAACAAACAAAGAAAATAGCATGAATACTTGGCATGAAATTAACTGCAAATTTATGACCTTAGGACAAATTCTTGAGCTGCAAATTGGCAACAGTCGAACGCATTACAACTCCGGCAAATTTCGAAGCGGATGTTTCAGGACGTCATATTCGATCGTGTTCTCATTACTGTTTAGTATAAACCAGCTTTTAGTTAATACCCAAATATGACCGTTTATCTTTTGACTTGCTAGTAGTGCTAGTAGTCGTGGAAAATCGTATGACTGTCGTACGACCGGAGAATCCGACAATCAGCCACAACAATGAAGGATCACCCAAGACTTGTGTCACAACGTTTGCAGGACCGTTGCAGGAATGAATGAAGGCTGCGACAAAATGTGACAACTTCAAGTGCAGCCAGGTTTTTTAACGCGATCAAAAACCCCTCTGTGTCTGATTTTGGTCGTGTGAATATACCAAGATTACCCACGACCAACCAAGACTACCCACGACTAACCAAGACTTGTAGCACGACTTTTCTAAGATAATTGCTATCTTTGAATCTTGGGTTTACCTTTTGACTTGGTCATTTGCAACGGGTGTGGCCGTCGATGACGTTGGTGATGAAAACGATGATGCTGAAAAATCTAAAATAAGATGAAGAAATGAAATAATCTTTAAGAGTATGTGAGTTGGCCATCTCAAGATTGTTACTCTGCTGAAACTTTGCGAGAGCCACTCATTTACCGCACAAACTATTTACACCGCCATGTTTGTTTGCGTTATTTGCCTGGTTTTGATTTCCAAGATGGCGTACCTCATAATGGTCTGTGGTGTACCGTTTATTGTGAATTATACAACACCTGAATATATCCCAACATCTGATTGGTGGATACGTTCATTGAATAATTCATTATTTGCATACTACCCCGCTAAGAAAGTCTTGCACTACTAAACTACACTCCTACCATTACTTGGGAGAGATGCTCTGGGTTTGTAAGACATTGATGGTTTCAGCAGCTGTTCTATCATCTGTCGTGCTTTCTCAATCGCCTCTTCAGTTCCACTAAGCTCGACAGGGACCGTGCCGTCATCATTTTCCTCGTCTCTTGGAACCTGCCAATTGTTTTTCAAAGTTTTTAAAAAAATTATGAATTTTATCCCCAGAGTTGTCTGGTTGTAATGACTCAAGTCAATGACTTGAGTCAAGTACGACTCAAGACAGATTGGTTGGCAACTCGACTCGAGTCTTGACGGGTAAGTGACTCGAGTTGACACAAACTCGACAGACTTGCAATGCGAGAGACTTGCGACAGACTTACAATGCGAGAGACTTGCGACTGACTTACAATGCGAGGGACCTGCGACTGACTTACAATGCGATGGACTTGCGACTGACTTACAATGCGAGGGACTTGCAACAGACTTGTAATGCGAGGGACTTGCTACAGACTTACAATGCGAGAGACTTGCGACAGACTTACAATGTGAGAGACTTAGGACAGACTTACAATGCGATGGACTTACGACAGACTTGCAATGCGATGGACTTAGGACAGACTTACAATGCGAGAGACTTAGGACAGACTTGTAATGCGAGGGACTTAGGACAGACTTGTAATGCTAGAGACTTGCGACAGACTTGCGACAGACTTACAATGCGAGAGACTTGCGACAGACTTACAATGCGATGGACTTACGACAAACTTACAATGTGAGGGACTTGCGACAGACTTACAATGCGATGGACTTACGACAGACTTACAATGCGAGGGACTTGCGACAGACTTACAATGCGAGGGACTTGCGACAGACTTCAAATGCGAGAGACTTGCGACAGACTTTAAATGCGAGAGACATGCGACAGACTTACAATGCGAGGGACTTGCGACAGACTTACAATGCGAGAGACTTGCCGACAGACTTACAATGCGAGAGACTTGCGACAGACTTACAATGCGAGAGACTTGCGACAGACTTACAATGTGAGAGACTTGGGACAGACATACAATGCGAGGGACTTGCGACAGACTTGTAATGCGAGGGACTTGCGACAGACTTGTAATGCGAGGGACTTGCGACAGACTTACAATGCGATGGACTTACGACAGACTTACAATGCGAGGGACTTGCGACAGACTTACAATGCGAGGGACTTGCGACAGACTTCAAATGCGAGAGACTTGCGACAGACTTTAAATGCGAGAGACATGCGACAGACTTACAATGCGAGGGACTTGCGACAGACTTACAATGCGAGAGACTTGCGACAGACTTACAATGCGAGAGACTTGCGACAGACTTACAATGCGAGAGACTTGCGACAGACTTACAATGTGAGAGACTTGGGACAGACATACAATGCGAGGGACTTGCGACAGACTTGTAATGCGAGGGACTTGCGACAGACTTGTAATGCGAGGGACTTGCGACAGACTTGTAATGCGAGGGACTTGCGACAGACTTACAATGCGAGAGACTTGTAACAGACTTACAATGCGAGGGACTTGCGACAGACTTGTAATGCGAGGGACTTGCGACAGACTTGTAATGCGAGGGACTTGCGACAGACTTACAATGCGATGGACTTACGACAGACTTACAATGCGAGGGACTTGCGACAGACTTACAATGCGAGGGACTTGCGACAGACTTCAAATGCGAGAGACTTGCGACAGACTTTAAATGCGAGAGACATGCGACAGACTTACAATGCGAGGGACTTGCGACAGACTTACAATGCGAGAGACTTGCCGACAGACTTACAATGCGAGAGACTTGCGACAGACTTACAATGCGAGAGACTTGCGACAGACTTACAATGTGAGAGACTTGGGACAGACATACAATGCGAGGGACTTGCGACAGACTTGTAATGCGAGGGACTTGCGACAGACTTGTAATGCGAGGGACTTGCGACAGACTTGTAATGCGAGGGACTTTATTTATTCCATTTCTTTACCCAGGGTGTGCCCAAACAGTTTAAAACTGGTTTTCATTGGGGCCCTGCATACATCATCAAATAAAATAACAGTACATATTATAAATACAAGGATATTACAGGAATTCTAAACATTAATACTAATTCTGATTTACGAGATAGGCAAAAACCCGCCAAATAAAAAACCCTTTTAGGTGAAAAATAAGAAGGGGAAATTCCCATCCGGCTCCACATTATGGTGGCAACCAAGTTCTAACTCCGTAGATCAGCGCAATTGGCATAATATCTAACACTCAGATGGCATGTCGGAGCTCTGATTTAAATGTGCTTAATGAGTCCAATGTTCGCAATTGTTCGGGCAGATTATTCCAAATATTTGCACCACTCACAGCGAAACTTGTGGCGTAGCATTCTTTTTTGGCGAAAGGAACTTTCAGTGCCGTGTGGGTTGATTGCCTTGTTTCGCGAATTACTGTAAGTGGTTTGAAAATATTTGTCATGTACAAAGGAGTCATTTTGTTGATACTTTTGAAGACAAGAATAGCCTTTTTTGACTTGACTCTTTTTGAAAAAGGGGCCCAATTAAGACGAGCAAACATATCCTCTGAAGGGGTGAGGAAGGTACATTTAAGGATTATCCGCGCGGCTCTTTTGAGACATTTGTTTAACATATTATCGTGAGATATGTACCTTCCTCCCCACACAGTACAACAATACTCTAATGTTGGCATAACTAGACTTACAAATAGTGTGTGCAAGCTGTGCTGAGGAATACAATCACGGATTCTTCTTAGTATACCTAATTTAGACACCACATTTTTTCTTACGTATTCGACATGTGGGGCCCAACTTAATGCTTCATCAATAATTACACCCAAACATTTATAAGACTTCACATTTTCAATACGACTACCAGCAATGCATACATTTAAATTAACATTAGATATTTTCTGCCTACAGACTTACAATGCGAGAGACTTGTAACAGACTTACAATGCGAGAGACTTGCGACAGACTTACAATGCGAGAGACTTGCGACAGACTTACAATGCGAGAGACTTGCGACAAACTTGTAATGCTAGAGACTTGCGACAGACTTTTAATGCGAGAGACTTGCGACAGACTTACAATGCGAGAGACTTGCGACTGACTTGTAATGCGAGAGACTTGCGACAGACTTACAATGCGAGAGACTTGCGACAGACTTACAATGCGAGAGACTTGCGACAGACTTACAATGCGAGAGACTTGCGACAGACTTACAATGCGAGAGACTTGCGACAGACTTGCAATGCGAGGGACGTGCGACAGACTTACAATATGAGGGACTTGCGACAGAATTACAATATGAGGGACTTGCGACAGACTTACAATATGAGGGACTTGCGACAGACTTACAATGCGAGGAACTTGCGACAGACTTACAATGCGAGAGACTTGCGACAGATTTACAATGCGAGAGACTTGCGACTGACAATGCGAGGGACTTGCGACAGACTTACAATGCGAGAGACTTGCGACAGACTTACAATGCGAGAGACTTGCGACTGACTTACAATGCGAGGGACTTGCGACAGACTTGTAATGCGAGAGACATGCGACTGACTTACAATGCGAGGGACTTGCGACAGACTTGCAATGCGAGGGACTTACAACAGACTTTAAATTGTGTAGCTACAGGCGCTTTTTAAAGTTTTGGCAAGTCAAGGTCTTTTCTATCATTCCAAAATGACTATCAATCTGAATTAAAAGTTAGGATACACCAGTGTAATTATCAGGAATAGGTGGAATGGGTGGGTGGGGGGGGGGGGGGGGGGGATTGTATTTTGTAGTAAATCGTTGAACTGACCTGTCCAAAGTTTTACAATCAGGGATGCCAAGCAAAAAAAACCAAGAGAAAAAGTGTTCGTTTTTCACCAGCGTCGGGCAGTTGTTCTTGTTTGTTTTCCCCACGATCGACGTCTGTAACAATTACAGGATATCTAGCGCAATCATTTGGCTGGATACCTAGAATCATTATTTAAGTGTGTACATTTATGTTATGAGACAACTTATCAACTGTACTGTATGCAAAATGTGTCTATTTCTGAGTGGAACACTTAGCACAGAGGTAAACATTTCAGTGAAGTTGGCGATTACAAGCAAGTTTCTCCAAGTGTGGGCAAGCAGCCGAATTCAGGCATGCAACTCATCAATTAAAAAAAAAGTGGAAACTGATCCTTGCTTAATCTGCAAGCACGTAGCGCGAAGCGTTTACGGCGGGGGTCCGGGGCCCGCCTTAGGGCCGCTGGAAAATGTTGAATTCTAGATGCTCTGTGGTGCATTCTAAGCAGTTTTAGACCACTTGGATGGAAAGCTGACTGACACATTTCCAGTTTTTTTTCATGGCATATTTTTCATTAAAAAATACACAAAATGCTTCAATTTGTGATTCTTTTTTACCTTTTATTCTGTGAAGTATAAAACATAGTTGTGGTTAGCTAGTATGGAGTATTTGACGGTTTGCAGAGCACTGAAGGTTTCTACTTGAAGCCTTGAAGACTTGGATTGCATGATATTGTCCCGACAAGATCCATTTTAAAGATCTTAGTAAAGCCGACGCTTTAGACTTAACTGTCCTTTTTAATCTCTGGCTTGAGTCTGGTAAGGTGCCGAAATAAAAAAATAAAAAAAATATATATATATATTTACAAAAAACGCGGAAATCCGCAGATCCGAGGAAATTTTTTGAGAGGCGGACCCAGAAGGAGGCAGACCCAGAAGGAGGCAGACCCAGAAGGAGGCAGACCCAGAAGGAGGCAGACCCAGAAGGAGGCAGACCCAGAAGGAGGCAGACCCAGAAGGAGGCAGACCCAGAAGGAGGCAGACCCAGAAGGAGGCAGACCCAGAAGGAGGCAGACCCAGAAGGAGGCAGACCAAGAAGGAGGCAGACCCAGAAGGAGGCGGACCCAGGAGGCGGACCCAGGAGGCGGACCCAGGAGAAGGAGGCGGACCCAGAAGGAGGCGGACCCAGAAGGAGGCGGACCCAGGAGGCGGACCCATAAGGAGGCGGACACAGGAGGCAGACCCAGAAGGAGGCAGACCCAGAAGGAGGCAGACCAAGAAGGAGGCAGACCCAGAAGGAGGCGGACCCAGGAGGCGGACCCAGGAGGCGGACCCAGGAGAAGGAGGCGGACCCAGAAGGAGGCGGACCCAGAAGGAGGCGGACCCAGGAGGCGGACCCATAAGGAGGCGGACACAGGAGGCGGACCCAGAAGGGCAGATTTTTTTAGAGGTGGATTTTTTTTAGAGGTGGATTTTTTTAGAGTCAATTTTTTTTAGAGTCAAATTTTTTTTAGAGGTGTATTTTTTTTAGAGGTGTATTTTTGTTAGAGTTGAATTTTTTTTAGAGGGGGATTTTTTTTAGAGGGGGATTTTTTTTAGAGGGGGATTTGTTTTTAGAAGGTAATTTTTTGTAGAGGGGATTTTTTTTTTAGAGGGGATTTTTTTTTTAAAGGAAAATTTTTTTAAAGGGAAAATTTTTTTAAAGGGAAATTTTTTTTAAAGGGGGGGTTTTCTAGAGGCGGACCTAAAGAGAGGCGGACCCAGAGAGAGGCGGACCCAGAGAGAGGCCGACCCAGAGAGAGGCGGACCTAGAGAGAGGCGGACCTAGAGAGAGGCGGACCTAGAGAGGTAAACATTTGTGTGAAGTTGGTGGACCCCGATCTCTCAGAGACCCAGAGAGAGGTGGACCCAGAGAGGTGGATTTTAAGAGAGGTGGACCCAGGGAGGTGGATTTTAAGAGAGGTGGACCCAGGGAGGTGGATTTTAAGGGAGGTGGATTTTGAGAGAGGTGGACCCAGAGAGGTGGATTTTAGAAAGGCGGACCCAGAGAGGCAGACCTAAACAGACTACATACGAATGACTACATACATGTACAGAAATAGTGACTGCATGGTCTCTTTCTGAACTTTCTTCAGGAAAAAAAAAATGGGTAGCACTTTTGTTTAGGTTGGTTTTGAATATTGTAATTCAAACTGAATATTGTAATTCAAACTGAATATTGTAATTCAAACTGAATATTGTAATTCAAACTGAATATTGTAATTCAAACTGAATATTGTAATTCAAACTGATTTTAAGAGAGGTGGACCAAGGGAGGTGGATTTTAAGAGAGGTGGATTTTAAGAAAGGTGGATTTTAAGAGAGGTGGATTTTAAGAGAGGTGGATTTTAAGAGAGGTGGATTTTAAGAGAGGTGGATTTTAAGAGAGGTGGACCCAGGGAGGTGGATTTTAAGAGAGGTTGATTTTAAGGGAGGTGGATTTTAAAGGTAGGATACACCATTGGTAATTGCTTGAATTATCATGAATAGGTAGATTTGGGGGGTTGTATTTTATAGTAAATACCTGTCTCAAGTTTTACAATCATGGATGCCAAGAAAATCATGAAAAACAGCGTTTGTTTTTAACTGGCGTCTGGCAGTTATTCTTAGGTTATTACTGTTTTTTTGGCGATCGCCGTCCGGCGATCGCCAAAACAACGGAGGTGGATTTTAAGGGAGGTGGATTTTAAGAGAGGTGGATTTTAGGAGAGGTGGACCCAGGGAGGTGGATTTTAAGAGAGGTTGATTTTAAGGGAGGTGGATTTTAAAGGTAGGATACACCATTGGTAATTGCTTGAATTATCATGAATAGGTAGATTTGGGGGGTTGTATTTTATAGTAAATACCTGTCTCAAGTTTTACAATCATGGATGCCAAGAAAATCACGAAAAACAGCGTTTGTTTTTAACTGGCGTCTGGCAGTTATTCTTAGGTTATTATTGTTTTTTTGGCGATCGCCGTCCGGCGATCGCCAAAAAAACGGAGGTGGATTTTAAGGGAGGTAGATTTTAAGGGAGGTAGATTTTAAGAGAGGTGGATTTTAAGAGAGGTGGATTTTAAGAGAGGTGGATTTTAAGAGAGGTGGATTTTAAGAGAGGTGGACCCAGGGAGGTGGATTTTAAGAGAGGTGGACCCAGGGAGGTGGATTTTAAGAGAGGGGGATTTCAAGAGAGGTGGATTTTAAGAGAGGTGCACGCAGGGAGGAGGAATTTAAGAGAGGTGGACCAAGGGAGGTGGATTTTAAGAGAGGTGGATTTTAAGAGAGGTGGATTTTAAGAGAGGTGGATTGTAAGAGAGGTGGATTGTAAGAGAGGTGGATTGTAAGAGGTGGATTGTAAGGGAGGTGGATTTTAAGGGAGGTGGATTTTAAGGGAGGTGGATTTTAAGAGAGGTGCACGCAGGGAGGAGGATTTTAAGAGAGGTGGATTTTAAGACAGGTGGATTTTAAGAGAGGTGGATTTTAAGAGAGGTGGATTTTAAGAGAGGTGGATTTTAAGAGAGGTGGATTTTAAGAGAGGTGGATTTTAAGAGAGGTGGATTTTAAGAGAGGTGGACCCAGGGAGGTGGATTTTAAGAGAGGTGGACCAAGGGAGGTGGATTTTAAGAGAGGGGGGCCCAGGGAGGTGGATTTTAAGGGTGGTGGATTTTAAGAGAGGTGCACCAAGGGAGGTGGGTTTTAAGAGAGGTGGACCAAGGGTGGTGGATTTTAAGGGAGGTGGATTTTAAGAGAGGTGGAACCAGAGAGGTGGATTTTAAGAGAGGTGGACCAAGGGAGGTGGATTTTAAGAGAGGTGGACCAAGGGAGGTGGATTTTAAGAGAGGGGGGCCCAGGGAGGTGGATTTTAAGGGTGGTGGATTTTAAGAGAGGTGCACCAAGGGAGGTGGGTTTTAAGAGAGGTGGACCAAGGGTGGTGGATTTTAAGGGAGGTGGATTTTAAGAGAGGTGGACCCAGAGAGGTGGATTTTAAGAGAGGTGGACCAAGGGAGGTGGATTTTAAGAGAGGGGGACCCAGGGAGGTGGATTTTAAGAGAGGTGCACCAAGGGAGGTGGATTTTAAGAGAGGTGGATTTTAAGAGAGGTGGACCCAGGGAGGTGGATTTTAAGGGAGGTGGATTTTAAGAGAGGTGGACCAAGGGAGGTGGATTTTAAGAGAGGTGGACCCAGGGAGGTGGATTTTAAGGGAGGTGGATTTTAAGAGAGGTGGACCAAGGGAGGTGGATTTTAAGAGAGGGGGACCCAGGGAGGTGGATTTTAAGGGTGGTGGATTTTAAGAGAGGTGGATTTTAAGAGAGGTGGACCCAGGGAGGTGGATTTTAAGAGAGGTTGATTTTAAGGGAGGTGGATTTTAAAGGTAGGATACACCATTGGTAATTGCTTGAATTATCATGAATAGGTAGATTTGGGGGGTTGTATTTTATAGTAAATACCTGTCTCAAGTTTTACAATCATGGATGCCAAGAAAATCACGAAAAACAGCGTTTGTTTTTAACTGGCGTCTGGCAGTTATTCTTAGGTTATCATTGTTTTTTTGGCGATCGCCGTCCGGCGATCGCCAAAAAAACGGAGGTGGATTTTAAGGGAGGTGGATTTTAAGAGAGGTGGATTTTAAGAGAGGTGGATTTTAAGAGAGGTGGATTTTAAGAGAGGTGGACCCAGGGAGGTGGATTTTAAGAGAGGTGGACCCAGGGAGGTGGATTTTAAGAGAGGGGGATTTCAAGAGAGGTGGATTTTAAGAGAGGTGCACGCAGGGAGGAGGAATTTAAGAGAGGTGGACCAAGGGAGGTGGATTTTAAGAGAGGTGGATTTTAAGAGAGGTGGATTGTAAGAGAGGTGGATTGTAAGAGGTGGATTGTAAGGGAGGTGGATTTTAAGGGAGGTGGATTTTAAGAGAGGTGCACGCAGGGAGGAGGATTTTAAGAGAGGTGGATTTTAAGAGAGGTGGATTTTAAGAGAGGTGCACGCAGGGAGGAGGATTTTAAGAGAGGTGGATTTTAAGACAGGTGGATTTTAAGAGAGGTGGATTTTAAGAGAGGTGGATTTTAAGAGAGGTGGATTTTAAGAGAGGTGGATTTTAAGAGAGGTGGATTTTAAGAGAGGTGGACCCAGGGAGGTGGATTTTAAGAGAGGTGGACCAAGGGAGGTGGATTTTAAGAGAGGGGGGCCCAGGGAGGTGGATTTTAAGGGTGGTGGATTTTAAGAGAGGTGCACCAAGGGAGGTGGGTTTTAAGAGAGGTGGACCAAGGGTGGTGGATTTTAGGGGAGGTGGATTTTAAGAGAGGTGGAACCAGAGAGGTGGATTTTAAGAGAGGTGGACCAAGGGAGGTGGATTTTAAGAGAGGTGGACCAAGGGAGGTGGATTTTAAGAGAGGGGGGCCCAGGGAGGTGGATTTTAAGGGTGGTGGATTTTAAGAGAGGTGCACCAAGGGAGGTGGGTTTTAAGAGAGGTGGACCAAGGGTGGTGGATTTTAAGGGAGGTGGATTTTAAGAGAGGTGGACCCAGAGAGGTGGATTTTAAGAGAGGTGGACCAAGGGAGGTGGATTTTAAGAGAGGGGGACCCAGGGAGGTGGATTTTAAGAGAGGTGCACCAAGGGAGGTGGATTTTAAGAGAGGTGGATTTTAAGAGAGGTGGACCCAGGGAGGTGGATTTTAAGGGAGGTGGATTTTAAGAGAGGTGGACCAAGGGAGGTGAATTTTAAGAGAGGTGGACCCAGGGAGGTGGATTTTAAGGGAGGTGGATTTTAAGAGAGGTGGACCAAGGGAGGTGGATTTTAAGAGAGGGGGACCCAGGGAGGTGGATTTTAAGGGTGGTGGATTTTAAGAGAGGTGCACCAAGGGAGGTGGATTTTAAGAGAGGTGGATTTTAAGAGAGGTGCACCAAGGGAGGTGGGTTTTAAGAGAGGTGGACCAAGGGAGGTGGGTTTTAAGAGAGGTGGACCAAGGGTGGTGGATTTTAAGGGAGGTGGATTTTAAGGGAGGTGGATTTTAAGAGAGGTGGACCCAGAGAGGTGGATTTTAAGAGAGGTGGACCCAGAGAGGTGGATTTTAAGAGAGGTGGATTTTAAGAGAGGTGGATTTTAAGAGAGGTGGACCCAGGGAGGTGGATTTTAAGAGAGGTTGATTTTAAGGGAGGTTGATTTTAAGGGAGGTGGATTTTAAAGGGAGGTGGATTTTAAAGGTAGGATACACCATTGGTAATTGCTTGAATTATCATGAATAGGTAGATTTGGGGGGTTGTATTTTATAGTAAATACCTGTCTCAAGTTTTACAATCATGGATGCCAAGAAAATCACGAAAAACAGCGTTTGTTTTTAACTGGCGTCTGGCAGTTATTCTTAGGTTATTATTGTTTTTTTGGCGATCGCCGTCCGGCGATCGCCAAAAAAACGGAGGTGGATTTTAAGGGAGGTGGATTTTAAGAGAGGTGGATTTTAAGAGAGGTGGATTTTAAGAGAGGTGGATTTTAAGAGAGGTGGACCCAGGGAGGTGGATTTTAAGAAAGGTGGACCCAGGGAGGTGGATTTTAAGAGAGGGGGATTTCAAGAGAGGTGGATTGTAAGAGGTGGATTGTAAGGGAGGTGGATTTTAAGGGAGGTGGATTTTAAGGGAAGGGGATTTTAAGAGAGGTGCACGCAGGGAGGAGGATTTTAAGAGAGGTGGATTTTAAGAGAGGTGGATTTTAAGAGAGGTGGATTTTAAGAGAGGTGGATTTTAAGAGAGGTGGATTTTAAGAGAGGTGGACCCAGGGAGGTGGATTTTAAGAGAGGTGGACCAAGGGAGGTGGATTTTAAGAGAGGGGGGCCCAGGGAGGTGGATTTTAAGGGTGGTGGATTTTAAGAGAGGTGGATTTTAAGGGAGGTGGATTTTAAGAGAGGTGGACCCAGAGAGGTGGATTTTAAGAGAGGTGGACCAAGGGAGGTGGATTTTAAGAGAGGTGGACCAAGGGAGGTGGATTTTAAGAGAGGGGGGCCCAGGGAGGTGGATTTTAAGGGTGGTGGATTTTAAGAGAGGTGCACCAAGGGAGGTGGGTTTTAAGAGAGGTGGACCAAGGGTGGTGGATTTTAAGGGAGGTGGATTTTAAGAGAGGTGGACCCAGAGAGGTGGATTTTAAGAGAGGTGGACCAAGGGAGGTGGATTTTAAGAGAGGGGGACCCAGGGAGGTGGATTTTAAGAGAGGTGCACCAAGGGAGGTGGATTTTAAGGGAGGTGGATTTTAAGAGAGGTGCACCAAGGGAGGTGGATTTTAAGGGAGGTGGATTTTAAGAGAGGTGGATTTTAAGAGAGGTGGACCCAGGGAGGTGGATTTTAAGGGAGGTGGATTTTAAGAGAGGTGGACCAAGGGAGGTGGATTTTAAGAGAGGTGGACCCAGGGAGGTGGATTTTAAGGGAGGTGGATTTTAAGAGAGGTGGACCAAGGGAGGTGGATTTTAAGAGAGAGGGACCCAGGGAGGTGGATTTTAAGGGTGGTGGATTTTAAGAGAGGTGCACCAAGGGAGGTGGATTTTAAGAGAGGTGGATTTTAAGAGAGGTGCACCAAGGGAGGTGGGTTTTAAGAGAGGTGGACCAAGGGTGGTGGATTTTAAGGGAGGTGGATTTTAAGGGAGGTGGATTTTAAGAGAGGTGGACCCAGAGAGGTAGATTTTAAGAGAGGTGGACCCAGAGAGGTGCATTTTAAGAGAGGTGGACCAAGGGAGGTGGATTTTAAGAGAGGGGGACCCAGGGAGGTGGATTTTAAGAGAGGTGGACCCAGGGAGGTGGATTTTAAGAGAGGTGGACCAAGGGAGGTGGATTTTAAGAGAGGTGGACCCAGGGAGGTGGATTTTAAGAGAGGTGGACCCAGGGAGGTGGATTTTAAGAGAGGTGGACCCAGGGAGGTGGATTTTAAGAGAGGTGGACCCAGGGAGGTGGATTTTAAGGGAGGTGGATTTTGAGAGAGGTGGACCCAGAGAGGTGGATTTTAGAAAGGCGGACCCAGAGAGGCAGACCTAAACAGACTACATACGAATGACTACATACATGTACAGAAATAGTGACTGCATGGTCTCTTTCTGAACTTTGTTCAGGCGAGACAAAAACGGATAGCACTTTTTTTTCAGGTTGGTTCGAATATTGGAATTCAAACCAATATTAACAAAATTGGTTTTAAATCCCACTATTAACCTAGTCAATTCTGATTTTGGACTTCTTGATTTTTCTTTATGCATGTGTCCATCCTAACACATTTTGGCTGTAGCGCCAAGAGTACAAACACAGGTCGTTTGTGGCTAGTTTGCCCTCTCATCCATTGTCCTAAGTTAAAGGTACATCTAGCATACACCATTTACAGATATCAAAAGTTTTTACTACCGAATTATTAAGAAAACAAGAATAACTGCCAAGCGCCGGTTAAAAAAAAACGCCCTTTTTCTTGCTTTTTTCTTAGCCTCGATGATTGTAAAACTTCAGACAGCTCAGTTAAACTATATTTACTATAAAATAAAACCCCTCACATCCACCCATTCCTTGTAATGCAAGGGACCTGCGACAGACTTACAATGCGAGGGACTTGCGACAGACTTACAATGCGAGGGACTTGCGACTGACTTACAATGCAAGAGACTTGCGACAGACTTGCAACGCGAAGGACTTGCGACAGACTTACAATGCGAGGGACTTGCGACCGACTTTCAATGCAAGGGAATTGCGACACACTTATAAAGCGAGGGAGTTGCGACAGACTTTCAATGCGAAGGACTTGCGACTGACTTTTAATGCGAGAGACTTGCGACTGACTTTTAATGCGAGAGACTTGCGACAGACTTGCAATGTGAGAGACTTGCTAAAGACTTGAAATGCTAGGGACTTCCGACAGACTTGCAATGTGAGAGAATTGCGACAGACTTACAATGCGAGAGACTTGCGACAGACTTACAATGCAAGAGAATTGCGACAGACTTGTAATGCGAGGGACTTGCGACAGACTTGTAATGCGAGGGACTTGCGACAGACTTGTAATGCGAGGGACTTGCGACAGACTTGTAATGCGAGGGACTTGGGACAGACTTGTAATGCGAGGGACTTGGGACAGACTTACAATGCGAGAGACTTGCGACAGACTTGTAATGCGAGGGACTTGCGACAGACTTGTAATGCGAGGGACTTGCGACAGACTTGTAATGCGAGGGACTTGGGACAGACTTACAATGCGAGAGACTTGCGACTGACAGAAAGACTTGCGACAGACTCGTAATGCGAGAGACTTGCGACAGACTCGTAATGCGAGGGACTTGCGACAGACTCGTAATGCGAGGGACTTGCGACAGACTCGTAATGCGAGGGACTTGCGACAGACTCGTAATGCGAGGGACTTGCGACAGACTTGTAATGCGAGCGACTTGTAACAGACTTGTAATGCGAGGGACTTGCGACAGACTTGCAATGCGAGGGACTTGCGACAGACTTGCAATGCGAGGGACTTGCGACTGACTTGCAATGCGAGGGACTTGCGACAGACTTGCAATGCGAGGGACTTGCGACTGACTTACAATGCGAGAGACTTGCGACTGACTTACAATGCGAGGGACTTGCGACAGACTTACAATGCGAGGGACTTGCGACAGACTTACAATGCAAGGGACTTGCGACAGACTTACAATGCGAGGGACTTGCCACAGACTTGCAACGGAATGGACTTGCGACAGACTTGCAATGCGAGGGACATGCGACTGACTTACAATGCGAGAGACTTGCGACTGACTTGTAATGCGAGAGACTTGCGACTGACTTGTAATGCAAGAGACTTGCGACAGACTTGCGACAGACTTGCAACGCGAAGAACTTGCAACGCGAAGGACTTGCGACCGACTTTCAATGCGAGGGACTTGCGACACACTTATAAAGCGAGGGAGTTGCGACAGACTTTCAATGCGAGGGACTTGCGACTGACTTTTAATGCGAGAGACTTGCGACAGACTTTTAATGCGAGAGACTTGCGACAGACTTGCAATGTGAGAGACTTGCTAAAGACTTGAAATGCTAGGGACTTCCGACAGACTTGCAATGTGAGAGAATTGCGACAGACTTACAATGCGAGAGACTTGCGACAGACTTACAATGCGAGAGACTTGCGACAGACTTGTAATGCGAGGGACTTGCGACAGACTTGTAATGCGAGGGACTTGGGACAGACTTACAATGCGAGAGACTTGCAACAGACTTACAATGCGAGAGACTTGCGACAGACTTACAATGCGAGGGACTTGCGACGGACTTGCGAGAGACTTGCAACGCGAAGGACTTGCGACAGACTTGCAACGCGAAGGACTTGCAACAGACTTGCAACGGAAAGGACTTGCGACAGACTTTTAATGCGAGAGACTTGCAACAGACTTGTAATGCGAGGGACTTGCGACAGACTTGCAACGGAATGGACTTGCGACAGACTTGCAATGCGAGGGACTTGCGACAGACTTGCAATGCGAGGGACTTGCGACTGACTTGCAATGCGAGGGACTTGCGACTGACTTACAATGCGAGGGACTTGCGACTGACTTACAATGCGAGAGACTTGCGACTGACTTGTAATGCGAGAGACTTGCGACTGACTTGTAATGCAAGAGACTTGCGACAGACTTGCGACAGACTTGCAACGCGAAGAACTTGCAACGCGAAGGACTTGCGACAGACTTTCAATGCGAGGGAATTGCGACACACTTATAAAGCGAGGGAGTTGCGACAGACTTTCAATGCGAAGGACTTGCGACTGACTTTTAATGCGAGAGACTTGCGACAGACTTTTAATGCGAGAGACTTGCGACAGACTTTTAATGCGAGAGACTTGCGACAGACTTGCAATGTGAGAGACTTGCTAAAGACTTGAAATGCTAGGGACTTCCGACAGACTTGCAATGTGAGAGAATTGCGACAGACTTACAATGCGAGAGACTTGCGACAGACTTACAATGCGAGAGACTTGCGACAGACTTACAATGCGAGAGACTTGCGACAGACTTACAATGCGAGAGACTTGCAACAGACTTGTAATGCGAGAGACTTGCAACAGACTTGTAATGCGAGAGACTTGCGACAGACTTACAATGCGAGGGACTTGCGACAGACTTACAATGTGAGAGACTTGCGACAGACTTACAATGCGAGAGACTTGCGACAGACTTACAATGTGAGAGACTTGCGACAGACTTACAATGCGAGAGACTTGCGACAGACTTACAATGCGAGAGACTTGCGACAGACTTACAATGCGAGGGACTTGCGACAGACTTACAATGCGAGGGACTTGCGACAGACTTACAATGCGAGAGACTTGCGACTGACTTGTAATGCGAGAGACTTGCGACAGACTTACAATGCGAGGGACTTGCGACAGACTTACAATGCGAGAGACTTGCGACAGACTTACAATGCGAGAGACTTGCGACAGACTTACAATGCGAGGGACTTGCGACAGACTTACAATGCGAGGGACTTGCGACAGACTTACAATGCGAGGGACTTGCGACAGACTTACAATGCAAGGGACTTGCGACAGACTTGCGAGGGACTTGCAACGCGAAGAACTTGCGACAGACTTGCAACGCGAAGGACTTGCAACAGACTTGCAACGGAAAGGACTTGCGACAGACTTTTAATGCGAGAGACTTGCAACAGACTTGTAATGCGAGGGACTTGCAACAGACTTACAAGGCGAGGGACTTGCGACAGACTTACAATGCAAGGGACTTGCGACAGACTTGCAATGCGAGAGACTTGCTAAAGACTTATGATGCGAGGGACTTGCTAAAGACTTATAATGCGAGGGACTTGAGACACACTTGTAATGCGAGAGACTTGCGACAGACTTACAATGCGAGGGACTTGCGACAGACTTACAATGCGAGAGACTTGCGACAGACTTACAATGCGAGAGACTTGCGACAGACTTACAATGTGAGAGACTTGCGACTGACTTACAATACGAGGGACTTGCGACAGACTTGCAACGCGAAGGACTTGCGACAGACTTACAATGGGAGAGACTTGAGACAGACTTACAATAGGGCTCGCGCACCTAGGCCAATTGAACCATAATCACAGCGCGTACAATCCCGTATTCGAGTGTACACACAGTCAGACTTGCGACAGACTTGTAATGCGAGAGACTTGCGACTGACTTACAATACGAGGGACTTGCGACAGACAATGGGAGAGACTTGAGACAGACTTACATTATGCGAGAGACTTGCGACAGACTTACAATGCGAGGGACTTGCGACAGACTTACAATGCGAGGGACTTGTGATAGACTTACAATGAGAGGGACTTGCGACAGACTTGTAATGCGAGAGACTTGCGACTGACTTACAATACGAGGGACTTGCGACAGACTTGCAACGCGAAGGACTTGTGATAGACTTACAATGAGAGGGACTTGCGACAGACTTACAATACGAGGGACTTGCGACAGACTTGCAACGCGAAGGACTTGCGATAGACTTTTAATGCGAGGGACTTGCGACAGACTTACAATGTGAGAGACTTGCGACAGACTTACAATGCGAGACACTTGCGACAGACTTACAATGTGAGAGACTTGCGACAGACTTACAATGCGAGGGACTTGCGACAGACTTACAATGCGAGGGACTTGCGACAGACTTACAATACGAGGGACTTGCGACAAACTTGTAATGCGAGGGACTTGCAACAGACTTGCAATGTGAGAGACTTGCGACAGACTTGTAATGCGAGAGACTTGCGACAGACTTACAATGCGAGGGACTTGCGACAGACTTGTAATGCGAGAGACTTGCGACAGACGTACAATGCGAGGGACTTGCGACTGACAGAGAGACTTGTGACAGACTTACAACGCGAGGGACTTGCGACAGACTAGTAATGCGAGGGACTTGCGACAGACTTGTAATGCGAGGGACTTGCGACAGACTTGTAATGCGAGGGACTTGCGACAGACTTGCAATGCGAGAGACTTGCGACAGACTTACAATGCGAGGGACTTGCGACAGACTTACAATGCGAGAGACTTGCGACAGACTTACAATGCGAGAGACTTGCGACAGACTTACAATGTGAGAGACTTGCGACAGACTTACAATGCGAGGGACTTGCGACAGACTTACAATGCGAGAGACTTGCGACAGACTTACAATGTGAGAGACTTGCGACTGACTTGTAATGCGAGAGACTTGCGACAGACTTACAATGCGAGAGACTTGCGACAGACTTACAATGCGAGAGACTTGCGACTGACTTGTAATGCGAGAGACTTGCGACAGACTTGTAATGCGAGGGACTTGCGACAGACTTACAATGCGAGGGACTTGCGACAGACTTACAATGCGAGGGACTTGCGACAGACTTACAATGCGAGGGACTTGCGACAGACTTGTAATGCGAGGGACTTGCAACAGACTTGCAATGTGAGAGACTTGCGACAGACTTGTAATGCGAGAGACTTGCGACAGACTTACAATGCGAGGGACTTGCGACAGACTTGTAATGCGAGAGACTGGCGACAGACGTACAATGCGAGGGACTTGCGACTGACAGAGAGACTTGTGACAGACTTACAACGCGAGGGACTTGCGACAGACTAGTAATGCGAGGGACTTGCGACAGACTTACAATACGAGGGACTTGCGACAAACTTGTAATGCGAGGGACTTGCAACAGACTTGCAATGTGAGAGACTTGCGACAGACTTGTAATGCGAGGGACTTGCGACAGACTTTTAATGCGAGGGACTTGCGACAGACTTGCAATGCAAGAGACTTGCGACAGACTTACAATGCGAGGGACTTGCGACAGACTTACAATGCGAGAGACTTGCGACAGACTTACAATGCGAGAGACTTGCGACAGACTTACAATGTGAGAGACTTGCGACAGACTTACAATGCGAGGGACTTGCGACAGACTTACAATGCGAGGGACTTGCGACAGACTTACAATGTGAGAGACTTGCGACTGACTTGTAATGCGAGAGACTTGCGACAGACTTACAATGCGAGGGACTTGCGACAGACTTACAATGCGAGAGACTTGCGACAGACTTACAATGCGAGAGACTTGCGACAGACTTACAATGCGAGAGACTTGCGACAGACTTACAATGCGAGGGACTTGCGACAGACTTACAATGCGAGGGACTTGCGACAGACTTACAATGCGAGAGACTTGCGACAGACTTACAATGCGAGGGACTTGCGACAGACTTGTAATGCGAGGGACTTGCGACAGACTTACAATGCGAGAGACTTGCGACTGACTTGTAATGCGAGAGACTTGCGACAGACTTACAATGCGAGGGACTTGCGACAGACTTACAATGCGAGGGACTTGCGACAGACTTACAATGCGAGGGACTTGCGACAGACTTACAATGCGAGAGACTTGCGACAGACTTACAATGCGAGGGACTTGCGACAGACTTGTAATGCGAGGGACTTGCGACAGACTTGTAATGCGAGGGACTTGCGACAGACTTGTAATGCGAGGGACTCGCGACAGACTTGTAATGCGAGGGACTCGCGACAGACTTGTAATGCGAGGGACTTGCGACAGACTTGTAATGCGAGGGACTTGCGACAGACTTGTAATGCGAGGGACTTGCGACAGACTTGTAATGCGAGGGACTTGCGACAGACTTGTAATGCGAGGGACTTGCAACAGACTTGCAACGGAAAGGACTTGCGACAGACTTTTAATGCGAGAGACTTGCAACAGACTTGTAATGCGAGGGACTTGCAACAGACTTACAAGGCGAGGGACTTGCGACAGACTTACAATGCAAGGGACTTGCGACAGACTTGCAATGCGAGAGACTTGCTAAAGACTTATGATGCGAGGGACTTGCTAAAGACTTATAATGCGAGGGACTTGCGACACACTTGTAATGCGAGAGACTTGCGACAGACTTACAATGCGAGGGACTTGCGACAGACTTACAATGCGAGAGACTTGCGACAGACTTACAATGCGAGAGACTTGCGACAGACTTACAATGTGAGAGACTTGCGACTGACTTACAATACGAGGGACTTGCGACAGACTTGCAACGCGAAGGACTTGCGACAGACTTACAATGGGAGAGACTTGAGACAGACTTACAATAGGGCTCGCGCACCTAGGCCAATTGAACCATAATCACACCGCGTACAATCCCGTATTCGAGTGTACACACAGTCAGACTTGCGACAGACTTGTAATGCGAGAGACTTGCGACTGACTTACAATACGAGGGACTTGCGACAGACAATGGGAGAGACTTGAGACAGACTTACATTATGCGAGAGACTTGCGACAGACTTACAATGCGAGGGACTTGCGACAGACTTACAATGCGAGGGACTTGTGATAGACTTACAATGAGAGGGACTTGCGACAGACTTGTAATGCGAGAGACTTGCGACTGACTTACAATACGAGGGACTTGCGACAGACTTGCAACGCGAAGGACTTGTGATAGACTTACAATGAGAGGGACTTGCGACAGACTTACAATACGAGGGACTTGCGACAGACTTGCAACGCGAAGGACTTGCGATAGACTTTTAATGCGAGGGACTTGCGACAGACTTACAATGTGAGAGACTTGCGACAGACTTACAATGCGAGACACTTGCGACAGACTTACAATGTGAGAGACTTGCGACAGACTTACAATGCGAGGGACTTGCGACAGACTTACAATGCGAGGGACTTGCGACAGACTTACAATACGAGGGACTTGCGACAAACTTGTAATGCGAGGGACTTGCAACAGACTTGCAATGTGAGAGACTTGCGACAGACTTGTAATGCGAGAGACTTGCGACAGACTTACAATGCGAGGGACTTGCGACAGACTTGTAATGCGAGAGACTTGCGACAGACGTACAATGCGAGGGACTTGCGACTGACAGAGAGACTTGTGACAGACTTACAACGCGAGGGACTTGCGACAGACTAGTAATGCGAGGGACTTGCGACAGACTTGTAATGCGAGGGACTTGCGACAGACTTGTAATGCGAGGGACTTGCGACAGACTTGCAATGCGAGAGACTTGCGACAGACTTACAATGCGAGGGACTTGCGACAGACTTACAATGCGAGAGACTTGCGACAGACTTACAATGCGAGAGACTTGCGACAGACTTACAATGTGAGAGACTTGCGACAGACTTACAATGCGAGGGACTTGCGACAGACTTACAATGCGAGAGACTTGCGACAGACTTACAATGTGAGAGACTTGCGACTGACTTGTAATGCGAGAGACTTGCGACAGACTTACAATGCGAGGGACTTGCGACAGACTTACAATGCGAGAGACTTGCGACAGACTTACAATGCGAGAGACTTGCGACTGACTTGTAATGCGAGAGACTTGCGACAGACTTACAATGCGAGGGACTTGCGACAGACTTACAATGCGAGGGACTTGCGACAGACTTACAATGCGAGGGACTTGCGACAGACTTGTAATGCGAGGGACTTGCAACAGACTTGCAATGTGAGAGACTTGCGACAGACTTGTAATGCGAGAGACTTGCGACAGACTTACAATGCGAGGGACTTGCGACAGACTTGTAATGCGAGAGACTGGCGACAGACGTACAATGCGAGGGACTTGCGACTGACAGAGAGACTTGTGACAGACTTACAACGCGAGGGACTTGCGACAGACTAGTAATGCGAGGGACTTGCGACAGACTTACAATACGAGGGACTTGCGACAAACTTGTAATGCGAGGGACTTGCAACAGACTTGCAATGTGAGAGACTTGCGACAGACTTGTAATGCGAGGGACTTGCGACAGACTTTTAATGCGAGGGACTTGCGACAGACTTGCAATGCGAGAGACTTGCGACAGACTTACAATGCGAGGGACTTGCGACAGACTTACAATGCGAGAGACTTGCGACAGACTTACAATGCGAGAGACTTGCGACAGACTTACAATGTGAGAGACTTGCGACAGACTTACAATGCGAGGGACTTGCGACAGACTTACAATGCGAGGGACTTGCGACAGACTTACAATGTGAGAGACTTGCGACTGACTTGTAATGCGAGAGACTTGCGACAGACTTACAATGCGAGGGACTTGCGACAGACTTACAATGCGAGAGACTTGCGACAGACTTACAATGCGAGAGACTTGCGACAGACTTACAATGCGAGAGACTTGCGACAGACTTACAATGCGAGGGACTTGCGACAGACTTACAATGCGAGGGACTTGCGACAGACTTACAATGCGAGAGACTTGCGACAGACTTACAATGCGAGGGACTTGCGACAGACTTGTAATGCGAGGGACTTGCGACAGACTTACAATGCGAGAGACTTGCGACTGACTTGTAATGCGAGAGACTTGCGACAGACTTACAATGCGAGGGACTTGCGACAGACTTACAATGCGAGGGACTTGCGACAGACTTACAATGCGAGGGACTTGCGACAGACTTACAATGCGAGAGACTTGCGACAGACTTACAATGCGAGGGACTTGCGACAGACTTGTAATGCGAGGGACTTGCGACAGACTTGTAATGCGAGGGACTTGCGACAGACTTGTAATGCGAGGGACTCGCGACAGACTTGTAATGCGAGGGACTCGCGACAGACTTGTAATGCGAGGGACTTGCGACAGACTTGTAATGCGAGGGACTTGCGACAGACTTGTAATGCGAGGGACTTGCGACAGACTTGTAATGCGAGGGACTTGCGACAGACTTGTAATGCGAGGGACTTGCGACAGACTTGTAATGCGAGGGACTTGGGACAGACTTGTAATGCGAGGGACTTGGGACAGACTTGTAATGCGAGGGACTTGCGACAGACTTGTAATGCGAGGGACTTGCGACAGACTTGTAATGCGAGGGACTTGGGACAGACTTACAATGCGAGAGACTTGCGACTGACAGAAAGACTTGCGACAGACTCGTAATGCGAGGGACTTGCGACAGACTCGTAATGCGAGGGACTTGCGACAGACTCGTAATGCGAGGGACTTGCGACAGACTCGTAATGCGAGGGACTTGCGACAGACTTGTAATGCGAGCGACTTGTAACAGACTTGTAATGCGAGGGACTTGCGACAGACTTGCAATGCGAGGGACTTGCGACAGACTTGCAATGCGAGGGACTTGCGACTGACTTGCAATGCGAGGGACTTGCGACAGACTTGCAATGCGAGGGACTTGCGACTGACTTACAATGCGAGAGACTTGCGACTGACTTACAATGCGAGAGACTTGCGACAGACTTACAATGTGAGAGACTTGCGACTGACTTGTAATGCGAGAGACTTGCGACAGACTTACAATGCGAGGGACTTGCGACAGACTTACAATGCGAGAGACTTGCGACAGACTTACAATGCGAGAGACTTGCGACTGACTTGTAATGCGAGAGACTTGCGACAGACTTACAATGCGAGGGACTTGCGACAGACTTACAATGCGAGAGACTTGCGACAGACTTACAATGCGAGAGACTTGCGACTGACTTGTAATGCGAGAGACTTGCGACAGACTTACAATGCGAGGGACTTGCGACAGACTTACAATGCGAGGGACTTGCGACAGACTTACAATGCGAGGGACTTGCGACAGACTTGTAATGCGAGGGACTTGCAACAGACTTGCAATGTGAGAGACTTGCGACAGACTTGTAATGCGAGAGACTTGCGACAGACTTACAATGCGAGGGACTTGCGACAGACTTGTAATGCGAGAGACTGGCGACAGACGTACAATGCGAGGGACTTGCGACTGACAGAGAGACTTGTGACAGACTTACAACGCGAGGGACTTGCGACAGACTAGTAATGCGAGGGACTTGCGACAGACTTACAATACGAGGGACTTGCGACAAACTTGTAATGCGAGGGACTTGCAACAGACTTGCAATGTGAGAGACTTGCGACAGACTTGTAATGCGAGGGACTTGCGACAGACTTTTAATGCGAGGGACTTGCGACAGACTTGCAATGCGAGAGACTTGCGACAGACTTGCAATGCGAGAGACTTGCGACAGACTTACAATGCGAGGGACTTGCGACAGACTTACAATGCGAGAGACTTGCGACAGACTTACAATGCGAGAGACTTGCGACAGACTTACAATGTGAGAGACTTGCGACAGACTTACAATGCGAGGGACTTGCGACAGACTTACAATGCGAGGGACTTGCGACAGACTTACAATGTGAGAGACTTGCGACTGACTTGTAATGCGAGAGACTTGCGACAGACTTACAATGCGAGGGACTTGCGACAGACTTACAATGCGAGAGACTTGCGACAGACTTACAATGCGAGAGACTTGCGACAGACTTACAATGCGAGAGACTTGCGACAGACTTACAATGCGAGGGACTTGCGACAGACTTACAATGCGAGGGACTTGCGACAGACTTACAATGCGAGAGACTTGCGACAGACTTACAATGCGAGGGACTTGCGACAGACTTGTAATGCGAGGGACTTGCGACAGACTTACAATGCGAGAGACTTGCGACTGACTTGTAATGCGAGAGACTTGCGACAGACTTACAATGCGAGGGACTTGCGACAGACTTACAATGCGAGGGACTTGCGACAGACTTACAATGCGAGGGACTTGCGACAGACTTACAATGCGAGAGACTTGCGACAGACTTACAATGCGAGGGACTTGCGACAGACTTGTAATGCGAGGGACTTGCGACAGACTTGTAATGCGAGGGACTTGCGACAGACTTGTAATGCGAGGGACTCGCGACAGACTTGTAATGCGAGGGACTCGCGACAGACTTGTAATGCGAGGGACTTGCGACAGACTTGTAATGCGAGGGACTTGCGACAGACTTGTAATGCGAGGGACTTGCGACAGACTTGTAATGCGAGGGACTTGCGACAGACTTGTAATGCGAGGGACTTGCGACAGACTTGTAATGCGAGGGACTTGGGACAGACTTGTAATGCGAGGGACTTGGGACAGACTTGTAATGCGAGGGACTTGCGACAGACTTGTAATGCGAGGGACTTGCGACAGACTTGTAATGCGAGGGACTTGGGACAGACTTACAATGCGAGAGACTTGCGACTGACAGAAAGACTTGCGACAGACTCGTAATGCGAGGGACTTGCGACAGACTCGTAATGCGAGGGACTTGCGACAGACTCGTAATGCGAGGGACTTGCGACAGACTCGTAATGCGAGGGACTTGCGACAGACTTGTAATGCGAGCGACTTGTAACAGACTTGTAATGCGAGGGACTTGCGACAGACTTGCAATGCGAGGGACTTGCGACAGACTTGCAATGCGAGGGACTTGCGACTGACTTGCAATGCGAGGGACTTGCGACAGACTTGCAATGCGAGGGACTTGCGACTGACTTACAATGCGAGAGACTTGCGACTGACTTACAATGCGAGGGACTTGCGACAGACTTACAATGCGAGGGACTTGCGACAGACTTACAATGCAAGGGACTTGCGACAGACTTACAATGCGAGGGACTTGCAACAGACTTGCAACGGAATGGACTTGCGACAGACTTGCAATGCGAGGGACATGCGACTGACTTACAATGCGAGAGACTTGCGACTGACTTGTAATGCGAGAGACTTGCGACTGACTTGTAATGCAAGAGACTTGCGACAGACTTGCGACAGACTTGCAACGCGAAGAACTTGCAACGCGAAGGACTTGCGACCGACTTTCAATGCGAGGGACTTGCGACACACTTATAAAGCGAGGGAGTTGCGACAGACTTTCAATGCGAGGGACTTGCGACTGACTTTTAATGCGAGAGACTTGCGACAGACTTTTAATGCGAGAGACTTGCGACAGACTTGCAATGTGAGAGACTTGCTAAAGACTTGAAATGCTAGGGACTTCCGACAGACTTGCAATGTGAGAGAATTGCGACAGACTTACAATGCGAGAGACTTGCGACAGACTTACAATGCGAGAGACTTGCGACAGACTTGTAATGCGAGGGACTTGCGACAGACTTGTAATGCGAGAGACTTGGGACAGACTTACAATGCGAGAGACTTGCAACAGACTTACAATGCGAGAGACTTGCGACAGACTTACAATGCGAGGGACTTGCGACGGACTTGCGAGAGACTTGCAACGCGAAGGACTTGCGACAGACTTGCAACGGAAAGGACTTGCGACAGACTTTTAATGCGAGAGACTTGCAACAGACTTGTAATGCGAGGGACTTGCGACAGACTTGCAACGGAATGGACTTGCGACAGACTTGCAATGCGAGGGACTTGCGACAGACTTGCAATGCGAGGGACTTGCGACTGACTTGCAATGCGAGGGACTTGCGACTGACTTACAATGCGAGAGACTTGCGACTGACTTGTAATGCGAGAGACTTGCGACTGACTTGTAATGCAAGAGACTTGCGACAGACTTGCGACAGACTTGCAACGCGAAGAACTTGCAACGCGAAGGACTTGCGACAGACTTTCAATGCGAGGGAATTGCGACACACTTATAAAGCGAGGGAGTTGCGACAGACTTTCAATGCGAAGGACTTGCGACTGACTTTTAATGCGAGAGACTTGCGACAGACTTTTAATGCGAGAGACTTGCGACAGACTTTTAATGCGAGAGACTTGCGACAGACTTGCAATGTGAGAGACTTGCTAAAGACTTGAAATGCTAGGGACTTCCGACAGACTTGCAATGTGAGAGAATTGCGACAGACTTACAATGCGAGAGAC
Organism: Crossaster papposus; assembly: GCA_037893245.1. Taxonomy (NCBI): domain Eukaryota; kingdom Metazoa; phylum Echinodermata; class Asteroidea; order Velatida; family Solasteridae; genus Crossaster; species Crossaster papposus. The sequence goes on from JBAIAA010000193.1 coordinate 2,401,378, forward strand.
TTGCGACAGACTTACAATGCGAGAGACTTGCGACAGACTTACAATGCGAGAGACTTGCGACAGACTTACAATGCGAGAGACTTGCAACAGACTTGTAATGCGAGAGACTTGCAACAGACTTGTAATGCGAGAGACTTGCGACAGACTTACAATGCGAGAGACTTGCGACAGACTTACAATGCGAGGGACTTGCGACAGACTTACAATGCGAGGGACTTGCGACAGACTTACAATGCGAGAGACTTGCGACTGACTTGTAATGCGAGAGACTTGCGACAGACTTACAATGCGAGGGACTTGCGACAGACTTACAATGCGAGAGACTTGCGACAGACTTACAATGCGAGAGACTTGCGACAGACTTACAATGCGAGGGACTTGCGACAGACTTACAATGCGAGGGACTTGCGACAGACTTACAATGCGAGGGACTTGCGACAGACTTACAATGCAAGGGACTTGCGACAGACTTGCGAGGGACTTGCAACGCGAAGAACTTGCGACAGACTTGCAACGCGAAGGACTTGCAACAGACTTGCAACGGAAAGGACTTGCGACAGACTTTTAATGCGAGAGACTTGCAACAGACTTGTAATGCGAGGGACTTGCAACAGACTTACAATGCGAGGGACTTGCGACAGACTTACAATGCAAGGGACTTGCGACAGACTTGCAATGCGAGAGACTTGCTAAAGACTTATGATGCGAGGGACTTGCTAAAGACTTATAATGCGAGGGACTTGCGACACACTTGTAATGCGAGAGACTTGCGACAGACTTACAATGCGAGGGACTTGCGACAGACTTACAATGCGAGAGACTTGCGACAGACTTACAATGCGAGAGACTTGCGACAGACTTACAATGTGAGAGACTTGCGACTGACTTACAATACGAGAGACTTGCGACTGACTTACAATACGAGGGACTTGCGACAGACTTGCAACGCGAAGGACTTGTGATAGACTTTTAATGCGAGGGACTTGCATCAGACTTGCAATGCGAGGGACTTGCGACAGACTTACAATGGGAGAGACTTGAGACAGACTTACAATAGGGCTCGCGCACCTAGGCCAATTGAACCATAATCACAGCGCGTACAATCCCGTATTCGAGTGTACACACAGTCAGACTTGCGACAGACTTGTAATGCGAGAGACTTGCGACTGACTTACAATACGAGGGACTTGCGACAGACAATGGGAGAGACTTGAGACAGACTTACATTATGCGAGAGACTTGCGACAGACTTACAATGCGAGGGACTTGCGACAGACTTACAATGCGAGAGACTTGCGACAGACTTACAATGCGAGAGACTTGCGACAGACTTACAATGTGAGAGACTTGCGACAGACTTACAATGCGAGGGACTTGCGACAGACTTACAATGCGAGAGACTTGCGACAGACTTACAATGTGAGAGACTTGCGACTGACTTGTAATGCGAGAGACTTGCGACAGACTTACAATGCGAGGGACTTGCGACAGACTTACAATGCGAGAGACTTGCGACAGACTTACAATGCGAGAGACTTGCGACTGACTTGTAATGCGAGAGACTTGCGACAGACTTACAATGCGAGGGACTTGCGACAGACTTACAATGCGAGGGACTTGCGACAGACTTACAATGCGAGGGACTTGCGACAGACTTGTAATGCGAGGGACTTGCAACAGACTTGCAATGTGAGAGACTTGCGACAGACTTGTAATGCGAGAGACTTGCGACAGACTTACAATGCGAGGGACTTGCGACAGACTTGTAATGCGAGAGACTTGCGACAGACGTACAATGCGAGGGACTTGCGACTGACAGAGAGACTTGTGACAGACTTACAACGCGAGGGACTTGCGACAGACTAGTAATGCGAGGGACTTGCGACAGACTTACAATACGAGGGACTTGCGACAAACTTGTAATGCGAGGGACTTGCAACAGACTTGCAATGTGAGAGACTTGCGACAGACTTGTAATGCGAGGGACTTGCGACAGACTTGTAATGCGAGGGACTTGCGACAGACTTGCAATGCGAGAGACTTGCGACAGACTTACAATGCGAGGGACTTGCGACAGACTTACAATGCGAGAGACTTGCGACAGACTTACAATGCGAGAGACTTGCGACAGACTTACAATGTGAGAGACTTGCGACAGACTTACAATGCGAGGGACTTGCGACAGACTTACAATGCGAGGGACTTGCGACAGACTTACAATGTGAGAGACTTGCGACTGACTTGTAATGCGAGAGACTTGCGACAGACTTACAATGCGAGGGACTTGCGACAGACTTACAATGCGAGAGACTTGCGACAGACTTACAATGCGAGAGACTTGCGACAGATTTACAATGCGAGAGACTTGGGACAGACTTACAATGCGAGGGACTTGCGACAGACTTACAATGCGAGGGACTTGCGACAGACTTACAATGCGAGAGACTTGCGACAGACTTACAATGCGAGGGACTTGCGACAGACTTGTAATGCGAGGGACTTGCGACAGACTTACAATGCGAGAGACTTGCGACTGACTTGTAATGCGAGAGACTTGCGACAGACTTACAATGCGAGGGACTTGCGACAGACTTACAATGCGAGGGACTTGCGACAGACTTACAATGCGAGGGACTTGCGACAGACTTACAATGCGAGAGACTTGCGACAGACTTACAATGCGAGGGACTTGCGACAGACTTGTAATGCGAGGGACTTGCGACAGACTTGTAATGCGAGGGACTTGCGACAGACTTGTAATGCGAGGGACTCGCGACAGACTTGTAATGCGAGGGACTCGCGACAGACTTGTAATGCGAGGGACTTGCGACAGACTTGTAATGCGAGGGACTTGGGACAGACTTGTAATGCGAGGGACTTGGGACAGACTTACAATGCGAGAGACTTGCGACAGACTTGTAATGCGAGGGACTTGCGACAGACTTGTAATGCGAGGGACTTGCGACAGACTTGTAATGCGAGGGACTTGGGACAGACTTACAATGCGAGAGACTTGCGACTGACAGAAAGACTTGCGACAGACTCGTAATGCGAGAGACTTGCGACAGACTCGTAATGCGAGGGACTTGCGACAGACTCGTAATGCGAGGGACTTGCGACAGACTCGTAATGCGAGGGACTTGCGACAGACTCGTAATGCGAGGGACTTGCGACAGACTTGTAATGCGAGCGACTTGTAACAGACTTGTAATGCGAGGGACTTGCGACAGACTTGCAACGCGAGGGACTTGCGACAGACTTGCAATGCGAGGGACTTGCGACTGACTTGCAATGCGAGGGACTTGCGACAGACTTGCAATGCGAGGGACTTGCGACTGACTTACAATGCGAGAGACTTGCGACTGACTTACAATGCGAGGGACTTGCGACAGACTTACAATGCGAGGGACTTGCGACAGACTTACAATGCAAGGGACTTGCGACAGACTTACAATGCGAGGGACTTGCCACAGACTTGCAACGGAATGGACTTGCGACAGACTTGCAATGCGAGGGACATGCGACTGACTTACAATGCGAGAGACTTGAGACTGACTTGTAATGCGAGAGACTTGCGACTGACTTGTAATGCAAGAGACTTGCGACAGACTTGCGACAGACTTGCAACGCGAAGAACTTGCAACGCGAAGGACTTGCGACCGACTTTCAATGCGAGGGACTTGCGACACACTTATAAAGCGAGGGAGTTGCGACAGACTTTCAATGCGAGGGACTTGCGACTGACTTTTAATGCGAGAGACTTGCGACAGACTTTTAATGCGAGAGACTTGCGACAGACTTGCAATGTGAGAGACTTGCTAAAGACTTGAAATGCTAGGGACTTCCGACAGACTTGCAATGTGAGAGAATTGCGACAGACTTACAATGTGAGAGACTTGCGACAGACTTACAATGCGAGACACTTGCGACAGACTTACAATGTGAGAGACTTGCGACAGACTTACAATGCGAGGGACTTGCGACAGACTTACAACGCGAGGGACTTGCGACAGACTTACAATACGAGGGACTTGCGACAAACTTGTAATGCGAGGGACTTGCAACAGACTTGCAATGTGAGAGACTTGCGACAGACTTGTAATGCGAGAGACTTGCGACAGACTTACAATGCGAGGGACTTGCGACAGACTTGTAATGCGAGAGACTTGCGACAGACGTACAATGCGAGGGACTTGCGACTGACAGAGAGACTTGTGACAGACTTACAACGCGAGGGACTTGCGACAGACTAGTAATGCGAGGGACTTGCGACAGACTTGTAATGCGAGGGACTTGCGACAGACTTGTAATGCGAGGGACTTGCGACAGACTTGCAATGCGAGAGACTTGCGACAGACTTACAATGCGAGGGACTTGCGACAGACTTACAATGCGAGAGACTTGCGACAGACTTACAATGCGAGAGACTTGCGACAGACTTACAATGTGAGAGACTTGCGACAGACTTACAATGCGAGGGACTTGCGACAGACTTACAATGCGAGAGACTTGCGACAGACTTACAATGTGAGAGACTTGCGACTGACTTGTAATGCGAGAGACTTGCGACAGACTTACAATGCGAGGGACTTGCGACAGACTTACAATGCGAGAGACTTGCGACAGACTTACAATGCGAGAGACTTGCGACTGACTTGTAATGCGAGAGACTTGCGACAGACTTACAATGCGAGGGACTTGCGACAGACTTACAATGCGAGGGACTTGCGACAGACTTACAATGCGAGGGACTTGCGACAGACTTGTAATGCGAGGGACTTGCAACAGACTTGCAATGTGAGAGACTTGCGACAGACTTGTAATGCGAGAGACTTGCGACAGACTTACAATGCGAGGGACTTGCGACAGACTTGTAATGCGAGAGACTTGCGACAGACGTACAATGCGAGGGACTTGCGACTGACAGAGAGACTTGTGACAGACTTACAACGCGAGGGACTTGCGACAGACTAGTAATGCGAGGGACTTGCGACAGACTTACAATACGAGGGACTTGCGACAAACTTGTAATGCGAGGGACTTGCAACAGACTTGCAATGTGAGAGACTTGCGACAGACTTGTAATGCGAGGGACTTGCGACAGACTTGTAATGCGAGGGACTTGCGACAGACTTGCAATGCGAGAGACTTGCGACAGACTTACAATGCGAGGGACTTGCGACAGACTTACAATGCGAGAGACTTGCGACAGACTTACAATGCGAGAGACTTGCGACAGACTTACAATGTGAGAGACTTGCGACAGACTTACAATGCGAGGGACTTGCGACAGACTTACAATGCGAGGGACTTGCGACAGACTTACAATGTGAGAGACTTGCGACTGACTTGTAATGCGAGAGACTTGCGACAGACTTACAATGCGAGGGACTTGCGACAGACTTACAATGCGAGAGACTTGCGACAGACTTACAATGCGAGAGACTTGCGACAGATTTACAATGCGAGAGACTTGGGACAGACTTACAATGCGAGGGACTTGCGACAGACTTACAATGCGAGGGACTTGCGACAGACTTACAATGCGAGAGACTTGCGACAGACTTACAATGCGAGGGACTTGCGACAGACTTGTAATGCGAGGGACTTGCGACAGACTTACAATGCGAGAGACTTGCGACTGACTTGTAATGCGAGAGACTTGCGACAGACTTACAATGCGAGGGACTTGCGACAGACTTACAATGCGAGGGACTTGCGACAGACTTACAATGCGAGGGACTTGCGACAGACTTACAATGCGAGAGACTTGCGACAGACTTACAATGCGAGGGACTTGCGACAGACTTGTAATGCGAGGGACTTGCGACAGACTTGTAATGCGAGGGACTTGCGACAGACTTGTAATGCGAGGGACTCGCGACAGACTTGTAATGCGAGGGACTTGGGACAGACTTACAATGCGAGAGACTTGCGACAGACTTGTAATGCGAGGGACTTGCGACAGACTTGTAATGCGAGGGACTTGCGACAGACTTGTAATGCGAGGGACTTGGGACAGACTTACAATGCGAGAGACTTGCGACTGACAGAAAGACTTGCGACAGACTCGTAATGCGAGAGACTTGCGACAGACTCGTAATGCGAGGGACTTGCGACAGACTCGTAATGCGAGGGACTTGCGACAGACTCGTAATGCGAGGGACTTGCGACAGACTCGTAATGCGAGGGACTTGCGACAGACTTGTAATGCGAGCGACTTGTAACAGACTTGTAATGCGAGGGACTTGCGACAGACTTGCAACGCGAGGGACTTGCGACAGACTTGCAATGCGAGGGACTTGCGACTGACTTGCAATGCGAGGGACTTGCGACAGACTTGCAATGCGAGGGACTTGCGACTGACTTACAATGCGAGAGACTTGCGACTGACTTACAATGCGAGGGACTTGCGACAGACTTACAATGCGAGGGACTTGCGACAGACTTACAATGCAAGGGACTTGCGACAGACTTACAATGCGAGGGACTTGCCACAGACTTGCAACGGAATGGACTTGCGACAGACTTGCAATGCGAGGGACATGCGACTGACTTACAATGCGAGAGACTTGAGACTGACTTGTAATGCGAGAGACTTGCGACTGACTTGTAATGCAAGAGACTTGCGACAGACTTGCGACAGACTTGCAACGCGAAGAACTTGCAACGCGAAGGACTTGCGACCGACTTTCAATGCGAGGGACTTGCGACACACTTATAAAGCGAGGGAGTTGCGACAGACTTTCAATGCGAGGGACTTGCGACTGACTTTTAATGCGAGAGACTTGCGACAGACTTTTAATGCGAGAGACTTGCGACAGACTTGCAATGTGAGAGACTTGCTAAAGACTTGAAATGCTAGGGACTTCCGACAGACTTGCAATGTGAGAGAATTGCGACAGACTTACAATGCGAGAGACTTGCGACAGACTTACAATGCGAGAGACTTGCGACAGACTTGTAATGCGAGGGACTTGCGACAGACTTGTAATGCGAGGGACTTGGGACAGACTTACAATGCGAGAGACTTGCAACAGACTTACAATGCGAGAGACTTGCGACAGACTTACAATGCGAGGGACTTGCGACGGACTTGCGAGAGACTTGCAACGCGAAGGACTTGCGACAGACTTGCAACGCGAAGGACTTGCAACAGACTTGCAACGGAAAGGACTTGCGACAGACTTTTAATGCGAGAGACTTGCAACAGACTTGTAATGCGAGGGACTTGCGACAGACTTGCAACGGAATGGACTTGCGACAGACTTGCAATGCGAGGGACTTGCGACAGACTTGCAATGCGAGGGACTTGCGACTGACTTGCAATGCGAGGGACTTGCGACTGACTTACAATGCGAGAGACTTGCGACTGACTTGTAATGCGAGAGACTTGCTACTGACTTGTAATGCAAGAGACTTGCGACAGACTTGCGACAGACTTGCAACGCGAAGAACTTGCAACGCGAAGGACTTGCGACAGACTTTCAATGCGAGGGAATTGCGACACACTTATAAAGCGAGGGAGTTGCGACAGACTTTCAATGCGAAGGACTTGCGACTGACTTTTAATGCGAGAGACTTGCGACAGACTTTTAATGCGAGAGACTTGCGACAGACTTTTAATGCGAGAGACTTGCGACAGACTTGCAATGTGAGAGACTTGCTAAAGACTTGAAATGCTAGGGACTTCCGACAGACTTGCAATGTGAGAGAATTGCGACAGACTTACAATGCGAGAGACTTGCGACAGACTTACAATGCGAGAGACTTGCGACAGACTTACAATGCGAGAGACTTGCAACAGACTTGTAATGCGAGAGACTTGCAACAGACTTGTAATGCGAGAGACTTGCGACAGACTTACAATGCGAGAGACTTGCGACAGACTTACAATGCGAGGGACTTGCGACAGACTTACAATGCGAGGGACTTGCGACAGACTTACAATGCGAGAGACTTGCGACTGACTTGTAATGCGAGAGACTTGCGACAGACTTACAATGCGAGGGACTTGCGACAGACTTACAATGCGAGAGACTTGCGACAGACTTACAATGCGAGAGACTTGCGACAGACTTACAATGCGAGGGACTTGCGACAGACTTACAATGCGAGGGACTTGCGACTGACTTACAATGCGAGGGACTTGCGACAGACTTACAATGCAAGGGACTTGCGACAGACTTGCGAGGGACTTGCAACGCGAAGAACTTGCGACAGACTTGCAACGCGAAGGACTTGCAACAGACTTGCAACGGAAAGGACTTGCGACAGACTTTTAATGCGAGAGACTTGCAACAGACTTGTAATGCGAGGGACTTGCAACAGACTTACAATGCGAGGGACTTGCGACAGACTTACAATGCAAGGGACTTGCGACAGACTTGCAATGCGAGAGACTTGCTAAAGACTTATGATGCGAGGGACTTGCTAAAGACTTATAATGCGAGGGACTTGCGACACACTTGTAATGCGAGAGACTTGCGACAGACTTACAATGCGAGGGACTTGCGACAGACTTACAATGCGAGAGACTTGCGACAGACTTACAATGCGAGAGACTTGCGACAGACTTACAATGTGAGAGACTTGCGACTGACTTACAATACGAGGGACTTGCGACAGACTTGCAACGCGAAGGACTTGCGACAGACTTACAATGGGAGAGACTTGAGACAGACTTACAATAGGGCTCGCGCACCTAGGCCAATTGAACCATAATCACAGCGCGTACAATCCCGTATTCGAGTGTACACACAGTCAGACTTGCGACAGACTTGTAATGCGAGAGACTTGCGACTGACTTACAATACGAGGGACTTGCGACAGACAATGGGAGAGACTTGAGACAGACTTACAATGCGAGAGACTTGCGACAGACTTACAATGCGAGGGACTTGCGACAGACTTACAATGCGAGGGACTTGTGATAGACTTACAATGAGAGGGACTTGCGACAGACTTGTAATGCGAGAGACTTGCGACTGACTTACAATACGAGGGACTTGCGACAGACTTGCAACGCGAAGGACTTGTGATAGACTTACAATGAGAGGGACTTGCGACAGACTTACAATACGAGGGACTTGCGACAGACTTGCAACGCGAAGGACTTGCGACAGACTTACAATGTGAGAGACTTGCGACAGACTTACAATGCGAGACACTTGCGACAGACTTACAATGTGAGAGACTTGCGACAGACTTACAATGCGAGGGACTTGCGACAGACTTACAATGCGAGGGACTTGCGACAGACTTACAATACGAGGGACTTGCGACAAACTTGTAATGCGAGGGACTTGCAACAGACTTGCAATGTGAGAGACTTGCGACAGACTTGTAATGCGAGAGACTTGCGACAGACTTACAATGCGAGGGACTTGCGACAGACTTGTAATGCGAGAGACTTGCGACAGACTTACAATGCGAGGGACTTGCGACTGACAGAGAGACTTGTGACAGACTTACAACGCGAGGGACTTGCGACAGACTAGTAATGCGAGGGACTTGCGACAGACTTGTAATGCGAGGGACTTGCGACAGACTTGTAATGCGAGGGACTTGCGACAGACTTGCAATGCGAGAGACTTGCGACAGACTTACAATGCGAGGGACTTGCGACAGACTTACAATGCGAGAGACTTGCGACAGACTTACAATGCGAGAGACTTGCGACAGACTTACAATGCGAGAGACTTGCGACAGACTTACAATGTGAGAGACTTGCGACAGACTTACAATGCGAGGGACTTGCGACAGACTTACAATGCGAGAGACTTGCGACAGACTTACAATGTGAGAGACTTGCGACTGACTTGTAATGCGAGAGACTTGCGACAGACTTACAATGCGAGGGACTTGCGACAGACTTACAATGCGAGAGAGTTGCGACAGACTTACAATGCGAGAGACTTGCGACTGACTTGTAATGCGAGAGACTTGCGAGAGACTTGCGACAGACTTACAATGCGAGGGACTTGCGACAGACTTACAATGCGAGGGACTTGCGACAGACTTACAATGCGAGGGACTTGCGACAGACTTGTAATGCGAGGGACTTGCAACAGACTTGCAATGTGAGAGACTTGCGACAGACTTGTAATGCGAGAGACTTGCGACAGACTTACAATGCGAGGGACTTGCAACAGACTTGCAATGTGAGAGACTTGCGACAGACTTTTAATGCGAGAGACTTGCGACAGACTTGCAATGTGAGAGACTTGCTAAAGACTTGAAATGCTAGGGACTTCCGACAGACTTGCAATGTGAGAGAATTGCGACAGACTTACAATGCGAGAGACTTGCGACAGACTTACAATGCGAGAGACTTGCGACAGACTTGTAATGCGAGGGACTTGCGACAGACTTGTAATGCGAGGGACTTGGGACAGACTTACAATGCGAGAGACTTGCAACAGACTTACAATGCGAGAGACTTGCGACAGACTTACAATGCGAGGGACTTGCGACGGACTTGCGAGAGACTTGCAACGCGAAGGACTTGCGACAGACTTGCAACGCGAAGGACTTGCAACAGACTTGCAACGGAAAGGACTTGCGACAGACTTTTAATGCGAGAGACTTGCAACAGACTTGTAATGCGAGGGACTTGCGACAGACTTGCAACGGAATGGACTTGCGACAGACTTGCAATGCGAGGGACTTGCGACAGACTTGCAATGCGAGGGACTTGCGACTGACTTGCAATGCGAGGGACTTGCGACTGACTTACAATGCGAGAGACTTGCGACTGACTTGTAATGCGAGAGACTTGCGACTGACTTGTAATGCAAGAGACTTGCGACAGACTTGCGACAGACTTGCAACGCGAAGAACTTGCAACGCGAAGGACTTGCGACAGACTTTCAATGCGAGGGAATTGCGACACACTTATAAAGCGAGGGAGTTGCGACAGACTTTCAATGCGAAGGACTTGCGACTGACTTTTAATGTGAGAGACTTGCGACAGACTTTTAATGCGAGAGACTTGCGACAGACTTTTAATGCGAGAGACTTGCGACAGACTTGCAATGTGAGAGACTTGCTAAAGACTTGAAATGCTAGGGACTTCCGACAGACTTGCAATGTGAGAGAATTGCGACAGACTTACAATGCGAGAGACTTGCGACAGACTTACAATGCGAGAGACTTGCGACAGACTTACAATGCGAGAGACTTGCGACAGACTTACAATGCGAGAGACTTGCAACAGACTTGTAATGCGAGAGACTTGCAACAGACTTGTAATGCGAGAGACTTGCGACAGACTTACAATGCGAGAGACTTGCTACAGACTTACAATGCGAGGGACTTGCGACAGACTTACAATGCGAGGGACTTGCGACTGACTTGTAATGCGAGAGACTTGCGACAGACTTACAATGCGAGGGACTTGCGACAGACTTACAATGCGAGAGACTTGCGACAGACTTACAATGCGAGAGACTTGCGACAGACTTACAATGCGAGGGACTTGCGACAGACTTACAATGCGAGGGACTTGCGACTGACTTACAATGCGAGGGACTTGCGACAGACTTACAATGCAAGGGACTTGCGACAGACTTGCGAGGGACTTGCAACGCGAAGAACTTGCGACAGACTTGCAACGCGAAGGACTTGCAACAGACTTGCAACGGAAAGGACTTGCGACAGACTTTTAATGCGAGAGACTTGCAACAGACTTGTAATGCGAGGGACTTGCAACAGACTTACAATGCGAGGGACTTGCGACAGACTTACAATGCAAGGGACTTGCGACAGACTTGCAATGCGAGAGACTTGCGACAGACTTGCAATGCGAGAGACTTGCTAAAGACTTATAATGCGAGGGACTTGCGACACACTTGTAATGCGAGAGACTTGCGACAGACTTACAATGCGAGAGACTTGCGACAGACTTACAATGCGAGGGACTTGCGACAGACTTACAATGCGAGAGACTTGCGACAGACTTACAATGCGAGAGACTTGCGACAGACTTACAATGTGAGAGACTTGCAACTGACTTACAATACGAGGGACTTGCGACAGACTTGCAACGCGAAGGACTTGTGATAGACTTTTAATGCGAGGGACTTGCGTCAGACTTGCAATGCGAGGGACTTGCGACAGACTTACAATGGGAGAGACTTGAGACAGACTTACAATAGGGCTCGCGCACCTAGGCCAATTGAACCATAATCACAGCGCGTACAATCCCGTATTCGAGTGTACACACAGTCAGACTTGCGACAGACTTGTAATGCGAGAGACTTGCGACTGACTTACAATACGAGGGACTTGCGACAGACAATGGGAGAGACTTGAGACAGACTTACAATGCGAGAGACTTGCGACAGACTTACAATGCGAGGGACTTGCGACAGACTTACAATGCGAGGGACTTGCGACAGACTTACAATACGAGGGACTTGCGACAAACTTGTAATGCGAGGGACTTGCAACAGACTTGCAATGTGAGAGACTTGCGACAGACTTGTAATGCGAGAGACTTGCGACAGACTTACAATGCGAGGGACTTGCGACTGACAGAGAGACTTGTGACAGACTTACAACGCGAGGGACTTGCGACAGACTAGTAATGCGAGGGACTTGCGACAGACTTGTAATGCGAGGGACTTGCGACAGACTTGTAATGCGAGGGACTTGCGACAGACTTGCAATGCGAGAGACTTGCGACAGACTTACAATGCGAGGGACTTGCGACAGACTTACAATGCGAGAGACTTGCGACAGACTTACAATGCGAGAGACTTGCGACAGACTTACAATGCGAGAGACTTGCGACAGACTTACAATGTGAGAGACTTGCGACAGACTTACAATGTGAGGGACTTGCGACAGACTTACAATGCGAGAGACTTGCGACAGACTTACAATGTGAGAGACTTGCGACTGACTTGTAATGCGAGAGACTTGCGACAGACTTACAATGCGAGGGACTTGCGACAGACTTACAATGCGAGAGACTTGCGACAGACTTACAATGCGAGAGACTTGCGACTGACTTGTAATGCGAGAGACTTGCGAGAGACTTGCGACAGACTTACAATGCGAGGGACTTGCGACAGACTTACAATGCGAGGGACTTGCGACAGACTTACAATGCGAGGGACTTGCGACAGACTTGTAATGCGAGGGACTTGCAACAGACTTGCAATGTGAGAGACTTGCGACAGACTTGTAATGCGAGAGACTTGCGACAGACTTACAATGCGAGGGACTTGCAACAGACTTGCAATGTGAGAGACTTGCGACAGACTTTTAATGCGAGAGACTTGCGACAGACTTGCAATGTGAGAGACTTGCTAAAGACTTGAAATGCTAGGGACTTCCGACAGACTTGCAATGTGAGAGAATTGCGACAGACTTACAATGCGAGAGACTTGCGACAGACTTACAATGCGAGAGACTTGCGACAGACTTGTAATGCGAGGGACTTGCGACAGACTTGTAATGCGAGGGACTTGGGACAGACTTACAATGCGAGAGACTTGCAACAGACTTACAATGCGAGAGACTTGCGACAGACTTACAATGCGAGGGACTTGCGACGGACTTGCGAGAGACTTGCAACGCGAAGGACTTGCGACAGACTTGCAACGCGAAGGACTTGCAACAGACTTGCAACGGAAAGGACTTGCGACAGACTTTTAATGCGAGAGACTTGCAACAGACTTGTAATGCGAGGGACTTGCGACAGACTTGCAACGGAATGGACTTGCGACAGACTTGCAATGCGAGGGACTTGCGACAGACTTGCAATGCGAGGGACTTGCGACTGACTTGCAATGCGAGGGACTTGCGACTGACTTACAATGCGAGAGACTTGCGACTGACTTGTAATGCGAGAGACTTGCGACTGACTTGTAATGCAAGAGACTTGCGACAGACTTGCGACAGACTTGCAACGCGAAGAACTTGCAACGCGAAGGACTTGCGACAGACTTTCAATGCGAGGGAATTGCGACACACTTATAAAGCGAGGGAGTTGCGACAGACTTTCAATGCGAAGGACTTGCGACTGACTTTTAATGTGAGAGACTTGCGACAGACTTTTAATGCGAGAGACTTGCGACAGACTTTTAATGCGAGAGACTTGCGACAGACTTGCAATGTGAGAGACTTGCTAAAGACTTGAAATGCTAGGGACTTCCGACAGACTTGCAATGTGAGAGAATTGCGACAGACTTACAATGCGAGAGACTTGCGACAGACTTACAATGCGAGAGACTTGCGACAGACTTACAATGCGAGAGACTTGCGACAGACTTACAATGCGAGAGACTTGCAACAGACTTGTAATGCGAGAGACTTGCAACAGACTTACAATGCAAGGGACTTGCGACAGACTTGCAATGCGAGAGACTTGCTAAAGACTTATGATGCGAGGGACTTGCTAAAGACTTATAATGCGAGGGACTTGCGACACACTTGTAATGCGAGAGACTTGCGACAGACTTACAATGCGAGGGACTTGCGACAGACTTACAATGCGAGAGACTTGCGACAGACTTACAATGCGAGAGACTTGCGACAGACTTACAATGTGAGAGACTTGCAACTGACTTACAATACGAGGGACTTGCGACAGACTTGCAACGCGAAGGACTTGTGATAGACTTTTAATGCGAGGGACTTGCGTCAGACTTGCAATGCGAGGGACTTGCGACAGACTTACAATGGGAGAGACTTGAGACAGACTTACAATAGGGCTCGCGCACCTAGGCCAATTGAACCATAATCACAGCGCGTACAATCCCGTATTCGAGTGTACACACAGTCAGACTTGCGACAGACTTGTAATGCGAGAGACTTGCGACTGACTTACAATACGAGGGACTTGCGACAGACAATGGGAGAGACTTGAGACAGACTTACAATGCGAGAGACTTGCGACAGACTTACAATGCGAGGGACTTGCGACAGACTTACAATGCGAGGTACTTGTGATAGACTTACAATGAGAGGGACTTGCGACAGACTTGTAATGCGAGAGACTTGCGACTGACTTACAATACGAGGGACTTGCGACAGACTTGCAACGCGAAGGACTTGTGATAGACTTACAATGAGAGGGACTTGCGACAGACTTACAATACGAGGGACTTGCGACAGACTTGCAACGCGAAGGACTTGCGATAGACTTTTAATGCGAGGGACTTGCGTCAGACTTGCAATGCGAGGGACTTGCGACAGACTTACAATGTGAGAGACTTGCGACAGACTTACAATGCGAGACACTTGCGACAGACTTACAATGTGAGAGACTTGCGACAGACTTACAATGCGAGGGACTTGCGACAGACTTACAATGCGAGGGACTTGCGACAGACTTACAATACGAGGGACTTGCGACAAACTTGTAATGCGAGGGACTTGCAACAGACTTGCAATGTGAGAGACTTGCGACCGACTTGTAATGCGAGAGACTTGCGACAGACTTACAATGCGAGGGACTTGCGACAGACTTGTAATGCGAGGGACTTGCGACAGACTTGTAATGCGAGAGACTTGCGACAGACGTACAATGCGAGGGACTTGCGACTGACAGAGAGACTTGTGACAGACTTACAACGCGAGGGACTTGCGACAGACTAGTAATGCGAGGGACTTGCGACAGACTTGTAATGCGAGGGACTTGCGACAGACTTGTAATGCGAGGGACTTGCGACAGACTTGCAATGCGAGAGACTTGCGACAGACTTACAATGCGAGGGACTTGCGACAGACTTACAATGCGAGAGACTTGCGACAGACTTACAATGCGAGAGACTTGCAACAGACTTGTAATGCGAGAGACTTGCAACAGACTTGTAATGCGAGAGACTTGCGACAGACTTACAATGCGAGAGACTTGCTACAGACTTACAATGCGAGGGACTTGCGACAGACTTACAATGCGAGGGACTTGCGACTGACTTGTAATGCGAGAGACTTGCGACAGACTTACAATGCGAGGGACTTGCGACAGACTTACAATGCGAGAGACTTGCGACAGACTTACAATGCGAGAGACTTGCGACAGACTTACAATGCGAGGGACTTGCGACAGACTTACAATGCGAGGGACTTGCGACTGACTTACAATGCGAGGGACTTGCGACAGACTTACAATGCAAGGGACTTGCGACAGACTTGCGAGGGACTTGCAACGCGAAGAACTTGCGACAGACTTGCAACGCGAAGGACTTGCAACAGACTTGCAACGGAAAGGACTTGCGACAGACTTTTAATGCGAGAGACTTGCAACAGACTTGTAATGCGAGGGACTTGCAACAGACTTACAATGCGAGGGACTTGCGACAGACTTACAATGCAAGGGACTTGCGACAGACTTGCAATGCGAGAGACTTGCTAAAGACTTATGATGCGAGGGACTTGCTAAAGACTTATAATGCGAGGGACTTGCGACACACTTGTAATGCGAGAGACTTGCGACAGACTTACAATGCGAGGGACTTGCGACAGACTTACAATGCGAGAGACTTGCGACAGACTTACAATGCGAGAGACTTGCGACAGACTTACAATGTGAGAGACTTGCAACTGACTTACAATACGAGGGACTTGCGACAGACTTGCAACGCGAAGGACTTGTGATAGACTTTTAATGCGAGGGACTTGCGTCAGACTTGCAATGCGAGGGACTTGCGACAGACTTACAATGGGAGAGACTTGAGACAGACTTACAATAGGGCTCGCGCACCTAGGCCAATTGAACCATAATCACAGCGCGTACAATCCCGTATTCGAGTGTACACACAGTCAGACTTGCGACAGACTTGTAATGCGAGAGACTTGCGACTGACTTACAATACGAGGGACTTGCGACAGACAATGGGAAAGACTTGAGACAGACTTACAATGCGAGAGACTTGCGACAGACTTACAATGCGAGGGACTTGCGACAGACTTACAATGCGAGGTACTTGTGATAGACTTACAATGAGAGGGACTTGCGACAGACTTGTAATGCGAGAGACTTGCGACTGACTTACAATACGAGGGACTTGCGACAGACTTGCAACGCGAAGGACTTGTGATAGACTTACAATGAGAGGGACTTGCGACAGACTTACAATACGAGGGACTTGCGACAGACTTGCAACGCGAAGGACTTGCGACAGACTTTTAATGCGAGGGACTTGCGTCAGACTTGCAATGCGAGGGACTTGCGACAGACTTACAATGTGAGAGACTTGCGACAGACTTACAATGCGAGACACTTGCGACAGACTTACAATGTGAGAGACTTGCGACAGACTTACAATGCGAGGGACTTGCGACAGACTTACAATGCGAGGGACTTGCGACAGACTTACAATACGAGGGACTTGCGACAAACTTGTAATGCGAGGGACTTGCAACAGACTTGCAATGTGAGAGACTTGCGACAGACTTGTAATGCGAGAGACTTGCGACAGACTTACAATGCGAGGGACTTGCGACAGACTTGTAATGCGAGGGACTTGCGACAGACTTGTAATGCGAGAGACTTGCGACAGACGTACAATGCGAGGGACTTGCGACTGACAGAGAGACTTGTGACAGACTTACAACGCGAGGGACTTGCGACAGACTAGTAATGCGAGGGACTTGCGACAGACTTGTAATGCGAGGGACTTGCGACAGACTTGTAATGCGAGGGACTTGCGACAGACTTGCAATGCGAGAGACTTGCGACAGACTTACAATGCGAGGGACTTGCGACAGACTTACAATGCGAGAGACTTGCGACAGACTTACAATGCGAGAGACTTGCGACAGACTTACAATGTGAGAGACTTGCGACAGACTTACAATGCGAGGGACTTGCGACAGACTTACAATGCGAGAGACTTGCGACAGACTTACAATGTGAGAGACTTGCGACTGACTTGTAATGCGAGAGACTTGCGACAGACTTACAATGCGAGGGACTTGCGACAGACTTACAATGCGAGAGACTTGCGACAGACTTACAATGCGAGAGACTTGCGACTGACTTGTAATGCGAGAGACTTGCGACAGACTTACAATGCGAGGGACTTGCGACAGACTTACAATGCGAGGGACTTGCGACAGACTTACAATGCGAGGGACTTGCGACAGACTTGTAATGCGAGGGACTTGCAACAGACTTGCAATGTGAGAGACTTGCGACAGACTTGTAATGCGAGAGACTTGCGACAGACTTACAATGCGAGGGACTTGCGACAGACTTGTAATGCGAGAGACTTGCGACAGACGTACAATGCGAGGGACTTGCGACTGACAGAGAGACTTGTGACAGACTTACAACGCGAGGGACTTGCGACAGACTAGTAATGCGAGGGACTTGCGACAGACTTACAATGCGAGGGACTTGCGACAGACTTGTAATGCGAGGGACTTGCAACAGACTTGCAATGTGAGAGACTTGCGACAGACTTGTAATGCGAGGGACTTGCGACAGACTTGTAATGCGAGGGACTTGCGACAGACTTGCAATGCGAGAGACTTGCGACAGACTTACAATGCGAGGGACTTGCGACAGACTTACAATGCGAGAGACTTGCGACAGACTTACAATGCGAGAGACTTGCGACAGACTTACAATGCGAGAGACTTGCGACAGACTTACAATGCGAGGGACTTGCGACAGACTTACAATGCGAGGGACTTGCGACAGACTTGTAATGCGAGGGACTTGCGACAGACTTACAATGCGAGAGACTTGCGACTGACTTGTAATGCGAGAGACTTGCGACAGACTTACAATGCGAGGGACTTGCGACAGACTTACAATGCGAGGGACTTGCGACAGACTTACAATGCGAGGGACTTGCGACAGACTTACAATGCGAGAGACTTGCGACAGACTTACAATGCGAGGGACTTGCGACAGACTTGTAATGCGAGGGACTTGCGACAGACTTGTAATGCGAGGGACTTGCGACAGACTTGTAATGCGAGGGACTCGCGACAGACTTGTAATGCGAGGGACTCGCGACAGACTTGTAATGCGAGGGACTTGCGACAGACTTGTAATGCGAGGGACTTGCGACAGACTTGTAATGCGAGGGACTTGCGACAGACTTACAATGCGAGAGACTTGCTAAAGACTTATAATGCGAGGGACTTGCGACAGACTTGTAATGCGAGGGACTTGTAACAGACTTACAATGCGTTTGTGGCAATTGATAGAATTCAGTATCTTCATTTTATCTTGTGTGCGTAAAATAACGTGACCATTTCTTCCGGTCCAAACCAGAAGTGCCTTATAATTTGAAAGTGGAAAATTTACTTTATTGACTGTGAATTTACTTTCAATGATGTCAGTCTCTGGCTAAGATGTACTTTACAAAAAAGTTACCGGTGACGTCATAAAATGTTATAGCGCCTTCTAGCGGCAGGTTGACAATTTGTTTAAATGAATAAGCAGTTGATTCGTGGATCAAAGTTTGCTGAAATCACTTTATAATTGCAAGGGAGAAATATTAATGACGTCACCAGACCGGAAGTTACAGTGAAAATACTTTAAACATTAAAAGCAAATGCTGAAAAATCAACCGCGTGAGATATAATTTTTGCTTAAAATAGAAAAGTTGAAACAGCTCTCGAGCTTTCTGTTAACCAGTTCGCGCCGGGATTATTTTAACATCACCGAGCCGAGGGGCGGGATTATTTTTAACGAAACTCGATCCGAAGCGGTACAAGCAGATAGTGCCGGGAAGCACACCCACGCATTTCCGGTCTTGCTCGCTGCTGACAGACATTTCCAAACTTGAACTTGGCGTGTTTATGCGTCATCCGTTTTAAATTTGGGGAAAACTTTGCGTTTATATACGTCATCCGGCGCGAACTGGTTAATGACGCAACGATGACGTCACCAAGTATCAGATTACAGACAGACAAAGATTTAAAATATTTGAAAATTAATATAAAATTTATCTGATTTTGATTCTTCCGGGAATTGATAGAATAATCCGGTTCGGGTCAGTTTTTCCCTGATTATTTTGGGGGTCAGGTTGGGTCGGATAGGAGAGTTCAGATCGGTTTCGGTTCGGATTCCGTTTATATTTGTATTGTTTCGGGTCAGTTTGGCAGTCAACCCAATCAGATTTAAATGTAATACAATTGAAAAGAATCTGCTATGAAGTCTGTATTTCCAGACAGTCACTTACTTTAACTGTTACGCCTTCTGCTGGTAGTGACGCACAGCAGTTTGTCCAGATAACAGTTAGAATATATTTTGGTGAAATCAAAAATGAACGTTATAGTTCAAATGCTTTTTATAAAAAGCGCACCATGCAATGCAACGAATAGCAGATTCTTGATTAATACAAATACAATAGTATAAAGGTCAACAATGTCACAATATCTTAGCAAATTCCACTGATGTGGCAGTATTTTATAGTGCGGACTCTCAAACAAAAGTGAAGAAACTTCAAATGTTGGGGTTGGTTTCTTTAACAGTTATCCGGGTATCCGTGTTTTTTGTAATCGGGTACCTGGTTTCCAAAGTATGCCGTGAATGCCCGCCTCTAATGTGCATTGGCTTATAGCTTCTACTGGATTTAGCCAGTGATTTGTACAGGTCATATTCCCTTTCTTTTTTTAAAATGCAACAAATGTCCTTACCTTGATTCTGGCACCACTTTCATCTTCCAGTTCACGGATCTTACTTCCTTGTCGACCTGATAAAAACACACCATACAATGCGACAGTTTAGAAGAGAATGTCACATTTATTATTATTATTATTATTATTATTATTAATTTCTGGTAATGAAACCAAGGATCCTTCAAAAGCGCTCAAGGCACTGTAGCTCGTAAGCCTGAAGAAACCCGTAGACAGAGGCTGTGTCAGCCAGGAACACCGGGGCAAACCCCTTCTCTTAGCGATAAGTGTTCTGGGTTCTTTTACGTGCATTATACAATTTTATAATGTTATAATGGGAAAGATATATACACACATTATAAATTATACAACACACGGGACCTACAACTTTACGTCCCATCCGAAGGACGAAGCAATAGTGGTTTAATTGCCTTGCTCAAGGACACACGTGTCCACACCGAGACTCGAACTCACGCTCTGCGGAACAGAAAACCAAGCTCTTAACCGCTCGGCCACGACACTCCATTTCAAGTGCAAGTAACACACATTGCACCTATACATGTTTAGAGTCATTCCGTGTCAATTCACCCATTGGGGTAACCAGTTTGCGCCGGGATTATTTCGACAGTAGAGAGGTCGAGACTTCCAACTTTCAAGTTGTACGTTACAAACATTCTAACAAAACACCAAGTTTTTATTTTAAGCGAATTAAGGTTGACTTGATTTTATGTGTTTAAAACCACGTTTGCCCAAAACGTTGACAGCATATTTCAAGACAATAGCATCCGAATACCACAGCAGTTTTCCTCCGCCACAGTCCTTTTTTAAGCGTCGTACGTGTAAAAATGATTTTATAATAATTCTTAATTGTTGACATTGTAATACGCCTATCAATTGCCTCTTCCTCCCCCACCTCTCCGAGTTGTAATGACTCGACTCGACTCGACTCGGACTCGACTCGAGTCCCGATGGGTAATACTGGAGTCCCTCATCACGACATCAGAATGATGTGACGGCAAATAAGACTCGAGTGACGGCAAAGATTCAAGTCCCAAAAATAAGAGCAAAGCTTTGTGAAACAAATTTGCAATGATTTACGCCGATGCCGGTTTTTGTTCACGTCACATGGTATAGTGATTAGTGTACATACAACGGCCGTCTGTTTTCCTTCCTCCATTACAACAGTACACACCGTGTCGTGGACTTCCACCTTGTGTTTCTGTAACGTGTTTATATATTGTGTAGTATTCAAATATATTTGTGACTCGAATTGACTCGAGCGCTGCCCCTCCCCCCACGTTAGTTGTGGCCCCCTCCCCCCACGTTAGTTGTGGCCCCCTCCCCCCACGTTAGTTGTGGCCCCCGCCCCCGCCCCCCCCCCCCCCCCCCCAAACCCCCCCCCCCCCCCCCCCCCCCCCAACTTTCACTCACCAATTATTCTGCCGACATTACAGAAACTGTCTCGGAGCTGGAATTCCACTGTTGTGTTGGTTTACTGCTCTTGAACTCCTGACTTTGAATATAATTCGAAAATCCACTTCGTCCACGGCCACGAGAAGGCATTTTATTACGGAAATCCATCACAAGTTTTGGTGTAAAACCGAAAACCACGCGTTTGTCCGACTATATGCGCGCACGTGCACACTGTTGATTGGGATTTTATTTGGGACGTCTGGGTTCCACACACGAAAAAACATGGGTCCTTTTTCAATCCCTGGCTTCGTTTCGTATAAGGCTCCCAACTGCGAGAACTGCAGCCACATCTGGTCCCTGTTTCAGAAACATTCAATTGGTATTATAGTTTTTTATTAACATTGTATACAATGTTTAATTACGTTGTATAATTCGTATATAATCCCTTATTTAAACTATTCAGTTATTGTTTGGAGTGGCTCAATTTCACAACATAATAAATTACTTCTCCTACAAAAAAGAGCTGTACTTATTATTTCCAAAGCAGGTAGCTGGATCCGACATAACTCATTTATTTGCAAATTTGAACTTGCTATTTGGCCTACGTTTACCTTGACGTTATTAATCTTGACATATTTATGTTTAAACAAATGAATAATATATTATCTCGTTGCTTTAATCAAAGTTTTACTTTAACCTCAGATGTCCATTGTCATGTAACCAGATAGTACATCTCGGAAACTTTTGTATCAACAATTTAATCGTACTTATTTAATTATGAGAAAAAGTCCCCCAAAAAGTGGAATCAAATTTTAGAAGTCTGACGGATGATGTCCAGCAGTCTTGTTCTTTTAAAACTTTCAGGAAAAAAAACTTAAACTGAATTTGCTTAATGATGATAACTAATTAATGTATTATTTGGCCTGATCTCCGGCAAGTGTAATTGTTTATTGTAGTCCGTG